>CM051828.1:91382302-92664385 GCA_028451465.1 Erethizon dorsatum | reverse complement strand
CATCCAAACTCTTTGGAGCTCACATATTGCCACAAATTGCTCCAGGTACTAGACAAGGAGCTATGGGATTTAGCAATTGTCCTGCTCAGTTTTGGTCTTGCTTTGGTTGAATTCATTTCTATCCCCTATTTCTCCTTTTTGGAATGGAAATATTTACCTGGTGCCATTGTATGTTGGAAATGTTTGCCTTTCTTTATGATTTTTAAGGGATTCACAGATAAGAGGTTGCCTTGAGTCTCAGGGGAGATTTTGGACTTGGACTTTTCAGCAGTGCTGGAACTATTAAAATTTTGGGAACTCTTAAAGATGAACTAAAGGCATTTTGTACAAAGAAATGCACATGAGTCTTTTGGGGGCTGGGGCAGAATGTTATGCTTTAGATCTGAAGTGTCCCTCAAAAGCCTCATATGTTTGGATGATGACTGGATCATGGGAGTGCTATACTGAATGTGTTAAATGTGCTGTTATGAGGTGGGGCCTGATTGGAAGCAGGTCACTAAGAGCATGACTTGGAAATGTACATCTCCCTCCTTGGTCCTCCTCCTCATCCTCTTCCTCCTCCTCCTCTCCTTGTCCTCCTTCTCCTTCTTCTTCCTGGTTACGATGCTGTGAGCAGCTTTCTTCCACCAGGCTCTTTGACCACATACTTTAACACTGCAGCTAGCTGACTAGGCATGGAATGAGATCTCTGAAACTGTGAGCCAAAATAATTCTCTCCTTTATGTTGAGGGTGTTAAGTATTCTGTCTCAATGATAAGAAAGTGACAAAGACAATAAGACAACACTACCTATTAGTTCTCCTCCTCAGTCTCCTCTGCAGGTTCCTTCTCCTCTTCTCCTTAACCTTTAACACCCAAGTAACACACTACCCACCCACACCATTCCCTTCTGGTTCATCCAGTCCATGGCTTTAAGTACTACCTTTCTGCTTGCAATTCTCCTATTTATATCTCCAACCTAAGAAACACTCTTAAAAAGCAGATTCACATATCCAATCACTTATTGAACATGTCCCATTAGATGTTTAAAGAGCATACAAACTTTGCCTAACATTAAATCGTGATTCTTCCTTCTAAACCTACTCCTTCCATACTCTTCCTTGTCTCATCAAATAACAAATTACTCTTTTACTTGCTCAAGCTAATAATTTGGAATTACAGTGGTACCTTTATTCATAAATGTTTTTATTTATAAACAATTTGGTTCACTAACAGAAGCACTTGGCAAAATTTTTTTTTGTTTGCAAACTCCGCATCAGGTGACAAACACGACTGTGGCCATCTTTCCCATAGAAACACAAATGTGGCCATCTTTTCCAAAATCGTAGAACAAATTAAGTTTGTGAACCAAAGTACCACTGTATTCTCCAGTTCTTCATTTTGAACCTCATACACAATTCATCAGCAAATCCAAATTGGTTCCACCTTGTAACTACCACCAGAATTGGACTACTTCTTACCTCTTTCTATGTTAACACCTTGTATCAAAACATCCACATCTCTTATCTAAATTACTGGAATAAACTCCTGAGCCTCAAATTCATTATCCAAAATGATCCCTTTAAGAGGTAAGTAATTTTGTTCCTCCTCTGCTCAAAAATTTTCAATGGCTCCCATCTCACTCCAAGTAAAAGCCAAAGGACTTCAACATTCTACAGTCTCACGTCATCTGTCCCCACCACTCCTGTCTTCATCTCTTACTTCTCTTTCCATCACATACTCAACTTCAGCTATACTTCCCCCTTTGTTGTTCTTCCAATACACAGAGGCATGTCCCTGCCTCAGGGACTGCATACTTGTTGATCCCTGAAAATCTCTTTTTCCAGATGTTCAGATGGCTTGTTCCCTCACTCCCTTTGGTTTCTGCTCAAATATCTCCTCATCAGCAAATCCTTTCCTAACAAATCTATATAAAATAAAAAACAGCCCTTCCTCTGCCCCTCCCAACTGTCCCCTTCACTCTCCCTTGTTTTACTTTCTCCACAGATTTTATCATCATCTCACATGTTAGCTGTTTACTCATCCAGCCCCATACTAGCTGTCCCCCTCCCACCAAAAAACATCTCCAAGAAAGCAGAGATTGGCTGGGCCCTCATCTCTAAAAGATTCACCATTCTTGGGTTGATGAATGAGTCAGTCAACTAATTTTGTGGAGCATGTTCACTTGTGCTCACCTTGCAGAATCTTTGCTAGATATAAAACTCAGAGATAATACTAGAAATTTTAAAATATGACTGTTAATATGAAGTTGTGCTGTTAATTTTCACTTAGCATTGTTCGAGAAGACATTCTTCCCTGGACCTCCAATGACTCTGAACATCTGCTAGCAGGCAAGAGCAATAACCTTTTGCTTAGTCACTACTGAAAGATAGTTTGCTTCTTATATTGAGGATGGAGAAGAGAACAATCTCAAGCTTAGAAAAAAGTGAAGACAGAAGGAAATTTAAGAAGAAATACTTGGGCTAGCAAGAGAAGACAAGTTAAGACAAATGGATAAAGACATCCCTTAGCTATGTTGAGATGATGGATAAGCCACAAGGACAAGGTAGGGAGGCTTTGTGTGGGGCATCTGTGTGCTTGGCACATTCTAGATACTCAAAAACTATTTACTGGTGATTATCTGCATGAACAAATGGAAGGGCAAGGGGAGTGACAGTGGACTGGGAAGGAGAGGTAGAAATATAATACAGAAGGACTATTAAAAGGCATGGAGAAATCCCATGAATTCCATTATGAAATTGCAGTTCCCTTGGAGACATGGAAAAGCACCCCTTACTGGAAGGTTCACTGTCAGTGGAAACCCGAGAGCCACTCTCTTCACAATTTCAGAGCTGTCAGGGCAGTGTGTGGGGGGAGGTCCACTACGCCTCCTGAGATTTCAGACCATCTTTAATTAGATTAAAATCTACCTAATTTTTGGCATACTACCATCAATGATGGATATTTTCTAATTTTGATACATAACATTCAAGATGAAAGGTTGTTATTTGTTATATTTCTACCCTTATTTAAGCTTTAATTTTTGTATATGTAGCACTAGTTTGGTTAGTTCTAACTTTGATAGCTTTTAAGATTTCCTTCTTTTAGTTTTGTGTAGGTGACAAACAATATAAACTCAATTTCAATTATTTAACTTTCCAGTATTATCAACAAACTCTAGTAGTAACATTATCATTTGTATATTTTTATGTGAAATATCCTGATCACTGGGCAAAAGTAAAATTGGAGAAAAGAACTAATAATCCTACCTACCATTTGTGGACAAAACGAAGCAGTTAGTTAACCAAAGGGAAGTCACAGATACCTGATTAGGAGTACACTTACATCTGCCAGTTCCTTGACGTGCTTTGCTGACACATCAACTGTGTCCAACCTCTGAAGGCAAGGCAAATGATATAACACATGTGTGGAATAGTTACACAGCTGACAAACCGGGTTGGTTTTATACTGAGAATCATTCAAACATAAATCTTTTAAGGAAGGCAGCCTGGTTAAGTCAGTGAGGTCCTAGAACAACAGCAATGACAATGTTCAGTTAATTGCGAGTGTCCATCTGTAGAGGAGACATTTGAACACTTAAGATCACTCATGGCCTAATGTAATACATTCTAATTACATACTTAAACACATTAATCCAGGTGGTATAATGCTTCCTTCTAGTAAAAGGCATATTAAATTCCTGACGGTATAATCAACAATAATTACATATCACATTCTATACAGCTGTATCTTTTATATATTTACTAAACCACGCATTCCAGTTGGAATCGTGGAGTCATCACGTGAACACACGGATTCATTCAGGCAATATGGCCGCCTCTGCACAGCCCCTTCTGCTAACAACCGCCCCCGGGAGCCTGGAGGTCTCCGCTTCCTTCGCCCCATCCGTTATGCTTACCACCCAGAAACACTGTTCTCCACCAACCCTGCCCCAGAGCCGCCACACTTCTCAAAGCAAGGGGGCCCATTCCATTACAATCGCTATGGGCTTCCTGACTTTTCATTGTCTTCTGGTTGGTTTATTTTCTGTTTTCCGTAAGTGTCCTTCTACCTGTTATGTCAACTACAATCTAGCTTTCTTTGCGGGCCTCATTTTCCTCACCACCTGTGCATGGGAGAGGTTGATTATGCACTCTTCAACTTCTTTTGTCCTGATCTTTAAGTCATTTATACTTTCCTGTACTTGTCATCTGGCCCTTGCTCAACACTTTAGTCTTGCCCCTTCCTGTTTAAATCCTAATATTTGGTAGTGCATGCCTACAATCTCCACATTCTGGGAGGCTGAGGCAGAAGGACAGTAAGTTCCAGCCCAGCCTGGGTAACTGAGATACTTAGTGAGGCCTTAACTCAAAATTAAAAAAAAAAGAGCCAAGGATGCAGCTCAGTGCAAAGGCCCTGGATTCAATCTTCAGTACAAAAAAAAAACAAAAACACCCCATATTTTTTGTTTTGGCCATATTGAACTACCTGAAGTTTCAGAATGTCAGCTCGATTCTATTTTGTCTTTCATCCTCCTGGTCCCTTTGAGTCAACTGAACTGCACTCCAGTTTTACACCTTAATCTGTCAGGGCCCAAGCCAGGTGTCATTTTCTTGGAAGCCTTGTTTCAGCCACCAAGGTCTGGGAAGATGCGCCTCCCACGAGTTCTCTTAGTCACACTCTTATTGCCAATTGCTTGTGCATCCAACAAGTTAGATGCCAAGGATCTATACGGGGTTTGGCCCTCAGTGTACAGACTAACAATGGTATTTGTGTTCTTAAAGTATTATAAAAAATAAAAACATAATAAGCCCTGGAATCTGTCTGTGGCACAGGAAGCCTAAATATTTTCTGTCTGCATTTCTACAGAAGAAGTTGGAAACCCAATGAGATAAACTCCTTGAATGCAGGGTTTGGATTTAACATTACATTTCCAATACTCAGCACTTGAAACACAGTAGACCCCAAATAAATATGTGAACTGAGTGGTTATTGCCTTTCTACCAATCTAAGACATCCTTGTACCTTCTCATTACTAGGATGTTGCCTTGGATAGGCAGATACTCTGGCTGTGTCAAACTTAGAAACATGCAATGCTATTTAGTAGAATTAGAGGCAGAGCTAAGGGAAATTCAAAGGAAGAACCAGGAGGCATGAGTACTACAATAAAGTACAAATAAAGTGGAAAAGAGAAGGTGGAGCCAGGTTGCTAGAAGTAAGAGTGGGACAGGGTTAAGCTGCCAATACCTGTCCAAACTCAATCTGGACAAGCGAGGACATGGCTCACAGGTCTGACCTGAAGATAGGAATTGTCCTATAACTGGAGTAGGACTAAGTAGAAGTTGCTCTAAAAGGGAGATTTTTGGAGAGAGCTAGGAAGAGAATTATTTGGTCAATTTCTTTTTTTTTTTTTTTTTTTTTGTGGGTACCAGGGGGTCGACCTCAGGACCTCGTGCGCCAACAGGCGCCCGTGCCGCTGAGCGATATCACCGGCCCCTTTTTCGTATGTGGGATCCGGGAGTTGAACTCGGGCCCTTGCGCTTGCCAGGCAGGCACTTAAGCCGCTGAGCCATCTCACCGGCCCTTGGTCAACTTCTTGACCAAAGTAAGGGTAAGGAAGGGTAAAGTAAGGGTAAGTAAGGGTAAAGGGTAAGGAAGCTAAATCACTGAATATCCTAAGAAATAAGACACCTTTTAATTACTGGGTGGTTGCGCTGCCCTTGACCATCAGTCTGGACTAGGAGGTGAAGGTATAAACCCACAAGCCTTACGCAAAAGTCCTCACCTACTTTCAACAGTCAGGTGACACTGGAGTCTATGAAAACACAAAATCTCACTGAAAATTAGTGTGATGTCTGGTATGGATGCAAGGTAGGCACAGAAGTTATTCTATCACCACTAGGATAGTATCTTTTTAGGGAGAGAGGAAAAGTTAAAGATAAAAGTCTAGATAGGAAACCAGAAAGCAAACTCTTGAAGATGAGGAAGGAGATCAGGAGGTGGGGGAGGGAAGACATAAGGGGGTGAAGGATTGAAAATGGTCCAGATATGTTATATGCATGTATCAAGCCCCCAAAATGAACATCACTCTTCTTTGTTGCAAACATGTACTAATAAAAAATCTAGAATAATCTAAGATCCAAGGAAAAGGGTGAATGAGCCATGTAGCGTAGAAGATTATGAAGATTATGAAGATTATGAAGATTATGAAGGGGAAGATATTCCAGCAAGTGCAAAGGCCAAAGTTGAGAATGTGTTAGGTATATTCAGGGAAACGGTAAGATTATTGTGGCTGGAATAAACAAAGGAGAGAATGGTAGAAGCTGTGGTCAGAGAAACAGTGGAGAGGGAGGGTAAGGTTATGTAGAGTTCCATGAGCCACTATAAGAATTATCTTTTATTGTGAAAAAGATGAGAAGCCGAGGGAGGGTTGGAACAGAAGAACGATGTGATCTGACATATTTTAGAGGTCCCATCAGGCTGCTGTGTGAAGAACAGATTGAAAGAGTGAAAAGAAAAACAGAGGGAGTGCTAATGGGGAGCTTTTCCCCCTCAACAAGGGAACCAGGTTGGTAGGGACGTGGTGTAGGAAATGGGCAGACTCTGGACATATTCTGAAGGGGGAGCCAATAGCATTTGCTGATGGATTGGATGTGGGATATGAAGGGATAAGAGGAGTAAAACACAATTATGAAGATTTTGGCTGAAGTTACTGGAAGAATGGAAACGTCATTTAGAGAAGGAGGAAGGCTGCAAAAGAAGAAGGTTTAGTGGAGGGAAGATCAGCTTGAGGTAGGAGAGGAGATATCTATGGCTCTGCAGAGCTGCCAGGGAAAGTACAGGTACCAAGTTGGGAGAAATCAGTAGATAAAAGTCATATGACACGATGAGATTAATTTAGAGAATGAATGAAGACAGAAATGACAAAGATCCCAGGACTGACTAGGGGTAGTACAGTTTTTAGATGCTAGTAGAGGGTGAAACTCCAAAGAGATGTAGTGAAAAAGATGGGAAGAAAATTAGGAGAAAATGACACCCTATAAGTCTACTAAATATTTATTTGCTTGGTTTTAGTAGTGGAAAATCATTAAGGCTCAATTAGTTGGCTAACTCTCAAATTTCCTGAAGTATACAGTACCCCAAAATAATGAAATTTTTCCTAAAAAGGGAAATGTGTCTTCAATAAGATGGTTCATGATTCATGTTGATAAATAAAAATGAGTCATTCCACTTAAACATACCTTGAAAGAACATATTTGATTACCAGAAAGGTTTAATCTTTCCAGCTGTTCATTGGCATCAAGACATCGACCTTTAATTGAAAAAACAAGATAAAATAATTAAATTCCTTGTTTTACCTCTTGTAAACATCCTATGATAATTCTGAGTTATATATGGTCATTTCCTGCATATAAACAAGATTAATGGTACTGTTTATAATTACTAACCACTGTTGAACAGGTATCTTCACATTCTATAATCATAGGTTTAGAAACGCTTAGCAAAGATGACATAGAAATAATGTACATTAAAGAAATCTAAGTATGTATTTTTCATACTGATAAAAATGATTGTAGTATCATCTCAGATTTCAAATGAAACAGTACGTACCAACGCTGCTTATCAGATTTCCTGCAAGGTTGAGATCATTTAAATTCTTCAAAGTCTGCAAGCCCTAAAAATTTACACAACATGTCATTTAGAAAAGAGTGATTGAAACGTACACGTACACGGCATCTCAGGTCAATCTGGTTATTTCTTGAGGGGCTGTGAGCGCGAGCGCCGGGTGCACTCAGTGCCCTCTCTGCCCCTCCGAACTGGAACCTCCGGTTACTGAAGGAGGAAACGCGAAGGGCGGTGGAGAGGAGGAGGGACGGGTGGGAGAACACGTCGCGCAGATGTTTATGGTCCTAGGCGAGTGATTTAACTTCTCCGAACCTCTTCTTTAAAAAACTTTGAAGAAGAAATAACAACACCGTACCTCTCAGGCTCGTGAGGAGAGATGGTGTATGCAAAGCTCTCCGGACATGATAAAATGCTATATGCAGGTTAAGTTTTTTGACAATAATAACAACTAGTCACAAATATTTTGGCCTTTTGACTAAACTATGATCTCAGACACTGTGATTTAAACTCCACAGTAATAACTAGCTTTACAAACACATCATCGAAATGATCTTACCTCAATATTTTTAATAGTATTGTGGTTCAGCCAGAGAACCTCCAATCTGGTTAATCTCTCCAAATTTTCAATTTTGGAAATTTTATTGTAATATAAATATAGTTTTTTCAAATTTCTGCATTCTTGAAGACCTCCAATTTTCTATTTTAATGAAAGGGATTTAACAGTGTTAGCTTATATTTTGTCACTAATCCTTCTAATAAAGTTGGCTTCTAAGTACATTTTCCTTTAAATACTACATTTCATTGCAAAATCAACATCCAGCAAAATGACCTAATTTTTTTTTTTTTTTTTTTTTGTGGGTACCGGGGGGTCGACCTCAGGACCTCGCGCACCAGCAGGCGCCCGTGCCGCTGAGCAATATCACCGGCCCCTTTTTCGTATGTGGGATCCGGGAGTCGAACTCCGGGAGTCGAACTCGGGCCCTCACGTTTGCCGGGCAGGCGCTTAAGCCGCTGAGCCATCTCACCGGCCCAATGACCTAATTTTTTAGAAGGAATATATAATCCTTCCACTGAAATACAACATATATTTAATTTTGCATATTTTCTTTAAATTTTAATCAACTCTATTTTATATAGTTATAATCAGAACATGTACAATTTTTTGGATTTTTTAAAACTTAAGGCTATCTATAATATTTTCATAACCTTTCAAGTTATAATACATGATTACAAAATATTTCACAAAGCTTATAATTTTCTTTAAAATTACAATATGAGTGAAATATTTACATTTAAAATTTCTGACTATCATAAATAATACCACAACAATTAGCTTCATATATAGTTGCATTCTGCTGTTGAATTACTTTCTTTAATAAACTCTTAGAATAAGGATTTCTGAGTCAAAAGGTATGTACATTTCTGTGGCTCTCAAATGTTCTACAATATTGCTGTTCAAAACAGATGTCTGACCAATAGTGTCAATGTGAATGGACCAATTTTACTACTAAGCAATACTGGCTATGATATGATTTGATTTAATTACTAAAAAGTAGAATGTGTTTGTTTTGATTTCTGATTTCTGCTTTTCCCTTTGTGCAAACCAAGTTATATCTTTGCCTTTTGATCTGTTTTGATCCATGCCCTATGCATATATTTCAATAAATTATTATTCCAAAGTCAAGAATTCAGAGGATACTCCATTTAAGATTATACGTTTAAACTTACCTCTATGTAGCACTCAGCAATCCAAAGTTCTTTAAGCTGCAAACAAGTCTCTAATCCTGAAATTTCTTTTATGTCCTGAGCAACAATTGTAAGACTTGTTAAGTTAGGAAATAATGATAATCCAACTATACAGGGGTATCCTGAAAAGAACATCTCCAGATTTGAAGCATCCGATCCTTCTTGCCCAAACATCTCATAAGATAACCCATTGCACATACACTGTTTTAAAAGAAAGAAATCAAATTTTTATCTTTAAGGAATACAAAGAAGGCGTTTGTCACTAGAAATTACAGATTGTCCTTTACATCGATGTCTTTTTTGTACTCAAACAAAAGAGAAAGTTGTACCACATATATGATTTGTCTGTATTCCTAAAAGGCTTGAGGCAGAAGAAATATCCTTCTAGCCCCAGGAAGGATAAAAAAATGTTCCATTTAGTATCCTTGCAAATGTTGAAAAGAAATTTGATTTGACTTACCAGTTCTTTAATTATTTCTTCTTGGTTTAGGTTTTCGCTCTCAATCATCTTCTAAAAACAGTGGTCATAATATATCTGTCAAAACAAAGAAAAATTTAAATAAATACTAGAGTCTTCTTATTCCAAGTTGATAGTGTCCACAGAGCTGCCTAGCCTGAATTACCTACTGTGGCTTGAAATCTACACAAAGCATATTACCAAGCATTGTCTGAACCCTGAGCCTCATTCCATTTCTGAAGTTTTCCATTAGAAAGTTGTTCTTTTAATTCTGAAAGTAATTCTGTCTCTCCATAACTTCCACTCTTTGGTTGTCATTCTACCTCCTGGGTTCAAGCACAAGTATAATTTTTCTTATGTGCAATGAGGCTTCAATATTTGGAGAAAGTAGTCGTTTCTCATCATCACCCTTACCATGCTCATTGTTCCAGTTTCTTTAGTTCCCTCACTAGATATTTGTTTGTCTCCTTTAAATAGCCTCCAATTTATCCTGCTTATCATATGGTGGTGCCCCCAACTGAACAGTTTTCTAAGTGTGATTAGAAGCAAAAAGAACCTCAGAGGGCCGGTGAGATGGCTCAGCGGCGTAAGCGCCTGCCTGGCAAGCGCGAGGGCCCGAGTTCGACTCCCGGATCCCACATATGAAAAAGGGGCCGGTGATATCGCTCAGCGGCATGGGTGCCTGTTGGCACGCGAGGTCCTGAGGTCGACCCCCCCCGGTACCCACAAAAAAAAAAAAAAAAAAAAAAAAAAAAAAAAGAACCTCAGAGCTTAGCAGCTCACCTGGCATGATAATAAGTTTTTACTACAATGAATTCACTAATTTCTTCTTCATTACATATACGCCAATTAATTCTTAGATTCAATGAAATTAACCCAATTTCATCATTTTAATATTTTTGTTGTATATTTCTAGACATTCACTATCTGAAAATACAGGAATCTTTTCTTGACATGATGATTTGACAAAGGAAAGTGTGTAAAACCATGTACATGATCATTCCACTCTTTACAACTCCCTCACAGATGTGTGCGTGCATGTATCTATGTGTGTATATGTGTATGTGGTTATGCAGTGAGAAAATATGGAAATGTACATGCCAATTGTTTTTTGTATGAGTTACCTAGGATGCAAGTCAAAGCTGGCATGGAATGAAAGCATTGGAGAGATTCAGGAAAAAATTAAAAGAAAAAAAGTTACACTTTTTAAAAAGCATGTTTGGCATTGTAAAGTATGAATACATAACCATTTATTCATTCCACTGTTTGGTACACATTTGGAGTGTTTCTGTTTGGGAGCTAAGTGAGTTTCTTTGAACATTTTGTCACACAGGACATAGCTACACATCTTTAGGGTTTACACCTAGGAGTGGAATGACAAAGAAATAACTATTATATGACTCTCATTTTGTAACATATACAAAGTTAAGCAAAACAAGATGCACATATGAGTATATAACATATCTCATTTCATATAAAATTTGAAAACTAACCTATGATATCAGAAGTCAAGACAGTAGTCACCTTTCAGGGTTGAGTGACTAGGAGGAAGTGAAAGAGGGGCTTCTATGCCGATAAAGATTTTTTTTTAATCTGGGTGCTCGTTGAAAGGGCACATTCATTTGAGAAAATAAAATTATATGCCTAGCATTTGTCTGATTTCTGCATGTTTACTTTAATGAATTTATACTCAAATTCTTATTTTAAAAGCACTTAAATGCTCAGTTTTATTCAGTTATACAAAATCATGTACATGTGCAGGTACATAGATAACATAAATTTTTAAGAAAAAAGATGGTGACTTCAGTCTTGTGTTTCTCTTCCCTCCCCAAATCTTACTAGAATGGCTAGAGAAAGATGAAAATAAGACAGAAATGTATAGCTGTGCTAGGGAAAGAGCATCTTTTTTCAGAAATATTGAGAAATACCTTTTTGAAGTGATACAGATGGCATCAGATAAAGAGAGAAAGAGACAGACAGACAGACAGAGACAGACAGACATGCCTTGAGAGAGTGGCGAACACATAGAATAGTCAGTGTGTTGTGGATCCCAGGTCTTTGTCTCTAGTCGTACTTTCCTATCAGAGGAAGTTGACGAGGAAATATAAAACATGTTGCTGAAGATCCAGCTGGAGTAAGAGACCTATACGCTTGTGGTGCCTTCAGCTCCATGCTGGCTATGTGAAATTTTCTAGCAGCAATCAAAATGGAGAAGAAAGGAGACTGGATTGATCTAAGATTCGTGATTTGAAAGGTGAAAGCTGTAGAAGCTGGCTGGCTTCTGGTTCCCTTATGGAACTAGAGAAGACCTCAAGCCTCTTAGATGGGCAGCCCTAAAAAAAGCCTTCCCCAAATGCAAAAGAATGGCCAAGCTGGCCAATAGGATATTCACCTCTTGATGGAATCCAAAGCTTCCTTTGGAAGTCCTGAGTTCATTTGTGATGGGTGAAAGCATATGGAAACTTGTAAGTACCAGAAAGTTCTAGGCTCCCTATAATTCAGATGTAGTTATACAAATTTTAGGAGTCGGGTTTTAGAAGGGCATTTTGTTTTGACAATTTACTATTGAATTAGGATAAGCATTTTTTCCTAAATGATGGCACTGATGAAGAAAAAGTAAGGTGAAGTGAGAGATAATATGCATATTTCTATATCAAGAAAATATAAACTCCTTGACTAAAGAGCTATTCCTTGTTTTTTTTTTTTTTTTTTTTTTTTTTTTTTTTTTTTTTTGGTGGGTTACGGGGGGACGACCTCAGGACCTCGCGCGCCAGGAGGCGCCCGTGCCACTGAGCAATATCACCGGCCCCTTTTTCGTATGTGGGATCCGGGAGTCGAACTCGGGCCCTCGCGCTTGCAAGGCAGGCGCTTACGCCGCTGAGCCATCTCACCGGCCCCTATTCCTTGTTTTTAAGGAAGATGTGATACTGTAAAGGTGGATATCAATCTTTGTAATGCAATCTCAATCAGAACACCAACTGAATTTTAAAAACTCAATAAAAACAATAATAAATTTTATTCAGAAAAATAAAATATAAAAGAATAACCTGGAAGTTTCCAAAAAAATTATGGGTGGAAATGTACAATATAAATAACAGTAATTAAAACAAGGTGATAGAGATACAGGACTAGAGAGAGGTAATGAGGAGCACAGATCAGAAAACCCAAAATTAGGCCCAAGTACACGCGATCACTTGGTGCATAATGAAGGAAACAGTTCAATTCCTTCTGGAGTAGATGTCGTGGATACTAGATTACTCCGACCCCTATTTGATGGCTTTGGAGGTTTTAAGGCAGGCTTTGCCCCTTGCATGCCAGTTGCAGCCAGTCTTTCCTTTAATGCTCATAGACATACAACCAAAATATACGGGCTTTTCTTTCTGTGAGTGGCGGGGCTACAGAACCTTCCTTGACTTCCTGTACCATGCAAGTAAACCCAGGGAAGAAACACTGGGGCCAGCATTGTAAGTGGGCCTTTGATGGAGGATCCAAATTCTTGTGGGTTGTTCCTTACCAAGTGTTCCCTTGCCTGGCCAATCTTGCACCATATGGTGTATTATCCGGTGTGGTCCAAGAATGGGGTAAAAGGGCCGGGGATATAGCTCAGTGGCACAGTGCCTGCCTGGCAAGTGCGAGGTCATGTGTTTGATTCCCAGTACCAAAAAAAAAAAAAAAAAAAAAAGAATGGGGTAAAGACACAATTGCCCATGGGAAGGAAGGAAGGACTGAGCAGCATTTCCATCCGAGTAGATCCATCATCTAACCACACTTATTATTTCACTACTACCCTACTCCAACTACCATTCTCTCTCACTTACTACAACCAAAACTTAACTGGTCTTCTTGCTTCTGCCCCTGGCCCCTGATAGTCTGTTATTCGGCAAAGTAGATACAGGGATCCTTTTCAATACTTAACATAGCCCGAGTTACTCTTCCACTCAGAATCTTCAACAGCTTCCATCTTACTCATAAGAAAACCCAGAATCCTCACAAGGGCCTAGAAGACAGTACACGATCTGGCTCTACAATGCTTCTCTGCGCTTTCACTCCACCTGTCTCCATTTTCACTGACGTGCTCCCGGCACATCATTTTCTTGGCAGTTCTGCAATATGCTGAGTATACTTTCACCCCGCTTTTCTGCATTTGCTATCCCTCTCCCTCTCCTTCCCCACTCTCTCCAGATGCTCTTGTCCGGTCCTCACTGGCACAGGTGACAGCACCAGGCATACATTCCTTCAATACCCTTTCCCCCTAAAGAGGTATTGCTTCCCCTTCTGACGCCTGTCTTAATAACGTATTCCTCACTTTGTTTACAATGAGTTTTTCCTTACTGGGTACTGATCCCAACCTCTTCTGTCGCAGACAGAACATTGTTCTGGGAAATTCTCCTTTCTCATTTATTCCCATCTTTCTTTTTCTAGGGTCTCTTTTCACACTATCTATGACTACTAGGTCTTCCTATATTCTGCTGTCCTGTATTCTGCTATGAATAGCTATTTTTAGATATTTTCACAGAAAAGCATCAATATAATCATTAGCAATGCTTTTCAGTCCTCAGCCTACCGCAATCTGAAGACATTTCAAGCCACCACAGCTGCTTTTATAAAAACAATGTCAACAATAATGTCCCAAATGCCAAACACTGGACGTGTTTCAGCTCTCAGCTTGACTTTGACGCGGCATTTGGCAATGCCAATGACTAAGTTTTTGTTTTTGATGTGCTTTTTCTCCTTGGTTTCTCTTGTTATTTGAAAACTACATTTCAAATCAACTGTTTTCTTCTTGGTGAAAAATTCTAATCTTTATCTTCCTCTTTCTTGTGCAACACATGCAATTGCCCACACAGAAAGTTCTAACTGGGTGTGTCACATCTAAAACGCAACTCATTGCATTTTCCCTCCAGCTCGCTTCTCTCAGTGTATCCCTTCTCTCGATAAATCTGCCACCATCCTTCTTATGATCCAAGTCAGAAATCTTGGAATTGTCCTCAACCTTTTCTCCAGGTTCAGTCACTCATTCAATCCTTCTGCAAATACCTTATAAATTTCCCTCCTCTCCAATCCAAGGGCCTCTGCCTTCCTTGAGGGACTCATCTCCTCCCATTAACTCGATGTCCTGCCTGCTGTCACTCCCCCCCAGTCCATCCTCTATATCCTGTGGCAGTCAGCCTTCTGAAAGGTAAATCTGCTCATGCTACTCCACTCAGAAGGTACTCATGGCCACCGTGCTCTGACTCCCGCCTGTCTCTCAGGCCCATCAATCTCGATACCCACAGAGCACCCCAAGCTCTGACACAACTCTGGCTTTCTGCACTGGCCGGGACGTTTCCATACTTTCGCATATTCTATTTCTGTCCCTAAAATGTCTTTTCTCCTTGATTCTGTGGTATACTCCACACACCCTGAAAGATTTAAATCAAGAGTCCTCTCTAAAGAGTTTGCTTCTTTCTGGTCATATCATAAGCATCCTCTTTGTGACTGGTTTGGGCCAGCATCTGCCCTATATACACCACCAGCCACACCTACCAGGTGACGTGTTCACTAAAGGCAGGAACTGCGGAACCTATCACAGTGCCTGGCACATGCTGGCTGTTCACTGAAAGTTTGTTAAATGGTTTGAATTTGGTATACATGACCACTAAGAGTATAGTAACAATCAGAGCAAAAAGGACCATATTTCTGTCTGCCATCAGAGTTGGGTAAGGAGTTATTTTGAGAAGACCAAATTTCTTTACGGCAAAATAGAAGTCCTGTGTAATCCAATTATTTCCTTCCTTGGGGATAAAGAGATCAGAATCCACCAATTATCACCACGTTCCAAAGCAACGCCCTTATCACTCCAGATGAGCAGTACCAGGTGGGCCACGAGCGCTTGGTTCTCCCAGTCCAGTCCCTGAATGGTGCTGAAGGGGCTGCAAAGGTGACTGTGGTCACCTTCCTTTCTTCAGGCCCTTAAGTCACCCTGACGGCCTCTACAGCGACCTCCCTGTCTCTCATGATTATTATCTCCACTGCGCCCTTATGGAGGCTCCTTGACCACAAGATTCCCGGTGCCTGCCTACAGCGGATGGATGCCCGAAGCCCACAGGTGCCCAACGCTCACCTCATCCAGAAAGGGAGGATTCTGAGCAATCCAAGACAGGTCCACCCTAGCCCAAGGCCTGGCGTGTACCGGACGCGCCCGGCGGTTGCCTAGGAAACCGGCGCTCCGCCCCCGCGACTTTGGCGTGGGGAGCAGGGGGCGAAGGGGGCGGGGAGAAGCCGCGGAGACCGCGTCTGCGTCACGTGACGGCAACCCCGGCCAATCAGCAGAGCCAGGGGTCCACAGGAAGACCCGCGAGGGCTCCTGGGAGGAGGTGGCCGCGTCTCGCCGCGCGGTCTCCGTGTCTCCGCGCGTTCCTGCGCCCCGCGGTTCCTGGCTCGGAGGACCCGGGAGGGCTGCGGGGACGCGCGAGGTTGCGGAGACCCGACGTTGCCTCCTCCAGTCTCGGCCGTCTGACCTGGAAATTGTGCGACCCATCGACCCCGGACGCCCGCGGTCTTGAGGCCGGACACGGTGGTGTCACAGCGGCCGACGCTGGGCGGCCCGGCCTCGCGATCGCAGCCGTCCCGGACAGCGAGCCGGGCGCCCGGCCCGAAAGAGGGGTCCCCGGCGCTTCTCGTCGTCCTCGGCGGGCTCTCGGGGCCCGTAACACCTGCGAAACGCCCGGGAGGCGAAGCTTCCTCGAATGCAGTGGAATCGAAGGGGCGGGAGGCTTTTCAGAGGCGGCTGAGGGGCCCAGAAATGCGTGAACGTGGGGGAGGCGAACCAGGAGCTGCCGCTCGCCTCTCCTCCCGAGGCCCCGCTGCCCCGCGTGCCCGAGCGCCTGGACGTGGCCGCCCGCGCGGGGTGCACGCCGGGCTTTGAAGGCGTGCGTGAAAACAAGGAAAACTGTTTCGCTAACAGTTTTTAGATTGATTGCATGTTGAAATACTATTTTGGTATATTAGATGAAAAGATATTGAAGTTATTGTTTGTACTTTGAAAATGCAGCTGTCAGAAAAAATTTTAATTGCACGCATCACTCGTATTAGTTTTCTTTTGGACGGCGCTGCTCTCCTTTTGTGGTTCAGTGGGTTTGTTTAAGCTACTTAGGACTTTAAAGGCTTGCTCAATGTCTGCAGTGCTCTTTGCTATCAGGCGGCTGCCTCATTCCACAGACTAGTTTTAAACTGCTCTTTCCAGAAAAATAGTTCCAAATTTTAGAAATACCTCCGTTTATCTAATAACTATCGTGAATTCCACAAATTTTCTGAAATTCTGTTGACTTTATCTGTAATATTGACCATAAACACAAACACATAGAAAAGGTAATTTTCCCTTTATAGTTTTCAAAGAAAATTGTTTCCATCTATCATCAGTAGATTAAAAGTAAGCTACTTAAAATATTTGTGCTTAAGGGCTTCAAATTACTACCCAAAAATCTGATTCATATTTTTTACTTTTATCTTTATTATCTCTGAAAATCTAAAACAAAATGACCGGTGCTTGGGGACATTTTTGGTTTTTCCTAAAATATAAAGAGTACAAGACAATAATTTACATTTCTAAACTTTTAAATAAACTGGATCGTGTATAAGTTAGGTGAATTATCTAGGTCAAGTTTCTCATTGGGAGAATACATTGAGAGGAAAGTAGAGTTTACCCAAGTACATTGCTTTGTGTATTTTTAAACTCTAGAAATCTGTTGTAATTTTCCTAAACAGTAAAAGGGAAAGAACTAACATAGTTTTCTTTATACAGTATTACATAAAGAGTAAATATAACAATATTATTTCTACGTAGGTTTGGATTGTCAGTTCCTGTATGGCTGTAGGCTAATAACCATTGGTGACTTGCAAACCAAAGGCTTTGTCCACAGTAATTCTTAAAAGAATTGGCTGTTTGTTCACACGTTCCGGATGTTACTTAGAGCTTTTAGTTAAAAACCACAGGAGGAATGCAAAAACAGTGACCATTTTTGTTCATCTCTTCTCACTTTGAAGTTGCTTTATGATACGGTTTTATGGGTCAGTACAAAAACAGAATGAAAATTGAAACCACTAAAAGTCAAGCAGGTTAAGTAATCATTAAAAGTGAACTAAGACTTCATTCATCTCTCTATTCATGCTCCTTGACCAAGGCCACTCCTTGTAAATTTAAATCTATTTATGGGAAAAAGATTATCTTGAATCTACACACAACTGGGAAGATATATTACCACTAAGAGAAGCAAGCTTATTGCATCAACTCCTGAAGACTCATCTATTTTACCAAAATATAGGTGACTTTGCAGACCCACGTGAGAAAATCTTACATTATATAATTTATTAACTAGAAGTTTTTAGATTGCTTGAAAATTTATTTCTCAAAAAAGTACTATTCTAAGTTGCGAACTGTGGAGATATCTGAAGTTCTGTTTTGAAATGCCTTTAATTTCAGAAAACCAAAAAATATGGAAATTTTCAGTGCTAATGTGATTTTTATATTCTTAAAGACATTTGGTCTTCATACAAATGAGTACTTTCCAGCTACTGATTTAATTAGATTACCTGTGAAAGTTCACTGTATCATGTTTGAATTTTATATATCATAGTGGAGAAGTTATTTTAATTGTAAAGGAAATTTTAAAAACTTATATTTCTAATACTAGTATATTTCTAACACTACTCAAGGATAAGACTGAGAAACACAGCCTGTTCCCATAATTAGAAAGCTAGAAAACTTAGCAAGGCTTAACATTCTAGGTGCCAGCTGCAAAATAAGTGTAACTCAGCCAGACAGTGATATGTTGCTTCCTTTCAAGTCCTAGAGAGTTACCACTTTAAGGACAGCTCAACTAAGTCTAAGACAGTGATTGATTCCTCCTGCTCATCCTAGCCTTGACTTCCCTGTTATAGGATAGAAAGCCCTCAGTTAACTTGCCTGACCCAAACCCACCTAGCGACATATGACAAGACATATGTAACCAACTGTAAAATATCATGTTATCTGCCTTTTGTGCGTCCTTGTGAAAACCTATGTAAGAAACTACCCACCCCAAGACAGCGCTGATTATTTGAGACCTGATTCCCATCAGCCCGCTAGCGTAATAAAAGTTGCCTTCTAACTCCTTAGGTACAGAGTCTTCCTTTTGGTTTGATATCAGATTTCTGTAACAGTAGAAACCATAAACGCAGCACAACTCGGGGTTAACTCTGGCAGTGGAAGACACAATTATGTGGCGCCTATAAAGTCATCATCAGAGGCTCGCATTGTCTAGCAATGAATATTAATAGCTAATAGGATGACTATATTAAGATCCAATTAGAAGTTGGGAATTGTTCTGAAGCAGAGTTTTAATTAGACCAAGAAGATACTATTTATTTTGTTTAGGAGGATACCATTTCTAATGATTCTTTCAAAAAAAGTTAGTCTTTGTGATTTGTTGATATATAATTAATGGATAAAATTTTTGTAAGAGGCAGCCAAAATGGAATTGTGAAAAGGCACTTGCACTGTCTCTGACAATTTAACCTCTTCATTTTGCCACCATAGTTCTATGTGTATTTAGCTCTCAGGCAGCACTTGAGGGACAGTGACTTTAAGCTGGGATAAAAGCCTTAATTTGCTAGATAGCTGAACAGTTTTTTGTGTGGGAGAACTCTTTCCCCATTCCCTTTTTTTCTGTCCATTATTTAGGTCCTGAGCTTAGAAAGCTGGTTGTATTCCTCAGGTTCAAGCACATTATCATCATTGGTCCATGTAAGCCCCTTTTCTCATTTTGGGGATTGGACCCAGGACCTTTGAACTGAGCTACAACTCCAACCCTTTTTATGTTTTTGTTTTGAGACGAGGTCTTAGTAAGATGTTAAATTGCCCAAGTAGGGATTAAACATTTGATCCTCCCACCTCAGTCCCCCAGAGTGCTGGGATTATAGGTTTGCACCACTGCTCTTATTTTCAACTTTTTCCATACCTCACACCATCCCAAATATAGGCACAAATCTAATGTTTCTTATAAATCTTTACATTTATACTTAAAAATCAGGGAGTGTTATTTTGTGTGTCTGCATTTTTAATTGACATAAATAGTATCATGATATAAATTTTATTCTTATTTCATTCCACACTATTTTAAGATATGCCCATGATTCTACATGTACATCTAGTCCATTACTTCTGCATTCTGTATGCTATTCCACAATGTAAATTACCCCATTTTGTCTTGGTCATGTTTCCCTAGTGAAGGGCACCTAGTTTGACTCCAATAAAAAGCACTGTAATGAATGGCCTTTTAATTGTTTTCTTAAGGACAATTTCTCAGGGATATATACAAAGAATATACTTATTGAGAAAAAAGACAAGCATACTTAATTTCATAACTTTGAAGAGTGGCTGTCTCAGATTACACTCCTACCAACAGTACTTAAGAATTCTTACTCCTTTGGTTGGGGATGTGTAATTGAAAGCAAAATCTCCTGCCAACTGACAAATCCTCTTCACAAAAGTAGAAAAAGAAAACTATCGTTGAATAAGCATTAAAACAAAATGTGCATGTCATAAGCAAGCTCCATTAAACCAGAATGTCATACTATCACAAGCAAAACCCTAAAGAGACTGCAGACAGAAATCTTATGCTTTCATATAGCCGAGCAGAAAAACCCATGGCATACATGTTCTCAAAAGGACAGGGAATGTCCATTTGTCACACTGTTAGAATGAACAATAAAGAAAAAATAAATTCCTCATATCTTTATGACAGAAGACAGTCTGGGAGTGAGGCACCTGCCAAAGTTAGGCTCCTACGGTCCCACAGAAACTGGGAGAAAAAGGCATTTTTTCTTTTTTTCTTGATGGTACTGGCGATTAAGCCTAAGACCTTACACATGCTAGGCAAATGCTCCAACAATGAGCTACCTCTTTAGCTCATCATTATTCTTTGATGATTATATATTTTTTAAAAATCCCTCCCAGAAAAGAAAGGGAGGAAACCAACAGCAGGAAAATAATATGACAAGGATAAGTCAATACACATCAGTTATAACCATCAATGTTAATGGTCTCAATTCACCAATCAAAAGAAACAGACTGGCAGAATCCAAGAAGCAAGATCCAACAGTACGGGCCGGTGAGATGGCTCAGTGGCGTAAGCGCCTGCCTTGCAAGCGCGAGGGCCCGAGTTCGACTCCCGGAACCCACATACGAAAAAGGGGCTGGTGATATCGCTCAGTGGCACGGGTGCCTGTTGGCGCGCGAGGTCCTGAGGTCGTCCCCCTGGTACCCACAAAAAAAAAAAAAAAAAAAAAAAAGATCCAACAGTATGCTACATACAAGAAACATTTGAATCAAAAAGAAATTCATAGATTGAAAGTCAAAGGATGGAAAACAATACTCCATGCAATAGGAACCCAGAAAAAAGCAGGAGTGACCTTCTATTTGAGGACAAAGTGAATTTCAAGCCAAGACTGATTAAGAGAGATAAAGAAGGTCACTACATCCTTGTAAAGGGAACAACCCAAGAGGAAGAGAGAACAATCATAAATATATTTGCAACAAATACCAGTGTACCCAAATATATAAAATATTAATGGACATGAAAAATCAAATAAGCACTAATACAATTATATTGGGAGCTCTCAATACTCCACTATCACAAAAAACAGATCAACTAGACAAAAAATCAACAATGAAATATTAGAACTGAACCACACTTTTGAACAAATGGACTTAGTAGATGTCTACAGGGTATTCCACCCCACAATATCAGAATACACATTCTTCTCAGCTGCACATGGGATGTTCTCCAGAACAGACCACACACTACCTCATAGAACATACTTAAGTAAATGCAAAGGAATTGAAATTATCCAATGTGTTTTATCAGACCATAGTGCAATGAAATTGGAAATCAATGGCAAAAGAAACCACAAGAACTTCATTAATACATGGAAATTAAATAGCACCCTCCTGAAAAACCAATGGGTCACAGATGAAATTAAAGAAGAAATTAGACAGTTTCTACAATTAAATGACAATGACAATACAACATACCAGAACTAATGGGACACAATGAAAGCAGTTCCAAGAGGGAAATTTATAGCAGTGAATACCCATATCAGGAAAACAGAGCACGTGCAAATAAACAACTTAATGGTGAACCTCAGACTTCTACAAAAACAAGAGCAGGCTAAGGCAAAAGCTGGTGCAAGGGAGGAAATTATAAACATCAGAGCAGAAATTAATGCATTAGTGATTAAGAAAATAATACGAAGAATCAATGAATCAAAGAGTTGGTTGTTTGAAAGCTTAAATAAAATCAACAAACCCTTATCCAACCTTATCAAAAAAAAAAAAAAAAAAAAAAAAAGGAAAGAAAAGACTCAAACCCACACAGTTGGGAATGAGTGAAAAGGGTGAAATCACAATGGACCCTGCAGAAATCCAGAAGATCATCTACACCTACTTTGAAAACTTGTATTCTAATAAGATGGAAAATACGACACAGATAGACAGATTCCTAGATATGTATGAATTACCAAAGCTGAATCAAGATATAAAAATCCTAAATAAACCAATATCAATCAATGAAATCAAAGATGTAATCAAAAACATACCAATAAAGAAAAGCCCAGACCCTGATGGATTCACTGCTGAATTCTACAAGAAATTTAGAGAAGAACTAATACTACTACTTCTCAAACTCTTTCATGAAGTCGAAAAGGAAGCAATACTCCCAAATTCATTCCTGAAAGCAAGCATTACCCTGATACCAAAACCAGAGAAGGACCCAACTAAGAAATAGAACTACAGGCCAATCTCCCTAATGAACATAGATGCAAAAATCCTCAGTAAGATACTGGCAAACAGAATGCAGCAAATCATCAAGAAGATAATACACCATGACAAAGTGGGATTCATCCTAGGGTTGCAGGGATGGTTCGACATACATAAATCAATAAATGTAATTCACCATATTAACAGAACCAAGGACAAAAATAATATGATCATCTTGGTAGATGCAGAAAAAGCTTTTGGCAAAGTCCAGCACCCATTCATGATTAAAAACCCTACAGAAAATTGGAATAGATAGTCTTTATCTCTGATAAAATCCATCTATGACAAACCAACAGACAACATCATAGTAAATGGACAAAAACTGAAAGCTTTCACTTGAAAATCAGGAAAAAGACAAGGACATCCACTGTCTCCACTCTTATTCAACATAGTCCTGGAAACTTTAGCCAGACCAATTAGACAAGAGAAAGAAATAAAAGGAATAACAATAGGAAAGGAAGAAGTGAAATTATCATTATTTGCAGATAATATGATACTCTACATAGAAGACCCCAAAAACTCCACTAAAAAACTGCTAGATTTAATAAGCAAATTTGGTAGCATAGCTGGATACAAAGTCACTCAAAAATCAATAGCCTTCCTGCACGTGAGTGACAAACTCACTGAGGGAGAAATTAGGGGAACAACACCTTTCACAGTAGCATCCCAAAAAATGAAATACCTAGGAATCATCTAATGAAGGACGTAAAAGACCTCTACATGGAAAACTACAGTACTTCAAAAAAGGAGATTGAAGAGGATATCAGAAAATGGAAAGATATCTCTTACTCTTGGGTAGGAAGAACCAATGTAGTGAAAATGGCCATACTTCCAAAATTGTAATACAGATTTAATGCAATTCCAATCAAAACTCTAACAGCATATCTCACAGAATTAGAGAAAACAATCCTAAAATTCATTTGGAATCAGAAGAGACCTAGACTAGCAAAGGCATTTCTGGGCAACAAAGGCAAGGCAGGGAGCATCACAACCCCTGACTTGAAATTATACTATAAAGCTACTGTGATGAAAACAGCATGGTACTGGCAAAAAAACAGATCCAAAGATCAATGGAACAGATTTGAAGATGCAGAAACAACTCCAGACATACTTAACCACCTTATCTTTGACAAAGGTGCCAAACACATTCACTGGAAGAAAGATAGCCTCTTCAATAAATGGTGCTGGAAAACTGGCTTGCACATGCCAAAGATTAAAATTAGACCCATATCTTTCACCATGCACTAAACTAAATTCAAAATGGATCAAAGATCTAAATATTAAAACAGAAAAATTAAATCTGCTGGAAGATAGAATAGGTAAAACTCTTGAAGGCATTGGTGTAGGCAAAGACTTTATGAATAAAACCCTGATCACACAGGAACTATCACAGAGTATCAACAACTGGGATCTCATCTCATTCAAAAGCTTTTGCATAGCAAGAGAAACCACCAACAGAGTGAAGAGACAACCCACAGAGTGGGAAGAAATATTTGCCAGCTGTTCCTCAAAGGATTACTATTGAGAACATATAAAGAACTCAAAAATATCAGACCTCCTAAATTAAAGACCCAATCCAAAAATGGGCCTCTGAGATAAAGACACACTTCTCAGATGAAGAAATACAAACAGCAAATAAATATATGAAAAAATGTTCAACATCACTGGTCTTTTGAAAGATGCAAATTAAAACAACACTGAGATTCCATCTCACCCTGGAAAGAATGGCTATTATCAAGAAATCAACCAATAACAAATGCTGGAGGGGATGTGGGGAACAAGGAACCCTTCTCCACTCTTGGTGGGAATGTAGACTGGTGCAACCACTGTGGAAATCAGTGTGGAGATTCCTCAAAAACCTAGGATTGGAGGTCCCATTTGACCCAGCTATTCCCCTGCTAGGTATCTTCCCAGAAGAATTAAAAACATCATACCACAGTGATGTATGTACACCCATGTTTATAGCAGCACAATTTGTAATAGCTAGATCTTTGAAACAACCCAAATGCCCATCAACTGAGGAATGGATAAAAAAGAATACACAATGTTATTAACCATTTTTACCCTCCTGTTATCTTGTTTTGAAATTTTGTTTTATTTTTTTCTCTTTAAAATTAAAAAAATCCCTCCCAGAAACTGAGATTTTTTTCTCGCCTTATAAAGCTAGTAAAAAGCTTCAGTTTAGGGCCAGTGAGATGGCTCAGAGGCATAAGTGCCTGCCTGGCAAGTGCAAGGTCCTGAGTTCGACTCCCAGTGCCCACATAAAAGAAAAAAATGGCCGGTGGTATTGCTCAGCGGCACAAGTGTTTGCTGGCAAGCACAAGGTCCTGAGGTTGACTCCTGGTACCCACACACACAAAAAGCTTCAGTTCAAAAAGATTTACATCCATATCAAAGTCAGCAGAAAAAGAACTTACAATTACCTGTTTTCTAAAGAAAATGCTCTAAAAAGTGTGCAGGGGAGGATTTCTCTCCCTCTCTCTCTCTCTGTCTCTCTGGAAGTATTTTCTTATATTCTGCTAAATGTTTGCTTAATGTCTACCTCCACCAATACACCTTGAGCTCAGTGAGGGGCGGGACCACACCTCCCTCATTCACCGTTGCATTCCTAGTGTCTAGTGTAGTGACTTTCACACTGCCTTTGGGCAGCATAGTTGAGGCCATAGGTGAATCTAAAAGTTGCAGGTTTTTCCACAGTGGACTCTAGGCAGGATGTAAGACTGGAGTATATACAAGATATAGATGGAGTGAGGTTTAGGGGGCCAGCACCCTTGACAACAAAGTAGACCAGCATTGTAGGGTAGTTTTAGCTCTACTGGTGCCTTTCACACTTTCTCTTTCCATAAATGCAATGTTTTTATTCATGAATTTATATGTCATATATGTACTTTGATATGTTATTCTTCAATAAAATAGTCAGAAGGATTTTGAACATTCTTTTGCACTAGTCTGGATCTATTTTGTCTGCCTCAATTCCAGTTTTTAACAGTTAAGTAGCTCCTGTCACTGCACAGTGATGATCTATAAGAAGAGCACACATAACCTGAAACTTTTTACTGTGATAGTAGATTTCAGGTTCGCCTCTTGCTAATCTAAGTGGAATTTACCCAGAAGGAATAGGATGATGGTAGTCACAATAGCTGTAGGGCTGAACTTCCCCTTCTAGCTCTTTTTTCCTATTCCATAACTGGCTGGACTTTTCTGCCAAACTCTGGCATAAGCCGGGTTGAATAGTACGAACCTCCCCCTCTGACTCCATATATACCCTGACCACTCCATTGTCTTTCCTAGTCCCTACCCTAGCTCGTCCAACCTACATCCTTCTCTTTTCTACTACCCCTGCCTTGGTTTGTGCACAATGCCTTGTACCAACACCCTCTAAACTATTCTCCCAGTGAGTAATCTCTTCCCACTAACTTATCCTCATTACTGCCATGGCTATTGTTCTAAAATCAAGATATGATAAAATTATGTTTGATGTACTTTTACTGTATCATTGTTCATATGTTTAATTATTTGTGCATTCATTCATTCATTCCTTCAACAAATATTTACTGAACTTCTACTCTGTGCCAAGCCTTCTTGTAGGCAATAGAGATAGAGCAGTAAACAAAACAGGTAAAAAAGTGTGGCTTTGTGTAGCCTGAATTCTAATGGAGAGAAGACAATAAATAAGATATATGGAAGGCTATATAATTGCTAAGAAAAGAGTAAAGCAGAGAAAGAAAAGAAGATAATATGTGTGCTTGTGTGTGCATGTTGAGTGTTGGTATCTGCAAGCATACATACGTGCAATCTAAAATTGCACGTACAGGGAAGGCCACAATCAAAAGATGATACTTGAACAATGCCTGGAAGGAGGTAAGGAGTAAGTTACAATGATGTTGGGAAAGCACATGCAAGAAGGAAAAGCAGTGCAAATGCTCTGTAGTGAGAAAGTGCTGGGTGTTTTCCAAGTTCAGTAAGGACACTGTAGCTGGAGCAGAGTAGCAAATGGTCAAGTCAGAGAAGATGCTGTCAGAGAAGAAATGGGGGGGGTCACATCATGTGGGTCTTTGTAGGCTGTTATGTGGACTTTGACTTTTATTTTGAGTGCAAAAGGAAGCTATTAGAGGGTTTTGAGTAAAGGAGTGACTAGGTTTGACCTAATTTTCAAATGATCACTCTGGCTTTTGTGTGAAAAACAGTCCAAAGTGGGGCCATAGCAGAAGTAGTTATGCATAGAGTGATCATATAATGTATCAACCAACTGGGACAACTTTTAAAAAGAAAGGAACACCTTAATAATTATTCCAGGACAAAAAGCAAAAGTTGGAACTGTGTACAGGAAAACCAAGATGTGTGGCCATCGTAGTCATAGACTATTGCGATACTCAGGACAAGAGTTCTTGGTGGCTTGGACAATGATGGTGACAGCAAAATAGGTGAGAGGTAGTTGCATTTTGTAATCCTATCACTCTGAGTGGCTGAGGCAGGAGATTATAAATTTGAGCCCGGTCTGGGTAACTTAGTGAGTTAGCAAGACCTTCAAAATACAAAATAAAAAAGGGCTGGGGCTGCAACTCAGTGAGAAGACCCTGGGTTCAGTCCTCAGTACTGCAAACAAATTAGTAGAGTAAGCTATTTTCTTTCTCCAACTTGTTCGGCTAGACCTTTGTTCATGGTTCCTCAGTCCAGGTGTTAGGCTGCTGGCTCTTTATGGGTGCTCTGTCATTTATATGAGAGCTCTTTATGTGGGCTTTATCATTCATGCTTGCATTCTGTTTGGCCTGTAGCCAAACAGAAAACTAAAAATGCCCAAATGAATAAATAGGTGAACACATACTATCAGGGTGATTTACCACCACCTCAGTCTCTAGACTAATTCTTACAAGGCTGTCAGACTGTGAAAATCAGTTTTAACTTGCAGAACTTTTTTAAAGATCTGAAGACATACCAAAGAATATATTCATCAGGTTAAAGTAGGTTTCACACGTTTATGTTTTTAAAAGTCCCCAGATGCTCCTGTTTGAGATACCTTGGCTAATTATCAAGTTCTAACCAGTTCAATGAGAAAGGAATCAGCTTCTCTACCCTTTACTTTTCTTTATGTGGGTACCAGGAGTCGACCTCAGGACCTCACGCTTGCAAGCAAGCACTTGTGCCACTGAGTGATATCACCGGCCCTTTTTATCCTTTATGTGGGCACCGGGACCTCATGCTTGCCAGGCAGGCGCTTATGCCGCTGAGCTATCTCACCGGCTCCTACTTTTTTTAGAGAAATACAAGTGTCCTTAATAAAATGTCCATTTTCCCATTATCCTTCCCTCAAAAGCTATTACATTACTTAACAGGAAAGTGTTCTAATCAACAGTATGGTTCTTCTGGGAGGAAATTCCTCCTGTGTACAATTTAGGTTCTGTGACAAATTTATGAGGAAGATGTTGTGTGTGCATGTATGTGTGTTAGTTTATTAACAGAAACTGTTTCAATGCTAAGTGCAAAAAATCCAATTCAAAACACTTTAAAAATTTAAAAAAGAGGCCGGTGAGATGGCTCAGTGGCATAAACGCCTGCCTTGCAAGCGCGAGGGCCCGAGTTCGACTTCCGGATCCCACATACGAAAAAGGGGCCAGTGATATCGCTCAGCGGCACAGGTACCTGTTGGCGCGCGAGGTCCTGAGGTCGACCCCCTGGTACCCACAAAAAAAAAAAATTAAAAAAGAATACATTGACTTTCTTTTTTTTTTTTTTTTTTTTTTTTTTTTTTTTTTTTGTGGGTACCGGGGAGACGACCTCAGGACCTCAAGCGCCAACAGGCACCCGTGCCACTGAGCGATATCACCGGCCCCTTTTTCGTATGTGGGTTCCGGGAGTCGAACTCGGGCCTTCGCGCTTGCAAGGCAGGCGCTTAAGCCGCTGAGCCATCTCACCGGCCCTACATTGACTTTCATAAGCAACAGGTGTCTGGAATTAGGACTGGCTTTAGGCAAAACAGTATATCAAACACTCATTCAAAATATGAGGACTCAGAAAGTCTCTGTCATTCTATTTCACTGGTTTCCTTTTCAAAGATGAGCATCTCCAGTAGTCTAGGCTTGTATCTGCCAGCAGAAAGAGGGCATTCTTTTGCCAGGAGCTTCAACACAGGTTTCAGGATTCAGGCCAGTTGGTCCAATGTGGGTCACATGCTCCTCTTGGCCTGGCTGAGGGCTGGGGTCAAACCCACCAGAGTCCCATCTATTGTAGGAGGAAAAGGGTAGTTCCATACAGGACAATTGAGGCACTTATTTCCCAGAAATATTGAATGCTGGGAAGGCAAAACCAGCAGATATTCACTGTAGTGATCCCTATATCACAATGTGTGAGTAATTGTTATCCCTGGGACCCCCAAGTCCTAACCAGAAGTGGGTTCCACAAGAAAAGAATAAGCTTCTGTAATGGCTGATACATTGAGTCAACTTGATTTCTTTTTTGAACTAGGAATTGAACTCAGGACCTCGTGCTTGCCAGGCAGGTGCTGTGCCACTGAACTATATCCCTGGCCCCTCACTGTGTCAATTTGAGAAGTTTAGAATTTTAACTAAGTGACTGAGCAGTTCTACATCCTCGGGTGTAGAGGACATGCCCTAGGGCAGCTGTTTATGCCCTAGGATGTTGCGATGGTTGATTCATTGTGTCAACCTGAGAAGTTTAGAAGTTTAACTAAGCAAATCAGCCAGGGGGCCAGGGTCCTCACTTTGTAAATATCCCGAGCCTGTGCGAGAGGGGAGCCAGAGACGGTGTGAGTGCTACACCTGTCCTAGGGTGGGTAGCCTGCTTACAATATAAGGGAGGAAAAGAGGCTTGCTCTCCCCCTTTTTTGTTCTTGTTGCTTTTGCTGTTTTCTTCCACTATGAATGGTTGCCTCTCTGCCATGCCACTCTGCCTTGGAGCCAGCTGATTATGGATTGAAACCTCCACAAACTGTGAGCTAAATGAACCTTTCCTCCTTTAACTTTGGGTGTCGGGTATTTTGTCTCAGCAATGAGAAAGGTAACTAACACAGCTTCTCTACCCTTTGCCTTGCTGCTTTGAGTCTGTAAAGATTTTTTTTCATTTCTTTCCCATGTGTACCCCATTGTCTCATGCTTCTTGATTTGGTAAAGCTAATTAATACAGGACTAAAACCACCGGGCATTTCTCCGTTTTCATCTGTTTGTGCACCAGACTAGTAGGAGGCAGCAGTTTTGCCTAAATGGGTCTCCTGGGCGGGCCACTGGCAGACTGGGCAGACTTCCTCCTGTGAGCTGCTGCAAGGTCGAGAGGGAATGCAGAATGTTAGCTTCTCTTTCTCCACAGATTTACAGTCATACTTTCCCCATGGCTTTTTCAGTAATAAAATTGATATTGTCATCTCTATAAAAATATCCTGTGTCTTATTCTTGGTTGACTCCAAGCTTCTGAAGAAAATGAGGTATTTGCTTTCTAAAGACTGACCCTATACTTTAAGTGTAATTTCATATACTCCAAATGTTGAAATTTAAAATGCATACTGAAGGTCAAAAAACAGAATATTCCTTTAGTCAAAATAACAATTCCCTTCCCATTTTGGTAAAGTACAACTGTATTGTTACTGCACGCCTACCTCTTAGTCACGTGTGCACCAAGATGACAGTGTCTGTGGAAAGTAGAGCCAGCCCACACAGCAGCCCTGGCTTTACGTGCCACGGCTAATGTGGACATCTGTGCCCCTGACAGGAGGTCTTGGGAAAGAGAGGCAGCGACAGCACTGCTATTAAATGCAAAGAGCTCTGAGACAAGTGCCAGCTGGGGCCAGCCCCACTCCGCCAGCTCTGGAGGATGGATGGGCATTATGTGAGCCAACCCGCAAATCCACCTCCCGAGCAGAAGCAGGATCAAATGGTGCAAGCTGGGCACGGAGCTGCACGCCCCGAATCGCAGCATTCGGGAGACTCAGGAAAGACGATCGCAAGTTTGAAGCCGCCTCAGGCTACACAATGAGACCCCGTCTTAAAAATCAGAAAAGAAGAAGAAAAAACTCACAAGAATTTAATTGTGTGAATACAGCACTAAATTGTAATTAACTTTAGACCCGCATCAAAAATAAGAAAGCCATTCATAGGGGTTGGGGATATAGCTCAGTGGCACAGCACCTGCCTGGCAAGTGCAAGGTCCTAAGTTCAATTACTGATACAAAGAAAAAAAAGAAAATAAAAAGAAAGGCATTCATGCTCTTGAAAACATTAGTAACACACAATAAAATCTAAAACATACATAACATACAGTATTTGCATTTGTATATATGTATTTATAGATGCATAGATTTTGCCTAAGATACTGGATTTTGTAGCAAAGTTATCAGATTTAAAATTATTGTGCATTAGTGATCTTGAGCATTTAATTCACTTTGTAACTTGAAACAGAATAAAATTTAAACTCATCGGAGATATTCTTCCTTGGAAAGGTACATTAACAATCTTCCACTCTCACTTTAAAAATTCTTATTTGGAAGCTATTCACCCTATGCCTGATCTAAATCTGGAATATTATAGCCTCTGCTTTCTTTATCTTTTTTGCTCTTCCGTGAAGATAGCTACTGCGCTCCACATTAAAATATTCATATGTATTCTAGATCAGTGCTGTTCTACAGAAGTAAAATATAGAACATATATATATATATTTTTTTTTTTTTGTGTGTGTGGGTACCGGGGATCAACCTCAGGACCTCGCGTGCCAGCAGGCGCCCATGCCGCTGAGCGATATCACCAGCCCTTTTCTCGTGTGTGGGTTCCGGGAGTCGAACTCAGGCCCTCGCGCTTGCAAGGCAGGCGCGTATGCCGCTGAGCCATCTCACCAGCCCCATGGTTTTAAATGTTGTATCAGTGACAATAAAAAGTAACATGTGAAATTAATTTTAATGAGATATTTAACCCCAACATATAAAAATATCATTTCAACATGCAATCAAAATAAAGTTATTAAAGAGATATTTTATATTCTTTCAGTACATTCTTTGTACTGACTTTATAATCCTGATGTATATTTTACAGACATTTAAATTCCGACCAGCTGCACCTTAAGTGCTATGGACAATGTGGACAGTGGTAACTGTATTCAGTTGTACCAATCTGGGTGATCTTCATTATTTCCATTTAGAATTTAGATGAGCATTAGACTTAGACTTTACTTCAATGACAGAAAAACCAAAACTAATCACGGACTTATAAAGGTACATGTTTATTTCTCTTTCATACAATGGTGAGAAATAGTGATCTGGGGTTAGTAAGGTGTCTGGACCCACATTGTTTTTGCGTCGTTTTATTTTTAAATCTTGTTTGCTATGCATCGCTTCTGTAACAAGGTTGCTTCATGGTTTTAGATGCTTGCTCCAGCACCAGTCATCACATCTGCTTCAAGCCAGCAGAGAGGGAGAACAGGAAGGAGCAAGTTTCTTATAATAATAAGCCAGAACTTAGTCACATATGAACGCATAGCTGCAAGAGAGGCCATCCTGCAAGAGATAAGGCAACCCTATGTTCATCTTAAAATTGGGAGTTTTATTATTATGGAATAAAGAGAAACAGATAATGAGACGAAACTTGGAGTCATTATTGCAAATGGGTCTTTGAATAGTTAATGGCTTTTGGGGAGGTTACCTTAAAAGTAGCAATCACTATTTGGAAGTGAAACAAGGCATCTTGAAGATTAAACCTACTTTAATAGACCAAACCCATGTATTTATTAGTTTACCGGCAAATTTACTGACATTTACCATCCCAGGAGACAAGAGATTCCATGAGGCCTCAGAGCGTGGCATTGCTGTGTGACAGTGTTCAGAGGGGCTTCAGCCGCTGTAGTAAGGCCCCCTTTGAGCTTATTTACAGCCAGGTTATCTGACACAATGATTCTTATTCCAACTTTCCAGTTTTTTTGGTAATGCATGAACGCATTTAAATCTAGTTATAAAATTAGTAGTTGAATAACAAGTTGTCATGTGTACAAGAAATGTTATTCTTTTTAATTGAGAATTTCTGTAAACATACAGCTACCTTCTAGAGAGAAAATGGGCTAAACTGGTGAGGACTCCCTTTCCCACTTTTTGACATATCCTTGCTGTGTAACCACTCTGTTAAATACCATTTTTCCTCCCTGAGTATTTATAAAGACCCAGGAGGCAAGGGTCAATATTTTGTAGCTTTTGTGCTTCCCAGACATAACTCTAACAGACTATTTGAATAAACAGCTATTTTGAGTTTCTAGTTAAATGTACTGCTACTTTAAAGCTATGGCCTTCACACTAAGCTACATTTCCAGACTTTTCAATATTTTATTTGAGACAAGGTCTCACTAAGTTACCCTTGCAATTCTACTGCCTCAGCCTTCCAGAGTGCTGGGATTACAGGTGTGTGCCACCATGCCTGGCTCACCACATTGATTTAAGCCTTATACCTAGTGACCCATAAAATAATCCTGAAATATGAGCAGTTTGCTTTTACTAACCAAATTTGGTTAAGCTAAAATGATGAACAAAAATCATAATTTTAAAGAAGCCATTATCCTCATTCCCACACCAAACTCTTTCTAGTAAATTTAATCATAATTGTGATTCTCATTTAGAACTACTTCAGTAGCTCCTTCATTGGGCTCAAAGGGTAAAATAAACTGGAAAAGATGTTAGTGCCTTCTAAAGTTGTAAATCCAAAAATGGGATAAATGAGATGATTCCATGTGAGGTTTTCCGTGTGTGTGTGTGTGTGTGTTCTCTCATTGTAGATGTTTCTGCTTTCTCCAGATAGACTTTATTTCTTTAATTCTTATCACCTTTACTTTTTCCTAATTCAACTGTAGTGATGATTTAATTCCTCTCTAATCATATATTAAAGTCTCAGTGCCTTAAATTGTCATTAAGAATTTTCTAATTAGGGCCGGTGAGATGGCTCAGTGGCATAAACGCCTGCCTTGCAAGCGCGAGGGCCCGAGTTCGACTCCTGGATCCCACATACGAAAAAGGGGGCCGGTGATATCGCTCAGCGGCACGGGTGCCTGTTGGCACGCGAGGTCCTGAGGTCGACCCCCCGGTACCCACAAAAAAAAAAAAGAATTTTCTAATTAGATGTTACATTTAATGAAATAAAAGCTAATTTCCTCAAGGCCTTTAAAATAGTGTTTGATTTTGTCACTTTCTTTTCAGCAGTTGTTTTTACCATCAGCTTAAATGAGTTCGTGAGCATTAGTAGTGTGAGTTGAGCCGTAAGTACAGGGACTCAGTTGTGAACTATGAGAGAGAAACCGTGATGGACAGCCATAAAGAATAACTGACAGGTGTTTCAAGTTATGAGTTTACTGGATTTTTAAAAATTAATGTATTTTCTTTCATAATTTGTAGACTATCTTTATCATCCCCAAATTTCTAGGCTATCAAATTACTTTTTTTTTTTTCATTGTTGTTCATTGGTTTGTTTTGCGACCAAGTCTCACTGTGTAGCCCAGGCTGGCTTCAAACTCATGATCCTGCAGAATTTTTTTAAAATAATACTTTTCAGAAGCTGTCAGTTGTGACTTTACTACTTTAACTAGCTACCACCATCATATTACTGGATAGAATACAGTACAGTAGAAAGAGCTCAGGGTTTTGAGTTGGAACTTTAGTTAGAATTAACTGGTTTTCCGAATTTGGACAACTTACTTTATTGCTCTGACCCTCAGTGTTTTCATTTGTGAAATAAAGATTAGAGGTTTTCCTTTTGTGTGTGTGTGTGTGTGTGAAACCAGAGAATTAGTAAGTGTAAGTATTAAAATGTAGCAGGGGATATTGGTGGACAGAGATGCAGCAGGCGGGGGCAGTGGTAGCCACGTGAATGGGAGGCTCAGCTGGATCTCAGTGGCAGAGGCAGTGTAGACTTGTGAAGGGAAACCTGGCTGGTTCCAAGCATGATGAAGCTGCGAATCAGAGACCGGGATGGTGTGAGTTTATGTGATAGAAAGAACACAGGACTGAAAGCGAGGAGCAAGCTGTCAGGTCACAGAGGAGAGAGTCAGATCCAGGCCAAGCCAGGAAGTAGGATCAGTTAAGAGCCCTAGAGAGGCTGCAAAGACCCTCAAGAGAATCCTCAGGCCCTGGCTGAGGAAACATTCTGAGGTGGTCGCCTAGGACAGCCCCATAGGCCCAGCCCGATCTGAAAAAGTCTGCCCCAATGTGACTGCAGAGACCGGGCTGGGGACATTTCCCATTCATACCAGATAGATGCAGCCTGGGTTAAGGACCAGTCTGCCTCCCTCAGCCCCTCGCACCTCTTCCTCTGGTAACAGAAATGTTCTTCCCGTGGGTAATTCATTCTGCACAGGGTAAGGCTGACCTCACGCGTCTGGGGTGACGACCTTCCTGGATCGCCTGGAACTGAGGGGTTTCTTGGGATAGAGGACATTCAGTTTTAAGACTGAAAGAATCTGAGGCCATGTGGGATGGGCAGGTCACCCTGATCCACATGATAACCACCCTCTCACCCCAAAGAAACAGATCCACTGCCCTAATTTGGGCCGATGGGCGTCCTTCCCGGGACAGTCGCTTATTTGCAGAGTTGGGCCCATTAATTCAGACTGGGCGAAGTCAGTGGGGTGGAGTTGTGAGCTGCTGTCGGGCACTGCTCCTTATGGGCCAAATATCTGTCTGAGAAATAGAGCTGAGTTCCAATCTCTGATGATCATCTTACCCAGCTAAGTACGAAACAAGCACACTCGGGGAACTTTCAGGACAGGAGCTGGTAAACTCCTCTGCCAAAGTTTGCATTTGGTTCTTGGCGTGCCTTCGTATACGTTGGTACTTTGGACAGAAGCTGTGAGACTTGTATGCACGGGCGTCTTCGCTAGGAGAGGTCTCTCAGCTCACGAGATGCAAGAGCTGACATTAGGGACGTTCAGGGCTTTAGTACGGAACTGTGCTCTGGCCAGCGTCATGTGATTGCCTGCTTTGTATTGTCTTTCTGTGTTTATTCACACAGCCTTTTCTCCTTGGACAGCTCCTGATTCTTCTGCTGGGTGTTGCCAGTGCCTTCTGGCCATGCTGACCATTCCAGGCATCTCCTCACCCCTCTGTCCCAGCTCCTCTAGCTCCATGCCTTGCTCTAAATATCCAACAACTACCTGCCAGTACTAAACATTCCCAGCTTTTCCAGTCTTTGTACGTTCCCAGCCATAACAGTTCTCTCTGCCTTAGATGACTACATCTTATTGCTCTCTGCTGTTGGTACGTGGCCTGGTTTGCCCTGACTTTGGCATGAAGAAGGAATTAGAACAAATGAATGGAGTTTTGACTTAATCTTTGGGTGACTGGGTGCTGTTCTTAGTTGCAACACTCTGTTTCTGCCATTACTGGAAATGTAACCCTTTTTCATATGATAATTTCAGGCTTCGTGGTTCATTAGTGGTCAAAAACTTTCTCTCCCATGTCTTTGACTACGTCATTGGGTGGGGTAGAGCACAGGTAGTGGCAGATTTAGAGTAAAGTGGTGGATTTACATGCATCCCACACATATAGTAAAGGTTTGTGAAGATTCTGAATCAGAGCTGAGCTGGGAAGGATGATGCCACAGCTATATTTTTCAAATATTAGTGGACATGAGAATGGCTTGGGGTGCTTGTTTAAATTGCATATTTCTAAGCCCATTTTCAGGGAATCTGACTCAGTATGTCAGAGTGGGGGCCATAAACAAGCATGTGTAGCAAGAACTTGAATGATTCTGGCATAGTGGGTCTCTAAACCATATTTTAAGAAACATTCCTCCAGGGTATGTTCAGAGCAACACTAGAGGATGGAAAGATCCTGAAAGTCTGGGTGTGCTAGAATAAATGCAGAAGAGATTGTCTCTGTGGCTCTCAAATTCGTTTTGGGACTTTTACGTTACTTGTTCCATAAGCATGTTGGGAAGTGTGGAAGTCAGGATGCTGAAACATGAGAAACTATGCATGCATCCCACACATATCCCATAATACTCCATAACCCCCACCATGGTAGAGACTGTTGGAACTCGGAAGTGCCCAGTCAAGTACATCATAGGATGTCTGAGATTATTCTGGAGAGCTGACCTTTGTGTTCTCATATGTGGATTGATTCAGTTCAACGAAAGCCAGTATTGCTAGCAGCAACTCAGAGGGAGCCAGGTCCATGGAGTTGTAAGACAATTATCCAGAATGTATTGTGCCCCAACCCAGTGTGTACCAAAAGATGGTGTTTCTTAGGTGCCGCACTCTCACAGAGTGGACAGGGGAAGTCCCAGAGTAGCAGCTCTGCACCGCGTTCTGGGAGGGATGGACACAGCCCATCAGAACTGAGGCTCCGGCATGGACAGCAGTGTCTACGGTGCCATGAGTGTGACGGGAGTCTCGGTACTTCTAGCATATCTCAAAGGCTCTGTGGCTGCCAGCTTTGGACAAAGTACAGGAAACCCATGAGCTTTTCTACAGGACCAAAATGCCAGCTCTGAGGCAGATGACAAGTTCTGAAACCCACAGGAAAAAAGTAGGACACAAGTTACACTTAGAATGAAGCCTTCTGGTGAAACTATTCATCAAAATAGCTGGTTGGAAAAACTGTCCACCAGTGGTTCCCATGTCAGGGACCACAAAGGCTGCCACAGTGTTTTTCTCCTGGGGGTGTCATTTACATAGAGTGCAGTGGGCACAGAGCTCTACGGAATATTTTTTGTATGATGACACCGACAGAAATATTAGGGGTAAATAGATGTGGTCACAGGCTCGAAACCCTAAGGCTGCTTAGGTTGGTAGAGCTTGTTAGGACACTTGTGAGGTAATAGATGACTCCGTGATGTGCCTCATACTGTGGCAGGGCCACATGACACGTTCTTCTGTAAGGGCCTCAAAATTGACCAAATAGGACTTTTTCCACTCCCTTTTTCTACTTGGGACATATAAGTGGCATAGTGACTGGCTGCCTCAATGCAAAGAGGAGGAGAAAGCTGGAGTCAGGCCATCCTGACTGCATCAGTCGAAGATGGTCCCTAAGGAGGCCACCGGTCTGAGAATAATTATGCAGACACCTGAGCCTGATGTGAGGTACCCTACTCAGCTACCATCAGTAGGCAGTGATCTGACAGAATCACAGCTCTTTCCACTTAGGTGGCCCAAATGGACTGACTGTCCAGAACACCTGGAAACACATTATCTAGGTGGCTCTCTTCCCGTTCAAACTGAGTGAGCTAATGACAGGAGCGATCTAGGCCAAGATAAGCTAAGACTCTCCTATAGCCACTGAAGCTTCCAGACCCAGCCACCACCCCGGGCATCCTTGAAAGCATGCCCGTTTAGGTGTGACAGTTTCCCCAGAGCAGCCAAGCAGGAGACTGTATTTATTATCTCTGGAGATTTTCATCTGTAACCCTCTGGAGAGTGGCTTAGGAGGAAACCCAAACTTCAAGGTTTTAGCTAAAGCTACAGCCATTTCAGGAGGTTAGACAGAGCTTTTATCTCTTTCAAATTTCTTGGAATGCTCATGGGGCAAATGATAAGAGAATCAAGAGAAGGTAATGGACTTCAGTCTTGGGAATGTTTAGCAATGCTATGGCCTCCCTTTTGCATGGCCTTGGGAGGTCATCCTCCTCTCCACATATTGGGAGTTGAAGGGCAGTGATAGCATGCACTGACATCCAAAAGCCTGATCTCAGAGTCTGTAAGTGCCACATTTGCCTTAGGGCCTCTCTTCCACAGGGGATAGATATAGAGAGCAGAAAGCAAGGTGTGGAGAGAGAGAGATTCAGGTTTAGCTGTGAAGTGGATGAAAGACTTGCAAAGTGAAAAGAGACTAAAGTGGAACCAGGCAAGACAAAGCCACCAGAATATAGATATCCCTAAATATCTATATTCGTAAGTATGGATTTTAGGGATAACCCAAGTCAAGCAGAGATAAAAAGCTGAAGTCTGAACCACTTCATCACCAGAAGAAAAATATGGTTCAAAGCCAGGACTGAGGCTATCACAGGACCTGGAAGTGCCTGACAAAAACACTGTCTGTCCCGTGTTTGACATATTAGGGATTGTCAGCAGTGGCAACACCCATTAGAGGAGGGGGCTGAAGATCAGGGAACTCCTCATCCTTCATTTATTTATGCAACCATTATATATATTAAGCATCTACTACATGCTGGTCACTTGTATAAAATGTGCATGCAAACTGGTGAGAAAAGGATCCAAGAACTCATTGATAACCATGTTTAACACAATTAGGGAGATGTGAATTTCTACAGGATCAAACAACTCTAGTCAGTGTGTATCAATCACAGCAGTGTCCTGGCAACAGGGCTGACTGCTCTGCCTAGGATTACTCTTGCTAGTATTTTGTAGACAACCCAGGGCATTATTGACTGTGGCTGATTTTTAGGGTATTTTTCAGCTTTCAATTACTTTGCATTTTTGTTCAGGTCAGATTAGCTCTTAAAGTCTTGTAGCCATTCATGCTCTATGTGTCCTACTTGGGCGCAGTGTTAAATGCACCTTAATTCTAAGATAATTTAGTTCTCAGAAGCCCAACTTTCTGTAACTGTGTAAAAGTGTCTTCCACTCGTGGTAGCTGGAATGTTAGCATTGCCATTTAGGCAGAGAAATCAATATTTAATGTGAGATCAAAATCAGCTTGAAGAAGCATTGAAAACTTGACCTTTAGAATAATTTAGAACCATAGAGAGTGTTGATTATATCTTCTCTATTCTAATGAATAATTTACACAATGATAGATGGTATTCATTAAGCACTGCGTTTTAGATGCTAAGTTGTATGATTTACATTATTACTTCATTCAGCCTTCACAACAGTCCTGTAAAGGACACACTATTATTCTGGTTTTGCAGATGAGAAAACTGAGGCAGAGGGAGTGGTTTACCTAAGGTCTAGCACAAACAGACAGAGATGGTATCCAAACCGAAATACCCCGATGGCTGAACTCTCACTCTTAACCCTAAATGTTTGGCTCATCTCACGTGACCTTCATATAAGTCCTATGAGGTCTACATTATGACTGCTCTTTAACAGGCTGTATTATCATTCCTGACATATTATCAGAAAGTGAGGCTTTGGGGTTGTTATTTGTCCACACTGAGTAGGCTGGGTAGTCACAATCCGAACCCAGGAAATCCCATGCCACCATTCTCCTCTGCTATACTGCAGGTGCAAAAGGTTCTCAAACCCTCCTCACCTCAGAATCCATAAGCAACCCACACTATTCCACCTGGGAAGTCAGTCTCACATGATTTGCTTTGTTTGTTTTGTTAATGTTGTGTACTACGACCAAGTAGCAGTGGGACAACTGGCTCCATTTAAACACTAAACTCCAATGGAATCATTAAAAGTGTTTAGAAATGGATGTCTTAAAAGGCTTTGTGTATGAAAGTTCAAGTTGATTATTCACTTCACTGTTATTTCCTTTCATAGAGGGCATAGAATGCCTTTCATAAGGAGCTGCCGAAAGTTCTTTGGTAACACCGGAGTTTTCCACTTGAAGAATGAGAGTTTAACAAATCTGACTATGACACACTGTAACATTATATAATGGAAGTCAGCTTTGGAAAAATCAATACAAATTATAATTAGACTTACAGGTGAGTTTTCTTATTCTCTTGGAACTGTCCTTGCCGGCTTCCTGCTTTACAGGTGACTCTGTCGTACACATCACTGAAGTGTCACGGGCCATCTGACACGAGCCTTCCTCCTCTGCAGCTTGAACTCTTTCTCAATATTCATCTCCCTTGTGTTCTCTTTTCTTCTATATCTTTTTTTAAAATTTTATTTTAAAAAGAAAAAATAGAACAAAATTTCAAAACAACATAATAGGAGGGTAACAATGGTTAATACATTGTGTATTGTTATCTTTAAATTAGTTACTCAGGGTACAAGATATCGGCATTTAATTGTCCAAACAATATTAGCACAAAACTTTCTTTTCAACGAACTAAGCGAAATTAGTAGTGTATCTATCTTAACTATCTTGTATATATATATCTTTTTTTCCCCTTCTTTTCTCCATTCCCCCATCCCAGTTTCACTTTCCTTTTGAACTTCTTTCTATATCTGAAAGAGAATTAAAGTGCCTGCATTCTAAATTTAATCCTTGCCCTAAAAACACTGGGGTAGTGTTGGGCTAGGGTGCTTTCCTATTCTAGATGGAACCAGCAAAATTCAGAGGGTTAGGTGTGGGCTGTGGACGAAGAGAGACCCTGAACTCAGTTCCCGAGGCAAGCGTTAGGCGTCTGTCGCTGAGACAGCCCCGGAGTCTACAGAGACGACAGCAGGCTCCAGGACTCAAAAGAAGCGGGCGCATGAAAAGTGGAGTTCGGCTTCCTAAACACATGGAAATTAAATAGCAGCCTACTGAACAACCAATGGGGCACAGATGAAATTAAAGAAGAAATTAGACAGTTTCTGCAACTGAATGATAATGACAGTACAACATACCAGAACTTATGGGATACAATGAAAGCAGTCCTAAGAGGGAAATTTATAGCATTAAATACCTATATCAGAAAAATAGAGCAAGCACAAATAAACAACCTAATGGTGAACCTCAAACTTCTAGGAAAAGAAGAGCAGGCTAAGCCAAAAGCTCGTACAAGGGAGGAAATTATAAAGATCAGAGCAGAAATTAACATATTGGAGACTAAAAAAACAATACAAAGAATCAACGAATCAAAGAGTTGGTTCTTTGAAAGATTAAATAAAATTGACAAACCCTTATCCAACCTTATTAAAAAAAGGAAAGAAAGTACTCATATCCACGCAATTAAGAACGAAAAGGGTGATATCACAACGGACCCTGCAGAAATCCAGCAGATCATCCATACCTACTTTGAAAACTTGTATTCTAATAAAATGGAAAATGCAGAAGAAATGGACAGATTCCTAGATACATATGAATTACCAAAGCTCAACCAAGAAGATATAAAAATCCTAAATAAACCAATAACAATCAATGAAATCGAAGATGTAATTAAAAACCTCCCAACAAAGAAAAGCCCAGGCCCTGACGGATTCACTGCTGAATTCTACAAGAAATTTAGAGAAGACCTAACACCACTACTTCTCAAACTCTTTCATGAAATTGAAAGGGAAGCAATACTCCCAAATTCATTCCTGGAAGCAAGCATTACCCTGATACCAAAACCAGAGAAGGACCCAACCAAGAAAGAGAATTACAGGCCAATCTCCCTAATGAACATAGATGCAAAAATCCTCAATAAGATACTGGCAAACAGAATGCAGCAAATAATCAAGAAGATTATACGCCATGACCAAGTTGGATTCATCCCAGGGATGCAGGGATGGTTCACCATACGTAAATCAATAAATGTAATACACCACATTAACAGAACCAAGGACAAAAATCATATGATCATCTCAATAGATGCAGAAAAAGCTTTTGACAAAGTCCAGCACCCATTCATGATAAAAACCCTACAGAAAATTGGAATAGATGGTCTTTATCTCAATCTGATAAAAGCTATCTATGACAAACCAACAGCCAGTATCATACTAAATGAACAAAAACTGAAAGCCTTCTCTCTAAAATCAGGAACAAGACAAGGATGTCCACTGTCCCCACTCTTATTCAACATAGTCCTGGAAACTTTAGCCAGAGCAATTAGACAAGAGAAAGAAATAAAAGGAATAATAATTGGAAAGGAAGAAGTTAAATTATCATTATTTGCAGACGACATGATACTCTACGTAGAAGACCCCAAAAACTCCACTAAAAAATTGCTAGATTTAATAAGCAAATTCAGTAGTGTAGCTGGATACAAAGTCAACACTCAAAAATCAATAGCCTCCCTGTACACCAATAACAAACTCACTGAGAGAGAAATTAGGGAAACAATACCTTTCACAATAACATCCAAAAAAAATGAAATACCTAGGAATCAATCTCACAAAGGAAGTAAAAGACCTCTACACTGAAAAATACAGTACTCTGAAAAAGGAGATTGAAGAGGATACCAGAAAATGGAAAGAAATGCCTTGCTCCTGGATAGGAAGAACCAATATAGTGAAAATGGCCATACTTCCAAAATTGTTATACAGATTTAATGCAATTCCGATCAAAATTCCAACAACATACCTCACAGAATTAGAGAAAACAATCCTAAAATTCATCTGGAACCAGAAGAAACCTAGAATAGCAAAGGCAATTCTGGGCAACAAAAGCAAGGTAGGGGGCATCACAATCCCTGATTTGAAATTATACTATAAAGCTACTGTGATAAAAACAGTGTAGTATTGGCAAAAAACCAGACCCAAAGATCAATGGAACAGATTAGAAGATGCAGGAACAACTCCAGACATACTAAGCCACCTTATCTTTGACAAAGGTGCCAAACACATTCACTGGAAGAAAGATAGCCTCTTTAATAAATGGTGCTGGAAAAACTGGCTCTACACATGCCGAAGATTAAAATTAGACCATATCTTTCACTGTGCACTAAACTAAATTCAAAATGGATCAAAGAACTAAATATTAAAACAGAAACATTAAATCTCCTGGAAAATAGAATATGTAAAACTCTTGAAGACATTGGTGTAGGCAAAGACTTAATGAATAAAACCCCAATGGCATAGAAAGTATCACAAAGAATCAACAACTGGGATCTCATCTTATTCAAAAGCTTTTGCACAGCAAGAGAAACCACCAACAGAGTGAAGAGACAACCCACAATGTGGGAAAAAATGTTTGCCAGCTGTTCCTCAGACAAAGGATTACTATCGAGAATATAAAAAGAACTCAAAAAAACCAGACCTCCCAAATTTAAAGACCCAATCCAAAAATGGGCATCTGAGATGAATAAACACTTCTCAGATGAAGAAATACAAATGGCAAATAAGTATATGAAAAAATGTTCAACATCACTGGTCATTCGAGAGATGCAAATTAAAACAACACTGAGATTCCATCTCACCCCAGAAAGAACGGCTATTATCAAGAAGTCAACTAATAACAAGTGCTGGAGGGGCTGTGGGGAAAAAGGAACCCTTCTCCACTCTTGGTGGGAGTGTCGACTGGTGCAGCCACTGTGGAAATCAGTGTGGAGACTCCTCAAAAAACTAGGATTTAACCATTTAACCCAGCTATTCCCCTTCTGGGTATCTTCCCAGAGGAATTAAAAACATCGTACCACAGCAATATACGTGCACCCATGTTTATAGCAGCACAATTTGTAATAGCTAGATCGTGGAAACAACCCAAATGCCCATTAACCGAGGAATGGATAAAAAAGATGTGGTATTTTTATACAATGGAGTACTACTCAGCCATAAAGAATGATAAACTGGAAACTTTTGTAGGTAAATGGATGCAACTTGAGAAAATACTCACAAGCAAAATAAACCGGACACACATTTGTAAACATCATATTGTCTCCCTAGTATGAAAATGCAATTTCACTGTAACTATTCCATTCCTTAGTCTTCTATTTTTACCTCGCTTTTATGTGGCTTAATCTTATACTGAGTAATGTTTTTCTCCAAAAGATATTTGTACATTCTCTAATGCTTGAGTTTGTTAATACATGAGAATGTTTACTTGTTGTCTTTAATAAATAAATAAATAAATAAATAAATAAATAAATAAATAATAAAAAATAAAAAATAAAAGAAAAGTGGAGTTCGGATGGGTCCAGGTGAAATGGTTTAGACTCTAGGCAAGGACAAAGGCAGTGAGTGGTGGTGGCTTCTTTTTGGGTTATGGGAATGTCAGGCGAGAAGCAGGTGCTGACTCCATCCTTATCCACGAGCTTCAAATCTCTCTCCTAGGTGAACCTACAGTTTCCCCCAACCCACTGTACCCCTCCCTTCAGCCTGTATACTTTTCTTCTCCCTGTCCGAAGGCCGCTATTTCCCTTATTCCCTTTACTTCAAGCAAATGCCCCCCCCCACAAGTCCAGCGGTTTTGATCAGTCACGTGCCCTGCGGCTCTTCACCGCCTTACACTGTTGAACACACCCACCTTGAAGCTCCTTCCTTGGCTATACTCTCTTCTACCTCCCCAGCTGCTTTCACTGCCTTCTCTGAACTCCTAGATATGTGTTTCTTAAGGACGTGCTCTTGGCTACTTTTTAACGCTTTGTCTACTCTCTTCCCTGGCAGATACACCCAAGCTCGTGAGTTGGATTATTCTCTCTGTATAGGTAACTCCTAAATCCAAATTAGGAATTTTGACCTTGATCTCAGTGTCCTAAATTCTTGATCGTTGGGTGGAATGTCTCTCTTCCTACATCCAATAAGATACCAAATTTTGTTGATTGAGATGTTGCTAATATTTGTCTCTCCATTTCTATCATTTTTTAAGCATAAGGAAGCTAAGAGGTTTGGATAGGCGTTCCAGTTTTTAAATGATGACTTTCATGAGTGTTTCTCAGAGAAACAAAATAACATATTCCATATTATTCTGTATGTAACGCCCTCCTCGTAGCAATTCTCAAATATTCAGTGCCCATTAATAATCACTTAGTGTTATATCATTAGCGTTTTCCGTGTTCTTGGCAAGTTAATAAAACGAGAGATTCCATCTGGTATATCTGATGCCTTAGGGCATTCTAAACAATAGACCTGAAAAAAAGCTCCCAAGTATTCCTCGATTACACAACTGGATAAGCTCCAAGGAAAGAGGCCAGTAGAATAAGTTCTCCGTCTTAATGATTTCTTAAGTAGCCTCTTGCTTTCATAGAAATATTTTAAAAACCTTGATGATTCATGATAATCAAGAATTCGTTATATTTCTAGTTTTATAGGTTTATTGAGGTACAATTGACATACACTAAATTGCCCATATTTGCAGTGACAATTTGATGAGTTTGTGAGCTATCCTCACAATAAAGATGATGAACATGGTTGTTATTTGAGATAATTTTTAATACATCAATAATGTATTAGGTCTCCTTGGGCATCTGGCATTAGGAGGCCATATTTATTACCTAGTGACCATATTTTCTCTCATTTATTGTCACCTTTTGAACACTAGTGTACTAGTAGAAGAGCAGATTCGGCTGAATCTGGGGTTTTCAGTTTTAGCATTTTTGAGGAGCCCCTCAGTGGTGCTGAGGTTGGCCTCTGAATACAAAAACCGACTGGTATGAGAGTCCCACATCCAGCAGTGTGCGCTACAGCCCACGGCCACCTTCGTAGAGAAGGGGCAGTAGAGAAGCCTATTTCTTGATCTTATGTGTGAGACTTTAGTTTTTCAAGGCACATCATTTTTATAAACGATTTAGGACTCAAAATACAAGGCTGGTTGGAAAAGGTGGGTCCAAGTATGGAATGATACAAGGCAAATAAGTTACTTTCGTCCTCTGTTAAGTGTCTTCCCTCCTATCAGACGGTATGGTGAAGAAGAGGAAGAGGAAGGAGGAGGGGGAGGAGAAGCGGAAGAGGGGGAGGAGGAGGAGGAGGAGGAGGAGGAGGAGGGGGAGGAAAGCATCTTGGAATGCCCAGCTTCTCAAATGAAACAGCCTCTGCACAGTTTGTAAGATTTTTGGCTGAGTGTTTCTGAAAGGTGGCATAGCTACTTTTGTCCTGCGTACTGACATCCTATTTGTCTACAGGTCTGGTCAAGTTAAGGTCTGGAAAGCTTGCTTGCCTTACTTATTTACTTTTGGAGTTTCTCCAGAGAGCTCATCCCTGTACTCTGCAATTTTCAGCCCCGTTCTGGAAACAGTTTAAGGACACAGGATCAAACCCCGGGGTTTCCGCTTCCCTGGTCCCATTTGCCACCACAGCCACCTCCAGCCCCTCCCCCCAGCGGACACTGGTCCCCCTCAGAACTGTGGCCCTGTGGTCTCCGGCCGCCTTTTTTGGCCTCGGGTTCCAGGACAGCAATGGAGATTTAACTTCCAGAGTTGGGGGGCGGCTGCCCCGTCAGCCACGCTGCGGCTGGAGCCTCCTCTACCTGCTGACCCTCCCTGTGCTCAGCCCCAGGGAAGGGAAGGTTCGAGGGGAGGTGGAGCATCCCTGGATCGCAGCAGGCTGGGGTGACAAGCGCCGGATGGAGCAGGTCATTTCCACCTGTGTAATCACAGCTGGGGAGCAGGGGAGGAGCGCGGGCGGCTGCGCGGAGGAGGGGGAAGGGGGGGAAGGGAGGGGGAGGGGGAGGGGAAGAGGAAGAAAGGGAGGAGGGAGAGGAGGAAGAAGAGGAAGCAGAGTAGGGGGAGGAGGAGGAGGGAGAGGAGGAGGATGAAGGGGAGGAGGAGAAGGAGCCTGGAGAGGAGGAGGAGAGAGAGGGAGGGGGGAGAGGAGGGAAAGAAGGGAGGAGGGAGGGGGAGGAGGAAGGGGGGAGGAGGAAGAGTGGGAGGGGGCGGAGGGCGAGGAGGAAGAAGAGGAAAATGAGGAGGGGGAGGAGGAGAGGGGGAGGGGAGCGGAGCAGCGGGAGGGGCGGAGCCCAAGCGCCGGGAGACGCCGGCGGCGGCTCGCCCGAGTTGCAGCAGCGGCGCGGGGACTCCGCAGCCTCCGGACCCCGAGCTCCGGCGGGGACCGCAGCGCGCGCCCGAGCGCCCGGCCCCGCTCCCGGCCGCGCCCAGCCTCCGTCCCCGCGCCGGCCCCGGTCGCCAGGCATGGCCGCGCCGCCCGACCCGCGAGAGGAGCTGCTGCCGCAGGCCGGCCCCGCGTCCCGGGGCTTCGGGGGCCGCGGGCAGGGCAAGCCCGGAGCGGGGACGCCGACCGGGGCGGGAGCGGCGCCTCCGGCGTGGGAGCCGGGCCGGGGCGCGGACGCCTGGGTGCGGGAAGCGGCGCCGCGGGACCGGCCGCCGCCCGTTGCCATGGACACCGCATCCTCAGGTGAGGCGGCGCGGGCCGGCGGGGACCCGGGTTTCGGGCGCGTGTCCTTCCCCCGCGGGCCGGGCCGCGGGGCGCGCGTGGCGGGTCGGGAGGGTCCCCGGGGCCCTGCGCCCGGAAACGCCGAGACCCCGCGGCGCCCGCGCCCGGCTCGCCCGGCACCGCGCGGCTCCGCGTCCCCCGAGGAGCCGCCCCCGGACCCCGAGTCCCCGGGACGGCAGGGGTGGTTTCTGTTACACCACTCTTCGCTGAGGGCGGCTCACAGTCCGGAGCCTTTGCCCGCCGTCGTGGTGTCAGTCGTCCTGTGCTTCCCGAGGGAGGGAAGGAGGGCGAGCCCCGGGAGGGTGACGCGCCGTCCGCTGAGACGAGCTCCCGTACAGGGCGTGCTGAGGATATGTTATGCACGGGGTGCAGTGTGATGCTTGGATGTAGTCTACGCTGTGGGATGATTAAATTAAGCTGTTAACATCACCATCATGATTTCTGTGGTAAAAACATCTAAAATATCTTAGCGATTTTGACATACACGATGCATTGCTACAGAATGGTCACTAGAATCAGTAATGCATTTACCACTTCAGCATTATTCTTATAAAATATTTGACTTTGTTAAATATCCTAGGGTTTCCTATCCTAGGTAACCAATGCACTAATAAAATCGAACATGATACTAAGTTTGGGGATGGGAGGAGAATGAAGGGATAAATGAAGTTTGAGTGGAAGGAGCACATTTTGAATATTTATATAGAAATATTTAATTTATAATTGTTGCTTGAAAGAATTCCTTATATATGTAGATGCCAACTGGTTGTTTTAAATCTTTGTCTTATTAAGTAGACTGAATGGGCTGCTAGAAGAGACTTGGATGCTGGAAGTGGTAGCCAAATAAATATCTGTAGCTCGAAAATCCAAATGAAATCTGAACCAGCTTCCCTATCTTATTTTCGCAGTTCTGTTGCTATAAACAAAGTCAGCCCATGACTCCTCAGCTGCCTCGGAGACAAAATTCGATGGTATCCTATTAAGCGCACTGTTTTACTTTGCATTTTAAAAATGTGCTTTACTTGTGGCTTATGGAGGGAAATAATTTTCCCATAGTGCCAGATTCGGGGAGGTCTAAGGCAAGGTGCTGGCGGATCCACGTCTGGTGTGGGCTGCTTCCTGGCCCACACCGCCGCCTTCCACCGAGTCCTCACCTGGGAGAAAGCTGCTTTACTAACACGTTAAAGAATCGCGCTCTTTGGAACTCAAGTCAAACTAAGGAGTTACTTAGGTTTTGAGCGTGATGCACTGTAAACAGATCTTTTTTCTTTTTCAGATGGGGTAAAAACTTTTTCTGAAAAACACCACCAATCATGCCATCTGGACAGAAATTGTTATTTATTTTTATATATTGATAATAGTTAAAGTTCTCACGGTAGTATTTCCAAAAATATTCTCAGTAATACCCTGGAATGACTATATTTTTCAGTATCGTTAAAGTTGCACTATAAAACCCCATCAGTACCGTATTTCAGGTGTTTTCATCGTTTCTCTCCGTTTTGTGGCATGAAAGTCTTCTCAGCAGAAATCAGCACTGTGCTCATAAGCTACACTCTTTCATGTCGGCAACTGATAGTGGGCATGCCATGATGTCTGTTGCCAAGGCAACATGTAAGACACCACATGTGGGCCACAGCCTGTAGAGTTGTTCACATGAAACAGCGCCACCATCTAATAACTATACGAAGGACGTCAAGAGCAACTGTTTTGTTTTTCTCATGGTCAGTTATTTTATTCCTGGAAACTATTAAGAAGGAACACACAATAACAGAAGGATAGAAGAATGGCCCTTTGTTTAAGGAAAAATTTTAAAATAGAACATTTGAACAAAATGAAATAGTAAAAAGTTAACTCGTCTGCTTTGGAAATTAACTCATTTACTGCTTTGTGCATGGAAGGCAAAATGAAGAACTGGATGGAGAATGATCAGGAAAAATCAGCCCGAGGTCATTTGTTTCAGTAATACTGATTTATAGGTAATCTGACTTACAATTCTATGTAATTGCAACAAGATATTTCCAATTTATGTTACTTGGGCCATGGAACTTATAAATTTGTATTTTTCAAATGCTAAATCTGATGTTTTATTTAAAAACTATTCTCTATCATGATTTAGATAACACTGAGAAAGTTTTATTTACCTGTGTTTATTTTGTTTAGTATAATAAATGTGGAGACTCTACAATGCATTACCAGTCATCATAATTTGGACACTAGATTGATGGTCTTCACTTTTGAATATGTTCGATAGATGCATGGACATTTTTATTTGGAGTCATTTCCAGCAGTCCCCTTGAGAAGGTGTGAATTCCAGTCTTTTGTGTTCTTTCATCTTTTGAGAAAGCTGTAGTATTACTGAAATGAGGAGGAAAGCTATACTTTGCTTTTACAATCTGTTAGAGAACATACGAGAAGAAAAGAGTTTAGAAACCTAATGTAATTTATTTTTCTGGACATAGTCTCTGGATAGATCAGTAACATTTCTGGCAGTAAGTATAGTAACCTGCCCCTTGATATGGGGAATTCAAATTAAGTTAAATTAAAAATTAGAACCATTTCCACACCATAGCAGTGCGTTGAAAGTGAGTCACTGCCAAAGCTCTCAGCACAGCTTTCCTTCCATGAAGTCGCCCATTCCTGGAACTCCATCTGTCTCACTGCCTCGGGAACACGCCAGAGGCCTTCCTGCCCCATCTGTTTCCTCAGCTCTCCAATTAGCTTCTAATGCTGAGGGGTTTGGGGGCAGAGCTGTTGATTATCTTGCTCATCTTACTGCCTATTTTGAGTAGCATGGATTTCAGAAGGTTTTTATGAGCTGTAAACTGAGAAACCATGGTGGTTCGGCTTAGTAAACATTTATTGAATGCCTCTTTTGTGTAAGGAGCTTTACCAACAGTCATGGGTTCTTAGGACATGGGCACCTTTCTGCTTCACATTAGTATTTACTTCAGTCAAGCATTTCTCTTTGTGTCATTTTTCATTTTCCTCATTCCCAAGTCATTGCCAGAAGCCTGACTGGAAGTGCGTTGTGATTATCCAGCTCCGTCTGCACAAGGGCGTGACTTAGTGCTCTGAGGTCAACACAAGATAAATAAGTATGAGCACAGCTTTTCAGACTATATAGCTGTGGAAGATAAATCTCTGTCTGTCTTATCATTTATCTCAGTCCGTGATTCTTCATAGAAATAACTGTGGTTGAATATTACTGCAAGATCTTTGGCTTTGTTAGTTCTGATTCAATTTTACAGTTAAAGTAAATCATTTCAGTAATGACTAAGGGTGTTTAGAAAAAGGTACTGGAAAATTTAATGGGCAATGAAAATAAAAGACATAGTTGAAGGTACTATATCTACACACGAACCTTCTTCACTACAGTCAGTGTAAAGACCATGGTCAAAAACCCAGTTTTGTTTCTTTAAATACTATCAGAGGGCAAAGCGAAGAGTGAGAAGAGCAGGAACTGGAGAGCCCACTGTGTGTGGAAGGTTGTGTGGGGACCGTAGTGACTGTGATTGAGAAGAAGAGGGGAGAGCTTTCAGTTCGTATTTGGCCTTGTGGTTTAAAGTGGACAGTGACCCTCAAGTTGAGAAAGCCAGAAGGAGGGAGTGGAAGCCTAGGAGAGAAAACAGAAGGTAAATTCTGTTATTGCTCTGATGAGACTGGTTCTTCAGACCCACTGACTTTATGTCTCATATAGAGTGAGCGGCAGTTTTAAAATCATTCTGAGTGTCTTTTAAGAAAAACACTAATGCCAGAAAAGTTAAAATGGGTAAGTGATTTTCAAAAACTTATAAGGGAATATATTTGATGCTGAGGGCTGGTAGAATCTAAGAATGCACTGTTATGCCAAATATTTATAAATCCTCAGAAAAGAAGGAATATGTTGATCACTAGAAACTACCATTGGTTCACTAAAAAATGATGTCCACACAACATAATTTTCTTTTTTTACGCTTGAATCATCATCATATATACTGCCCTTACTATGCTCAGAAACTCTACAAAGTACTCGACTTGCAAAAGATATAGAAAGCATGCTCTTTAATTTTGCAAATAAAACAAAATTTCAAAGGATGGTTGATATGCTACAGGATAGCATTTCTGTGAACAAAAAAATTTTGATTTTAGTGTTCATCTAGAAGAAACAACATCTTTCTATTAAAATAATTTTTTGGACCTCACTTTAAAAATTCCTTTTTTAAAGTCTTGATTTAAGAAATTCTTTTTTGGGGTTGGAAATACATGTACATGATATTAAAATTTAAAAGATACAATAGAGCATGCAGACAAAAGGAAATCTTATTTAAACCTTATCTTCCAATTGACCTTTGCCCCTCCCCTATGGTTACCATTGTTATCACTTTGACCAAGATAGTATCATTTAATTCATTCACGATAATACTATAATTTATTGAATCCCTGGTATATGCCAGGCATTGTTCTAAGCATGAAGATACAGTAGTGGGGAAAAAAACCCATAAAATATGTTTCCCAGAAAGTCTATATCATTGGGTAGGAGGGAAGGATGAGGGGAAGGGGAGACAGAACAGAAAGTATTTGTTAAGGAATGATAAGTACTGTGGAGAAACTTAAATCAGACTAATAGAAATTGGAGGGTTGCATTGAAGCAGCAACATGAAGAAAGGACAGAACAAGTCAAGCAGCTGCCTGGAGCAAGACCATTTTGGGCAGAGGGAACGGCCCTGGTGTGAGTGTGCCTGGCACATTCGAGAAGGGGAAGGAAGTGGAGTGAGCAAGGGAAGAAGGGTGAGAGGTGAACAAAAGGTGACGGGTAAAGGGTAGCACACAGAGTAGTCCCTTGTTACAACCTTGGATGTTACTTTCAGTGCAGTAGGAACCACAGGAGAGAGTTTCGTAGGGTGGAGCATGTTTAGAGTTAAGTTTTAAGTTTAATGCGTGACTCTGGTCATCAACATGGGGATGCTGGTGGTAGGTGTGGAGCAGGACTGACCACTTCATAGGCCACTGCGATAATCTGAGCACGAGATTGTGGTGGTGTGTACCAGAGTGATAGCATCGGAGGAGGAGAAAAGCAGTTGGACTCCGGATGTGTTCAGAGGTGAAGAGGGCATCCTAATGGATTACGGGTGGGCTGTGAGGGAAAGGACTCAAGGCTCACGCCATGATTTCTGACCTGAGCAGATGAAAAGAACGGAGTTGCTGTTGGCTGGGGTTGGGAAAACTTTTAGCAAGCGCAGCTTTTAGTGAAAAACCAAGAGTTTGGTTGTGTAAATGTTAATTTGAAATGCTCATTAGATGTCCAGACAGAGAGGTCAGGTTAGCAATGTAGAGTGGGGCTGGAGCACGGGCTAGGGATATCCTTTGGGAGTTGTCGGTGATGAGATCACAAAGAGTTGATGTTGACAGGGAAGAGGTCAGGGAGTCTTGGGATACTCTCACATTCAGTAGTCTGGCAAAGGAGACCAAATAAAAGTGGCTAATGGAGTAGGAGAATTGAAAGAATGGAACCGCACAGGGCAAGAGGATTGTATGTCCAGAGGAATGGAGGGACTCACTCTGTCAAGTGCTGCTTATAAGTTGCATAAGATGAGGACTGAGAATCAGTCATTGGATTTGACAGTGAGGGAATCTTAATGAATTTTATTAGACTTTTTTATGAAGTGTTAGGAAAAAACCTTTGTTAGAGTGGGTCTTGGAGGAAGCGAAACGGGAGAGGAGAAAATAAGAAACAGCATCTATAAACATTCTTAAAAGTATGCTATAAAGGAGACTTAAAAATGAGAGGTAACTAAGTGGAAGATTGGGAGGAAGTGAAAAAAATTTTATTTCACTTTTTTTTTCCTGTGAAGTATATTAAAGCATATCTGTAAAATGACCATTGTAATTTGGATATGGAATGTTCTTTAAAGGCCCATGTCTTAAATATTTAATGCCTGTCTTCGTGCTTTTGGGAGTTGCGTTAGTCAGCTTTCTATCAGTATTATAGATGCCAAGATGTCCTGGTTTGCATAGAGCCTTAACTGAGAAATCAGATGTATGTAGTCTTGACTTTGACACATAATTATCTTGTCAATATGGGCAAGTCGTATGACTGCTTCCTGTCTCAATTTCTTCATATAGAACGCGGGTCCAGTGCTATTGTTCTGGTATCTGCCAGGGCTGCCTTAAAGACAAAATGAGGTAACACGAGGCAGAACATGCAAATGGCAGGTGTCTGTCTGTAAGGTGCTGTGACTTGGTCTGTCATGTCAGATGCAGAAGAGATTCCGGGGAACCAAGATGGAAAGAAAGTCATGCTACCTCAGCCCTAGATGTTTTAATAAAAACACTTGTGATTAGCTGGAGCTCGGCCAAGTGGTGGGGAATGGCAGGAAAGCAAGGACAGATGGAAATGTGGAGAAGCCCATTCTGCAGCTGCAGGGCAGGAGGTTCTGGCGGGAGGAATGCAGTGAGGTTAGACCCGCTGTTTTCTGGGTCCTGACGAGAGCTCTGTGGTGGGAGCCGGGCTGAGGTGTGCCCAGGCCGGCTGAGTGAGGGGTGGCAGGCAGAGTCTACTCTAGCTGTCATGCTCAGGGGAAGGGGAGTCAGTGTAGGAAGCCGTCCCAGGCCTGTGCACGAGTTGCTCTGAAGAGGCTGCCTCTCAGCAGAGAGGGCACTGAGCGGAGGTCAGCAGCCTGCTGCCCCCAGGGTTGGGCTAAAGTGGCGGGGCCTAAGGGCTGTAGGAATCTGCAGGCCAGACCTAGAGCTCAGTAGGTTCTAAAAAATGTTCTAAAAAAATGGAGTTAACACGTTTTCCCTATCCCCTCCTGCTAAAAACAGCTGAAAACCTTAAATGTTACATAGAAAATAAATATAAAACTTCTCTGAAATGGGAAGAGAAGATGGACTTTGTAGGGACCTTGGGGCCCGAGGAAGGACACAGCAGTTCTTTAGGTTTTCTTTCTCTTCCTCTATTTGAGATTGGATGCTGAAGAAGCTGGCAATGAGGAAACACCAGTGGGTACAGACGAAAGCACCTACAGAAAGCTTGCCCCCTCTAGCAAAAGGGCCAGGAGATGGGTAACCTAGCAAGACAGAAAGCTTGCAGACGATGATTGCTCCATTCAGCCAAACGCCATGGAAAACTGAGGCCCCGTTCCTACTGCAAAGCTGAGACCTTTGCCCTCGTGACTGTCGGGGCGCCCAGCAGCAGCAAGGCCAGCTTGTCTGCCAGCAGGAGTAGTGCCAGGGGCAGCCTGGGGCAGTCAGGGGTTCCGCACTGCTCAGTGGTAATGAGGCTGAGGGGCGACCCCACTTCATCCCCACCCACCAGAAGCAGGAGCACCTTTCTTCACTACTGTGACATTTCAATACGATCGGTGGTCTCATAACATAGTACCCAGAACACCCAGGTTTCAGTTGAAAATCAGCTGTTGTGCCAAGAACCCTGAAGGTGATACCTTGAATGACAAAAGACAGTCACCAGCAAAGTAACACAGAGGAGAGAATCACCTGACAAGGATTTTAAAGCATCCATCACAGACGCACCCCAATAACCAATTACTACACTTGGAACAGTAAACTAGAAAGCTGGAGCAGAGAAACAGAAGCTCTCACCAAAGCAGTAAAAGCTATAATAAGGCCTCAAGGGAACCGACAGATACAGTAACCGAGAATTAAATAAAAACAACAACTCAGCGAATGCGCTCGACAGTGGGATGGAGAGAACAGAGTGTCCTGAGCTTAAACGACAGAAACGACCAATCTGAGCAACAGAGAACGTGGACTGCAGGAGAAGGGGGTAAACGATGGAAGCCTCTCGCTTCCCAGCACAGGACGGTTCCCAGATTTGTTCCCCGTCTCACGTGCTGGTACAGCGTGAGCTTGGGGACGTAACCTGATGGTTCTGCTGTCTTCTGAGATGGTTTCCACACTGACAATGCACTCCTTTCCGACGTGGTTCTCATATGCACGCTAAATGTGTGCAATAAGCGAAGTTATTCCTGCAGCCTATATGCAGCATTTACAGTGTGTTCTAGGCTTTCAACAGTGACTCCTCACTGCCACTCACTGCAGATGGTGTGGGTATTTACCCCACTGTGCCGACAGAGACGGTGGAGGGGGAGAGAGAGAGAGAGAGAGAGGGATCGATTGTGTGACAAGTCTAAGGTCACACAGCCAGTAAGTGGCACCACGAGGATTCGAACCTGGATCTACAGTCAGTCCTCTGAATGACTTCATTCTGTTGCTTATTGTAGGCTTCTCGTGCAGCATCTATTTTATATTTTGGGTGATAAGGGTTACATATTAAATAAGGCATTGATCTACGTGAGATGTCTGAACTAAAGAGAGTGTGAAACTGGGTGGGGGTGGAGGAAAGTGGCTAAAATTTGGGTTTGATAGAACTTGGGAATCCTTAAGATCCTCAGCCAGAAGCAGTGAGTATTAGAAATTTGATAAAGATAATAGCAAAATCTTACAATAAGATCTTCATACTTCTGTTAGGGTAGAGTAGGAGGACCATGGATGGTGGAACAAATAGAGACAGAACAAATAGAGGAAAAAAATAAAACATGAATTTAACTGCAGGTTCACTTAAGGTCAGCACAGTAAGCTTTTCCTGCGAGGATGACCGATAGTCTCATTCACCAACTCAGAGGGCCCAGAGCCAGAGGAAGAAAGCCGGGGAGAATTGGGCCATGCACAGGGCCGAGCAGAGTCCGGCGTCAGCTTAGAGATGGGAGTAGAAATACTGACTATGGTAGAAAGGGCTGAGGATTTATGGCACGTGCCAAAGAAGATAGGAGAGCTGTGGGGTAAGAGGACAGCTGTCTAAAAACCCACTGAGGGTTGTGAAATGCAGTAGGGACAGGGCAGGGCACGTCTTTGTGACTCTGGAGGACAGAGCTGTGGCCAATCAGAATTTACAGGGAAAGGATTAGGATCAGTATCGTCAGAACTGTAATACATGAAAATAACCTAGCTGCTCTCTATGTCAGGGAGATTCTTGTCACTGGAGTATGTAATTAGAGTTGGGCTCATCTTTCCTGTGACACAGGGGTTCTAATAGATGAGATACTTTAGTAATTTAAAAAATCTTTTCAGGATTATAGGATTCTTCACTTGAGCATGTGATGAAAGCTTTGGAATCTCTGCCTAGGAAAATACACTTAAACTTACCATTTTGACACAGTTCTGAACTTTTTAGAGGATTTTTATGGATAGAGGAATGAAATAACTTCCTAACTCTTAGAATTCAATGATTCCAGTTACGCTTGTTAGTCACTGTTTATACTGGGCCAGTGGTTTCATGGTTCAATAAAATCTCACTGACCCATCCTTTTGTTTATTCAATTGTATTTGTTAACCACTTACTATACACATAGACAAGGTATGAGGTTGAGTAGAAGACACTTAAACACGTAACAAGGACAGGAAAACCATTCACCAAAATAACAGTGCAGTCCGATGGGGAAGAGTGGTCTAAATTAGAGGAAAGGTCTGCATTCCACAAATGCTATGATTTCATTAATTTTAAGAATATACTTTAATTGCAAATTCAGGATTCTTCCTGTGCATATACAACTTCAAAATAAGTCAACTGACTTTTCTTCCAACCAGATTGTGGCCCCTTAGTAGCATTGTTTATAGACATTTTGCAGTTGCCGCTAGTTACTACACTGTTAATTTGTTTAACACAGCTTTTATTACTGACAAGAGTAAATTGTGACATAGCATGTTTGAATTACCATAATTGAACTTTTTTTTTTTTTTGTGGGTACCGGGAGGTCGACCTCAGGACCTCCCGCGCCAACAGGCACCCGTGCCGCTGAGCGATATCACCGATCCCTTTTTCGTATGTGGGATCCGGGAGTCGAACTCGGGCCCTCGCGCTTACAAGGCAGGCGCTTACGCCGCTGAGCCATCTCACCGGCCCCCATAATTGAACTTTTGTAAGTTTATTTTTTTAATTGAATTCACAGTGTTGGGGAAGTGTTTCTATTTTGTTTCACCAGAAATGTAAGAAAAAACAAGTTTCTAAATTTGTATTGTGGTCTGAATACAATTTGTCCCCCAAGACTTCACATGCCCAAATGTTAGTGTCTGGCAGAAGGTAATTAGCTCGTGAGGCTCCACCCTCACGAGTGGATTCCTGTTGTCTTGAGGGAGTGACTGGTCATTCTCCTGAGAACAGGTTGTTACAAAGTCAGGTCACCTCCTACCTTGGCCCCTTGGGTATCTGGCTGGTTGTCAGTCTGCTTCTCTGCCATGTTGTGAGGCAGCTCCGGAGCTCTGGCCAGAGCAGAGCTGTGCTGTTGGGACTTGCCAGCCACTAGAATTGTGTGGGGAGGAAACTGTTTTTCTTTCTATTTTTCCTAACCCTTGATACTGTGTTATAGCAATACAAAATAGATGAAGACATATTGTTGTCTAGAAATTACACATGCATTTAAAATCAAGCATTTTCTCTAGATAATTTTTATGTTTGAATATCAGGTATCTCAGAAGTAAAAATTGTCCTATTTCTATAAATAATTGAAGGAACTAAAAAATACAATTTTAAGAAGAGAGGTGATTTACTTTATAGAGAAATAAGCCTCAGAAATAACCTATCTGAAAATCACTGGGAATGACTGCGATGGGCCATCAAGCCCATTGGTGTTATTTATTTATTTTTTTAAAGTGTAGTATTGTGCTCTGGGCTCAGTTTTCATTTAACCACTATAATAACTCCTAGAAACATTGATTCCTGAAAGGAATCTTTATCAGTTTTCTAAAAACAACAACAAAAAAATGCCACTATTCTGCCAGACAGGGGGCTCTAGGTCAACCTTTAATGATATCGCTTAGCACACAACAGTTAGGAAACCTGTCCTGAGAGTAATGATTGTTTCCGTTATGCTCGTTCATGGGAAAATGTATTTCGGATATTGAATAAAATGCTGTATTGTGTAATGGCGTTGTTATGAATCCTGTGAAGCACTAGCATTACTCTCTGTTCACAAAAGGGGAAGTTGGTGCATAGCTTGGTCACAGGAGCCTGCAACTTCTCTCTTCTTCCTCTCTCTCTCCTTTCATAATGGGCAGAGAATCAGTAGATAACTGCGTGTAAGTAAAACAGGACTTAATTTTACTTGACTATCTTAGCAAAATAGAAATGTTCAACTCCACAATCTTGTTTTAAAACTGTAAAACAGATAATAAGGGATACATTTACAAGAGAAAAAAACTTAACCATGACCCCACCCTCTTTGCACAAGTCTTAGTACCAACCTCATAGAGTACTTTGAGGACTTAGTGATTTATGAAGTGCTTAGAACAGTGCTGGAGACATAGTAAAGGCTATGTAAATCTGTTATTTTTATTATTGTTTTCATTCCTTTAATTTTTGCCTATTAATAATCACCAACCTTTTAAATGTGCTTTAGAATGGACGGAGCACTGATATCACGTGAACTTTGAACAACGCCAAAGGCACCTCTCCAACTCCCGAGTCTCACGAGCTCTTCATCACACTCACTTTCTTTCTGACTTCAGAATACAACTTCAAAACTACTTACAATGAACTTGTCTCAGAAGACAACTATGCCAAGCCAGGGAAGTCAGCTTGACTGGGTAAAGAAGGCATGAAGTAACATGGGTCTCACCCAGAAAGACAGGAGGAAAGACACGGGGAGGAGAGGTGAGGATGGAGAAGAGAGGGGGCAGTTCAAGTTTGCTCGAGCCCTGGCGTGGGGATAGACGAGGGGGAGAGGAGGTGGAGGAAAACAGAAAAATGGAGAAAGAGTTACAGAAGAAGCACATGGAGGGAGGGAAGCCCTTTGAGGAGGAAAAAGAGAGACAGAGAGAGAAAGAAAGAGAAAAAGAGAATAGATTTGTAAAGAAGAGGAAAAGAAAAGTAAGCAAAGAAGGCTTTCCTAAACGCTAGAATTAAGAGGAAGTGCGAGTGGACACTCTTGCCTTTATTTCCCTCACAAACTATAGTGCACGTGTTTGTAATTGTCCAGATCCTGAAGCCTTAAGAGATTTTTCTAAATGGGGCGACCGCAGCAGGCCCCTGGGCCGTGGGCAGGTAGATGCTGTTGCTGGAGTTTGCACAGGGCTGCCCAGAGCGCTCACCTCCATGCTGAAGGGAATCAAGCAGGGGGCTGAGCAAGGCCAAGGGCCGCAATGTTCCTTCCTTGCCTTAGGGTTTTCCACAGGACTCCCGTTCACTGTAAATGAAAAGAGTTTAGCCCAGGGTTCTCCGCAGATATTAGGGCCTACGTTCACTTCTTTCTCCTGCAGTCCAGCCCTGAGATTCGCACGGCAGTGTTTGGACAGCCACATCAGGAATTGGTTTTTCTTCCCCGTGTTCAAATATAAATATATACTGTGTAGCATGATTACAGAGCAAGGAATGAAGAAAAGAGAAAAAGTCAGTAAAAGTGGGAGGGTAGACATTTATTTAGCACCCACCTGCCTAGTGCTAGGTAGGCAGGCACCGCAGTGAGCACCGTGTACCGCTTGGGTTAGGTTGTGGTTCAGGGGCCCATTGAACGACAGCAGACCGGACCAGCATCTGGTTCAGCGGAGGAGGAGGACGCCTCGTGTGCGGAGCTCGGTTCGCCTCCACCAAGCTCTGCGCTCCATGAGAAAGTGGAGTCTTCTGGGGAAGCACGCGGGGCTGGTCAGGACGTCGCCGAGCCAGACGCCGGTGCGGGCTTAGCTGGCAGCCGACTCGATCTTCAGGAATGGTTTTTAAACCACGTTCTTCCTTGGGGCTGCTGAACTAGGTCATGTTTCGGAGGCCGACCGTCCTTTCATTGAAGATGACTTGTGTACACGCTCTCGCTCACACTGTATCGAGTAGAATTAATGTTTGTTTCTCCCCGTCCACTCTGAAAATCCCTGGAAGAAGAGGTTATGTCGCCAACAGTGTCCTAATCCCTAACCGAGCGTCGAGTATGTAAGTGTCAGAATTTCATGGTTTGATGATTTATTTTATTTTTTTCCCATCGGCTACATAAAATGGTTTAAAACCATGTTGAGATTGTAGCACATCTTCAAAACTTTCAAGGTTCACAGAACTCACGACTATTCAAAGATTCTAGAAGTAGAATTTGGATCTTTTATGTATAACTCATGACCAATGTTAAATCAGTTACAGTATATGTTCTTGCTTCTATTTACGTGTTATAAAAATAATCAGCCAAAAATTTCATATGTCCTACCACTTGAATTTCTTCAAAAATTCCAGAGTGCTAACTTACAAAATAAAATAATTCTTGACAGGAGTAAAACCATTTGATGATAAATGAGTTCTGTTAATATTTTTAAGGTTAACTGGATGGCTGTCCTCGATGAGGTGTTCAGTTACCCCGAGAGTTTGTGTAATGAAATTCAGGAGCTCGTGCAGAGGTGAGTCCGCCACAACCGCCGTTAACCGCTCCTCCTCCTCGGTGCCCGCAGCTCAGCGCAGCGCGGTCCCCGGAGAGGGAGGCGCGTCGGGTGGGGACCGTGGCAAGTCAGAGCTGGTTTTCTGTAAATGATGGCGTAATAAGGGTGAGTGCATCTTCCGTTAGTGGAGAGTCGGGCATCATGGTCTTTCCAGCTCAGCCCTAGCTCTTGATACCCAAGCAGTTACTGGAGAGGGAAGAGCATGCTCGCAGGAGGTTCGGGCGGGGTGAGGAAGGGGTCTCCGGTGCCGGAGAAGAGCCCGCTCCCCGCTTCCACGCGGGTCATGAAAACACCTGGGCCGGTCTTCGCACTGCTGGGCGAGCCCTGCGCCCCAGCTGTGCCCGTTTCTCCGTCGCTGTCCCTCTCCCGTGTCTGACCGGAGAAGCCCGTGGCGCGGCCGTCAGCGTGGGTTCAGGGCGCGTGTGAGGTGGGGAGCAGCGCGGTACCCCCGGGCTCCAGACAGACCCGCGAGGTCCAGCGGGGCTCTTTCAGAGGAGGCTTACTTTTAAAGTGGGAAGTTGGACTCGATTACTTCAAATGCGCTTTCCCTAGTCCTTTCGTCAGGATTGCGTGACTTTATGATAAAGTGGGGAATTGTTACACTCCAGGTCCTGCGAATGACTTTGAAATGATACATGCACCTTTTTAATATAAGATGAGTATCTGCTCTCTAAAATACTTGTGACTGGAAGTGTTTTGGATTTTGGGTTTTTTTTTTTTTTTTGGATTTTGAAATATTTGCATATACATAATAAGATATCTTGGAGATGGGACCTAATTCTAAGCATGGAATTTATTTTTCATATACACCTTATACACATCGCCTGAGCATTTGAAATCGTCTTGCACACAAAACAAAGTTTCACAGTGTAGCATTTTCCACTTGTGGTGTCATGTCACTTAAAAAGTTTCAGATTTTAGAACATTTCAGGTTTTGGATTTTCAGATTAGGGTTGCTCCATCTTAATTGGTTTTTACAACTTTAGCTAAAATTTGTGTGAGTCCATGTGAACAGATCAAAATAGCAACAATTCAAATTAACAAGAAAATTTTAAACCTAAAAACAGTTATATTTATGGGGATGTTCCAATAAAATGTCTTTGATTAATAAAGTGACTATGTAATTTAAAGTATTGTTGTAAACATTTATAAAGTAGTGTTCATAGAAGAAAATGAAAAAAGCGATTAATATTTATTAATGTACATTTACATGCCAAGTATTATGTTAAGTGCTCTGGATATAAAGTTTTAAAAGACTCCTCAAGGAACTTGTAGTCTAATGCAGGAAACACATAAAGCAGCAAATGTATTTTACTGATAGATGTACGTGCAGCATCTAAACAGAAGGGATAGTCAGAGAGCTTTTACTGGATCTGGTTCTGGAATAGAGTTCTGTGGGTGAGAATTAGCAAGGCGAGGCCTGGGTAAGACTAGTCAGACACAGCCGCACTGCTGAAACACCTCATTTCTCACTGGGCGTGGCAGCGCACACCTGTAATTCTTCCTTCCTTCCTTCCTTCCTTCCTTCTTTCCTTCCTCTGTTCCTCTTCCTGCAGTCCTCCTCCTCCCCTTCCTCCTTCCTTCTCCTATTCCTCCTTCCCCTTCCTCCTTCTCCTCCCCTCCTCCTCTTTCTTTCTCCTCTCCCTCTGTGTGTGTGTGTGCGCATATGTGTGTGTGCGTGTGTGTCTCCCAGACTCCACTTTTCTAGAATCCCAGAGAAGTAGCACAGAGCTTTTTTTGCGTGTCTTCAAATCTCTTGATTTTTTTTTTCTTCATAAGCAAAATCAGTCCGCTAGGAGTGGCTGCTTCTCTGAGAATGCTTTTGGCTTTCAGAACAGGGCAAGCTGCGCATCTCACAGGGGTATATAGATGGCTGGCCGAGGCCCAGGACACTCGGAACCAGACTAGATAAAGTCATTTTCTTCCAGCAGCAGGCTGTTCATAACACTGTTTTTAGTACAAATAAATGGCTGCATGAAGGAGTAAAATTGTGCTTTTAAATGTGAGACTTAAGTAAATTCCTCATACTTCTTTTTTCCATTATGTTTACGCAGCAAGAAACTATGGAGAAACACTGGGCAGAAAGGTGCCCTGGGGAGAGTGGAGGCCTCAGGAGCAATGCAACAGCTGAAATGTGTGTATGCACGTGTGTGCATGGTGCACACATGTGTGCATGTACGTATGTGCACACTCCACCGCAGCCCGTTGGGGGTGGACGCATAGCTATGGATGCTGAGGTAAGAAGGGAGCTTGGGGAAGATTGCTGGGATTAATGAGTGATGTCTGCTATGGGTGAAAAATAAGAGGGAGAAGGTGCAGGTGGGCCAGGATTTTTTTTTTTTTTTTTTTTTTGTGGGTACCGGGGGTCGACCTCAGCACCTCACGCGCCAGCAGGCGCCTGTGCTGCTGAGCGATATCACCAGCCCGTTTTTCGTATGTGGGTTCCGGGAGTTGAACTCAGGACCTCGCACTTGCCAAGCAGGTGCTTACGCCACTGAGCCATCTCACCGGCCCAGGGCCAGGATTTTTAATCTCAGATTGTTCCGTTTGTCTTTCCTCACAAAAGTACCAGTGGACCTGTGGCCAAGAAAGGGTAAAGGAGATGCCAGGGCTCTGAGCCCAATTCTCTTCTTCCTTCTCTGCGATTGTTCCAAGCTCAGGTTTGGAAGTATAGAGCCTTCATTTGAAGAGGAAGATAGAGTTAAATTTTTATTTCTGAGGTCTTATGCCAACCTGCAACTAGCTACTCCCCTGAGCAGATTTGTTTTCTAATGCCAAGTACATATTTCCCTTATCTAACCGATCCCATCCTGGACCCATATGTTACCCACCCAGGTGTTTCCCATTAACTCTGAGCATGCCTGGAGTTTGAACTTGCGTTAGTATGTAACACATATGATGTAGTTATCCCTTAGGCCAATCAATAATAATGAGATAAGATGTGACCGATCAATAACCACCAAATACTCTGCTTCTGTACTTCCTGCTTGCAAACCCTATGTAAGTCTTTGAGTACCAGAGATTGGGGCCTGACACTTAGGGATGATTCCCGGTCAGATTCTTCGATGTTAATAAATCTGCCTCCAAATCCTGCGTGATGTTTCAGTGATTCTGTTTGCCGCTGCACGTTAACTGTATGATTACAGATCCAGCTACTTTTGTCTCGAATCTACTACAGTGCAGAGATGTACAATGCCAAAATTTAGATTTTCTTTTTTCTTCTAGCGTATCATCTATAGAATTGTCCACAGCAGGTGCCTGAAATAGCTTCTTTTTCTGTGCTTTTTCTGAGTCGTGTTTCTTTTGCTGGAAATTGAGGTGGTAGGGATGACTTCTAGTGAGAGTAGAGGAGTGGCGGTGCAAAGCCGGCATGATCGGTGTGGCTGGGAAGTCCTGTGTGCGTCTGGGTCCTCCCAGGCAGATGGAAGATGAGAATGCAAAGGTGGGCAGCCCAAGCTTCTCACTTCAGATTTTATTCTGTGCTGACAAGGATGAGACATTTGAGGTGTTCTCGTCTGTGTAGGAGTCTCTCAGATCTTCGTTAGGAACGTGCTCTGGCAGCAGGGAGGGTGCAGCGGAGCATGGTGTCCTCTGGGGCTAGGAAAGCGGCTTCCCGGCAGCTCCAGTTAGACACCGTGGCCAGCATAAAGAGGGCTTTTATGGAATAAATACAGTGCATAGAACTTGAAGGTGAAAAAAAGAAGAAATTATTTAAGTTTCTGGCTCTGACATGTGGATGGATGGTGATGCTATTAAGTGAGATGTGGATACAGGAAGAAAAAAATCAATGTAAAAACACTTTCAAAGACGGTAGCACTGCAGTGGAAGTATAATCAAGTAGTATCAAAACCATATTTCATTAAACTTTAAGGTGATGGTCATCAACAGTATTGATTATATAGATGTAGAAAAACTATTAGGAATCACAAAGATGCAAAGATGAAGTTGAAAGTTCAATTTAAAATGTTCGATACAGGGAATCTACAATGTCAAGTTCATTTGTAATGTGATTAAATTTCACTTCAGTTACAGATTCTGCTTGATGAACACCTCCTCCCTCTTCCTTCTCTTTCTTTTCATGTGTGCACTACAGGGATTGAACCCAGGACCTGCCACGTGCTGGGCAAGTACTCTGCCACTGAGCTACAGCCCTAGCCCTTTTTCTTAAAAGTTTTGTTTTGACACAGAGCTAAGTAGTCCAGGCTGACCTTGAACTTGTGGTTGTCCTGTCTCGGCCTCATGAATAGCTGGGATTACTGGTGTGCACCACCATGCCAGGGAGCGCTTTCCGATACGGAGAAACATTAACCTGTCTACCTATTAATTATAAATTGATTGCATAATTGGAGTCTTCATTATTTATTGCCCATAAATATTAACTGAAATTTTAAGTCTCAAGAAAAAAATAAAGTTTGCCAAGTGCTAATAAGGTGTATCACAAAGATTCCTGATTATATATTTGCTCAGTTGGTAATTTAGTAAATAAAACAACGGAATGATTTCTTATTTATTTATCTTTTTTTTGTTTTTTTTTGGTGAGTACTGGGGGTCAAACTCACGACCTTGTGTGCCAGCAGGCACCCGTGCCACTGAGCGATATCACCAGCCCTTTTTTCGTATGTGGATACCGGGAGTCGAACTCAGGACCTCGTGCTTGCCAGGCAGGTGCTTATGCCCCTGAGCTATCTCACTGGCCCTATTTACTTATCTTTGCCAAGCAGTTATCTTTGAAAAATACAACCATGGTGAAATGCATGTACATAATATCTGCCCTCTTGGTCCTTTTGAATGTGTTGTGCTCAGCGCCTTCACACTGCCATGCAGCAGCATCACCACCCCTCCTCAGAACTCACTCTGTGACAGGTAAGCACCAGGTCCCATTCCCCCATCCCATAATCCCTGGCAACTCAATCACCGTTCTACTGTGCTGTCTCTATGAACTTGGTTACTCTAGGAGAAGTTTCTATTTTTTTAAGCCACATACAATAATTTCATTTCTCCAGAAACTCTTGATAGTTCTCTGTGTTGGCAATGATGTTGCCAGGATAACTGTTCGAGGGCTGTAAACCAGAACAGTTCATTGAACGTGATGAGAAGGTAGCTTGTTGATGAGCTTGGGACAAGTCCTTCCAATGCTTCCCAGTCCAGGTCCAGAACTACGGAGGAATCGGTCATCTCCTGACAGGCAGTGGTGGGTGAGAGCAGTGTTTCAGAGTTTAGTATCTAGAGTAGCTTTGTCTGAGTTTGGGCTGCCATTTGCCAATTGTGCAAACTTAGACAAGTTTTGGAGTCTCAGTTTCCTCGTCTATTAATCAGTACAACCTGCTGTGTAGTATGGCTGGGTAGTTTCCACAAGTCACTACGTGTCAAAGCATTTAGAAAAAGCCTGGCATACCATAGGCATTTAGTCGGTGTTGACTATTGATAGTTCTCAGGTGAGCTGATACCTTACCTGCTCCGCTGCCTCATCTGTCCGTCTGAGCTGACCAGCATACATGTTGGACCATAGCTGTGGACTATTTTAAGAACTTGCCTGAGTTTTTAAAATCAGCTAGAACTGGTGTATAAAATATATTCACAGGGGCCAGTGAGATGGCTCAGCGGCGTAAGCACCTGCCTGGCAAGCGCGAGGTCCTGAGTTCGAGTCCTGGAACCCACATACGAAAAACAGGCTGGTGATATCGCTCAGCGGCATGGGCGCCTGCTGGTGCGTGAGGTCCTGAGGTCAACCCCTGGTACCCACCAAAAAAAAAAAAAAAAAAAAATATATATATATATATATATATATATATATATACATCTATATATTCATGGTAAACTTCCTGGGGTTCTACTTGGGGTCCAGTGTGTTTCCTTAGTTTTCATGTGGCAATATGAAGTGTGAAAAGTCCTGTAGCCTGAAGTACAGTGAATGGTGCCTCACACCCTAAATACACTATGTACGATCTAAAAAGATCATGGATTAAAGCCTCAGGTAGTGGGAGGATCGTCCAGGTTCTTCCATATCACAACAGAATGTGGACGTGAGATAGACTGAAACCCCGTGTAGGGATTTCTACCCTTACTATTCGCTGGATTCCTAGCCCTTAGTCCCCCGAGAAGTTGATTGCCCCGGTTGAAATCTCAAACTGTCTCCCTGTTGCCCCCTTGCTCTGTTGTGACTTCTTCCTGTTGTATATTCACCGACCAGGGATCGTTTGCTTTCCGAGAACAGAAGCTTTAATCTTCACTCCTTCCCAGTCCTTTCTGACTGACGTAGAGAAGCAAGGCAGGACTGTGTCACAACTCTCTACTCAGAAACTCGAGTTAAGGACTCACCTGTGAAAACTGGATTCATTTTTTTGTGTTTAGGGACTTTATGTTCCCCAAAATCTTTGTCGTATTCTTGCTCTTGTATCTCTAGTTCCTAAGAATAATTTCAACACGTAAGGGTGTTCAGAACGTACGGGATGGGTGGGTGGGTGGGTGGGCGGGCGAGTGGCTCGTCTTCTTTGATGGAGTGCAGGGAGAGACAATTTTAAGCCCGTAACTTTCTCAGTACAGCACTAGCCCCTGCACACTCAGCAGGTGGCGAGTGCTTCTTCCCCGTGTATCTTCCCTCTTCACTTTTTTACTTTTCCATCTCAAAATATTCTTTTCTACACACAACTGTACAATTTTCCTGTTATTTTCAAAGGAATAGTAAGGCAGCTATTGCAGTTTTGGTTCTGCCTCCCTTCAGCCCTGACGCTGTATTTAGGAGACCCGTGTAACTGCACCTGGGTGAGCACCTATAGGCTTTTCTTGTTCTTTTGCCCAGAAGGACTGGTTCCTCCTTGTGCAGCCAGCCTGTATTTTTGTAGAGAGGCAGGGAGTAAGGGAGCCCTGAGAGGATGCTGAGCTTCTCAAAGCAGCCTTTTTCATGGAGCAAATTAAGGACAAACACAAATCATTTTGGGATTTTGACCTAAATCTTCTTAAAATAAATCTCTTTTTTTCCTAGTGCCTTTAAAATGTTTACAAAAAAGCACAACGGTATAATTCTTGCTTTCTAAATTGAACGCTTTGCAAACAAATGGCACTAGTGACAAACTCCAATAGCTATGCAATTTGTGAACATTTTATGAAGTTCATCTCACCATTTATAGGACATAAGCTCTATGAGTTTTATTTTCTTCCAGGGTCTGACTCGCAGGGAATTGTACATCACATAAGGGGAATCATTTTGGTTCTGTCTTCTTTTGTTCAATATTATGCTTCTCTGAATCATCCGTGTTATTGTGTGTGTTGAGTTTGTTACTTTTATTTATTGCTGTCCAGTATTCAGCAGTATGAATATATCATAATTTGTTTATCCTTTCACTTGATAGATATACTTGGGCCATGTGAATTATGGATAGAGCCATGTGAATATTCTTGAACATATTATTTTGTGGACCTGTGGAAACATTTCTCTTGAGTATGTACTTAGGAGTATAGCTTGGAGGGAATAAGGTAGGCCCATGTTTTATTAGAAACTCCTAAACAGATCTTCAAGTAACTATGTCATTTTGCAGCCTTCTCCACCGTACATGAATGTTTGTTGTTCTCCACCCTCACCAACACTTGTTATCAGACTGTTTAATTTCAGATGTTCTAATTAGATGTGTCATGGAATCTTATTATGCTTTGTTCTCTTACCCCACTGATGTATGCCAACATTTTTACATGTGGTAAAATATACTGATTTTAAGTGTATATTTGGTGTGTTTGTTTGAAAAGTGAGAGATGAGGGGGTAAGGGAGAAACTGGTTCTGTGGAGTGAACTTGGGCCAAACAAAAGAGGAAAGAGCAAAATAAAAGTATACCCTGGTCTAGAAGACACAGAGTAGGCTATGGTGAGGAGTCACGATAGAGGAGCCCTGGTGGCGTCCCTTCTCTTTTATGCCATCTCCATCTTGAGGGAACCTGCAAGAAATTTTATATATGGTCCGGGGAACTACTTGGTGCTGTCCTGGGGTCTTGTAAGTGACTGGTCCCGCGTATTTCTTAGCCAGCTTTGCCACGCCCTGCCTCCTGTCTCAGTGCCAGAGGCAGTGTGGGACAGGTGGACCTGGCGTCCTGCCCCCAGACCAGCCCCTCTGATGGTGTCACTAAGCACGTTCCCGTTCTGTGACTTCGCAGGAAGTAGGCGGCTGCTGCCTGCTTGCCTGTCCTGCCTGGCCCAGGCTCCCCGTCTCCCCACTGCCCCTCCCGTGCTGCACTCCTTTCACACTGTGGTGGGGCCTCCGGGTCAGAACCTAAGCTTAAAGTCACCACTAAGGAGGAAGCATCAGGATCTGAACCATTTTCTTTCTTCCTTTTGCTTTTTCCCATGGAGATGGAGAGGAAATTCTGGCTGTCTTATGATTGCTCCTTCGTGGCCTGGTTGTTTCTCCCCTTGGGGGTTCCCGAGTCTGGCTCACGGTCCTGACGGTGGCGTCTGTCCTTCCTGGAGTGCCGCTCCCCGCCGGGTCCTGTGCAGGGTGCTGCCTCTGCGGGCCTCGGAACTGATGGAAGGGGGAGGGACCATCACTGGTCACGGGCAGGCGAGGAGACTGAGTCATGGAGCGTGAGAAACCTGTCCAGGATCACTGGACTAGCATAGGACAGAGCTCTAATTTGACCTTAGACCTTTCTGATTCCAACACGGTTGTTCTAAAGTCCTGCCTTTATCTTATGTGTTCAGCAGAAGTTTTACACCTTTCATTGTATTTTTTAGCCAAACTCTTGCGTACTGGGTGTTCTCATTAAACATATGACACGAAACTTCACTCTTTCCATGAGGTTATCAGCAAGGATAAAATTTTTTTTTATGTTTACAACTTAGATGAACTTTTTAAGGAAAAAAAAATTGCTTTGCCTCCTTATGTATTACCCTCTTAGTGTGTTTTCAGAACATTAAATGCGTGATTACTGGGAAAGGAAAACTAATCCTCATCCTATCTGCCTTCTTATTTACCTGAATATGTTATAGTCCAGTTAATGCTTCAAGGGAGGCCGCCTTGATCATTTCCCTAGTTTCCAGGATGACCCACTGCATTACTCTCTCCTCCTCCAGTGCAGTGGAATAGCCCTGTAGTTGTGCATGCACCCTTGCAATTGGTCTTTGTCCTATGCTGCTGCTGGTGACACTGAGGCCAGCCAGAGACTCACCTCTGAGCCTGGCCGTCAACCATGCTCCCATATCCTATGTCACAGGAAGCACAGACAGGTATCCACCCACATCAGCTACCTAAAGCAGTTCGGGATCCTGATAGACTGTTAATCACCTTGAAACATTCCTCTCCTCCTGTTAAAAATACCCAGGGGATTACCGGCCAGTGCAAGATCTCCATGCCATGAACAACACAGCCATCGCCTTGCACTCTGCAGTTCCCAACCCGTACACCCTTCTTGGATGGCTAAGATCCTGAGACAGGATGAAAAAGGCCAGCTCACTTGGACTCTGTTGCCACAAGGGTTTAAGAACTCTGTGAATATTTTTGGGAAGACTCTGACAACAGATTTGGCTAAGCCATCAGCACCTTTTCTCCGAGACAGCCTGTTTCTCTGTCCCTTCCAGCTCTGTCATGGTCCTCTGAGAAAAAAATTAGGCTTCAAAACCACAAAATGTTTATAGACTGTCAAACTGCTAAACTGCCTGTAAAGAAACCCAGTGGGGAATATCATCCAGTTCAGGATCTCCGAGCTGTCAGTGCCGCCGCAATTGCCCTCCGTATACATTGCCTCAGTCTTGTGCCACCCACAGCCTACTGGTATACCTGCCTAGACCTAAGAATGCCTTCTTCTGCCTTCAGTTGGCTCTTGTCAGCCAGCCCCTCTTTGCAAAGACCCCAGTTCTGGACTCAAAAGTGAACTGGCCCAGACTGAACTTCTCAGAGGTTCAGAAACTTGTTTACCCTCTTTGGAGACGCTCTCACAGCTGACCTCACTAGTTTTCTGGTACAAAATATCACTGCACTTCTGATTAAAGACATCCAAGCTGCCTGCTGGAAAGACACAAAATCTCATACCGCAGTATCTGGCAGAAACTAGCTACAGGATGTCTTCAGAAAAGGCACAAATCTGCAAACGAAAAGTGAAATGTCTGGGATTTGACTTAAAACGGCCACCGTGCCCTTAGATTAAAAAAAAAAAAAAAAAAAAAAAGTCATCTGCTCCATCCTGGTCTGAACCGCAAGAAAGAAACTCCACAAATTTCTTGGAGCTGCTGGCCTCTATAGAATCTGGATCCTTGAATTCACAAAAAAAAAAAAAAAAAAAAAAAAAAAAATGATGCTTACTCAGACTGTCAGCCCCTGGGAGCACCCAGGGGCCTAATTGTGCAAATATTTGGATCCAGTCGCTAAGGGCTGCCTCCACCTTTGCCTTTGTGCTCTAATAGTCACTGTCCTTCTGATCAAGAAAACTGAGAAGTGCACCTTAGGCTGAGACCTAATTGTCCAGGTGCCACATGCACCCACTCTTATGCACTCAATCCTGCCATATACCTGCCCACCAAACTGGGCTCACCAGACCATGACTGCCTGGCACTGACTGATGAACTGTTCTTGGGCCAACCAGACTTAAACATAAACCCCCTGACAGATGCTGAGTACATCCTGTTTACAGATGGGAGTAGCTCTGTTAGGAATGGAGTTCAACAGGTTGGATATGCTGTGGTCACCTTGGACAAAGTTATTTTGGCCGAAGCGCTCCTTCAGGGATGGTCTGCACAATAAACTAAACTATGGGCCCTCATAGGCCCTCAGCTGATCTGAAAACACAAAGGCCTACTGCTTCCTGCTGTCATTTAGAAACCCACTGAAACAATAAAGCCTACTGAGCCATGAAGGAAAAAGCCATAACATCCCATGCCTGGCCAGCATCTGCTCCACTGCCTGCCAAACCTGCACTCAAGAAAATCCAGTCTGGAGTCCTAAGCCCCCTCTGAGGATCTAATTGACTGAAACATCACCCTTTAAAAACACTGAAATAAAGCCTTATAAGGGCTACAGATATCTATTGGTGCTTATATGCACCTACTCAGGCTGGCCAAGACATTCCCTACCCACAAGATGACAACAAAAGTTTATAGGGTCCTGCTGTGAAAAATCATTCCTAGATGTGGCCTAGCCTTGATCACTGGCAGCAACAATGGGCCTGCTTTTGTAGCAGAGATAACTGAGTAGAAACTACATACAGCATATAGGCCACAAAGCTCTAAAAAATTGAAAAAATAAAACATAACCCTACAAAAACAGCTTGTAACCAGCTCCATAAAAGCTTAGCTAAAACACTAGCTATACTGGTAGACACTCCTGCACACACATATAACCCAGGTGCATATTAACTACCTCTACAAGTTTCAGAAATCCAGCCTTAGATCCACCATTCCAGAGTTAAAAGAGCCTATCTGGACAATTGCTGAAGAATTTACCTGGACCGGACAACTCCTCTGAAGCTCACTCTGAAGAGAAGAGATGATGCACTCAAAGCCCTGCTCGGGTCACTTCAGACGCTGACCAGTTCACAGACAGCTGAAGCTTAAGGACACCATTCACAGGATTGCTCCATACCTCAGTGCATCACTCCCCTTGATTTCTGTGCCTTTTCAGGCTGCTTACCCCAGTCCTTCCTTCAGCTTACACATGTATTTGATATTGTATTGTCCCTGCTCTCCTGATAGCTGTGGTTTTTGCCTTAGCTCTATGGATGGTTGACCTGAAAGAATAGAAAACAACCAGTAAGGCCCTTCCCCGTATTCTACAATTGACCGAGATTTGACGAGTGTCCAAGGCACATTAGACATGCTCCAGGGTCAAACTGACACCCCTGCCAGAGTAGTGTTAAATCATGTCTCTTCCTGAAAGCGACTTAGGGAAAGACTCTATAATAAGGTAAACAAACCACAAACTCCTGGTGGGAAAGTTTCCCAATCTTAGGGACCTTGGCTAGGGCCCATCCTAGGACCACTGACAGCCCTAATGTTACTGCTTCTAGTTGGGCCTTGTATAATTAATTGGCTTACCTGGTTTATCACAAAAGATCACATATAATGTGCCCAGCAAAGATTTGCCTGGAAACTAAAAGAGGGGGGAAATGTAGCAGAAAATGCCCCCCTAGTTAGTATACTTCAGTTTCTGTTAATTGCCCAGGTAACAGTTCCTGTTACAAGTTCCTGTTACTTCTGTTTCTTAGAAACAGCTGGTCACTGTGATACATAGCTGGTCACTATGATGCACATTGTATGAACCAATCCCCAGTTGACAAGCCATTCCGCCTCTGTACTTCCTGCTTGCTTATCTCATATAAGCCCTAGACCACCAGAGATCAGGGCCTGATATTTTGAGAGTGATCCTTATCAGTGCCTGTTGACGTAAATAAATCTGCTTCCAAATCCAGGGTGTTGTTTTGGTGTTTCTGCTTGCTGTTGCACAAGACAGCCAAGTACTCTACCTCTGTACCTCCCCTTTGCAACCCCATGAAAACCTCCCTCTCTGAGCCTTCGAGACCTGACATTTTTTTCTTGAAGTCAGTGCCCATCGATGTAAATAAATCTGCCTCCAAACCCTGGGTCTCGTTTCGGGTGTTTCTGTTTGCCATAGCGGGAGAATTCTGTCCTGAAAATTCAATCATGACTATTTTAACCAGCAAGAAGAGCAATAAGAAAACAAAGAACTGGAATAAATCTCTAAAGCAATGAGACCTCAGAGATACCTACTGTGCACCATTCAGGAGCGGGACAATACAGATTTTTCTCAATTTTACATGAAACATTCTCTAAGACAGGCCTGTATGTTAGGCCAGGCTCAGGATACTGTGAAAGCCTGAAGTCGTACAGAGTAACTTCTCTGACCACATGGAATGAACCTGGGTGCAGGTACCCAGAAGTTCCACAGTGCCTGAAAGCTTGAACTCATACGAAGTATCTTCTCTAACCACACGGAATGACACTAGCTGTTACTAAACTAGATGTTACTAGACGTTACAGGAATTACTGGAAAACAAAAGAACTATACTGAAACGACATACTTGTTGAGAACCAAAAGACTACAGAAAGGGCTCCTGGGCTCCCGGCTTCTCAGTTCCTGGGCTCCCACCATCACTCACGTTGACACTGACTGGAGCCAAAGAGTAAGGAGCCACGATACCAAGCAGCCCAGGAGCAGCTTTGTGTTCGGCAAGTGCGCGCTGCCTGCCGGCTCCCTGCTGCTGCTGGACCCTGCTTTCTTGGCTTGTGCCTCAGAGATGGGGGTGCAACCTGGGCTGCCTCACACAGTCAAGGAGGGCTGGGGCCTGAGCAGCTCCCCTCCCCTGGGCCAGTGTGAAGACAGCCGGTGGTGTGTCTGGGTGTCAGCTATAACTGGTATTTTTAACGTAGATTATTTGTAATTATTATGTCTCTTCTCCCTACTTTGTTAATTTACTCATTTATTTTGTTTGTATGGACATGGACTTATGGATTTTTTTGTTGTATAATTTGAGGTTTTAAAAATACTTTAAAATTTAACTGTTTGGGACATTTTTTCTTTGTTTTGGAAGCTTTTGTTTTTGGTTGCCTTTTCTATGGAGCCCTGTCTTAATTTTAAAGCATTTACTAAGTAGAGCCCAGTAAGATGGTCAAGATTTAGTTGTTCCTTTTTTAAGATTTAGTTTTATAGGTATTAATTCAATATCCAGGGGCGCAGATGAATGAAGACATCTTGTGTTTTTATTGTCAGCTAGATTGTCTTGTGTGGGAGGAGGTGAGAGTCCTGGTGAATGAACATGTCCACCTTCTGGAGTTGGTTCCCTGTCACTGCACGTGATCTTGCTGTTCCCCCCACAGCTGATCACTGCTTTCCTTTCTGTCCTCCTCACTGTCTTATGTGGGTCATTGGCCTCGTCTTTCCACACAGACCAACTTCCTGCCACTATACTTTGCCTTTAGTTTTCCAGGCCCTTCTTTTCTCCTGGGCCTTCTGGCCTCTCCATTCCTTCTTTTTTTTTTTTTTTTGTGGGTACTGGGGGGTCGACCTCAGGACCTTGCACGCCAGCAGGCGCCCGTGCCACTGAGCAATATCACTGGCCCTTTTTTTGTATGTGGGTTCTGGGAGTTGAACTCGGGCCCTCGTGCTTGCCAGGCAGGCGCTTATGCCGCTGAACCATCTCACCGGCCCTCTCCATTCGTTCTTATCCTTCATTAGAGTACTTAATTTTTTTCATTTTGAGACAGGGTCTTACTGTATATTTCAGGCTGGCCTTGAACTCACAGAGATCCTCTTGTCTCAGCCTCCTAGGTGCTAGGATTGCAGGTATGTGCCACCACATCCAGGTCTATTTTTCATCACTTTTTTTTTTTTTTTAAGTTCACTTCATTCTTTCAGAAATGCTCGATGTGCTTAAACCACCCTTAGGCCCTTAGCATAATTTTCTTTTCCTTTTTTTTTTTTGAGATGGGCTCTCTCTGTGTAGTTCAGATTAGCCTTGAACTTACTGTGTTTGTACTCCAGGCTGGCCTCAGATGTATGGCAATCCTCCCACCTCAGCCTCCTGAGTGCCAGGATTATCTGAGTTGAGTTTTAATAAAAACTTATTTTTAGCTTAATTTGTCTCATTTTAACCACCAGGTCTTTCATTTTGTCCTGATGTCCCTTTGATATGCTACCATAACAGTCTCCTCCTATTAAATTTCTTTGGTTGAAATGCTTTTGCATTCTTATGATAAATCACTTTCGATCATGGTGTATAACATTTTTACTACACTTCTGGGTGTGTTTTGGTAGTATTTTCTTTCGGATATTTTATTAGGAGTGATGGTCTGTAGTTTTCTTATGATGCATCTCTGGCTGTAGTGTAGGGCAATGCTGGACTGGTAGAAAGAGTTAAGACAAATTCCCCTATTTGTTGGAGATGGATTGGTGTAAGGACTTCTTCAATTTTTAATAGAATTCAACTGTCAAACTAGTCCTGGTCTTCTGTTTTTACTGGAGTTTTGATCACTGATACAATGTCTCTCCTTTACTTGTTACATCTGTTTCTATTTTCTATCACTTTTTCAGTTACTTTTAGTTGTTGGCTTTTAGCAATTTGTCGATTTCACGTGTTATCTAATTTGTTGTACAGTTCTTAGTATTTTTTCTTACTTCCTTTAGGTGCACTTTTCAGAGATTTCTGAGAGTACTCCCAGCGGCGTTCTGATACTGTTTGAGTCTTTTAACACCCTTACTACGGGACCAAAATTCTCACATCTCGCTGCTGGGCGGCTCTGAACCACCGGCGGCGCATGTGTGGCTGCCATCGGGCTGCATGGGACAGTCACGCACGGGCGGTGCACCCGTGGCTCAGGCTGGCGGGAACGTGTCCATCTGTCAAGCTACAGGATTTTCATGTTTTGATTTTGTTGTTTTCTTGCTTCTTATTACTTTTCATTTCCTCACTCTGATTTTGATTAAGTCCTTCCTTCTGCTAAGGATGGGTTTATTTCTAGCTGGAGTAGGTTTGTTGTACTGGAAAAGGTCTAAAGGAAGTTTATTAATTTTAGATGTTTCTACTCTTTCACTGGTTCATGTTTCTTCTGGCCAGCAGTAAGAAAACCTGCACTGGGGGGCACTTTTGATTTTAACCGCAGGAGGTTTATCCACGAGCCCCGTGGTGCTGGATTTACAATCATCCGAGGGGAAGAACGACACAGGAAAGAGCGCATCAGAGTCAGATACAGCGGCGTCGGCGAGCTCGGGGCCTGAGTCCTCATTCAGGGGAAGCCATCAAGGGCCGGGTCTGTGGCTGTGAGGACCGACCACCAACACCAGCGAGGACCACAGCCTCGTCCTCCCTGGCCTGGAGAGCAGAGGAGCAGGGATGAGGCAGACGGTGCTTGTCTGAACCTCCAGTTTGCCCCGGGATCGCCAAGGTCAGTGCAGGATTCGTGGTTGACCTGCACGCAGGGCTCACAGGAGACAGCATCTAGGAGGAAGTGGACGTTCTCTTAGGGCGGCTTTAGCCGCTCAAACCCCGCAGGAGTGGGTCCTGAGCTGCTGGAGGGTGATTTGATGGCTGATTGAGCAGCTGTGCGTGCAGAGGCCTGGAGAGATGGTGAGGTGGCCCTAAAGGCCAGCTTCCTCCTAGCTGTGCCCCCGTGAGGGCAGGAAGGCCAGGGTTAGAGGCCAGCTTGGGTGTGTGGTTTGAGGCAGCCTTGCTTGTCACGTTCCTGGGTCCTCCATGGTGCTGTGTGGTGCTTGGGGTCCCTCCTCCCATTGGAGAGATGCCCAGTGCCCCAGAGGTGGCTCTAACCTCTGGGTGCATCAGTTTCCTTCCACAGCCCTTCGGTGTAGCTGAAACTGCCAGCGTCGCTGAGCCTGAGCTTTGGCCGGGCGCCTTTGAGAAGTGCTATCTATTGTGCCAGATTCGGGTCACAGTGCTGGCACATGGGTGGCTGTGGCAGAGGCACTGGCAATGGAAGTTCCGGAAGGGAAAAGAGCCTGGGTGACATTAGAGGCCGCCTAGGAGCTGTCGCGGTTCCCGGGGGTCGTGTGTATGAGTGAGGAGCCCCCAAGGGCTGCCTGTGCTGTGCTGCTCGAGGCTGGCCGACCTGGGGTAGAGGTTGGGGCCAGGCCCGGAGCTGTAGCTGCTGGGGCTGTGAAACGGAGACTACTGGAATGGGTGGCTGCTCAGTGCTGCTGCCCATTGGTGGCCCCCAGTATGGGCAGGATGCTGGAGGCAGACTAAAAACGGCGTTTCCTTCCGGAGGGCTGGTGGCTCAAGCTCAGTGATGGTGGGGTGGAGGCTGTGGCTGTGCTGCCACTGGGCCGTGTCCTAGTGAGCTGTGCAGAGGGGAGGGTGTTCCCACTGGCACCAGGGGGAGGCTCTGAGAGGAGAAGATCGCGTGGGGGTGTGGTGTCCATAGATGTCACCCCGCTGTCCCTCCCCAAGTGCAGAGCAGAGGCTATGGCTGTGGCCATGGAGTGGGAAGAAGGCCTGGAAGGGCCTGTGAGCTTGGGAAGGGTGCGGCTGAAGCGCGCTTCCTTCCAGACCCAGGATGCACTGAAGTGGCCACAGCAGCAGGTGCCAGGGGCCCCAGAGACCTTGGGGGCCTGCACCTTTCTGTTCTTACTCTTTCTGCATCCCTGCCGGGCACTGCAGGGATCGTGGGTGGAGGAGCAGCCCCTGGGGCTGGCAGGGGAGGAGAGTGGGCAGGCTGTGTGGTGTTTCTGACCTTGGGGGCCTGAGACTCACCCATCAGCGTGCTGTTGCTGCGCTGCAATGCTGCCTCCTTCTCCCGAGCTGTGTGTTCTGTGGTGACTGTACGGCCTAGTTTGGGAGGTGGTGGCAGCATCAGAGGGTCCCCTCGCCTATGCTGCAGAAGGGGGATCTTGCGTTTTCCTAGGCCAGCACCCTCTGTTGTCAGCATGCAATTCCTCCCTGTTTCTGCCTGCCTCGGTGTCGTGTCTGACACCTTCTTGTTCCCAGTCTTCTGGGAAACTTCTGGGGCCTAACACAGGAACTGGACGCTGTCCTCCCTCGGATCTTTGGAGTACCGGGGTGGGAGGGTGGCCTGGTGCGCATGGTGGCTGGAGCCCTCCCGCGCAGTCCCAGTAACCCTGCAGTGGAGCTGCAGGAGCTGGTGATGGCCTTTTGCTGAGTCGAGCTCACACAGGAGGGCTGGGGCAGGGGGCAGCTTGATCTCTGGAGCTCTGCCTGTGGAGGTTTCTGGGCAGAGGCTCAAGCCTTGGGACAAAAGGAATCAGGCCTTGCTGGCCTACCGTGGTCCTAAATGTGGATGGTCGCCCCCCAGGACCATGAGCGCCCCAGCTCTGCTGAGCCTGCTGCTCCATGAGCCAAAGAGCCAAGCGGTCTGCTCAGTGCTGGGGGCTGAGCTACAGGGTATCTGAAAACCACCTGCAGGGAGCACTGGCTTCCTCTGAAGACAGCCCACTGGTGATGTCAGGGCCACAAGGGTCTGCAGGTGTGGGAACAGTGTTCTGGGTATTCTTCCCCAGAGCACTGACGTCAAGCCCAGGATACTTGCAGGGTGACTGGAAGTGGATCCACGGGCACAGGTGGCTAAGGGGATGCATCCCCCCAGGGCTCTAGGCAGGTATAGTGAGGGTCCAGGCAGATGGGCCCTTGGGGCAAGTTCCTGCCCCTCCAGGACCAGGAGCAGGGCTGAGGGGCAAAGCTAGCTCTGAGAAGTACCTTCCAGAGCTGTTGGGGAATGTGGGATACTTCTTTTCCAAAAGCAGGCGCGTACTTCTTCGAGGCGGGTGGACAAACCCTGGTGCACCAACCGTAAAAGGCAGCGCGGGACATTTGCAACATTTTGCAACTCCAGGGAAGGATGGTCCCTCTGCTACTCCTGAGGAAGATAGGTATAGGAGCCTAAGAAGCTGAAGAATTCTGTGCACAAAGGCTGCAAGTTTGCCCCCTGGATCCGGTGAGAATTCCTGCTCTCCTCTGGTGGCTGAGGGCTAATGAACTGTTGTAGTCCTGTGAGGGCCTGGGTGCTGTGCCCAGGGGCTGTCAGGCATGGTCCCTGATCATAAGAGACTGGACTGGGGGGAGCAGGGTTCCTGCTGGAGCAGCAGCTGCATGACTTGAAAGCTTTTGGATCAGTGCTTGTGAATTTTCCTGTCCTTACCCTATATGTGAACTTCAAAGGAGAGTAACCAATCTCATTTATCCAAATACTTAGCATTCAGTTCCTCTTCTTTTATTCCTGAAGTCACATCTTGCCTTTTCCTATCATGTACCTTCAACCTGAAGAAATTCCTTTTGCATATTTCTGTAGCAAGTTTTCTAATGATAAATTCTCTAGTTTTTTTTCCCTCTCCATTAACCTTTGTCTTTATTTTTGTTTGGGCCTCAGTACGTATATCACACACATATAGTACCTGGGGTGATCTTTTCTCTCAGCCCTGAAAGATGTTCTCTCAGTCTCTTCTGGCTGGGGTGTTTTCTGATGGGAAGTCTCAGACTTTCACACTGATACTTCCTTGTGTTGGACTTGTCATTTTCTCAGAGTACTTTCCCGAGTTGTCTTCACGCTTGCTGGGTATTGGGTTGTTGAAAAGCAGTCGCCCACTCCCAGAGCTTTGGGAAGGGCTCCGCTGTGTGCTGTGGAATGGTCCTGCAGGAGGCCGTGAAGTGGGCACCCACGGTCACCACATCCCATCTACAGGTGCATTCTTGAAATCATCCAAAGGAATCTTTGTGTGTGTGTGTGTATGACTTTTTATTTTTATTAGCACACATTTGCAGTACATGATGATCATGCTCGTTGTGGAGAATTGGCACATGTAGGCAATCTTGATACGCTCCTTCGAGCAGTCCAGAGAACTTTTACACAAGCACAGTGAACTCAGAATACAGACAGCACTAGTGTGAGAATGTGAGTGACCGAGAATGTGAGTCAGCTTAGAGCCCGAGAGTACTGGACACTCGGTACTAGCAACAACTCCAGGTGCTGCTCTGTGAGGAGCGGCTTGGTGGGTGACTGTGCTGGTCAGGGCAGCAGGAGAGGTGGCCGTCAGGGTGGGCTGGCCCTGGCCTGACCCTCCACACCGGCAGAGGCTCCGAGTCTGTGGCAGGACTTGGGGATGCTCCTGAGACATGTGAGGGCTGCGTGGTGGGCAGAGGAGGCCGCGGGGATGCCGCAACAACGCCGAGTTGAGTGCATGGTGTGCACCTTAGCCAGAGTCAGGGGCTTGCGTCCCAATGAAAAGACTTTACAGAGGCTGCATGAAGAGGCGCTTAGGAGATTTTTTTCAGACAAAAGTGCTGGCTTGTAAATGTGGCTGACTGAAAGGTGAGCCATTGTTCTAGAGACAGTCACACAGAGACCGAACAAAAATGCCAGCGTATGAGTAAAAAGTCACCTTTAAAAGGGCTCGAAGAGCTGGATTGGTGGCATACACCTGTAATCTCAGCACTCTCGGAGGCTGAGCCAGGAAGATCGAAAGTTCAAGCCCAGCCTGGGCAACTTAGTGACTTATTGAGAGCCTGTCTCAAAATATAAAATAAAAGGGCTAGGGCTGTAGCACAGTGCAAAGGCCCTGGGTTCAATCCCTAGTACCCCACACAAAGTGCATGTGGGGGGGCAGATCAAAGATAAGAAAAATGCCACTAGTAGTCTAGGTTAGCAAAGAGCAGGTGTGTTGAGAGGAGCTTGTAAAACTGACTGCGTGTTTCAAGGCCAGTTAAAAAATGCTTTTGAGGGCCGGTGAGATGGCTCAGCGGTTTAAGCGCCTGCCTTGCAAGCGTGAGGGCCCGAGTTCGACTCCCGGAACCCACATACAAAAAAGGGGCCGGTGATATCGCTCAGCGGCACGGGCGCCTGCTGGCGCGCGAGGTCCTGAGGTCGACCCCCCGGTACCCACAAAAAAAAAAAAAAAAAAAAAAAAATGCTTTTGAGTCTGGGCCTGGTACTCATGCCTGTAATACCAACTATTTGGGAGGCTGAGAGGGTTGCAAGGAGGGTTGCAAGTTTGAGGCCATCCTGGGTAACATAGCAAGATCCCAACTCAAGAAAGGAAAAAGAAAAAAATAGTTGCTGGGTATGGAATCCAGGAAGGGTAGAGCAGCAAGCTCCAGGAGCCTTTGAAGCTGTTCGGAAATGCATCGTCCCAGCACATGGGGCTTGTGTCTAGGGTCATTGTGAGTTTCCTCTTTCTGAAAAGGGGCTGAGCAGCAAGGGGGAGTGGGACCAGGTGGACCCTCTCTGTGACAGACCTGCAGGCTAAGCTGGACGAAGCCACTGGCCTGGTAAATAAGCCAGCCTGCCATTTGATGCCTTGTAGCTTTCACATTTGCACAGTGGAATTCTTCAAACTGTGGCCATTTTTCAAACTATTAGTATTTGGGAAATGTCTGAATGCTATTGTTTCATGTGTGCTTCAGTCTAAAGAAGGGAAGAGCCCTTTAATGCCTAAAAGGTTTAGTGGACAAACAGGAATCAGTAGAGAGGTCTTTTTTCTTTCTTTGGCATTTTCTCAAGTAAACCTGTCCTAGGAAAGAAGTGGAAAATGACAGAGAGACCTTGAAATGCTATTTTCCCCAGGCATCCCTTGGCACCCCACCCCGGGCCTGCTCTCCCTTCTTTGCAGCAGTGCACCCCTGCTGAACTCCCAGTGCCAGGCAGCTCTCATTGCTCAATCCCACCTCGCCCTCCCGCCCCAGTCTCAGCCTTTCCAGCTGCCCTTGTCTGTGTCCAACAGAGTGGCTCAGTTTCATAGCAAATCTGGTCTGGGTACTTCCTTTTAAACCTGATCATTGGCCACTCCCCATAACCATGGCGTCCACGGATGTATTTTTGTGGCATAGTTTTGCGTGTATGTGCTCACGTGTGTTTTTCTGTGGGGAGTTAGTTTCTGTTGCCCAGACCTTTCCAGCTCCCCACCCCATAACCTTACTCTGTGGGTGCCGCTCTGGTGGTGTGAGCTCCTGTGGTCCCCAGAGCAGGAGGCCTCCCTCCAGTCCCTGGGCTCAGCCAGGTGTCCCTTTGCCTGAAGGCTTCCTCCACTGGTCAGCAGCGGGGCTCAGGTGCTTGTCCTGGGCTTCTGCTGTCTGTCTTGGCTGCCTTGGGCAGCAGGGTTGCTGCGGCAGTGACAGAGGCCTGTCAGCAGGCTCCACCCCACACGGCTGCACACTGTCCACAGGACTGAGGCCTCGCAGCATATGTCCCCAGTGGCCAGCACAGCTCTTGGTAAGTGGTAGGTGCTCAGCAAGGAGTGGCCCTCTCCCCTTCACCGTGTGACAGTGCACTTACCATGTGACAGCCGCTCTGGGACTTGGGCCTTGCCCTCACTCACAGATGAGCAGCAGCCAGTCACAGAGGGGCTTGACCTTACTGAGCATCTCACAGCTGGGGAGTGAGGCGCAGACGCAGCACTGAAACTCTGTGCTTCCTCTGCCACTCCGCACCTTATCGATGGTTTCATTTTTCCCTTTAAGTGAAATGGCATGTGTTCTTCCTGTTGCAGGAATATCTGAACAGACATCGGAACTGGGTATCAGGCCTGTCCCAGCATGCAAGGCTGGCTGTGTTTACTGAGCGCGTCCGTCACTTGGCCGGATACAGCAAGCAGAACACAATTCTTGGGGTATGTGCGAGCCTCCTGCGGAGCAGTGACCCCTTTTATCTGTGGGAGCGGCATTACAGAGGTGGGGGAGGACTCACGTTTGTGTGTGATATGTCGTGAAATTCCCCTCGGCACACAGTTGTGCGATGTATGTTGACAGATAGGAGCTGGCTGACACCCAGCTGAAAGAGGAGGTGGCAGCTCAGCTTTGGCAACTTACTGACAGCAAGAACCTGGTCAAAATTAAAAATAAAATAAGGGTTGGGGATGTAGAGCAGTGCAAAGACCCTGTCAGTCCCAACTACCACCAGAAAGGAGGACGAGGAAGAGGTGGAGGAGGGGCAGGAGGAGAAGAACAGCAGCCAATAAAACAGGCATTTCCTCATTGCGCTTATGTTTTGAATATGTAGATTCATGGGGAGCAAAGGTTGATTTGTTAATGAGATTGGATTTAGATTTGAGTGTGTGTGTCAAGGAAGGAAACTGACCTTTCTTAGACATGGGCAGCATCACTTCATGGTCAGTGTTCACGTTGCACATTCGCCAGGCTTTCTAATAGCTCTGGGGTGCTGAGCTGTACACATGAACCTCAGCTGTCCTTCAGCTGTCCTTGAGCTTCGTCTTCTGCATTTAGGGGCAGCAAGTTCACAAAGTAGTGCCTTCTGAGTTAAATGAAAGCTAAAAGCTAAATGAGGGTCAGAGCAGGTGGTTACATCCGGTGATGAGACTGGCCTGGCAGCATTGTTTTGGCATCTAACAAACGCAGCCCCCGTCACCCCCTCACTCAGGACTCGCTTCATCTGAATAGGAGCAGGGTCCAGCGGTCTGTGTGTGCTTTTTGACCCTCTCAGCATCAGCTGTGGGCTTTACTGGGGAGATTCAGAGACAGAGCGCCCCCAGGGAAGGGTGGCAGGACCTCCCTGGGACCCGGGCAGGAAGAGGGGAGCCCTTTCCTAGGCCCGAGTGCCCTCAGGACTCTGTGCAGGGCCTGAGGCAGTGGGGAAACTCCCATCTCCAGACCTCCTTTCTTCGGGGAGCGCTCACCTCAAGGCCCACTGCACCTTCTGCAAAGACAACAGCCTCGGCACATGTGGCCAGCTGAGCCGTGCGCGGCGGCACTCACAGGCCTTGCTGTGTTGATGGGGCACACCGGATCAGCACCCCGACCTGGCCTCTCTACTGCTTGGAGGACACAGACAGGCCAGAGGCGGAACTCACAGGATGAGAGTGCTTAAGACACCGCTTTTGAAGAGTGGTCCTTCAAAAAGTGATTAGGATGCCTGTAGTGCCAGTCCTCAGAGGCTGAGGCGGGAGGATTGTAAGTTCGAGCCTGGCCTGGATGTGTAGTAGTTTGGTGATACCCTGTCTCAAAATTAAAAAAAAAAAAAAAAAAAAAAAAAAATTTAAAAAGGGCTTGTATGTAGCTCAGTGCAGAGGCCCTGGGTTCAGTCCCCTGTTACACACACACCCACGTATGTACACACCACACCACACACAAAATCCTTTTCTAGGCTCAGGCCAGCTGACCTGTGAGAGATCTATTTTGCCTGAATGATTTTAATCCTTGTTCTCAAAATTTAGATGTAAGTTAGGTTTCACCCTCTCTGATGCTAAACAGAGAGAGGTGCATTCAGTTGTGTGTCCAATTGTTAGTTGGGCTCAAGAACCTAAGATGCTTTTGCCCCATAGGAAGCACAGCGGGGGCAGCACCCCTGCAACATCACGCATCACATGGCACGGTGAGAAGAAGGTTCTTGAAGGGCAGTCTCAGCAGCCGGCTCTTGGGCCGCTAGGACAGGAGACCTCTGCCAGACCCTGCTGCAGCTCCGCCTGGCATCTATGCAGCTGACCTCCGGCCGAGTCAGACTGGGCGCACTGGGCGCGTGGGAGCAGCTCCAGACGGGAGAGATCTGGCCTGCACTGGCCACCAGATGCCATTTGTCCTTCTGGGGGCTTCGTGTGTCTTACTGCCTTGACCCTTCCTGTGACAGCTTTGTGCGAGGAGCAGTTATCCTCACTTAATTTGTTTTTTTGGTACTGGGGATTGAACCCAGGGCCTTCATATTTGAGCTCCATCCTCAGCCCTTTTATATTTATTTTGAGACAGGGTCTCACTAAGTTGTTAAATTGCCCAGGCTGGGCTCAGACTCAGGATTCTCCTGCCTCAGCCTCCCAGAGTGCTAGGATTACAAGAGTGTGCCACCGTACCTAGCTTTTGAGGGAAGCACCCAGAAGTTGAGAGACAGTAAGTGCCTTCTCCAAGTCTCACAAGTGATCAGTTCAAGCCAGGTTTAATGCAGGCCAGGTTGATGCCAGAGTCCACACTGTGTGCAAAAGATGTAAAGGACTTTTGTCTGACGTGTGTGTGTGTGTGTGTGTGTGTGTGTGTGTGTGTAGTACTGGGTTGGAACCCAGGGACATTGTAGCACTGAGTTATACCCTCAGCCCTTTTCATTTTATGAGCCTGAGTCTCATGATATTGCCCAGGCTGGCCTCAGACTTGCAGTTCTGCCTCAGCCTCCACCACACCCAGCTCTGTGACTTTTTTTAATAAGCTAATTTAATATTATTGTATAAGAACCACATAATTTTGTTCTTGCTTGTGTTTTTTTTTTCCCCCAAATTTATATTTTCTTCTCTGACCCGCTTTATGTCTACTCCCCCAGTAAAAATATCCCTCCAAACTCCAACAACTGAGAAATTCTTTGTTTTTATTAGTCTCTGTATTTCATCAAGTGAACGGGTCGTGTCAGCTTGTAGTGTGACGCTCCGGGGAAGATGTGTGCCGCCGGGCCTTTTTATGCGTGTGCCGCTGGCTGAGCAGAAGCCACAGAGTCGATGGCAGAAGAGCCTGACGAGGAGCTGCTGCCCAGGCTGCCAAGGCCCTGGGTCTGGGAGTGGGAAGGGCTGGGAGGCTGAGGCTCCTGAGAGGACGCGCGTGAGGGTGCTTTGCTCCCGTGCTCAGGGACACCCCTCTCCAGACTCTTGGGCAGCTGTTGGGTGTTTCAGGGCCCCACTAGCTTCACTCCCACTTTCAGTCACCCTTTGCTGCCACATTCCCAGAACTGTAGTACCAGCTCCCTTCTGAAGGCCTTTCCCACGTTAGAAAAAATATTTTTTTCAGTACTGGAGACTGAGCCCAGGATCTTTGCATTGAGCTACACCTCTAGCCCTTTCCTATTTTTTAACTTTTATTTTGAGGCAAAGCTTGTGAAGCTACTAAATTGCCAGGCCAGGCTTGAATTTGGAATCCTCCTGGCTTAGCCTCCTGGAGTGCTGGGATTACAGGCATGTGCCACCAGTCCTGGCTACATCCAAAATTTTAAAATTTTTTTCCGTGGGACATATCTGACTCTACAGTCTATTGTAGGGTACTTCACTGTATTATCTTACTGGCACAACAATTTTAGTAGCCCCTGGACCTGAACTTGTTTTCTTTTTCGTCTTCTTCCTCCTCTTTCTCTTCTTCTTTTTCTTCTTCTTTTTCTCTGCCTCCTTCTTCTTCTTCCTTTTTTTCTTTTCCTTTTGTACTAGGGATTGATAAGCTACATCTCTAGCCTTTTTTTTTAGTTTTTATTTTGATACAGGGTCTCGCTAAGTCTCTAAGTTGCCTAAAACGGGCTCAAATTCATGATCCTTCTGCCTCAGCCTCCCCGAGTGCTGGGATTACAGGTGTGTGCCACCACACCCAGCTTGAACTCCACTTCTTAATTAGACTTCTGTTTAGTCATTGTATGCATGAAAAAAAGGTGATGTTTTGACAGTCTCCAATAATTGTCATTGTTTTTCTGTAGGCAACTCGACTAAACGAGCACCAGGCCTATGTGAAGAGAGATTACTCCAACTTCGTGGCTTCCCTGAAATCTGGCAGCTACTGTGCGGGTGAGGTAATTCTGTCACCACTGTGCCCAAGGTTCAGAGAGTTCTCTTGGTTTGACGCCGGTTGGCTCTTTCTTTGTGGACATCGGTAATGGGTCTGGGCAGTGTGGAATTTACTCATTTTAGGTGGCTTGAGGAGCACAGGGCTGACACTATTGGCATATTATGAGGTGTCTGCCTCACACGTGCATGTTCTGACTATGCTGAGGCATTCTGGGCTTTGGCTTTTTTTTTTTTAAGTGGTAGCGAACATTTGTTGAGTGCCACGCATTCTCCTGGGTATTTGCTAAGGTGTGCATACTATGATTCGGGTTATACAGATAAAAAAATGAGGGCTACTGAAATGCAGCAACTCGCCACAGCCAGGCAGAACAGCTTCGGGAACCACGTTGAAGGCTTTCACCCAGTGCGCTGCAGCCTATTTTCCCAATCAGTCGCTGCACCTCTCTGGGCCTCAGTCCCCTCATCTACAAAGCACAGAAGCTCACTGACACCATTGGCGACTATGACAGTTTGTCAGGAACCCGATGTGAGGGGTTCCCTCCCCTTGGACACACTGGTTTATTCCACTGGTTGCTCTTCGCTCATGAGTCTCCGCAAGCAGAACCCATGCTCTGCTGAGTGACAGGTTTTATGTTTATTTTTTTAAGACAGGGTCTTGTTATGTAGTTCAGGCTGGCCTGGAACTCACTATGTAGCCCAGGCCAGGCTGGCCTTGAACTCAGGGCGATCCTCCTGCCTCAGCCTCCCAATTGCCGCCACGCCCGGCTCTCTGCTGAGTGGCTGTTGACCACTTGCTGGGAATTGCTGAGAGTCTGTTCCGCCCTGATTTAAATACCGTGGTGGCAGAGCGAGGTCTGGGTTTGGGAGGTAATTTTTTTTTTTTTAAGAGTCAGATCTTTTTTACAATTCATGAATCAGAAAAGAACAGTTTCTGGGAAAAATAATTATGTCTGACTTCAAAGACAATGAGGCAGTGCAGTGGTAAAGTGCTTGCCTAGCATGAGTGAGGCCCTGACTTTAGTCCCCTGTACCTCAAAGAAACAACAAAATGTAGGTGATCGGGGCCGGTGAGACGGCTCAGCGGCTTAAGCGCCTGCCCGGCAAGCGCGAGGGCCCGAGTTCGACTCCCGGAACCCACATACGAAAAAGGGGCCGGTGATATCGCTCAGCGGCGCGGGCGCCTGCTGGTGCTCGAGGTCCTGAGGTCGATCCCCTGGTACCCACAAAAAAAAAAAAAAAAAAAAAAATGCAGCTGATCTTGTTTGAATCATTGAGTTCAGAGAAATTTTATTTATCTTGTCCATGTTTGTGCAGTCCTGGCATGGGCCAGATCAAGGGCACAGCACTGGGCATAAAAATAGAGAGACCATGTCCCCATCCTCAAGGAGCATCTGCAGTAGTGGCGATGCTAACAGGCATCTCTGGAAGAGAAGCTCTTCTAGAAACATCTGCGAGAGCTGCAGTGGTAAAATGTGTTTGGCATGAGGTTGTGGGTTCAACCCCCAGCACATACACATACAGGCACATGTGCGCGCGCACACACACACACACACACACAAAACCACACACACACACAGAGATGCGTGCTGGTCCTATTGGGAGCATAGTCAGGTGGCGGCCAGGCCCTCACCCAGGTGCTGGCTGCTGACGAGCGTGCTGCTTGCAGGTGTAGGAATGATATGGTTCTCAGGTGCCACAGGCCGGATTTCTGAGCTGAACAAGATGATGGTGCAGGATCTGAACACAGATTGGACCACAGTCATCCCCAGGAGCACACGCAGACCGTGCTCAAGCTGACTGCGGTGCTCAGCAACAGCAAAGGTAGTGCACAGAGCCCTGTGGAGTTCCGGGTCACTTCTAGGGGAGTGTTTGCTGACGTGGTTCTTAATAAATTGGAGTCCTGGTGGGAGAAAGAGATGGTGCTCCCCAGTTGAGCTCTTTGTGGCCTCGCCCGTGAGCGGGAAGTAAAGAAAAGGCTGTTGTTGGCAGAAGCTGTGCGCAGGTCCAGCCAGGATCAGAGGCCTCTGAATAACGTGTTTCTGGTTCCGGATTGTGACCTGCAGCTTCTCTGTCATCTGTTTTGGGGGCCCCTCCGGATGTTCAATGAGCATGGCACGGAGACTGCTTCGGCCTGCTGGGAGTGGCTGCTGGCTGGCAAGAATGGAGCGGAAGTGCCCGTCGGCCACGGGCCCTCAGTGTGGGCCTGATACTAGATGGAAGAGGCTGCCCTGGCAGGACCCTGGCAAGCCTGTCACTCTGTAGCCTTAGTCTTCTGCATAGATTGTGGTGCTCATGCCTGACTACACAAACATGGAAATACAGAACACAGTGTAAGAGTGGCACTTGTAGAGCTAGTATTTTTTCAAAAGCTCGGTAGGGGGAGCCATTTCTCTACTGAAATTGAAAGACTCAGTTGAAAGCTGTTGATACTGGCTCTGTGGAGGTGTCTGTGCATTTGTCAATGAAGATGGGTGTCTTTGGCCTCCGTACTTTGGGATCAGCCACTTTTCCCTGAATCTGTATTTTTGGAATTGCTGTTGCACAGGACTTATAGGCAAGGTTATGCAGGTTAAGTATCCCTAGTTCAAAATGCTTAGAACCAGAGGTGTTTCAGATTCTAGGTTTTTTTTAGATTTTGGAATATTTGCATATATAATGAGATATCTCAGATGGGACCTGGGTCTAGACACAAAATCGATTTATGCTTCATGTGCGCCTTATGCACATAGGTTGGGGGATATTTTTATACAGTATTTTTAGGGTACCCGCCTTTTTACTCTGACTCACTACATGATTTCCAGGTGTGCAGTTTTCAACTGTGGCTTCATATTAGTATTCAAAAAGTTTCAGGATTTGGAGCTTTTCAAATTTCAGATTTTCAGATTAGGGTTGCTTAAACTGTACTCCCCTTTCAGCTGATTGGGGGAACATCTAACAATCTAAGAACAATCAAGCTGATTGGATGAACACCTAAAAACTATTTTTCAAAGATCCTATTAACTTTCAAGTAATAGAATTTGATGTAATGTATGGGGTTTTTTTCCCTCTCTTCCTTAAGATCATTTGAGATAACTGGTCAAAGGGGTCTTTTAGTTTCCTTGTTCCCTGAGGGAAATTGAAATGTTTCCAAAGGTGGAATTAGAATGTTCCAGGCAGGTGATGGTGGCAGTAATTGTAATGCTTTACATTTCCCTGATATTTTGTAGCCACATGGGGTTTGTGTCAACCACACTATTCATAGTTCTAAGGAAACATTTGGGTCCAGTAGACTTTTGTGAGAGATCACCCAGTCAGCAAGGGTCATCCAGCCCTGCCTCTCAGAAGAGGAAATGACTGGGACCCCAGACTCCGGACCCATGTGACCCACTCTCTGGAACCAAGTGTTGCATGGGTTCCCCTTCCTCCATGTCTTGATCCTCTTCCTTTGATCTATCTCCCTACTTCCTGCTATCTCTCTTATATTTTGCTGTTTATTTATACTTCAGCTTTTCCACATAAGAGAAACCATGTGATATTTAAGCATTATGATCTCAAGGTGCGTGTTCTTGTTGTTCAGGATTGCTTTTGCTATTCTAGGTCTCTTCTGGTTCCTATGAATTTTAGGATTGTTTTCTCTAGTTCTGTGAGGAATTCTGTTGGTATTTTGATTGGGATTGTGTTGAATATATCAGTTTTGGGAGCTACGGCCATTTTGACAATATTGATTCTGCCTATCCAGGAACGGGGGATCTCTTTCCATTTTCTAATGTCCTCTTCCATCTCCTTTCCCAGAGCTCTGTAGTTTTCATTGTAAAGGTCTTTCTCTTCCTTGGTTAGGTTAACTCCTAGGTATCTAATTTTTCTTGATGCTATTGTGAATGGTATTCCTCATTTTTTTCAGTGAGTTCATTATTGGTATACACAAATGATAATGATTTTTTGTGTGTTGATTTTGTATTCTGCTACATTGCTAAATTGCTTATTAATTCCAAGAGTTTTTTTGGTGGAATTCTATGTAGAGTATAATGTCATCTGCAGATAATGATAATTTGACTTCTTACTTCCTATACTGATCCCTTTTCTTTCTTTCTTTTGCCTGACTTCTCTGGCTGATGTTTTGAGTACTGTGTTGAACGAAAGTGTTAATTAAAATGGGCATCCTTGTCTTGTTCATGATTTTGGAGGGGCTGCAACAGACTGTTGGATTCTGTTTTTTACTACAGTCTGCCAATCTGTGTCATTTAATTGGGTATTTGAGGCCATTAACAATGAGAGTTTACTTGGAAGTGTTGAATTATGCCTATCATTGTGCTCTTTTCTGTTGATAACTCTTTCTCTTTTCTTTCTGTATTTGTCTGTCTTTTTTTTTTTTTTTTTGTGGGTACCGGGGGGTCGACCTCAGGACCTCACGCGCCAGCAGGCGCCCGTGCCGCTGAGCGATATCACCGGCCCCTTTTTCGTATGTGGGATCCGGGAGTTGAACTCGGGCCCTCGCGCTTGCCGGGCAGGCGTTTAAGCCACTGAGCCATCTCACCGGCCCTTGTATTTGTCTATCTTGCCTTGCTTGGTATAGTCGTTCCGTCTGAATGGCTTTGTTTGCTTCCGTTGTCTCCATCTAGCATGTTCTTGAGTAATTTCTGGAGTGCTAGTTTGGTGTTCATAAACCTTTTGAGTTGTTCTTTTTCATGGAATGCTTTTTCTCCATCTATTTTGAAAGGAAAGTTTTGCTGGGTATATTAATATGGGATGGTGGCAGTTTGTTTTTAGAGCTTGAAATACTTCACTCCAGGCCATTCTGGCCTTTAAATTTGTATTGAGAAGTCTGCTGTCATTCTAATGGGTTTATCTTTATATGAGTTTTTTTTTGCTTTTCCTCTGACAGCGTTTACAATTCTGTTTTTTGTTTCATTTTGTACATCTGGCATTTTAATTGTAATATGTTCTTTTTCATCATGGTTGGTGTTCTGCACCTATACAGTGAACTCTTTCCTTATACAGTACTTGGGAAGTTTTCTATTATGATTTCTATAAATAAATTTATTATGCCATGGGTGTTATCTTCCAGTTTTTCTCTAATTCCAGTAGCCTTAAGTTGGTCTTAGTGTTGTCTAATAGCTGTTGGATGAATTTTTCTTGCTCTCCTATCATTTTAAGGCCTTTCTGAGTAATTCATCATAATTTACCATTTTGTCCTTGATTTCAGAAACCCTGTCTTCACATTGGTCATTTGTGCAATTTATGAATTAAATACAATTTTTATATCTGGTGTTTCTGTCTGATACCTTTTTTGTGGATTCTTTATCTTTGGTAAATTTGTCACTCATGTTTTGCACTGTTTTGGGAAGCTCTTCTGATTTTTTATTTGTTTCCCCCAGTTTCACATTGGTCGTTTTGTATGATAATTCCGTAAACTTGTGGGTCCTGTCCTCTTTGAACTCACCAAGTTTCTTTAACTCTTTACTTGATTCATAAAGCTCCACTACCTGTGTTTTCTTTTCCTCTCCATTAGTACTCCCTGGATCTGCCTTGGAAGAGTTGGGAGAACTTAGGGGTCTTTTGTTGCCTTTTTTCTGCGTGTGTGTGTGTGTATGTGTGCACGTGTACGTGTATGTTTTGTTTTTTCCTTTTTTGGTGCTGAGAGTTGAGGCCAACGAGGCTGAGGAGAGGCTATAATTGTTATGAAGATCTTTTTGGTAAGATACTGCATTCCACTGACCCACTGATCTGTTCTCAGCTTTATTTCTCCAGAGATGATATTTATCTCTTTAGCTATTTAAGTGGTTTGGACTCTGTCCCTGTGTTTTGAGGAAAGAATTCTGATTATAACAGCATCAACAGATCCAATCATGCCTTGCTTATGTGTGATAAACCTCACATTTACACTTGGGCCAGATTAAGATTTACATCAAGACTGGGTAAGTGGTAGCAGGTTAAATTGTATGTGACACCCTTTTGGCACAACCGTTGGGCACATTGTAATTTCCAGGGTCAAATTATGGCTAAGATGCTTGGTAATAAAACTCGCTTCTTTTTAATGGGTAATGTTTATAACAAGTTGATGAAATACAGTTTTGATTTTAGCCTCTGTTTTAGAGTTTCCTCCTAGGTAAAGCCATATTTGCTTCCCAAATATTAAATATAAATTGAGCCATAGTGATTTTAGGATGTTCTTCATTTTTAGTACAGTCATCCTGGAAATGATCTAAAACAAACTTAAAGTTGGTATAATATGAAGAGAAATAGCTTGTAGGCATTGTTTCTATTATTTTCTTAGAGGTGATATTGGAGTCTGGCTTTCCTTTTTTGGGTATATTAGTAAAATAAGGTCTTTGTAAAAATTCTAGGTTGAAAGAAAAGGAAAATGAAATGAAGATAGTAGAAGCTATGCTAAAAGAGAGGGAAAGTGATATTTGTAGCAAAACAAAGCTGTTACAGGTGAATATGATTATTTGAAATTAGTTATTAGGTAAGTTACCATCTTTGCATGTTTTTTAAAAAGTTTTAACTGCTATAAAAGAAAATAAAGTACTGAGTGAGCCGTCCACTCTGATACGAGTCTTATTCCTCAAAGATAACCACTGTCAGTATTGATTATATCTTTTGAAAAAATACCCATGCATAAATACATGAATGTATGTATACTGACTTTTTAAAACATACTATACATAATTACACAGACTTTTCTTTTCATTTTTTCTTTTAGTTTTTTGAGACAGGGTATACGTAAATCATGCTGGTCTTGAACTCACAGTGATACTCCTGCCTCAGCCTCCAGAGTGCTGGGGTTATAGGCATGCACCACCTCACCTGGCTTATACAGACTTTTGATTTTTGCTTTGCCCTGGTTACCAGTGTTTTGACTTTCCACATACGTACCTTTCTGCTTTTAACTGTCAATGGCTTCATGGTAGCGTATAGCTGTACCTCCTCTTATACAGCCAGTTCCAGTCTTGGCTACCCAGCCTGTTCAGGGTTGTATGTCCTGCTACAAACAACAGGACAGTGAATATCCTCGAGCACATAGTGTGTTTCGAATACTTTTGCTAGTGTATCTGTGTTATACATTCCTAGCAGTAAAATTCTGGGTCAAGCGTTAATTCGGGTTTTGTTTTGTTTCACATGACATTGAAACGGCAGCACATCTGTAGGTCCCTGTGGTGTTGTGGAGTAGTCTCACTCACATTTCATGCCCTGAGCATTGGTTCTGTCCCAGGCTCGCTCCCTCCCAAGAGTGCCCATGTTCAGTTCTGTTAGGTACCGTTAAATTGCCCTCCAAATGTGTTCTTACTAATTGTACCTGGCCAATGGAGGCCACTTCTTCCTTTCCAACACTGACAGGTGGTGAGAACAGTTAATAATGTACTTGAAAGATGGTAGAATTGTTTTTAATTTGCATTTGTGAGAGAAGTTGAGTGTTCTTCATATGTGTAAGCCATTTATATATGAACTATCCTTTAATTTTTCCCCACATTTTTCCTTCTGGGATGTCTTCTTTACTAATTTATAAGGGAAATTAGTCCTTTGTTACTTGTGAGGTGATCCCTGCCGCCCCTCCAGTTTTTCTTTGGACTTTGTTTGTGTTGCTTCCTGTTTTGGGGAGTTTAAGTGTTTATGTACTAGAATGTAAGTGTTTTGCTGAGTTTTAGTCTTAGGAAAATGGTAGCTCTCACTCTGATCAGAAAGATATTCACATTTTCCTTAGATTTTTAAAATTCATATATAACTTCAGTATGTTGTGAAAATAACGTTCCAACCTTTAAAATGAAGTAGCTATGTTATTACATCCGGTGTCCTTCTGCAGTGGCTGTGCTCTGCGGGGTACGTTTAGTAGTGTGTGGGGTCACGGTTGGCCGTCACAGCCATTGAACCTACTAGGTAGCAGCTGTGGGTACTGCTGAATAGACGGCAGTGCATAGGACAGTCCCCTACCGCGAAAGGCGCCCAGCCCAGGATACTGCACGCGTCAAGGTCGAGGCACCTTGCCCTGTTGACATGAAGTATCACCCTGCAGGTACTTGGGTCTGTTTCTGTGTCCCTTTTTGTTCCTTTTGAGATGTACCCACTCCCAGGCTGCCGCTAAATATGACTACTATAACTGCATGTTTTAATATAGCTCTTATTATATCCTTTTAAAATTGTTACTTTGGAATTTTTCTAGATTGTATAGTATGTTTCAAAAGCTTATGTGGAAAATGAAAATCTCCATCCAGTTATTCATATTTAATTTTTATTTAAATAGGAGTTGCAAGATGAAAACTATTTAAATCCCAGATTGAGCAGCTTAAGGAGCAGAATTACCAACAGGTAGGTACTGGTACTATTAGATGTTTTGCCTTTTATTTATGTGGTTAAAAAAATTACATAACCAGTAACCGTCTTGCCATTTTAAAATTTCATCAAGAATAAAATACTTGTCCTTTTATTTGTGTTTACCAAATTTCCTATAAAACAAAGTAATTTGCATGCAATGGTCAAGATAAAACTCCTTGGCAAGCACGAGGTTCTGAGTTTAATTCCTGGTTCCAAAAAAAAAAAAAAAAAAAGATAAAACAATCTACAATTTATAAAAATATACACATATTATTACTACCAGTATTTGAGCTCTGTCTGTTTTCTGATTCTCAAGAATCCTATTCTTAGCAAGTTAGTTAAAATCCTGTAGAGGTCGGTTTAAACATACATATGTTTATACTCTTTCTCTTATCTCCTGAAACAAAATATGAATAATTGGAGAGAAACTAGTAAATATGTAATATTATAAATGATGTCCTACCATTGTTAAAAGTACCTTTTCAAGGTATGATTCTGCTTGATAAAATTAAAATACAGTTTATTAAAAAAGATAACTTTACCTTCAATTTAATTTATGGATATTCCGGAATGTATTTTGAAGGACAAAAAGATCAGAGTACTTGTTGACAAGAAGCTTCTAATAGTTTAGTCTGGGAGACTGTAAACATCAAAGAATAAATATCATACATGAAGGCTGTGTATCTTTGCATATTTTGTAAAATAAATTCTGTTGTATGTGAAGAAATTAACTTCTACTGTTTTTTCTTTTGATTGCATTTAATGTTCTTTTTAAATTTTGGAAGCTTAAAAATTTTACATATATGAATTATGCAGTATGAAAATTTAAGATATTAGTATTTTGCACATAGAGATTGATAAGTACTTGTTAAATGAAGAGTTTAAATGTGTAGTAATGATGAAGACTGGAGTTAGCACTCAATACATTTTATAAATTTGTACATATTTTTATTAAAATTGCTTGATTAAAGTTAAGATGCTGGCATGGGGAATAAATATGGTATTTTTAGCTTTGACTTAATTGATATCTGAGAAAAATTTATTTTTTTGTCTTCTTAGAAAGCTTGTTTTGAAATGCATTTATCTCTTTAAATAAGCATCTCTTCCCTCTCATGAAGAATTACTAAAAGTGTAAGTAGTAAGTTTTACTCACCATATGGGAGGTGGTAACTTTTTATGTGCATAATGGTTCAGAGAAGCATTTTGACGTACCTCCAAATGGTCACTTAATTTTTATAGTTATTTAGATATCTTGAATTGCAGGGCAATGGATCTTACCTGCGCTTTTTTGCCAACTTATATCCATTTTATGACATTTGGATTTCTTGGAAAAATTTTTTGAGGGAGATGTTTGGATGATTTTAGGGGTTTTGTTTTGTTCTCAGGCATTCAGAAAACATCCAGTTGAATCATATCAAGCTGTATTTTAAGGTGTTACTAAATCACCTTTAATTATCTGAGCTGTCCCAAAGCAGAAAATACACTTGCTCCCAGTTGGGAGCTCCCGCCCTCCAGTAAGCCTTTGTTCTCTGGTAAGTATCTGTTGTCTGAAAAGTTTGTTTCCCCAGAACCTTCTTCCCACCATACGTAAAGTAGGTGAAATCCAATGTAACCTCTTGACCAATCATGTACCTCCAGCTTGTTCCTGCCATATGTAAAATAGGTGAAACTGGAATGTAACCTTTTCACCAATCATGTAGCACCAGCTGTTCCCGCCATATGCAAAGAAGGTGAAACTCAGTGTAGCTATCTGTCCAATCAATTAACAGCAAGCGCTCTGCTTCAGTACTTACTGTTTGCTTGCAGACCCTGTAAAAACTCTGTTCACTGAGAATCCGGGGCCTGATTCTTTGGGAGCGATATCAGTCCAGGCCGCCGGTGTCAATAAAGCTGTACACTTGCCTGCAGACCTCCGGGCGCAGCTCTCTTCTTGGTCTCGGGTCTGCTGAAGCACGGGCAGAGCTTGGTGTGTGCTGTGGAGCCTGGTGAGAGCTGTAGCACTTGCTGTAACAGTCCAACGGAGTCGTCTTTATTCTGAATCTCATTGTGGAATTGAATGGTGCAAATTTTGGTTTAGCTCTTGCATTTAAAGCAAATTTATAATCTTCACTGTTGCTCTCTTAAGGAGCACTGCTTTTGCTGAAACTCTTTTCTGATTGGCCTGTCATTTTATTGAAGAGGCTACATTTAAGGTCATTTCAGATGTGTGATAGTATGTCTCAACGTGTTAAATTTCAACCACATTTAGCACACTCACAGGTGATGTAAGTAATCTAAATGTTCTTCCATCTTGGTTTGTTGATAAGGTTAGAATTATTTACTGTTTTAAGTCTTAAATTTGACTATTTGAAACAAGCCTGACACTTACGTTCTATAAAGGTCTTGATAGTGAATATTTTAAGCCTTGTGGGGTACACAGGTCTCTGTTTCCTCTCCCCTCTTCTTTCCATTGCCTTTTCTTAAACTTTTAAAAACACAAAACAAGAGGCTGGACATAGCCTACAAGCAACCTATTATGTCAAAAGCTTTGTAGTTAAACTTGTTAATATGCAATAAAAGTAACTTCTTATCTTTGTGGCTCTTAATTACAAGTTACATGCTTATTTACTTTAGTTGGATTCATTTTCCAAGGGAAAATGCTTCTTCAAAAAGCTTCTGCTCCTGAAGGGTGTGGTGGCACGTGCACTCTTGGGAGGCTGCGGCAGAACAGACATTGCTATTTAGGATGCTTTAGAGATTTTGCAGATTTTTTTTCTTAAGGAAGCATTTTAAAATCTTAAAGTGGGACAGTTTGATATTTGTTAGTATTAAAATAATTTTTAAATTGACTTTTCCTCCTTTAGAGCTTAAAAGACCATAGTGTTTTCTCTTTTTAAATTCCGTAACTGTCTGAGTTTGATTTGGTGCATCTTCTGCTTTAGGAAAGACGACAGTGTGTGGAAACTGTTGAGTTGGAGGCTAAAGAAGTTCTTAAAAAATTATTTCCAAAGGTGTCTGTCCCTTCTAATTTGGTAAGACTAATTTATCATTTCTTTAAAATACGATATTATTTAAGAAAGTTGTGTTTACATAGCATTTGTTTTCAGCACGTGGATTTGTTAGTGTACAGATTCCTTAATCTTTCCATTTTTAACCCAGGGTGCTATTGAGTAGTTAGGATTAATAACTTAGTTTAAAACTCATTTGTTTTTATTTTTGTTGTGGTCTATAAAGTTCAGAGGATCATAATCATCATATCTGGGAAAGAAGTATTTCTGAATGGTTAATAAAATCAATAAATACTCTTAATACTTTGCTCAAAGTAGAACTGAGTTTTAGTGACTACCTCTTCATTTTAGCAATGTTTCTGAATGCATTTGATACCATGAACCAGGCTCTTTACCTATCAAAAATTCAAGATTTTGGTTATCTATTAACTTCTTCAAGCAAAAGTCTTGAAGATAATAGAAGTCTTGCTTTACTTAAGGTTGACATGTTTTAAGTGGGAGAGAAGTTTCTTTGGTTCAGAAAATTAATACAGTATTTGAAGGTAGAGAAGGCAAGGGAGGATGCAGGCCTGTTTCCTAAAGTAGGCAGGTATCGTAATGGAGAATCGTTCACACGTTCAAAAGTAGAGAGAACAGAATAATGAGCCTAGTATTTCAGCTCAGCAGTTATCCATGTATGCCATGCTCCAGGCCATAAACAATCTTCTTTTACCTCCCACCTTGCACTGCCCAGATTATTTTGAAGGAACACAGACCTCAGTGTTTCATCAGGAAACATTTGAGTACATATTTCTAAAAGATAAGAATTCCTTTTAAAATGTCATTAAAAATACATTCTTAATTTTGTATAGACATTGCTTGATTCCTCCAGGTGGCACAAAAAAGTATCTATTTTAATTAAATAACTCATAATTGTTTTAATCAGGACCCAAATATAAGGCGACTGGTTTAGGATGTCGTTTTATTCCACCAGTCCCCCTCCACCAGAGACCCCTCTACCCATTTTTCTCTTTTATTTTATTTATTTATTTATTTATTTTGTGTGGGTACCAGGGGTCGACCTCAGGACCTCGCACGCCAGCAGGCGCCCGTGCCGCTGAGCGATATCACCAGCCCCTTTTTCGTATGTGGGTTCTGGGAGTCGAACTCGGGCCCTCGCGCTTGCAAGGCAGGCGCTCACGCCGCTGAGCCATCTCACCGACCCCCATTTTTCTCTTTTAAACCTGGTAGTTTCCTGTGCAGTGTCCCTCAGTTTAGATGGGCTGGTGTCTTTGTGGAGCCAGTGAGTTGGTTTTCAGTAGAGGCCTGATCAGGTTCGGTCTCAGTATTTTGGAGGTAGAGCGATGTGAGCAGTTGTATTCTTCCGTCAGTGGGTCATTTATGTCTGCTTTGTCTTTCCTGGAGCTTATTTAGGCTGGCTGTCAAGTCCTTTTGACACAACACTACTAAACTTTGATAGCATCTGCGCTGCACAGTGTAACATTTCCCATCCCAAACATGGAATCTGTTTCTCCAGGACCTCTGCCCCTCTAGGTGTGGGTGTTAAGTACTGGGGATCCCTGTAGTGAGTCCCCAATTTTCTGTAAGGTGTTACACCGCACGGCGAAACGAAAGAGCAAGAGACAAATAGCAGTGCAGCAGGGATCTGGGATGGCCAGTTGTTCAGGGGGAGCAAAAGACCACGAGACAGCCAGGACCTCAGTATTTATTGATCACATTTACATTGAGGAAAAGGGTGAGGGGATTATCGGATGAGATAGCACCAGTGGTCTTATGCTGAGAAGGATCTTATGTTGATGAGGATGATGGGGAGAGATGGCAGGTTAATAAGAAGTTTGTCCTTTCCCCCAGGTGAAACCTTTTTGTATTATTACTGGGTTCTCAAGAAACCAGGATGTCTTCAGCTGATGTATTCTTGTCCTGGAGCATCACAGCATCACGGGGCCTTCGAGGCCTCAACTGTGACTGGAGGCACATGGCTGGCTCGCATGGTGAGATACTAGGCCCAGGACAAGCCCTAATCACAATTTAATTATGAAATGATTTTCCCCCCAAAATTATATAGAATGGCCCTTAGCAGTTAAGGGTGGTATAAGTAAACTTAACGGCCTGTTCTATGTGTAATCTAGGTTCAGCTGCCTTCCTTCTTATATTACATGTATATATAACCTGCATTTAGTTCAAGTAAGGAGAGAAAATTCTTTTGTTTCCATTGTAAATATTGATGATACATGTGGGCTTGAACAGTTACATAGGTCTCTACCACTTGAGTTGAACTGATGAAATATCTTGTACTGGGTAAACAGATAAACTATCAGTTCTAGTGCTGTTCTTATGTTGAGTCTAGAAGAAGGGGCTGCTGTTAATATATTTCATATTTTTTCTTTTGTGACCACAATTGGTTTTGTTTCTATTTTATATTTTGTTAACAGAAATAAAACTTAGTGGTTTATTTACTTGACAATATTTTGAGCCAAGAGAGTTAATGCTTAGTAGTTTCTATTATTCAAATATTTTGTAAGATCACCCACAGTAAAAATTTTCTTTTTAATGTAGCAAATTCATTCTTACTAACAGTCCTACCTACCTTCAATAAACATATGTTCATGAATCTATAAAAATTTACAAAGTATTATAAGACCTGGGTAACATTCGTTGGCTTTTGTTTGTACATTTACTAGAAATTGAATATTTCTGTATGCAGTCTGTATTTAAGAAATATATTAAATGTTCTGTGAGCTATTCAGAGTTTAGCACTTTAGGTTTTTAAAAGATATGAAACACAATGATCTATTTACCTTATATGCTCATACAACAATAGGCTTCATTAGTATTAGGATGATAACATAATCACTGGAGATAGTCTTTTGTACATGAGAGAAATTGTTTTACTGTTTGCTATTTTTTTTTTTTTTTTTGTGGGTACCGGGGGGACGACCTCAGGACCTCACGCGCCAACAGGCACCCGTGCCGCTGAGCGATATCACCGGCCCCTTTTTCGTATGTGGGTTCCGGGAGTCGAACTCGGGCCTTCGCGCTTGCAAGGCAGGCGCTTAAGCCGCTGAGCCGTCTCACCAGCCCCGCTATTTTTGTTTTGCTAAGCAGATTAGCACAGGAGAGATTAAACTATATGATCTGGAGGAGATTTACAAACTGTAAGTAATTAAATCAGCTTTTCATCTAATTTTAATTTATGTTGGATCTCAATATTTGAAGCTGTTAAGTAGGATTTTACAAGTATACATTTAATCTTGATTCAAATTTATAATGTCAAAGTGTCATTCTTTTAAAATGGAGAGGCTTCTTAAGCTAATGTGCCATTGAAGATCAAGAATACTGTGGAGTATTCTCAGCATCTACTTTGTTTTTATTCTTGATGATTTATAGAGCATTCTGATTCTACCACGTAAGTGAAGCTTATCTTGAAGTTATTATAAATAGTATGAGAATTCTTTTTTCTTGAATTAAACTAAACCAAAGGCTCAAGAGGAATAAGAGAAAATTTGAGGTACATATTTCTTAACTTTACTGAAATATTTTCAGGAATCCTGGAGCACCTTCAAAGAATTGAAATCTTCTGAACAGAAGATCGTCAGTTGAACTTTCAGGTTTTGAATTTAAATACTTTAAGAAGTATCTTGCCTGAAAAAAAGTATGGAAAAATTACTCTTTCCGGATTTTCAGTGTTGTGAAGATTGAGTTCATTAGTCCTGGTGTTCGTAAGAGGTAGAAGCCAGATTTGAGCCTGGAATTCAGTCCAGAATTCAGTTGCAGATATTCTTGATCAGGATAACTAAGATTTTATTTTGATGTTAGTACATAGGTTATATTTTTAGTGTTTATTTTCAAGACTGGATTATGTTCTAGTTAATGAAAATTATATTCCCTTTTGAAATTTCTAGGGCAACAGTGATGTCTATGTAGTTTTCTTTTAGAATTACCTAATTGGTTATCTTAAATGTCTGATCATTTCTTTGGGGTAATTTTGGAAATTGATGACTTTGACTTTTCTCCACAGGGTTGCAGTGAATGGTTGCGTGGATTTGAAAAGAAAGCAAAAGCAAAAGAATGTATAGCTGGAATTTCAGGTTCAGCAGAAGTGAAGGTTAGCTCAAGAAGTGAACTGTCTGTGTTTTAGTGAAAGCTGGGAAAAAGGAGCAAGTCAGAATTTGTCTTTATGTGTTCCGGAGAGAGAAAGAATCTGTTTTTAGGAGGATAATAATCTTTTGAGAAAAGTATAAGGAAGTGATCATTTTGTGTACATTTAGTGTCTTTGCATTTGATTTATGTACAAAGCTAATGTTTCTCCTTTAATTCTGTATCTTAATGATTTCTAAAACTGAATATTTAACTCTCTTGCTCTCTGTTTAGCCTGTTTATTTATTTATTTTTATTTCTTTATTAGTACATATTTGCAGTGCATGGAGTTTACAGTCATCTTGGGGAGTGGTTACATGTACTTACCACGGCTCGTTTTTTTGCCCCTCCCCCAATTCTTCTATCCCATTTTTCAGAAGTATAAAACACTTCACGAATTTGCATGCCGTCCTTGTGCAGAGGCCATGCTAATCTTCGCTATATCATTCCCATTTTAGTATATGTGCTGCCGGAGTTAGCGCTAGCCCAACTTTAAAAAAGGTGAAGTCATTCAGCTAGGTAGGTAGAGTATCAACCGGTGTGCTCAAGTTGCCCCAAATCAACAATTAAGAGTATCAGAACCTGGCTTGGTTTTTATCTTTGACTTCTGAAATTGAAAAGGTGTATTATTGTTATTCTCTTATCTATCCTAAGTGGCAGTAGGTAAACGCATTGTGTGGCATAGGCATTGTGACCTTCACATGTGTGTCTGCTTTGATTTTACCACCCGGCTAAGGAGAAACAAGCCTGTTATAAAATTATGTAGTGCGTTTTGTAGTGAGCAGTTTTATTAGTGACCATCAAATGCAAACAACAAAGTCATTGTACTTAATTGCCACCTCGTGTTTGTTATAAACTGTTTCAAACGATATTTTGAATATAAAACTAAGTCCTGAAATAAAGTTGAAGCACAGAACTTACTGGTAAAACCTAGAGAATTTATTTGTTTGTATTCTTTGCAGGTTTTAGAGTATAAGTTGAGAGAAGCTGAAGAAACGCTCACACTGTTACAGCTAGAGTGTGATACGTATAAATCAGTCCTTGCATAAACAGAAGGAAATGATTTTTAATCTACATTGTATTATTAAACTATTAACTTTTCCTTCATAGCCTAAATAGTCTGTCTTCGCATTATACCATGAATTCTTTAAAACTATATCTTTGTCTGTAGGAAGGAATTTTACAGAAGCTACAGAAAAGTGTGGAGCAAGAGGAAAACAAATGGAAAGTTCAGGTCGATGAATCATAAAAGACGATTAAGCAGGTACTTAGAAAAGCATCGCTCAGGGCCGCGTTCTCAGAGCTGGCCCTGGGCCGGCAGCCCCCGGGTCACTTCCGTGGGACGTGCGCGTTCGCAGCCCCACCCTCGCGGGTCTGAGACAGGCGAGGGCAGAGCCCGGGTGTCCATCGCCCGCGGGGGATTCTGACGCCCACCACGCTGAAGGTCACGAGTTCCGAGAGGGACCGAAGGGGGCGATAGAGAGTGGAAAGTGATTTGAAAGAGGATTTCTACGCCGTAACATATGGTGAAGAATTCTTGGCTTGGAGTTAGTTTTAAAATATTGATAATTAACACCCGATACATTGTATTCAAGAAAAAGTTAATCGTAGTTTTGCGGGACCCGAATATTACTGTGCAGTCTTCATTTTTCTCTATTTTGCTTGGATGTGGTAGTGTGTGGCATTTGCTACTCATATATCTTCTTAGGCCAGTTACCTGCAGAATTCAGTTACTGGTGGCACTCTTACTGCATTCGGGGGATAAGCAAAACGGATGATTCTTATTGTTAAGGTCTGTAAAAACTCAGTATGACTTTAAGGGGATGTATTTTAGAACTGTCTTTTAATTAATTGAAAATTCTAGACAGTAGAAATCTGTGGCCTGCCTTTTTCTGTTTTTAAAAAATGTTGTAATTAAAATACTAAAAAGGAAATTTGTTACTTGTATACATTAACTATATTATATATCTTATATGCAGCTCAAGACAGTTCCTCTTTACTCGAAAAAAAGGCACCAGGGCCGGTGAGATGGCTCAGCGGCTTAAGCGCCTGCCCGGCAAGCGCGAGGGCCCGAGTTCGACTCCCGGAACGCACATACGAAAAAGGGGCCGGTGATATCGCTCAGCGGCACGGGCGCCTGCTGGCGCGCGAGGTCCTGAGGTCGACCCCCCGGTACCCACCAAAAAAAAAAAAAAAAAAAAGGCACCAAACCAACCAACCAACCAACAGTGGTGGCTGCAGGTTAGACACGCTTGCCCCTCTCCTCTGTGGTTTACTTGGTCTTAAAATTATTTTTAGGTGCTGTCGTCAGTTACATCATCAGAGCAACAGTTAGAGCAATTAAGAAGAGAAAATAAAGATATTGAAAATGTATGTTGCTCATCTTGTAACTTATTTTTGGCATTATGGGTTGCCCAAAGATTTGTTTTTTAAGATTACTTTTAAATGATGTGGTGATGCTCTTAATATGTTATATAGTTACTTGAGTTGATCCAGTTTTACATTCCTAAGTGTCCTAACGTCCCATTGTGAGGAAACATCAGGAAAGGAAATCTTACATGTGGTGACTGTTCCTTCTTTGTTCCATTGCTAGCTGAGAAGAGAACGACAACATTTGGAAATGGAACTAGAGAAGGCAGAAATTGAACGATCTACCTATGTTACAGAAGTTAGAGAGTTACTTAGAATTTTTCAACCTTGTTTCTCAGTTTAAATTAAGTTTATAATGGACTGGTAGAATAATTCAGTGTAAGTTGTTTGAGGAAGAGCTTCCGAGTAGCAGACAAAACATAAGGAGCTATCGTAAGATCAATCTTAAAACTCTAAACTTCATTGCAGCTGAAAGATCTGTTGACTGAATTACAGAAAAAACTTGATGATTCATATTCTGAAGCAGTAAGACAGGAGGTAGAGCTAAATTTGGTATGAAGCTTGTTCTCCACTGGGTACTGAGTAGGCTCTGGAAACCCTTGTGTTGACATGTGGAGAAAACATCCAAACTTTTTTTCCTCGCTAACCATCTATAGCTTGGCATTTTATAAGTTTTAAGATAATCATCTTATTCTGATGATTCCTAAGATGATCTTCCTTTTCTTGACTCATAAAATGATTCTTTTCATAGCTCCTAACAATGGCATGTTTGGCTTCCAACTCTTTTTCAAAGTTTTCTGCATTTTTATAAAGCCTAATTTCTCAAACAACATTATTTTTAGTGAATAAAGAAACAAAACAAATGATTGACTGAGTTGGGAAGACTCTTTTCTCAAGCTGTCATCATTAACTGGCCCTCTTGTTTTCTAACCTGGGAGACAGTTGTTGAAGGTGGGAGATGCCTGTTCTTCATTCTAGGGCAGTAGTCCAGTCCAGCTTCCTATTTTTCTAGTCTTCCTATAAATGATAAAAAACAAAGAGCTTGTAAAGTTCTTTATCAACATATTACTTCACACATAGTAATCCAGAAAATACAGAGGTAGAGATTATTTAAATGTCTTAAGACATGATTCCCTGCGTTCCAATTCTTAAATTTTCTAGGAATTTACACTGTTGACTGACTTAGCTGAGATGAGTATGGCTGTCTTGTTCCCTGTTTCAAACATGTTACATCTTCTGTAGCTTGAAAGTTCTTATAGCACAGATTTTTTTTTTTTTTTAAAAGTACCAGAACATACTGTATGTTAGGGAAATTCCAGTAACTTTTTTCCTTACTCAAAATTACCCTGCCCAGCTTGGAATTTTCTTATTAGCACTTTACATGTACCAAGGAAAAGTTTTAACTCATTCATTTGTGGCTGTCCTTCTGTGTTATGGCAGTGATTCATGAGAATCAGTGTATTATGGAAAATACAGGTAGGGCACTACACACACCTTTATTTTTAAATAAAATATTTGTCATATTTATCAATGCTTTAGTTGAACTCATGCCCACTGCAGTGTAAGATTAGTTTTATGTACATGTTTGCTACTCACTGCATAGATCAGGACTATGATATACCACTTCTACAAGTCCTTACAAACCCATAATGTGTTTTTTAAAAATCTTCTCTAACTAGGTGTTGGACATTTTGCTTTTTAACTTTGGGGCTCAACCTTGTGTCATATTTACAGGGTTATGGTTGCATCTCCGTTTAGCCCGGTGCTCTCTTTGTTGTTCGTTGTTTTTTGCTCCTCTACTTCTTGACAGGCGACCAATTGAAGCAGCACCCCCCACCCTGCTTCCCTTTGGTCTTAAGTTTGGAATCTTTATTTGTTCAGGTTGATAATTGCCACAGTTTAAGATAATTTTGCCTGTGCGTATTCTGTATGCTGTTTTGGGGCCTGAAGACTGACCTCTGTGACATAGAGGATTAAACTCAGGATTAAGCGAAGAAGGAAAGATTGTTTTGGTGTTTGAGTAGAGTTCCCCCAGATAAGATTTCCAAGTTGGAATGCCTCCCAGTAATTGTCCCTCCCACTTCTGCATGTCAGTGTCTTACGTTTTTTGCTCTTAGGTCCCCAGAACGGGAAAGTCATGCTTACGGACTCGGGGTGGGGAGAGTTGAGTGGATGCACTTGGTATTTTGAGGGCACCGTAGTGCATTTCCCTTATGTGTAATCAGAGCAGTTGTCAGAGAAGCAGCACAGGGGATTTCCGCAGCCTTGTAACTGTTAATGAAGTGGTCGCTGAGAGTGTGTGCTGAAGACGGTTCTTGTTGGCGTGGTTAGCATCAGTGGAGTCTTGCACTGCCCCTTTTAATGAAGCCTGCACAGGACGGTCAGCGTTTAGGGTTTTCATCTTACTGGATTTGTAATCTTCTATTCAGTGTCTTTAAAATATATACAGATGAGTCTTTTTAATTGAGCTATGTAGATTAAGAAGTCCTTTAAAAATAATTAGTGAAATTTCTATATGCTTTTTAGTTTGGAATAGCTTCAATAAGTACTTTACAGATAGTGATTCTTTTAAAAGGCTACTGCAATTTGATGGTTTTGTTTTTGGATTTGCAGTTTTCTACTCTAAACTAGTTCATTTCTATAGCTTTTCTTCTGTTTAGCTCTACATTTGGAAACATCTGGTGCAGCATACTGGCTAATCCACTGTGCTTAGCTGTTAGCGATCCCATTCTTTTGTATTCATTCTTTGGTCCTTAGGGTATCAGCATAATCAAGGAAGGATGCAAAGTGAGTGGTGTTTTCTATTTTCACAGTTGAAGACACAGTTAAATGAAACTCGCACAAAACTTAAAACTGAGCAAAGTGAAAGACAGAAGGTAGCTGGCGATTTGCATAAGGTAAGGCTCTGCTGGACTTGGAGGCACACGGTATCACGAGCCTGTGTTTTCCCTCATGTCTTAAGTCAACGCGCTGTCGATTCTGGTCTTGTTCTTTTGCATCCCTTATAAATTTAAGCTGTTCGTTGTGTAGTTACTTTTTTGGAACTAAGCTTTAATGTGCTTTTTCATTTTTTAAAATTCACTTCATCCACATTTATGTAATTATTTTATGAACTATAGGGTAAAATTTTAAATTTAATTGCAGTAATTTAAATTTGATTACTTTTTTTAGTCATTTAGAAAGTACATTTCTGTTGATCGTTATAAGTGTTAAGTTTCTGGCGTTTCAGAAGTTCCTTTGATTTATTTCTTTGTACAAATATATGTTGGCTTAAAACTTATGATTCTCATGCAAAAGTCTAGGAATTGCAAGTGCTTCATTTTCTTTTAATATAAATAGAATGGGAGCCAGGCATGGTGGTACATGCCTGTAGTCCCACCACTCAGGAGGCTGAGGCAGGAGGATCGCTGGGATTTTGAGGACAGCCTGGGCTACATAGTGAATTGAAGGCCAGCCTGAACTATATAGCGAGACCCTGTCTCAAAAAGACAAAAATAAATAAATAAATAAATAAATAAATAAACAGAATGGGAATTTTAGAAGTTTGCTTTAGAGGAGAAACTTATGCATGATATACTGCCAAGATTGAGCTCTGAACTTACCTTGATAGGTTATTTTAATTTCTGACCTCTGGAGGAAAATAGGAAACAGGCAGTTTTAGCCTGGCAATGTAGTTTCTCAGAGTCCTTTCAGATTATTAAACAGATGCACGGTGGTGTAGATAGGCAGTGTTACTTACAATGGCTAAAATGTGATGACAGGTAGCCATCACTTGCCTGCATCTGTATAATAGAAGTACTGTGAAACACTTGATTGGAAATGCACAAAATATTTATTGACTGAAAAAGTTAGCAAGATACTTTGTGAAACAGACAAATATAAAACAGCATGTATGGTAAAGCCCATGTATATAAAATTTCCTGGCAGTTTTCTCTGAGCACATACTACGTACACAGAGAGATCTAGACTAGGAGTCAGCAAACCCAGGGACTGTGTTAGGGTTTGTGGGCCATGTGGGGTCTCTTGAATATTCTTGTCTGTTTCATTTTTCAAAATGTTTAAAAACATTAAAATCATTCCTAGATTGGAGCTGTACAAAAACAGGCTAGATTTGGGTGACCCCCTCTTCTAGACTAATACTACCTAAAGATCAACCATGGTCATTTCTATTTAAAATTTCTGTATACAGTTTTCTGTATTTGAACTTTCTAGAACAGTGTGTGTGTTCTTATAATCTGGTGAGGGATATAGCTGTTGTCTTTTTGCATAATACTTTCAAAGGACTTTAATTTTGTACAAATTACATAATTAAGCGCTCATTTTGTATGTATTTATCAGCTACCATATTGCTTTTCTTATTGGCCTGACAGTCACTGGATCTTATCCAGTCAAAAATAGTACAAGCTGCTGGAGATACTGTTACTGAGAATAGTGATGTTTCCCCAGAAATGGTATGAGTTTTCTTCAACCCAAGCTCCTTGGGCCACTTATCTTATAAACTATGTGAATAATACGTATGTGCAGGATCCATGTCTGACTTTAAAAATGTGCTGTTTTGGGGCCGGTGAGATGGCTCAGCGGCTTAAGCGCCTGCCCGGCAAGCGCGAGGGCCCGAGTTCGACTCCCGGAACCCACATACGAAAAAGGGGCCGGTGATATCGCTCAGCGGCACGGGCGCCTGCTGGTGCGCGAGGTCCTGAGGTCGACCCCCCGGTACCCACAAAAAAAAAAAAAAAAAAAAATGTGCTTTTGCCAGTTATGTTGTGCCTTTTCTGTTCAGTTGTTGTTTTGCAGTGCTGGTGCTCAAACCCAGGGCCTTATGCTAGGCAAGCCTAGCATTGAGCTAAACCCCAACCCCTATGCTCCACATTTAATTGAAAGTCAATTCTTTCCAAAATGGTCTATCTCCACAGTGCACTGTTTTCACTGCTGCTTGTTTTCATTTCAGTTTAGTGAGATATTGTGTCCATTTTTAAGGTTTGTGTGGAGAGGTACTGTGGTGTAGTTCTTAATTAAGGGTGTAGGCTCTGGAGTAGACTGCCTGTGGATGAATCCTAGCCCACCGCTTAGTGCGTCATGTGTTGCTAGGCAAATTCCTAGTTGCTGTGTGGTTTAATTGCCCCATCGGTACAAGGTCATGATACTAGTTCCTGTCCTGTGGGGCTGCTGGCAGGAATAAACGAGCTAATGTGTAAAATACCGAGCTGGGATGTAGCTCTTCCCTAGCATGCATGAGGCTGCCATCACCTGCGAGGGGGTTGGGCTCGGGGGTAGATGCCTGCAGCAGTGGGCAGCACTCAGAAATGCCGGGCACCCGGGAAGGGCCGAGCATCTGTTAGCTCTGACTTACTGGAGAATTTTTTTTTTTTTCTGGAAGGAAAAGTGGATTTATTTCTGATATTCATAGATTCTAGATTTTTCCTTTTGACAGAACTTCCTGCAGCATAGTTTTCTTTGATGCCGACTGGTTTGCACCACTAGTTAACAAATGTTTCTCTATGTGGCTTTTGCTAGTGCTAATTTCTATGTCATTTTTCATAATTTTCAGGTCTGTATTTGAAATAATATGGTATTTTCTGGTTTGGGTGGCTCATTCTTTCCCTCGTGGTTGGAGTTTTCCATCACTGTCCTCTTCTTCCAGGAGTCCTCTGAGAAGGAGACGATGTCTGTAAGTCTAAATCAGATGGTAGCGCAGTTACAGCAGTTGCTTCAGGCTGTAAACAAGCAGCTCACGAAGGAGAAATGACACTACCAGGTTTGGGTAAGAATAAATGAAGTATTGCTCTCTATTTATTGATGTAGCGAGGGAAGGGTATATGTGATGTGTATTTACCACAAATCAAGAAAATTCATTTTACCAAAGGAAATACTCCCTTATTATTTCTGTCAGAACTTTCAGATGGCAGCCTTTACCTTCCTTAGAGTTTTATTTCCATCTTGTGCATAGTTTGAAGGCCTTTTAGCGTGGAAGGGTCAAAACCTTTATCTTTGTTAAATGTGATATTTACATCAAGCAGACTCTCTTGTGACATGGCACCCAGGTCGTCGTTGCCATAACGCCTGCAGCATCATTAGCTTCTTCTGGTCTTCGGTTGGGGGATATTTGTGTATCTCTTCCTCCCCCTCTGTTCATGACTTGGTAAAATAAAGTGACCACAGCATTTTTACTGATGATTGCTGAAAATTAAGTCATCACTTTTTTTTTTAACATGAAAAGAGCACACAAAATTTACCACATACCTGTGGGTGTGGGAGTATTAGACTTCCTTATTTAAGTTTGCTTTTGTAGGTAACCTAAGAAATCTATTCTTTTAATGCCTGAACTTGAGGGTTTTAATTGAGGATAAATCCAACATGATTAACAAAATCATGTTATAAGCTTTTATTGCCTCTATTACCTTGAAAAGCTCAGATTGATTGGCACTTAAATATGACTTGTATTTCAACTGGTGAAGGCAGGTTTGTTGTTGTTGTTATTACCTGGGTTTTACTGATTTTTTAATGACTTAAGTTATGCTGCCTCGTGTATTCGAATATACACTGAATACTTCAGATACTATTCGAGGCTGTTTACTTTAAAATAGTCACACTGTCCTGTAGACCCAAAGGGGCAACTCATCATTGAGTTGTGCCTTTCCCAACCTATCCCTAAGACCGATGGCTGTGCACAGGCCTCAGAGGTAGGTGAGGTGTCCTGAAAAAGATGATGGCCTTGTCTTACTTACTTTTCTCACTGCTGAGACAAAATACCCGACACCCAAAGTTAAAGGAGAAAAGTTTGTTTCAGCTCACAGTTTGTAGAGATTTCAGTCCATAATCGGCTGGCTCCAAGGCAGGGTGGCATGGCAGAGGAGAAACAGTCCGTGCCAGAGCAGGGCAGGCAGAAGGCAGCAAGCAACACGTGACCATGTCAGCTTCTTTCTGTCCCTTTATATTCTGTCTAGGCTACCCGCCCTCAGGGTCGGTAGCACTCACACCCAGAACTATGCCAAACCAGTCAGTGGACTAACTTAGTGATCATGAGGCTTTGGGGGACATCTGGACACAAGCTGTCACAGGCTCCATTCTGATGTTGCAGGACGCACCTTCTCGCCTTCGTAGGCTGCTCATCCTCTGGCCTCTACTTCAGTACATGCTTTTCTTGAAAATGCTCATTTAGGTCAGTTGCCTTTCAGAGGATTCTGCGTAATAAAGCCTTCTCATTCTCTTAAGAATCAGCACAAGTGACGACATCTCACCTCAGTCTTTTATACTTGTCAGCTGACCTCTCCGACTTCCTGGAGCCCCACTTCTGCCACATCCCCCTCCCAGAGTGGGAGTCAACCTGTGTCCTGCTTCCTCAGGCGGCTCTGCCTCCTTCCCGCGGCTCTGGCCTCGTCCCCCGATGCGCCTTCTGTCCAGTCTCGAACGCACGCTCCACAGGTCTTGTTCTAACCTCGTTTTCCTTCAGTTCACCACCCTGCTGTTTCGTTTCCCTATTTAACAAGGAGTCTTATAATAAGAAACTTACCACAATATTGACTTCTTCCCTTGCTGTTAATTCCTTTATCCATTTTAGAATGGCTTCTCCTGTCCTGAAGAAACCATTTTTGGTGACATTAATGGTTTCTTAAACTTGGATCTAATCTAGGCCCTTGGTGGCATGTGATGAGATGCTAGAAGTATGTATGAAATATGCTAAATGTGCTGAAGCTCGTCAACAGGCTTGGTGTTACTAGAGAAGGGCTTCATTTGTAAAGCATAAAAAATATAAGATTGCCAAATATCTCCTGCCTTTAGACCTTGTGAGTATTTATTCATGAGTGGAAAGTTGTAAAGTTCTGAGTCTGTTTTCATTGTGTCTCACTGGCCTTAGATTTACATTTACCTGGAGTAGGACTAATAAAAAATGGGTTTGCAGTGTTGTCCTCTTAAACATTTTCTAATAAGATTTGGCTCACATTGTAAAGTATTTACCTAAAAGCTTCTGAACCCTGAAAGAGTTTTGTTTTTCTGAGCATGAATTGCTTTGAAAGGGCCAAGCTAGGTAAGTGGAATATGTACAAGAAAAACGTGTTCTGATTTGACTTTTGTTGCTCTACTTTAAAATGAATTTCTTTCTGATCTTTTACAGAGTGAAGTAATTGGGAAACTGTTCAATTGAGGATAACAGAAGGCATTCTATTATATTTTGCCAAATTAAAGCCTTATTTATGTCTTTTCAGAGATGAGATTCTCTGAATTGTATGATTATGTTATTTTCAACCTCTCTGTATGTTTGAATTTTTTAATAAAATAATTTCTAGGGACTCTTGGGTCTTGGTCCAACCTCCTGTCAGTTTGTGCCCCTCCCTCAGCATCTCCACCACACTCATGCATCTTTTACCTCTGAAGTAGAGAAATTTATATCCTTTGTCTATTCCACTTTGGGACAGCTATAACTTTTAATGATTCTTGCATACATTTATGTTAAACCTTTTGTCACTGGTATTTGCATCAGTTTGGCCTGCTTTTTCAGTCCACAGTCACGGACAAAAAGCTCATCACACTTCCATTCCATGCTTGTTCAGGTACGCAAGGGGAGCTCTGCGCTCAAGTCCGCTTCCCAGTAGGCTAGGTATTCCCAGTGCTGTAGAGGTCGCATTGAATGAAGAGGTCCTCGCTAGCCTCCTTTTGTATCCAGCCTCAGCTGGCCCCCTCCCCCAACTGCCTACAAGGAGTGTCACTGGAGCATCCTTGTGATACCTCCAAAGAGACCAGAGAGATGTGGAGGGGAGGAAGAGGGATGCTGTACCCTTCAGCTGGGTGTCACAAGTGTTTTCCTCTACCAGTTGTGTCATCTGCCAGGATGGCTCATGGTATTTGCTGGACCCCATGGCTTTCCTTAGAATTATGGGGACATTTCCCTTTTTAGTGACCCATCTTTTACCACAGTGTACACTGGTTGACTGGTATCCTCTGGGGTCCGACAGTCTCCCTGTTCGGAAGTTGGGTGACTCACTGGAGTTGTAGAACCCATTAGACGGGTCCCATCACATCCTGGCTTCTGGCTGATCTTGGGGGGATGCAAAGGCCAAAATATTGGCATCCTCTTAGCTCAGTTACCTTTTAGGTTTGGTCTCTAAGCCTCAGTTGTTGAACACCCAGGAGGTCAGTTACACTCGTATTGAAATGGGAGCAGTAGGTTCAACTGTCATAATCTTACCTGGATACTGAGCACTTTGAAAAACAAAGTATGGCCAGAGAACTACAATTTCTCTTACCAATCATGGTTGTCTTAGAAGTCAAATTTCTGTAGAATGTTAACAGGTAATGTTACACAGTTTTACAGGGAAAATTTGAAATCAAGAGCAAACATCATTTTACAATTATGATTAATTATATTAGAAACATTAGGGTTTTAGTACTATCTTTGAAATACACTTAATTTTCTATTTTAGTATAGAGTAATTTTTAATTGGTTGCATTTAACTATAAGATATTAAATGACATAAAGGAACTTTCACCTATTTTTAATAAGGTACCTTTTAAAATAGAGTATACTTATTTACAGATACACTTAATAGTTTATGGATCACTGCCTCAACTATATAATGTTTATGCACATCTAACTATAATTATACAATTACATAAAATTATATAAACATAAAATTTAAAAAGTCTGTCAATAAACAACATTAGTCTGGAGATCAGTATGATGCGATAAAATGGTTTTAAGTTCCATATCCTAGAAGGCTTGTACATTTGGGAAACACAAATATATTTAATATACCATGAGATTAGTAATAATTAACAGCTATATAGAAATGTTTATATTTACTTAGTTTTTCTCTTAAGACTTAGATTCCTTTAACGGGTTATATGGTATAACTGCACTGACAAGAATTAAAGGACATCTGTAGAACTCTTACAAGTTTAGGAAACAGTGTTAATGACCATAAATAGACTTATTAACCAATATATAAGTGTATTTCATTTATATAACAAAATGCTTGTTGATCAAAGCCAATACATGTAGATGAAGTTTTGAATGGCAGGACCAAATTTAAAGAGATGCCAAAAATTTTTATCATTTTATATGTCTAAGTTCTAGATGTGATATATATTATATAAAAGAACATTTATTACTTTGCCTGTATTAAGCTTAACTTTGAAAGCTTAGTTTTACAGCATATTTTGCCTTCAGGTGGATATACATTTCTAATTTCCGATATATATAGTGTTATAAACTAAGATTAATAGTCGTTTATTTGACCAATCATAACTTGATTACTGAAAACATTTAATAAGTGAACATTTATTTAACTTTTAAAACTCAGTTTCTTAAGTAACCAAAGGCCTAACAATGGGAAACATACTAAATAATTTTGGTAAAATATAAAACCTTTTTTTGCCTAGTTTTTGTAAATTTAACCAAGATTATTTTATTTTTTCTTATTTTATGAAAAAGTAAAATGTTTTCATAGTCAAATAAGGGACTAATAATAGTTATTACACTTTGTATTGTTATTTTCAAAGTAGTTACCCAGTACAAGGCATAAGCCAAAAAGATTCTTACAAAAAGGAAACATAATAATACAAACTTTTTCAACGAACTAAGACTTTTAGTATAAATGAAAAAAATTAGTATACATGTTGAAATATTTTTAAAACAACAGAATATGTAATTTGGGGAAGTATTTGAACTCCCTACTTCCTACTGATCGCTCTTCTGTTTTGCTCTGTATTTAGAAAACTTAACCTTTTAATTATAGCCAATTTAACTATATATAATAATTTCTTTAATAACATTTGTTGGGGTGGGGCACAATAAGACTCTGGGGAAAACCTGGAGAAGCCACCCATCAGTGGAGAAAGCTGACGTAAGTTGATTGAGGCAGCTGTGTCTTCAGCCACAGAGGGGAGTTTTGTTCAGTAATTCCCGAGGTCCAGTGGATCTCATTTAGAGGAAATTCTTTTTTATTATTTAATATAAAATTACAGTGGACCTTTGACTTATGAACTCAGATTGGTTCACGAGAGCTGGTTGTAACTCAAGTTGGTTGTACGTCAAGATTTTTTCCCATAAGAAATAATGGAAATACCCGTAATGCATCCCGAACCTCCCAAAGCACCCCTTACCTAACTTTTTCATAATAAAAAAGGGATGTATAATGTGTGTAATTTACCAGAAACACCAGTAATTTTCCTAGCGTATTCGCCAAAAAGTTATAAAATGTGCCTAGTTTATCAGAAACAACAATTCCATGCTGTACTCACCATTCAAGTTGAGATCTTTGGCTCGCAGGAAGGGAGGATGGAGTGGAAGGGGGTCACTGTGTGGAAGGAGAGGCCCCTGCCATACGAACATCAGGAACCTGGCTCTCTGGCGTCCTTCCTCTCCTTGGGGGAGTCTGCAGCCCTCTAGGACCTGCTTCTGGCTCACCAGGTCTCAACCTTTTCAGAACTAAAAGCTGGTCTAAGGCTGTCTGTTTCTGTCTTTAACACTGTTCTTTTCGATTGTGATCGCTTTCTTTCCCTTCCCTTCCTTCCTTAGCTTCTTTTCTAGCTTTTCTGGGAGCCATTTTGATAGCGGCAATCCTAGCGATTATATGAAGCACTAACCGAAATCACATCCACAAGAATGTACATCTTACATGCTTACATACACTTATGTGCTTACATACACTTGTCTGGCATCGAGGGTCTTTGTTTACAACTGCAGAAGCAGCCAGCATTCTGGTCATAGCTCAAGACTTTGGTCATAAGTTAAACCTAAAATTTGGCTTACAACCCAAGTTGTTTGTATGTGAGGTTGGTAGTAACTTGAGTATCCACTGTACATATTAGAAATTTAATTTAGTGAATTTAAGAAAACAGTTTTAAACCTTTATATGTTGGTAATTTATGAAAACACATTTAATGGACCAAGATATATTTTTATAAGCCTTAAGAAGCTAAGAATATGTGAATTTATACTTAGCAACTGATGACTTAAATGTTATGATCATTTATAAGTACTCATTTATATTTACTTATTTTCTCATTTTAACAGTTTCTTTAGATGACTCATGAAAACTGAAGCAGCACAGTATTCTTTAGATAGATATATAGATATAGATATAGATATAGATATAGATATAGATACGTATTTTTAATCTTTAAACAAGGAAAGACTCTTGGAAGTTATTGTATACAGAAAGCAATGGACATGGCATTTATAAAACAAAAAGGTTTTTTTTGTGGGTACCGGGGGGTCGACCTCAGAACCTCGCACGCCAGCAGGCGCCCGTGCCACTGAGCAATATCACCGGCCCCTTTTTCGTATGTGGGTTCCGGGAGTCGAACTCGGGCCCTCACGCTTGCCGGGTAGGCGCTTAAGCTGCTGAGCCATCTCACCGGCCCAAAACAAAAAGTTTTGATAAATACTATCTTGATTGGCTAACAACCTGGACAAAAACACGTCACAACTTTAAAGACATCTTTACTGTTATTAAGTCACAAGCCATGTGAACAAAAAATATTTGAGCTAACATGAGTGTCTATTTATAAGTCAACTTAAATAGAACAATTCCAGTAGAACGTTTTTGAGAGGATAACATACTTGGAAGTTAACACACAGAAACATACATGTTAACCTAAATCACATAAAACCTTTGTTACCAGACTAAAGTTCTTGCCTGTAAGTTTTATGTAAGCCTTGAGCCTAGCAGTTTTTGTTTTGTTTTGGTTTTTTTTTTTGTGGGTACCGGGGGGTCGACCTCAGGACCTCGTGCGCCAGCAGGCGCCCGTGCTGCTGAGCGATATCACCGGCCCCTTTTTCGTATGTGGGTTCCGGGAGTCGAACTTGGGCCCTCGCGCTTGCCGGGCAGGCGCTTAAGCCGCTGAGCCATCTCACTGGCCCCCAGCCTAGCAGTTTTTAACTTTCTAACATTTTGACTTTGGTTACCCTTGAATATTTGTATAATTTCTTTTTTTTTCTTTTCTTTTTTTTTTTTTTTTTTCTTTTTGTGGGTACCGGGAACCGAACTCAGGACCTTGCACTTGCCAGGCAAGCGCTTATGCCGCTGAGCTATATCACCGGCCCTGCATAATTTCTTTTAAAGGAAAACACTACCAGAATCAGAAGTCTGCAAGGGCAAAAAATGAGAGGAAATTTTTGAGGCCCCAAAAATACTTTTTTAAATGAAGTAGCTGCAGGTACTTTTATTAAAACAGATTAACAGGCAGACAGACAACATAACGTATAGAACACACGAAACAATTAAGTTTAATCTTAGATGTATTGGCCATGCTGAATTATAATTTTTTTATACTTTCAGGTTTATAACTATAGACTAGTCAGTTAGAATTTTTTCCAGGGGTTATTATCTCTCCTTTTTTCTTTTGTACATCATAATAGTATTTTCTTTACGGCTTTAAGCTACTCTGAATAACTTTCCTGTTAGGTAGCAGACTTATAACCAATAAGAATTAGAAGGGGAAAGAGAGAAGAGCATTGCGGCCTTGTCATTTCAGTCTTTAGTTTACTTTTGGAGGAAAATCAACCTTTTAAAGTCTTCTGTCTTAAATTGGTCCCAAGTTCATAAAATATAACCTGAAGGTGACATTTTGGGGATATGGAGTTATCCATAATCATAAAGGATTTACTACCTGTCTCTAAGATGTCTCTTGTTACATTTGAAAAGAGAGAAAGAAAAGAAAAAAGACGGATCCTGTTCAGGTCCCCAAGGTCAGGCTGCATGTACAGCCCGCCTCGTGCCAGGGTCGTGCTGCGTACGCAGCCTACCACGTCTTCCAGAACCAGAGCTGACCCAAGTCAGAACCATCGCAGCTGGCAGCTCAGCCCTGTTACCCCAGAGTTGGAGCCACCCAGCACTGGCAGCTCTGCCGTTTTCTGACCCTGCCTGCCTGCCTGTCACACAGAAACCTGTTGCTCCTGTCCAGAACAAGCATCCTTGTTCCCAGCACCTAGCTTCTCCAACATTTTATCGACAGATCTGGAAGGCAGGAGAAGGAGTTTTGTATAAGAGCTGGGTTTTACTCAAAAATCTACTGCTCTTCATATCTAGGCACACACAAGGACTCATAGAGGGTTTGAAAAGTCCAGAGACGTCACTCAGCAACTACAGATCACAAACCATCTTAGAGAGGGAGGTAAATGAGGCCAAAATTATCATAAGAACACCAGAACCAAATAAGATGGAGGAAGTCGGCCAGCATTAGAGCAGCAACCCTGAGGCCCCAGGAAGAAATACCTGTAGGCAGGGCTTGAGAAGGGCCCCAGGGCCAGAAAGGTGGCAGGCAGCTGAGAAGGGCTGAAGTGCCCTCCCACGGGTCTGTGGGCCGCGGTGCCCTCTCCTCCCACGCGGGGGACACACTAGGCTCCACTCCAATTCCCTGCCTCTCCCTAACACCAGAAGAAAGTTAAAGGATGTGAGCTTTCCGACAGATGAAAGCCTGCGTGAGAGAAGGAACAAGGAGGGGATTGCAGCTTTCCTGGGGGGAGAGGAGGGAAAAAATAAACCAGTGGGCTCCTCGGTTTGAGCTCATGGACTTCACCAGGGCCCGTGGATGAGGTCAGTTATCAGCCGAATGACCCCTTGAATCTGCACAGTTCAGGACATGTTCCCAGCCACCCCAGAAGGGCAGTCACGGTATCAGGCAGACGAGCTTATGCCCTTTGGTTTTGAGAGAGGAGAAGAGCAGTTCCAGGGACTTTGCTCAGGCTGAAGGGTTCAGGACCCACAAGTGTGTGTGTGCTTTTGGAAAATGCTTTTGCTGGTGTGACCAGTTCTCTCCACTGCGTCTCCAAATTGGGGTTTCCCATACCCGTTGCATGAGAAACTTTGCTCGAGACCCCGGATGGGGCCTCATCCTTAGTTTGTCTTCCTGGAGAAGCAAGAATTTCAGAGTCCCATCTAACTCAGGAGCGGATGTGGTGCTGACCTGAAGGAACACCTAATGAGGCCACTACAAGTCTTGGAGGGCTCCTCCTGACACCTGTGACCACTTCTGGTCAGAGGGAGCAAGTGCCTCTGTCTTTGGTGCTTTTGTATTAGGCATTCCTTCTAGGGATTCAGGAGTCTCTAACTGCTGCAAAGGAAAAGCCCTAAGGCTACAGAAGTTTGTAGACAGGAAGAGAGAAAAAGGATGAAAAAAAGGTAAACTGTGCTTCAGAGACTAAGGGGTTGAGAGAAGTGGGGAAGAAAGAAAAACTGAAAAGCCTTTTGGCTGAACTGCCAGAGTTGCCCTGTGGGTGTCTTTTTACCTCCTGCTGCTGGCTTGCCCAGAGAAAACGTTACCAGCTGGGTCTGAAAGGTTCCCCAAGCTGAAATAAGGAACTTAGCCCACCCTTTTGTAGCAGGTTTGCTGATTCCTGTCCAGGAAAGTTTTCAGGACGCATTAGTAAGAAGCATGGGAAAGGCTTATTAGGGCACACTCGAGTAAAGTGCAGGTACTCAGAAGTGAGATGCATTACAGTTTGGAACTGGGAACGTTTTTACTTCTCTTGAAGGGGAAAGGTGCCCAGAAAGGCACTAGCCCATTCTGCAGGACTGACTTTGGCGGGGAGTGGGGTGGGGTGGGGGGGTGATATGGGTAATTTAAACATATTTTGGGTTTGTGCAACCTGTTCCTTTATCTTAGGATCAGACTTCTGCACCTTCATCAATTAAGCCAATTTATGCACTCTCAGTATTCCTGAGGAATTTGGGATGTGAAGGATGGGTTTGGTAGGGAAGAAGCCCCGATTTAACCAAAGCATAGAGGTGAAAGTGCTTTCAAAAATACTGCCATTTGCCCAGCACGGTGTGTTTCACTGCACCCACACAGAGTTGGAACCCAGTACACCCAGCAGTAAGAGGCTTTCGTGGGGCCCAACGTCCTTCAATAGGTTCACTAATCACATTTTTTTAATGGGGCCCATGCGCAATTTCTCAGCCTGCTCTTTGGTGCCAATCCGCAGCTGGTCTTGTTCTAGCTTAAAGGTTGATGGGTTCATGCCCATATAAAAGCTGGTTGGCCATCATGGAGGCGCTCTAACACGGGACAAGCCCAAAACAACAGCATATCACCCACTTCCCTCTTCTTCCCTAACCCAAAATAAACTTCCTCTTCCCGCACACTCCAAAAATCTCCCAATCCCCTTCAGTTAGGCCACCTTGCCTGTCCCTCCAAACTCCACCCCCAGCTAAACCCAATAAATGCTTTGTCCCGCAGCCTCCTCCTCTGAGGCTCCTCTGCATCCTACTGCAGCCCTTACGCACTGCTGGCAATAAAGGCTTTTCTCAATCTCTTTTCTTCATCTTTTCTCTGCCAGACCTAACAAAGATGAAGTCTCACTTTTCCTCCAGACTTACTGTACATGCCAGACAAAGGTACCGCTGGCAGGAGCTCCTGGACACCCTTAACAGAGGGCATCACATCTTCAGGTTTTCCTTTATCCAACACTGTCCCGCGTTGTTTCTACATAAGAAAGGCTCCTTGTTCTCTTCGGCCTTTGCATCCTGTTGCGAAGCATCTTTGGGTGTGTTCACTGCTAAAACAGCATTTATTGTGGAGCCAACCACCATGACCTCGGCCCCACTGGTCACTTTTATTTCCCTCAACGTCTTATCTTCAGGGACAAGCCCCTTACACAGGACCTTTCTCATGACAGGCGAGAGTCCCATGATGGAGTGGATCTTGTCTCGGCTCAGAGCCTGTGCTGTCAGAGGAACCTTTACGTCATGCTTGGCCTCGTTCCAGGCGATCTCCAGGTCCACCAGCTCCAGCCCCCAGCCCGCACCGCCGCCCGCGTCCCGGCCCTTGCTGACCGAGGCTGGGCGGCGGGGTCTCCCGGGGCCGGGCCGGGTCGCAGGAGTCCTCCAGGCAGCTGAGCAGCCATGCGGGCGCTCGGTGTCCACGCCAGGCTGCTCCGCGCCATCCGGGGCCCCGCGCCGCCATGATGGTCGCGTATGGCACCCGCGGCTCACGCAGAGGCTGCTGGGAAGAAGGAGCGGGCGCTGCGGATGTCCCTGTCAGGCGATGTCGGCGCTTCTTGGGATGTGTTTTGTTATTAAATTTTTCATTTTTTTTTTCTTTATTCTTTGCCATTGTCTGTAAAATATATTTTTAATTCTTGTTTTATAATTTTTTTTTTTTTAGGCTGTACATTTTTCTCCGGGTTTCTTCGTGTCTCACATTTTAATATGCGGGGATTTTGTTGTCTTCAAATTCTTAATTTTTTTTTAAGTCATGAATATTTCAAACATAGAAAATAAAAAAATCTATATCCCCTTTATCAAACTTGACATTTCATTATATTTACTTGAGTTTTTTTAACAAAAGAAATGAAACATTAGGTATAGTTAAAATATCTTGTATATTTCTTGATCCTGTTGCACAAAAGTTGAGGTTTTCACATTTAATTACATGTTGCTATACAATTAAATACCCATGTATATATGTCCATAAAACATAATACTGTTTCATGTTTCCTAACTATATAAATCCTTCTGCCCATTTGCCTTTATTGCTCATTACTAGCTTTAAAACTTACACATGCAGATTTTTCTCATTTTAAACTATGAATATGCCATAATTTATTTGTATATTCTTCTGCTAAGTAACATGTAAGTTGTCACTGGTTTATAAAAATGTTACATAACTTTTATTTTCTTTGAGATTTCTTTTGGAATTTTTAAATTTTTGACATGCACGGTTTTTTTAAGGATTATTTGCTGTCATTGCATTTGAATCTGTTCACATGGCCTGAATGACACCAATTTCCTCAATTTGTGTTGATTTCAGAAAAATATGAATTAAAAAAAGCAGCCTTGGTTTAAAAATAAAAGAAGGTACTGGTAAAATAAAGTTTTGGTAAGAAATGATTTTATTATTCTGAAATAGTTTGTGTTTTACTATACCACAGTGGTTATTATCCTCTTCAGTTAGAAAATCAAAAGAATTTGGGGAATGTTTTTTCTGGTGATCTCAGGAGCACACCAAACGAACAGTGGAAAAAGGTCGTATCTGCATTTCATTTCTGAATTGTCTCTTGCTTTTGCTATGAAGAATCCAGCAGTTAGGCGTTTATGAGTTAGCATAAGCTCTGTCTGAGCTGTTCAATGTGAAATACAAAGTTCATTTAATGCCAGGTACAAAGTTCCTACTTATCTGCTGAAGGCAGTATTCATTTCAAGTATCTAAGGTATTGTTGATGTAATTCATAGACTGAAGTTGTAGGAAACGGAAATTTGCTTCCTTAATATCTATGAATTATGTTGATAAATTGCATACTCTTTGGACCCCTGCATCTAATTTTTCTCCTTCATAGCTGGGCAAGTAAAATTAAAGTGTGGCTCTAACAAATTCTAACCCAAATAGAATTTTCTTCAACAATTTGTAGCCAAGTAATTGGTTAGTATTTGTGAGTGTTCCAAACAGTTTAAAAGCATATGTTTTCTACTTGTTAAATTTGCTAATTGATTCACGCCTGGTTCCCAGACTGTTTTTGGGTCAGGACATCCGGGGCAGCTCAAACACATTCGCAAGTGATGCTGGTGTGGTTCTGGGGACCACACTTTGAAAATCATGCATTATGGCTTTCAGTCCACCTTTCTTCAGTTTTTGCCATTTTTTAAAATCATTTCTTATTAAATGAAAATTCTTGCTGTTTTCAAGCATTGAAAAATAGTTATTTTTTGTTATTCCTGTAAATTCAACAAATTTGGTGAGGGGGAAATGGCAGCATGGGGGCAGTGTACTACCTTGGATATTCATTACTCCCAAATAAGACTAAAACACATAAATGCCATTTAGTGGTTATCTTAGTGTTTCTTCATATTTCTTCCTTATGCTATGCTGAGTATTTTTAAAACAAAAGAACACAAGCTGATCTTAGGTATTTTTTCTTTTTGGTGAATTTCTTTATTGCTCCCTCTTTTAAGTCTGAATATGCATGAATACTATCCTCCAACTGACCAATGTTAAAATTACTATCTCATTGAAGAAAGAATTGGTTAGAATGAGACAAACATAAACTTTTCCCACTTTTGGTACCAAGGACGGGATGATTTATTCAGCCTAACAGTGTGGGAATAATATAGAAACTCAGGTAAGCATAAAAGTTTTAATGGAATCTTGGCTTTAATGCTTTGTTAGGGAGCAGTATCTACAGACTTAGCCTTCTATAAGAATAGATAAGCATATCCAGCCAGATGATGCAGGGATTGTTTTTTTTTTTTTTAAACACCTGCTCTTGGTAACTTCCTGCTGTAACTTGACATCCACTTTGAGTAAACTAATTGCATTTCCTATTCACACAGAGAATATGAGAGTTTCTCAGGTGCAGAGCATCTTAATGTCAGGAGTAGTGTTGACAGACACCAGTGTCAGGGTTGCTTAGGAGTCATGTAGGGCTACAGTGATCCCTCAGTTCATGAACTTAATTCCTTCCATGGTTCTGGTTGTGAACCGAATCAAATTTTCCCATAAAGTTCAATGTAAATAAGGTTAATCCATTCTGACCCATACAAATGTGGCTGAGAACAGATTTTTGGTCACGAACTAAATCAGATTTTCCCATAAGGTTCATTGTAAATAAAGTTAATACATTTTGAACCATATGTATTTTTTTAACCACAGAAATATGAAACAAAGTACTGTATGAAGGGAGGAAATACTTCTGATGTGGACAACAGGAAGGTGAGTGGGGAAAGGGTTATTGTTTGGAGGGTGAGGCCCCCTCCGTAAGGACATTGGGAGATCTCCTTCAAGGGTTTGCTCTCTTCTTTGTCTCTTAGCTGCAGGGTCAGTTTTGATGAAAAATCTACCTAATGTCACTTGCTTTTTCCTGTGCTGCAGAACCCTCCAGAAATGAGAGACCACTTCATTGTTCATGAGATTTGACACTGTTTGTTACAATTATGTTGGGATGGTGCTTCTCAAAGAAATCCTGGCACTCATTCCATTTTCCATAATGGATTTTTATCACATCATTGCTAACTTCCTTGCCGTCTGCCTCTTCCTCAGTGGATGCTCCTCAACAAGCGCCTTCTGCTGCTCACTCTGGAGTCCAGCAAGTTCTTTCATCATCAGCTCCTCCTTGTGGTCCTCAACAAGCTCCTCTATGTCTGCATCATCGACATCCAGACCCACACTCCTGCCCGTGGACACAATCCCCTCCGTTACCTGTGCATCAGACCCTTCAAAGTCACATTCTGGCCACCGTTCCCTCCAGGCTGAGTTTAAGGTCCAGCACATGACATCTTCCTAGGTTTTGTCAGTGAGGTTGATCAGTGGAGGACATTGAAATGTTTCTTCAAGAACTCTCAGAGTCAAGGACATCTCTTCAGTGACATTAAAACACCTGCTGAAGAGCGCCTTTGTGTACAGCTTCATGAAGTTGCAGATCACTTGCTGGTCCGTGGGCTGCAGAAGAGGTGTCGTGTCGGGGAGAGGAACTTGACCTTTATGAAGTCATGCTCAGCATCCGTATCACCCACCAGGGCTGGAGGGTGTGCCGGGGCACTGTCCATCAAAAGGCACCTTTCAAGCAGTTGGTTATGTGAAAGGTATTTCTTAAAGGTGCATACAAACACCTTATCTAGCCATTCCCTGAACAACTGTCTCATGACCCAAGCTTTTGCAGTCTGGCCTTGTTCACATTCTGCTCCTTGAATGCTGAGGGGTCTGGGAATGGTGCACCAGTAGTGGCTGAATCTTCAGATTGGTGTTGTGTTCACACACAGCAAAAAGGTCAATCTGCCCTCATGGGCTTGCTCTGGCAGTGCCTTTTCCTCCTGTGTGATACAGGGCTTTTTAGACATCTTCTTTCGGAAGAGCCCTGTTTGATCATAGTTGAACACTTGTTGAGTGATGTACTCTTCTGCCTTCATGAATTTCACAAGTTTTTTCTCGTAGCCTTCTGCAGCGGCCTTGTCAGAACTGGAAGTCTCACCATGTCTTACCACACTATGCATGCCACTTCTTCTGTGGAATTTATCAAACCACCCTCTGCTGGCTCTAAATTCATCACTCGTTGCATGTATAGAGGGGTTTTCTTGCAGTAAATCACTGTGCAGTTTCCTGGCTTTTTCACAGACCGTAGCTTCACTAATGCTATCACCTGCCAGCTGTTTCTCCTTCAACCACACTAACAAAAGTTTTTCCACCTCTTCCAGCACGGTGTCCTCTGTTTGGTTAACATCATTACTCCTTTTACCACCTCAGCTCCTTTAATGGCATCTTTACTCTAAAATAGTCGAGATTGTCGACTTCACCATCTTGTATTCTGAAATCACACACACAAATATGCTCATGCTTTTCTATAATTTGTTTTTTCAATTCAATGGTCATTTTCTTCAAAACCTTCTTACCATTTGTTATGATTTGTTTCTGGATGTCCCCCCAAAGCCTCATGAAGTCATGGAGGGCTGCTTTTTGGAGGTAGCTGAATCTAGAGTTTGTGACTGATTCATTGTCTAGTGCTGGGATTATGGGTGTGAGTGCTACACCTGCCCTAGGGCAGGTAGCCTACATACAATATAAGGGGCAGAAAGAGTCTTCTCTTGTGCTCCTCCCTTTTTGCTCTTGCTGCTTTTGCTGTCTTCCACTACCATGAACTGTTGTTCCTCTGCCATGCCACCCTACCTTGGAGCCAGGTGATGATGGACTGAAACCTCCACAAACTGTGAGCTAAATAAACCTTTCCTTCCTTAATTTTAGGCATTGGGTATTTTGTCTCAGCAACAAGAGAAAAGCAACCAAGACACCATTCTTGCTCTGCACTTTGTTACCTTCATTAGTGTTCTGCACATTCTTGTCACCTTCATTACTGCTCTGCACTTTCTTTTTACCACCATGCTTGCTCTGCACTTTCTTTGGAGCCTGCTGGATTGAATAGTAGTGTATGATGCTGTATGTGCTAAAAAGCACAAAAAAGTCTTCCCAGCAAGTGTGCACAGATTTGTCTGTGACCATAGCTTCCTTGCATTGCTCATCAACGTCTACTATTTGGAAGTCACCCTGTGGTTAATTCTCCCTGTTCTGTCCTGCCAATCCAATTGCCACCTCTGTATCTGGAGCACATCTACATTCTTACTTATATCCTTTGTGGTCTCTGTTTTTGTTTGTTCTATTAATGATGATAGCATTTGTTAACATGCTTCTCCCTAATGGTTTACCTTCTTCTCAGTTTATCCTCACAACGAATACATAAAGGCACTATGTTTCCTACTCTCCTGCCTCATAAGGCAGCTGTAGGGATGAACTGAGAGAACACACCTGAAACTCTCAGACTAGCACCTGAAACATAAATGTGGGTTATATTTTGTTATTGTTAATGAGACATAGCCTGCCTGGAAGGATAGTGAGCCCTCCTTTTGTAATCTTTATATGCCCTTTGGTTTCTGAGGGCTTTGAGTGCCAGCTAAATATTTTTGTAAAAAATCTCCCCAGGTAAGCAGGCTTGGGGCAGCCAGAGTGAAACTTAGACTCCCTTAAGGGCAAACATCCAACTTTGAGTTAAAGAACACATATTAAATGTGTTTTAGGTTTCCCCCTCCTAAGGTCCCACTGAAAGACAGTAAAAGAATTGTAAAAAAGTATAAACTTAACATATTCACAGATAAATGAAACTTGAGAGATTTTATCCCCTACACACCTGTACTATAAGAAGTGCTAAAGCTCCCTCTGGCTGGAGGTTAATGATACCAGATGAAAACTTAAATGTAGGAAGAAATGAAGGGCTCTAAAAAGCTAAATATATGGATATGTATTTTTTTAAAACATTTTTTACTTTTAAGAGTTTCTTTCGAGGGTAACTAAATTTAAAATAAAACTATTAACATACAAATGTAATGCCAAAAGGAGCATAAAAGATGTGGGTGCGTGGATTATTCTCCCGTGTGTCACATGAGTTGGTACCATTTTAATTTCAAATAGACTGATAAATTAAATAGGCATAGTGTAATCCTTAGAGCAACAACTAAAAACACTAAGGGGCATAGCTAAAAGGAAATAAAGTATAACAACAAAGCAGATTGGATTAACTAGGAGAGGAGAGGGGGGAAAGTGACTGTAAAAAATAACGGCACAAATAAAACAGTGAGCAAACAGGCTGTATAGAAGAAAGAGGGCGTGGAACTACCCTTCCCATTACATAAGGAAAAAGTCAGACAAATTATAGACCTACTGTTTGCAGATATTGGACAACAGATGGTGACTGGGAGAAGGGATAACCAAGAAGAGCACTCCCATTGCCCAGAACTTCTGCCCAGAAGGGGTGCCCTGAAGGGAGGGGGAATTAGACAGCAATGCAGTCTCACCACATTGAAGAGACAGAGGTCAGAGTTTGAGGTAACCAAAGCAGCTAAAATTTGTCTAGCAGAATACCTAAGAGGGAGAGAGTCCTAAAAGTCTGAATGGGGATCCCCTCAAGTCTTTGGCTGAATACGAATCTGCTTGTGCATACATAAGATCAATCCCATAAGGTTAATCTAAAATTCCAGGGAAAGAATAATCACTGCTCAGAAACAATTTGTTTTTTTATGAACAATTTGGTCTTTAAACAAAGCATTTGATAAGTTTGATTTGGTTCCTATCACCTGTTTTAACTTCAGAGTGAAAGATATCTCCGTCCTGCTCCTGAAAAAAAAAAAGAGGAAAAGAAAACCAAACAGAGGTTTGATTCTAAAGAGAGGCCCCATTGAAGTATGGCATTGTACCAGATGTCTCCCCTGCCACCCTGCAAGCCTTTCTCTAATTATGAAGCTGAATTCCAACACCCAGATCCTTGACCATGCTGGTTGGTAAGTGTTACTGGACTATCACCAGGCTTATGCAGATGAAGAACCAAGAAAAATGAAGGCTGTGTCTTGCTGCAGATGACCGACAATGAGCTGGAAGGAGAACCTTGTGTGCCAAGCTTCCCAGTCTTGCTCACTGTCCTGAGTCTGACAGGAAACCCGCTGGGCACATAGGCTTAAGATGGAACAATGTCTGGTCATGCAGTTCACCTCACGGAAATGCTTTAGAAGCATGGGTGGCATTCTTGCCCTTGACTAAGTTGCCAAACACAACTATTTGAATTAGTAGAATGAACACAATTGAGGTTTCAATGTGGGATCATTTTCTTCATGCTAGAAAAGAAACAAATGACAGATTGAGTTACTACCATGTTCACAGCTATATTCTTCCAAGTATTCCATGTCCTAAGCTTGAAGGATCCTGACCATGATAGAGCAAATAAGCACTTTTTAGTGATATTGACACTTCCTGTAACCATGGCCCTCTGCAGTTTCAACAATAGCCGGACCTCAGGAGTTAAGGCATAACTTTTAACACTTAAATACATTGCAGAATGAAGTTGAAATCTGTAGTTTAGGCTTGATGTCTTACTTCCTTCAGAGTCCTGCTGATTAATTCATCTTGTTTCCTGGCTATCTGATGAGATCATATTTTACATCTTTATGTAAGTGACTGAAGGATTCCAGGCTGCAGCATTCCGAGTGAAGCCTTAGGAGGGAATTCACCAGCTGCTGAGTTAAAAGGTGAGTGACAGGATTCAGGATTGAGGCTATCTTGTATACAGAGCTAAAATCCCAATTCATTTCCCAGTGGTTGTACACTGAAGAGTGGCTTAACAGCCCAGGAGGAATGGCACAAGCTGAATGAGTTAAAGTGTAATTTGGTGTATTAGAACACTTGAAATATTGAAAGAGCATTTGGCCATTCACAGGGAACTTCCATGTTACTCAGATGGCCGGCCTTTGGCTCTTCCCCAGAGCCCAGTCCTGGGGTCCTGGGGTCTGTGGGCTTGGGTGGGTATTGATTGCACCATTCTGCATCCACAAGATGTGGCTGGACACCATCTAAGTCTTCAGCTCTATAGTAACTGTACTCCAGAGTTCTGGAAGTTAAGACCAGTAAGTTCTCCAGCCTTCTCTACCATTATCCTTGGCCATAAGCCAAAGTTTAATACCCCTCCATATCACTTTTATTGCTTGTTATCTCCAAACCTACCTCTTTAGCTGTATGATACAGCTGGGTCCTTCATATGTTTTTCTTTTTTTTTTTTTTTGTGGGTACCGGGGGTCGACCTCAGGACCTTGCGCGCCAGCAGGCGCCCATGCCGCTGAGTGATATCACCGGCCCTTTTTTCGTATGTGGGATCCGGGAGTCGAACTCGGGCCCTCACGCTTGCCGGGCAGGCGCTTACGCCGCTGAGCCATCTCACCGGCCCTCATATGTTTTTCTTATAGCTGCTGTGCTGGTAAACTTTGCCAAGAGAGCGCGTAGGAGGGCCATAACAAGAGGAGACCCTTCTCTTCCTGGTTCTAGTGGCTTTCATTAACTTCCTGCTTCTGCTGAGGGGTCCATACAGTGGTGCTCACCCCTACCAAATTTCAGCAAGCCCCTAGGAAGATTTCCTACCCCCGTGGTCCCTTTGTCACCCAGCCCAAGGGCTGTTTCCTGGGTTCCAGTGTAGTAGGTAAAATAACAGCCCCAAAGATGTCCATGTCTAATCTTTAGAACCTGTGACTGTTATGTTACATGGCAAGGAATGTAAGTTTGCGATGGAATTAAGGTAACTGACAGATTATTCTAGATTGTCCAGAGAGAGGCAGAAAACAGTCAGTGAAAATGACAATGGAAGCAACTTTGGAGTGTTGCAATATGAGGACTTAACCTACTATTGCTGACTTTGAGGATGGAAGGGGGCAGGGTAGCTGGAGATGCTGCAGCCATCTTGTGACCATGAAAGAAGGACCAAAAGAATTGCAGGAGAATCGGCCTTGCAATAATTGAAACTCTGCTCTACTCCTGCAACCTCTCACCTCAAGACTTCTGGGTATACAAAAGCAAAACAGACACCATTGATTTTGTTTAAACTACAATGGTTACTTGCAGCCAAAATCAGTCCTGTTACATCATACTAGGAAGAATCTAGTAGTTCTTTTCTAAGTTTTCATCTGAGGTGGCACAATTTCCTAGTGCATGGTCACCAAGTATTTATGTATGGTTTGCCTGTCTCACATTTCTGATGCTGTGAGTTCCTTGGGGTCAAGAACAGTCTTTTTTTTTTTAATTAAATTTATTGGTGATCTTGATATGCATAATGGTCACATTTGTCATAGGGAATTTGTACCTGTACATAATAAATCTTGCTTCTTTTTCCCTGTTCTCTTCAACCCTTCTTCCCCTCCTTATTTACAAAAGCTTTGTTTCCATTTTTTCTTTCTATTCTATTTTTTTCCTTCCCTGCCCCTCCCTCTCCTTTATTTCCCTCCGAATTTGAACATTTTTTTCCTACATCCCAATACCTAGCATCCATTTTAGTCCTTATTTACACTTTCAGTTTCTCATTGTTTCACACAAGAGGAACAATGTGATATTTAAACAGGTGTACCTCATTTAGTTCACTTAAAAGTATCGTCTCAAGGTGCATCCATTTACCTAAAAATGTCTCAAGTTTATCCTTCTGTATGGCAAAATAGTACACCATTGTGTATAAAAACCAGTTTCTTTATCTGTTCATTTGATGATGGACATCTGGACTGTTTCCAAGATTTAGCTGTTACGCATTGTGCTGTTATAAACATGGGTGTGGCTATATCGCTGTGGTATGATGTTTTAACTTTTGGGAGTGTGTTTGGAGTTGTTTCTGTATCTTCTGTTCTGTTCTATTGATTCTCAGGTATGGTATTTTTTTTCCCCAGTACCGTGCTGTTTTAATCATGGAAGCTTTGTAGTATAATTTCAAGTCAGAGATTGTGATGCCCCCTGCCTTGCCTTTGTTGACCAGAATTGCTCTTGCTATTCTAGGTCTCTTCTGATTCCAAATGAATTTTGCTATTCTAGGTCTCTTCTGGTTCCAGATGAATTTCTCTAGTTCTGGGCCATGTGTTATGGGTATTTTGATCAGGATTGCATGGAAAAAGAATCTGACATATAGGTAAGTGAGGCACACAGACTTCCAATTAGCCATAATCAGGAAAAAACAAAACAAAACAAACAAAAAAAAAACTACACCAGTGCATCTGGTTTCTAACTTTATTGTGTAATGATCTGATAATATGCATGTGATAACTTCAGTACCATTGCATTTACTTAAGCATTTTCTGTGGGCTAGTACGTGGTCTATTTTGGAGAAAGTTCCATGTGCATGAAAAGAAGCTGTATTCTGTTGTTGTAGGGTGGAATATTCTGTAGGTATCTGCTATTAAGTCTACTTGTTCAAAGGTTTGGTTCAGCTCTGATATTTCTTTGTTGATTTTTTTTGTCTAGTTGATCTATTTGTGACAATGAAATATTGAGATCCCCCATTACAATTGTATTAGTGCTTATTAGCTTTTTTTATGTCCATTAATATTTATTTTACATAGTTGAGTGCACTGGTATTTGGTGCATATATATTTATGATTGTTACCTCTTCCTCTTGGATTGTTCACTTAACAAGTATGTAGTGACCTTCTTTGTCTCTTTTGATCAGTCTAGGCTTGAAATCCACTTTGTCTGCAAATAGAATAGCTACCCCTGCTTTTCTCTGGGTTCCTGTCACATGGAATATTGTTTTCCATGTTTTGACTTTCAGTCTATGCATTTTTTTGAGTTAAATGTGTTTCTTGTATGCAGTATATTGTTGGATCTTGTTTCTTGGTCCATTCTCCCAATCTGTTTCTTTTGATTGGTGAATTGAGACCATTTATATTGATGGTTATAACTGATATGTATTGACTTATCCTTGTCATGTTATTTTCCTGTTGCTGGTTTCCTTTTCTCCCCACTGTTTAATTGCTTGCCTTACTTAGTGGATTCATTCTATTGGGATTCATGGAAGTTTTGTCTGCATTGTCATTTTCTAAAATATCCTTCAGAAATTTTTGGAGTGCTGATTTGGTGTTCATGAATTTCTTTAGGTATTGCTTATCATGGAAGTATCTTATTTCTCCATTAATTTTGAAAGTAATTTTGCAGGGTACATCAATCTGGGTTGAAGGTTGTTTTCCTTTAGAGCTTGAAATACTTCACTCCAATCTCTCCTTGACTTAAAGGTTTGGGTTGAGAAATCTGCTGTGATTCTGAAGGGCTTTCCTTTATAGGTGATTTGTTTCTTTTCTGAAACAGCTTTTAATATTCTGTTCTTGTGTAGTACTTCTGGAATCTTAACAATTATATGCACTGGTGCAATTTTTTCTGATCATGGCTACTTGGACATCTGTGTGCTTCACTTATCTATATGTGAACAGGGTTTTTATGTCCTTTGTGCTATCTTCTGATTTTTCATTGGTTCCTATCAATCTTATGTTATTCTTTGCATCATCTAGCTGCTGTTGGATGGATTTTTTGTGGTCTCTTGATATTTTTAAGAAGCCTTTTGGGCCATTGAGATTGCTCAGCAGCATAAGCGCCTGCTTGGCAAGCGTGAGGTCCTGAGTTCAACTCCCGTTATCCACATACGAAAAAAGGGCCAGTGATATCGCTCAGCAGCACGGGTGCCTGCTGGTGCACAAGGTCTTGAGTTCGACCCCCGGTACCCACAAAAAAAAAAAAAAAAAAAAGAAGCCTTTCATGTGATGATCACTAACTACAAACCTGTTTCTAGATCTGATGTTCTGTCCTCACATTGGTGGATTCTGCTGGGTATATTTTCAATAGAATTTTTAATTTCCTGGATATCTGAATCTTTTTCATGGAATCCAGTTCTTTCCTGTGTTAGATATTCATGGTTTTCATCACTTTCTTAAGCTCTTTTTTATCTGTATCTACTCTACATTCACTAACCATGCCCTTCATTATGGTCATCATCTCTTTAGTTATCTGTGAAATTATTTCTGGTCAATTTTTTAATAAAGCCTCATTTATGTGCTTTGTTACTTCTGCTGCCACCATTTCAAAAAGTTCAGCTGTGTGGTTTTTGGTCTCTTCCACCTCAATGCCCCCTGGATTTGCCTTGGGTGAGCTGGAGGTCTGGGGCTGCATCTTGCTTTCATGTCTTCTCATTTTCTGTTTTTAAAATTTGTTTTCTTCATTGATACTTATAAATTGTTTATGGTAGGTAGCTTTGTTACTAGTATCAAGACCTCCTTAGGAAATGACTATTTTTCAGAGATGTCTTTTAGGTGTAGCTGGCTTTTGGCTCTTGAGTCTGTCCCAAGATCCTGCCTCTTCAATTTATTAAGAATGGGAAGTTGCTGCCTATTTGCCCTAGCACCCAGTTCTTTGGTGCTGGACTATGGTATTGTTTGTGACTTTCAGACAATCTCAGTATTGGTACACAAGGAAGAATAACTGATCAGTAATCACAACAACTATGTCACCTTGGCTGAAGTAGTACAATCTGTGATAACAATAGCATCAGGTACAGTCTAGAAAATGACAAACTGTGGTAACTATTAATTTGTCACCTTAAACCATGGGTACAAGATTTATAGTTATATAAAAAAAATCTAGAACAAATCAGAAAATTATATATAGTAAATATCCCCTCAATAGAGTGATTTTACCTTCAGGGAAGAAAATTTAAAAGGGATGAGAAAAAATAGAAAAATAAAAGAAGAGAAAGCAATTAGAAGCAAGGCTGAAGGACAAAGGAAGTTACCCAAGCTTCAAGAAACTGGTCAAGAAAACAGGAAGGAAAAGAAAAAAAAAAAAGGCAAAAAACAACTAAACAAAGCCAAAAAACACAAAAACCAAACCAAAACAAAAAACCTAAAAACAATGTTCACACTCATGAACATCAAAAACAAGTATTAAAAACAGAAAAGAAAAAGAGATTTCTCTATGATTTCAAGCCTGTGGTTATCTTCTGGGGTCTACAGCATTGCAGTAGTGTTCAATTCAGGGTGTGTGTCTGCTGTCTTTGGTAGAAAAAGGAGACAGACAGAGCCCAGATCTGTCCTGGATGATCCCAGTGAGCCTGCACCAGGGATAATGTGGGGTGTTGATTCTGGTGCTTTCAACTCCACAGAAGTTCTGGCTGATCCTGGCCTCTGCTGTGGGGTTGAGGCCTGAGTTGTTCAGCCTACAGCACTCTGGTGTATCTTGCTGGCCTGACCTCAGCTGCCTGACCCTGGACATCTCCTACAGTTCTGCCTCACCCAGTCCCAGGGAGCCCTGAGAGGGAGCCAACCCATAGCTGCTCTGAGTCTCAGGTTCAGTTGTTCCCTCCCTAAAACAGTATCTGGCCAAGCTCCCTCTCCAGGGACACTTGGACTGGAGTCACTCACCAGCTGTTGTAGTTCACAGCATCCACTGCTCCATTCCACTGGTGCATTTCTCCATGAAGGCCTCTGGAGTCACCGACCAAGGAGGCCTCTGGGGTCACCTGCCTTCACTGTGTCTCTGAAGATCCAAGCCTTCTCTCTCGCCATGAGCTGGGAGTCAAGGAGAAAGTACAGCTTGCCACCTCCTTTTTTTTCATTGAAATCTGTCTCTTCACTTTCCCTGTAGGCTCCAATTCCCCCTTCAGATCCTTCTTGAGTCCCAGGGATCCACCTCGCTCCTTTTCTTCTCCAAGTAGTTATATTCCACTGTTTAGATTCACCATATATGGTGAAAAATTGATGGTTCTGGTAGCTTTTTAGGAGGCAGAAGGGACAAGACCTGATAAGGGTTAAGGGACAGATTGAGAGAGTAAAAGAAAGGCTCAAGATGACTGGCATATCTTTAATGTATGTTGGGTTTGGCATCTACTGGTTCCGTGATCTTGGCAAGCTCTTCAAACATGTTGGTGCCCCAGCCTCTCATCTGTAGAGTAGGAATAGCAGAAATATTTACTTCATAGACTTGTTGTAAGAAGTAAATTACTTACTACATGTGAATTGCTCCTAACAGTGCCTGGCATATAGTAAGTGTTTAGTCTGTGTTATCTATCAGTCCTCATCCTCATCACCAGCACCAGGATGCGAAAGCAGACAAACAGGGAGGCTAGTGAGAAAGGAAAATGAGAATGAGCAGAAGGGGAGTACAGGAGGAATGAAGTGGTGGGCCAGCTCCCTAGCCAAGTGGCTACAGAATTGTTAAACATCTCTCACCATCCCTGAAAAGAAAGATTTCATTTAACAGAGGACTGAAAGTCATTTAAGGAGTTCAAGAGAAATGGGATTTGAGGCAGGCTGCTTTTACTCAAGATTTGTGTCAATTGGTTGTATTGCTTGATTAGGGGGCTTGGGGCGGGAAAAGAAGTGTTGAACATGCTCATTTTTAATGGGAAGAACTGTAAGCTGTTCTGGGGCACAGCAGGAGCCTCTGGAGGGTTGTACCTAACAGATTTCCACAACAATTAATTGAAGCCCAACAGCAAGAATAACATAAGAGGCACAAGAGAGGGTCATTAGCCTTCAGGCAGTGGAGGATGCTGTGTGAGTAGGCAGGGCAAGTGGGAGGGAGACACTCCAGACTGCTGTGCCCTGTGCCCATTAACAGGCGAAGCCCCCTTCCGGGGCCCTGACAGGATCAACTGCTTTGCATGTATTACTTTCATCCTCTTAATTTTCCCCTCAAGAAGGAGATATTATGGAGCTCATTTTAAGCATGAAGAAACAGGGTTGAGAGATTAAGTAACATTTTCCACCAACAAGGAAGAAGTAGAACCAGATTTCCAGTGGGGTCTCGTCATGTCCTCTGTGCTGTGTGGCAGTCCCTGCTGGTGCTGCTTGGGATGTGCTGTTTGGGGAGTGTGTGTCCATGACAGGGACATTCGTTGACTCATACCCAGTGTGGAAGCTTACTGGCCACCAGAGGAGCAGGGTAAAAGCCCTCATCATGACTCTCAAGCTGAAGAGGGAGGAGCTCTGGAAGACACACCTGCAGCTCAGGAAGGAAAAATGTCATCCTGCTTGATGTGTCAGTTAATTCTGTACATCGACTTGACTGGACCATGGGGTACCCAGATATTTGGGGTGCATAAACATTCTGGGTGTTTCTGTGAGGGCGTGTTGGGATGACATGAACACTTAATAGGTAAACTGAGTAAAGCAAATTTCCCTCCCTGATGTGGGTGGGCCTCATCCAGTCAGTCGAAAGGCCTGACTACAACAAAGCCTCCCCTGAGTGAGACGGAATTCCTCCAGCCAGGCTGCCTTCAGGGGCCCTACCTTTTTCTTGCCTTTAAGACTTGAACTGAAACATTCCCCAGATCTCCACCTTGCTGACTGTCCTTGCATACCTTGGGACTTGTCAACCTCCATAATCACAGGAATGCACATGTACACACACACACACACACACACACACACACCTAACCTAATGGTTCTGTTTCTCTAGAGATCATGGACAAATATGATGTGATTCTGTGTATACATGAGAACAAGTGGTAGTAGAGAAAAAGCACCTTTCCCTTCAAAATGCAGCCGGTGGTGGCCATATTTACAGCACTGTGTGGGCCCGAGCAGATATTAGCTATTCCTTGCACTAGGTCTTGGGGACTTTGATCCAAGGAAAGGTGGCCTGGCTATGAAGAAGAAGGCAGTTCATGGCACCCTCATGTGGATGGCAGGGACCGAAGCTCTGAGCTCCATTCCAGCCCCTATGAATGTCGCTGACTGCACTGGTGTCTGCTGGCCAGTCAGGATGCTCTGCCCCCACCCAGGGTGGAGGAGAAGAGGGGGGCCTGTGTCTCACACAACTCAAAGCAAAAGAAGTGGAGACATTAAAGCCCTTCTTCAATTCCTAGAAAGGAAATTTGGAAATTACCCTCTGAGGCCTTCCTGCTATAGATCATTCATCTCTTGCCTGGAATCATGATTGGTATTAGCAATAGCAATGGCGAGCATTAAGTGAATAATTGCTATGTTCTAGTTGCTGTGCTAAGTACTTTAAGCCCGTAATCTCGTTCAACCTTTACACTAAGTGAAGTAGATTCTCTTTTTATCCTGTTGTACAAATGAAAAGACAGGCTCCGAGAGATGGATGGACTTGCCCAAAGTCCCACAGCTACTAAATGGTCCGTCAGAGTGTCTCCAGGTGGTGTGATGCTGTAGACTAGGCTGGCTAAGCCCATTCCCTGAGGAGAATGTGGTCATTATCACTTGGTTCTCTTGGCTGGCTTCATAACACTAAAGAACTCCTTAATGTTCCTGAGCGGTGTGGCCCCCAACTGACAGTCGTAGTAGAGATTTGGATGTTGAGACCGATGACCAGGTACACAGCTTGTCTGTTTGACCAGGCTTGCCTAGTCAATGCTGCCTTCCCCCAGGCTGCCCGTGATTGAGGGTGCCATCTTTTTAGATGACAATTCCTAGGAACAATAACATTTTCTGCTTCTCAGGGTATCAGCATTGTAATCAGGCCACCTCTGAGTGTCCAGGCTTGGTTCCAAGTCCTTGCTGTGCCCCTCAAGCGGAGCAGCCACAGGAAAGTGACCTCCGCTTTCAGAGCCCAGCCTTTGCACTGTCCAGCAGGGATTCTGATGCCTTCCTCATAGTTCGTTGTGTGGCCAAAGGGTAAACGTGGCCAAGCATCCCACACAGTGCCCACCACTTAGGAGGTATTCAGAGTGTTCATCTCCCAGAGGGAAAGTGATCTCTTCTTGGTCCTGTCCCTTCGTCCACCATCACCTAACTGTAGGATACATCTTAGAGTTTTCTCAATACGCATGCATAGAACCCTTCATTCAACTGAACAAACATTCATTGAGTCCACATGGGATGCTGCAAATGCAGTGCTGAAGTAGGCCTGGGCTTCCCAAGTGTCCTTGGCTGCTGGTTTGTTCTTGCCTATGTGTCCTTGACGTAGGCTCACAGGGCAAGCAGGAAGCTATGCAGGATCTGGGCCTCAGATGGATTCTGCTGCTTGCTTCTTAGGGACTGGAGTATGAATTCTCTAATTTCACTCCAGCAATGCATGTGACAGGCTCATATCTCACATCCCAGAGTATTAATTTTGGAAAGAACCTTCCTAGGGCACAGTAAAAAGAGTTCTACTCCTCTGCAACTTGGAGGTGTGCTCTTTAGCAGTAGGAAGGAGGCATTAGGATGAGGTAGTTTCTGTGGTTTCTGGCTGCCTTTTCTACTTTTTCTCACATTTATTACATCAGAGGGCCCCAGAGACACATGGCAGACTTGTAACTCCTCCATGAAGCAGATACGGGCCAGCATCTGTTCTGAGGGGAGCCTGGTGGCTCCTGCCTGCATTGAAGGTGTTTGCTGAAGAACCAGCTGCTTGCTCTCCATCCCGACATCTGCTAAGTCCAGGTTCTGGAGCTATTTTCAGCAGCTGACTTCAGGAATTGCTTTCCACCATCCCCAGGCAGACTGGTAAGCCCATAATCATGCTGGACCTCTTAGTGTGTACATGTGTGTGTGTGTGTGTGTGTGTGTGTGCGCGTGTGTGTGTGCATGTGCGTGAGTGTGTGTGTTTCATAAGGCATTTGCTATAAAAGCTCACTCAGTGATTTAGAGTCTTAAAACACTCCCTGCCTGATTCCTTGCCCATTCTTATCCACTAGTCCCTCTTTAACCACCAAGGCACGCAGTCCCTGAGGGAAGGAGCTGCTCGGGCAGAGCCTGTTCTGAATGAACTCTTCCGGTTGAGCTTGGTTCTCTGAGTGCCCCAGGGTTGAGGGACTCTTGTGGGACCCTAGGAAGCACTGGGAAAGGACCACCAGCAGCGCTTGTAATGTCACAGTTCTCCTCCCATGTAGTGAACTGTCAGAAGGGTCAGGAGCCTGGCTAAGAAGGGAAAATAACCGGAAAACAAGGAAAACTGAACAGAAAGGAAATTTAAGCAATTACAGTAATGCATTTTTCAGCTGGATACAAGGAAGAGCTGCCTCCCAGCAGGCCCAGGAACTACAAATGGGGTTCTCAGGGTGTGAAGGGTGCCATTCAGAGCAGCAGCTGCCATTTGGCGGAGTCTGCGGAGGTCTGAGCTCGCCCCGCGCCCTGTGTGGGCCGGCATCACTGAGCGCATGTCTGTGAGGCTCGCGGTCTTGGCCCTCTCACTCGGGTCCAGACGGGGCCTGGAGTTCAAGCTGCCGGCTGGGGATCACCAGCTGTGCACAAAGGTGCGGGCCTGACTCCAAGCCCTGGGTGGTTTCTTTCTCCGTTTTGGTCAGCCGGCCCGAGAGTCCTGTCCGCGTGAGATGATGGGGGTAGAATTTCTCCTGTTTCCCAGAGTTGTCCAGATACCTGAGGTGAACTGTGTGAGCTCACAGAGGGACGCGCAGTCCTGACGTTTGAGTTTCCGGCTCTGCCTGCGGACTCATAGGGCACCGCATATTTCCAATCACTAGGGGGAGGCAACAGACAGTGCATGCGAGCTGAGTTAGTCTTGGAAGCGAAGTGTATTTTTCCTTGTAAACGATGCTCAGGGATTTCTAATAGATAAGCAAAGGTTTGCACTGGGCACTGGCTGTGTCTCCATCAGGGTTTGATCCTGCGTTTTTGTTGAAGTGTTTCCGTGAAGGCCTCTTACTCTGTCACGAATAGTGGATATCGCCCAACAAATGAGCACAACATACGAAGGGCCGAACATCACCTTTCCTTATTCTCCGGTTCTTACCTCTGTCCAGCGTGTGTATGATGGTTTCTGTTTTGCTAGGTGCACTTTCCCCCTTCACTCTCCCCATTCTTTGTCCTTGGTCACTGGAGCCCCGAGTCAGCAAGGCACGTTCCCGACGCCCCATCCCATGTGTGGGGCTGCCCTGGGGTACTTCGGGGTCGCTCCCTCAGCCCAGAGTCTCCTGACGGGGGCCTGTCTGGCCGTCACGTGCACGCAATTCTGTGGCTACTTCTGGGACATTTTCATCCCCACTTTTCTTCCATTGGTGAGTTGTTCTCTTTCCATTCTCCTAAAATTCCTTCCTTCCCCTTTGCCAAGTGGAAACAGATTGGGCCAGGAGTCCCTACCCTGTGAACACCACCACTTCGTGACTAGCTGGCCTTAAGACCCGGCAGACGCCACCGAGCCTTCCTGTCAGAGGTAATCATGACCACCATGTTTACCTCGTAGTAAATGACCACTTATGCTGTAGTCCAGATTAATCTGGCCCTTGCCTCACATGTTCTTGCAATTAGCCAAGTAGTCCATCTCCTTCCCACTTCAAGTATTTCTGAAGGTCAGTCAGTCCCTAATTTGTCACATGAATGAGTCCACACTGCAGTGTTTGCTCTGTTCTACCAGCTGCAGGTGACTCCCTGGCCAGGGCAAATTCTTCTGTGGCTTCCCCAGGAACCGAAGCTACATGGGGCTCTATCTTAGTTCGTTAGGGCTGCTTTCACGATGTACCATGGACTGAGCCGCTTAAACAATGGAATGTATTTCTCACAGTTCTGGACAGCAAAAGTCTGCGACCAGGGTCCCAGCAGAGTCCAGTTATGGTGAGGGCCTCTTCTGGGTTAGACACGGCCAGCTTCTTGTGTGCATGATATGGCTGTCTCGGCCCACTTCTCTGTACATGATGGGAAGAAAGCGAGAGGATGCTCTGTCTCCCTTTTGTAAGGACACTAATCCCACGCACAGGGGCTCACTCTCATGATTCATTACTTCCCAAAGTCTGCACTTCCTGACACATCACATCAGGGGTTCGAATTTTAACATAGGAGCTTTGCAGGACACAGATATTCAGTCCATAACTGAATATCTTCCTTCTGTTGCCAAAGAGAAGAGTGACTCCCTGGCCTTTGTGTCACCCCCTGGTGGAAGTGGCTGGCACAGTGTGTCCACAAGCTCAGAGTGTACTTTCCCTTAGTAGCCTCTCACCTTCAGGGTCGGCTTTAGGTAGATTCATGTAGTGCCCCCACTTTCATCTTAAGAACGCTTGCTCCTAGGCAAATGTTCAACAGCCAAACTGCTGTGTTTGATCCCCCCTTCCTTCAACATGAGCCTCACCTTGCTACCCCCTCTGAAAACAGACCACCTGCCAAGTATACCTGCATACTGTAAAGCCCATCAGGGGACAAATCTTGAGACCTTCCCAGGACATGCCCACGCACATAGACAGTTATCAGGCTGGTCTCCATGGCTCCTGGACGCGTCTAAACCCCTGCGATGGACAATGGAACCCTCTATCAGAGGTATGATTTCTAAGTTGAAAAGAATCGTCATTGTTACCACAATTATCTTTCTCTTGTCTAGTCCTTCATAGTTCTTCTTTCTTCTTTTGTATTTCCCTTAGTCTCTTAATTTCTTTTAAAATACCATCATACAGTGTTTAAAACTGGAGAGGTATCAAAAGGACACAAGATTTGCTTGATGGAGTTCCCCTGGTCAAAGCTGGGACAACCAGAGCATCCAAATTAATAGCAACAGCCATAGGTAATAACTTGTTGCTTTAAAAAAAAGAAGGTAACAGAGTACAGGTTCATTAAATAAAAGAAGGGGAGAAGTAGAAGCCCTTCTGTGTTTCTTTGTAGAAGAATGCTGATTAATAAATACAGAGGAATGCTGGAATTACAAAGTACCATTTTCAGTCACCACAGTAACAACTTAGATAAGTTTTTTTTTTTTTTTTTTTTTTTTGCACTAGGAGTTAAACCTAGGGCCTTACACACAATAGGCAAATGTTCTAACACTGAACTATACTCCCAGCCATTTTCAAAATTTAATTTAACTTAATTTGATTTAATTTTATGACAGTATCCTAAGTTTCCCAAGCAAGATCAACTTTTGATTCTCCTGCCTAACTCTTCTGGGTAGCTGGGATTATAGGTGTATGCCACTATGCTTAGCCAGGCAAGAATTTTTAATAGACGCTAAAATCATTGGGTGAAAAATTGTTGGGAAGAGCATATTCACAGTTTGAAAGTATTATGCCACAGATAACTTACTAATTGCAAAGGGAAAATTACTTTTTGTGGTGGGGAAATCTGGTAGTGATGTGACATATCAACATGAGGTGTGACATGGGGACACAATGCCACCTGCATCGAATTCTTGCCCAAAGCAATGTTGAATCTGAATCTAATCAAGAAGAAACAATCAAAGAAGTCTAAATTGAGGGACATTCTGAAACATAACTGGCCTAGCGTGGCATGGTGATACACACCTATAAAGCCAGTTCTCTGAAAGTCCGAGGCAGGAGAATCACAATTTTGAGCCCCACCCAGGTAAAGGCCCTGGGATCAGTCCCCACCACCACAAAAAACAAAAGCAAACTGGCCTAGAGTCTTCAAAAAGTTAATATCACAAAAGGCAAAAAAGTCTAGGAGCTCTCCTAGATTAAAAGAGATCAGCAAAACATTCAACTAAGTGCACCGTGTGAACTTTGATTGGACATTGGGGAAAATCTGACTAAAGGACATTATTCGGACAATTGAGACATATTGAATATGTGCTGTAATATTATGTCAGTGTTAAATATCACAATTGGTTAATAAAGGAAAGATGAAACAGAAGATTGCTTCTGATTTGTGCCTGTGTGTTTCTGAAAAATAATCCTGGAGTTGTTCTAAAAGTCTCCATATTGTGGGCTGATCAATATCCCTGTGATTCCTGGGATCCTGACTCTTTCTGAGGTTCTCCCACAGCTTTATTTCCTTTAATTTTCTGTTAGAGGTAACTCACAAAGAAATGAAGGAAAATAATCAAGAAGTAGCAGTTTGAAAATACTCTAAGTAGTTGGTGTTTCCCTTTGGGACAGTTGTGGGACAGCCACAACCTTCGATGGCAGGAGCCACTTCTGTTTTTGTTGGACAAGAGCTTGTCATTTACTTTCTTGGATTCTGAACGCTTACTTATTTGAAAAGTGCAGAATTTCCTTCCTTTGCTCTATCTAGCTCTGTGCCTAGGGCAGAGGCCTAAATCCAGGGAGGCTCCTGAAATGAGTCATGAGGGCTGCACAGCTCCTCGGGCTCACCCTGGGTGGTGAGGCCTGTGGACCCTTGCCAGGAGGAGAAAAGTTGTTGCTATCTTTATTATTTATTATTATTGTCATTATTGAGTTCTAACAGCTAGTATGCTAGAAGGAGCATAAGGTTGATTTCATAAATAACACAATTGGAAAAAATGAACAATTATGTAAGAACAGTCTTTCCTGCTGAATACTACAAACCTTTCCTTGGCTTTGGAGAAGTTTCTTTGGTTTTGTTTTCTGGGTTAAGAGAGGAGACAAAGTGAGTTTGGCCTCAGGATTATTTTCGAGAAACGGTCACACTGTCAGCACCAAGCCCCCATTGGGAGGACGTTGGTGGAAACCCCAGATAGATTGGGGAACCCTGAGCAGAGGGCCCCGGGCTTCCCTGCCCACATCACAGCCCAAGGGGACCTCAGGCTCCTTCAGTTCCCCGTCTCTGGGCAGCCTGGGCGCACAGAGGTGAAGTCACAGAAGCCCGTGGAATGCCAGAGGCACTGGGCAGCCTTGCAGATTCCTGCCGTGTCTTAGTGCAATGGGAATACTAAAGATTCCCGTGCCCCTAATGGGCAAGGTGAGGCTAAGACAGGCGCACAGTGGGGATGGGGAGATGTGTGCATGGCTGTGTATGTACATTTGACAAGGCGAGTTCATTGCCAGTAGCTGAAGTTAAATTGAGCTGTATAAAATTAACATTATACCTTGACAATCTGTGTTAGAGGCTATGAGAGTTGAATGGCTCTCCCTAATTTATGGGTGTAGCTTGGTCCTAAATAAACAAACAGGCCTCATTCTGGTGTTCTGCTGAATGTCCTAGCCTGTTTGGCTTTTGGATTAAGAGGGTGCTTAGGACTGTGTGACCTGGTCCTTTATTTCAGCCTGCTTCTCCTGGTTTCCCTGGGCTTCCTGGCATGGGAGGAGGACTCTGGTGGCTGGCGGTGGATCCTTCTCCACCTTCCCAGGGCTCAGCCCTCCTATAGCCTGCACCCAGTAGCCTGAACTGGCAGCTGACAGTGATGGTGGTGACTACCCAGGGTGCAGGGACCCGAGCCTGCCCGTGGGGATGCCTCCCACCAGTTTTAAGAAGAGGAGACTTTCTTCCATCTCATGTGGCGGGGTACCTGCTGCACATTTGCTATCAGCCTCCAGCTTTCCTGGACCACGGCGGGGAGGAGCTGCTCTGCATAGCACAGAGCCTCTGAGGGAGAGGCAGCGGCTGCAGCTGGAGGTGACAGTGGCTCCCCCCCTTCCCCTCACCTGCACTGGGCACAAGCTCTGTCCAGTACAAAAGTCACTGCCCTGAACTGTGGGGGCCTTTTAGAAGTTGTAAAGGAATCACACAGGTGAGTGCGACCTTTGAGGACACAAGGAGGTTACTTGAAGTCCAGCAATTCAGTCTGTGTCCTGTGGCTTTGAGTTTTAAATCTCAAATATAATCTCTCCATTATCCAAAACAGAATGCACACTTCGGGGGTGGAGCAAGGGTTGAGGGGCCCCTTTCATGTCCAGAATGCTGTCTAAATGGCTGGCTCGGGATGCTGAAGGGAGAGGAAGCCCACCTTCGGGACTTTCCCAGGTCTGCTGAGTAGTTTATTTTGAAGGACTCTTACTCCCTCTCCTCTGCCCCTCAGCACCTGCCCCAGGCAGTGACTACTGGGTCTTTCGGGGTTGCACTCACCTCTTAATTAAAGGAGGGAGCTGGTCTGTCTAGATCCAGATACACAAAAGGAAATGTAAAGGGTGTTGGGTGTAGCTAGCAGCCAGTTTCTTTATCTGGGAAAATGGGGATGGTGAGGGGCTGGAGCAAAGCATGGTGGGAAATGGGGTAAAGACGCAGGTTGTTAGGAAGGGCATACATGCACCAGGCAAATGCAATGGTGCAGGTAACCAGGCAGAGTAAACCAGTATATAAGTGAGGAAGGCAAGTGCAGTCACCAGGACAATGCAGTGAAGTAACATAATGGACAAAATAATTTCTGTTTGTTAATAAAAGCTAATTTTCATGATTTTTCGATGTTAGGCACTGTTCAGGCATTTTACAGGCATAAAGTGCCCTCACAAGAGCTCTCCATTTACATTCCAGAGGACAGAGAGGCAGATGGTAAGTGAGGGTCCTGCTTACTACATAAGACGGAGGCCACAGCCCAACCTTGACCTCTCAGCTTAATGCTAACCTGCCTCGATACATGGAGAAGGAGATGCATGGCTCTTTTTGGCCTCATCATCAAACTAAAATCTAGAGGAGAGCCCAGTGGGCCAACAGGTCAACCCTGCTTTCATTCAGTTAATAACACATCCATGGATGAAAACCCAAAAGCCTGTTTCAGGAAGCAGGTGCCACAGGGGCATCAGGAGCTCTCCCATTCCAGAAGGTCATTTAGAGAGGCAGAGTGGCCCTTGTTTCCTTCTTAACCTTCAGACTTTGCCAATCCCAGGGATGGGTTCAGAATTCAAGATTGAAAACTAGGAGCTGTATTGAAACCAGGAGTGACGGCAAATGGCTTCCTTTAACTAAGTATCATGTCACTGTACTTAATTTGTCCCAGGCGCCCTCATTCTCCTCACCTCACCTGCCTCTGAGACCCAGGGCTTGGTCATCTCAGCTCTTGCAATGACAATTGCCTCTGGCAAGACTCTGACATGAGGCAGTGTCGCAGGCCCAGAGTCTCTGGCTCCTCCCAGCACTTCTGGGCGTGAATGGACATCACGTCACAGGGTGCGGGAGCTGGCTTCGGCAGGGGCAAGGGGCCATTTCACATGACTCAGAGATTGGCCAGGGAGGCTGGAGATGGGTAACTGAATTCCCTACCCATTCTTATCTTTGATGAATATTTTTCTCTATGTACCCTGACCAGAGAGGACCTGCACTCAGGTATAGGTATTGAGAAATAGCTGCACCTTGGTGAGACTAGTCGGGAAGCAGCAGCAGCATGATAAAGCGTCAAACTGCATCTATGCCTCATCCTTTCCTGATTTGATTTTCCCTTTCTTTTACTCACCTGGAACTGTACTTCCTAAAGCAGTAGCCCTTAATCCTTGCCTTAGGATATGTTCTAGACTGGGAGTCATGGGCTCTAGAGTTCAAAGTAAAGTTTCATCTGAACTTTTCCTCTAGGTTACTGTCCTGTATCTGACCATGGGCCAGACCATTCAAGAAACAGAGCCCAGACACTCTGATGTGGGATGTGTATGCTCTGGTCACAGGCCTGATCACCAGTCTCTCTGTGGCAAGTTTGACTGGGATGGAAAATCTGGAACTAGAGGACCTTGACATTGGCAAGCATCTTTAATTCCTTGCTACTAATCCAGTCCTGTGTCGATGGTACCATCTTCTCTCTTTTGTCTGTCACAAGAAAGCGTACCATCAGCCTTTAATGTTACTGCACCGAGATGATCCAAATTCCTGAGCTTTGTGTCTGCCCTTCCTAATAAGCTGAATGGTGACTCCATCCCCCAGCACTGCAAATCTGTGCTGTCAATTGGTGGCATTAGAAAGTTATGGCTGTAACTTTCCATTCTAATCACTCCACGTTCCCTGGCTCTGATGTAGCTGCCAAATTCCTGTGACTCTTTACAGATGAATTCCAGACAGCCGAGCATCTTGTCCACAGACAGAAAAATAACTGGGCTTTCTCTCCTGCTGGATTACGAGAATGCCAGGAGCAAGACATGTTGGCTTCCTGTGACAATGCCCTCTTTTTGCTCATCACTTGGTCATCTGCTGACCCCTAGATCTAGGGAAGTCTCCCCCTGAAAAGCAGCAAGAAGCAATAAGATGGTGTCTTGAGGCTATGACCTCAGTAGCAGTAGTCACCCAGGTCCACTCAGAAAGGTCATCTGCAGAAAAACAGAAGTGAGAGGAGGCAGCCATCTTGGTGAATGGAAGGCAGGGAGATGTCCCAGGATGCCCAGAGTTGAAGCATTGGCTTCCATAAGGAAGGACTGCTCTGGCCAGGAGCAGGAAGCAGACTGGGGGTTCTGAGGCTCCATTGCTCCAGCCTTGAGTCCTTTCTCCATCCACTATCAACTCCCCTCACATTCCCCTCCCTAGCTTGTGTGAATCCCTACCCTTGTCTGGTCTCCGGGACACAGGACAGATGTGGTGGCCTCTCGGATGGAAGGATCCCCATACATGAGACTCCTAAGATCAGTAGGATTCCTAGATCCTGGAGTCTGGATTCTTTAAGGAAGAGCTTACTGCTTCTCCAACCTGGGTACTAATTTCTTACTTAATGGATAAACACCAGAAAAGCGCATGCTCATTTCCTTCCAGATGTCCAAGTAGCTGTGTACGTTGCAGGGACAACCAGAATGAAAGCAGACTGATGCATTTGGAGTCAAAAACTTTTTGCTAAGGATTCTTTTGAGATCACAGGCTTGTAAATGGATACGTGTTCTCATTGTTTTCTTGGTCGTATCTTTGGTGCCAGGATGTCTGCCTGCTGTTTTCTTGGGAGCTACATCCAGAGTCAACTACAGATTACTCTGCCTGGGGTCTAGTTTCTCTGTCTTGGTATATTTGGCAGGACTGTTGTTGGAAGGGTCCCACAGGCCTTCTGAATGTCAGTATCACCTATGCTCAGCTTCTGTCTCCCGCATTTCCTTCAGTCTGCATGGGCATTTTAGTAGCCAGGCCAAGTTATTCCTACAGAGTAAATGTTCATGAAGGTAACAGCATTTCCACAGTGTCATACTTCTGTTGCTTTTCTAATTTGTTTGTTCTCTTTTCTCCTTCCTCTACATGTCTTTTTTTTTTTTTTTTTTCTTTTTTTGTGGAGGGGGGGATGGTTAATCGAGTAAGGGTCTGTTGGCCTTTGAAGCACCCTGGGTTGCTAAGGTGTATCTAATGTTCAGTGTCAATAAAGGAAAATATTCCACCCTGGAACTCAGGGCATTTCTATGCTTGTAGTTGCTTCTCTTTCCTGCCCATATGATCAGGAAATAAAATTTGTATTTAGTGTATTAATCAGTGGTTTAACAAAAGTGTTCTTGGGTATCAAGCACACACATGCTATAGCTTTTATACAGAGCCATTTGATGGTTAGAAGGAAGTAACAACTTAGGTCCTATACTGGGTACACAGATGACATGCATGGTAGTGGTGCTAGGCACCCATTTCTATCATGGCCTCTGTGGCCTATTTCAGAAAAGCACAGGGGTGTGAAGAAGATGCCTTGGGAACTACAAGTCTTCCCTGGGCCCAAGCAGAAAAGGTCTTCCATCATTTCTTTTTTTTTTTTTCTTTTTTCTTCCACCATTTTTTAATCAAGGCTTTTATCAGTCAGAAAGCCAAAGGGCTTCCCTTTGGGCTACCTTGATCCTCTATCAGTGCAGGGAAGCTGGTCTATTCCAGTAGACTTGAACATCACTGATGACTTCAGTGACTGATGTGTAATTGTTTTAGGGCTTATGAGTTCAGAACGATGCCTTTTCCCCAGTGAGTTTTCTGTGTCCATATGTCTTCTATCCCCATTGCCAGTGGAGCCCAGGTACAATTCATCTGTTACGCTGTGGTACAGCTAAGGAGACACGGATGACAGGCAGAAGTGTGTGGCCAGCAGGTTGTTAACTGACAAGGCCCTATATGAGATGCTAACTGCTATGGTTTGAATAAGTTTGAATTTGTCCCCAAAGGTCACTGTGTTGGAAGCGTGGGCACCAGTGTGGCTATGCAAAAGGTGGTAGAACCTTTAAAAGGTGGGCGGAGGAGGAGGCTTCCTGCAAGATAATTCGATTGTTGGGGGTCTTGCTCTCGGGAGGGATTAATGCTGGGCTCATGGAGTGAATTAGTAGTTGTGAGAGTAGATTGCTGCAGCAAAACTGGCCCCTCATCTCTGGCTCTCTGTCTTACTCCATGATCTTTCACCACTGTATTCATGTCCCCAACACAATGTCATCTGTTATGATAGGACATAGCCGAGGAGGTCCTCACCAGAGGCCAAACAGATGGAGCTGCTTGATCTGGGACTTTCAGCATCCAAAATTACTAGTTAAATAACCCACTTTTATTAGTGCATATTGGTTATACAGATTAATGGGTTTCCTCTTGGCAGATTTGTACATGTAAATAACATTCTTTAAACACCCCTCATCTCCTTTGACCCCTCTCCCCCTAGTTTGCATGTTTTTTTTGGGAGGGCAATTAAACTTCTTTTAATAAGAAACTAGATGCAGGTATTTTGCTATAGCAATAGAAAATGAATTAATATGCTATCGTACTCTGGCCAGATGCTATTGTCCTGCAGCCTCCATTCAGTGATAGTGATCATTCTTGTGATCACAGAAATTGTCAGTTGCACTCCACTTTGTCATGTGAAAGACAGAAAAAGAAGGGTTTGAAAATGGCTCATGGACTTAGTGTGAAATAAGTCACATCCCATTAGATACCAAATATTTTTGAGAAATCAGGAAGAGAAACCCAGTAAGCTCCATTAGTTCATGGCTGAGTGATTGCTAATTGGGTGTGCATTTACAACACAAGAGAATTACATTAAATATTGTTGTTTTCATCTGGAGAGAGCTTTGGTTTTTTTGGCAGAGTTTTAGCTGTGACATCTTGAGGTTAATGCAAGCCACATAGATGTGGGATTTAAAATTTTCATTTAGGGGTGTATTAAAATAATGGTACTGGATTTTCCCTCCAATTGATTGGTCCCTTAACACTTCAGTAGTACCTGTCAAGCTGATGGAGCCCACCTGCTCCCTCTATGGGATGAGTTCACTCTTTTCCTTCTACCCCAGTCATTTCCCTAACACTCTATTCTGCAACCGTCTTCCTAGGTGTATGAAGAGGCGGTGGTACAACAAGGTTGCCTCTGAATAATCTGGCACACATCTCCTGCATTAAAGGGCTAGGGACGTGGATATAATGAGCTTCATTTATGAAAGAGATGTCATTGACTACCGTCTTCCATTAGATCACAAATTAGATCACTCATACAGTAAATACACACTCAATGTTAGAATCCACCCCATTCTTCTACTCTTCCTTTACGTAAGCTCAAGAACTTACCTGTGGTTACTTGTCTGGTGCTAGGGAGATGCTGTGCAGTTGTGGGTAAGAATCAAAAGGATGTTTAAATGAACCTATAGTTCCTAGCTCTTCGCTCTGTTCTTTAAGCTTTGAAACAGTTACATCCTTCCTCATTCTTTTTTTCTGGTAAGTAGGATTTCAAAAAAATGAGTATATGATAGAATTTTAATGAGGAGGTTAAGAACATGGAATCCAAAATAAATCAGCCTGGCTCAAATCTTGATTCTGCCACTTACTGTGTAGGAGACTTTAGGCAAGGTATTTCACCTCATGATGCCTTGGGTCTGTCACCTAAGAAATGGAATTATAGTGTTATGGCTTATATCTATAAGTCCCTCCAAAGCCTCATCTCATGCACTCATAGGGGCTTTTTGGAGCTGGCTGGATCGAGGCAGGGTGATACTGAGCGTAAGGGTGTATGGTACTAGATTAGTCCACTGATTGGAATTAGCATAGCTCTGGGTGTGTCTGAATGGATTTCCTGAAGAAAGAAGCCCCTCCCTGGGTGTGGGTGGCACCACTCAGAAGGCTTGTAGCCTGGGTGGGATAAAAGGGAAAGGGAGGCATGCTGCTTTCTGCCTGACCTGCCATGGACTGTTTCTCTTCTGTGATGCCCCTCTCCCATGCCACCCTGCCTTGGAGCCAGCCAACTATGCACTGAAATCTTCACAAACTGCGAGCTGAAATAAATCTTTTCTCTTTTAAATTTGTGTGTTAGATATTTTATCTCAGCAACAAGAAAAGTTACTAAGACACATAGGGTTACTTTCCTCATGGTTAGTGTGAGGATCAAATGAGATAATCTTTGAAAAGTATATGGAATAGAATGCGGCCCAGGACAAATTCTCAGTTAATGTTAGCTACTATTATGACTGTTAAATGGTATAATTTTTAATCTTTTAAGTTTTCTAACTCTATCCTCTATGTCATTGCTCTGCCCATCCTGTTTGCTTGTGGGAGAGAAGAATGAATCCACTGTGCCCCAGGATAGCATCTTTCCCAGTCAGCTTTTAGACAAAGATCGGGTAAGTTAAAAGATTTTTGTAATTATTTACATGCAGTAACCACTCCACACAATATATCACTCTATTTTCTGTGAATCCTAATTTCTCTATAAGGTCGACATTGAACCTAGCCATTGAATTTGATTTGGCTGGGAACCAGAATTGTGGAAAGAATTAATTTTGTGAACCAAGGTACCACTGTATATGTGTTGCAGTTTAATGTTTATTTTCAAGAATTCTGTGTGTAGTATGGGACAAGTAAGCAAAAACACATGTCCCCATGAGCTCTGGGCAACATGAAAGTCTGTTAACATTACAGAGAGCCAAATCCTTTCATTTATAGAGCTCCTAGTGCGTGCTAAAGGCTACATATTTATCATCTCATTTACTCTTCAGAGCAATGCGGTGAGTAAATGCTATTCATTTTGCAATTAAGAATCTAAGCCTGTCTTCAGGTTCCCATGGTTGGTAAGAAGTGGGAAGGCATCACAAACTAGACCTATCTTAAGCATGGCCTCTGAGGCATTCACGATACTGACTGCTTCCAGGTCAGAATCTCCAGAGCATCCTTTTCCTCTCTGGTAGAGCACCTGGCTCCTGTATCAGCTCGTGTCCTTGATTGACAATGATGGGCAGAATGTCCACGGTCCTGACACTGGCCTGTGACGTGGAGCATGGAAGAACCTTTGCTGGTTTCCATTAAGATTTTTGAGTTCTTTGTTATTGCAGAAAAACCTGGCAGATCTTGAACCCCAGATCTTAATAACCTGTACATAAACTGAATGCCTTTATAGTCAAATATTTTTTTGAAATAGGAAGCAAAATCCAGAATCCAGGAAAGCAAAATGTTGAATTCCAAATTCTCTTTGTTGACAATCTAGTGGAACAAGCAAACTATAAATGCACACACAAACAAATGGTGTTTAAGGAATTATCTTTCAACCAAACAAGTAATTATGAGATAATGTCTTAGTTTCCTATCTCCTCAAGGGCCATTTCATCCCGTTTCTCTTGGTACCATATCTCTGTGGGCTGAGGAGGGATCTTGGCTAAGATGTGGTTTGTGCCCGTGCAGGCAGATTGAATTTATTTCTGGGTGAGCTCATTGCTATCTGTCACCCAATTATCATCGATAAATATTTAAATATCAGGCCAGAGCTCCAGAGCAGAGCCCTGGGTATTAGGCCTTTGTGAGTCCCAGCTGATCATTATTAATTCAATGGCCATAGTTGTAAATTGGCTAAGAACACACAATGGAAGCACTCTCGTCAGTGTGGGCTCATGTCATTGAAAGATGTTTTGGATCTCCTCTTGCCTCATTCCAACAAAATATGAGATGCAATTTGCATCAAACTAAATTTTCTTTTAATTTTTTTTTGCCCGAATAGTATATAAAAATAAGGTGGGCAGAGGCATCGCTGGACTGCATTATTCTGGATGACTCGGAGGTTTGCAGGGTCGCTCTTTGAACTAATGTGAATTGGCAGGCAAAATGCTTTCCATGGAGATGAATTATATGCTCAGGGTTACCTGGGTTTTTATCTGAGTTAGAGAAGTCAGAGTAGATAAAAACGAAATGACCCATTATCAAGTAATCAATGAGAAAGCTACACTCCTGCAATGTCTCTGGATCAATATACAAGTTACCTTTGAGGTAGAGGAATTATTCTTGTGTAGTTCAGAGCAAAGCCCACTTCCAGCCCAACTCCTCTAATGCCCTGGGAGTGAAAGCAGAGAAAACCTCAGGGACAAAAAAGAGGGATGCTGTCTGCGTGGCAGGCTTGTGACAGCAGCATGCAATGGGACCATTTGGGGGACCTGGTGTCCCCCAAAGACACAAGCACAGGCACAAGCTCTATATACTATAATTAACCAAAGAAAGAATGGAGTAGATATGTGTGTGCCGTGTATGACCTTAGGAAGTTATTCAGTCTCTCACTGCTTCTCTCATTTGTAAAATAAGGATGATGAATATTTAATTAGTACTTGTTAAATAGACTAAATTAATAGAGGTGTGCATGTACAACTCTTTTGAAAGTCTAAATTTTAGAAAAGTAACTGAGACATGCATTTGATAGAGCTGAGAGCCCCAAGTCTCTCATGGGAGCTTGGAGCTGGAGAAAGAGGAAAAGTAGCTTTTAGTGGACTTGACACCACGTCAGTCTTATCTGCATAATCTGATTATTATCTACAGAGTCATCCCTTTTAATTCCCACAACCTCCTGAAATAGTTATTGTCACAGCCGTTTTACAGGTGAGAATAATAAAGGTCAGAGAAACATACACAAGATTACACAGCCGTGAGCAGAGAAGCCAGGCGCCTGACTGCATCTACTACCATCAAACCCTGGCTTCTCTGCATCTCCTGCCGTCTTCATGATCCTTGAATATTCAACATGTTAAATAGCCCAGGACTTGCCTCTATTTAGATAAATATTTGCTGAAAATATTGAGGACACTGATACAGATCACTCATCGTTTTATGTTCTTTAATATGTGGGAATAATTATTGCTATATTTTCTGCAATATTTAAGTGTTTTGTATTTATCTTGTTCTACCTCTCTGTCAGCATAGACTAAGTTGTGCTGCAGTAACAAATAATGTCAAAAGTGTCAGTGAATTATCCCTTTGTGACATGCACTTTGTGGACTGACTGCCAACCTGTGCCATGCTTTCTTCCTTTCAGGACCCAAGAAAGCTCCTTTTGGAACATCGTGGATCTCATGGGAGAGAAGAGGGGTGCAGGAACTAGGTGATAGCCCCTGAAGTTCTGCACGGAGGTCGCAGGCGTCGCTTCCGCTCCCATTTCACTGGCCACAGTGACAGATGCCAGACACGATGGCGCGGAAAGGGCACCGTCTTTATGCGGAGGAGCTCTGCAGAGAGAGCCCAGCGAGGAGTGGAGAGAGAGGCGGCAAATGTTTTCACAGTGATGCAACACACCTCACCACCTTACAGCAAGATGCTCTGTGGGCTCTTGGAAGCACACGCTGTTTCCTACTGTTGTTTATCTTAACACCTAGAATAGAACTTTCATTTTTCTAATGTCAGTGCTTGCTTCTCTAGATAGTAAGCTTAATTTTCCTTTTGTGGGAGACAGCCTTGTTAAAAATCAGCAGTTCTCTAAGTGTGTGAAGGGAACCTCATCAGCCCTGAGGCATCCTGTCAGCCTGTGAGGTCACAACTGTGCCAAGAACTCTGAGCTCCCACTCCCCTCCACTCTCAGTCTCTCCTGAGTGTGCCATGGCTTTTCCACTGTCCCATGATGTCTGAAACACATCAGGACAGGTTGAACAGAAACAGATATGAGAGCCCAGCAATCTCGCTCATGGCCAGGCATTAGAAAGATTTGTAAACATGTAAAAATGCCACTCTTCTTACTTATGTTTTGAAAAGCGTAGTTGCGTTTTATAAAAATGTTAACATTTAATAGGTTTTTAAATTTTTTTCAAATTTAATTTTATTTTGCGGGACTGGACATCAAACCCTAGGCCTCACACATGCTAAGTAACACTGGAATTAATCCATGGATCCATGTAGGCAAGGTATTTTTTTAAATGGGCAACTATTTGCAAATTTTATAATTTCTGTCAAAGTTATTGATCATTTTATTTATTTATTTATTGCATTAGGGATTGAGCCCAGGCCCTTTGCACTAAGCTACAGACCTGTCCTTCTTTATTTTTATTTTGAGACAGGGTCTTGCTAACCTGCCCAGGCTGGGCTCAAACTTGCAGCACTCCTGCCTCAGCTTTGAAGAATGCTGGGATTTTAGGCATGTGTCATCATGCCCAGCTACTTGTTTGCATTTTGATAAATATTTTCTTGGAAAATTTTTTGTTTCATCCAGGCTTTCAAAGTTATTAACATTAATCTATATATCATATTATTTTATTGTTATTTCATACAACATTATTTTAGTCTCTGCATAAGATTCCATCACGTGTATGTACTGTAATTCAGTTTTACATTTTAATTTCTTGGTCTCAAGTAGCTGCGAAAAAGGACAGATTTTTCTTCTTGAGTTCTACTGCCAACTCTATCCTGTGTGATCTTGTCAAGTATTCTGGCATTTGGATTCAAATATTGGCTCTGCCACTTAATAGACTGGGACCTTGAGGAAAGAAATAATCTCTCTATAACTGATCTTTCTCTTCTGGGCGTTTGGGGTAATTCCTGTCTCAGCCAGGTGCAGTACAAGAAACGAAAACCCCTGAAGTTGTGTTAGCAGAAAGAGATTCAGCGCAGGGATTCATGTCCTTGCACCGTTGTTGGGAGGCTGGAGGAGTCGTCCCTCGTGTGCACCTGGTGGAGCGACTCCCTCTCAGAGCAGACCCAGCAGGGGAGCTGTTGCCTCCAAAGCCACCGTGGGGGCACTGTTGTGTTCACAAGAACATGACTGAGATGTGTTGCCACTGCTTCTGCTGCAATTCAACATCCCTCCCACACCCTCAGCTGCCAGGTGAAGCTTCCAAAGGAGCAGGAAGTGGCCCCTGCCTCACTTCCACCTTCCCCAACTCATGCAAACACTTGTGACCCGAGTAACCCCATGTTTGTGCAAAACCCCAGGCTCCAAAGGAAGCAGGGTTTTCATCTTTCCAGCATGAAGGCTGTGCAAGCCTTGCATAGTACTCACCATCATACCCTCCGGGTGATTGCTGAGAGGACCAAGCGCAGTCATTCACACAGGTGCCCGGGTAGGATGTGATCAGTGCTATTGTTGTTTGTAAAGAGCAAGCCAGGTGCCAGGCACTGTGCTTATTTACTACACATGGTGGACAAATTAGTCCTATTTTTTTGCTGTCCTCAAAATAGTCCCAGTATAAATAGGAAATAGATATTGAAGAAATAATTATCTCACAACAGAGAAGATATGATGGGCAATGAGGGGATTGGGTACATCTGTTGGTGGTATGTGTTAATTCACTTATTGTTTGTTAAAAAGTAAACGTATTGACGTGACTCGCACGCGGGTTCTGTCTGTAGTCAGGATATAGAGGTGCTGGATGGATGTCGTGCCTGCTGTGTGGTTCATGGATGTTGGAAACAGGAAGGGGAAGGGAAGAGAAGGTCTCAGAGGTGAAAATTTGGGCTGGGCATTTCAGGATGAAGGAGATTTTAGGCAGAGAAGGGAAAGAAGGCAAATTCACAATCCCGAAATGGCACATTTATGATGGATTTTAGGCACTGGCTTAGGGCAGAATTTCCTGGTGTGTTTCCCCGAACACTAGTCCTCAGAGCGGTCTTTGCAGGGACAGTTCTGGGGTTAGACACTGTATGGAGACCACAGCGACTGTCAGTCACGTTGAAAAAGCTTACACTAAAGTGTTAACTTTAACTCAAATTTATATTTGTTGGCCCGTGGAAAACTTCTTTGATCTATATACTAGCATGGACAACAGTCCGGAGTACGCACAGTCCCGAGAGTGTCCCCCACTGCGTTCTGCACAGGCAAAACGAGGCGAGGAGGCCAAGGGTTACAGTGCTGCGGGATAAGCGCCAGCAAGCCAGGGATGGTTTTGCTTCAGCACTTTGATTTCCCCAGCAATTAACCCAGGACCTGGCACATCATAGATGTGCAAAGAATAACTGGCATGAAAAACTGTTGAAGCAATAAATAAGTGATCTAGAAGAGAACTCGGATAGCTCAGTTCTCGGATTTATGGTTTTATTTACAGACCTCCCAACTAGTAGGAAAACATTTCCAAAAAGACACAGAGAAATTCTCCACGCAAGAGTTATGCGGAGACTCTTCCCTCTGAGGGTAGAGTTGGCAGATGAACTCATGCAATATTTGGTACATACTTAGACCAAAGAATACTCACTGTCTATCTGAAATTCAAATTTAACTGAGCATCCTATATTTTTATTTGTTTAGGGGACAGTATAGAAATCTTTCTACTCATTAATGTTTCTTGCTAATCACCCCCAAAAAGATTCATAGACTTATATTTTACTTTTCAATGTATCACAGGGCCAAGCCTTTTAAGTGGGTCTGAGAAGATAAACCAATTATGTACAACTTATACTCTTTCAAGTTCCTGCTGTGAGGGAAAGCTTTGTGTAAACAAGGAAGTGACAAAGCATTTATTTCATCAGTGTGGGCCCTACCACGCGCAAGGGGGAGCCCAGCGAACTCCTCTAGCAGGAGGACCTGCTGTGACTGACCTGGGGGAGCTCCGCAGAGACCAGGAGAGGCCTGTGAAGGAGCGGGGAGGACCGACTCCTAATGAGTTTGGAAGGCACAAGGGAGGACACTTGCTCTCACACCCAAGCCAGGCGCATGCTGCTAAGAGCAAATATTTATAGCCACAAAATTCCTAGAACTCAGACCAGGTGAATCCTTCATTTTGTGCAGCACAGACCCGGACATAGATTACAAATCTGATGTTCTTAGAAGCACTCCTGCTCACCATCCATCTCTGTCCTGCTCCACAAGCGAGCACAAAGGTTAAGCACAAACCATGCTGTTATTCTTCTGCCAGGAGGATCCTGACCTTAAGACAACTGAATGATTAAAAAAGAGCAGTAAGAGCAAAACAGCAAAAAATCCTCCTTTTCTGCCATTGGGTGGTTGTTGAGTCTGTTTGCTTTTCTTTCATACTCAGCTTGGGTCTGAATTATGCTTTTTTTTTTTTGAGACAGGGTCTCATTCTGTAGCCCAGGCTGGCCTTGAACTTGTGATCCTCTTGCCTCAGCCTCCAAGAGTTCTGGGATTTATGTGTGTTTTTAAAAACACAAACCCAAAGTCCAGTTAGTCCTCAGGTAGCTTTTTGCATTGTATTCTTTTTGTGTGCGTTATTTCTGATGATGCACTCTGGTGAATTTGCTTCTGCGGAGAAGGGCGATGACTTGTTTAAAGTATTGATTAATTGCACTTTCATCCCTCACGTTGCTCATTTTATAAACATTAACAAATGCACACTCTATGCCAGGAACCATGTGCAAGGCACAGATCAAACAGATAAAGCACAGTCCATGTGCTTAAGGAGCTGACAGGTTAAACAAATGCTTGCAATTCATTGAGCTAAGTCAGCAGCAGGAGCAATACAGAGGTGCCGTGAAGGGGGCTCCGGCAGCAGTTCCACCTGTGGGCAGTATGTAGGGCACCACGCAGAGAAGATTTATGAGCTGGGTGCTGAGAACAAATAGGCCTTTTCTAAGAGCAGAGAGGAAGGATGGGGACGGCATGCAAAGGCGAGTAGAATTTGTTGTTCGGTGAGAGGCCTCCACAGACAAAAGATGACTCATTGAGATCCAGAGTGAAAGCAGCATAAATTCTTTATTTTTTATATAAAAAGTAAACTTTGCTAATACCCAGTATGTGACTTAGAGTTCGGCACATATGATTTATCAATAAGAGGGTCCCAACTTATGATGGTTCAAATAAGGATTTTTTGACTTTACAATGTGAAAAGCAGTGCTGGGAATTTTCATAGTTGCCCAGGCTGTATTTTCTGGCCACGCTGAGCAGTGGCAGTGAGCCAGAGTTCACAGTCAGCCACGCAGACACAAAAAGCACCAACCAATAGGACAGTGTACAGGGCTGCTAGGCAAGGACGTTGGGCAGGTTAGGCATACTAAGTACATCTGTGACTTATGATATTCTCAGCTGATGACGTGTCTGTCAGGGGTAACCTCACTGCAGTAAGCGTACCTGCATTCTCTACCTGTTTGATGGACTTCACAGTTCACAATGCTTTGCCAAGAGGGGGCGCTCGTGATCCCCTGATCGGGTTAATACTGCTGGACTGGCAGAATTAGGGGTTCACCTCATGGCTCCCAACTCAGGCTACAGCAGTGCCAACAGGAGTCTAGATAAATAGGCTCCATATTAGTCCAGGGTATCTCAAAGTGCAGGTCTGGGACAGAATGCCTAGGACACTGATTATTATTATTGTTTTTTAAAAAGCAAACTCCTGGCCTATCCTAGGTTGATAGAATCAGCACCATTCAGAAAGGGGGCCCAGGAACCCGTCTAACAAACTCCCTATGTGATTCTTACTGTCTTAGTGTGCTCAGGCTGTGTTAGGGTTTATATCTGGATGTCCCCAAGAGCCTTGTGTGCTCATAGGTGGTGCTTTTGGAAGGTGATTGGACCGTGGGGATCATAGCTGGCCTGCTGCTAGGAGGTGGGGTCTGGTCAGAAGAAGGGGGTCACAGTGGGCATGACCCAGAGGGGTGTATCGCCCTTCCTGGCTCCTCCCTTGATCTCTCTGCTTCCTGTGCACCGTGCTGTGAGCAGCTCTCCCCCACCGCGGTCCTCTTCCATGCCATCCTGGCTTGAAGCCAGCTGACCGTGGACTGAAACGTGAGCCAAAATGCACCTCTCCTTCCTTCGGTTGTGCATGTCAGGTATTTTGTCCCAGCAGTGAGGAAACTAAGTAAGATAGGCCGCCTTGGCATGAACCCTAGACTGGGTGGCTTAAGTAACAGATTTTCTCACAGTTTTGAAGCTGGAATTCCAAGATCAAGTCCTGGGGAAGGCTCTGCTATGGCTCACAGCTGGCCACTGTCTCACTGTGTCCTTGCATGTTGAAGAGCAAGCTCTCTTCTTGCAGGGGCTCCGGGTCTGTTGGATCAGGGCTTTCCCTTAAGCCCTCACTTAACATCAGCCACCTCCTTAAAGCTCCCGTCTCTAAAACATGCATGTGGGACAACCAGGGCTTCAACTTAGAACATTTGAAGGGGGCGGGGCACAATTCAGTCCATGGCACTTATGTTTGCTGAAATCTGGGGAGCACTACTCAGCTTAACTAGTAAAGAAGCAGTGCAATCAGGGGTAGCCTTGATGATCATTCTCTTTGTTCCAGAGTCAGATCTGAGAGGAAGAGCAGAGCCCTGTGGGGTTTACAGCTCCCTCCCTTGCCTGCTGCACTAATGCTGTCTGCTAGACATGCAATGGGAGCCAAAATGGGAACCACATGTAGTTAAAAATTTTTAACAGCCATACTAAAAAAAAAGAGCAAAAAGGAATTGGCCGCTGGGTGGGACAGGTAACGCTAGACCGTTCCAGCTCTCAACCCAGAGCCCAGGGAGGGAAGCAGAGGTGTGTGGCGTGACAAGCTGCACAAATAGCATCATTTCTAAGAAAGGCTTTATCATTATGATTAGTCTTGAAATGTTTTTGTTAACATGACTCCTCTTACCAGCAGCTCGAGATGTCGAGTACAAGCAGAGAACACAAGCTGACAGCTCATCCTAGCAGTTGAAGAAATTGTCCCCATTCAACATGCTGTTTACCATTTACATAAGAAATCAGAAACTGCCAGAGCTGCCTGATGACTGAGCCGTGCTGACTTGGTGATAGTTTGCTCTTAAATTAATATGGAGCTGTGTTTGATTTATCCTCTTCGGCTATCACTGCTCACCTCCACTGAAGCTTTCTTAAGACCACAATAAAGGTCACCTCAAAGGTTCCAAACTGGATTCCAACCGTGAAGAATGTAATAACCCTGAAACTGGCTCCTTCAAACAGAGCGCTGTTTGGCGCTGGGGTGGGGAGAGGGTGTGGGGAAGTTCTTTGAATTTTACAGAATGAGGGAAGCAGGAAGCTAATCATGAGGCTGAACGTATCCATACTGTACAAGACCAAATTTGGGATCTTCCAGGCTCTAGGTGTGCGATTGGTGATGTGCTGCCTTGGTCCCCCTAGCTCCCCAGACCTCGCAGTGACACTGGGGACAACACATTCTTGTCCTGTTGAGGGAACATGGGATGTTCTGCTGGAAGAGAGAAAGTTTTGTGAGGAGGACAGTAGCAGTCACTCTCCCATATTTGAGAGATTTTTGGAAAAGGAATCGGACTCACTATAGGCAAATTAGCTCACATCTTTAGCTCAGTAAAGAAAACCTTTAAAATGAGATTAATAAGTGGAGGGTCCACCACTCTCTGTGTGCTCTGGGGATCGTTAGCCATCTTAACAAGCCTACGATAGCTACTCTGTAACTGTGCTTGTTTTGTGATAAAAATATGGCAATTTTTTATTTAGATATTAACATGAGGCCAAAAAGACGTGAATACAAACCCAGCAATGGTTTTCATTCTTTTTAAGATAAGAAATTCTTTTTCCTTCCCCCAGATGGGCGATTCGGCTGCAGGTCCAGCTCTGACTGCCCGCATTGGTCTGCAGTGCGCATTTCGAGGCTCAGCTGTCTGCTGTTCGTGTCCCTCCAGCCTCCCAAGGTGGCGCCTAAGGTCTTATCCCAAGAGCTCTGAGAAGCACAGTTTTAAAACAGCAAGCTTTAGCCCTAGTGCAAGTACTTGACTATCTACCTGGCTAATTTTGTATCCTTATTTTTAATTGATAACAATAGCAATCATGATCCTTGGGCACTGTGCCAAGCTTTTTGCATACGTTACGTTCATTCAGTCTCCACAACAGGCCTTCAGTGACTGCCACCTCACCTCCCACATTGCACTGTGCAGAAACCAATGCTGATGGAGCTTGGGGACTTGCCCAGAGTTGTAAAGAAAGGAGGTGAAATTTGATTCCCATCTGTCTAATTGCAAATCCTACAAGCTCCAAATATAAATGTATCTTTCTTTTTTTCTTTTTTCTTTTTTTTATGTGGGTACTGGGTACCGAACTCAGGACCTCGTGCTTGCCAGGTAGGTGCTGGTGCTGCTGAGCTATATCACCGGCCCCAGAATAGCCTAGCTATAGTTCTTGTTTGGCTGAGTGATCCCCCACATCTAATTGCTACACATTTAGGAAAGAAAGTAGGTTTGTGGGTAGCAACTGCCTAGAGTCTGGGGTTGAGGAGAGTTCTAAGGCCTCAACTGGTGGGGAAGGGAGGGAAAGGAACATAAGAACTTCTGGTCTAGTGTATCACTGTATCTCTTGTGGACTTTATTTATTTATTGTAAAAGACCCACTTGAAACAATAAAAGGAATATTTCAAAAGAGCCATTCTTTGCCCCATCTTTGAAGAGGTTAACTTTCTAGATAGTACTTTAAAATGTTCCCATTCTACCCTCATTTCTTTTGAGATTTGCAGTTCAGAGATCTAGGTTGCACTCCCAGGAGACCATGAACTAGGGTTTAATCTGTTACTGCTGTCCTCTAGGGTGCAGAGGCAAAGACGGCATCCCTGGACTATCTGTGGGGACTGCCTGAATGCTGCAATGACTGTGTCTTCTGCATAGAATTGGGTAAAGTGAGGGAGTGTAGGGCCAGGCTTTTCAGTTAAAGGCAGTGCAGTATACCCTCGCAAAGTCACGGTTCAGAGTTTGAAGCCTGTCACATGCGGATTTTTCCTTAGAATCTAATTGAGGTTCATAGAAACCACACAATTTCCAGGAAACTGCAAATATCCTCCACAATTGTGTTTTTGATGGGAGGTTTCCAAGTAGCCAATCCGAGAGCATTATTCAGTTCTCCTTGCTGCTGATTGGCTGCTGTCCTGTGACCCACCTTGGGCAGATGCACCTGGCATTCCTGCATCGTAACAGGCTGCTGTACTGCAGTGTTCTTGGTTTTGTTCTTAAAGCCCTAAGATCCCTAAGATGCCACCAAAATGACCTGTACCTTCTAAGGCTTTATTCATACAGCATTTTATTAAGTTAAATTACATAACTGTGGGAGACATAGCATATGTAGGGTTTAAATTATAAAAATAGGCATTTATGGGCGTTTTTCTGAACATATTTGTGGGTGCTGTAGGAACGTAACTCCCATGAATCTCAGAGGCCCGCTGTATTGAATTATTAAAGTCACCTGCAGTGGAAGATCCCAAAACCCGTCTGCTACAGCATGTAGCTAATGGTGCCCAGGATCTCTGGATAGAAGGGAAAGCATTGCAAAGCAGTGTCCCTGGTGCTGTTTGGTTCTAGGTGGTGAACCCTAAACACGGTCCAGCCATAGACAATTTGATTTTCTCCCCATCTGAACACACTGCTCCTTTGCAAACCTTCCGTGTTCCACTGGAGAAAGGGCCGGTGGGTCTGGAGGACAGCTCGGCTCTCTGGGCTGCCCACCGAGGCTTCGCCTGGGGTCGCTGCTGTGGATTAATTAGCACAGACTGTCCGCGCTGGGATTTGTGGAAACCGCAGTGGCTTTAACCAAATAGCCAAAAACAGTGTCTGGCAGGTAACAGTCTTAAGACACATAGAAATTCCAGTGAGAAAAGATTTATGTAATTACCAGCGTAACCACGCAATGACCAAAGTAGTGACTCTACACATGGTCGGGTATTACAACCGGGCATCTGAACAGTAAGGAACCAAGACAAAGTGGGGGAGTTCCACGTCACCAGCAGCATCAGTTTTATTTAGAGATTTACCTCAGAAAATCCTGGCATGGTTTGGTGCACATCTCCAGAACATAAGCAAGCTCAGCTCTTGTAATTAATCTTGCTCTACCAGGCTGAATGGGGACTTCTGGGTAGAAGGCAGTCTGAGCTGCTCAAGGAAGTTCTCTTGTCCTGCTTCAAACATAGACATCCCAGACAAAATATATTGAAAAAAATTGACTGCGTGACAGAATATTCAACTGACACACCTATAAGTGCTGGAAGTCAGGAACACCCAGCAGCTAGAGGGAGTAGATAGATCGCATGTAGCCCAGAAGCAGACCAAAGCCTTCAGGATTGCAGTTATGGTGCTGCTATAGTTTAGATCTAAAATGTTCAGCAAAGCCTCACAAATTCAGAGGTAAGACTTTTGAAGGTGATTGGATCACAAGGGCTCTAATTCCATCAGTTAGTCGTCCATTGATGAGACTACAATCGATGGCCTCATTGAGAGGTGATGGAAACTTAGGAAGCAGAGCCATTTAAAAGGAGGGGCTTATGGAGAGGTGACCTTGACTGCATCTGATCCCCAGCCACTTGCTCTGTGCTCTTCCCTTCTCTCTCTGAGGTGAGTGGCTTTGCTTCACCATGCTTTCCTGCTATGAGGCTCTTCTCATCTCGGGCCACAGCAGTGGGACCAGCGACCATGGACTGAAACTTCTGAAACCATGAGCAAAATTAACTCTTCCTCCTGGAAGTGGTTTTTTTTCTATATATTTTGTCACAGATGTTCATAAGAGGGCAGGAATTGAGGTCCCAGGCTGCATGGGGAGAAGCAAGAAATGAACTTGTAAGAAAAAAGAAAAAAGAAAAAAAAGTCCCGGAAGTTGGAAAAGAATTGGCTATACTCCTACAATTTTAAAAGTTTTACTATTTAGCCCAAGAACGTGGCATTGGAGGGGAAGAGACTTGCCCAGTGATATGGAATGAGGAACTGGCATCCGGCGTCCTAGTTATGGGCAAGTGTGCGGCCAGACTTCTTATCCTACCCCACTGGCATGGAAAACCAGGTAGGGACTCTTTCAAAGCTCCTTATGCCGTCTCCACACTCAGTGCTCAAGTGGACTCCTGCACAAATCTTCTACTGAAGGTGAGCTCACAGGCAAAAAGCACAGGGCACCGGGAAACCCATCCCATAAAAATTAGCTACCAGTGAGTATACGCAGGAGGAGACAGTGCTCCACGGGGATCTCAGATACGGAGTGGTGTGAAATGCACTTAAAAATAGTATGTTTAAAAGGATCAAAGAAGTAAAGGCAAACTTCAAATCCATAAAGTTTAACTAAGACCTTGTAGAAAACAACAGATAAACTTGAAAAACAAGTAGAAATTTATGAAACAAAAACACATAGTAATTTAAGTTACATCAATGGGTTGGGTTGGGTTAAATAGTGGGCCACTATTTACAAACTACAGCCTGTGGGCAGCTGCTATAGCTGTAAATAAAGTTTGCCTGGAGCTCAGACATACCCGCTCACTACCGTCCTATTTTAGGTTTCCGTTGAGCTCTAACAATAGAGTTGAACAGTTGCCATAGAGACCAAATGACCCACAAACCCTAAAGCATTTACTATCTAGCCCTTTAAGAAAACATTTGCCAACCCTAGGTCTTGATTGTATGTACAAGAGAATTAGTGATTTGGAAGATAGAGCTAAAGACATCACCTAGTGCATAGCACCACACAGATGGAACACACGATGGAGAAGTTGAAACATGAGGCACATCTGGAGAAGCCAGCCATGTCCATTTCAGCAGTGTCTAGGTTGCCTGTCTGCAGAGAGCACTTCCGGATGACATAGCTTAGCTGGCTATGGTCAAGTTGCCTCTTGAGTTCTGGCCGGTGGGACACAAGAGGAAGCAGCAGCACTTTCCAGCTCGCCTAAAAAATCTCTCCTATGCATCCCTTCATTAGACGATGGAAGTTCTTGGTTTTTCTGTGAACAGTACTCTGTCCCATCTGTTGCCCTTCATCCAGCTGTGATATGAACTAGAAAGGAACCATTCTAAAGCCACTGATGTCTTGAGTTTCTTCCTATGGCAGTCACCACCCTACTGAGTGTGTACTTAATAGAACTGCAGAAGGAAAAGAGAGCAACTAGTACTCTTCAACTTGAATGTGCATCTGACCCATCTAATCTTGATTTCATGGGTCTGGGAGGTGTCAGATATTTTGCATTTCTACCAAGATCCCTGATGGTGAAGATAGTCCTGGTCCATAGACTATATTTTGAGAAGCAAAGATGAGAGAATGAGGCAGAGGCAGTATTCAGAGAGAGGGTGGCAGAGAAGGTCTCATCTTTAATATGCCACAGGCTGTTCTTTGTCTATTTCCTTCTATTTTCTTATTTTTCAAGTGAAAGTATACTCACCTTCAAATACTGGGGAAGCTGGCCAGTACATTTCAGCAGATGGGGACACTGGGTCCATCTCATGTTTCCAAAGGTCACTTTGGCCATCTTGGTCACTCACATGCACTCACACTCAGAAGTGCTGTAGGAGGCCCATGGATAAAGATTTGGATGGATTTTTCCCATATTTCATAATTGTCTTTGCCAAGGACCCTGTCCAAGTGCAACACCTTCACTTTCCACTCCATTTCAGGCCCAGATTTAGTGACTCTGAACATCCCCAGACTCTGACTCCCGGACAAGAGAACATTTAGATAGCTCAGGTGTAGTCCTGACCTGAGGCCCTCAGTCGGGAGCAGCATGGATTCGGAGTGGGGCTGGAGCTACCCCAGCTAGCGGGGTCCTCTGGATCTGCATCTGCCCCAGCCAGCAACGCTGTGACCGCCAGGGCTCTTCTCCAAGGGTGGTTCCCTCTGCTCCAAGGGAGCAGATGATGGCAGCTGGGGTGGGGACCGCATCAACCTGTAGCTGGAGCCTGCTGAGTGCTCAGCTTTCCCAAGCAGGCCTGAGGCCCTGGATGGGAAAACCACAGTGAATGTCATTTGCTTTGCATGCCAGCCTGGAAAGAGACGATGGATGCACCCTGTACAGTGGGACCTGAATGTCACAGAGGAGAGAGGTGCATGAAGACAACTTAGCAAACTTGTAAATTTTTTATTTAAATGAGCCTGTCCCATCATCATGAAGGATAATGGGTGCATTGGCAAAGTCTAAATTTTCATCTCTATAGTACTTAGAAGTTTTCAGTAGTTCATACAATTTGTATGCTCATAATAAACTTTTTTTGCTGAGGCTATAACTTGCAGTGTCTATGAATGAGTATGCTCAAAATTCCGTTCTAACATTGATTTAGTTTTTCTCTTGTCCTGCCAAGATGTATTGTAACTAAAGCCACCTCCCATCTCTCAGGAAGAAGATGGAGTGTACAACCATATAATAAGGTGATACAAACATAAAATATTAATATGGCTAATATCAAAAAGTTAGCACATAACAGGCACTGCTTTAAGGATTCTTTGGGTCTTAACTCATTTGTTCCTAATACAATCACCCGCCATGCAGTACTGTTACCCCCACCTTATAGAAGGAACCTGAGGCCAAGGAGTTAGTTATCTGTCCAGGTCACATAGCTGGAAAGTGACAGAGTCTGATTTGAGTCATCAGTTGAACTCCAGAGACCGTGAGCACAGTGGCGCTGCTGTCACTTGGTACAGTCCAGCTTGATTTTCTTCTTCCTTACAGAAAGCAGGTGGCCTGGGAAGCCTTATGGGATCCTAGAATCGAATTGTCCAATGTGGCAGCCGTCTGTGGCCTCCAAGCTCTTGAAGACGCCAGTCCAAATTGAGATATGCTGTGAGAGAAAAATGCAAACTGTGTTTCGAAGACTTAAAAAAAAGAAAGCAAAACATCTCTTTTGTAATTACAGTATTTCATATTGGTTAAAATGTGGAAATGATAATATTTTTAGATATAAACTGTCCCTGACTTGTGATGGCTTGACTTACGATGTTTTGAGTAATGATTTTGTGAAAGTGAATGCATTTGTAGAAACTGTACGTGGGATTTTGAATGTGTATCTTTTCCTGGGCTGGTAATACGCTGTGTGATCCACGCTCCCAGTGCTGGGCAGCTGCCTGCCAGCCCACGACAGCAAGGGGAGCCACCGCTACTCCACCGCGTGCTGTGCTAGGAAGGGAGGACAATGGGTAGGTCAAGCGGTCAGGGCATTTTTCTAGTTCTTAGCCAGCAGTGATTTAGCAACGCTTGGGGACATTTCTCATTGCTGCAGTAGGGGAAGACACTACTAGTCTCTAGGGAGGAGAGACCAGGTTCCTGCTGAATATTCCAAATGTGAAAGACAACCCTGCAAACAAAAAAGTACCCAGTCCAAAGTATCAGTCATGCTGAGTTAGACAGAGGTGTGTCTCACGCTGCACTGGGATGTGAGCCTCAGGTGACACTGCCTGACCAAACCCTTGCTGTCACCTGCTGGAAGAGCTCACTTAGCACAGTGGGGGTCGTGGGTAGATCTGCGGCCACTGTGCCCAGGCCATGATGACAGCTGTGGTGGCACTGACCTCACTGGCACCAGCTCTATGTCTGGTCTGAAGGCGGCTTCCTTACGATGTCATCTTGTTGGATTCCACACAGTCCTGGCTGATGGAGGTGAGGGAAGCTGCCAGCCCAGGCTACACCACCAGCAAGCACAGGACCCTGTTTGTACCCAGGTGCTCCATCCAGAGCCAGGATGGCTTATTCCCAGGACAACCAAGGAAACAGGTCGTGAGGGTCTGCATTCTTGGGGACAGATATTGCCCAGGAGCTGTTCTTTCCAACTCTTCAGGTAGTCTGTAGTTGGGTTGAGTCTTCACCTTTGCAACGTTGAAGCCCTAGCTTGATTCCTTTTCCACGGGTAGGGATTGTGGCTAGCACGGTTTTTGGACATCACAACAGGGGATTTGCCTGAGTTTCTCATGGCACAGTCTAGCTAAGGAAAGAGGGCGGCAACCTCTCTGCTTTGTCTGGACCCCTCCAGATGTTCCTCATTTGCGGGGTGTGTGTGCGTATGTGTGCGTGTGTGTGATGCCACTCCCTTTCATGCTGGCTGAGGAGACAGAAGCTCAGGGACCTCCAGGCTGCCCCTGTCTGGTGTCTGGGCAGATGTCTGTTGCTCACGTGGCTGGTGTGATTCTGAGGTAGCTTCTGGGCAGCTATGGAAAAGCTTCAAGGGGTACTGGGTAGCTGAGCCAGAATATAATTATGTGTCACTTTACAGATGGGGACACATGCCTACAAGGTCCCGCCTGTGCACGCGTAGGCTATACAGTGCATGTATCTGATAGAGCCTGCCGTTCCTGCAGCTATGATGAACACAACACCACAAGATTAAATAGCACACAAAAGAAAGATGTTCACTGAGGGTCAAGATTTCACTTGGAACAGAACCTGGCAAGCCAGCTGCCTTGGGGCTGACTAAACCGGCAAGCCAAGGCCTCTGCCCTCAGCAATGTGTGGCGAGAGGCGCAGCAAGTAGAAGAGCCTCTAATAGGTTCTCTTTCCTGGCTTGCTCTTTGCTTAAAAGTGTCTCGGTACAAGTGGGAATTTGGATTTCACAAGAAACAGCGAAAGTATAAAATCTATTCTTCAAAGTGCAGCCAGGAGGAGGCCCCAGGCAAAACTGTCTGTGTAGCTGCTTTCTGTTCCCGCAGACCCTGGCTCCCGCCTGCCTTTCCTTCCCTCATTCGCCAGTGAGTTCCCAGCTCCACAGTCTCCTTCTCCTTTGCAACATTTCCCTTCTATCCAATTGACCGTTAAGTCACAGCATTACTTACACTCTTAGCTAATGTTATCTTTTCAGGACAAGTGGCCTTAAACCAAAGAAAGAGTTGCAATTGTGTAGTTGGGAGAAAAGCACACTACAGTAAAGTAGCAGTTATTTGGCACTTTCTGTTCCCTGGCAAACCGTGGTTGACACTGTTGCTTCCTTACCCAGAAGCCATCCCACACCAACTCCTCCTGTCCCATTGGCTCTGAGCCTTTTCATGTTCTGGGACGCTGTCTCCCAGGGGTAGGCTGCTTGTGGCCTTGGTTTAATCTGAACATGTGCCCGGTTTCCTGTTGCCAAGTCTTGGTGTGGCCTTGCTGTGTTGGCAGTGCCAACTTGCCGGTGAGACGACAGGGGCTCCTCGGACAGGCTTTCTTCCCAGCTGTGGCAGCCTGTGGGGGAGAACCTGCCCTCCTGCTGTCCGGCTAGCTGCTGCTTGAGACGGTGCTGCTGGGACATTCCACTGCTTGCATCCGTCAAGGGAGACCCACTGAAGGTGGCACACAGAACGACGGAGAGAAGCTGAGTCCTCAGTAGTGTTAAAACAAAACCCCTGCTCGACAGCCTCGGAACTTCCGGTTTTGTGAGACAGTAAGTATATATAAATGGTATTTTCAGTTGGGTCTTCTGTTATTTAGAGCCAAACGCATCCTAATGAATGATGTGCTAAATGCTTAATGTAGATCATCTCATAACTTTGCATTGAGGAATTGGACATTAGAGAACTTAAGTGACTTCTTCAAACTGCTCAGGCAGCAAGTGGGGCCTCAGACCAGAGATCTGCCTTCAGCCTGCCTGGCTCTCAACACATGCCCAAAAGTCTCTCTCTTGCTTCTACCTCCGTGGCCTTAAGTAAGTCTTTTAACCTGTTGGGCCACCATTATTCTTATCTGTGAAGAAAGAGACTGTGCTGGGTGGGGTCAAATGTCCTTTCCATCTCTAAAATTTTAGGAATAAAATTCCAACTCCACAACAGTTGGCCCCTGATAGCCAAGTCCTAACCCCATGTGACCATTGGAGGTCTCTATTCAGTCAGCTCCATGGGTGCTTGTAAATTAATCTATCTCTGGATAGCATAAGGAGAAATGGATGGATCACAGTCAAAGCTATGTCGTGGAATGGCTCAGTGAAGAACTCTGCTGTGCCCATGAGTGCCCACTGGACTCTGCAGTTGGCACCAGGCTCCCTCTTGGTGGCCACTGGAGGCCCTCGCTGGTGACCATATACTGTCGTGTGTTCCAGACTGTCCTGGATTCTTCCCTTGCTCCAGGGTAAAAATCTCTGGCAGAAGCAAGTAGGTCGTGTGGACTTAAGTTGTAGGCTATGGTTGGTGAAGCCTGAGATATCAAATAGCTCAGGTTGGGTTCCCACAGAAGCAACCCCCAAAACAAGGATTTGCGCATGAGCAGTTATCTGGGAGGGAATTCAAGGAAGCATTAGTAAGGTGGTGGGGACTCGGACAGGGAAGGAAATGAAAGAAACAGTGAGGGCTTTATTACTGAGCAAGTCATTCTGTGACCAACTGGGGCTTACTCCTTCTGGGGATCCTGAAAGCTGACATAGGCCAACATCCCTTGGAGATGTCCTATAGGGGGGACAAAGGAACCAAGTTATTGCACCACCAATGCTAGAACGTCATTGGCTGAGGTCTGTGGGGGTGGCGGAAGGTGAGGTGACATCGCTACACTGCCTGGCCATCCTGAGTCCTGTGCAAGCCCTGTAGGGATGGGTCGGAGGAGCTGCTCACTGGGGTGTGGGGCTGCACGAGGACCTGGCACGAGCTCGTCTCACCACAGTGCACACAACCTAGGAAGCTGGACGGCCCCACAAGGCCAATCGCCACCATGTGACATGTCAGGGGCCAGATCTGGGTCCTTCAGCTGTCCCCAGCATCTGAGGCCTGGCCTACACGCTAGCAGTGCAGTCTGTCAGGCCCCTGGGGCCTTATGGCCTCCTCCGGGGTGTTCCATCCCTCTGAAGACCCTGAGCTTCCAACAGAGAGAGCACCTTCGATGCTTTTATCCCTACCTCCTTGCATTCTTTGCAGTGTAGGTGTATAGAATTCACTGTGCTCTTGAAAGCAAATTCAGTGTTTTATAAATACCATAATTAGTAATCTACGTAGCTTTGTAGAAAACTGGAGTCATCCATATTTGGAAGGGCCAGTAAATCATGTAGAGCCCGTCGTTTCCAGCCTGAAAACCGTCTACAGCATCTTGCTGTGACTGAGGGTCATCGCGGCTGTCCGAGGACTTCCAGGGGCACTGTGGCTTTGCGGTGAGGAGGGGGCTCTGCAGGCAGCTTGCTGGCCTGTGCGTCCTGGTTGAGAGATTTACTCGACGCCCAGCCATGGGCAAGTAATGTTTTCAGCCTCCACTTTCTCATCTACAAAATGGGCAGGTTAGTAATATCGCCTCGCAGGGGGGGTTGGCAGGATTATATTTAAAATTAATTATAAACATATACCTAAAAAGTATATGCACAAATAACATACATGTTTATGGACCTGTGCCTGTGTCTATGTAGATGTGGGCACCACGCTCTGGCTCTGTTGGCATAGCCATTAGCATTCCTTGTGGAGAAGAGCGGCTACTGATGGCAAGTGCTTCAGGCCACCAAACCCAAGTCTCCTGTCCTCTGTCTTCCATGAAAAGTTCAATATGGAGACAAAAACCTAAATTCCACTCTCCCACAGGAACAACTTTGAATCATGCATCAACCTCGTGTTACCACCAGAAACCATCGTGGCTATTGTTTTCCTTTCATGATTTGCCTTCAAATAAGAGAAATGAGTTATCGCCCACGAACTAAGAGTCCCCCAAGTGCCTTCCAGGGCCGGAGTCACAGTGTCCATTCCCACCCAAAAGGCTCTGAGAAGTCCTGTGATAAATCATTCCCCATATGAATCCGGGCATGAAATCTTCCATTAATCTTTGAACATCCCTGCAGTTGATTTGTTTACCTTCTTTTCAACAAGGTTCTCAATGTTGACCTTAAATATGACAGATCCCAGAAATAAGTACTTTATTTTCACAAAAATGTAATTTAATAGTTTTTGGGGTTTTTCTTTGTTTTTTGTTTTTTTCAGTATCAGGGCTTGAACTGTGTACCCTGAGCTACAGCTCCACCTGTTTGGTTTTTTACTTTGAGACAGGATCTTACTAAGTTTTTCAGGCTGTGATCCTCTTGCCTCAGCCTCTGGAGTACCTGGGATTACAGTCAAAAACTTAAAAAATTTTTGAGACGCTTTAAACTGAACATTTTCCTATGCTCTTTTCCAGGACAGTTTTCACTGCTCAGTGGGGAAGACAGGCAGGCAGAAGGCAGGGGGTCTGTCCTCTGCTGTGCCCTTTCTTGCCCCCACCCCAGCCCGGGGAGCAAGAGCGAATCCTGCACTGTGCGACCTCGCTGCCCTTCCCCCACGCCCCGAACAGTGGGCTCTCACCTTCGCAGCGTGAACAACTGAAACTCGCCAAGCGGGCGTATTTTCACCAGAACCTTCTCTTCTTTCAGGTGTCCCTAAAACCAGCACTGAAGAATATGTGCTCCCCTCACACAATAGTGGACGGGCTCCACCCCCGAAGAAGAGGGAGGCTGAGGAAAAGGTCGCGTTCAAGTCTGAATCGCAAGGTTCCTCCCACGTCTCGGTCCAGGCCAAGGCCTCCCGCACCGCTTCCCCTGGCAAACCGTGTCCTCGGGGCTGCAGGACAGCGCCCTGGAGAACCACAGAGCCGCAGGATCTTGGGGTAAACCTGGATTCTCCACTGTGCAAAAGAAGTAGCTGCAGCCTTAGAGTAAGTGCTTTGGCCCAAGCCACACAGGGGACAGGTTCTTCCTACCCTCCGCAGGCAGCTTTCTCCATTTCCCTCCTGCTCTGCTGTGTTAGGGGTTTAGAGGGAGTTGCGGGGGGTGTTCATGTTCTGGCTTCACAAATTGGGTTTTTTTAAATCTTTTCTAAATTGTAGTCAAGAAATATATTGCTGCATTTAAGATCTCTTTCATTCATTCATTTCTTTAATAAATATTTATTAAATGCTTACTGAGCAGTGGGCATCTGGCCAGGGGATTCTTCCTCTGGGTCTGTTAAACAAAGATGATTTATTTGCCCCTGAAGCTGGTAGCATGAGGCCCTAGGCTGGTTGCTATATGTACAAAAAATACCATAGTTTTGGCAGCAGATGCATTGACCGTAATCACCTGAGACCCTCACTGTGCCCAGCGCCTCAGTGTCCCCCATAGCAAGACAGTTCCTGTCTAAGACCTTCGACTTGAAGCTTTCCAGGGGCGGCTACAGACTTGTGCACCTGTTTCTTTGTGGGAGATGAGGGCAGTTCTCTTCCTTGAAGATTGCAGAGCACAGTGTAGCCCGAGGTTGGTGCACTTGTGCCAGCCCCTATCTCCACAGTGCAAGAGACTTGGCTAAGCTGATTGGGCCTGGCCCCAATCTTTCTGGACTCCTAGGGATGGGGGTGGGGAAACAAGGGCATCCTATGGTCTGCAGGAAGTCAGTACGTCTGGGGTAGGTCTCACCTTGAAGTGTTAAAAAAAGTTTAAATGGGTTATGGTGTTGCATGCCTATAATCTCAGCACTCTGGAAGGCTGAGGCAAGAGGATTACAGGTTTGAGCCCAGCCAGTGCAACTAAGCAGTTTATGAAGACACTGCCTCAAAATGAAAAATAAAGAAGGGCTGGGGTTGTAGCTCTGTGGGAAGACCTGTGGGAAGACCCTGGGTTCAATCCCCAGTATCACAACACAAACAAATCAAGCAAGCTCAGTGAATATTCCTGCCTGCTCTGTTCCAGTTACAGTTTGAGGTGGGTGGATACATCAATAAACAAGAGGCAAAGACCTCTGTGCTATGGAATGCGCAAAGCAGCTGGCTGGCACCTTCCTGTAGCTTCACTGTAACTCAGCCCAGAGCAAAAACCAAGCACAGGACCAGCCCCTGTGGCTGCTCAGTGGGATGGAGTAAGAAAGGGACATGAAGGCTCCTGCAGAGATAGGCTTTCCCCATCCCCTCTGTGGCCATATCTTTCCTTACAGTTGGGGACTCTGATTTCCTGACCCCCTCCCCATAGCTGCAGGTATCAGGAGGCTGTGGGAGGCCCAGCCTCATCCCCTTCACTTCCTTGTTCCTGGACAGGCAGAATTAACATCATCATAATGGCCATAGCACTAAAACTTCTATACAGACTTGATGCAATCCCAATCAAAATACCAACAACATGTTTGCAGAACTGGAGAAAACAATCCTAAGATTCATATAGAACCAGAAGAGGCCCAGGATAACAAAAGCAATCCTGAGCAACAAGAACAAAGTGGGGGGTATCACAATCCCAGATTTCAAGTTATATTGCAGAGTTACGGTGATAAAAACAGCCTGGTACTGGCACAAAAACAGACACATGGATCAGTGGAACAGAACAGAGGATGCAGAAACGATCCCAGGAACATACAGGTACCTGATATTTGACAAAGGGGCCAAAAACGTACACTGGAAGAAAGAGCCTCTTTAAGCCAGTGGGGCCGGGAAAACAGGCTATCCACCTGCAGAGGATCGAATCTAGATCCGTAGCCCCGACCATGTAGTAAAATAAAGTCAAAATGGATCAAAGACCTAGATATTAAAACAGAAACATTTATTCTTGTGGAAGATAAAATAGGTAACTCATGAAGATATAGACATAGGCAAGGATATTTTGAACAGAAATCTAATTGCACAAGAAATAACATCAAGAATTGACAAATGGGATTATATCAAATTGAAAAGCTTTACACAATAGAAGAGAGATAAATAGGAAATTGGGAGACATTCAAGTACTCCCCCAAACTACAAATTATATTGCTTTAAAAATATTCCAGGGCTGGTGAGATGGCTCAGTGGCATAAGCGCCTGCCTGGCAAGTGCGAGGTCCTGAGTTCAACTCCTGGAACCCACATACGAAAAAAGGGCCAGTGATATCCCTCAGCAGCACAGGTGCCTGCTGGCACGCAAGGTCCTGATGTCAACGCCCGGTGCCCACACACACAAAAAAATTCCAATATATATATTCTAATTGGTTTCATTTATGCTACTAGTTTATCTTAGTTTGTTGAAAAGAAAGATTTGTGTTATATGTTTGTTTCTTTATTGTAAGAATCTATTTGGTTTATGTCTTATATTCTGAGTAACTACTTTGAAGATAATGATACACAGTGTAATAATCATTGTTATTCTCTTATTATTTCATTGTGAAATTTTCTTTTTTTTATGAAATAAAAAAAATTTTAAAAAGCTCTGCACAGCAAAGGAAACAACCAACAAAGTGAAGAGACAACCTACAGAATGGGAAAACTTTGCCAGCTACTCCTTGGACAGAGGACTAATATCTAGAGTATATAAAGAACTAAAAAAGAAAAAAAAATTAGACACCCCAAAATAAAAAACATCAATCAAAAACATGGGCAATCGAAGTGAACAGATACTTCTCAGAAGAAGTACAAATGGCCAATAAGTTCATGAAAAAATGATCAGCATCTCTGGCCATTAAAGAAATTCAGATAACACTGAGACTTCATCTTACTCCAGAAAGAATGACTATCATCAATAAATCAAATAATAACAAATGCTGGTAAGGCTGTAGAGAAAAAGGAACACTTCTACATTGTTGGTGGGAAACTAGTACAACCACTATGGAAATTGGTATGGAGGTTCCTCAAAACACTAAAAACAGAAATTCCAGTCAACCCAGCTATTACCCTTTTAGGTATCTTCCTGAGAGTTAAACACATCACATTACAATGACACATGCATACACATGTTTATAGAAGCACAACTCATAATAGCTATGTTTTGGAAGCATATTGTATGTCCAGCAATGGATGAATGGATAAAGAAAATGTGTATAAACAATGGAGTACTACCATGCCATAAAAAAGGCTAAATGTATAGGCAAAAGGATACACGTTGAGAAAATAATATTAAGTGAAATAAATAAGACTCACAAGCTTAAATATCACATGGTTTCTCTTTTATGAGAAACCCAAAGTATAAATAAAGAGCAAATACAAGATAGATATTAGGAAATGAGGAGATAGATCATTTACAAATGGTGTTATGGCTTATATTTAGATGTCCCCTCAAAGCTTCATGTGCTGATAGGCCAATTTGGGAGGTGGCTGGATCATGGGTGCATGATACTGTACCATAGGTGTATGATAACTAGATTAGTACACTGATTGGTTTAGCATAGTTCAGGGTGTGGGTAATGGGAAGGCCTACCCTGGGTGTGTGTGGTACTAACCAGTGGGCTTGAAGACTGAATGGAATAAAAAGGCAAAGGAAAGCTGGCTGCATGCATCCTCCTGCCTGCTCTGCCATGGACTGTTTCTCCTCGGCCATGTCTCCCTGCCTTGGAGCCAGACAACTATGAACTGAAATCTCTGCCAACTGTGAGCCAAAATAAACCTTTCTTCCTTTAACTTGTGGGTGTCCAGTATTTTGTCCCAGCAATGAGAAAGTTACTAAGGCAAATGGGAAGGAGACCAAGAGATGGAGGGAGAGTGGTAGAAGGGAGAAGAAGTAAAAAGAATTAAGATATATTGTGTACATGTGCCAACTGCCCACAATGAATGTAATCATTATGTACTTCAAAAATGTGGTAATAAAAAAAAAAGATGATTTACATCATGAAATCTAAGAAAAAAGGTCCACCTGTAGAGAAGGTGGGATTTTGATGACCGGGGCCAACAAGTCTAACTTTAGTTTTGCTATCAAGATGGAGAAAGGAGTCTGGAAGGTTGCTCCTGTGACAATCTGGAGCTCAGCGATAACAGAGACCATCATTTACCTACGTAATCAGTCAGAAGATTGTAGAAGCCATTCCTGTAGAGCCAAGTCTTCAAAAGTGCAGTCTTTTTGGACCAGCAGCCTCAGCATCAACCAGCATATTTGTTATATGCTGTAGCTTAGTGAAATGAACCCAAAATGCAGTGGTTTAAAGCAAAAAACATTTCCTATCTTGCAGTTCCATGGGTCATAAATCTGGGTGTGGCTTAGCTGGAAAAGTCAGGTTCCAGCTCTCTCATGAAGTTGGAGTCAAGCAGGGGCTCTCGCCTTATCCAGAGGCTCCACTCACTTTGGAGGAGAATCCACTTCCAGGTTCATTCATGTGGCTGTTGTCACTGAACACATGGGCCTGATCACAGGACTGTTTCTTAAATGGTGGCATTAGGCTTTGTCTTGGTTGCTTTTCTATTGCTGGGACAAAATACCCAAAACCCACATTTAAGGAGGAGAGGTTTATTTTGGCTCACAGCTTTTAGAGGATTCAGTCCATAGTTGACTGGATCCAAGGCAGGAAGGAAATGATGGAAGGATCTGGCGGAGGACAGCTGTTCACTTCACAGTGACCAGGAAGCAGAGACCAACAGGAGGAGCTGGCGGTGGAGATGCACACTTTCTGGTCTTGCCACCAGTGACTGCCTCCTCCGACCAGACCCCACCTCCTAATAGCACATTCAGCCCTGCACTCTTGAGTGGATTAACCCACTGATGAGCATGGCACCCCCATGATCCAATCCCCTTCCCAGAGCCCAATCTCTGAACATATCAGAGCTTTGGGGGTTATTCCAGGTCTGAACCGTAACAGCCTCCTTGGGACGAGTGATCCAATGTTCTTTATATAATCTAAATCTGGAACTGACATCAGATCAGTAAGTTCAGTTTATGCTCAAGGGAGGGTATTCCACAAGGGAATGCCAGGAAGTGGGGATCATTGCCGGCTGGAGTCAGGGCTGCCTACCATACCTGGAAGCTTGTGAGAAATACGCGTTGTTTGGCTCCATTATTCCAGACCTACTGAAGCAGAGCCTCTAAGAGGGGGGCCATGAATATTGCCTTAACAAGCCTCCCAGCTGACTCAAACATATGCTAAAATTTGGTGACCACTGTTTCAGAATTGGGGTTGGTGAACTTCATTTTAGGCATTATAAGCTTGACTCTCTCTTACCTCACCACTCTGCCATGCAGTGGAAAAGTATGATAGACAACGTGTAAATGAATGACTCTGGCTGTGTTCCAACAAAATTTTATTTACAAAAACAGTCAATGCATAAGGTATGGCCCCCAGGCGGTAATTTGTCCAGCTGTGCTATAGAATAAAAGAAATTTTATGTAATCAGAATTGTTTGGAATTTCTCTCTCTCTCTCTCTCTCTCTCTCTCTCTCTCGTTTTTCTCTTTCTTTCCAGGATAGTCTGAGATAATTCTACTCCCTAGCTCCTGAGTGATTATAAAGTGCAGAAGAGAAGGTTGCATACATGGCTGAGTTTTCTGGGGCTGTTTTCTATGCCCCACCTAGGTCACAAGCTCTTTGAGATAGGCTGGGAACATGGGCTTTGGGGTTGGATATGAGACTGAAAGCTAGTTCTACCAGTGTTGTGAATATGATAAGTTACTTAGCTGCTCTGTGCCTCGGTTTCCTTGTCTGTAAAATAGAGATAACAAAAACACACACCCCACACTGTGATCATAAGGAGCTGTTCTAACTACCCACTCTGTGTGACAAATAACCCCAAATTCAGGGGCTTAGAGCAGCAACAGAGAGCTGGGCCTTTGCTCCAGCGATGCTGCCCAGGGCTGTGATTCTTGGCTGGTGGGATTAGGTTGCACCTACCAAGGTTTGCTCCACTTCTCGCCTGGCTGCCAGTTGGTGCTGGCTGTCGGATAGAAGTGCACATGGGGCTGTCACTGGCACCTTTTGGTGCTCTCCCGTGTGGCCTTTCCATATGGTGTGGAGTTGCCTAACTGAGTGCTGTGGCTTGTTTCCAAGAGGGGACACTCCAAGTGCAGTCAGCCATAGGGGACAGCACAGCATCATTTCTGCAGCAAATCACAGGCCCAGCTCAGATTCCAGAGCAGCAGTGTCCAAAATTTTGCAGCCATTTTTAAGCCACAGTAGGGGCAAATGACATTACTCCTGGAAGTACTTGTTGTGGCCCTTGGGCTATGATAGACAGTAAGCACTGGGCCCTGGCAGTAGGGAGCAGAAGCTGTCTGCCTGCTCTCTGTGTCCTGCTGCATGTGGCTGAAAGGTCCCACGGAGGTGCCTCTCCTCTGTGTGCTCTTTGGCCACGTGCTCAGTTTGTGACATCAGCCCTCACAGCTCTCCAGCTTCCTCAGAGCTCTGCAGGCCTAGGGCCCTGCAACGAGCCAGGAAGAAAAAGAGTTGGGGGTGGGCAGGAGGATGCTCAGAGGCGACCCGGATGAACTCAAGGGTCTCGCCTGCCCTCAGCGGCTGAGAATGGGGTTCTCAGTCACAGACAAGGACACGCCTGTGAGTAGACAGAGAGAGGGTCAAAGAGGCCTGGAAGAGAGGCCTTCTCAGCTCACTCACTGGAGACGCCTGTTCACTCTGCCCCTTGGTGAGGGGCCGTGAGGAGGAGGAAGTGCTGACTTCACTTCCCCCGGGACACGCCTTTGGAGAATGAGAAGCTCCCGTCTTTCCCAGCTCGGAGAATGAGGGTCGTGTTGGGTAAGTTGGTTTCCACTGGGCATGAAGTCTTATTCCAAGCTGGATGAAGTACCAGCTGCTGCAAGGAAAGAGCCTGGGCAGAGTGTGAACAAGGTGAGTGGAGGGCATGAGGCAGTGGACAGGGCAGGACTGAGGAAGTGGGAGCGAAGACCGCGTGAAGGGGACAGGGAGAGAAGTCTGTCCACTGGGGCCTGGAGAGGCGGCTGTTGATGGGTCTCCACACAGTTATGGACAGCTAAGTTAGGTAGAAATACTGCAGGCAGTCACACAGGGTTGGGCCCTGGAAGGAGCCAGTGCAGAAGAGGAGGAGATACCTTGCAGCTGCGGGGAGGTGCATCCTCTGAGGGCCAGACCTCAAGGGAGAAGATGAACCGAATGCACCCACGTACTTCCTAAGGATAAACAGTGGTGATTGTTAGTCTAAATAGGTATCATCACCTTGAGAAAGCCATGAAGAGCCCCTGACCCACCCGCTCCAGGAAAAGCCCCTGTTCTGTTTCCTGCCCGCTTGCTACGGGACTTGCTTCCCCGTTTGATCCCCATTTAATCAATATTACCTGAGCAATTATGCTCGTAATCTTACTGGTTGACCATAGTTTTGTCCCACCTCATGCCCACCTTGTGATTTCCCATTTTTCCCAACCTTGGACCCACCTCACCTTGTGGTTTTGCTCTATAAAATTCCCTAGAAAAGGCAGGGTCCTCAGCTGCCCACTTGGGACCCCTTATGTTTCTCTGTCAGATAGAAGCTTTTTTTCACCAATAAATATATTCTGCTCTTAGCCTCCATTGTTCCTAGAATTCATTCTTCTATTTTAGAGAACACGAACTCATACTGGACATCTAGTGGGTTGGGAGTTTCTTTCCCCTATATCAACACTTTTGAAGAAAATATGAAATCTGAATTACTATTGAAATTTCCCATTTACAAAATGTTGGCAACCAATTTACAAGTTTGAAAGGATTGTGCCATCCCACTAAGCACACACACAAACAAGGCACACACCAGGACCTGCAGCAGACAAAGTGCCCCTGGTGGGCGACCACAAGGTGAGCTGCCCAGGACATGGGGAGGTGGCAGCCTTTCTCCTGGTGTGCCAGCCAAGCCCATCATGGAGGAGGTAAAATAAGACAGGGAGACATGGGGGGTTTTTACAATGCTCTGGGATGAAATAGCTCTGGAGAACTATACACACTTTTATCCTTATTTAATCAACCAAAAAGATGACATCACCTTGCATGAGTGCTGGCATCCAAGGAAGCAGGAAAGGATGACACTGAGTTTGAAGAGCTTCCTGTCGAAGAGCAGAAGTCTGTGTCCTCTCCAGTGGCCGTCTGAGGGCTGTGGTGTTCTTTCTATTTTACAGAGGAGCATTTGAGGTAGGATAGAGGAAATAAAGACAGGTAAAAAGGAGACAAGGGAAATTGTATTAAAAATTGTTCATTTAAGAGAACTGCAGCTTCAGGACAAACTTACCCAAGGTCGGTGCCTTTTTTTTTTTTTTTTTTTCTTTCAGGCTACTCCTAAATTCTTTACCATCTTAAAAGATAAAATACGCCTGCAAACTGGGCCCATGTTTTTCTCCTGTAAACTGGGCTGTGAAATTTCCACCTTCAAGGGTACCACATCTCTAAACTTCAAACACAGGCACATGCTTTGCTTCCTGACCTAGCCCGCCCACCGGGTCTCCCAACAGACTAGCAACACCCATCCTGGACCATCTGTCTTGAGCATACCCTGAAGACCACACAGATGCCCCAGCCCCAAACCACGATGCCCCTACCTTACGCACCCACACTCCCTATGAGTGTGTACTTCTCTGACCTGCTTCATGGCTCTGCTGTGCCTCTCACCGACAAGTCCTGACATGCTTTTCGGCAATGAAAGTCAGCGAAACTACTCCGTGGGGCACGTGGTCGGGCAAGTTGAGGTCTCTGTGTCTTCTTTGGGGGGACCTCCTCAGACCCCCAGTGACAGATGCACAGAGATGCCTTTAGGAAATAACCGGAAACCCCACAGAGCTCCCACGTGAGCTGAGGTGAGTACTAAGAGCACAGTGCTCCGGCCCAGACAGAGCTCGACGTGGTTGGGAGGGGAGACCGACTCAGAGGAAAGTGGGAGAGCTTCCGGTAAGACTTAAGGAAGTATTTAGGGACTAGGCAGACCAGACGGCAGGAAACACAAAAACTTTTTTTTTTTTTTTTTTTAAATCTAGAGTTCCTGAAAGGAAGAATTAACTGCTTTCTTCTGATGCCCTCTGCAGACCACACTGCTCCGAAGGGGGTCGGCCAGGGAGGCGTCCTCTGCATTCTTCTCACCCTGGGATTTCTTCTGGGCCTGGCAAACAAAGGCCTCCCAGTCTACTAACTCCCAAAATGATTGACCAGCTGTCTCTTCCCCCAGGAGGTAACAGGCAGTAAAATAAATGAAATTCCTATTCTTTATTACCTGACCCCCATAAATCATCACTCACCCTGGGTGAGCATTTATCTCTAAAGCATCTCCGAATATTTACCATGCTATTTCCTATATTTTGAATGAAATGTAAGAAATAACGAAGAAACCAGTGAGGATGTGTTTTCATGGAAGCACATACTGCAAGCAATAACTTGAATTTCAGAAGTTGGGAGGTGCGGGCGCCTGAGTGTGAGCTGGGGAGAGTGAAGATTCTTAAGGGGCTTCTAGGTTTCTTGTTTTCATTTCCAAACTTTCCTTAGGATTAGATTCACATTTGGAACTTTAGGTCCTCGCAGGGCAATTGATAGATAAGATTATTAATGTGTATTATTTGCTATTTTTGGTTACTTGTGAGACCTATCTTGAATTAAAAGCTTATTGTATCCAAATAGGGGGTTTTGTGGGCTGCCAGGGAATGGATGGGGGTGCTCTCCTGTCACCATGACAACAAGTATTTGCATTAAGAGCGGGCTCCTCAGGCCACATTATAATCATGTGGCTTGGAGGGACCCCTCTGAAGCCCTTGTAATCTTTTCCTAAGCTTGGTAGTTAACATTTTCTGAACATAATCATTAACTATGTTCTGTAACAGATAATTACCCATGTGGTTAGCATTTTCTATCCCTGAGTGCTCTCTGAAATGCAGGGAGCTCAAGACATACTCTAGCATTTGTTCCTTTACCTAAGTAAAATAAAGCAATTTGGCTTCTCCTGTAAATCTGGGAAAGCTTGCATTTTATGCAAAAATACTGTGTTGATCCGGATGTTTGTCATCCCTGCCCTGGGGGCCGTGCTTTGCCCGTTTTGTAGACCCACAGAGGCAGCTGCCTCACTGCCTCAGGCCCCCTTTGCCTTATGTTTCCACTTCCTCCCAGCGATGGCTGCACCCCTGTTAGACTTCTGGTGCCAATTTTTGTTGTGGAGACATTGGACTCATTTGCCAGGACGCATGAGGTGTTTTCTCTCGCTAATAGAAGTGTCCCCTGGGGATGTCTCTTTGTCACCTGACCTTCCCCATGACTCTGAACACTTGTGCCATGACCAGGGATTCATGTTTCTTTCTTGGTCCTCATCTGCCTAGTGTATCAGTTAGTATTTACTAGCTAGAACATAAGATATACAAGTATAAAAGATTGGCTTACAACGGCCACCCATGGAGTTGGATGTGGAAGAGTGCAGATTGTCTGTCTACACAGTGGGGACTGAAGGATTTGGCTGAAGGTCTGGAGCTCACTGCAGTGTCCTGTGCGGCGAGTCCATATCAGGAGGTCGATGCGTCTGTGATGGAAGGCTCTTGAAGAATCTACACCAAGGCTGGGGCTGAAGGATCTGTCCTGGATGCCAGATGAAGTCCAAGCTGAAGGTGAAGGCTGGAGCTCCTTCTTCATTTCCCCTCTATGCCGTCCAGGTGACAAACTGCCCTAGGGAGGGTTCTCTTACTCCAATTGACATAATCAATCAACCTTCACACTCAGGTAAATTTCTTTTGCCCAAGGGAAAATTTCCTTTTCCAAGTTCCCCTACCCTGTTGTATTTTTGAGGTGTACACTCAATATTTCTGGGGAGCTAGATGAAATGAATGTTAAGAAATCATAAAAAAAAAAAGAAATCCCAAGCTGTAATAGAGGTTGATCTTATTAACATCTTTCCAAAGTTGTGGATGAAGTATTGTACTCTAGTTCCCCATCAGTATACAGGTAGGATGCAGAATCAAAATGATAATAAAGACTGCTTAGCTGTTGTAAATGTTTGCTGGTTGGAGGACCTGGATCCTGCAGTTGGTGTGCGTGGCTGTGCTGCTCTGGGCACTAGGGTGGGGGTAGGAAGAGAATGTGAACCACACAGTACTCCCTGCCCTGCTCGTCTTTCTTTGTTGACAGAATTTGGACAAAATGAACTTTCCAAATTAGGTGCATGCCATGTTCTCTGAACCCTACATCAGGACCCATAGCAAAGCCCTCACACTTGTGTTGACCACTGAATCAATGTCTGCAAGCTCATGTGACTGAAGGAAGTAGTCAAAGCTTTAGTCTGAAGGGAAAAATGCCCAGAAGAGGAGGTGTGATGGGCAGCTAAGTTAGATAAAAATATTATGGGCAGTCAGACTGGGCTAGGCCCTCGAAGGAGCCAGTGCAGAAGACGAGATACCTCACAACTGTGGGGGAGACAGGCACCTCCACTGTGGGCCATACCTCCAGACTAAAGATAAAACAATTGCACCCACATACTTTCTAAGGATAAACATCAGGGATTGATATTCTAAATAGGCATCATCACCTCGAGAAAGCTAGGAAGAGCCACTAAACCAACCCCCTACAGTAAAAGCCCCTGTTCCATATTCATGCCTGCTTGTTATGGGACTCGCTTCCCCGATTTGATCCTAATTTAATCAATTTTACCTCGGCAATTATACACATAATCTTTTTGGTTGACTATAGTTTTGTCCCACCTCATGCCCACTTTGCGATTTCCCATTTTTCTCATCTTGGACGCACCTCACCTTATGAATTTGCTCTATAAAAATCCCTAGAAAAGGCAGGATCTTTGGCAACTGGCTCGGGACCCCTTCTGTCTCTCTCTCTCAATTGGAAGCTTTCTTTCCCCCAATAAATATATTCTGCTCTTAATCTCCGTTGTTCCTAAAATTCATTCTTCAATTTTAGAGAACACGAACTCATTCCAGACATCTAGCAGGTTGGGAGATTTTCCCTCCTATATAAGAGGCAAAATGTGAGCTTGCTGGATGAAGGATGTGGAGGGACCCAGGGAGCTTCTGTTCTACACTGAGTGCATACATAGAGATCCATTGTAATATATTATAATAAACAATCATATATATGCAAAATTTAATACATGCATGGAGGGGTATATGCACATATATTTATGAACAACTCAGGTCTTTCAAACAGCAGCTGGCTGGGTTGCCTGTATCTCTTCAATTTGCTTTCAGCTCCAGCAGCTCGGTTTCTACAGCATTATAGTTATCTCCATCCTCCTCCCCAAAAGCACAGAGAAAGGGGACAGTCCCTGTTTGTGTGCACTCCAGGCAAAACTATTATAATGAGGTCATACCTTACTAATGGTAGGTGAAAAATTGTTCCATGAATGGGAAAACCATCCTGGGCTCTGAGAGTCTGGGTGTGCCCATGTGCGTGGCAAACCCCTTGATGCCACCATGACTGAAGGTCCTCCTAGGGTGAGGTGCTAGGCTGTGGGTGCAGAGACGCCATCTCATTGTATTTCTGAAGGCCTAAGGCAGAGGAAATTCTTGACATACAGAATATAATTATCCCAAATGGAAGGTGGCCAAGACTGCCTATTCTTACACACAGTAGTGTATCTCGAAAACCTCCCTTGTTATAACAGATTGGACATACTTTTTAGGTATGTATGCTAGGGCAGGAAGACAACATCTGGCTGTTTGGCTGATCCATTGCTCTGCATTAATTTGACTCTTTTTGGTCAAAGCCCTGGTGGAGACAAGCTCATTTAGAGTCTCTCTGCCTGTCACATGGCAGCCCAGGAATATTCCAAAGCAACGTGCTGTTTATTACATGGTGTGAGTTCCAGGCCAGCCAACTGGATCACATCAATATGTGCAAGACTTACTCATTGGCAAAATTAATAGTCAGGAGGCAGCTTATCCACAATAGTGCAGTGCCTGCAAGATGAGCTGCTCTGGCCCTTGATTTGCTGCAGCCAAACAATAGTTCTGTTGCACACACCAACCAGTGTGGTGGGGTCCTCGGGGCACTGTCAAGCTCTGTGCTGATATCCATCCACGAGCTGATTAAATCTGCATTAATCGCAGGCCCAGTGCAGGTGCCGTCAGTGCCCCTGGATATTGCTAAGAGGATCAATTGTTTTGGTTTGGAAAAATGAATGCATTTCCATTACTGATGGAAGCAATTACCTGGTGACAATGTCCTTGTACTTTGGTATTATCTTTTAATTAGCACTGAGGAATACATTCCAACCACAACCACGTTCATATTCTGTTCAGGTGCAGGCAGCAAGAGACTGAATCTTCCTATCCCTTACATAGACTGCTATGAAGACTCCTTTCAGTGGGCCTACAAAACCTGACCTCATTGGTATCTGGGGCCTGACCAATCTCTCCTCCTTTCCCGTCAAGCTCTGTGCTCCTCTGATGCTGGCAGTCTTCCCTCCCCGAGGACTTTGTGCTTGACAGCCTGTGTTTTGAAAGCTTTGTCCCCAGCCCACCCCACATATTTGCATACCTGGCTCTTTTGTGTCACTCACATTTCAGCTGGATGCCGCCTCCCCATGAGACCTTCCTGACCAGCACCAGCAAGGCCCCACTCTTTCACGCTCCCGCTGTGTATTACATCACACTGGCTGATCACCTTAATTCCACTTACTGGCATCTGAGCAAGTTGTTTTTCTGTGATGTTTCTCCCCTGAATTCACCACTCTACCCCTAGCCACTGGCACCTGATCTGGTACACAGTGGTGCTTAACGAAACCTGTTGGGTGACCAAATCTCTCTGGTGGCTGCATCTGTCTGTGGAAAAGTCACTGAATGGAGGCTTCGGGGGAAAGAGCCCTTCACTGGAGGACGTGGGTGCATCTGGTCAGGACTCTGCCTGACACATAGGAGGGTTGGGCAAGTTACCAACCTTAGTGGGCTAATTAATCCCTCAGGACTCCTCAGCTCTGAGACATTTCCGAACATTTGCTCTAGTTGAGAAGGGCACAGGTTAGGGGATGATATTTTCTGGTATAAGCACTAGAGTTTTAATCCTGAAGGGAAGCAAGCCACAGATGTTTGTCTAGGGTGAGATGGTAAGGAACTATCTACGAAGGCACCAACGTGCAAATCACTGAGTAGCTTCCACATAACTTAGCAGACACCATTCAGGATTCCCAATCTGGGAAACTGGTTTTCTCTCTGATGACCTGTGGTCCAATAAATACTGACAGGCCAGTAAATTAGATTATTGGTAAATGAATACCCTAACATTTGTCATAGAATAGTTTCTGCCTAGATCTTCAAGGTCCAGTTTCAGAGGGCTGGCGAAAGGACCCGAGGCAAAGGAGCCGCTGTGAGGCAGCATAAGCAACAGGTCCCTGTGTCCCTGCCCTGGGGGAAGAGGACTGCCTTTATCCTGCACTGTGGAAACCCTCATCCCTTGTTCTCACCCAGCATCTGCAGGTTCAGGAAGCTGAGTAAGCACATTCCACAAGATGAGGTGTCCATGCTGAGCCCAGCTTTAAAAGGCACTGCACCTTGGTATGTTTACAGGGCTCAGCCAGTGTGAAAGGCCGCAAAGCACAGGGTGCAGAGAGTGCCTGTAAAGGTAGAGACATCACTCCTCAAAAAATGAGGGGACAAAAAAATGAGACTGTTAGCTAAAAACAGGAACAGGAGAAGCAACCCCACATAAATTCTTCAGTGAAAATCAGATCTGATTTTTATAGTAGTTTTGGAGCAATAGTTTAATTTCAAAAGGTAGGAGTAGTGTGAATGCAGTTTTCTGCTATTATGCTTGTTGCTTGCATAGCAACTTTCCAACAGGCCCTGCAGTGTTATGTATACTGGGTGGGATTCTGTTGTTGTTTTCCTTTTGGGGAAGAAAACATGAAAAAACTTAACTTTTCGAATATCTTTTCATTTAGTGAAAACTCTTTGCTGCCAGCGAAGAATTTTCCTTTGTTCTGTATGAAAAATACAATTATTTTATATCTAATCAGCCTATGCTTCCCAAGAAATACTTTTATTGGAAAAAACATTATTTTTTATGGAAAGCTGTGTTGGTTTTTAAAAAATTGATTATTCTGTACAAATATATTAAGTTTCTGGTTATTATAAGCCTAAGACTTGCAGCAGATCATTGTCCCTGTTGAGACCACTTAAGAAATGTGGAAGAAGCACAAAAGAAATATTTGTGTGAAAGAGAGATACCAAGCCTGCTGGTGCCTAAGGGCTAGATTCTGGAAGGAAGGAAGGCTTATCTAGATAAGCTTGTTCTTCAAGAGATTTCATGAGTTTGGGAGTATGGGACAAGATGCTGAGATTGTGTGCAGAGGGTTGCTATCTAAGAGTCGGAAGAGACTTTGGAGTTGTAGGAATCTTATGAATCCAGAGAGATGGGGAAATTAGGGTCCAGATATGCAGGGCAACCAGAAGCAAGAGTCCAAGATCCTGGAGAGAAGTGAATCAAACCCCGGCCTGATCAATACTTGCTGGGTAAGATGCACAGAAAGCTGATGAAACAGAACACAGTCTTAGACAGCGCTGGGGAGCCAAAACTCGAGTCTAGGGTTCATCAAGGAGGAGGAAACATAGAAAACATGTCATATTCTCAATTGGGACCCCTGGGAGGGTTAAGCACCAGGAGCAGGAATGAACCAGAAATTACACTACATCTTAAGGAACAGCGCTGAGACAGCAGATTTCTCAACAGAAACAATGGAGTGTAGAAAACAATGGCATGACAGTTACAATGGGCTTAAAGAAAACAATTGCCAAGCTGGAATTTTACATTAGAAAATCACTCAAAAGTTTGGGACAGAAAAAGGCATTCCAGACAAATAAAAAAAACTATAAAGCAATGTCATAAAGGTAGATAAGATACATTTAAGAGAATGGGCAAAGTGCATGAACAAGTATTTCACAGAAGAAATACAAAAGGTGAATTAACATATAAAAAGAGAAAGGAAATAACATGTCAAAATGAAACTCTTCTAAATTCCAAAGCATATTTTCATAATTAATTAGATCCTTTGGATGGATATAATAATAATAGATGCTATGCCAGCCTCGAGTAATGAAGTGAGAAGAGAAAGCTTTGTCTTTTCCTTTGCACATTTTACCACATCCGCTATACAGAGAGGAAACAGACGCAAAAAGGTTAAGTCATCTGTCCAAATTCATGAAGGTGGAGCAGTAGTAGAGTTCATATTTTAGACCATGTGTCCCTTTGACACATCAACAATTATGAGGAAAAGACAAAATTTGACATTGGTCTCTCTTCTACTTTCTAGTAGTAGGAGACAGATGACATGCAAATGATAAGCATTTTGGAGAAAAACGAAGCAGGTGAGAGGACAGAAAGTCATGGCATTGCCTTTTGGAGTAAACCAACCAGAAGCACCCCCTCAGAAGAGGTAGTATTTGAGCAGAAACCTCAGGAAAGGGAAGGAAACACTGTGTGAATCCCAGGAAGTACATTCCAGGCTCCAGGCAAAGAGGCCAACACAACCAGAGCAGACAGAGTGAGGGCATAGCGAGAGTGGACAGACACTTTAGTGAGCTATGGGAGGACTTCACATTTTATTCTCAGTCTGAACACTCATTGGACAACTTCTAGCAAAGAAGTAATGAAGTCCAACCTAAGTTTTAAAATAATTACTTTCTCTACTATGTGGATAATAAAGGAAAGGGGGCCAATTAAGGATGATCAGAGATCCCATGTAAAAGGTTATTATCATTAGCCCAGGCAAGAAATGATAGCAGCTCAGACTAGGATGGTAGTGGTGAATAAATGAGAAGTGGTTCTATTTGGAAAATAGGTTTAAAATAAACTCAGTATGATAGAAATGTAATTTGGTATGGCCATTATGAAAACCTGTATGGAGGGTCTTCAAAATACAACGAATTACCATCTGATCCAGCAATCTTATTTCTATGTGCTCAGATAATTTGAAATCATGGTGTTGAGTAGATAATTGCACTCTCTTGTTTATTGCAGTATGATTTACAGTTGCCAAGTTATGAAATCAACCTAATGATAGACGGATGACTAAAGAAAATGTGGTATACATAAATAATGAAATACTATTCAGGCTTAAAAAAGAATGAACTCCTTTCATTTATGACAATATAGATGAACCTGGAAGACATTTTATTAAGTGAACTAAGTCAGTCGCAGAGAGACAAACACCACGTGACCTCACCTATTTGTTGTCTCTGAAACAATGGAACTCACTGAAGCAGAGAGGAGAATGGCGGTTACCAGAGGCTAGAAGTGAGAGAAATGGGAGATGTTGGTCAAAAGATACAGAGTCACAGGAGGAATACATAGTCTGAGATCCATTGCATGACCTGGAGGATCTGGTTAGTAATCATTTGTTTCACAACTGTTAAAAGAGTAAATTTCAAATGTTCTTACCACAATAGCGTGTTAGGTGATGGATATATCGGTTAGCTTGATTTAATCATTCCACATCATATTAACATTCATTGGTATCCTGTAAATATATGTCATTATAATTTGTCAATTTGCTATAAAACCACAAAAATAGCCACTGACATTTATTGATGGATTATTTGTGTGAGATGAGGGAAAGAAAGGAGCCAAGGGTGATTCCAAAATTCATAGGAACTGGAGGAATGGAGGGAAACTATCTTTTACAATTCAGCAAGACACCTTCTGCTAGGAGGAGGGGAATGGGAGGTGAGCCCAGCACAGGTTTTGGGGGACAGTGGTCAGGAGAGATTCACTGCTCTCCCTTCATCTGCTAGTTATTTGCCTTTTTGGTTTTGTCTGATCCTGATTTTATGACTTTGTGAGTTTTCTTTTTGTTTTTCTTCTCCTCTGGGAATTGTCACCCCTTGATCCTAGCCCACTGATCTTGAGACTGGCCCCAGGGTTTGCTACCAAGCCAACCAGCTGGGAAGGGGAAGGGGGGTCTCTTGTCTCCAGGATAGAGATCTTGACCTTTGTGTTGACCTCAAAAGCTCCCTGCTGAGTGCACATCTGAGACCCAGCTGCCAGGGGCACAGCTACAAGCAAGGAAGACACCTCCTTCCTCACACTGACCTTAGCCACTCTGGGCACTCAAGAGCCTGTAGTGTCAAGGTTCACCCATGGAACTGGGAGTAGGGTTGGTTTTTCTCAACTCATAAAATGGAGGTAGATAGTTCAATAAAAATTAAACTTCTCTTTCCAAGTGGTAGGAGAAATGTATGCTGAGTGGTCCAAACAAAAAATATCTGCCTCATGAGGGTAGAGAGGCAGCATGCCCATGGCACAGGTGGGGAGCAAAGCACTTGGAGCATTTGTGGTCTACAAACAATGACCTGCTCAAGGACAATTATTGGGAGAATATGATGTAGAGAATCCATTCTGAACTCATGTATAGACAGACATCTCCAAGGACATGTATGCAGGTAGAACCACACCTTCCCTGTAGGCATCATCACAATGTACATCTAATAGTCAGAGCTTGTCCTACCAAGGAACAGAAACTTCTCAAAATTATGCTTGTGTGAGCCTTTTCCAGTCATCTCAGCAGCCAGCTATGCCTCTCTGAGGCTGAAGGCCATGTCAGCCCTGCTTTTGTTTGGAGAACAGTGTTCAGAGATGCGAAATGGACTGATCTCACCAAATGTCACGTCCAGATTTTACAGTGTTGGAGCTGAAAGAGATTTCACCCTTTGATTAGATAAGGGGGTAAAAAAAGGCTAGAGTTCTGGCTATACAACCACACATTATGTGGCTATTTATGCTTATGACTTGAATTTGTGCTGGGTCTGTCCCTGAGAGAAGGGAAACTAGACCCTCATATACAGTCGTCCGTTTGTATTGGTGGAGGATTGGTTCCAGGTCTCCAGCAAGTCCCCAACTACTCTTTGTTCCAAAAGCCATGGATGCTCCGGTCCCTTATGTAAAATAACATAGTATTTGCACCTGACTTGTGTCATCCTCCCATACCTTTAAATTGCTTCTAGATTGCTTACATCTAAAACAATGTAAATCTAAAACAATATAAATAGTTGTTCTTTTATATGGTCTCCAGGAAAAATGTACATGCTTCATGCAGCCTCAACCACTGCTGGCCTAATTACACAGCGCACGTCCAGGTGTGAGGAGAGCACCGCTCAAACACCGAGCGCTGGAGTGAGACTGAGTGGCCCGAATGCAGTAGGAGGCTCCCGCAGGGTGAGCCCACCCATCACCCAGGGTCTGCACATCACTGCATTTGTGTGGCTTCCACACTAAGCTCAGCATGCAGTAAATTCAAGTTTTGATTTTGGGGACTTCCTGGATTTTTAACAAATATTTTTAACCTGCAGTTCGTTGAATCTGTAGATGTGGAGCTTGGAGACACACAGGAATGTCCATACATCCTTGCCTGTTCTTGTCAGCCGTTCATTAGTTAGAAAAATGCCCCCTTTTTTTGAGTATCTAACCCAAATCTGAAACTGTTCTCAGCTGGGAACACAGTAGGAAGCAAGACAGATCTGGAGCTGGCCATAAGGGCCTAGAAAGAGATGGAAAACTCAAGGAAATAGTCAAATTAATTATTTAGAAGTTGTGGTAAGTAGTAGAAAGAGAACAGTAGCTTATATTAGTGAAAACCAGGGGGCTATTTGGGTAGGAAAATATTAAAGTTAGGGGAGGCCTATGTTTTAGATGAGCCTTTGGCCCAGGAGACAAGGCACAATGGAGCCACCTGGTAAGCACCATGCAATCAAATTAACTTAGCAATGAGCAGTCCGTGTGGCAAGGGAGCCCCTCCCTTCCAAAGCATGAGGAGCGCATAACTGAGAAAGACCAATGTGCTTTTGTTCTCTGTTGTTTTCTTCAGCCCTTTCTGTCCATAAAGCCAATTTCTCTGCTCTGCTCATCAGAAAACCCATTCTGTTTTATAGAATGAGGCTGCCCAGTTGTAGAATCACAAATAAAATTCAATTACTAGATCTTTAAGTTAAATTTTTATAATTTTGTCTTTTGACAAAGGTCAAGGAAGAATTCTCAGAAGAGCAGAGTAATTAAATAATTTAACTCTAGATAATTAAGAAATTTCAACAGGTCGAGCTCAGCTCCAGGCGCTGAGGACATTTAGGTTAGGACATTTGAGCTGTGTCTGGGATACCCTAGACCTTTCACTAACATCAGTGGCACAGTTAACAGAGACCAACCAAGAAAAGGGTAAGAGTGAGGCGGATGTTTTCCAGGCATGTAAACAGTTGCAGGTCGTGGCCTGCGCGGACCTAGAGCTGGACACTCCCATAGGACGAATGGAACAAATTGTACATGGTACCTTGACTACCGCTTGACCAAGACCAGATTTCCGTTCGCATTATCATATGAAATAGTGGGGTGTGAGGCAGGGGTGGGGCTGGGGAACAACGGTAGAGGAAGCAGACTTGAAGTAGAAAGTGGCTCCTGCTTAGTCCAGACTCTTCTCCCCTTCCACTCCTCAGGTGAAGTCCTCAGGTGGTCTGCAGGGAGCGGACATCAGGACACCCAGCTTCTGTGAACTCCAGCCCTGTATGTTTCCAAACAGAATCATCAACTCAGAACTTGGACTCCAAAAACCTTGAGGGGCTTGAGACCGCTCACTGTTCTGGGAAAGCGGTCTGGGAACTATGCCGTTGACTAAACTCCGAAATCATGACCTTGGAGACAGTGGGTGTCGCCAGTGCACCCTCCGGTCCACCATCTCGTGATAGTCTGTATTTACACTCATGCCCTGGGCCCTCCTGACCTCACTTTCCCCAACCCAAAGCTCCCTGGGAATCTTTGATGTATTCATGCTTCCAGTGCCCCTAGAACAGCTGCCTTGCATACAGTCAGTGCTCAATGGGTGTTTAGCAACTTGGCAATTCACAGAGTGCCCCTGATCAGGATTAAGAGCTTCCTAGGCTGGGCCTCCCTGGGACGTGTGGCTTGGGACCCCCAGCAGAACAACACTATCGCTGGGAATTCGGAACCACCTGGAGACGTTCAGCTGGGCAGGAGCTAGCATGAGGGTTGGGCAGGCTGGAAACAGAAGCCTGAGAACTTGCCCTCCAGAGGCTTCCTAGGCCTGTACCTGAGCACGGAGTGGCTGGAGGGGCTCCCGGGCCCCTTCTCACCTGGCCCCAGCTGTTGAAGTTCTCAGCAGCTTTCCCCATCCAGCTTGCAGTATCCTATCCAAGTCCATGTTCAAATAGAACATTTCTTTCCTCTTCTCCTTCTTTTTTTTTTTTTTTCTTGCTTTTAAATCACAGGGAAAGTCATTCTAAATCAAGAATGTATTCAAATGGTTTTTCCCAGGTAGAAGGCAAGATGCCCATAACCCACAATTTTAGCCTAAATCAATTTCTTCCCTAGCATGATAACGAACAAAAATAACTTCCCAGGAGAGTGAGAGCGGCAGAAATCTGAGCAGCCCTCAGTGCACTGTCTCCGTGGATCCTGGGCTCCTTGGCTGGCTCGGGCAGTGCAGGGCTGGCCGTGTGTGACTGGCCTGTGAGGCTGGGCGCCCTGTGCTGTGCCAAGGGCAGGCCGCTGGTATGGCGGGCAGCGGGTCCACTCAGGAAGAATTGCAGAGCAAGGAAAACAGTTTTGAACTTTGGCAGTGGTGTTAATTTCTTTGCCATTTTATGCAAGCAGGAGGATTAATTCGTGTTGGCTTTATGGAGTGACATGCACAGGCCAATGTTTCGGGTTAGCGGTTCTTTTCACTACATGAGTCAGTGTTGTCCCCCGGCACTGAAGGCCACTCCTGGGATTCCGTTGTGCCTGGGATGCGTCGTGTTTGCCTGCTGTGTGTGTGATCTGGGGCCAACACTGCAGCTGTTCTTGGGAGGTGCAGACTGTTCTCCCCTTGAAATATGACTTTTGAGGAAGAAATCAGAAGAAACATGGGCAGGAGTTTAGAATACAAGGGAAGACTCAGTCATGAATTTCTTGTTTTTATCAATTTCTGCAAATGACAGTTTGAGCAGACTTAGTTTCTAAACTGCATTTCCTTGGTATTTCTTTGTCTTCACACTTTTATGGGAAAGGAGAATTCTTTGCAGCGGGGATGTCTTTTAATGAAGCTCAGAGCAACGCTCCAGGGTTCTCATCCAGACCCCTGTGTGTGCACTTGTGAGGCTTGCAGTCTTACTCCTATGAATGATGCCACAGTTAGTTGAATAACTCTTCTTGGCTACTTGGCAGCCTTAGAAATATGGGACGCTCCAGAAATAGATGTATTAGTGGTTCTCTTTCTTATTATCCATGGTAACATGGGTAGTTTGTTTGACTCATCTGCCACCCTGGGCCTGCGCCATGGAGGCAGAGTCAGTGTTGGTTGAATGAAGAAATGTTGGCTCGATCCATGGACATCGTCTGGGAGAGGGGTTCTCACTGAGCTCCTGTGAGGTTAACCAAGATGGGTTGTTAACAGAACATTCCAGCCTCCAGCCTCCCACAGAATACCCAGTAGACCATTGGAAGGAGCCAGGGATCCAGATTTTTAACAAACGCCTTGGACTTGGAAGCATTTGCTCCTTGGATCCTCATAGAGCTGGAAGAAACTGCTCTTGGGGAAACTGGAGGAAGCATTCTCCGCGCAGCAACGGGTGCTGCTGTCCCAGCTCAAGGCCTCAGCCAAGGCTCTCCGTGATGCTCCAACCAGGCTGCACAGCCTGGGGAGGCCACTGTGCTTGAGCCACCAGGGCAGCACGCACGGTCAGACCCTGGTCTTGCTCTGGATTTTTGCTCAAGAGCAGAATGGCTTGGTGCCTGCGTGCATCGGTCTGGCAGAGGAGGCTCCCTGGGTACCTGTGCTGTGCATTGGACACATGACACTGAGTACCGAAGGACACAGATGTGGGCTTAGGATTGTAAGTGAGGTCACATATTTAAACTTCTCAGCACAGTGTAGGGCATATAACATATGTTCCTCACCTTGGAGATGATAATGAACCACTATGTTACTGGCATAAGCAATTTCTATAATTTTATAATTATTGTAGGGTGTATTCCTTCTCCTTATTAAAAAATAAGTTACACAAAAACAGTGTGCTTCGTGATACTGGTCCCATCTATCTCACCCTTACCACATCTCCTGTTGAGGAAGTCATACAGGAAGTAAGAATTGGTGATACATAGCAGAAAAATGTCATCTTTGCAAAACCCTGAGGCCACTTAGCTCTCCCCTTGTTTCCTCCCCAAACTGCAGGGGCACAGATGGAATCTTGGAGAGACAGAGCTTGTTGAGTCTGCATTAAAGGAGACTCACGCTTTCTATGATAGCATAAAATGAACAGGAGCAAAAGAAGCAAAGCACGAAAAATGTAGTTACAGAAGAATATTTTAAAAATTTTATTACCATGTATTAATTGCATACTAATGGGGTTTGGTGTGACATTTTCATACATGCATACATCATTGATTGAAGCCAACCCTCCACCCCAGCCTTTCCTACTCTCTAGTAATCACTGTCCCATTTTTTTAAAGTACATATTTGTGATTCGTGATGGGGAGTTGGTACATGTACACATTTCATCTTAATCCTTTTTAGTTCTTCTTCTTCTGCCCACTCTTCCTCCTCCTTCCATCTTTAGACACTCTTCTCATTGGCAAAAGTTCTATCTCTCTGTTTCCTCTTATCTCTTTTACTTCACTCTTTAAATTATTTATACTTTGGGTTTCTCATATAAGAGAAGACATGCACGATTTAAGCTTCTCTGTCTGATTTATTTGAGTAAGCATCAAGGTGCATCCATTTTCCTACAAGTAACTCAAATTTATCCTTTATGGCAAAGTAATACTTCATTGTGCATATATACCACATTTTCTTTACCCATTCATCCTTTGACGGATACCTAGGCTGTTTCCAAGACTTAGGTCCAATATTACTAGTTATACTGCTATAAACATGGGTATGCATGTATCACTATAACATGATATCTACGTCTTAGGAAGATACTTAGAAGGGGGTATTATGGTTTATATCTAAAATGTCCCCCAAAGCCTCATGTGCTGCCAGGTAGATCTTTTGGGTGTGACTTGATCATGGGTGTGTGATACTGGATCATAGGTGTGTGATATTGGATTGGCCGGTTGATTGGATTAACATAGTTCTGAGAGTGGGTGAATGGATTTACTAAAGAGGGAAGCCCTGCCCTGGGTGGGGTGTCACCAACCAATAGGCTGGTAGCCTGGATGGAATAAAAAGGAAAAGCAGAAGGAAAGCTTGCTGCTTCTTTCCTTCCCTGCCATGGACCGTTTCACCTCTGCAATAGCCCTCAGCCATGCCACCCCACCTTGGAAGCAGGTGACTATGAACTGAAACCTCTGCAAACCGTGAGCTAAAATAAACCTTTCCTCCTTAGTGTTGTGGGTATCGGGTATTGTGTCTCAGCAATGAGAAAGTAACTAAGATGGCAGGATACCTGAGTCAAATGGACTTTCTAATATTAGTGTTTTGAAGAATCTCTATACTGTTTCCCATAGTGGTCGTACTGGTTTATATTCCCACCAACAGTGTAGAAAGATTTCCCCTACTCCCAACAGGCTCACTAGCATTTGTTGTTTTCTGAGTTCTGAATGATAGCCATTCTTTCTAGAATAAGATGGAATCTCTGTGTTGTTTTGATTTGTATTTCTCCAATGGCCAAAAGTGCTGAACATTTTTTCACGTACTTATTAACCATCTACACTTCTTCAGAGAAATGTCTATTGATTGCTGTTGCCCATTTTTTGCTTGGATCTTTTATTTTGGGGGAGGTCTAATTCTTTTCTGTTCTTTATGTATTTTAGATATTTGTCCTCTGTCTGAGGAATAGCTGGCAAAGATTTCCCTATTCTGTATTTGTCTCTTCACTCTGTTAGTTGTTTCCTTTGCTATACAGAGCTTTTTATTTTTGTATAATCTCATTTGTTTATACTTTGTGTTATTTTTTGTGCAATTGGATTTCTGTTCAGAAGGTCTTTTCCTGTGCTTATGTCTTTAAGAGTTTTACCTTTTTATCTTCTAGAAGAACAAATGTTTCTGTTTCAATAACTATGCATTTGATCCATTTCGATTTTATTTTACTGCATAGTGAGAGATATGGGTCTAGATTCAACCTTGTGTAAGTGTACAGCTAGTTTTCTCAGCACCCTTTGTTATAGAGACTATCTTTCCTCCAATGTTTTTGACTCCTTTGTCAAAGGTGAGGTGACTGAATGTGCCTGGGGTTGTTTTTGCATCCTCAATGCCATTCATGCTGTCTAATTTCTATTATCTCTCTTATTTTAGTTATTCTTAGGTTAGTCTTCTTTGCATCATCTAGCAGCTGTTGGATCCATTTCCCAGATCACTTGTCATTTTTGAGTTATCTTTGAGTATATGATTACCTGCATCAGCCATCTCTAGTTCTGACACTGTCTCCTCATTGGTCACTTCCGTTGCCCATACTTTCAATAGAATTTTTTATCTCCTTGTATTTCTGTTTGTTATCTTTTCATGGAATCTAATGCTTTGCTAAACTGGTCATTCATATTTTGCATAATTTTGGTTAGTTCTGTTAGCTTTGTGTTTGTGTCTTTTTTAAGCCTGCTGATCATTTTGTTACTTACACCCATTATCTGTTTAGTTAACATCAGCTTTGAGCTCCTGAACATCTCATGGGTCTGAGTTCTTGTTTCTTCTTTTGTCACTTCCTACAGTTTGGCCATTTGCTTTTTGATTTCTTTCCCATCGATGCTTATTGGGTCATCTTTGGGGGAGTTGGAAATTTTTGGAAGCATTTTATTGCCTTGTTTTCTCATGTTTCTATTTTTTTATGTGCTGAGAATTGGGGATCAATTAGAGTGGAGAGATTCTGTGGCTAGGATGGAGGTCTCTTCCGTTAGTGCTTCCCAGTGATGTGATCTTGGCTTCGGTTGTTTTTTGGTATTTATCTACTTTTCCACTTGCTCAGTTTTATCAGATCAGACCTGGTCACTGAGTTGTAAGGACAGAAAGCCTACTGATTATATCATCAGCAGACCCACCAGTCATGCACATTAAAACTTGTTTTAACAATGTCTCTCTTTTATCAGTGATCCATACAGACTGTAATGTACCACTGGCAGATAGATTGGGATTGGTGGGCAGGGAGAAGGAAAAAGGAAAGGGGAACAGGGTAGATGAGTAGGAAGAGGATGGAAGAGAAATATCAACAGATGAAAAACAGGAGATTGAACTCTTGGAATTATTTTTATAGCTTGAGTAAAATGCTGGTGTAGAAGGGGTTTGAGAGAATATGTGTGGGAACAGGAAAGGAATGCGGAAGGAAGGAAGTGTAAATGGAGACTGAGGGAAGCTGTGAGAATGTTGGGAACTTGTTAATATGTTGACAGTTAGCTTCTGTTTGGAACATTTATACACAATTTTGGTGAGAGTTATCCTGACTTGCCCAAGAAAGGTACTTCAGATTAAAGCATTTGTTAGTGCTTATCCTCCTTTGCATATATACAGCTGATATATATATATATATATATATATATATATATATATATATTACTTTTAAAAATATATATATACACATGATGAAAGGAGAAAAGGAAGAGAGGGAAGATAATGGACTATGAGAGGAAGGGAGAAGAAAAAAGGAGAGGATAAAAAGAAATAACAACCAAAATACCTCATGCAGTTGCAAAAACAAAATTTAGGCATTGTTATAGTCCTACATACATCACAGTCTGAAATTGACCAGTGAACTTCTCCCCTGCATGTCCACACATGGGAAGTTTTGATGAGTTGGGGCTCCAATGGCTTGGATTAGGTGGCTTATTGAGCTCACTTTGCTGCTGCAAGCCACACTCTGCTCACAGCTAACTGCAGGCCTTTGCCTTTGTCTTAAGATCAAACTGCCTGCAATCAGGTAACTGGTTGTGTTGATTTGAGTAAGAAAACACCCAACTAAACTGGATCAGCATAGTTCTGGGATTGGCTGAAGTGATTTACTGAAGATTTGCTGGGATTTACTGGGTGTGAGTGATAGCAACAAATAGGCTTGCCACCTGAATAGAGTAAAAGGGAAACAAAGAAGGAAGGATGCTTCTGTTTCTTTGGAGGAGTGCCAGTCGTCACACTCACCTTGGATGTCCTCTCTTCGTTTCCAGGGAAGACCCCTTTTGGCCATCTGATACGGACTCACACAGGACACTTCAGTGAGGTCCAGGCTTTCCACAGGAACCTTCAGATCTCCAGCACACAGACAGACCCTCTGCACTCTTCCACATCTGACTCTGTGGGCGGCCATTGTAAGCCAATCTTGTAAATTCTTATATATCTGCATATTTTGCATTAAATCTGTATATCTAGTAAGCATGGACTGATACACCCCCTCAGTTAATTTGAGGAGGAAAGTTGCAATATGATTAGCTTAGTACCCAGTTTTCTGATTTCCACAAGGGCCCTCTCAATCCACACTGCCTTTGCTGACAGAAAATCTTGTGGCTGCTTCTGTGGTCTCCTTCCCTGTCTTGGTTACTTTTCTTGTTTCTGAGTCAAAATACTCAACACCCAAACTTAAAAGGGGAAAGATTTATTTAACTCACTGTTTGTAGAGGTTTCAGTTCGTAGTTGGCTGGCTCCAGTGCAGGGTGGCTTGGCAGAGGGGCATCACAGAGGAGAAACAGTCCATGGCAGGCAGAAGGCAGCAGAGCAGTGAAGTAGTGAAGCAGGAGCAAGCAACAATCAGGACCTTCTTTCTGTCCCTTATATTCGGTCCAGTCTACACACCCTTAGGGCAGGTAGAAGGGTTGGCCTTCTCATTATCCACACCCAGAAATATGCCAAACCAATAAGTGGGCTGATGATTGTAATCACACCCTTGATCCCAGCATCACACACCCTAGATCCAGCCACCTCTGAAAAGCCCCACTTAAGACTGCATGAGGCCTTGGGGGAAAATCTAGATACAAACCATAACACTCCCCAAGCCTTCTGCTAAGTGCACCCCAGGACACCTTGTGAAGAGGCTGCTACTTTTTGACTCTGCACTTGTGGTCTTTTCCCATTCACTCTCTCCAAAGTGTCACGCTCCAACCTGAAAACTCAGCAGAACCTCAGGGCCCACTGTGTTGGATGCCCCTGGCAGGGCTTGGTGGGGGCACGCTGACCCCTGACAGTGGACAGTGGCAGTCAGCAGCACATCCTACAGGCAGAATACTCTAGTATTCTGGGGTAAGAATGGGCAAGGGTAAGAATGGGCAAGGACCTATTCCTGGGCCAGTCTGGTTTCTTATGTCCTCATGCTGTCACTGTTTATAGACGCTGCCCTCTCACATGGCCCCCAGCAACAATTTTCTCAGCTCATAGCCAGTCCCCTAAAGGGTTTTGTGACTGTTTTCAGCTTTTGCAAGGACTTGCCAGTGCCTTCTCAGACACTGCTTTCTGGCTTTCAGTTTCTCTGATGCCCTGGTTTGCAAATACCTTGCTTTCTGTTCCTTTCCCCAGTGGGGAGGGTAGAAGGCTAGAAGTCTGTTGCAGGGGCCAGGTCGCAGCTGAAGTGCAGTCTCCTCCTTCAGGGAGCTGGACCCTCTCCCCACATGGCTTATGCACCAGACCTGGGGAGCAAGGGGGTCCTATCCAGAAGTGGTCTAAACTCCAACCCTGGATTTGGATCTGGTGCACTCTTCCTTCAGTTTGCCTTTCTGTACCTGGCTTTCTTCGCTGCCCCATATCAGTGTATCTATATTTTCCCAGTGTACATCTCCAAGCCTCCCTCTCTCACTGCTGCCACTTAGTTGGCCCTAGTAGAATAAAAAAAACCCCAAACTCTCCTACTCTCACATTGACATTTTCTTAACATCCACATATGATAAAAAACAAGAGGCACTTCTTTTTCTGTGTCTGGCTTCTTTTACTTACTGTAGTGTTTTCAAGTGCTTTTGTTACAAATGCCAGGATTTTATTCTTTCTATGGCTGGCTAATATGTCATTGTGTGGGTGCATGTGCATGTATCTGTCTGTCTATCAGTCTATCTATCTACCTCTCTATCTCACATTTTCTTTATCCCTTCATCTATTGATGGACACTTAGGCTGATTTCATATCTTGGTTACTGGGAATAGTGCAGTAGTAAACATGGAAATACAAGTATCTCTTCTGTATGCTGATTTCTGTTCCTTGGGGTGTATACCCAGAGGATAGCGGGAGCAGGTGGTAGATCTATTTTAGTCTTTTGAAGAACTTCAGTACTGTTCTCTATAATGGCTATACTAATATACATTGCCACAGGCAGTATACAAGAATTTGTTTTTCTTCACATCCTCACCAGCATTTGTTGTTGTTATTTTTGATAATAGCTATTCTAACTGAGATGAGATGACATCTCATTGTGGTTTTGATTTGCATTTCCCTGATGGCTAGTGAGCACTTTTCATATATTTATTTGTCATTTGTACTTCTTTTGAGAAGTGTCTTTTCATTTGCTCATATCGTTCTCCAATTGTTCAATTGAGTTATTTGTTTTGTTGTTGGTAAGTTTTTTTTAGTTTTTTACATGTTCTGGACATTAATGCTCTGTCAGATGAATCTTTGGCAAATATTCTCTCCCATTCGGTAGGTCTTCTAGAAGAATATGATAAAACTAGTGGGATATTTGGCCTTTTTTTGGTGAAACTGATGTACCAGTGTCTGGCTCAATGGAAGTGGTTGCAAGTTCTAGTGAGTTTTCAAGGTGCTCGTCAGAACTTTTTGATCTAATTTTACTTTTCTTGTGCCTCATCCTTGAAAATAGCTGTTCATTACTATTGTAGGATAAAACACTATTATTGTTAATTTTTGTTTTTTATTTGCCAAGCCACACAAGCACACATCACTTCCGGTGCTCATGGGTTTGATTTGACTGTGTAGAAACGGCGACACACTGTGTCCCACTCTGCACAGCGCTCCTTTGTCACTTACGTAGTCCACACCTGAGCACCACGTGATCAAGTCATGAAAATCATCTCTAAAAATCATGTAACAGTGTTAAAAGTTTACAAGCTTGTGGGGCTGAATGACTAGCTATCCAGGGTTGCAGGTAGCCTGTGGGCTGCAGGGCAGAGTAACCATAGTTCATTCTTTGGGTCTTAAATGATAGCAAGATTCCAATAAGTGATGGAAGCAGAGAGGAATGGCTGTGGGTATGAAGTGTACTCGTTTGCTAGAGCCACCATAACAAAGCACCCTAAACTACATGTCTTCAAATAGGAATGTATGGTACTGTCTTGTAGTGCTGAGGCTGGATGTTCAAACCAAGGCATTGGCAGAGTTGGTTTCTTTTGAAAGCTGTGGGAAAGAACTGGTTCCAAGACTCCCTTTGGCATCTGGTGTTTTGCTGGCAATCTTTGGGAATCTTTGGCACGTGGGAACATCATCCTTGCCTCTGCCTTCATCTCCACATGATGCTCCCCTCATGTGCCCACCTGTGTCCAAATTCCCCCTTCATAAAGGAACCAATCCTAGGGGATGGGGGACCTAACCTACTCCAGTAGGACCTCATCTCAACTTATCACATCTACGGTGAACCTATTCCCAAACAGGGCCACATTCTGAGGTGCTGAGGGCTAGGACTTCAACATATGAATTTTTGGGGGACACGATTCAACCCCCAGTTGAATAGCAGTCAACAGTGTCTGTCTGCCACATAGGGTAAAGTAGGCGAATTGACCTAACCCTGAAAATCTCGGGTATTCTATGTTCTTGTTTGCATTTAACATTTAATTCAGTCTAAAGAGAATTTGTGTTCTTTATATGTCAGAGAATAATAATAATGATGATAAAGCAATTGTAAAAGGGTAAGAACTAGAAACTTCAGACAACATAAAAAATTTTAAAAATACCATCATAATCATTATCATCATCAGCCCATCCAGTTATATATCTACTTACTCCCTTGCTATAATAGCAGCAGAAAACCACTGCTACTCAGCTGGAAAATGGACTTGAAGCCCTCAGGTAGAAATTTAAGAAGCAATAATGCCGTGTAGTTACTAAACTCCATGCTCATGAGAATTGTTAAGTAGCTCTAATCATTTATGAAATTTAGTTTAGTGAAGTCATAAAATTGATTTTTCAAACATTTATATTCATTATTTAAACACTTGTTCTCAGACTTGGCCATGGACAGCACATAGAAAAGTCAGTTTATTCATTTCTGGCATTTTATACATCAAAATTTATAAATATTTAAAATACCTTTCAGAGTGCTGAATGTTTTTATGTAATATGCTTCTCTTAAAGTAACTGAATCTATTTTATTTTATTATTATTTTTTTTTTATTTATTTTTTTGTGGGTACCGGGAGGTCGACCTCAGGACCTCGCATGCCAACAGGCACCCGTGCCGCTGAGCGATATCACCGGCCCCTTTTTCGTATGTGGGTTCCGGGAGTCGAACTCGGGCCCTCGTGCTTGCAAGGCAGGCGCTTATGCCGCTGAGCCTTCTCACCAGCCCAGTAACTGAATCTATGAACTCCAACTTTTTATTTCATTGAAAGTTCACTTCTAAGAAGATAACAGCATGACATTTCCTATCTAAAACATTAAAAAATTCATTAAGAAGCATCAAATAGGAGGGACCTCAAGATGGCGGATGAGTAAGAAGCAGGCAGTGAAACTCTCTCTAAAAGTTACCATTGGAACACGGGAATATAGCGACCCGGAAAGCGCAGGAGGGGGGGAGATGCCTCCCAGAAACCCAGAGAAGTTCTGAAGCGCAATCTGGGACCCCCGGCACCAGTGACGGGTGACTTCCAACAAAGAAGAAGGAAAGAAGGAGCAGACCGCGCGCGTGCACCTTCTACTATCCCGGGAGTTGCAGCGCCGCGGAAGCTCAAATCTACGGACACACGGTGGCAGCTGGTGCCCAGGGAGCCCCCACGGAGGATCCTGAGACAGCGACGGGGCAGGGGAGCGGCGGAGAACGGCGCTGACCGGCGGTGAGTGTCTCTCAGCCACAGCTGCCCCGCGCCAGAGAGCGACCGGCCGGGCGCCATTGTGGGGGGTGTGGCGAAACTCAGAGCGGCTCGAAAACTGCTCTGGGAACTTGTGCTCCGGACAGGGCAGCACGGGGCCTCTCAGGCCCACGAAAGTGTGTTGAGGTCAGCAGGCGAACGAGACTGGACTCTCAGCCACACCTGTCCCGCGCCAGAGAGTGACTGGCCCGGCGCCATTGTGGGGGGCGTGGCGAAAAACCAGAGCGGCGGGAACCAGTGCAGGGAACCCACGCTCCAGACAGCGCGCTGAGCCTCTCAGGCCCAGGGATCGTGAAAGGGCGCTGAGAGCGGAGGCGAGCTAGACTGGTCTCTGCCTGAAAGTACGCGCATCTGCTCACCGCCCACCAGAGGGCGCTCCTGGCTTACTGGGACGGACCTGCACAGAACAGGACTCTGTCACCACAGGGTACCTGCCTACAGCAGAGTCAACACCTGGAACTGATTCTTTTTATTTTTTTTAATTTTATTTTTATTTTTATTTTTTATTATTATTATTTTTTTTCTCACTGATTCGTTTTTTGTTCTGGCGAAGGGTTTTTTTGTTTTTGTTTTGTTTTGTTTTGTTTTTTGGTGGGGTTTTATTTTTGATCTGTCTGTTTTATTGTTTTTATCTTCGTTTTTGTTTCTGTATGTGTATTTGCTCTTTCCTTCATTATTCTCTCTGGTTTTTATATGAGTGTAAACAGCGCCTCTAACTTCTTTCTGATTGTGGTTGTGATCTGTTCTTCCTTTTATCCCTTCCTTCTCTTTCTACCACCTGTCCTCTGCACTAGTGTCCCAATTTTAGTGGGATCCCTCTTGGTCCTCTAACCTTACATCTAATTCCTTCCTCTTCTCCCAATACTCTATTTCCTCCTTAACTCATTTTAAATTTAAACTCCTCAGGGGAAAAATTGACATACACAGGACTTGTATACTGCATATAATTTTTCTGGTGTGTTTTAGATTTTGTTATATAACCGCAACTCTATACAGCTAAAAGTGGTAAATAACTGGTTAGCTCAGTCTGTCATTTTCTAGGCTCTGTTTGATGCTTTAGTTAACATTATAGCCAAATGTGAAATAATTGTTCTAAACATCTTTCCTTCCTGATATTTCATGATTGAGATTGACTAAGGGACACAGAAAATACAGTGGCACACTACCAAAGAATCAAGGACTGGGCCAAACAGGTAGCAACTTCACATACCCAACGAATTGAAGAGGTAGTATCTGGCAGAAAGCTCAAAACCTAAAAGCAAGCTCCACTTGGAAGATACTGCAGAGAAGTAGTCATCTTCTAAAGATCTTAAACACTAGCAATAAAGTAACCTACTATAGGTAATTTGCAAACATCACCCCAGGAATTAAAGAAAGAAAAAATGAGACGACACTTAAACAAGATGCAACCCCACACATCCAATTCACCAAAGGCAAACCTAGGGAGCAACGAGGTGGGACAATCCGAAAGCCACCCACCTGGCCTATCTGAAGTGGTAACAACAAAGCAACTGAATGAGGTTCTGGAAAAAATTAAAACAGAAATAATCTCACAGATAACTGCAGAGATAATGTCTACAATGAAGACCATGCTTAAGGACACTATAGCTGATACAGACAAAAAAATAGATGAACTTAAGAAAACTATAGAACCCATGAATGCTCAGCATAGGAAAGAAATGGAATCCATAAGGCAGATTCAAGCAGATACCCAAGAGATAAAAAATTCCATTGAAAGTATTTGTAGCAGAATAAGCCAATGCGAGGACAGGATCTCAGATATAGAAGACAGGCTTGCAATTAGTGATCATGAAATGGAAAAATTCTTAAAAATAGCAAGGGACCATGAAAAATCAATTCAGCAGCTGCTAGATGACTCAAAGATAAACAACTTAAGAATAATTGGAATAAATGAAAAAGCAGGAGATAGCATCAACGACATTAAAACCTTGTTCAAAGACATAATCAGGGAGAACTTTCCTGGAAGAGAAAAGGAATTTGACACCCCTATAAGTGAAGCTTTTAGAACACCAACTAGACATGATCAAAAAAAAACTTCAGCCAGACATATTATAATCAAGATCCCAGAAATTCAACAGAAGGGCAGAATCTTAAAAGCTGTTAGGGAGAAGAGACAAATCACTTATGAAGGAAAACCCATCAGAATCACAGCTGACTTTTCAGCACAAACCCTCAATTCAAGAAGAGCTTGGAATGATGTATTGCAAGCTCTAAAGGAAAATAATTTTCAGCCCAGATTGATGTACCCTGCAAAACTATCTTTCAAAATTGATGGAGAAATAAAATACTTTCATGACAAAGAACATCTGAGAAAATTTATGACCACCAAACCAGCACTCCAAAACGTTCTGAAGGACATTCTAGAAAGAGATAGGAACCCCAACAGAAGGAATCCACCAGACAGGGCAAATAATTAAATAGCCGGAAAGCAGAAAAACAAAGAGTGGGAACCAACAACAGGAAAATATCATGACAAGTCAATACATATCAGTTTTAACCATCAATGTTAACGGTCTCAATTCACCAATCAAAAGGCACAGACTGGCGAAATGGATCAAGAAGCAAGATCCAACAATATGCTGTATACAAGAAACACATTTAATTCAGAAAGAAATTCATAGACTGAAAGTCAAAGGATGGAAAACAATACTCCATGCCACAGGAACCCAGAAAAAAGCAGGGGTAGCTATTCTTTTTGCAGACAAAGTGAACTTCAAGCCAAGAAGGATTCAGAGAGATAAAGACGGTCATTACATCCTTGTAAAGGGAACAATCCAAGAGGAAGAGATAACGATCATAAATATATATGCGTCAAATACCAATGCACCCAGCTATATAAAACAAGTACTAAAGGACATGAAAAATCAAATAAGCACTAATACAATTATATTGGGAGATCTCAATACTCCACTGTCACAAAAAGATAGATCAACTGGACAGAAAATCAATAATGAAATAGTAGAACTGAACCAAACTTTTGAACAAATGGACTTAGTAGATGTCTACAGAGTGTTCCATCCCACAACATCAGAATACACATTTTTCTCAGCTGCACATGGGACGTTCTCCAAAATAGACCACATACTAGCTCATAAAACCTGTTTAAGTAAATGCAAAGGAATTGAAATTATCCCATGCATATTATCAGACCATAGTGCAATGAAATTGGAAATCAATGGCAAAAGATCCCACAAAAACTCCCTAAACACATGGAAATTAAACAGCATCCTCCTGAACAACAAATGGGTCACAGATGAAATTAAAGAAGAAATTAGTCACTTTCTACAACTGAATGATAATGACAGTACAACATACCGGAACTTATGGGATACAATGAAAGCAGTCCTAAGAGGGAAATTTATAGCATTAAATACTTATATCAGGAAAATAGAGCAAGCGCAAATAAACAACTTAAGGGTGAACCTCGAGCTTCTAGAAAAAGAAGAGCAGGTTAAGCCAAAAGCCCGTACAAGGGAGGAAATTATAAAGATCAGAGCAGAAATTAATGTATTGGAGAATAAAAAAACAATACAAAGAATCAATGAAGCAAAAAGTTGGTTCTTTGAAAGAATAAATAAGATTGACAAACCCTTATCCAACCTTATTAAAAAAAGAAAAGAAAAGACTCAAATCCATGCAATTGAAAATGAAAAGGGTGATATCACGACGGACCCTGCAGAAATCCAGAAGATCATCTATACCTATTTTGAAAATTTATATTCTACTAAGATGGAAAATGCAGAAGAAATGGACAGATTCCTAGATTCGTATGAATTACCAAAGCTAAATCAAGAAGATTTAAAAATCCTAAATAAACCAATATCAACCAATGAAATTGAAGATGTAATTAAAAACCTCCCAACAAAGAAAAGTCCAGGCCCTGATGGATTCACTGCCGAATTCTACAAGAAATTTAGAGAAGACCTAACGCCCCTACTTCTCAAACTTTTCAATGAAATTGAAAGGGAAGCAATACTCCCAAATTCATTCCTGGAAGCAAGCATTACCCTGATACCAAAACCAGAGAAGGACCCAACTAAGAAAGAGAACTACAGGCCAATCTCCCTAATGAACATAGATGCAAAAATCCTTAATAAGATACTGGCAAACAGAATCCAACAAATCATCAAGAAGATTATACACCATGACCAAGTTGGATTCATCCCAGGGATGCAGGGATGGTTCAACATACGTAAATCAATAAATGTAATACAGCATATTAACAGAACCAAAGACAAAAATCACATGATCATCTCAATAGATGCAGAAAAAGCTTTTGACAAAGTCCAGCACCTTTTCATGATAAAAACCCTACAGAAAATTGGAATAGAGGGTCTTTATCTCAATCTGGTAAAAGCTATCTATGACAAACCAACAGCCAATATTATACTAAATGGCCAAAAACTGAAAGCCTTCCCTCTAAAATCAGGAACAAGACAAGGATGTCCACTGTCCCCACTCTTATTCAACATAGTTCTGGAAACTTTAGCCAGAGCGATTAGACAAGAGAAAGAAATAAAAGGAATAATGATTGGAAAGGAAGAAGTTAAATTATCATTATTTGCAGATGACATGATACTCTACACAGAAGATCCCAAAAACTCCACTAAAAAACTGCTAGATTTAATAAGCAAATTCAGTAGTGTAGCTGGATACAAAGTCAATACTCAAAAGTCAATAGCCTTCCTGTACACAAATAACAAACTTACTGAAAGAGAAATTAGGGAAACAATACCTTTCACAATAACATCCAAAAAAATGAAATACCTAGGAATCAACCTCACGAAGGATGTAAAAGACCTCTATACTGAAAACTACAGTACTATGAAAAAGGAGATTGAAGAGGATATCAGAAAATGGAAAGATATCCCTTGCTCCTGGATAGGAAGAACCAATATAGTGAAAATGGCCATACTTCCAAAATTGTTATACAGATTTAATGCAATTCCAATCAAAATTCCAACAGCATATCTCACAGAATTAGAGAAAACAATCCTAAAATTCATTTGGAATCAGAAGAGACCTAGAATAGCAAAGGCAATTCTGGGCAACAAAGGCAAGGCAGGGGGCATCACAATCCCCGACTTGAAATTATACTATAAAGCTACTGTGATAAAAACAGTGTGGTACTGGCAAAAAAACAGACCTGAAGATCAATGGAACAGATTAGAAGATGCTGAAACAACCCCAGACATACTAAGCCACCTTATCTTTGACAAAGGTGCCAAACACATTCACTGGAAGAAAGATAGCCTCTTTAATAAATGGTGCTGGAAAAACTGGCTCTACACATGCCGAAGATTAAAACTAGACCCATATCTTTCACCATGCACTAAACTAAATTCAAAATGGATCAGAGATCTAAATATTAAAACAGAAACATTAAATCTGCTGGAAGGTAGGATAGGTAAAACCCTTGGAGACATTGGTGTAGGCAAAGACTTTATGAATAAAAACTCAACCGCACGGGAACTATCCCAAAGAATCAATAACTGGGATCTCATCTTATTAAAAAGCTTTTGCACAGCAAGAGAAACCACCAACAGAGTGAAGAGACAACCCACAATGTGGGAAAAAATGTTTGCCAGCTGTTCCTCAGACAAAGGATTACTATCGAGAACATATAAAGAACTCAAAAAAATCAGACCTCCCAAATTTAAAGACCCACTCCAAAAATGGGCATCTGAGATGAATACACATTTCTCAGATGAAGAAATACTAATGGCAAATAAATATACAAAAAAATGTGCAACATCACTAGTCATTCGAGAGATGCAAATTAAAACAACACTGAGATACCATCTCACCCCAGAAAGAATGGCTACTATTAAGAAATCAACTAATAACAAATGCTGGAGGGGCTGTGGGGAAAAAGGAACCCTTCTTCACTGTTGGTGGGAGTGTCGACTGGTACAGCCACTGTGGAAGTCAGTGTGGAGATTCCTCAGAAAACTAGGGTTGGAGGTCCCATTTGACCCAGCTATTCCCCTTCTGGGCATCTTCCCAGAAGAATTAAAAACATCGTACCACAGCGATATATGTGCACCCATGTTTATAGCAGCACAATTTGTAATAGCCAGATCTTGGAAACAACCCAAATGCCCATCAACTGAGGAATGGATAAGAAAGATGTGGTATTTTTATACAATGGAGTACTATTCAGCCATAAAGAAGGATAAACTGGAGACTTTTATAGGTAAATGGATGCAACTCGAGAAAATACTCATAAGTGAAATAAACCAGAAGCACATGTGTAAGCATCGTATTATCTCTCTAGTATGAGAAACTGAAAGAGTAAATAAGATCCAAAATGTACAATAGATATGGTGAATCAAAAAGAAACTGGTCAAAAGGAAAGAGAGACTGGAATAGGGAAAAGAAAGAAGGGAAAGGGAAAAAAATTGTATATATATATATATATATATATAAGATGGTTAAGATAGATACACTACCATTTTTACTTAGTTCATTGAAGAGTAAGGTTTGTGCCAATAATGTTTGGACAATTGAATGCTAATGTCTGGTGTCCTGAATAACTAACTTAAAGATAGTAATACGTAATGTATTAACCATTGTTACCCTCCTATTATGTTGTTTTGAAAATTTGTTCTTCTTTTGATTTGTTTTGTTTTTTTTCTTCTCTTTAAAAAAAAAAAAAAAAAAAGAAGCATCAAATAAAGATAATAAGAAGCCCTGAGATAAAATTATTTTTCGCTTGTGGTAGTAATTTTTCAGTCATTCCTGCTGCCCCTGGGTACTTCCTGATGGGCATTCGTGGCCTGCGATGGCAACTGCCAACTGGCACTGGCAATTGCAGGGCAAAAGAGCCACTGGACCCATGTCCAGTATGAGAAGGGGTGTGGCAGGCCCAGAAGAGGTGGGCTTTGTGGGTGCAGTGCTGTGCTTGTGGGGAGAGCCCCGCATAGGGATTCAAGAAGGGGCTGGCGCTACTGGGCTCCGCTCCTCCCTCTGCAGGTTCCTTTCCTGTGATGTTGTAAAACTGAGGTCTGTGTAGCAAGCTCTCCTTGGTGACTGACAAAACCAAGGCCAAACTTTCTTTCACTTGGACATGGAAAACAGCTCTGAGGCCTCAGAAAAAATGCTTTCTCCCTGAGTCCTTCCCCAGCCAGGGCAGAGTAGCTGCAAAGCCCATCTAGGGCTCCACCCAGAGCTGCTTCCACAGTGCAGAGCACCCCTCCCTGGGGTCTGCCCCGGTGAATGTTGGGGACCCCTTTGTCCTTCGCCTTCTTCCTTCCTTCTCGGCTCACTCCTCTGTCATCCGCTCTGCCAGAAAGCTGGGTGCAATCATTTGGATGGTGCTATGATTTTTTAGATGAAATTCATATAAAATATAATTAACCGTTGTAAATTTGCAATTCAGTGACATTTACACGGTCACAGTGTTGTGCACCCGTCACCTCTAAACAGTTCAAAACATTTTCATTGCTCCAAACAGAACCTCACACCCACTGTCAGTCCTCATTCTTTCCTCAGCTCCCTCGCTCTGGAAACCACTCATCTGATTATGGTCACTAAGGGTTCTTCCGTTCTGGGTATTCCACATGGATGGAATTGTACAGTATATGTACAGCTTTTATGTACATCTCCTTACCCTTCCTGTACTCCGTAGAGGTTTACTTGTCCACACCGTTGCGTGTGTTCGTACTCCCTTACTTTTCTTTTTTTTTTTTTTTTTGTGGGTACCGGGGGGTCGACCTCAGGACCTCGTACGCCAACAGGCACCCGTGCCACTGAGCGATATCACCGGCCCCGTTTTCGTATGTGGGATCCGGGAGTCGAACTCGGGCCCTCGCGCTTGCAAGGCAGGCGCTTACGCCGCTGAGCCATCTCACCGGCCCCTCCCTTACTTTTCATGGCATAATAATATTCCCTTGTGTGGATTGTTTTTACCCACTTGACCCACTGATGAGCGTCTCAGTTGCTTCCTTCTTTTGGTCATTGCTATCACTTTGTTTTCAAAGGTCGTTTTCTTGGTTTACTTCCTTTTGGGGGCAGAGAACCCTAGGCTGTGTCTGACAAGAGGCGAAGCACAGCGTGTAGGGAACTGAGCCTCCGAAGTGCTCGCCTGCCCTTTCCTAATGGACATCGTGTCTTTGTCGACCTCCTGCATGAGTCCTACCACCCTCACCTTCCTCTTCACGCCAGCTGGGTGTGCACGTCCACCTATAAGTCACCTCGCCCACCAAAAGCTGTGGCTGGCCATCTCTCTTGGAGGTTGCCTTTCCTACTCCCTCCCCAAACTTGCCCTTTACTTAATCTCACTGCTCCCCATATGCTCCATGGGCTCAGAGCGCCCCACACCCCGAGCACAGAGCTGGGGTGCTGAGGCTGCAGAAGCCCTGCAAAGTGGCCGGCGCTCTTTGGTGCTGAGCTTTCCTCTCCTGAGAGTGGGGCCCATGGAAATACTAAGCTGCCCCACGGGTTTATAAGTGCCAAGCGCTAACACAATTGAGTACACAACTGAAGGCTTAGATGAGAGGGATTTAAAAACTCTCTGCAGTTTGAGCTCCCTGCTGCTAACAGCAACAGCAAGTACTGCCGGGCTGGGCTTCAAAGGGCCGACTGTAATTCTCACTTGGGTTCCACTGACTCCGTAGCCATCCAGGCTCAGTCTTGAGTTTCCTAATGTCACAAACCCTCCACCGGTGTCCCAGCCGGCTGCTGCTCTGGCAGTTATATCAAGTGTGTCCCCATAAGGTCGTCCTCGTCCCTCCAGTCCTATGGCGAGCATTCTGGTTCACTTTCTGTGTTGAGAAGGGTTTAGGGTCACCCTGAAGTGACCCTACACATCCATAAAGCCCCAGTGTGCTGACATGGTTGAGTGGTAACTCTTTAAATATGTGGTGTTTTCTACCACAAAGCCCAGACGGCCCCCAGTGAAATATGGGAAAACTGCTTCTGCCACAGGTCCATAGCATGTGGGGGGCCTTGCTGGCCTCCTGTTGCTCAAGTCATCGATGGCTCCTGTAGTTTGTACTTGTGGCATTACTAGAGTGACAGGATCACTCACAATGGAAAACATTTTAGCTCCATTCTGGATGAAAGAAAAATTTGCCTGCCTCTCCCCACCCAAACATGCCTAATGAGTTAGAAACAAAAACCTATAAAGCTTTCCTGCCCTGGGGGGCTTGAGTCACATGTTTATTCAGGCCTTTCCTGAAGCAGGGGTGAGTAACACATTGTGTGAGATGGAAGGGCCTCATGGATGGCCATGGAGATGTCCAGGCCACTGTGTTTTAGGACAATGCCTGTTGGCTCAGACCTAGGGACAGGGAGGGAGGTTTCCACTCCAAGGCTTTGTGCAGCTTTACAAGGCAAGAAACCCAGGGACACCTTCCAACTCCCAACTGCGCTGTGGGCACAGGCCCAGAATGGTGCTGTCTATTTCACTATCTCCCTCTGCCTCTCCCCTATCCCAACTGCTTATAAGTAAAACCAAGCAGAAATTCCCCCCTGCCACCTCCCTCTACATCATTATCAGGACACCTTCCAGAAAGAACATGAGGGCCAGCTCTGAGAATTCTGGGGCAACAATGCTTTATGGGGCCTTCCATCTCATGACCTGTTGTGGAAGGAATTTTGGGCCTTTGCCCACCGGCTGATGTCAAAAAGTTACCTAGCGTTGAAAACAGTGTGGAGGACCCCTTCAATGTGCAGAAGGAAATAAGATTTGGGAATGCTTTCATGGCCTGACTAGCGAGGAGCTCTCCCTTGGAAAATCCTATCCCCACATGGAGGCTCAGTGCTTCTCTTTACCTGGCCCTCTCCCACCAGATGCTGTCTTATTTGGATGATTAAGCCATCATTGTCTAACAGGCTCATGGTCTATTCTGGACAAAAAGTAAGCCATAAGAAATGTTTCTTTGTGAAATAAGATCTGAGGCCCCCTAGGTCCCATGGGTTGGAGTGAAGGAGGCCAGGGAGGTGTGGGGGGACCCAAAGGTCACCCAAGGCCTCCCTGCCCTACTTCACGCTGGCCACATTATGCAGGCTGACATGGCTTATCTTTCCCATCACTCTTTGAAGTGGGAGTTATCATCATCATCACTTCTATTTGAGGAAGCATAGTCTTAGCAAAGTTTATTTATTTCACTCCCTGTTACTCTGAGGAATCTGAGGTATTTAACAAATCTGCTTATTATTCAAAAGGAAAATAATCAAAACTTGATGGAGAGAGGTGTAGGGAAGGCCAGGCATGGAAGGAACCCAGAAGTGCACACACAGGTCGGGTTGTCAGAGGAAGTCATCAGCTTGGTTCAGGGTTTCTGAGAAGCTAAAAGAGGAGGAACACAATTAATAGAAAAGTGAAGTGACTGACACAGAAGTAGAGGAGCCAGGATTTAAATCCAGATTTGTCTGCTGCCAAAGCTGATTCATTCATTCATTTATAAGGTGGGATTTAGACTGTGGTCTTGAATGGAGACATATTAGTCACTTTCCCATCTCTGGGACAAAATATCTGATGCCTGCAATGTAAAGGAAGAGAGATTTAGCTCATGGTTTCAGAGGATTCAGTCCATGGTAGACTGTCTTCAAGGCAGGAAGGCATGGCGGAAGGTCATGGCAGAAGACAGCTGTTCACTCATAGCAGCCAGAAGGGAGGGAGGGAGAGAGGGAAGGAGGGAGAAAAGGGAATATGACCTTCCAGGCCACACCTCCAGGGATTCACCTTTTCCACCAGGCCCTACCTCCTAACAGCACACCCAGCTACGAACTCATTAATCCACTGATGAGTATATGTAAAAACTCCATGATCAAATCACTTTCCAAAAGCCCCATCTCTGAACATATGAGATTTTGAGGGGACATTTTATATCTAAACCAAGTCTAGAGTAAGAAGCTGAAGTACCACATCCTGCCACACAGTGCAGGGAACCACCAGTATCTGCCAAGATTTGGGCCAGACACTCCATGCTAGGGTTATCAAAGAGCAACCAGATGGGGCCTGCTGCCACCTGCCACCTCCCAGCAGCCCCTCTCTAGCCTCTGTGAGAAGAGGCCTGGGAGGCCAGGGAGGGGTGGACTTCCTGGCACTCAAGCCATGTATGTGGAGGTGGCTGGATCTCGACATGGGGAGAGGGGATGCTTTCTCTTCTTTGATGCCACATGTGCAGACTGGGTACTCATACAAAGGGAAATGAGCTGGAGTTTTGCTGAACTGTAGGTCCCACAGACTCCTCCAGTGCTCCCACCAAAGTTCAGCATGATGAAAGAGCTCTTGGACAGGACAACTGGGTCCCTGAAGGTGGGGGACCATGGACAGAAAGACTGGAGCTCACATGGGCCTAGAGAATTCTGCAGACAGAGGCCTCCAGGAATTGCTGCTACCAGTAAGACTTGATGAGACTTGGGGACTGTGTTTCTGGAAAGAGAAGGGTACTTCCCACCCTATCTTATTCCCCTCAGCCCTTAAAGGGTAAGAAAAGTACCCACAAGGCTTATTTTCCTCTTGGTCTATTCTTAGAAAAGTTATCTGGGCAGGTAAAACCAAAACCAAAAACCCTTTAACTTGGAGGCTTCAAAGAAGTTGCTGAAAGCCACTAAATCCTCATATTTGTCATTTATAAAATGGGCAAAGGATCAACCCTTCCCTTCCCTCCACATGGTTTCAATCTTAAATGTCTCCTAAGGGCTCATGTGTTGAAGGTGTAGTTGGGAGGTGGTGGGACTTTGAGGAGGTGGCCCAGTAGAAGGATATTGCCCTTGAAGGGGACATTGGGACCCTGCTCCCCCTCTTCCTCTCTTCCATGATGTTCTTCTTCTCACAAGCCCAAAGCAACAGAGCCAAGTGAGCATGGACTGAAACTCCTGAAACTGTGAGCCAAAATAAACTGTTCCTCCTATAAGTCGCTTATCTCAGACATTTTGTTACAGTGGTGGAAAGCTGACTAAGGGCCTCCCAGGCAAAGGACTGTGTGAGTTTTGGTGACTCTGATACAGTGGGTCTCACGGGCCTGCCTCATGCAGGACACTTGTAGCACAATTATGGAACATTCATCACTTTTAATCACTTCTTTTCTCTGACTCTGTTTTGTCTGGAGGGATCTCCAGGATGTACAGTGCCTATGAATTTTAACTCTTTCCTCAGGTCTGTTGGGTTAGAATCTTCTGGCATATTTAAAATTGGATTCCTGAGCTCACTCAAGGCACTTGTGACTCAGAGCTGAGGAGAGGCTGGTGGAGTCCAAAGGGCTAAAAGCTCCCCACTTGATGCTGCTGTATAGCTTAACATGAGCACTTCTGCCTCAGGCGATACTCGAAAACCCTGATCTTTGCGTCTTTTGTATGGTTAGAAAAGAGTGCTACTCTTGTTCAAATTGTACTCAGTCTAGTTCTGTAAAATATGTAAGATTCCCACGAGGTTCTCACCTTTGCCTGCAAGGTGTGCTTCTGTCAAAAGGCAGGCACAGAGAGCCATTATTAACTCAGATGGTTTTAGCACATCATCAACCTCAAGAGTCCCTGAAGAAACAGGCTCAGCACAGATCCCTTTTGATTAGAGAGAGGGAGAGGATGACTCCAAGCCCCAAAATCCTGCTTGGGAGACCAGAAGGCAGCCTGAGAAGCTGCAGCATGGCCAGTTCCTGGAAGGAAGGAGGGATGGAAAAGGAAGTCATTCTCCCTCACTTAATGAGTGTGTGCACCAGTGACAAGTTTCACTTTTCATTTTGAAATAATTTCAGGCTTACAAAAAAGTTGTAAAAATAGAGCAAAGACCTCCATATACATTTTACTCAGCTTTTTCAAATAGTAACCCCTTAGAAAAATCAGGACCATGGGCAAAACCAGTAAATTAATGTTGACATGAAAATATTAATCTACAGATTAATTTTATAGAATTCAATTTCAATTTAATTATAAATTAACTCCTTCACATTTCTTGAATTGTCCCATGAATGTACTTTTTTCTGGCCCAGAATCCAATCCAGGATCCCGTATTACATTTACTAGCCACATTTCCTTAGCCTCCTGTGTTACTCAGTTTTCTCTCTGTGTGACAAAGCACCTGAGATAAACACCGTAAAGGAGGAGAGACTTAATTTGGCTCACGGTTTCAGAGGTTCCAGTCCATGGTTAGCTGGCTCCAAGGCAGAAATATGGTGGCAGAGGGGCCTGGTGGAGGAGAACTGCTCACCCCAAGACAGCCAGGAGACAGAGACCATACACTACAAGACTTCCCTCTCCTGCTGTTCTTGTCACATTGGAGCCCCAGGCTATTGGAGGGCACCACTCACAGTTAGGGCAGGTCACCCCTCAGTTTGCTCTTTCTCATCCTAGCTATCTTAGGAAAAGCCTTCATACACACACCCAAAAGTGTGATTTACCGATTTCCTAGGCATCACTCACTAACTGGGTCAACTGTCAAGGTTAATCATCACAACTCTTTTACCCTGGAATAGTTTCTCCTCTGTGTCTTTTGTTACTGATGCTTTTGAAGCATACTAAGCAGCTGGCCATTCTGCAGAATATCCACAAGGCTGAGTTTGTCTGCTGTCTCCTCATGGTTGAATTCTGTTATTCATTCTTGGCAAGAATATCACAAGAAATGATGTTTCCTTTGTGTTAGTCCTTTTTCTATTCCTATAACAAAATATCTGAGGTTGAGCACTTTTGACACAACAGAGGCTTATTTAGCTTCTAGTTTTGGAGGCAGAAAGTCCAAAAGTTGGGTGGGCCCATTTGTTTAGCATCTGATGAGGGCCCTCTGGTCTGTGTCACATCGTGGTGGGTGACATCATGGTGGGAGTGTGTGTGAGAAGGAGAGGTCACATGGTGACACAGAAAGCCAGAGTGAGACAAAGAGGGGCGAGGCTTGCTCTTTTATCACAAAGCACTTTCAACATCTAACCAGGGTCCCACAAGAACTGTGTCAGCTCCCCTGCAAGACGGCACCCCAGTGGCCTAATAATATCCCATAGGCCCTCCTTCAGGGTCCCCCCTCCTCCTACACTAGGGACCAAGCTTCCAACACACAAACCCTGGGAGACAAACCGCATTCAGATCACAGCACCTTCTGGGGTATTATAGGCGGTGCCATAAAATTCAAATTTTGTCATCTTTAGAAAAACACCTTAGAAGAACACGCACTCATCTTGACAATTAACAAATACTTGTTAGCAGTAATGGAGAGGAGGTAAAACCGCACATGGACCTGCTCTCAGTGGCCATTCTGTTCTCCCGCCTGGTCTCAGCCCAGAGCTCAGCTTCGCCTCTGGTGCCTCGCAGGAAGCTTGCCTTCTCCATGCGTGAGGGCTTCCCTCAGGGTGACGCACTACTTTGGAAGTGATTTGTACAATCTCTTGTGAAAATAGTTCCCCTCCCAAAAAAAAAAACCACATGTGACTACCACCCTAGTTAAGTGCATTTTTCTTTGGGAAGGAAATAGGAGATGATAAAAAGAATTGATGCAGTTCAAGAAACAAAGACACGTATGCGTCTGCATGTGCAAGATTTGCCAATAAGGAAAAAAAAAAAAAAACTCCAGAAAATGTGGTGACACATGATTAGTTCATGCTTCAAGGAATTAGGAATGGAATACTTCAAAGCAGTGTAAGGAAAGAGGAAGCCGAGTGGGATTGTGAGCAGGAGGGCCAGGTCTGGTTCGAGGTCACATGATCTTAGGATGGCCAGGGCTGGCACGATCAGCTTGTCTCGCACGGATATCTTTTGCCTCTCTTGGGTCTTTCTGGAATAAATGAAGAGCTTTAACATAGGAAAAGTTTAAGAGCATCAGAAATGAACTTCAGTTTCATACTTGTTTGTTCTGTGGGTACTGTTGGCTGAGATGGGGAAGACGGTAACAGGAGGCCTTTATTCTTAGACTTCATTGCCAGCACTCGTGTTATTAAAAAATCATGCATGCTCAATTTAAAAAGGAAAGCAAAAAAGAACAAAATACACACAAAAAGGGAGTAAACAACTCCTGGATCAAACCCTGGTAGAATTTTGACATCTTTTAGCGTCCCACACAGAGGTATGCCACCTTACAGCAGGGCACTGCACATGCTGGCTTGTATCCTGTTCTCTCTTTAGTCTTTATCTGTTTATGCTTAAAAGTCTTATTGTGAAACAATCCAAACATTTCAGATCGCATGTTTCTTCCAAGCATATGATACAGCTATGAAAGCCCCCTTCCCCAGTGAGACGCATTTTAATAGTTCGGTATACAGTCTACCTGATTTTCTCCATGCTGTTTCGGAACTTATCACTCGATGGATCTGAGACCCAGTACTTTCCTGATTGATGCTAGTGGGGTCGCTGGGCCTGTTTGGCATCCAAAGGTTCATTTCCCTAGAATATGGGGGTCCGATGTGGTCCTCAATCACCTGTCTCTTAAGAGTTTCTCTTGTTTCCTAACTGACAAGCCCGTCCCTCTCCAAAATCCTCCTGCTTTGATGTCACAACACAGCCCTTCCTCCATTCACCAACCATGACTGGCTCCCCTCAATCCTGCACATGTTACCTCTCACTGAGCCGAGAGTTCCTTCCTTTCGTGTCCAGTGTCCACTCCGCCTTCCAGGCTTTTTTCCCTCACACGTGGCTCCTTTCCCCACTCTGGATTGGCTCTTCCTTTCCCTCTCTTGGTGTCCTCCCAGCTGGACAGTGTGCCTCCTACAACTTCAGCTCTTACCCTGATCCCAACCTGGGAATCTCCTGGGCCAGTGTCCTAGGGCAGCCGTAGTAAAGTGCCTCCACCTAGATGGCTTAAAACAACAGATTTATTTGCTCAGGGTTCTGGAGGATGCAAAGATCAAGGTGGTGAGGGCCTGCACTCTCTTTGAAGCCGCTAGGGGGAGCCTCTTCCTGGCCTGTTCCAGCTGCTGGGGGCCTGTGGCAACCCCTGGGACTCCCCCCATGGTTTGTAGATGTGTCTCTCTGATCTCTGCCTCGGTCCCCACACGTCCATCACCCCTGGGTTTCTCTCTTTCTGCATCTTCACATAATGTTCTTCTCTCTGTGTATCTGTGTCCAAATCCCCCTCTTTTTATAGGGGCACCAGTTGTTGTATCAGTCCTGTCTGACTTCACCTTAACTTGCTTCATTACATTTGTAAAACACCTAACTCCAAAAAATGTCGTATTTTGAGGTTTCAGGCAAGCACGTATTGGGAAGCATTATTTTCAGTCTAGAATCTTGCTTCAAATGTGTCTTTGTAGATGTTTGTTTGTGGATGATCCAGTGGTGTCTTCAACTCAGCATGTCCAAAATGAGCCGAGCAGGGTGCTCATCCTATCACCTGCCCCTGCCCCTTCTGAAGAGACTAATGGAGAAATCTTCCTTCTGGGAACTCAGGCTAGAAACTTTGGCATCGTCTTCCTCTTCCTCCCAAAATCAGTTTCCACCCCTCTCACTCCCATGCCAGCCATGTTCACACCAGCCTTTCCGCTCACTGTCCCAGCCACCGTGTTCACGCAGAGCTTAGAGTCAGGTGCCTGGGGAACCAGAGCAGTAACATAAGCGATTGAAATAGGGGCTGTGACACTGTGGGAAGGGACGGGGACTCGGGTGGGCTGAGAGGCCGGTGGAAATGCTCAAATTCAGTCCACTGCCTGCTCCAGCCCTCAGTGCTGCTACTCCCAGTCTTCATGTTTGCAACTTAGATTCCATGAATCCTGACCACCTAAGACAGTGGGCAAGTCCTAAAATAGAGGTCGGAACCTGCCATTCCCCACCCCCATGTGCCGGGGCTCCCCTCATCTGCAGTGGTGATTGGCCTTCGTGATGGGGGGCCTGCCCGAGGTCATCCGTGAGAGGGGGCAGAGGGGCTCTGGAACTGTGTATATCTGCATGTCAGAATACTCTAATTCAGTCTGTCTGTGAGCCAGTCCCTGTCTCCTGTGCTCTTGATAGACCAAGGAGGAGCCAAAGCTGCTCCCGATTCATCCTCATGCCACCATCTACGGGAGCCCACGGTGAAGGTTCAGGGTCATTTTAACCAGATCACCCCAGGGAAACAGATAAGAAGCCCAAGAATTGCTGAAAGGTGGGAGAGATACGTGGTGAGGCACACACAAGCCAAGGACCTAAGTGGATGCCTCTGCTAGGCCTGGCTTCAGCCCTTCGTGTCCGTGGCATGAGGTCACAGCAGTGACAGTTGCAGGAGCTCCAGCAAGAAGCTGGCTAACCACATTCAAGGTTACCAAGAAGACTCTGCAAGTTAAATTTTAAATACAGTTCTTGTTAGGTAAATACATGTTGTGTTGTGCTTCTGCCCGCGCACAGCCGTCACAGTCAGCAAGACACTGGGTATTAGAGTCACATCCTTTTTGGTTTATACAGGGGTACATGTTCTATAAGATGCACCAAGTCAGGTATATAAGGTCCAGAAAAGCAGATTTCTAGGTAAATGCATACACTCAGGGTATGTGTTCCGAGATTTTCTAACATATGTAGCATGCAGAACAGTGGCTCATGTTCTTCGGCCCTGCAGGCCAGGCCTTGGGTTGTATTGCCCATCTTTTTTCCACACTGTCCCCCCGTAGCCCTCCCCACTGGCCAGACCCACGCTCCGTGCATTGCTGTGGTTTGAACATGTCCTCCTGGGTGCGGATAACAGAAAATGAATCCCCAGAGCAACAGTGCCAGGCGTGGAGCTGAGAAAAGGATGTGGCCGTGAAGATGGAGTGGACAGATGGGTGCTGTTGCCACCACAGTGAGTCTATCATCACAGGGGTGGGTTTATGATCAAAGGGGACGTGGCCCTCTTTATTTTCTCCCACACTCTCATTGCCCTCCCATCTATGAGGACACAGCAAGAAGGCCTTCACCAGGACCTGGCCCCTTGATCTTAGGCTTCGCAGCCCCTCGAGCTGTGGGATTGTGCTTCGGTTCACTGTAAGTTTCCCAGCCTGTGGCTTCTCTCTTAGCAGCACAAGCCAGACTGCACCGTGCCCGTCTGTGCCCTTGGCTCGGAAGCGCTGGTGGCACTCTCCTATCAGGGCACTTTCTCAGTGCCCACTGCCGTAGTCCGGGTGCTGTAGTTGGCCACGGTCCCGTGTAAGTCCTGCTGCCTGGTGTGGCTGTGGGAGCTGCCTGGAGGGAGGTCCTGGTGGGAACGGGCTGTGGGCCTGACCCCTCTGCCTTTCAGGTCTGCTCCTTGGCCGTGGGGCAGTGTCCACCTCACCATGGCTGCTTCTCCTGCCACCTGCCACACCCACCAGCGGCCCAGAGCAGCCCAGAGTCACCTAATCATGGGCTGGAACGTGCAAAACTGTGAACCCCAGTAAGCCTCTCCTGATAAGTAGATTTTCTTAGGTACCAGAGGAGTGGAAAGATGACTGTCACACTCACCCTGCTTTTCCAGCAGCTTTCTTTTCTTTCCAAGGTTGAGTCAAATACCGTTGCCCGAGTCCGTCTCAGTTCTCTGTCACCTAGTGATTCCCTCTGCTCGTGCTCATGAGGCTCTGCACAACTCCGTCCAGCTTCTCCCTGGGGCAAGAGTTGTTGACTTGTGGAGTCTCTGTGTGTGTGTGTGTTCAGATGCCACTCTTGGTGACTGCTCCTTCTTTGTCACCCTCTTCTTCATTCCCACAGGGCATTTAGTGTGTATTCCATGTATTTGTGCAGAACTGATCTGTTATTTAAAGGCTCTCAAATTAATGACCTTTAATATTTGAACACGGTCTACCTTTCCTGTAGAAAGAATGGGGATCACTGGTAGTGGAGGAAAACATAAAAACCCAGCAGTTCTGACACTGTTTTTGCCAAAGGTCTCCCTCTTTTCCTACCCGGAATTGCTTATTAGGGAAGTTTTTACAGCGACAGAACATGGCAAAGAGCAGAGGACGCAATCTCCGATGAGACAATGAGATAAAAATAGAAGATTTTCCATTCTGATTTTTTGTTACAAAAGCCTGGTTTTAAGAAACAATCTTTTCCTGCTCCTCAATAGCAGTAGTCACTTCCCCTAGCTAGAATAGCATTTTCCCCCCCTTCTTCAGTTCTCTAAAATGTATGTTGTATCCATTTTTAGCAAAGAAAAAATTTTTTTAACCGGGTATGAATAAATTGTAATGTGAAATGCAAACCAGATGAGCTTCTATAGTGACCATAGCTTATGTTTACGCAGACCTAAGAAACGGCTACTGAGAGCTGGGTGTAGTGACACATGCCCGTAATCCCAGCACTTGGGAGGCTGAGGCAGGAGAATTGGAAGTTTGAGGTCAGCCTGGGCTGCATAGAGAGTTCTGGGCAGCCAGGACTACATAGTGAGAACCCATCTCAAAATGCCTCCCTCAAAAAGAAATGGCCACTAAGGTGATTGGTGTGTGACAAAGATGCCAGTTCTCAGGCTTTGTTGTTTGCCTACTTCATTGGTTCTGAGTGCTGCCTGTGGTGAACTTTGTTTCTCAGATGGTACTTGGGATGCAGGTAAGAACCAGATGAAGAAGTAATTCTCAATCATGTTACTCATAATATATTTCAGCAAGTATAAAAACACACATGTGTATCACATAAAAATCATAAAAACTTTTGACTACGTGGTGGGGCAAAGCAGACCCTTACTTTCTGTTGGCAGAGAGTTTGAACTGGTACAATTTTTTGAAAGAAAATCCAGAAAATGTATTAAATACTCATAATAAGTGCCTATCTTTTGATCCAACAATCCCATTCCTTGCAATGTATTTTAAAGACATCATTATTTGGGGAAGAAATTTAGCTACAAGGACACTCATTGCAGCATTGTTTATAATAGTGACAAAAATTTGGAAATGATTTATGTCAAAACAAACCCCAGGAAACCGTTAAAATAAATGATACTTTTTTTTCATACCATAGAATACTTCGCGGCCAATACAAACTGTACTATAGAAAAATTTTTAATAATGCGATATATTGCTAAGTGGATCAAGCAGGCTGTAAGCAATGTGTTCAGCTTGATTACAATTTGCTATAAAAAATAAGCTTGTGCAACTTTGGCTTTCTGGCTTCCTCCAGCTAGAAAAGGCCGTCCTCCTTTTTAATACCTATTCACATCCTGCAGCTGTAGCGCCCACCTAGTGTGACTGCAGAAAAACCCTTCCTCTAGAGAATGGCCTCCCATCAACTCAGCCTGGTGCCATCTCTTCTCCTGGAAGGCGCATTTCTCCAAGTGGATCTTTCTCTCCCTGTGCAGCTTTGCAGAAACATGATCAGCTGGTTCCCTTATTTCCCTAAACACAGGTAAGATGGAGCTGTGATGCCCAAGCGCTTGAGTGTAATATGTGGGAATTGCAAACCCAAGAAAGGAAAACTTAAAAGTGGATACTAAATACGTTTGGTTCCAGGAAACTTCTGCTTGGGTCATTCTCACCTGCTCTGTCCTCTGCTGGTGGTTTCCTTCCTTTTCCTGCCGTTCATTCCCATTTTGCAAGGACAAATTTACCACCTCCTTGCACATGTCCTTCAAGCTTATCTCCTCCTCCAAGGGGCCTTTCTACCAATCCCTCTGAGACCCTGAAGAAAGGAAAAGGCTTTCCTGAAAGGAAACATATTTTGTACACATTAATTTCAGCTGCCAGAGGAGGGTAATAACAGGTACTATTGTGTGAAGTAATGGAACCCGGTGTCTGAAATCTCTCCTGTCAGAACGGGCCCTCATGTTTGCATGACCCAAAGGCCCTGAAAGACAACATCCTGTCCTCTCTCCTCCCCAAAACAAAGGGACAATATGATCCCAAAAGAAATACCAGCGATCATCCCGGAAGGCAAAAGCTACCTATAACAATAAACGGAAATGGTTGTACTTTTGGCCTATGCTTTTGCTTTGCGCTGATAATGTTTACAACAGCAAAAAAAGGAATTCGGTGTCAACTGTAACTTTTTACAGATTCATGGGTGTAGAGCAACACTAGAAGAGCAACGCCCTAGAATATTACTTGTAATATTAGTGTAATAAACTATTATCCTGACATTCAGCAACTTAAGACAGCAGACGTTCACTGTTTCGCAGTTTCAGTGGGGGAGATCTGGGTGTGGCTTGGTGAGTTGCGCTCTGGTGCAAGGCCTCTCAGGAGCTGCAGTCGTGGTTGTGGCTGGGTCTTAGTGAGCTGAGCAGTGCACGCAGAGGGAAGGGCGCTTTTATGCATCCTGGGGTGGTGTGGGACAGGCTCGGGTGCTGGCTGTCAGCAGGCAGCAAGAGGCATCACTTCTTCCCTGCATGGGACTCTCAGTAAGGCTACTCCCAGTGTGGCCGCTTGTTCCAGGGGTGTGTGTGTGTGTGTGTGTGTGTGTAGAAAGAAGGGGTCATAATCTTTTTGGGCCTAAGGTGTTGGCGAGTTCCCAAGACCCACCCCAGGTTTGATGACTTGTTAGGACTCGCAGGCCTCAGCATATGGCCACATTCATGGCTCTGATTTGTAACTGTGAAAAGGTAGAGCAAAATCAGCACAGAAAAGGTGCATGAGGTGAAATGCAGGGAAAACCAGGGTCAAGTCCTCTCCCAGTGGAGTCACACAGGACAGACCCAATGCCCTGGGGGCCACAAGTTGTAACCTGAGTCAAATGTGGTTTACCAGACCTCTCATTAAAAACTCCATTCCAGGGTTTTTATTGTGGGCTGGTCTCTAGGCACTTACCAAAACTCCAGACTTCTAGAAGAAAAGCCAATGTTCATTATTTCCTCATTGTTTGCATAAACAGTTTAGGCACAGGAAACCCTTCATATTGGGGAATGGTAGGAAACTTCATTTATAAAATCTGAGTTCCTAGATGCCAGCTAAAGGCCAATCTCCTGAGTACGCCTCTCCAAGGAGAGCAGCCAGGCCTGCTGTGTCAACTCTCCCGCGCACGCCTAATGGCAGAAGTGACACCATGGCCCTTTCTGTAACTAGACGTGCACCCACACACAGGTCCAGTCCTCAGCAAGGGTTGGAGGAAGGGGGTTTGCGGGGGAACGGAGGCCGGGGTAGATGGGTTGCCAGCTAAGACTTCGGACCACATGGGCTGGTTTCACTTGTCTCATCTGTGTTTTCTAAGGTCACATAGTACTCTTATGATAAGCAAAAGCTGTGAACAGACCGTGATTAATTACACATATAGCTTTTGTGGAAGAAAGTTAGGATTTCTATTGGTCCCATCTACATTCAAATTATGGACTTTCACACAACTCTGCATACTAACTTTGGATGGTGTTTGAGATGGTAAAGTAGGTGTGAGGAAACACTGAAATATTTCTAGTTATGAGAATCAATGCTGGGTTTTTAAAGTTTAGCAGCAGTGCGGGGGGGGGGCTAAAGTACACAATGCTGTGATTTGTTTGTGAAATGCAGGCTGTGGAGGGTAGGGGACACCTCAACAGGCTCAGGAAACTTCAGACCAAAGCCAATATTATGCCTTGAGACCCCTGCCGAGGGTCCAGCAGGTCATGTTACATACATGTCAGTGAGGCTGCAGCTTGGGGTAGGGCAAGGGGCATGCAGAGGACAGAGCAGAGTACTTCTCTCCTTGGCCAGGGGCCATGGAGGGAAGAGATCAGAATTGCAAGGGAAAGAGGAGAAACTTCTCTCTCTTTTCAGCTCAGGATTTCAGAGAGGAAGGGAGCCTGGCCTGGGAAAGAAAAGTGATTCTGTCATGGACTGGTTGAGGGTTGCTCCCTGCTGGTCTGTCCCAGGGGATGAAAAGTGCCCACCAATCTTCAGAGGTGGGCAATGCCACAGGCCCCAGGGGATCCTGCTGTCCGGCATGGTGTCTTGGTTACTTTTCTCGTTGCTGTGACAAAATACCTGACACCCAAAGTTAAAGGGGGAAGGGTATATTTAGCTCACAGTGTGTAGAGGGTTCAGTCCATAATTGGCTGGCTCCAAGGCAGGGTGGCACATGGCAGAGGGACAACCTTTCAGGGGAGCTGGGGCAGCAGAGGACAGAAAAAGCAGCAAGAGCAAAAAGGGAAAAACAAGCCTCTTTCTTCCCCTTTTATCTTATCCAGTCTACTGGGATTAGGGCAGTGCCAATCCAATCAGTGGACTGATCCAGCAATCACCCACCCTTAATCCCAGCATTGAACCATGAATCAGTCACAAACTCTAGATTCAGCTACATCCAAGAAAACCTGCCCTCCATGACTGCATGAGGCTGTGGGCGGACATCTAGACACAAACCATAACACATGGGGAACAGGGGAGATGGGGGGAAGAGACAGAGGGAGAGAGAGACAGGGAGGAAGGGAGGGACAGGGACAGGGACAGAAGAGGGACAGAGAAGAGGGAGAGGAGGAGTGAGTTTTGGAGGCCATGCAGAAGGCTTCCTCTGGTACTTGTGCCACCGAACATCTGCCCGGCCTTTCCTACCCATAATCATTGAAAACTTCTCATATGCTTTTATTATATGCCTATTTTCTGTCTGTTTCTCTGCACCATAATGTAAGTTCTATGAGGGCAGGGATTTTGTGTTTTGTGTCTGGCGTACGAAAGGCACGCAATAAATATGAGATTGAATTTAAAAATATGTTATTCCTGTGCTTCATATTCATTGCCTTGCTTCTGTTGCTTATTGATATTTAAATAAAACTGCATATATTTTCCTTTTGACTTAGTGGATTTTATCTGTAGAACTCCATAAACTTTAAAGCAGATTTGCCAATATTATTCTAAGTGAAAGATGGCAGATGCAAAGGCCACATATTGTATGATTACATTGATATGAAATGTCCAGAATAGGCCAATCCACAGGGACAAAAGAGCGGCAATTGCCAGAGATGGCAGGGAAGATGGGCTAGGGTGGGACTGCTAAGGGGTAGGGATTTCTTTCGGGGGTCATGAAAACGCTCTGGAATTTGTGGTGATGGCTGTCCCCTCTGTGAAAATACTACACCCACTGTAGGCGAAAGAAAGAACGTATTCACCTCACCTGTAGCAAGGTTCACGGCTGACATCCCTGTAACAGAAGACAAATGAACAAGAGAAAAGAGTATCAATAGTTATTTAAACAGAGTTTTACATGACACAGGAGCCTTCAGAAATGAAACCCTCAAGCCTCTGGGAAAATTGTATCTCTATATTTAGTTTTGATGAAGAATGGACAGTGGTGTAAAAGTATGGTTGGACAAAAGTCGGTCTGATGTTGGTCATAAACTAGGGAGAACTCAGCAAATCCTGTTCTTCAGATTCTTCTTGATGGCTCTGTGCCTTCATCCCTTTCATCTGGGTTTAGTGTAGGACATCTGTCACTCTCAGGGAGGATAGGTCAGAGGATAGGAGAAGGTAGGAGGATAACTTTTTTCTTTCTGTAGTTTCTTGCAATTTCCAAGGTGCCATGTCTTGGGGTAGCATGTCCTAAACCCAATACCACCAAATGGTATACTTCAGAAGGGTGATAATTTAGAAAGACCAAAAATGTTATTAATTCTCCTTGAGGTATGGATGGCTGAGTTTTAATCCAATTGCATAGATTAAGAAAATGAAACTTTTTGGCCATGTGGTGTGATGAAAATAGGGTACACATTGGAGTCAGATACCCCCAGATTTGTCTCCAGACTCCTTGCTACCATGTGACCTTAGGAAGCTCCTGTCCTGACCTTCTGGGACCTTGAAACATGAGAATACCAATCGCTGAGGCTGTGTGCTAGGTAAACAGCTCTGACCACTGTACACTGCTTACCGTCATGCTCTGTGGGCCGGCATCGAGCTTAGTCATCTTCCTTCCCTCCTCCTGCAGAAGGCCTGGAATGTGCTGTGAATATTAACCATAAGTCAACCTGACCAGATGAGGAAATACCTAGCAGAGGAGGACAGCACACTGTGGGTGTGTGTTTGTGGGATGTTTCCAGAGGTGACTAACATGTAGACCACCGAACTGAGGGGGAAGACCCATGTGATTGTGGGTGGCCCCAACCAGTAGGCTTGCTGGCTGGATGGAATAAAAGGGAAAGAAGAAGGAAGCTGGCACTTCTTTTGGAAGCGCCTTTCTGCTTGTGTGCGTGTGTCTTTTGCTGCTGTTGTGGACATCAGACTCCAGCTTCTTCAGCTTTTCACACAGATTTATACCAGCGACTCTCTGGGGAGCTTCTAGGCATCTGATCTCAGGCCAGTGCTGAATCCTCCATCCTTCTTATTCTGCAGCTTCCATTGTCTTGAGTTGAACAACTCAGCCCTTGGATACCTCTGATCCAATAAGTCCCGTTGCCTGACTACACATATATTTCTATTGATTCTGTTCCTCTGGGTACCGGTGCAGGTACATAGGCCATGGCAAAGCAAATATCAGAATCTGATTACTGACTGGGATCTATTTTCTGGCATCCAAATGATTGTACTGTGCCCGTTTTGAAGCTTGTTTTCTGGATCAGTTTAACATTGTTGTATCCATTATTTGTCATGGAAGTCATTGTTCCTCTATCTTCTTTCTCATCAAATCTGGATCAAATCTGTATAAATGTCATTGTATATGCAACAGGGCTTGTCACTGCTTTGGAGATTGGTGCTATGTCCCGGTCAATTCTGCAGTCTTCCCTCTCTTAGCACTGTGATGATCCGTGCTTGACAATCAATTCTCTGGTACATAAAAAAGCTCTGCTTTATATGTGCACCAATATCCAAGGTGTAAATTGCTTTCACCATAGCTGATTTCCAGCTACCAATATGATATCCCTGAATGTGGAGTTGGGAAGAAATGGGCACAGTCAATGGCATCGTTAAAGTATGACTACACAGCACAGCTTTAGGCAGCTGGCAGACACAACTGTTTAGGAAGACAGAGGTTTCTTCACATGAACTCTCACAGCACAATACCTCCAGTGGAGCTCCTGCCTCCTGAGGGCTCAGCCCAAAATTATACACTGGAAGCTGGAGTAGGGAATGTGCAGACTTTTATTAGAGACTGGGAAAAGAGGTGGCTAGAAGCCTAAATTAAGCCAGTTTTGGAGACAGGAGATGTAATTTTTGACCACATGTGAACTTGTATTGGAAACAGCACATTCAGGCCATTTGGAAAGTGCTGGATAGTTTTGCTTATAGCTTGCAGATACTGAATGTATATGTTTTTGCTGAGGTCAGAATTATATAACTGATGCCTTAGGATTGCAGGATGCATGCTAAGGGGAAAGGTAAAGGTGTTTATTAAGTTGGCAGCCTTGCAAACAGAAGCTAGGCAAACTCAAAATACTGAGGTCCCCTATCTTGTGGTGGGCTGACACAACTCCTTTTTGGGGGGCAGTTTAAGATGGAATATGGTCCTGAAAGCAAAAGCAAACATAGGTCAAAGTGATTATAAAATAATCTGGAGCGCTGGGGCTGCTCTAAGACTGCAGAATGAGTGTGTGCCATGGTAATAATGCCTGGGCTCCCATCCTTCCGGTAAAGGCCAGCAGCCGAACAGCAACCGAGCTGCTGTAACAAACAAGTACCAGTGACTTCACACGATTCATTTCTTCCTTAAAACCATCAAATGTAGGTGTTTCTTCTGGGAAAGTGAGCATGGGGCGATTCTACTTCGAGTAGCCATTTAGGGATCCAGGCTGACAGAGACTGCGACTGTTTTCCCTGCCATCTGTCCCCAGCCAGGAGATGGGGAGGAGCAAGTGAGCAGAAAATGCACATCCGCTCTTCCACACATCCAGTCCACTCCCATTCCTCGCAGGCCTCTTGCAAGAGGCACAATTCTCAATCTGGGTGGGCAGTACTTGAAGACCTTCTGCATCTGGGACAAGTTCTGTGACTCCTGGACCACTGAGCAGTCCCTGTCTGGTCCTGCTTCCTAGGAGCAAGTCTACATCATATGGGGAATAGAGTCTCTGGCGGGCAGAAAGTTTTGTCTGCCACAGAGAGCAACCTTGTTGTCAAAATGGTGTTAACCAAGAGTTTCCTTTAGTGGAAAGTATCTTAAACAAATTGGGAAAGTTAGCATTTTATCTTATACACTTCCTTTGAGGAGGAATGTTATGTTAGTCAAGAAAGTGTGGGACTGTGTGAAGCGATAGGACATCATGAGTTGTGTTGGGTCTCTCTTTCCTCGGGAGGACAGCTCTTGAGGGGCCAGGCTCTGAGCACTGGGGGAGCTGTTCGCTGAAGCCCCCCTGCCCCTCTTTCCCTTACAGCTTCTCTGATTATTAGTCCCTAATCTCTTGTGAAATTCACTAATTTGCTAATTAACTGTCCTGGAGATTTTAACTGAAGCAAGTGTGAGCAAGAGTTAAGATCTCCAGCAATTATTGGGGCAAATAAAGTAAACTCTCTCCACCCCCAACTATATCCACTTGCTAAGAATTCTAACCTCATCCATTTCATTTCATGCCCAGAAATTTCTAGATGATCTACTTCCTCAGATTCCAACCTGGAAGATAATGACAATAGGTGAAGGTGTTGAAAGCTGCCTTTGTGGCTAGAGGTGGCATCTGTGCCTCATTGCTTTGTACATAGAGTGGGACAATGACCCACTTGAGTTGTTCTCATTGTACAGAAAAGCAAATTCAGTATATGTCAGTGAGCAAAAACTTCAGGTGTGTCCAGGTGAGGGTGTGCTGCTGGTGGCGACACATGAGAAGGATATGGCCATGCTTACCTGCATAGACACTACGCAGACGAGCAAGAGTCTGCAGCTGTCCCCAAGATGGTCAGCAGCTCTGTGTTCAAATGTGAAGACTGGCACCTTCACACCCTTGGGTTCGTTTGATGATATTCCAAAGTGGCCATGTGGTGAGCTTCAGTATTTGCAGCTCAAGACAAAATCTTTCTGGCTCACTAAAAAGACCATGGGTTAGTGTTCCAACTATTCCTGGGAACTTCTGCCCATGAGCACTAAAAACACTGAAGGTTTGTGTGTTGAAAGTCCCCTCTCTCATCTACCTGTCTATTGCCTATCTGTGGCTTCTGTTTTCTTTAATTGTCCTTTATATTTCACCTTTGTGAACACAGGGGAGTATGGGCCCCAGATAAACCAAGTCCCAGACACTGAAAGCTTATAGACTTAGACTGACCAGAGGTGTCCACTTGCTGGGAGGGGGATATGCCTTGGAGCTGGACTTCTGCTGCATAGTTGGGATGAGAAACTGGGTCTTCCATGACAATCTCAAAATGTCAATTTGCCTGCAAGGACACCGAGTAGCCTGGCCTTATGAGGGCTTCACTAAACTAATGTTATTTCCTGCCACAGTTAGGGTAATGAAAATCCTGATTCTTACACAGAAAAACAAGGTCTAAATATTCAATCCTGTTTATATTTATCTTCTCCCGGTGAAAATTTGTCCATATTTTTGTTTTCCCTTTACTAGAAAGGTTAAATAAGGAAAAATCCTAGAACTCATCCAGGCCTGACAAATAGATATCAATTCACATGGGAATGCTAATAGGTTGGTTGTGCCCACCTGGAGAGTTCTGAGGAGAATACTGAAATGGCTTCTACTTCCAGTATGAAAGTGAACCCCATTGATTAGCAATGTCTGCCGTGGGCTCAGGAGTCAGGAGTGGTGACACATTTATCATTCATTTATTCAACCACCAAATGGTGAGTGCCTACCATATGCAAAGGGCTTTTCTCAGCATGAAGGCACAGTGTTGGTCACTGAGGCTCTGTTTTAGGTAGTCACAGAGCACTAAGAGCTGATTCTATTTTCCACCTGTCGTGGTTCTATCCATTTCCAGGCCCACATACAGCATATGATTCATTCAACACCACAAAATTATCTACTAGGAAATTCAGCTAGAACACGGCACTTTTGTCTTCCTATTGTCCACCTTATACCTTTTCACCATCACTTAGGGAGTAGCTTGTAAGGGATTCGTATTCCAAAGCTGTTGCTGCAGAAACACCCTTGATGCAGTCCCATTTATTTGATCCACAGTTGACCCCCAACTTAGGCTGCAGCCCAGGTGAATAAAGGAAGCTTTCCTCTTTGCTTGGAGTTTTCCCTCAGAGCCATCTGCCATTTTTAAGAATGTAACAGAGCTAGCAGTATCTGTGGAAACTCCTTCTTTGTGGGGGAAAAAAGCCAGCGTAGCATTCCAATGAAGCCAGGTATAAACCAAAGACCCTCAGGGGTTATGGAGTGGCTGAGAGGGGTGGGAGCTCCGTGCATTGAGGTATCAGATGGTAGCTGGGTGAAATTTTCCATGGCTGAATTCCAGGAAAATTTGCCCTGATACTGTTCTGTTGTTCAAAGTCAGCCTGTTCCCACCCAGGGTTTAGAAAATAGGCATCTGGATGGGCGGGTAGAGGGGCCCCTGGGAGGAGAGATTAACTTCCCTCTTCAGGACCCAGTTCTTTTCCAGCAGCTCTGAGCTCACTTTCCCTCTGGACTGAAGGGAAGGGTGTGTGTCTCCCTGCTGTGCTTCTAATCTGTACTTCAAAGCACTGCAAAGCAAGCTACTCTCTCTCTCTTCCTGCTTGGACTCCATGGAAAGCTGGGGCGATTGGAGCCCTCCCAGCTTCCAGAGTCTTTGCTCAGAGCTCTGTGGGCCCTGGATTAGGCTCCAGGGAGGACAGAACTCAGGGCACTAGTGAGAAAGACTCTGTTTTGTGTCCAGAAAACTTTTGTTCAAAGAATCATAAAGACCGACTTATGTAACCATGTCAACTGAAGGATTGCTGAAAGAATGTCTAGGAAGTTAAGAAAGCTCTAAAATAGATGTGCTTAGACGTCTCTACCCGTAAGACCTTGTTCTAAGGAGCTCATTACCTGTAATTAGACGTAGCAGGAGTTGCTGGGGGGTTCACATCCCCTTGGCTCACCCTGAATGTCATCACAGGCAGTGCTGGCACAGGCTCAGCAGCCTCTTGGACTCTGCCCTCCTGGAACCTTCTCTGGCAGCCCGTCGTGGGGAAGGGCTGTGGAAGGGTTGAGGCGTTAACCCTAGGAGCCTTGCTCTCCCCATGAGGGCAGGAGTTGATGGACAAGTCCTGTACCTCCTCCCAGGGTGGGGGTCATTCTGAGTTGTGCTCTATGTGGTCCCCAAGGGAGTCCCTGAGGGGCTGAGCCCCAGCGACATCAGCAGCAAGTTCTCATTTGGGCCCCTTCACTGTCCTGCCTCACTTGCTTGTTATATTAGTCAGCTTCTCCTCACTATAAAAATACTCAAGTATAGAAGGCCCTTCCCTGTCCTCGTTGTGGTCTGGGAAGTTTATATTTGTAATTCCAAGGGAAAGTTATTGGAATTCCAATAAGTTAATTTTAATATACCACTTCCAGTGCAACCCATGGCAAGAATAAAGACACTAAGGCATATTTATAGTTGCAGGGAGCCAAGGGGGTCCTAAGTCCAGCTAGCATGATGGTTACCGGAACAAAGTCCTTGACCCAGGGCCGAACCCAGATTTTATTAATTTGTGAAGAAGGGAGTGGCTTGAGGATGAGTGACTATGAGAATGGCAGGAACTATGTGAGTGCTGTGAGCTGAGCTAGGTAGGAGGCCTGAAATTACCTCTGCAACATGCATAGAGAAGGATATGCAGAAAGAGTAACATACATAAACACAATTTGAGGTAGTATCTAATGTTTTGGAGTTGGTGCTTCATTTCTGATGTGTAATCTTTTATGCCCTGGGAAATCATAGCCTCTTGTCTTGAGGCTTGATCCCAGCCAACAGCGTGGAGCATGGCTCTCCTTCCGGCCAGGCTCACACATGTTTTTTGGGATCTACAGGGTGGGGCAAAACTGACCTGTCACCTTGCTTCAAAGACTGCGCATCAGTACCTCGGCTAGATTGATTTGCATTGCTTAAAGCCAATTAAAGGGATAAGGAAAAGTCCTAGCCAGCTCTGTACATATCAAGACATGGAAATACGGGCCCTTCACTGGCCTGCCTCACTTTAGCCAAGACAGAGATAATTGCTCTTCTTTTAAGGAGAGTCGTCCAGGTGGTCCTCCACACCCAAGCTAATTCAGTTACTAAGAAAAAGGGTCATTTTGACTCACAGTTTTGGAGATCCCGGTCCAGAATCAGATGGTGCTGTTTTGGGCCTGTGGTGAGGCAGCAACCATGGCGGGAGTGTGTGGCCGAGCAGGACCACTCACCTCATGGCCAGGAAGCAGAAAAGGAGAAAGTGAGAGAGGAAGAAGGGGTCTGGGGCCTCACAGTCCCCGCAGAGGGCACGCCCCCAGTGACTTGAAGATCTCCCACTGGGCTCCATTCCCTTCTAGTCACACAGAGCTGGGGACCTTAGGGTGACCTTCCAGATCCAAACTGCAGCCTATATGTCAATTTCCAGGTCAGTCACTGAGCACTCTGGTCATTTCCAAATAAATATTTGCACCCAAAGCCAGGTCTCAGGGTCAGTTTGTGGGGGGAAAGACAAACCCTGTGTCTTCTCTGAGAGCTGGAGTGTATGTAAGGTGGAGGGGGCTTCAACACAGGCTGAGACCTCCATACTGCACCACGCAGGGCTGCCCAGAAGCCCCTGGGCTCCACAGCCTGCTGTCCTCTCCTCCCGGTGGTCAGTTAAATATTTTCCCAGGGATGGGAGGCACCACAATGTGGAAAAGTAGGGGCCCCACCTTGATGGAGATACCAGACACACCCAGATTGATGATCTTACCATCAAGCACACCTGCCATGGCAGGAACCGAGGGTGAGAGCTCAGCCTCAGGGCCCCCAGGCAGGAGCCCCACAAGTCACTGAAATGCCAGCTGGAGTCTGAGTCCCAGCGTAAGGGCATCCACTTAGTCTCCACGGTGGGCTGGAGGCAGCTGGCTGCTTTGGGAAAGTAAGGCACTCGCAGTGGGGCAGGGTAGGCAAGGGGTGGGTTTGAAAGCCCAACAGAGAGAACCTCAGGCCTGGACAGCATGTGGCCCTTTCCTTGTGAAGACTGGGGTCCCCATTCCCTTTGGGTAGCCAAATAAACCATCTCCTGGGAAATGCATGTCCCTAGGCACGGTGGCTTCATTTGCCTGGAGCAGGCCGGTGAGCGGGGTCACAAGCTCAAGCCCATGCTGGACAGCGGCTGCAACCAAAGCAGGCTGAACTTTCTCTTCTCCTTGCCATACCCGAGGTGAATAATGCGCTCCTCAGACAGCCCTGTTTACCATATTTTTGGGTGACACAACTAGGAAAGAACTGTGACTTGTCCCCCGGTCCAGGTTGGAATCCTAAGCGTCTATATCTGAAGAGTTCAATCTTTGTCCTGCTGCTTGGTCAGGCTTAGTCACGTGGGATCGGCAGGGGCAGGAAGAGAAAGGAAAAAGGGAGGGAGGGACTCCTGTCAGAGGAGCAGTTCTTAGCTGAGGAAGGAAGTGCTGCTTGAACGCGGCCAGTGTCCAGCAGCCCTTCCACGCATCTCTCCCTTTGCTGCTCGCATCTGAGGTCCCCTCCATGCCTCTCCTTACCCTTCAGGGATCCTCTACATTCTCTAGGACCCAAGCTGGGGCATACGTGAGTGCTGGGAGGTGACCAAGTACACACGGGTTAACATGTTGGTAACCAAGAGCTGATGTTTGAGAGACCCCAGTCTGTGCCAGGTGTTTCCTGAGAGCTGCACAAGGGGTATCCTGTTCCATCCTCTCAACAACCCCAGGAATTAAGCAGTATAGTTATTTCTCTTTTTAAAATAAACCCATGCACAGAGATCACATAATTAGTAAGGAATGGGGTTAACATGTTGTCATAGAGCATTTATTGAGCACCTACTGTATGCCAGGCACTTATGCTAGGTGAACAAGACAGGCAGGTAAGGTCAGGTGAAAACCCAAGAAGCAAACCCTTATTTATAAACCCTCAGCAGATCATTTGTGCCATGCAAGGAACTGGAGCAGACCCATGTGACGAGCCACCAGGTGCTGCTTTATCCTGAGCTGAAGAACTGGAAGCCTTCTTAGGAGCAGTGACATTTAAGCTGCAATTTTAAGGACAAGAAGTCAGCTTAGAAAGAAGATGGCACAGAGAATTTTTCCAAACAGCCAGCATGGACAAAGCAGTCAAGGCAAGAACAGAAAGCAGAGGGAGAGGCTCCATGGGAGGAAGATGAGGCAGGAGGGACCCTTCCAGAGTCTTCAATTCATACTCTTTATTTACTCAGGGTCTTTCCAAGCTCAAAGACACCTCATGGCTCCCCCATAGTAGAAATCAGGGAGACAAGGGCCCTTCCTCCTTTTAACATCAGCCTTATGGACAGGGCTGTGGCTAATTAATGTGTGCAGGACCAGGGTGCCCAGGGTGGGAGCTGGTGCACAGCCTGCCTGCTTCCCCCTCTTCTCACCCTCACCTCATCCACAATGCCAGGTAGGATGGTAGGGTGGGAGCCAGAGAGGTGTGGGAGGTCTTTGGATCTGGCCCGTACCACCTCCACACTTGGCAGGACAGGGCCCCTGCAGCTCCAGGCTTGGTGCCAGCATCTCTCGCTGAAAAACAGTGGGGCTGATTGCAGCGATGTTTTGCAAAGGAAACCAGGGAGAGAGTGTGACGTGGGCAGAGATTGCAGCTCACAGCATTTCAGGCCCAGGGGAGTTCTGGCGGTGGAGGCTGAAACTCCTCCTGTGGGTGTTTCCAGGAAACCCCAGGAAGCAAAGCTATTGTGCCAGATACACTAGTAAGAGGAAAACCTCCCAGAACAAATAATAACAGAGAGAGAGAGAGAGACAGAGAGAGAGTGAGAGAGAGACAGAGACACACAGAGAGACAGAGAGAAAGACAGAGACAGAGAGACAGATGACGGAGACACAGAGAGACAGAGACAGAGAGAAGAAAGGAAGGGAGGGCGGGGACAGATCTTCAAGACCGGGTGGTTCTAGATGAATTCCGCATGCCACATGCCTTCTTTCTTTTCAAAGCTGATCCCTCTCCTCTTGTGATATATGGGATAAGCCCCCCTGAATTGCCAACAGACCAGTCACGAAAAGGCAGGCAGCTGGAGAGAGGGGATTTGGAACCACCCACGTGCAGTGCATTTTGCAAGTTGAGAAAGATATTCCTGGCGGTGCGCATGGACCTCATGGCCAAGGCAAGGTTTGCTGTGGGTCTTGAGCTCTATTTTGAGGGCAGGGATGAGTGGTACACTAAGTCAACAGCATCCCAGTGTAGAACAGCTGTCTCAGAAGAGACGGAGAGGTGCGTGAGCTGCTTCAAAGAGCAAGTGCTGGAGAGAAAATAGAGATGCACTGGGGAGTGGGTGTGGGGCTGGGAGCTGCAAAGAGCTGTTAACTCAACGTCGTCTACCTTAGCTGTTTTAAATCAGGTCCAGAAAATGTCATGCTCACACCGGTCCCCTTGCAAACCTGGGTCTTTCTTAAGCTTAAGCCCTGATATGTTCTTCTGAAGACACCGTTGCAGTCTGGGCCGGGGTTTGATGGGCTCTCCTTGTCTCCATATGTTCAATGGAGACTTCAGTGACCATGCAGGGCCTCCACGTACAGTGGTGAACATTTTCCCTGCACAGCGAAATCTGGCCAAGAGGGCAAAAATGGAGGCTGAAACCCAACCAGCTCTGTTGCCTATTTGTTGAGCTGCAGCCCAAGGAAAGGGCACCTTTCCAAACTTGATTCTTCCAGCAGGTTACTTTGTCTCTCATTCCCACAAAGATGTCATTGTATGCATTCTTGCGACCTAGGAAAATGCTTTTTACACCTCTTCTATTTTTCAGTACCTACATTTTTCCACTTAATACTTCCCCACATGTCTTGTGGGATGATAATATGTGACACTCGAAACAAGTGTTCAGTGGTAAAATAAGTTTCAGAAATGCTGGGTTCACAAGAGGATTTCTTTTAATTGTAGGTTTTCGCAGAGCAGGTAACGTACGACCTGCATTATGAACCTCCCAGAAGTCCCGGAAGTGAACAGAATTTCCTGAATATACATGCTGCTATGATTTGAAAGATTCACGCTGAAACCTGATTCCCAATGCACCAGTGTTAAGAGGTGTAGCCTTGAGAGGAGACTGCGTTACATTTTGAGAGCTTTGTCCTCTGGAGTGGGATCAGCACGCTTTGAAAGGGGCTTGAGCCTGAGGGCAGTTCCCCTTTTGCCACTTGGCTTTCTACCATGTGATGACACAGCATTTGCCCCTTGTGGAGGACACAGCCACAGGTGTCATCTTGCAAGCAGTGACCATCTCCAGACGCTGACCTTGCGGATAACATGCCTTTAGAACTGTGATGAAGAACCTCTGAGGTGTTGTGTTATAGCAGCATGAACAGACTGATACAGCCTCTTGGGTGGCTAGTGTTTAGTGAACACCTCTCACAGTGCCTTGTGCTATGTGCTCCACTCATTGGATTTCCATTTAGAACAAGCCTGCCCTGGGTGCAGACATTGGTTGTCTTATCAAACGGGAGTGATTCAGAACAAATTTCTACCTTAGGCTTGGCTTCCCAGTCATGGCTTTTAGAAGAGTACTAATGGGATATCTGAGGGCTCACAAGTCCCTCAGCACCTAAGAGGGAGGTTCCTGGGATAGGTGCTTGTGGCTTAGCCACCCCTGCACAGGACCTCTTCCTGCATGGTCAAGTTCCTTTGAGTGTCAACAATAGACGTGGTTCCTTGAGCACCAAGAGATTTGAATGACATCATTCAAGAAAGAGGGTGGGAAGAGACAGCAAAATAAAGAATCTATTCTGAAAAACAACACACATTTTAAGCTCGCTGGCAATAAGAAACCAACCAGGCAATATCTGGTGACTTTTTTGATGTGACTCTTCCTAATGTCACATCACCCCTCCCCAAAAAACCAACCAAGACACAAAAGAGGTCAGGCATTCTATGTTCTTCTCTGCTTCCTTCCCATGTACCTCATTAGAGTCACTATAGGATTGAGGGAAGCTTATGAAGGGCAAAGAGTTTCTAGCCATACTCAAGGACCACAGCTCTCCTTGAGCCTTGAAGACTCGAAAGCCAGAGGGTTGAAGGGCCTGGCTGCCAGGTGGGCGCTGGCTTCACAGACACAAACTCTCTCCTCCTCTGACCACGTACCTTGGGGCCAGGCAGGGCTGCAGCAGAGTGAAATTTAAAAACACTTCTGTGGTATGTTACTGCATCTGGAAAGCTGAAAAAGAAGCCTTTAGAGTCTCCGAGGGCTGGGGAACTGAGGCAAGTCTCCAGCTCACCCACGTGTGGGCGACCTGTGGATTATATTTCTAAATTCAGATGTAATTGCTTGTTATTTTACTTTTCATTCAGCTCTGTGATTCATGCAAACTGGAAGCGTCCTAACACAGGAAAATCACCAAAAATATAACAGCTACCTCTATTTTTTTGTTAAAATATTCATTTGCACTTATTCTGTTATGGATCTAGAGTTAGTCAAAAAAATGTACAGGATATCACAGAATCATAATGATCATGACACACCATTGAGATGTATTTCTGCTTTTGTGTTGGGAGAAAGGAAGGTTTCTTACAGTGATTGGAAAAACAGATGAATTCAAATGCAAATCCCCTGCCTACATGTGGGATCAGAGAAGGTGTACATTACAACAATTTGAATACCCATTTAAATTGGTCTGTGTTTGTCTTCCCAGGTTTTTACTCACATCTATTCTTTGTGTGTTTGCAAGCCAGATAATGGAGAATCTGGGGAGCTTTAAAAGTAATTTCTCTTCTAATGCCCTGAGCTAGCCCCATGAAAAGAGCTCTACAGATCTACAAGGAAAATCACCCTAAATTTTGGTTTATCCTGACAGTTCTAGCTAATGCTTATTGATTAATTAGTGATTGTTATTTATTTCTTTTTAAAATTTATTTATATTAGTATATCTAGTGCTCCCTTTCATGCATGTAAGTATCCCATTTGGGTGATAAATTATATGATCTCCCTACTCATGAGTGGGAGAGATGAGTAGGCGCAAGAAATGCCACAGTTGGCAGGTTTCTGACTGCTAATACATGCTTTCAAAGAAGTTACAGGTACCAGTTATATATCTACCAGCTGAGTGTAAGCAAGGACATAGTGAAAATCCACTGGCAAACAACCCAAACAGAATGGCGTCCATTTCAGGATATGTGTAGAGCAGCACCTCTCAGGTGAGGTGATTGGGTTGTACAGAGAATCGGAGAAGGGAGCCACAGTGACGGAGCAGCGACAGTCACATGAGAGGCTGTATTGCAGTAAACCTCATGGTCATGTCTCTTATTATTCCTATGTCTTGTGCTCACCAAATTCTATATGCGGAACTAACACAGACACCAAAGGGCGCCCTGTCGTTATAGAAAAACTGTTTTCTACTGCTCCTGATTTGAACTTCAAAGAGCTCTCCCAGCTTCCCTCACCACATCCCCGTCTTGGGAGCTGTTGGTAGGTGGCTGTGCTCTGATCACTACTCCTTTTCTTCCAGTCTGACTTACTTCTACCGTGAAAATCATTATGCTAGTTATCAATTTATAATTTCGTAGCCCCAAAGTCACCCTTCAACGTAATGCAATAGTGGGTAGAAACATTTACGATTCATTTCTCCTTTGCAATTATTGTATGCAGCTAAGATAGACAGAAATTAATACACAGTCAGAGAGGTACTGGGCTCTCAAGGAAGCCACTGAAAACTAAAGACATCAGAATTGAGGCCGGAGGGGCATCTGAAGACCAGGCCTCAAGATAGAGATGTGATGTCCAGGCCTTCATGCCTCCCTAAGGGACGAACAGTAACTTGGAATTATTCTGTAATTAGCATCACCTGGTCCGTTAAGTCCAGATAGGCATCCACTGCCCCGGTGGGTGACCAGAGTGTCTGGACCCACCCCTTCTCCAAAATGCCTTTGTTCTTTCCATGTACCCTGGTAACGCGACCCACTTCCCTATTGGACCAATATTAGCTAAGCAGCCATACTTGTAATCCTGTAGGTTGATTGTAGTCTGACCCATGTTTTACCCGCACTGTGACTCTGCTGTATAAATCACCCCTGGCAAAGGGCCTCGGTGGTAACCCGTTCGGGACCCCTCCTGTCTCTCAGGAGCTCTCTCTCAATAAACATTTCCTACTCTTAACTTCCATTGTTCCTTAGGATTCATTCTTGGATTTCAGGGGACACAAACTCAGCACATCTGACCTCCAACAGGTTGGGAGTTATATTTCTCCTCCATCACAATGAGCATTGCTGAAGTCTCTCAGTAGGGGGCCTGGAAGGACACCGCAGGAGGACCCACCTTCTGGCAGGTGTTTGCTGCTGTATGGTTGAGGGTGGGCTGGGTGTGAGGATGTCTGCTGGTTGTCTGCCTCTGTCATGAGCCCAGAACATTAGTCCCTTGGCCACCTCAGGACCTGGCCCTTCTTGGTGCTCACCTTCCCCCAGCTCTCTCTGCATGACGCTGTGCCCTCCTGTATGCAGTGGTGCTGCAGCTGCCTCTGTGTCGCCTCCCACCAGCTCTCTCTATCTGCTCTCTTCATGGTTGCCCCCTGCTTGCCTGATGACTGTAGATCTGCTCTGACCCAAGAACCTGGAAAACTGCTCTCCATCCAGAAGATGGCCCTGGACCTTCTCCGTTGTGGTCTGAAACTCTCCTTTTCTGAGATCTATCCTATCCTATCCTATCCTATCCTATCCTATCCTGTCCTGTCCTGTCCTGTCCTGTCCTGTCCTGTCCTGTCCTGTCCTGTCCTGTCCTGTCCTATCCTATCCTATCCTATCCTATCCATCTTATCCTATCCAATCCATTACTATACTATCCATTCCTATCCTATCCTACCCTATCTTATCCTATCCTATCCTATCCTATCCTATCCTATCCTATCCATCTTATCCATTCCTACCCTTTCCTATCCTATCCATCTTATCCATTCCTATCCTATCCTATCCTATCCTATCCTATCCTATCCTATCCTATCCTATCCTATCCTATCCTATCCTATCCTATCCATTCCTACCCTACCCTATCTTATCCTATCCTATCCTATCCTATCCTATCCTATCCTATCCTATCCATCTTATCCTATCCAATCATTACTATACTATCCATTCCTATCCTATCCTATCCTATCCTATCCTATCCTATCCTATCCTATCCTATCCTATCCTATCCATTCCTACCCTACCCTATCCTATCCTATCCTATCCTATCCATTCCTAGCCTATCCTGTCCTGTCCTGTCCTGTCCTGTCCTGTCCTGTCCTATCCTATCCTATCCTATCCTATCCATCTTATCCTATCCAATCCATTACTATACTATCCATTCTTATCCTATCCTACCCTATCTTATCCTACCCTATCTTATCCTATCCTATCCTATCCTATCCATCTTATCCATTCCTATCCTATCCTATCCTATCCTATCCTATCCATTCCTACCCTATCCTATCCTATCCTATCCTATCCTATCCTATCCTATCCTATCCTATCCATTCCTATCCTATCTATTCTTCTCGTGGTGCTCTCCCTCAGCTCTAGGATGCTGTTCAGATTATCATGATGTCTTGTAGTTATTCTCCTGTCATGGTTTAACCCTTCTTCATGGTAAACATCCACCTTTTTGAGATTTATTCCAAGTTTATTGTTAGAATAAAAAAATTTAAATGTATAATGCATACTCAACACAGAAGAGTGTAAATTGGAAATTGAAAATCTCTTTCCTCTCTACTCTCCTCACATCTATTTTGCAGTTGTTTTCATTCCCCAGCTACAATAATCACTAATAGCTTCTAATGTACCTAAAATGTTCTGTGAATAAACATGTACGAAGAGGTTCACTTTTTAAAAAGATAGGTATGCTCTAACACAGGCATGAATCCCACATTTTTTTTCAATTAATATGTTGGCCATCCTTCCCAATCTACACGTTTTTATTTTTTAAAGACTTTATTCTATCATTTACTTTTGTCTCTTAAGAAACACAAGTACATATTAAAAATATCCAATACTGCGGAGGTGTCAATTTTTTAAAAAGGTGCAACAGTCTGTATCCAGTATGGAGGGTGGACTCAAGGAAAACGCAGGGTCTGTTCCAGCCCCCAAACCACTCCAGCTCAGCTCCAAGTAACAGGCTATTTGGGGAAGGGTTCAACCTGCAGAAGGAAGAAGGTGAGGATGAGAAAGCTGGCAGGGACTGAGGGAGCCAGGCCCATGCAGCCCGTGGAGGGTAGTGCACAGTTGGGCAGGCGGCAAAAAGTCCATGAATTGGAGTTGGTGCTTTGAAAGGATAAACAAGATTAATAAACCCCTATCCAAACTTACCAAAAAAAAAAAAAAAAAAAAAAAAAACCAGGAAAGAATAAACTTCTATCAATGCAATCAGCAATAAAAAAAGCAAAATAACAGTGGAAACCCCTAAAAGGCAGAAGACTATTAAGAAACTACTTTGAAAACTTATATTCCAATAAATGAGAGAACCTAAAAGAAATGGTGAAATTCCTGCATACATATGAATTAACAAAATTGAGCCAAGAAGATATAAAAACTCTGAATAGACCAACAACACACAATGAAATAGAGGCAGTAGTAAAAACTCTATCAAGTAAGACAAGCCTGGGACCCTGAGGGATTCGCCGTAGAATTCTACCAGAACTTCAGAGAAGATCTGACATCATTACTACTCAAACTGATCAAAAAAAAATTTTTTTTTGAAAGGGAAGGAATCCTGCCAAACTCATTCCTGGAAGCTAGCATCATCCTCCAAAACCAGAGAAGGACTTAACAATAACAACAACAACAGCAACAACAAAAACAAAAACAAAAAAGCATCTATAGGTTTGAACATAGATGCAAAAATACTCAACAGATTCTAGCAAGCAGAATGCAATAAATCATTAAAAAGATCATACTCATGATCAAAGAGGCTTCATTCTCAGGATGCAAGGATGGTTCAACATACATAAATCAGGAAATGTAATGCATCACTTAAACAGAAGAAAGGACAAAAGCCACATGATTATTTCAATAGAGGTAGAAAAAGCCTTTGACAAAATCCAACATCCATTCCTGATAAAAACACTGTTGAAAATAGGTATAGAAGGGCCTTACCTCAAACTGATAAATATTGTGACAAACCCACTGCCAACATCACATTACCTGCAGGAAAACTAAAAGCTTTCCCTACAAAATCAGAAACAAGAGAAATGTGTCCACTTTTACCACTTCTGTTTCATATGGTACTCAAAATGTTAGCCAGAGCCATCAGGCAAGAGAAGGATATAAAAACGATACATACAGGAAACGAGGAAGGCAGCCTCTCCTTATTTGCAGATGACATGACCCTTTACAAAGAAGACCTCAAAAAAGCCTACCAAGTGACTCGTAGAACTAATAAACAAATTCAGCAACATAGCAGGAAACAAATTGAACACACAAAAATCAATAGCATTCCTGTATACCAATGATGAATTCAAGGAATAAGGAAAACAATCTCATTCACAATAGCTTCAAAAAAAATTAAATACCTAGGAGTTGAGCTAAGAAAGGAATGAAAGACCTCTATAATGAAAAATGTAGTACTCTGAAAAAATATAGACAGATATTCCTATAGACAGAACAAATATCGTCAAAATGGCCATATTACCAAAACTGATATATAGACTTACTGCAATTCTAATTAAAATATAAACAGCAATCTTCACAAAACTAGAAAAAAACATTCTAAAATTTATATAAAACCAGAAAAGACCCAGAATTGCAAAAGCAATCCGGGGGAACAAGAGCAAACCAAGACACATTACAATCCCAGATCTCAAGCTATACTACAAAGCTATAGTGATAAAAACAGACCTTCAAATCAATGAAACAGAAGTGAGGAAAGAGAAACAGCCCCAGACACACTCAGACGTCTCATCTTTGACAACAGGGCCAAAAATATGCTGAAGAAAAGATATTCTCAAAGAAAAGCAGAGAACAAAAACAAATCAGGAAACATCGCAATCCCAGATCTAAATTTATATTACAAACTACAGTGATAAAACCAGCATGGTACTGTGGATCGCTGAAACAGAATAGAGGATTCAGAAAAAATCCTGACATGCTCAGCTATTTCATCTTTGACAAAGGGGACAAAAACATACACTGGAGGAAAGACAGACTCTTTAACAAATGGTGCTGGGAAAATTGGATATACACATGCAGAAGATTGAAGCTAGACCAATATCTTTCATTGTGCACTAAACTAAAATCAAAATGATGAAATATCTAAACGTTAAGCAGAAACAATCTGCTGGAAGATACAATAGGTAAAACTCTTGAAGACATAAGTGTAGGCAAGGACTTTCTGAACAGACCTCAATTGCTCAAGAAATTTGGCCAAGAATCAACAAATGGAATGATATTAAATTAAAAAGCTTCTGCACAGCAAAGGAAGCAAACATCAGAGTGAAGAGATAACCTACAGAATAGGAAAATTTTTGCCAGTTATTCCTTGGACAGAAGACTAATATCTAGAATATATAAAGAACCCCCCAAAACTAGACCCCCCCAATATAAAAGATTGGTCAAAAGATGGACAACTGAAATAAATAGACAATCCTCAAAAATACAAATGGCCAATAAGTACATGAAAAAATTTTCAGTAGCTTTGGCCATTACAGAAATGCAAATCAAAATAACACAGATTCCATCCTACTCCAGGAAGAATGGTCATTGTCAAGAAGTAAAAGAACAAGAGGGCCGGTGAGATGGCTCAGCGGCTTAAGCGCCTGCCTGACAAGCGCGAGGGCCCGAGTTCGACTCCCGGATCCCACATACGAAAAAGGGGCCGGTGATATCGCTCAGCGGCACGGGCGCCTGCTGGCGCGCGAGGTCCTGAGGTCGACCCCCCCCGTACCCACAAAAAAAAAAAAAAAAAAAAAAAAAAAAAAAAAAAAAAAGAACAAGAAATGCTGGGGAAGCTATGGGGAAAAAAGAACCCTTGTACACTGTTGTTTGGAATGTAAACTACGGTATACAACCCTGTGGAAATCAGTACTGAGATTCCTTAAAAACCAAAAACTGAAATTCCATTTGACCCACTATATCTCTTCTGGGCTTCTTCCCAAAAGAGTTAAAGACATCATATTACAATGATATATAAATACCCATATTTATGGCAGCTAAATCTTGTAAGTGACCTGTATCTCTATCAACAGATGAATGGATAAGAAAATCATATACGTGTGTGTGTATATATATATATTCACGCAGTGGAGTACTGTTCAGCTATAAAGAAGGATAAATTGGAGTCATTTGTGGGAAAATGGATGCACCTTGAGACTATAATGCTAAGTGAAATAAACTAGACACAGAAAGTTAAATATCACATGGCTTCTTTTATATGAGCAATCCAAAGTATAAATAATTTAGAGAGAAAAATAAAAGATAGGAAAGAGGGAGGTAGAACTTTTAGAGATAGGGAGGGGTGTAGGAATGGAGGGAGAGAGAACTGGGTGACGGCAAGGGACATTGATAGAGGGAACGGGGAGGGAAGGGGAAAAGGGATGGAGAAATAATTTAGAGGTGTTACCAACTCCCGTGATGAACATCATCATTGTGTACCGCAAACATGTACTAATTAAAATAAAATAAAAAAGAGAACATAGCTACGAGACAGCTAAGAAATTTGAAAAAAAAAAGGTGCGATGTGCATGCAATGTATGTGTTCAATATTTTTTTTTCAAACATGTACTATTAAGAGACAGAAAAGTAGAGGTTTGTTCAACAACCACTGACTCCTTTTCCTCCTTGCGGCTGTTGCCACACAGTCACGTGCAGTATGACATTCTGCTCCATGACAGTGGGAAGACGCAATGGCAGTTCTGTCGGGTTTATATCACCCGGGACGGCACAGCTGCCTTAGTTTGTGTATGTGTAGCCAGCACTGCAAAATGGAACTTCAAAAGTTAAATTTTTTTCTTTTAGAGAGAAGCAATTTCTCCAAACTTCCTCCTGCTGAGCACACAGCCAACATCCCTTCCTCTCCTCAGCCCTAAGGAAGCGACAGAATGAGCAGATGCCACCAGCCCCAGGAGGCAGGGAGCCTGGTTTCCACGAGAAAGGGGAGGAAGAGTTGAAGAGCTGGCAGTGCCAAAGCAAGCTGAGGTCTGCACTGCCTCTCCCTTGCTCCCCTCCCCGCTGTTCCTTACTATACAAGACCCTCGCCACCCGCACATAGCAGGATGGTGAGCTGAGGTAACTGATCTCCGTCTCCTCTGAAGCTAGCTTTAAATCAATCTTTTTTTTTTTTTTTTAACCAAAATAAATGGCCTTCTTTGATTTGCTCAGTGGCAAGCAAATGATCCTGAGCATACGAACCTTGTGGTTGGTAACATGAGGAATCTCTGGGATGTTTGCAAAATCATCCAATGACCCATTTCTTCTCAGAACAGATCTCTGCTATGGAGCAGCGTGTGACTGAGATTTTTAAAATATACACGTATTTATACACATGTACATTTATTTCTTGAGTCACCAAACTTAGATGATATTTATTAAACTCTCTATTGTATATATAGGGAATTTAGATTATCCCAGTATTATAGACAGCTGAGTTAGGTAGAAATATTAAAGGCAGTCAGACAGAGCTGGGCTTTCAAGAGATTCAGTGCAAAGATGAAAACTCATTACAGCTGTGGCCACAGGCGCATCTGCTGGGGGCCAGGCTTCAAGATAAAGACAGAATGACCAGGCCTGAGGTAAATGGTAACACCTGGTCTAGTGAAGTCTAGATAGACATCAGTCACCTCGGTGGGTGACCAAGACCCTTGCACTCATCCCTTCCTGAAAAGTTCTCTGTTCTTTCCATGTGCACTTGCTACATGACTTGCTTCCCCATTGGATCAATATTACCTAAGTGGCTATTCTTATCATCTTATTGAAAGATTATAGCTTTAACCCACATTGTACCCATGTGGTTGTGCTCTATAAAACTTCCCCTGAGAAGTGGGGTCCTTGGCAACCCACTCAGGGCCCCTCCTGCCCCTCAGGAGCTGTATGTCTCCCCATCAATAAACATGCCTACTCTTAACCTCTGTTGTTCCTTAGAATCCATACTTCGGTTTTGGGGAACATGAACTCGAGTATCAGACACCTAGCAGGGTGGGAGCTATTCTACGCCCCTTACATCATGTTCGGAAGTCTGATATCATTTCCTATATCACCAGCATCTTCATCTTCCACTACCCTTGCTCTGTCCCGGCTTTGGGAATCATATTATTTTCATATCATACATTTGTTAGCGCCGTCATATTCTGCGGCACTGTCAGGATCAGTATTTGTGCTTTGTCTATTGGTACTTCCTGAGGTTAAAATGCCGTGAATAACATTGCGTTGTAACTGTGTAACTATTATTCCCAGGAGAACCAGCTTTAAAGAAGGAAATGCCATTCTGTGCCACAAACAAGAGAGTGTCTCGGGTCAAATAAATTATTTGTTCTTACATCGTGATAATTGCTCAAAACAATGTTATTGTTTTTTCACATTTTAGGTTGCGTTATATCTGAAGCGATTTTTGAACAGGCTTGCCTGCCCCCTGGAGTTTCTAATTATCTTTCTTTTTTGTTCCTGACTGAAGAAACAGCCTACAGGTTCTTAATATCAGCAGAGCCCTCCCTTCTTCAAGACTTCCACAAAGCCTGCCTTTCTTTGTCTCAATTGTTTTCTAAGTTAACTGCAAAAATTATTATTTTAAATTTACTTTGTACTGGAATCTTCAGGTTCCTTTTTTTCAAGAAACATTTATTGTTCTTTCTTAAATTCTTTGTTGTTGTTTGGCTGAAGGCTATTGTCAAATAATTACTAAAAGTAACACATTCGGAGACCACCAAAGAGACAGGGCAAACTTCTGAGCCTTCAGCTGCTATGCATTGAAAGCGTGATTTCTGTTTTGTTCTGAGGCAGGCAAGGACTTCAGAGTGGTTTTTGACTCTTCACTGGGGCCTCCAGATGCTCAAAAGATAATGACAAGCAGGACAAATCTTGACCTTGGTTTTGTAAACCTTTGGGTCAAATCCCTTCTCAGCCAGGCACACAGGCATGTTAGTTGTTTAGTGAGAGTCTGTCTGAAAGGTGGTAAAATAGAGTTGATTAGCCCTGAGTTTCCATAACCCATCTCATCCCTTTTCAAGAATTGACACCAAGATAAGAGAGTACATTCAGCTACATCCTGCCCCAAACCTACAGTTGCCTTGCTTCTAGCAATGCCTCAGGAAGACCGAGACTGCAATTCCGGCAGGCTGCTGTTGAAACATTGCATTGCTAGATTTCTGGGAATATCTTTATTTGCCCTCAGAGATAATTGATATTTGTTTGGCTCTAAGTCTGGTGTATCAATCTAGCTCCAATCAGGAGACAGAAATCACAGAGTAAGTTGAACAGAAAAAGTAACATAAAGAAAATGGGCTGGTGATATAGCTCAGCGGCATAAGTGCCTGCCTGCCAAGAATGAGGTCCTGAGTTCGACTCCCAGTACCCGCATATACAAAAAAAAAAGAACTATTAACTCTATCAGAGACGAGGCATTGTCCAGAAAGAAGTAAAGAGAACTCCGAAGAACACAGGAACAGGAAAAAGAGCACCTCAGAAGGCTCTTCCACCCCAGCGCCTGGCTGGGGTCCAGGACTAAAGTAGGAGAGGGCGCAGCCCTGGCCCACTGAGGAGCGGAGAAGTTGCCCAGGTAGAAATCCACCCTCTGAGATGCCGTGGGAAGCTGTCTTGGGGAAGCGTCTCACGGAGCACTGCTTACACATCTGCTCATGGGTTGTTCCAGGGGACTTCTGAGCAGCAGGTGAGGTGGCAGTGTTGCATAGCAGGGGCTGGGTGCTGGAGAAGCGACTTGCGCTGCAGGCACTTTGGGCAGGAGAAGTTGGCTGTGCCTCAGGAGTCTGCAGAGGGGCTGCCTCACACCAGGAAGCAAAACCCTTTCCCCTGTGATGTCTTGCCAGCATCCTCTCCTGGCCATGCTTCAGGGACAGCAGGCGAGGAATACCTCTAAAGGGCCCAGGTCAATTTTCACAGAGCAAGCAAACAGGAAGAATTTGGAACCAAAAAGCAGTGAGTGAATAACTGACAGATCTAGGTTTAGAAGCATGTGGTTAGCCGGGTGTGGCAGCACATGCCTGTAATCCCAGCACTTAGGAGGCTGAGGCAGCACGATCACGGTGAGTTTGTGGCCAGCCTGGGCTACAAAGTGAGTTCAAGGCCAGCCTGAACCACATAGTGAGACTCTGTTTCAAAAAAAAAAGAAAAAAAGCATGTTGTCAGTTGTCAGAACGTTGAAGGATTTCTTCTGCTGTATTCTGACAGTGTGTGGTAAAGATGAGAAGTCTGATGTCATCCAATCACTTCTTCATATGTGGCTCAGAAAGAAATCCTTGGGAGGTTTTAGCATTTTCTGTATATCTTTAGAGTTCTGAAAATCCTTCAGAGCTCTGGGGTCTAGAGGCCAGATCCCCCCACCCCCTAGTTCACCCGCTTGAGACTCTGCGGGTTCTCCCAGTCTAAAGAATTTAGCTTTCAGAAAATTCTTGTTTATCCTATTATTTCCTCATGCCAATTTCTGATCCCTGTCTTTCAAACTCTTACTAACCAGATGTTAGACCTCCTGGATTGCTCTTTGCTATCTTTCCAACTTTCTTAAACTTTTTCTTTGTGTCTTAAAGTACTGTGAAATTCCCTTGGTTTTATGTTGCAGATCCCAATTCAGCCTTGGCCGTATTTATGTTACTATTCCTCTCGTCTGTTGAATAATGTTTTGACAATCCTATTTTAAATGTCCATGTGCTATTCCTTTTTTTCTGATGCTTCCTTGTCTTAACAGCATTTTTATTTTATGGAAGCAGTATTCTTTTAAATACTTCTGCAGATACCAACTTAAAGTTTTTGTGGGCCACTAACTTGGAATTTTTTTTGGAAGTGTTTATTCCTTGAATTTTATATATTTTTAAGGGATTGAGTTTTTTTCCGTTGACTTGCTCTTTCCGTTTCATACCTTTGATCCCCCTCCCCAGTCCAGCTTCTTCAAGGTCCCTTTCACCTGTGAATGAAGGACCGGGCTGATGCATGTTGGGAGTTGACGTGGGTGGGCCCCGCAGTTGTGCAGGAAAATTTTCCCAACTGAACTGTGAATGGTCTTATGTTCCCCGGCTGCAGGAAGTGCAAACTAAATTCTATAAGGTAGCCAATGGGAGTGATTGTGTCGCCTCAATTATCAGCCGTATGGGGGCCTCGGTGCCATCCCCTCACCCACACCTCCTCAAGGGGCTGCGCAGGAGCAGGTACTGGGCAGGTCACAGGGTCTGCGCCACTGTCAGCGCTCTCCCCGCTCTGCTGTGTGACAGTAGGTAACAACCACACCTGCCCCTGCTGGCCCGGACTTGCTGTTGGCCAGGTGCTGTGACAAGCCCTCTAATGCACATTTCTAACCACTTTAGCAGCCCCATAATCAGCCCCAGGTTTGCCAAGGTGGGGAGAGGAACACCAGGACTATTGCCCAACTCTGCGGCTCTGCTGGAACACCGCCGAGGCACACACTCTCAGTGGGGGAGTTTCATGGTATCTGAGTTAAGAGCTCAACCAAGCGGGCAAGGTTTTCCCTCACTCTAAAGTGGAAGAGATTATAAGTAAGGTTAAATGGCTTTTCTTATGTTTAGTGGCACTTTCTCTTTTCATTTCTTTGATTCACTTAAAAATTTGGCTGGTGGCCTCACACTTACTGACTCATAAAAGCTCAAACGTGGTCCATAATACAAGTTGCCACTAATTTTGTATGTGGCTATTTGATTTTTTTATGTGGGTACCGGGGGTTGAACTCAGGACCTCACGCTTGCCAGGCAGGCGCGTATGCTGCTGAGCCATCTCACCGGCCTGCTATTTGATTTTTTACTTTACATACATTATTTTTATCCAGCAGAAAATAACAATTTTTATTGAAGTAAATTCAACAAATATTTCTGTATGTCCTCCCTGACCCCATCACCAGTCTCAGGACAATTAGGAGAACAGCATCCATGAATGATTTTCCTAGTACATTTATAGTTTCTTTTTAAATGTTTAATGTTTGATCCATCTGGAGTGGGAGTAACATGTAGAACTAACTTATTTTTCTTCCAGATGGTTGGCCAGCTGTTCCAACATCATTTAATGATTAATATATCTGAGATTCATCCATTAGAAATGTCACCTCTATTGTGTATTAAACTTGCACATGTGTTTAGTGTTATGTTTGTTACATTTATTCTATTTCATTGATGTTTCCCTCAGTTCATTCATTAGTAGCAAACTTCTTTTATTGATGTAGCTTTATAATCAATTTAGAACACAGGAAAGTTCTCTATTCATTTACTTCTGTTTTAGAATATTCATGACTTCTCTCTTATTTTTTAAATAAATGACTATTTTAAGTGATCTAGTTCCAATAGAAACCTTGCTGGGATTTTTATTTGATAGCTTGGAATTCACACATTTAATTAGAGATGATTCCCTACGTGGTGCTCTCCTTCCTGATTTCCTCCCACCTCTAGATATTCCTTCCCTGTATCCTTCACTCTTTGTTTGATGACCCCCCCAAAGTTATGTAACTGGTAGGAAGACTATATATTTTATTAGCAAACCGATAGAAAACCTCCAAATGATATGGGGAAATATATGACTTCCACTCTGCTAGATGCCCCATACACCAAGTTTGTGTTCCCCAAAATCGAAGAATGAATTCTGAGGAACAACAGAGGGTAGGAGTAGGAAATTTTATTGAGAGAGACAGCTCCTGAGAGAGACAGGAGAGGAACTGGAAAATGGGTTGCCAACGAGCCCACTTCTCAAAGGAAGTTTTATAGAGCAAACTCACAAGGTGGGTACAAAATCACGAGGTGGGTACAACATGGGACGAAACTATGATCAACCAATAAGATTATAAGTATAGCCACTTAGGTAATGTCGATCCAGTGGGGAAGCAGGTCGCATAGCAAGGGTACATGGAAAGAACAAGGACTGTTTTTGGAAGAGATGGGTCAGGAGGTCCTGGTCACCCACCGAGGTGGCTGATGCCTATTTAGAATATTGATTATAGTATATTGCTTAGCCCTCGGGGAGGTATGTAGGTGTAGTCATTCCATCTTTATCTTGAGGCCTGACCTTCAATGAATGTCCCTCCAGCCACATTTTTGATGTGTTCTTGTCTTCTGCACTGACTCCTTCAAGGGCCCAGCCTTGTCTGACTGCCTGTAATATTTCTACATAACTTAGCTGTCTGTAATAAACCCTGGAACACTTCTGAGATTAAACAAGTTGTATTGATAATGATTTGGGACATCACTGGGCCCTCTCCAACTTACAACTGTTTCCTTTGTGATTCTACCATTGCCATGGTATTTTCTTAAACCACATATTAATGATTCCAAAATTTGCATCCAAAATCTCTCTTGAGCTCTTGATCTATTCCAATCCTATGCCAGAGGTCTCACCCACATACTCCCAGTCCTTTCAAACTCCAATTGGATTCAATTTCCTTTCAGAATGGGCTCCTCCTTTCCCATCTTCCAGAGAACTCAACCATCTGGTCTCTAGAGTTGGATCCTTACAATGGCCTGGAACTCATTCCTCTCCCTCCCTGTGCCTGTTGCTTTCCAAACACTTTCGATCATATCCTGAATTAGCTTTTGAATCCAAGTCTACGTCTTATGGCTGCTGTTATTGTCTTTAACAGGGCCTGGTGATCTCTTTTCTGCATCATGAGATCAGTGTCCTTTCTTGTCTTCCAGCTCAAGGCGTTCCTCACTTAGGTCCAGCCTCCAGTCTGCTGTCACGGTGAAGACAGAAACCCTATGGCTTCATTCATCTGTGTAAAGATTTGTGCTGGTTCCATCTCAACAAATTTCTCCTTAGACTGTGCAATGTCTTGACAATGTGCTTCCAGCCTCTCATTTTAGTTCTGACTTCTTGACACAAGTGCACTTCATTCACACTGGAAATCATCTCATTGCCCAAATACACCATGCCCCTTACACAACTCCATCTCTCAGTGAGCTCAGCCCTTCCCACCCCCTGTACCAAAATGAGGTGCAGGGTATATTAGCTTTCTCACTGCTGAGACACAACGCCCACCCAACATCAACAGCTTAAAGGAGGAGAGGCTTAATTGGCTCACAGTTTCAGTCCATGATCAGCTGGTACCAAGACAGACATCACTGCAGAAGGGCATGGCAGAGCAAAGCTGCTCAGGGAAGCAGAGCAGAGGAATAGCCCCCAAGGAGGAGACCCAGTGAGGGACCATATACAGCACCCGCGCTCCCGTGACTCACCCAGACACACCCAGGAGCCGCTTTGCTAATTTGCTAGGCTTCTTTTAATCCCATGAGCCAGACATACCAAGGTGGAGGGTCACACAGGGAGAGCCTCACCTCCTCTGTAAAGCCTTCCCCCAAGTCCCCAGGCAGTTAGCTCTTGTCTAGTGCACCTATTGCTCCTCTTCATAACTTCTACTATCGTCTTGTCACCAGATGGGACCCAGGAAGTCTGCCCAAGAGAGACAACGACCTTAACTCCCTTTCCCTACACGAGTAGGTTCATTGACTTCTCATCACAAAGAAAGAATTTAAGGATGCATCAGGGTGAGGCGTAGGTGGATTTATTAGGCAGAGTTAAAGAAGCACGCTCAGAAAATGTGGTACAAGCATTCGAGAGAGAGGTGCACTGTGGCCTGGAGTTGGGGGTCCGTGTGCTCTTGGAGGTAGCTTTTCAGATGGGTGATCTGAGATGTTTTGCCTGAAAACATTCTTTGAGGCCTTTGAATCTGTTTCTTCATTTTAAGGTCAAGTTGCTGTCCTTTACCTTATCAGCTAGGTTAATTTGTGGACTTACAATATCTTTAAGGGATTTGGGTGTGACGGGCCTAAAAGAAAAAAATAGCCTCAAGAATATGAACAAGTCTAAGGGTTGAAGGCACGGAGTACAGATATGAAGAAACTTGAGTACCTCTGATTGTGTCCTAAAGTTGAAGTTTTCTTAAAAGTACAATTTTCCTTGCCTCCTTTCTACCTATCTTTATTTCTTTTGTCCCCCCTTGATCCCACTGCAACTCCTTTCTGTGGTCACGTCTCTTTTGTGTGCAATACTGGCTGCTCCTAGAGGGCACAGTCTTGCTTCCCTGGAGTATTCAGCAGGTGCTTGATGAAATTTTATTGAACAATCCTATAAATGACAAAGTGAGTGTCATTTGTGACTACCTGTGAATTCTATCTGGAATACAGCCAAGGACAACTTCACTTGTGATGATGATAAATTAACATTATTAATAATACTTTTATTTGAGGACCTACTTTACTGGGGTAAAATTATAGGCCCTTTAGAGGCATTATCTCCTTTAAAATTCAAAACAGTCTAGCAAGATAAATTTTTCTCCACTTTACTGTAAAGGACATTGAAGATTTTAAGAAGCAAGAGGTAGTAAACAGGAGTGGAAGCTGCTCTATTGGCCCCCAAATCAACTACGAAATGCACAATCTTCTCTCTCTTTCCAAGTCCTCTTGAGGGCATGTTTTCCCTTCTACTGGCCTCTGGCTTCACATCCCTGACCACCTTCTCTCCCCTTTCTATCCCTTCAACCAGAAGCTGGTTCTGGGCGGCCCACCATGAAGCCTGGTTTGTGACCCCACCTTATTCCCAGCACCCTCAGTCACTGGAGAGCCATCTGTTGCTCCTGCCCAAGGTGTGAATGAATGGGTGCAAGAAGCAAATCTGCCAAGGGAGGCCAGGGCTGTTCTCTGGAAGAACACATAGGTATTTTTCAGCACAGAGGCTGAGATGAACTGGGGTCAAGGAGGAAAGGCCACACTGCAGCTGTTGCCCAGATGTTTGGGGATGCAGGGGACTCAGGCCACGATATCCACCTAGGCTCTAGGCAGTTTAACATCTTATTTAAACTTCATTTCAGAAACCAATACATACTTAGAAAACTGAGCAATCATAGGGAAAAAGCAACTTACAATGCTGCCATGATATGTAAGGTTTAAAAGATTTTAAATGTATTTTGGGGATTTTTCAATGTATAGAGTATATTTTGCTCATATTTATCCCCCATTCACCAATAAAAAGAATGAAACATGCATAAATTGGATTCCTAAAGGAAAAATAAAGCACAAAACACATCATTTGTAGCTGATCATCTCTGTGAATTTCTTGATGCTATGCAATCAAATAAAACAGATTTCCCCCAATCATCCACAAGTTAAAAAACATTTTATAAAAATAGGACTTTGCATAATTTTAGTAGATGCATTTTATATTATTTAGCTGTCTCCCTGCACACCATTCTGCATGAGCTCTTGTAGTCCCGGGAAAACTCTTTGGATGTTTTGAAGTGGCTTCTTTGGGTTTGGAAATGACTCAGTGGGGAAGACTGAAGGAGCAGGTGGGTACCAAGGCTAAATGACTGACCCCAGACTGCCTCACCAATCTGTAACACTTGGCAAAGACATTGTAATTTAGTACCAGAAGGAACTTTGGCAATGACCTCACTGGCTATTTCCATTTACCTTTGAAGACAGTAAACTGACAGCTGGAAGCTCTTGCTCAAAACCACCGAGGCTGTTGGGCCCAGAACCCAGAATTCATAATTTTTTACCCAAAAATTCTATTGCTTCTCCACTAAACATTGACTCATACTCTTAGAAGAGTTTGAAGAATTTGGAGATATTTTACTTACCACAATCATGTAGAGGTTGGAAAGTGACAGCTTTGAGGGTAGGTAAAAGCAAACATTATTTAGGCAAGAGAAAGAGACCATAAGGAATCATGGTTACCATTAAGGGTTGGAAGTCACTGTACACAAAGAGGAATTGGGTGGAAGGATTATTGTCTTATGGTTGGCAAATGGTTCACCAAAAGTTAGAGCTAATATTCACAATAGGTAACCACGTGTCAAGTAGGTGGCTCTAAGTAGATCTTCAGGGTTAGTCATGGTAGCCCCAGTTTCTGGAGAGGTAATAGAGGCTTCGAGACCTCCAGGAGCTTGCTCAAGGTCACAAAGCTGTGATTGGCCACCGCAAGGGTTTCTGAGTGACTGGGTGACAAGACTGTCTGAAATACCTCTCAGAGCTGTCCGTCTGGAGAAACAAAGGAGAAAGCCCACATCGGGTGGCTTATTTCCCCTGTAGCTAAGTGTGGTTCCATGGGGTGTTGGTTTCCCTGCACTCCGGGGAGCCCACGCTTCCAGCTCCCACAACCTCAGAGTGGGTGTGAGAAGCTCATGGGGAAGAGGCGCCGTCGGGTCACGCCTGCCTGACCTTGTCAAAGCCTGTGTGCAACTGATGGCTACAGCTGTGGCTGGGTAAAAGGTGACACCGAGATTAGGAGCTGTGCACGAGAAGTATTCTATGTGCTTGGACAGCCACGCACACCTGGCTGGTTCCAGAGAAGATGCCCTGTGCAGCTGAGACATCTTTTGTTTCTAAAGACCTTTCTTGATGTTGCCTTCAAAGCTTACTCTTCCCATTCTGGCTCAAGGCAAGGGATTGTTCCTGATTAGGTTGTTGGGGCTCTGAAAACGACACCCCAAGGTGTGGTTCTTTTGTCTGTCAAACTAAAGCAGCAGCTTCTGGGTCTCTCTGACCTTCCCTGCCCCTCCCCAATCTTTCTCTCATGGTCCCTTATCTACCCAAGGCTGTATCTTCCAAAAAGAAACACAAACGACCTTTACTCTTCCCAGCAATTTCATTAACTGTGAAAGATTAAACTCGCATCAGCGAGGAGACTGCAAATCACACGTCACACCTGAAGCCCAAGGGAACCTGTGTCCTAGTTGTTTTCTGGGCTCTTTCATTTCTCTAAAATCACTACCCCTTAAAATTATCTACTGTCCCCCTACGTTTTTGCTTCTGTGAAGAAGGGATTTAAGCTTCAACTATTTTCTCCTCCTTTGGATTTTATATTTTGTATGGCTTTCGTGCACACATACAAGTTTATATTTGTTTACTTTTTCTCCTGTTAATCTATTGTCTGTTTATTTCAACAGACTCAAAAATTGAACCTTCAGAGGGAAAGTTTGTGCTACCCAGTGAAGTCATGAACCATCTCTAGAACAGCCACTGTGGCTAGCGTGACATGTTCCGTAAGACGACAGCTGTTCTCATTTAAATCGTGTTTAAAACTTGCTGAAAGGTACATTTTTCAGAAGGCAAACTCAGAAGTAGATATCTAATACAATAGCAAATAACAACACCAGCACAGTACTACTACCACTACTACTACAACTAATGCACTTCTCAAAACCTCTTTGATTCCAAGGCTTAAAATGCTTTAAATTTTATTTCAAGCTCAGTCTTCCTAGGAGTGCAGTGAGTCAGAAAAGTAGAAAATGTAAGGGTTAAAGAAAATTGTCAATCCTTTGGAAGAAAGTGTCAAAAATATTTGCAGGTCCTCCCTAATCTCTCTCCTCTCCTAAGTGCACAGAGAAAGAACACTTGGAGAATCGCATCCTGAAGGCTGCACAGACTCGGTTTTGTTTGAGCCTAATTGGAAAGGAATGTCAGAGACAGACTTGAGAATAGCTTTAACGGCTATGTTCTACAATCGCCTTCCAAGATAGATTCAATTTGCTGTTGTTCAGTGGATACAAGGTGGAATGAAACTCAAAAGCATCATTCCACTAAGTGGGTTGAGACAGTGTAGACAAAGGATTCGGGCTTATTCCACAGTCCGCAGCTCACCAGGTGAATGGCAAAGCTCGGCTCTCAGTGTGTCTGAGGCTTTTTTACCTGGCATCCTGGCTCATCACACTGTGAGCTTTTTGGGGTGTGGGTGGAGCTACTCAAAATCTTCTGGCTGGTTTTAATTGGACCTTTAATCTCACCCTTTGTCCTGGGTGATTTTGCTGAATAAACTGAGGGAAGCAGGTGGCTTCATGCAATGCATTCGCTTTTGTTACCCTGAAAGGCTATCATTAAGATAGAGCTGCAAATCTAGTTTTCAACTCAGATGCACCATTCCTCACCCCATCCCAAATCTTTTGTAAAGATTTTTTTAAGCCTCCGAAGATGGGAAGCTGCACTCAAATTTTTTTTTTTTTTTTTTTATTTTAAAGAGAAGAAAAAACAAAACAAATCAAAAGAAGAACAAATTTTCAAACAAACATAATAGGAGGGTAACAATGGTTAATACATTACGTGTTACTATCTTTAAGTTAGTTATTCAGGATACCAGACATTAGCATTCAATTGTCCAAACATTATTGGCACAAACCTTACTCTTCAATGAACTAAGTAAAAATGGTAGTGTATCTATCTTAACCATCTTATATATATATATATATATATATATATATACAATTTTTTCCCCTTTCCCTTCTTTCTTTTCCCTATTCCAGTCTCTCTTTCCTTTTGACCAGTTTCTTTTTGATTCACCATGTCTATTGTACATTTTGGATCTTATTTACTCTTTCAGTTTCTCATACTAGAGAGACAATACGATGCTTACACATGTGCTTCTGGTTTATTTCACTTATGAGTATTTTCTCGAGTTGCATCCATTTACCTATAAAAGTCTCCAGTTTATCCTTCTTTATGGCTGAATAGTACTCCATTGTATAAAAATACCACATCTTTCTTATCCATTCCTCAGTTGATGGGCATTTGGGTTGTTTCCAAGATCTGGCTATTACAAATTGTGCTGCTATAAACATGGGTGCACATATATCGCTGTGGTACGATGTTTTTAATTCTTCTGGGAAGATGCCCAGAAGGGGAATAGCTGGGTCAAATGGGACCTCCAACCCTAGTTTTCTGAGGAATCTCCACACTGACTTCCACAGTGGCTGTACCAGTCGACACTCCCACCAACAGTGAAGAAGGGTTCCTTTTTCCCCACAGCCCCTCCAGCATTTGTTATTAGTTGATTTCTTAATAGTAGCCATTCTTTCTGGGGTGAGATGGTATCTCAGTGTTGTTTTAATTTGCATCTCTCGAATGACTAGTGATGTTGCACATTTTTTTGTATATTTATTTGCCATTAGTATTTCTTCATCTGAGAAATGTGTATTCATCTCAGATGCCCATTTGTGGAGTGGGTCTTTAAATTTGGGAGGTCTGATTTTTTTGAGTTCTTTATATGTTCTCGATAGTAATCCTTTGTCTGAGGAACAGCTGGCAAACATTTTTTCCCACATTGTGGGTTGTCTCTTCACTCTGTTGGTGGTTTCTCTTGCTGTGCAAAAGCTTTTTAATAAGATGAGATCCCAGTTATTGATTCTTTGGGATAGTTCCCGTGCGGTTGAGTTTTTATTCATAAAGTCTTTGCCTACACCAATGTCTCCAAGGGTTTTACCTATCCTACCTTCCAGCAGATTTAATGTTTCTGTTTTAATATTTAGATCTCTGATCCATTTTGAATTTAGTTTAGTGCATGGTGAAAGATATGGGCCTAGTTTTAATCTTCGGCATGTGTAGAGCCAGTTTTTCCAGCACCATTTATTAAAGAGGCTATCTTTCTTCCAGCGAATGTGTTTGGCACCTTTGTCAAAGATAAGGTGGCTTAGTATGTCTGGGGTTGTTTCAGCATCTTCTAATCTGTTCCATTGATCTTCAGGTCTGTTTTTTTGCCAGTACCACACTGTTTTTATCACAGTAGCTTTATAGTATAATTTCAAGTCGGGGATAGTGATGCCCCCTGCCTTGCCTTTGTTGCCCAGAATTGCCTTTGCTATTCTAGGTCTCTTCTGATTCCAAATGAATTTTAGGATTGTTTTCTCTAATTCTGTGAGATATGCTGTTGGAATTTTGATTGGAATTGCATTAAATCTGTATAACAATTTTGGAAGTATGGCCATTTTCACTATATTGGTTCTTCCTATCCAGGAGCAAGGGATATCTTTCCATTTTCTGATATCCTCTTCAATCTCCTTTTTCAGAGTACTGTAGTTTTCAGTATAGAGGTCTTTTACATCCTTCGTGAGGTTGATTCCTAGGTATTTCATTTTTTTGGATGTTATTGTGAAAGGTATTGTTTCCCTAATTTCTCTTTCAGTAAGTTTGTTATTTGTGTACAGGAAGGCTATTGACTTTTGAGTATTGACTTTGTATCCAGCTACACTACTGAATTTGCTTATTAAATCTAGCAGTTTTTTAGTGGAGTTTTTGGGGTCTTCTGTGTAGAGTATCATGTCATCTGCAAATAATGATAATTTAACTTCTTCCTTTCCAATCATTATTCCTTTTATTTCTTTCTCTTGTCTAATCGCTCTGGCTAAAGTTTCCAGAACTATGTTGAATAAGAGTGGGGACAGTGGACATCCTTGTCTTGTTCCTGATTTTAGAGGGAAGGCTTTCAGTTTTTGGCCATTTAGTATAATATTGGCTGTTGGTTTGTCATAGATAGCTTTTACCAGATTGAGATAAAGACCCTCTATTCCAATTTTCTGTAGGGTTTTTATCATGAAAAGGTGCTGGACTTTGTCAAAAGCTTTTTCTGCATCTATTGAGATGATCATGTGATTTTTGTCTTTGGTTCTGTTAATATGCTGTATTACATTTATTGATTTACGTATGTTGAACCATCCCTGCATCCCTGGGATGAATCCAACTTGGTCATGGTGTATAATCTTCTTGATGATTTGTTGGATTCTGTTTGCCAGTATCTTATTAAGGATTTTTGCATCTATGTTCATTAGGGAGATTGGCCTGTAGTTCTCTTTCTTAGTTGGGTCCTTCTCTGGTTTTGGTATCAGGGTAATGCCTGCTTCCAGGAATGAATTTGGGAGTATTGCTTCCCTTTCAATTTCATTGAAAAGTTTGAGAAGTAGGGGCGTTAGGTCTTCTCTAAATTTCTTGTAGAATTCGGCAGTGAATCCATCAGGGCCTGGGCTTTTCTTTGTTGGGAGGTTTTTAATTACATCTTCAATTTCATTGGCTGATATTGGTTTATTTAGGATTTTTAAATCTTCTTGATTCAGCTTTGGTAATTCATACGAATCTAGGAATCTGTCCATTTCTTCTGCATTTTCCATCTTAGTAGAATATAAATTTTCAAAATAGGTATAGATGATCTTCTGGATTTCTGCAGGGTCCGTCGTGATATCACCCTTTTCATTTTCAATTGCATGGATTTGAGTCTTTTCTTTTCTTTTTTTAATAAGGTTGGATAAGGGTTTGTCAATCTTATTTATTCTTTCAAAGAACCAACTTTTTGCTTCATTGATTCTTTGTATTGTTTTTTTATTCTCCAATACGTTAATTTCTGCTCTGATCTTTATAATTTCCTCCCTTGTACGGGCTTTTGGCTTAACCTGCTCTTCTTTTTCTAGAAGCTCGAGGTTCACCCTTAAGTTGTTTATTTGCGCTTGCTCTATTTTCCTGATATAAGTGTTTAATGCTATAAATTTCCCTCTTAGGACTGCTTTCATTGTATCCCATAAGTTCCGGTATGTTGTACTGTCATTATCATTCAGTTGTAGAAAGTGACTAATTTCTTCTTTAATTTCATCTGTGACCCATTGGTTGTTCAGGAGGATGCTGTTTAATTTCCATGTGTTTAGGGAGTTTTTGTGGGATCTTTTGCCATTGATTTCCAATTTCATTGCACTATGGTCTGATAATATGCATGGGATAATTTCAATTCCTTTGCATTTACTTAAGCAGGTTTTATGAGCTAGTATGTGGTCTATTTTGGAGAACGTCCCATGGCTGCTGCACTCAAATTTGTGCTTTGGATAGATTCACACCATCTTCTCACATGAAAAACACATTTGCTTTCAAATGTGTTTTCTGATATTTTTCTCCTGTGCTTCCCCCTGGCATGGAACGCATTAACTTCTAGCTCAGGTAAGTTCGTAAGCTCTCACCCAGGTGAACTGTGCTTGGGGACTAGGTTTTCCTCTCCCTCATCTCAACTTCCAGCTTTTGACTCCTTATTTTGCAATTTTGTGTCTCTATCTTCTAGGACTATTTTCCTTGATTCAGGCCCTTCTCAAGAAATTTTCTAGTATGCTAGAAATTATTAGTGTGTATTAATTATACAAAATAATGAGTTTAATTATAGCATATTCATATATGTGTATATCATACTTAATCTATTTTGATCATAGCTTGGGAGCACTTTTCCTTTGTCTCAGTGTTTCTCTAAAATTTGTTGTCATTTGTTGAAATACTACCTAAGGAAGGCTCCTAAGCTGATGCTTTGACTTTACAACAGTGTGATGTGCAGTACACATTTAAATTTGCTTGCTTTTCTCTTGCTGATCTACCCTTTGGTATAGAATCTGTCTTAGCTATGAACGAGGCTGAGGGAAAGGTAAAAGTGTACCTTGACTTAGTACAACGTTCATACATGTGTTCATACACTTCCCTGTTATTCTTTCTTACCCTTCCTTCCCTCTTCCTTTTCCTTAATATCTTCCTTCTTCTTTCATGTTGTCCTTTTTCTAGATTCTACGTATGAAAGAAACACATGATACTCTTCTTTCTGAGTCTGACTTATTTCATTTAACAGCACGATCTCCAGTCATCTTAGTTACTTTCTTCTTGCTGAGACAAAATACCCAACACCCACAAGTTAAAGGAGGAAAGGTTTATTTCAGCTCACAGTTTGTAGAAGTTTCAGTCCATAGTCGGCCGGCTCCAAGGCAGGGTGACATGGCAGAAGGTCATCAAAGAGGAGAAACAGTTCATGGCAGAGCAGGAAGCAGCAAGCAACAGCCAACAGCAAGCCTACCCTCCCTCTTTCCATCATACTCCATACAGGCTATAAGCCTAGCTTAGTGCCACCCACATCCAGGATGGGGATTCCACTATCCACCCTCTTAATCCTAGTATCACACCCTTAATCCACATTCCCACACCCTAATCCAGCTACCCCTGAAACTCCCCACCTATGACCGCTCGCTCGAGGCTTTGGGTGTGTTGTGCCTGGAGTGAGCAGCTAGTCAGGATCAAAAACTTGGCACCAATAATGAATTAGAGGGACAGAGTTTTTGAAAAATGGAAGACAATTTATTTGTAAGGAGGAAAAAGTAAAAGACAGTAAGCTGACCTGAAGAGGGGTCAGGGGGCTCTGGAAAGATGGATACCCCTGAACCCTTGTCCCTGGATTATTTTATCAGGACTAGTGACCCTTCCCTCCATGTGGGTACCTGGAACTTGTCACAGTCTGATTGGCTCTCTGGCTGCCTTTAGCCCTAACTTGGGCACCTTCACCTACATTCACATTCCTTTCAGTGGGCTTTGTTTAACTCCTTTTGCCCTTTTGTGATGCATAATTTGGGGGGCCTTATAGAAAGGCATCTTAGGGTTGGTGATTAAGTAAGGGGATGGTGTATGTCTAGTGCAGTACTACAGTGTCCCTAGAGTGAGAATATATGTGTGTGTGTTTGTATGTGTAGGTGTGTGTATTTTTATATACTAAATAAGAGTTTTCTTTTAGGTGGCTGCCCCTTTGTCTCCTTTGCATTTTATTGGAGGTGGGGGAGAGGATGGTTGTCCTGGTCATTCCTGCTTCTGGCTTCCTCTGTGCTTTGTCAGCTCTTTCTCTGGTAAATTCTTATGTTCATTGCATTGCCTGGTGCTTTTCTAGGTCTGGTTTCTCTCTTTCTACCTTTGTCCTTCTAATGGCTTGAACCTAACTGCAGAGGCAAAAGCCATTTTTAGTAAGATTTTTCTGTTAATTTCTTTAGTAAAGCCTAATGAGGCCCTTATTCTATTCTTTCCCAGCCTGCAGATCCTATCCCTACAGGGGACATCTAGATACAAGCCATGACACCAGTTCCATCCATTTTCCTGCAAATGACATGGTTTCCTTCTTCTCTGCGGCTGAATGATACTCCGTGGTTTATTTACACCACATTTTCTTTATTCATGCATCCGCTGAAATGCACCACAGCTGGTTCTGTAACTTGGCTTGGTGGAAAGTGCTGTGATAGACATGGGCACACAGTGTGGCTGACTTCAACTGAAAAAGGTAAATTCTTGACTTGACTTTTGGTGCTGGGGTGTGAAGGTAGTGGGAAAGAAGGCTTTGTAAGTTACCTTCCCACAGTTTTCCTGCCGATGAAGCCTGGGAGCACTTTTCCTTTGTCTCAGTATTTCTCTAAAATTTATTTTCATTTGTTGAAATACTACCTAAGGAAGGCTCCTAAGCCGATGCTTTGACTTTACAACAGTGTGATGTGCAGGACACATTTAAATTCGCTTGCTTTTCTCCTGCTGATCTACCCTTTGGTGTAGAATCTGTCTTAGTTATGAACGAGGCTGAGGGAAAGGTAAAATTCCACCTTTCAGGAGCTGATGACAACACGCATGGACTCAAGGGCAGTGGGAAGTGGTGGTGACAGGGAAGGAAAAGGGCAGGCAGAGTCCCAGCGCGTAGGGATGAGATAGGACACTGGTGTAACAAAAGACAGATTAACAAGAGAAAAGCACAACAAATCTACTTAACGTTCTCCGTGACCAAGGAAACTTACAAATGTGGATCCAAGACCCACGGAGAGCTGTCTGTTGGCTAAAGACCGGACAGAGGTAGTGACGATGGAGAGACATAGGCTGAGGGCCCCGGCCAGGCCCGGATCTCCACGCCTCTGTGCTAGCGTCCTTCCCCGGGGTTTGGAACTGGGCCCTTCTGGGATCAGGGATTTTTATTTTTATTTTTGTTAGTACTTGTCAGTAGTACATAATGATTATGTTCACTGTAGGGAGCTGGTACCTGTACATAATACATTTCCATTCTTTTGTTCTCTTTCCCTCCAGCCCCTTTTCTTTTTCCAGCATCAGATTCATTTATTTATCTTATAAGACTTTATAAATTTAATTATCACATATAGATTGAAAACTAGACTAATAGGCCAAAGAACAGATAACACATGTATGAATGTTGTACTAAGTCAAGGTACACTTTTAGATACATTGTCCATGCTGGACTATAATGCCATTTTTCTTTTTTCTCTGGAATTAGGGGTTTTAAGAGTGATGGGAGAAGAAAAGGGAGAGAGAGAAATGATCTTTCTAGGTTTCATGGCCTGCTTGTGGGGCAAGGAGGGCTAGTTTCCACGGCCCTGTTTGTGGGAGAGGAATTCTGTTTTCTGACTTTTGTCAGAGAGGAGAGTGGGAGGGGGCAGGAGGACCCTGCTTCTGAGGCCCTTCCAACATCCTTAGATCCGAGCATGCCAAGTAGATGGAAGGGTGACCCCGCTTCCCTGGCCTGCGCCGACAGCTGGGTCCACTCCAGGCCCAACCCGTCCATCCTGGCGGGGTTCCCCATGTGCACGCGAGGCCTCAGTTTCCTGGTCTGCGGAGGATGGGGGTCAGAACAAGAGACTGCCTGAAGAATTTCCGGTGCCAGAGACCGCCTGCTCCGGCTCTGCCCTGCGCCTTGCAGCCGCTGGCCCTGGCCCCGAGCCCGGCCCAGCCAGCCCTAGCGTCTGGCGGGTCGCCCTGGGATAAAATTGCAGTCATTGGACTTTTTAGGAGGGGATGTGCCTTTAAAGCAGAGGACTAGAGAGTCCAAATCTAATTTACATACCAGTAAGAAATGGAATACAATGGCTTCTAATGAACAAAACGGCTGCACTTGCTCTGGCCTGGTGTTAGCATGCACCTGTTCCTCACATGGGCATGCGGTTGGAAGACTTGTTCCCCCCTAGACTTCCACAGGAAGGACTCTGGGCTGCAGTTTCTTTCCCTTCCTACCCCCAGGGCCCACCCCTTTATCTGAGTCCTTATTTTGTCTTTTTGTCCCTGTTTGCAGTGGGCAGTGTTTACATTCCTTGTGTGCAGTTGGGCATGTGTGACCCCTCCCAGTCCTTCTTCCCTCTCCACCCCTCATCTCTTGATCTCTTCCTCAATGAGAATTTGCCATCTCCCTACTTGCTGTTGTCTTTTAGTTTGCGCTTCATTTTGATTCTGGATTTCTCATATATGAGAAAAAACACAACACTTAGTCTTACCCAACACTATTTTTATAATGCCACCAAGTAGCTCTGAGAGACTTCTGCTGCCACCAGAACTGTCAGTTCGTTTGGGGCTCAGGTCTCTTCAACCTTCTTTTCTGCAACACTTGTTAAGGGAATTGAGTCATGATTAGGTGTGTGTGTGTGTGTGTGTGTGTGTGTGTGAGAGAGAGAGAGAGAGAGAGCTGCCTCTGACTTTGTACATAATTCATATGTTCATTAAATGTTGATGAACATTCATGTTATCTGAAAGTGGATATAATCCAACTGTCCATCAACAGATAAATAGACTAAGTGTGGTATATCCTCATAACATTACCATACAATGGAATACTACTCAGCCATTAAAAAGGAACAAAGTGCTGATGAGTGCTGCAGGGTAGATGAATTTCAAAAATATCATGCTAAGTGAAAGAAGCCAGACACAAAGGTGACATATTTCATGATTCCATTTTATATGAACTATCTAGAATAGGTAAATCCATGTAGGCAGAAATATTGGGGGTTGTTAGCAGCTGTGAGCTGAAGGAGAGAAATAGGAGCAATTGCCTGATGGATGCAGGATTTCCTTCATGGGTGATTGGAAGTTTTGGATGTCGGTATAGGTGGTGCATAAACAGTACTGTGAACATACTAAATGCCAATGTATCATGAGTTTTACAATGGTTAACTCTGTACGCTTTTCACCTCAGTGACAACGACAATCTAATTATTCTGAAGGCAGCAGAGAGGATGAGTTAGAAGGGGCAGGTTTCAAACTCGGCCACAGTCCAGGGAAGATATTGGGACAACCTGGATGAAGTGGCGGCTATGAAGTAGAAGAGTGGATGGGCTGAGATATGGGAGGTAACTGTTAGGAACTACACCTACTACAGGAATGACTGCCCCTCACACCACAGGAGCCCCGCACATAGCAAACTCAAGGGGGAGGGCAGTGGGAAGACTTCCTCCCTAGGTGCCCCAGCGGAAGCCCTTCCTGCAGCCAGCACCCTTGGTTTCATACATGCATATGCATGAAACTGTGCCAGTGAGCATCACGCAGCTCACCGTCATGGAGAACTTTGGTCCTCCTTTAGGAGAAGACATCCGGGAGCCTGTATATCAGACATGCACACCCAGCTTGGATGGGTGTATCACACACATGCACATACCACACACTGTAGGAGGCTAACAGCATGGGGTTTGATGTGCAGTTGGCACAAACAAATCATTGTGTTTGTTGAAACCAGAGGGAAAAGCTCACAATATGCTTTCTCTGAAGACTCTCAAGAAAGTACAAAAAAAAAAAAAAAAAAAGAAAGAAAGAAAAAAAGAAAAAGAAAAATCAGATGGATAGGTAGTTAGACCAGGTGAATTTCCTGCCTTCCTCATCCCCACATTGTATGTCTTTACACACGCGCATTTCATATTTATGCCTATATGCATCCCACAATAGGAGGAACTGGTCTTCACTATCTTTTGCTTTTACTATAAACACATCAGATTAATGGGGCGTTGACTAACAGAAGCACAATCTAGCAGAGCCCATTAATCTGAATGCATCACTCTTGAAACTGTGGTCCAAAGTCGTCTTCCCCTCCCCATCTGAGCATCTTTCTCCATAGAGAGAATGGTATCATTGTTGTAATTTCCAAAGGAAGAAGTTCCCAGAGGATGTATTTATCACCAACTAATCTCGTCCTGGGAGATCAAAGGCCTCTGGGTAAAGCAGCCTAGGGAGGCCCGAGCGCACCTTCTCACCAGCACAGTTGCCATCACGGTCACTTAGCAGCTTCTCAGGTTGTCTGGGATGCAGGCTGTCCCAGGCCTAGTGAGAGGCAGGGACTGGTGCAGATGGCCTGGCGCAGGGCTGGTGGCCCACAGCAGAAGGGACTGCTGGGACTGACGTGCTAAGCGAGAGTGGAGGGTGTGTCTCAGGCCCCGGGGAGATGGCCCGCCTGCTGGGCTCCAGGGCCGCTGCTCCCTAGGGCCCCAGCTCTGCCCGGGGTGTACAGAAAAGTGAGGAAGCATGAGGGTGCCCAGTTCAGTCCTCCCATGCATTTCTTAAAATGGTGAGACGTGTGGGAAGAGTCACCCAGTAAAACAAAATAGAAAACAGCCACGCAACCTAAAAGTATTTAAGAAGGAGAAAAGATGGAGGAGGGATTTTCTAAGTACAACTTAGGAAATTTTTAGAGAAAAACACATTTTTCATTCCTTTTAATTTTTTGATTATCCAAGTCATGAGAAAATAAATCATAGTTATAAAAATTTCCGTTGTACAGATGGAGCTAATTATTTGCACCCACTACCCACACAGAGATCATCCTCCGCCTCCTCCTCCTCCCTCACAAAACCCCAGCATCTCCACTGAGAATAGAATTCCAGAGCAAAAACAAAATTGTTGTTTGCACATTACATACGCATTAAAGCAACTGGAGCCTGGTTTGAACTCAACGCAGCTGAATACTTTAGAAAACTTCATGTTGTTCCACTTACCCCTGGCTTAATGCTAACACAGAATTTTTATAACATGCTGAAGCTTTTAAAAGAATAATAATATTGTAAAAAAGGCAATGACACGGTGAGACTGTAGAAGTGATTACAGTTTAAATGGAGAATGCAACACAGTCCTTGGACTAAAAGGACACCTGTAACAGCATCCTAGCAGTGAGAACTAGAGCAAATTTTGGTCTGGTCTGATCTGGTCTGCGGAGACCCCTCACAGTGTAGATGAGGGAACCAAGGTCTTTCCAAGATGAGGATTTTCTCCGCATTGGCTCTCCATGTTTATTGTTCCAGATATTTAAAATGGTGCCTTTGACAATCCAATGGAATATTCTTTTACCTTCTGATTGGCTCAGTTTGTCTCTGACAGATTATGCTAATTCATTTTATTGACCTCAATACATTATGCTAATTCATCCAACCAGTAGTACTGAGCACATTTGCCTGCCCTGGGGGCCCAGGATGGAGAGCCCAGGTCTGGTACTCTAATAGCCCACCAAGCGCACAAGCGATTATGTGATATTCAACCTCATAATAAGAACAAAAATAAGTATTCTCCTTTTATGTGAGTTCTGTGAATTTTTTTCTTTCTCTTCCCATTCCTTTCTATCCCTTGTATTATATGTGACCTACTTCCAGACTACTCTATCATTTCTCCCCCCGAATGCTTTATTTTCATGCTGTAGTAAACGAAGGTGACAAAATTTGAGAAGCCAATGATTGTACCAGTCACAAAAGGCTCCATTACACTAGGTCCTCGGCATCCTGTTTGCTAAGTCACTGGGCAGGAGGATCCAGGCTGGCTGAGGCTGCGCTGTAATATGCGCTTCCAGGATCCACACTGCAAGGAAAAGGAGGCGGAGTTGACCTCCAGCAATTAAATGTTTTCACCAAAACAGGAAACTCATTTCTGCTTGCACCTCATTATCTAAAATAAGACACATGGCCAAATTTTACTTCCAGGGTGGTGCTATAGAAGTGCAATCCTTTCTTCTAATTGGAGGAGTATTTATGAACAGATAACTCATTGCCACAATTAGATAGCTTTTATTAGTCCAGTAGTATCTCAAGTATGTTGATTATCTCCCCCGTGTCTGAGGGCTAGCTGGGCCGCCCTTTTGGTCTGGCTGTGGAACTGCTTCAGACTGGGTTCACCATGCACTGCTTAGGGGGGTGAGTCAGGTGACAGTGCAGTGGGACCTAGGGCGTCACGGCTGGGAGTGCAGGCCTGTGCGTGCTGCTGTCTCATGCGTCCCTTGCAGGCTAACTCAGGCCTGTTCTCAGGCCAACATGCACGTGTTCTCTTGATGTCACAGGAATACAAGAGAGCATGCAGGAATACAAGCATCACTTTTATAGCTATCTGCTTTTTAAATATATATGGTACTTTTAGTGGACAGTTGTACATATTTATGGGGTACAGTATGATATTCAGTATGTATGTGCAACGTGTAATGATCAGATCAGAATGACTAACATACTCATTATCTCAAAATTTATCATTTCTTTGTGTTGGGAACTTTCAAAATTCTTTCTCCTAGTTATTTTGTGATATACAACAAATTATTATTCACCAGAGTCACCCAGCTTTGCTATACAAAACCAGAACGTATTCCTCCTCTCTAACTGTGCAGTATTTTTATACCTGATCAGCAACATCTCCGTTCTCTCCTATTCCCCTCCCTTCTCAGGCTCTGGTAACCACGATTTTATTCTCTATGTCTATGGAATCAATGTGTTTAGCTTCTACATGGAAGTGAGAATAAGCAGCATTTGTTTTTCTGTGCCTGGCTTATTTCACTTGAGATAAATTTTAAAAGTCTTTTCTTCTCCCACATTGGCTAGGAGAGTTCCCTGGCCTGGCCCAGAGTCGGAGTAGATGGGCCACAAAGTCACAGAACAAAAAGGGGTGTGAGGGAGACATTAACTGTGGTTCTCAGTGCCCTTTCTCTCCCACAGGCCCCGAACACATGTACCCCACACCCCAAAACCAAAGCCACAAAACCAAAGTGACCAGGATCAGGCTCAGAAGCCAGGTTATAGTGGAGAGATGTTCTATTGCTGTGCATTTGGGAATCACTAGACCTTTACTGCGGATAACTGGGCACCAGCTGGGGGAGACAGGCTCTGGGCAGGGACTGGGATGACTGGATGTCTCCTTCCTTTAGGTTTGAGACTCTGGCTGCTCTGAATTAGCAGAGCACTCTTGTTGAGCAATGAGGACTGGTCATTATCATTATCATAGTATTGGGCATGCATCTGCAGATAGATGGTACAATGCAGCTTTTCTCTTGCTAGAACTTGAGTTAGAAGGGAAGGATAGGGGTGTGACTTTTCTGTGTTACAGCTTTATTTCCTAAGGAGAGCTCGTCAGTTTTGGAGAGCCAGTAATATCCTGTCAGAATTCAAGATCCACTAAAATTATGTAATGCAAACAGTATTTTATCAAAGGCCACAGAAACAAATTTACACACTGTGCTTTTCTGATCCTACCTTTCTAGCTATAGGAAACAAATTAGGAATATTATTAAAATATCACACGGCTCCAGAGGGAGGCCAGAACCTCTTCAGTGCTACATGTTTGTCATGCTATAAAACATCTCTTTAATTTGGCAAGAAATGTGTATTTTTAATAGTTTTTGGAGCCTGCAAAAAATGTCTTGTTGAAAGTGAGCTTCTCACCTCGTCCAAGCGGGACCTGCCCGACAGCGTAGTGTGCGCATTAACTGCATCTCACACGGAGCGCCAGGGGCAGGTGGTGGTTGCCTAACGAGGATGCATAACATTGTATTTTGGGCCACTGGTTTGTCACCGTGAAGGTGCCAAGTAACAGTTTCAAAAGTGAAGCCGTGAGGCCAATTCTGACTCATTTATGAGCCTGAAAATCATGACACAGCCTGCTTTCCAGGAAGAGGGTATTCTCAAGGATTTGGGCTTGTACCGTGTGTACCCTGTTCATCACTGGGCATTACTGAAATCTGTGTCTGGAATATATTACAAATCCTTGATGTCAATCATCAACTGTCATAATCCTCAAAGGCACTTGCTCAGTCTTTGTCACATTCTGTGTCAATAACCCATGGGGCCAAAGCCTCCCTCTGTGGGGGGCAATGTTTAACCTTCTTAATTAACAGCTTCAGATGGAAGAGCTTCTCCAAGGTGCTCAGACTAAGGGAGGTTTCCGCATCACTCTTCTGAGATGCTTTGCGTGCTCCTGTATAATTTGTCAGTATGTAAGGAAATAACTGCTCGGAATATGATATTCAGGGCTCATCTATTTGTGTTTTTATTTATTCGGTTCTTCGTAGATCTCAGTTTAGCAGATATCTTCTGACTCAAAGTAAAGCTCTTCATGAGGGAGTCAGTATGGCTGTACAACAAAAGTCACATCATTGAAGTAAAAATATTTGCAAAACAGAATAAACTGGAACACTGAGGGGAAAATACTGACTGGAATTTGTGACTCAGTAAATGCTCATATGCATGACATATTGCAAAAAGCATGTTCAATCCTTGGTTCAGAGGATCTCTTCACTCCTCCTTTTTTTGGCTTTTGGCACTAATAAAACTTTTGGAATGGAGGGAAGAGGGAGAGAGCAAAGGGAAAAGAGATGGAAAAAAAAGAATTGAAGGAAAAAATGGAAATAGAGCTTTTGCAAATGGGAAGGGGACCAAGAGTTGGAAGAAACAAAGAAGGATGGGAGGGGTAGAGGACGAAAAAAGAATTAAGAGGTGATATGTACATGTACCAACTCCCCATGATGAATGTAATCGTTAAGTACTGCAAATATGTACAAATAGATAAATAAATAATAAAATCAATGTATCACGGGGCTGTACTAACTGAGCATGTACACTAAAGCGAGACAAAACAAAACAGAAAACCAAAAGGAGTGTGGCCTCCGATCCTTCCTTCTACTTTTTGCACTAGGTAAGTTCTTAGAGGCTGATATAATTGTGTATGTGTTGTATTTCTCTTATCTCTCAGGGTTGTACAATGGCTTGATGCCTGTAACAGCCGCTTCTCACCTGTGCCCATCTTCGATCTTGTGGCAAGCTCTTATGTTTATGTCTCAAGACCTCTTTCAAATTTCTTCCTCCTTCACCTCTAAACTTTTTCATTGTGTCTTCTTGCTCCAACTGCCCTCCCGTTCCTTTATATGTGGTGGTTCCGACATCTTGCTTCTGGTTTTAGTCCAGGATGTTGGCGTTCAGATCTCTTGTTAGCTCCATATTCTGTGACCCGAGGGCCATCTTGGGTCACCTCTGCATTCATCTCAGTGTTCAGAGATCCTGGCTTCTCGAGAAGGTGAATTTAGGCAGAAAGTGACTCGAGAATGGCATTAATTTCCCTAGGGTTTCAGCCTTACAGAGCTACTTACGTTCCTCCAAAATAGAAGTCCTTTGCTAAGCTGCTATGGTGTTTCCACCAAGGCAAAGTTCCAGATAATTCTCAATGCTTGTTACCTCTACAGCTAAGACTTTCATAAGTTTACTACCCACTGCATAAAGTAATATTTTTACTTGCTCTAAGCTATCATCCTTCAAGTCTCGGTTCTGGGATTCTGGAGCTCTAGAATGATGGCTCCTTCATCACTTGTCTAGATTTTAAGTGTATGAGTTCCCTTCCTTCTTTTCTTTGATGTTTTGAATTTCCAGATTTGAGTCTTATTTGTTAGCATTATTTGACAATGTTTACTTTATGGGTATAGGTATGGGTGTAGATGTCTGACCAACCGACTCCTGCGGGGTTTTCAGATGAAGACTGCTATAGTTGGTCATAAATGGCTTTTATCATGTTGAGATTAGGACCTACATCTATTTCCTTCAAGATTTTTATCATGGATTTTGTCAAAGGCTTTTACTGCATCTACTGAGATGATCATGTGGTTTTTGTCCTTCTGTTCATGTAATGAATTACATTTATGGATCACATTTATTGAACCATCCTTGCATCCCTGGGATGATGCCTTCTTGGTCATGGTGTATGATCTTTTTGATAATTTGTTGCATTCCCTTTGCCAGTATCTTGTTAAGGATCTTCGCATCTATGTTCATTAGAGAAATTGGCCTATAGTTCTCTTTCGGTTGGATCCTTATGTGGTTTTGGGATCAGGATTATGTTAGCTTCTGAGAATGATTTTGGAAGTACCCCTTCTCTCTCCAATTCATTAAAAAAGTTTGAGGAGCATTGATGTTAGGTCTTCCCTGAAGTTCATGTAGAATAATACCAAGAATCATTACATGGAATCATATCAAGTTAAAAAGCTTTTGTACAGCAAAGGAAACAACCAATAGAGTGAAGAGACAATCTGCAGAATGGGAAAAGTTTTTGCCAGCTATTCCCATAGACACGGGACCAACATCAGGAATATATAAAGAACTAAAGCTAATTAGGCCCCTCCAAAATAAAATACAGTATCTAATCAAAAAATGGACAAACAAAATGAGTAGCCACTTCTCAGAAGTATAAATGGCCAATAAAGACATGAAAAAGTGCTCATCATGGCTGGCCATCAGAAAAAATGTACCATTTTACCCTCAGAAAGAATGGCTGTCATCAAAAAGATCTAATAACACATGCTGGAAAGGATGTGGGGGAAAAGGAACATTTGTACATGTTGGTGGGAATGTTAACCAGTATAACCACTATAGCAATCTGTGTGGAAATTTCTCAAAAAACTAACAATAGAAATTCCATTTGACCCGGCTACCCCCCTTCTAGGTGTCTTCCCCAAAGAATTAAAATCATCATATTACAGAGATATATGCATACCCATGTTTATAGCAACACAGTTTATAATGGCTGGATCTTGGAAACAGCATATAAGCCAATGAAGAAATGAATGGATAAGGAAAATGAATCTATACACAAGGAATACTATTCTGCCATAAAGAAAGATAAACTTGGGGCATTCATAGGTGAATGGATGCAACTTGAGAACATAATGCTAAGTGAAATAAGTCAGATACACGAACTCAAATATTACATGCTTTCTCTCATATGAGAAACACTGTATATATAATATATATATATGTATATGTACATATGTGAAATAAATAGGAAGTAAGGAGAAGTTCAAGTACAGTATGTCTCTAAATTACATGTTCCATTGTTACAAAAGTATTTAAATATATATACTAATTTGTTCCATTTATAAAACTGATTTATACTACTGGTTTAACTTAGTTCATTGAAGAGAAAGTTTTGTGTTATTATCTGTTTATTTCTATTTTGTAAGAATCTTTTTGGTCTATGTCTCGTTCTCTGAGTAACTACTTTGAAGATAATGATACTCACTGTATCAACTATTGTTATTTTCTTATTTTGTTTCATTTTTTTCATAAAATAAGAAAAGGACTGCTTTTATTCATAGTTACCATCATCAGGAAATCACCATTCACTGTCTTCTCTGAAGAAGCCCACCAAAGCTTATGCTCCAGTTAAGATATTTTCCCCCTTTGGTAAAACAATGGCTCACAAATTTTGATATTGTATTTAAAGTTCGAACCATATTTTTTTAAAAAGCTGCAATTAGTCTTTTCACACAGGCATGCTGACAGAGGGATTCACATCTTATGAGTCATTCACGTAGCACTGGGAAGCAGGTAGTTGCTTATTAAGTTCTAGAACTCAAAGGAGAGATCATAGAGGAAAATATAACGTTGGGATCATCAGCACTGCACAACTTCAAAGCCATGGGAGTGTACAAGGTCCCCCAAGGAGGTAATGTTGAGGGATAATAGGAGAACATTGGTATAACTCAACTCTACAAAGAGTTTCAATTCTACCCGCTGGCATTCGGCTCATCTCCTGATCAGAATTATTTGTTTAAATCTTCACTGGACCATTGCTGCCTTTAATAGTACATTGCTGAATCTTTTTCAGAAATTGATTTTTAAGTGTAATTGGTGGTTTTTCTCTTGGTTTCATTGAAAATGTGTCCAGAAAGTCTTTTTGTGTCTTGAGCTTTTTTCCTTTTTCGCCCACATTCTTCTCTGAAGTTTTAATATAAGTCATTGGGTAGTCTAATTAGATCTTTTCCCTGAGCTCCTTACTCGCATGTCTAGTTATCTACCATTTCTTCCCAAGTGAATGTCCAAAGCATTTCTCAAACTTGGTGTGTTCAGAATGGAGGGGTTTCTTTCTCTCTCAAACTTAGTCTCCCTCCATTATTAATTTCTCAGTGATGGCGCTATCAAACTCTCAGTTGCTCAAGCCAAAAGTATAGGTATTATACTTGACTTCCTCTTTTCCTTCCATGCTTCCCACACTCATCCATCAGCAACTCTCGTTGGTTTATATAGTGAATAGACTTAAAATCAGCCTCCTTCTGCCCGCCTCCACTAGCACCATGTAAGTTTGAGTCAGCCTTGTATTTTATCTCCATCTCTTCAGTTGTTCCATCACTGGTGTCTTTGTGTCCTCCACTGTTGGCCCCATTCTCTAGGCACCAACAAGAGTGTTTTTTTTTATTTTTATTTTTATTTTTTAAATAACCTAAATTTGATGACACTTCTCAGCTTTCATAAGTTCATGTTTTTCTTAGAATAAAATCTGAACTCAGTCTGGACCTATGCACTTACGCTTGATTTGGCTCCTGCACTTGCTGGACATCCTTCCATACCCATGCTTCCTTCCCTCTCTCTTACTGCTCCCAACCACACTGCCTTTCTGTTCTCAAATACACTCAGCTCGCTCCTGTCTCCTGAAAACGAAATTTTCATTCCTCATTTCTGAATCATTTTTCTTCATTTCTGCAGCTGCCAGGCCTCAGCTCAAGTGTTGCCCTGCTGGAGGGCCTTTTCCAACCACTCTTTCTATGGTGCCTCTCAACGGGCAGTTACCCTCTATCGGCTCTCCTCGTTCTTCTATTCAATGCCCACTGTAAACTATAAATGCCTTATTCATCTAGCTATTTACTTGAGTACCTTTTGTCCCTCTCCTCTGTTGGACTGCAAGCTTTATGAGCAGGACCTTGCCTGTCATATAGTTGGTATTCTGCAAATATGTTGAATGAGTAAATGAATGTCTTTGAAAATGACACTGTCTAGAGTTTCTTCAATTTGTTTTTATTTTCCACAAAGTGTTTTCTTCCATATCTGTTATTAATTTCCCCAGTAAGAAAAAGCAAAGAAATAAGAGCCCAAGTATTACATTCCTTCTAAAGTTTGAAAGCACTATATTTAGAAAATGTTGGCAAATCTAAGCTCTCAAGTTCAATTACATTCTGGCATGGTAAATATACTAATGGAGACAGTGAGATGTAGCTGACATCTGGGCAGGGAGTTTCTGGTCATTTGTATTCTGGATGTCTATAAGAGGCAGTTCTTGGAGCATAAGCCATAACAAATAAAACTTAGTAGATTAAGGAAGACTGGTTCTTTTAACCAACCCGGCTGAGACTCTTTATTATGAAGAATATTGATCATAAGATCCAATTTCATTTGACTAGTCATATCGGCAGTGAGTAGCTTTGTAAATGTCCCTAGACAGCCAATCTCACTCATGATAAATTAGACATGCTAAACAGTTGCTTGAGGTAAACAAATACCAAGTAATATTGTGACCTGCTTCCTCGCCCAAGGTCTGAAATATAAATAACCCAGTCACGTTCATGTCCACATTGTCACATTGTACTCAAGTCTGCATTTGGATTTTGGACACTTATGGCATTTTCATTGCAATAAAGTTATCAGACTCAAAGGATGGTCAAAAGGATACAGTGCTACCAAGTTAGCACTCTTACTTTATCTTTAAATTTTAAGTTAATGCACAATGGCATCAAGTCTTTGTATGTATAGTTCTATGAGTTTTAACACATGTAAAATTCCCTGTAACCACCCCAATCATCAGGGACAGAACAGTTGTACCACTCCAAACACTCGAGTGTTTAGTTACACCCTCCCTCAATCCCAGCTCCTGCCAACCACTCATTTGCTCTCCATACTGTGTTCTGTCTTTGGGAGAACACTGTGTAACTGGAACGAGGCAGAACATAACCTTTTGAGCTACCTTCTTTCATTTAGTACAATTCCCTGGAAATTCATTCAATTTGTTGCATGCAGTAAGATTTCCTTTCTCATTGTGTCTCTGTTTATCTTTCCACTTGCTGAGGAGCTGCTGGATTTCCCCAGTTTTAGGCGGTTATGAATAGAGTTGATATTAACATTTGTGTACAGGTTTTTTGCAGCTTCCCCCACAGCTCTGGAACTTCCCGGGCAAGGACCATGAAGGGCAGTGAGAAGGTGAAGAAATGAAGGCAAGATACAGAAAGCTGGGATCATGTGGAGCCCTCTCTTAGGATGGGAGGAAAGGAACTGCTCAACCGCTGCAGGGCATTTATTTATAAATCAGCAGGTTGGGGTCCCGTGACACCCCTCTGCCTAGCAACCTGGCTGCATGGTAGCCTAAGGACTTGGTGTTCTCTGGTCTGGAGCGGCTTGTTCAGGTGGCTCGCCTGGGGTGCTCTTTATTCTGGGGACTGGCCTTGTTCTAGCCCCGCACACGTGACCGATCTCCAGCTTCAGCTGCTCCCCACAGTTTTCGAGTGAATATGTTTCACGTTACTGTAGGAATGGAATAGTGGATCCTGTGGTAACTGTGTTTTAACTATGGAGGAAACTGCCAACGTGATTTCCAATAAAGCTCTGCCATTCTGAGCTCTTATGGCCCTGGACAAGAGCTTCAGCTGATCCTCATCTTTGCCTGCACTTGGACTGGCAGTGTTTTTAATTTTAGTCATTCTGATATGTGAGTAGTAATCTATTTGTGGTTTTCACTTGTATATCTGTGATGCCTAATGAAATTGAACATCTTTTCATTTCATATCTATATATCTTTAATGAAATGTCTAAATCTTTTGCTTATTTAAAAACTGGGTTGTTTTCTTGTTATTAAGGACTAAGAGTTCCTTGTATATTGAGGATAAAATTCTTTTGTCAGATATGTGACTTGAAAATATTTTTTCTAAATCTGTAGATTATCTTTTCACTCTCCTAATAGTCTTTTACAGAGAAAAAAAATTTTTTTCTAGTACTGGGGCCTTTGAACTCAACTACATCTTCAGCCTTTCATTTTTTAAAATTTTGAGGTAGGTTCTCACGAAGTTGCTCAAGCTGAGCTCGAATTTGTAAACCTCCTGCCTCAGCCTCCCAAAGTACATGGACTACAGGCATGTGCTATGAAGCCTGGCTAGATGATTTTTATAAAATTTAATTTATTAAGTTTTTCTTTTATGGATTGTACATTTGGTTCATGCCTAAGAACTTTTTTCCTAGGGTTAAATCACAGATGTTTTCTCCAAGAAGACTTAGAGATTTATTTTTACACTTAAACCTACATAAATTTTGAGTAAAATTTTGTCTAAATTATGACGTCTAGGTTGAAGTTCATATTTTTGCTTTAGGATTTTTAATTTTTCCAATGCCAGTTGTCAAAAAGATCCTCCTTTCTCCACTGAATTGCCAAAAAAATCAACTGACTATATTTGTTAACATTTATTTATGGGTTTTCTATTGTTTTCCATTGATCAGTTTAGTCTTTGACCAATACTACATTCTCTTGATTGCTGTAGGTTTTACTGAGTCTTAAATAGTTCTTCTAACTTTATCCTTATTTTTTAAAAATTAATTTGGCTCTTTCTAGTTACTTTGCCTTTCTGTATAAATTTGAGCATTAGCTTTTCTATGAAGAAACCCCGTTGAGATTTTGACAGGGATATATTAAATAGCTAGGACAATTTGGGTAGAATTAACATTTTGTTTTGTTGGGTCCTCAATCCCTGCACTCGGTGTATTATCACCCAGGCTGCTGTAACAGAATGTGGAGACCGGGCGGCCCCATGGCTCACACTGATTCTCCATAGCCCTGGAGACTGCAAGTCCAAGATCAAGGTGCCATCCCGGTTAGTGTCTCGTGGGAGCACGCCCCTTGGGTTGCAATGTCCATTCCTCATTAAGTCCTTCCCTATGTGACCTCTTCTCTGCTTATATGGAAGGACAGAGCAAAGGGAAGGGGGCCCTATTTTATCAGGGTCCCACCCTTATGGCCTTCTGCACCTAAGTTACTTCCTCAGAGTTTTGAAATATGGCTGCTCTGATGGGTCGGGCTTCAACATACAAATGTGGGACCCACAAACCTGTCCTTGACACATGGTGTATTTCTTTTTCTATTTAGGTTTTCTTTCATTTCTTTCACTACTGTCATGTTTTCAGCACATAGGCCCAATATATATTTTGCTGCATTTATACCTAAAATTTCATTTTTGAAGCCATTATAAATGATACTATATTTTTCAATTTTGGTTTTCGAAGATCACTATGGTATATAGAAGTATAAATGATTTTTGTCAAGTGATCTTGTATACTGAGGTCTTGCTAAATTCACTTACCATTTTTTTTGTGCGTGTGTTGACAATCATACTGTGTGGAAATAGGGACTGTATGATTTCTTCTTTTGCATTCTGTATGCTTTTTATTTCTTTTCCTGTCAGTTGCACTGGATAAGACTTCCTGATACTGAATAAGACAAGCGAGCATGGGTTTCCTCACCTTGTTCCTCGTTTTAGCTTAAAAATACAAGGGTTAATCAAAATACATGAATATTTAAATAAACAATTATTACAGTAAAAGACACATTGCCTGTAATCCCCACTAAAATACCCCCACACACACTGGACTTGCTTATTTCATCATTCTTGTCACTTTTTGAAGCACTTCTGGAAGTCTCTTTCATGAGTGTCTTTACAAGGTAAGATTAAAAAAAAAAAGAGTGAATGCTACTACCAAGTGCCATTCAACAGGAACATAGGCTTGTAAAAACATTATGGGATATCTTTATTCATCTCATTCACTGAATCTGGCACCATGAGACTTCTGGCTCTTCCCCAAAGTCAAAATAACTAATAAAGATAAGCATGTTGGGTTAATTCACAGCACTGAGTCAGCCGAGACAGTGCCATAAAGACATTCTGGAAAGAGGACTTCCAGTAATGCTTCAGAAAGTGCCGAGAAGGCTGGGACAAGTGTATTCAAAGCAAAAGGGAATATTTTGATAGGAATTAATGGTAACGTGTCTTTTAATGTAATAATTTTATTATTTAAACATGCTCACACCTCATATTCAGCTTATATCATTAAAAATGATGTTAATTGTAGGCTTTCTTTGTGGGTGACTTTTATTAGGTTGAAGAGGTTCTCTCTGCTATGGTTTGGACATGATGTGTCTCCAAAGGTACCATGTCCTAGAAGCCTGTTCCCCCATAGGATGGTATTCAGAGGTGGTGACGCCTTTAAGGGTGGAGCTCCTCTGAGGTACTTAGATCAGGGAGGCTCCACCCCTGGAAGGAATTAATGCCTGTCTAGAGGGATTGGATTAGGTCTTGAAGAACTAGACTGTTTACTGAAAGCAAGCTGTTATAAAAAGAGTTCCTCTCTTTCTTGCTTCCTGTCTGGCCGTGTGATCTCTCTCTGTGGCACACAGTTCTGCCTTGGGATACCATGCGCCATGAGGCTTTCACCAGAAGCCAGTGCCAGATCATTCTCTTGGATCTCGAGAACTGTGAACTAAATAAACTTCTTTTCTTTGTAAAGTACCCAGCTTCTGGCAATTTTGTTATAGCAACACCAGACAGACTGACACCTTCTATTCCTAGTTCGCAAAAATTTTTATAATGGATATTTATTTTTTACATGATCTTCCTGCATAAATTGATGTGATAAGCTGGTATTTACTATGTAGAGCTTTATTCCAGTTAAAATCTTTAAAATTTTTACCCTTGAGAATTATGCTTTGAACCATGGATTATTTAGAACTGTATTATTTGCTTGCAAAGTATTTGGGGATTTTTCTATTATCATTTTGTTACTGGTTTCTAGTTTAATCCTGTTATGGTCAGAGATCATACTGTACATGATTTCAATTATTTTGTTAGGCTTTATTTTATGCCCCAGGAATGGTAAATATCCCATGACCACCTGAAAAGAATTTCTGTTCTGCTGCTGTTGTGGGGAGTGTCAGTGAGAACCAGCTGATTGATGGCGTTGCTCAGCCCTTCCGTCTTTGATGATTTCCGTCTACTAGCGTTGTCTACTATCCAGAGTCAAGTGTCAAAGTCTCCAAATGTAACTGTGGCCTTTTCTATTTCTTCTTCCAGTCCTGCTAGTTATTGCTTCAACTATATTAGGGGTAACTGTGTTTTTTAATTGTGTGCATTATGAAAGAACATATGTCTTCTTAATAAATTAAAATTTACCATTATATAGTGTCCCTATTTATGTCTGGTAAAATTTTTGCTGTGAAGTTACTTTGTATGATATTAATAGAGCCACTTTATAAGGTTTACCTTTTTTTGCATCCTTTTACTTTTCATCTACCTGTATTGTTATTTTTGAAGTGAGTTTCTTATGGACAGAATATAGGTGGCTAGTTTTGTTTTTCTCTTCTAACAGTCTTTGTCTTTTAATTGGCATATTTAGACCATTTCCAATTAATTTAATTATTGGCATATTGATTTAGAACCATCCTGTTCTATGTTTTAAATTTGTTTTCCATGTCTTTTGTTCTTTTATCGCCCCTTCCCACTTCTTGTGGGTTATTTGGACATCTTTAGTACTGTGACTTTTGTTTCGGAAGATGGTAATGTTGATGACATTTTTAAAATCTTGTTATAGGAATTATTATTTGCTGGTGTTTTAAGAGTTCCCATTCTTTTAATATAATGATAATAATAACAGCAGTCACAAATCTGTGATATCATGAATATCTCATGTGTGGTCTTTCGATACTGAATCTGTAAGCTTTAAAACAATGCTACCAGGTTGAGAATTTTTTTCATTTAAAACTGAATAAAATTGAGACTTAACAGACTAAAATATCTTCCTCAAGATCACCTTAATGATAGTGAAGGGAACTGGAGGCCAACCCCATCTGGTTTCAAGGATTCCCTTTTTTCCATAACAACGTTCACAAGTTTGGCACATTTTACTTCAGCATAAAGAATTTCCTATATATATAAATTCTGTATATGAAATTATCTGTTAAAAATTATCAATGTGAAACACATTTTTTGTCATGACTAGTAATTCACTTTCCCTCAGCTTCATGCCTCACGTGGGAAAAGAAGTTTTCCCCTGTGATTTGGAAACTCTCGGACTGCCACGTGTTAGAGACAATTCCCTGATAAACTGAGGATGATCTTTAGGTAATACCACACTACTAGTTTGGAACTACTACTGACGGTTTAATTTTACTTATTTGAAGCTTCTTCCTTGCTTTGCTTCAAATGCTATCTTCCAGCATCGCTTGAGCCTCGTTGTTAAATTGGGATAGTATCTTGCTGCAATGGTCCATTGTCTCAGTTTTTATTAGATCATAAAATTCCATAAAGAGCATATGGTGTATATTTGCTTTAGATGCTGTTAAGTTCTAGGCCTCTGCCAGTGGCTGTTTTATGGTGTCTGCTGTATTTATCAAGTGTTAACAAGAATCACCCACTTGCTGTTTATGCTGCATATTCAAGCTCCAAGAGGGACCACTGGTGTCCCACAGCTATACATCTTCAAATTCTGCATTTCCAGCAAGCTTGAGTTATATAGAGATGGACCATCAAGCCACTTAGATACAATGCGTCACTTTTACTTTGCTAGTGGTAATCCAAAGATGGTCCATTTATCATGAGGAATGTATCATATGAGTGTGCTCTGTTCTATTCAAAAAACTGTTTTAAATATTAATAGGGAGAAGGAAATTAGCATTTGCTGAATGTGTACTCCAAAGTTACTTTACATATTTTATCTTCAATAATCCTCTCAATGAGTCTGAAAGGAAGGTACTTTTAACATATTATTTCACAGATTTTGAAATTCATTCCGAGACCGAGTAATTCATACAAAGCCTTGTAGCACTGGTATCCAGTTCAAACCCTGTGACTGCAAATCCAGCAGCACCTCTGGCAGAGTATTTGCTCTACTCTGCTTTCCCCATGCCAGTTGCCATCAGCAGCTAGAATGTCCCTAGAATACCTCTAGAGAAATTCTTCCTTTTCTGATTATTTTAGCGTCCAACTCACAGTTTTGTTTCTGTTCCATAATAGCAATAAACACCAAGGGCAAAATAGTGCAATGATTAATAGCACACTATGGAGCCAGCATGCCTGAACTCCAGGCATACTGTTTATCAGCTGCACAACTTTGGGCAAACTCTTTAATTTAAGCCGTGCCTCAGTTTCCTCATTAGATATGGGGAGGATAATAGTTGTAATTACATCAGAGGGCTGTTGTGAGGACTAAATGAGTTATTATTTGTAAAGCTCATAGAACAGTACCTGGCACATTGCAAGTACCATACATATACATTTGTCACATCAGGAACATTTATTTGTCATTTACAGTGTGTCGGATGCTTTCTTAAGCACTACAGATATAATACAAAACACAAGGAAAGTACTGTTACTATCTCCACTTTATGAATGAGGACAGCAAGCTTTAGAAAGGGTAGCAACTAGTCTAAGATTATACCGGTGATAAATCCATTGTGTAAAACTTGCAAAACCAAAAGGATTATAAAACAGCAGAATAAAACTCCTTCACAGTTCTACTACTTAGAGATTATTACTGCTAACATTTGATTATTTCCCTTCCTTCTACTCATATCACGATAGATTATTAAAATCGTGTCATATGTATATGGTAGCTTTCTATTTTTATTCTATCCCTTAGCATTGTATTAAAAATTTCCTCTTATGTTGGCATTACCTTTAGTGATTGTAGAACATTCTGTCATTTGTGCGTGGCAGTGTCTCCTGCTGTTCCTTCAATAATGACATCGATTTCCTTTCAGCCTTTTGCTCTAGCGAATAATTTCACAGTGAACATCTTTGGCTGCATTTTGGATTTTTCTTCAGGATGTATTTTTAGACTTGGAATTATTGTGGCAGAGAATCAAACATTTGTAAGTATCTTAAACAAAATTGGCTAACATTTTCCAAAGAATTTACAAAAAAAAAAAAAAAGTAAAAACCCCCTATAAACTAAAACAAAACAATCAGATTCCTGAGATAGAAGTTGTTTTTTGAAATGTGAATGTTCACTTAGAATCACTGTAGGGTTACGTGCGTTGGTAAGAAGTGATACTGAGAGACCCTGAGCCCTTTCTCCAGTGGGAACCCCCTCAGTGCGACCCAGTCAGCATCTCTCTGCGACACAGTCAAGATGCAGTGTTCCTGTCACCACACAGAGCCTCTGTGTCGCCCTCCCATGACCACCCAGTCCCATCCCTGACCCTGACCCCCAGCAATCACTAATCTGTTCTTCATTTCTATATTTTGTCATTTCTGGAATATTATATAGTATGCACCCTCGTAGGAGTTCTTTTCTACTCAGCATAATTCTCTGGAGAAGTAACCAAGCTGTTGTACTGAGAGCTAGACATTTAACTGCTGAGTATACTCCATGGAATGTACAGACCACGTGTTGCTTAACCATCCCCACCGATGGACATCTGGACTATGCCCAGTTTTGGGGGGCATGGAGAATAAAGCTGCGGGCACAGGTTTTGTGCTGCTCAACCTTGGCTCTCTGTCTTTGCACAGACATTTCACCTCTGGGGTGAGCAGCTCTTCAGTTCACCTTTGGGTCCCTCCAAATTCGGTGCTGGGTCCTGGGGGGCACTGCTCCCTGCTTTTCCTGAGCTGGCCCTGCACACAGCTCACAGCCCATCTTGGGGGCGAAATTGACCAGCTGACGCGCCTTTGAGGTATGCCCTCCATAATGGTTCTCCACCACTGCAGGCCACCCCATCTGCTCCAGGTCCTCCCTGATGGCAGGCTGTCACCTGAGTGTCCTGGCTCCTGGTTAGTTTCTCAAGGAGGGGTTCAGGAGCTGTTTTCTGCCACCAGAATCCACCACTGGTCTCCTTTAGCATGCTCCACAGGTCGTTTCTCTCCAGCCAGGTCGGACTCACTTCTTCTTGGCATCTCCTTCAATCCGGGGCTTGGGTTTCCTCTACACACAGCAGGGAGCACTGTGCTTGTATGGGGTGGTAATGCTTCACCCAGATCTTGTCAGGTCTTCTCATCCCCAAGAGCCAGCAGCTCCTTAAGGCCAAGTGCACTAATCTTCATATCCTACTGAAACCAAGTAGAGTGCCCTTATATAGCATACCAATATTTATTAAATGAATGATCAAAAATGATTCATTTCTTGAAAGCATTGAGGGAAATGTCCTGCTAACATAGATCCCTGCTGCAACCCAGGGATCCATCTTCTCCTGGGAGGTTACCAACAGTCCTTGCAATCCTCCTTGGCTGCTGATTTTCCAACCACAGCTTCAGCCTGTCTTGTTTTACAGTATTTATTTGGGAAGCATCTTAGCTGCTGATTATAGCCAGATATCATCCCTGTCATGCCATTTTCCTTGCACTACCCTGGTGAGAAGTATCTCTAAGGCTCTGAGTGAAATTATCCAGACTCTTCTTGTGGCCAGCTGGATTGGACAGTCGTATGGGGCTCCCAGGCTAGAAAACAGAGCAGTTTGTGTGTTTAGTTTACTCCAAGCTGCTGCTAATTCTCACACCAATAAATGGAGCTTTAACAAATTCTACCAAGTAAAAGTAACAGGAGAATTTACAGCTGTGTTTGCAGTAAATTAAATGACATAATACAGTGCCTTGCACATTGTAAGCAGCCAGTAAATGGGAACCATTGTGATGCTGGAACAGCTACCAGCAATGGTAGAGGGACAGTACCAAGCAAAGATGGGGGCTGGCAGGGAAATATCTCCAAGAGTCAGTAGGGAATACGTCAGATAAGTAATTAAGTTAAGAAGAAGGAAAAAATGTTAAACAAAGAAAACATTAAAAGGACAAATATACAGAAGTGAGGGGAATTGACAGACAGCTGAAGTGGCAATGTGCATTTCATAACATGTATTTACAAACACAAATTATGTGCTTATGCATTCACCCTGGAAAATTTCACGCACTTAATTGAATTATATTGTCTCAAACTACAGTTCCCCAAACACCAAAGCAACATCTCCAACAATGTTGTAAGTGGAAAATTGTGATTACATCCTTTCATAATTATTCCATAGACTTTTGGTTAACTGCAAAAATCCCCATTGCAACTTGAAGCTATGAAACACGTACTCCACAGCCCTGGGGTTCTGTCTTGGCGATGAAATACACCAGTGGTATTGTTAAGATGTTGCCTAAACTCACGGAACCTGTGTAGGGAAATTGTTGTCGATTCTAAGATCAGAATCATTTTCTCAAAATACTTCTTTTGGGTCTTCCTGATGTTACTATTTTACTATTGTTATTAAATACGAAGGTATTTATCTTGAACCAACTTTAAATTATCAGGTCTGGTTTTAATAATGCCTTTACAAAGTAATGCTTTACTAACATTAAATTCGGATGTGACTTTCTTCCATAACTTGAGTTTATAAGCCTGGAAAGAGAATTTTAGAGCAGGATGCTTCTTGATGATTAGCTCTTCCTCCTGCATGAAAAGAACAGATTTTCACATAGCAGTGAGCAAGAAGAGAGTGAGACTAGGAAGGAAAACAGCACGGGCTTCACTGGCCAGCCACGCTGGGTCATCAGCTGGATGAGACCTGGAAGGGGTTTTATTAGCGCAAGATGAAGGCTGGCCCACGTGAAAGGTTAACCACAGTGCAGAATTTCTGAGGGGGACTGCTTTAAAGGTGGTGACCAGCAGACTGGGGTGGCTGACACCTTGGGGGATCAGGCAGAGATCCCATCAAGCTGCAGCTGCTCAGCCGAATGAGGGTCATGAGAGACAGAGAACTTGCAGCTGGGTTTTGGCCTGGGTCAGAGAGAAGAGTGTGGCTGGGTAGTGGTTCCCCACTCCATCCAGAAAAAAGGTGGCAGTCTTTCTCCAGCACAAAAACCTAGAAATAAATAATATTTTGCTTTAGAAGGAGACCTTTGCGGTGGTGTAAAGGATTTTTAAGAATAAATAGATCCTGAATAGATGTAGTTACAGTTTCTCAGGTAATGTATTCATAGTACGAGGAAAATACTAATGTCTCCCTGAATTTATTGACTGGCCGGCACCAATATTTACATTTTTAACTTACAGAGAAATATCAGTAATCGTTTTCTAAATCAAAGAACTAGATAAACAATGGCAGCAAAAACCCAGAGGCACTGATTTCAGAAGTTGGCATCAAGTAGTACTTTTTGTAAAAGTAAAAGACATTTATAGTTCATCTCAGGAGATTGAAAGGAGCAGGAACTTAACCTTTTAGACTCTTCCCCTATCCAAGCAATATGTTGTTTAGCACACACAACTTTCCTCCTTCAGATGTAGAGGCAGTGCTTAAGTGCACTTTGTGCAAAACAATTCATGTATCTTTTATTTTTCATTGCTATAAAACTGGCTTAAAATAATGGAGCTGATGAAAGGATATGACCTGGATGGTAAATCGTACTTATGATGGGAGTTGTTTGGGGAATCACAAAGGGGCAGATCTCACCTCTCAGGGAGTATAAGACACTGCGATGCAAGCCTGGACACACTCGTCCGTGGGCAGCTCCCCTGAAAGCGTGTGTCCTCCTTTCTCTCCACACATCAGAATCTGCATTTCTCAATGCCTGGTCTCCCTGATGTCTCCTGCTTTTTGGTGTCCAGTCTGGTGCCCAGAGTGCAGCTGTGTGCCAGGGCAGGAACAAGGGCCTCTCCAAGGACCCTCCTGGGTTCTGACAGAGCCTGAAGATAGAACCAGCATCGCTGATGCCAAGTTTCAGGCTAGAAATGCCCCTCCCAGTGCCTCAGTGGTGCAGGACCCTCACTGATGTATTTATGCATTCACTCACCCTCAGGAGTGGTCATTTTCCAAACGTGCCTGTGTCTCCACTCAACATGGAACGCAGCAGACGTGGCTTCTACCCCACTGGAGCTTTCAGGCAAGAAGAGGAAAAGTGTAACGTGCATTGAGTGTAGCGTTCAGTGGGACTCTACACAGTGGGACTGTGGTAAGGAGGAAGACTCCAATCGTGGGGAATTCTGCAGTCCGCACATCCTGAGGAGCCCGAGAGAGGGCGAGACATCGGGAACCCCAAGGAAGCTGACCACAGAGCACTTTACTGATCACCGGCACCCACATCAGGAGTGCTGTGGGCTGCAAAAGCAGCAGTCACACAAGCTCCAGGCCCTACGAGCTGCTAATAGCCCAGTGCATGAGCAGAGGCTGGAGGTTACACAGGCGGTAGAGGTGGGACCTTTGAGACCATGGCCAGCTGGCTGAGGTCACAGCAGCCTTGTCCCTTGGATGGAGTAACTGGGCAGCAATTATAGGCTTATAAAGATCCTGTCTTCAATGGTATTCTAGCGTACAAGAGGCAATGTCAATAGTGCAGCCCCTTTTTGAGCATTGCCTTAGGCATTCCTGACATTGGGTGAGCTGCCCGGGAACATCACACTTTTCTGCTGATGACCCTCGCCAGAGGGGTGTCAAGGGTGGGATTTGCTCACTGCCTGAACAAAAACAAGAAAAACAAGACAGCCAGCCTTGGTTTGGGGAGCAGGTAAGACCTGCTGCTGCACGGGAAGTTCCAGCAGTGGTTCCAGGGACCGGGCAGTGGCGCTGCATCTGAGACCCAGTCCCTTGTCATCAAAACACCACAGAAGCCACACCTGTTCCTGCCATATAGTCCCACACCTTCTGAGGTGGACAATATGGGAGACAGACATATATGAGAGACTGAGGTTTTGCCTGAAAAAAAATTATTCTTAGGGAAGGCTACCATTGCGGGAGTGTTCTGAAGTTATGGACTGGACTACATTTCTTCTCCAGTAGCTGGTCCATGGGTCCACTCTTACCCACAAAGAAGCCCTGTTTTGTTGTGTGTGTGCATTGGTTAAGTAATTTGTGACCTATAATTTAATGAAGACTGCACACCCACCTGGCAGCAGCCAGGGTCTTCAAAAGCCTTCTGGGAGCTGGAGTGCAGAGCAAGGACCTGAGCTCCTGCAGAGAGGTTTCTGGAGGCTCCGCCGTCTCCCTCCCAGCCTGCGAGCTGAAAGCAAACTTACTCAGCAGTCCAACATCGTGTACTGTGTCCGCCTGTCAGGAACATCCTCGTCTAAAATGACAGGATGTTGGAAGGAAATGTTTTTTATTCTGAAATGTGTTTAGAGTTCCTAAACTTGGTTTAGCATTTTATGCCTGGATTTTCTAGAAGAGCCAGGTAGGTCCTGAGTCCTGACTCAGCATGGGCATAGCGAGAGCTTCTCAGAACAAATACCTGCTTCTGCGAGCTTGGAGGGGAGTCCAGGCCCTTTGCCCCTTGCACTCTTCTCTTCGCTGCTTCTGCTCAGCCGTACCAGCTCCAGCCTCTGCCTCCTTGCTGCTCCTCAAGGCTGCTCTGCCTGTGCTTGGGGTCTCCTCTGGGGAGACCTCCTCAGCCATGTCACCTGGCGGAGTGCTCTTCCCACACCACCCCACTCTACTCAGTCCTACACCCCCTTTGCCCTGGTTCACATTGTATAAATCACTGATCTCTACCCAGTATATTGCATATTTCTTATTATTCACCTACCCCCATCAGAGCATAAACTAATGAAGTTAATGAAGTTAATGTCCACTACATCCTCCCTAGCACCCAAAACGTGTCTGGCAGGTAGTAGACACCAGTACATCTTTGTTCAAATAAGCAAATGGTAGGACTCCTCTTATCCAATGAACAGGATCCTGAGCAACTGTGTGTAAGTCAACTATTATAAGTGGAAACTATTTTCAATGCACTAGGAGAAAGCTAGGGTTCAAATGAATCACATCTTTGATCATTCCTATAAAAATCGACCTTTTGTTTAGACCTAAGGATTAGAGTTAGATTTTCCTTCTAGGCAGATGTACCTGTATATGGTTATGTGCATGATGAAGGATGTTCCAAGGGTCATCTGAATTCACCTGGGCTTTCTGTACAGATAGCATCTGGGTCTTGTTCACTGGCTCCTTGAAGACCAGTAGAATCGAAGGACCTAGTAGAAAATACTGGTTGGAAGGAGAAGTGATATTAAACTATGAACAACCAGTATGGGCTCCATCTTGGGAGGTGTTGGGGCTCCAAGGCAGCAGGGTGGCACATGCTACTTCCTCTAGGCTGTCAGCCCCAGGGGAGGAGGTTGCCAGGGCTTGGGGCCCTGGCAGGTGGATTGGCCCAGGAAGTATGTAAGTCAGATTTCTCACTCAGCTATCAGGCCCTCCTGGCATGGACAGGAACACCTGGCACACTGCTGGCCCTTGGGTGCTGAGTCAATGTACGAGCAGCCGCTCATTGTCTGAGGGAGCCTGGAAGGGCCTTTCCTCAGTGGAGGTGCTTTTATCACAGGCACAGTTGGGGCTTCCTCCCAATAGCAGCACGCGGGGTCCAGGTCTTCCTTTGAATCACTAGGAGAGAGCAAGAAAAGGTCTGGATGGAGCAGGTCCAGGTCATGGAGGTCTGAATAGCTTGCAGTTTGGTGGCCTTCTGAGACAGAGCGCATACAATGAGGCCCAGGGTCTGGATGAGGTCTCGGAGGCGTCAGTGACCGACAGTGGACGACACCATGCATTTCAGGGATTCAGGTGTGTCAGGCACTCCTGGTGTGGGCTCTCAGAGGGCCTGCCGGTGTGGGGGATGGGCCCTCTCTGGGAACATTCCTGTCCCGAGGAGGGGTTGTGTCTACTAATAGGGACACCTCAGCTCTCGGAGGACCAGTTCTGAGCAGAGAGTGAGAACTTTTTCTCAGAACTGGTTTCTTGCAAGTTCTGTAAGACACTGCACCCCAGAGCAGCAACCCCAGGTACCCAGAGACAAACTCCAGAAAAAGACAGGAGAGGCACCCTCCCCCCTCTACACAGAGTGGGCTTCTGTGCCAGAAGATGCCAGTGTCACACGAAGGTGTCCCCCAACATCTGCATGTCTTCCCACTGCCCCTCACCTCAGCAGCAGTAGTAGCCAATGGCTTCAGTAATAACAGCATCTCACTCTCCAAGGGGCACGCACTTGCCGGGTAACTTTATATACATCCTCTCTAATTCTTCCAGGAACCTTGCAAGGTGAATGTCATTTACCCCGTTTCCAGGTAGGATAGAATGCGGATTTGCTCACATGCCCTCAGATGCATGGGGACGAGGTGGACTGTTTCCACTGCTGACTCCAGCCCCTTATGACTTTCCCCCTGCTGGGGGGCACACACCGGAGCCTTGCCAAAGAACAATGTATCTGAGGTTTCTAGCCTCTTTGCTGTTGAAATAGCCACGGTTTTCTAAGTTTAATCCCCTATTAAGGATGTATCAGGGCAGTGTCAGAGCCATCCCATTATTTTTTAAAATTTAAATTAGTTTTTAACTGGTACATAAAAACATAAAAATCACACATATTAATGTGATATTTCAATACAAGTATACACCGTGTAATGTAAGTCAGGTTAAACATATCTATTTCCTGAAATATTTTATCATTTCTTTATGGTAAAAACTTTCTCTTTTGGGGGGGTGCTTTAAACAATTTACACATCTGAAATGCCATACACTGACTTCCATTTATCTTGATACATGTTTTCCCCATGGTGATTTAGAGGATCTTCAATCCAATATAAATATTTCATAAATATTTGGCCACGTGTGTGTACACCTGCACAATACCTCACATCCCTCAGCGAGAAAAACACTGAAGAGTAAAGACCTGACACAACTAACTGGGTACAGTGAGACTCTGCCCCAAATATTTGTTTCTCTGAGATAAGGGCACCACACAGCTGTTCAGTTAGGAAAACCATCCTTACAGTTCAGGAGAACACTTAGCCACTAATTAGGTGCCGAATGGCAGAGCTGTGTCCCCAGCGTATGCCACGCATCCTTAGGAACAGGTTCCTGCCGCTCAGGCTCGTTCCCATTGGATCTCGCGCCATTCCAGCTGAACCTAGGTTCCTTTCTCTTCAGCTTCCTTCTTCTTCCAATCATTTTCCATGACTCGTCGCAGGAAGCTGTCTCGCCTCTTTGTTTCATATGCTCGACATGCACATGAATTCTCTTGGCAAGGATCTTGCCCGTAACTTGCCTGTTTACCACAAGGCCAACGGCAGGCCGGGTAACACTGCAGACACTTCCTGTTCACCACCATGCCAACGGTACGCCGGGCAACACTGCAGACTCTTTGCCATGGTGACACGCCATGGTGGCGTTCCTTTCATAGAGGCATTCCCTTGATGTGTACACTATCACCCTTCTTGTAGATTTGCATATATGTGGCCAAAAGAACAACCCCATGTTTTCTAGAAGTCCTAGAGAACATATCCTGGGTTCCCTTCCTCTTTCCCTTTCTGTTCATCACTTTGGCAAATTACTGGAAGACGATGATTCCAACCGAAAGCGTCGAAACTTTCAAAATCCTTTCTTCCAGCATCCTGAGACACACAGTACATTACTAGGTATTATCTGCAGTCGCCCTGCTGTGCAGGGCCCTCCAGGCTTTCCTGCTCCTTCCAGTCTTTGACAACACCCATTGGTCAACCTTTCCTCCTCCCGATGGCCCTCTGCCGCTGCAGCGTTCCTTCCTGCCGCTGCGCCCAGAGCTCACTCAGCACCTCGTTTCTCTGTGCCGGAGAGCAGGGAGGCTTTCCCGTCCTGCGTGCCGGGCACAGGCTGTGAGGAGCTGGACAGCAGCTGTGGTCCCCTTGCCTGGGGCAATGTGCCATGGACTGGCCACTCGCTGGCTCCCTGTGCACTGCTCCCCAGGGCTGGAAAGGGCTCCCATGATCCTTTCCTGTGACCTGTACTGCCGCTCGAGGTCTCCCACTCTTTCTGCAAAGCTGGACAGGAACAGTTTCCTTTTCAAGTTGACATCAGATGCTTCTTATCTAAATTAAGTGGTTCCCAAGGCTGTAATTTGTAGAATCTTGCAAATATGGACATTTTGGAGTAAAACAGTTCTATTGCTCTTTTAAATCTATCCCGGAGAATCTAAATACTGTGGTGATTTGATACCCATGGTTCAGAGGACACTGGCACAAGTTCTTTTTTAACAGTTGCAAGTTTCACAGTGTTTCCTTTTCTCCTTGAAATTGCTTTTCCGTCTCACTTCTCCTGCAGAGCTTTATCCTCATGTGATATATTTTTTGGCTTGAGTCTTTTATGACTCACTCTAGAATTCTTCTTTTCAACAAAGATATGTGTAAAATTGGAAATTTAAGTTTTTCTCACCACTGCACCCCGTTAGAAAATTTATCATGGATTAAGTTCTCATGACCATTATTTTTAGTACACAACTGGTCAAAGTATGTACATACATTGTGTATTTTATGCTTATTAAACAGAAATAATTGTGCTAGAAATGTCTCTTAATGGAATGAGTTGAGGGTCCTTATGGGGATGCAGTGGGCTTTGCTGGCCTGACTACCGAAAGCGTCCTCTGCTGTCCCAGTGTCTGTGCTCGGAAAACACTTTCCTGAGACCTGAGGTGCTGCCTCCCCGCAGGCCACCGCACAGAGAGGAGATACTGACCCTGTGTAAGGACCAAGACCTGGGAGTCTTGGAAAGCAGGGTCTTTCTGGCAGCTTGAAGACCCGTGTCCCCACCCTGGCATCCCTATGTTAAAAGAGGGGCAGCCCCAGGCCTGCCTGTCCTCCTCTGAGACAGTGAATCTCAGGTAACTGCTCTGACTCTCACCTCAGCAAGAAGCACAAGTAAAAATCACTGCTTCACCAACACTCACTATCCCCCGAGGGCGTGGCAGTGCTGGGGTAGCTCACAGATCTGATCTGAACTGGGGCTTGGAATTTTCCCTCTTTGCAGGGCTGTAGGTGACTGCATTGCAATCAACCAACTCTCTTTTTTAAAGGATTTGAAGGCCCCCAGGTGCCACCCCGTGGGTCTGGAGGTGGAGAGCAGGGACTGAGCTGCTCAGGCTGCAGTGGAGGCCCTTTTGGGTGTCCACTGGCTTTTTACTGTCACCATTCAGATGGAGATGCTTTGAAGCCCTGGCACCAGAGCTGGGAATCCGTGTCACAGGGACATTAGCGAGGGGCAGCTCTGTGGCAAGCCTGTCAGGGACCCTGGGGCTCTCCTGCTCCCAGCGAGACTCCCTGTGGCTTTCTGCAGCATGGGGGCTGGCCTGCTGAGAGCTGATTTCTTTGATTAATTCAGCTCAAGGACACACTTTGGGTTGGCCTTTGCCTCGGGCCACCTCAGAGTGTCTTCCGCCTCTTGTCACCCACAGTCCTCGAGACAAGTGACCTACTGCACAGGCAGCTGAGAGTGGAGGCAGGGTACATGGTAGACTGACAAGCCAGGCAAAGTGGCCACAGCTGCAGTCCCAGCACTCTGGGAAGCTAAGGCAGGAGCATCGCAAGGTCGAGCCCAGGCTGAGCAACTGAATGACTTAGTAAGATACTGCCTCAAAATAAAAAAAGGGCGGGGCATGTAGCTCAGTGTGAAGACCCCATGCTCAAACCTTAATATACAACCGGCAATCTTTACGCTACCTCTGGGGTGGAAGACATTGATGAGAATCAGCCGTCATCAACAACCACCAAGCTCCAAATCCAGCCCTCTGCCTGTGGTGTGCCCAGGTTCGGGAGAACGGGTGTAACATTCACCTCTTCCCAGCAGAGTGCTGCGCCACAGTTTGCACACCCAGCGGGGTCAGAGGAGAGGATTACGGCAGAGGGAGAGACAGTAGACCTATTTATCACTGTGTTGTCACTTTCAGGGAAAACAAGCTTCCTTCCCACTGCCAGGGGGCCCAGGTGGATGCCAAATGAGTTACTAAACTCCTGTCTGAATAACTGTGCCCAGCACTAGAGCCTCAGGGAACATCTGTAATGGGAAACAGTGGCAGAGCAATAAATCCCGGGCTTGGCTCTTGCTGGGGCATTGGGGCTCCAGCGCCCACACTGCCCACTCATCTTTTTCTGTTCCAGGACCTGGGAATCCGAGGAGCCATCCTGACCATACTTCAAGCCTCCTGTCGGGTCTGAGGTGTCACCCGCCCATCACAGGGGCCAAGTCCGGGGCTGAGCCCCGCCCTCCCCCTCCCCACCTTAGTCTTGCTCCTCCCCTCTGGCAACTGACCTCTGAGAAACTTTGTCCAGGGGTTCCTTTCCCTTTTAAAATACACTCACTCTATAACTCAAAAAGCTTGCCAAGAGGTACAGTAATGGTCCTCAGACGTTTACCTAGTAAGACAAAGTGTCCATTGTGAAAGCTACTCCTCAATCGAGCCCAATGCGGAAGGCATAGGAACTCTTACCTGATTTCCTGAAAGTTGGTAGGGTGTGACAGAAATAGCAGAGGGGGCCAGGACATTGGTACCCATATCTCGTGAAGGGCATTGAATTTATGGTATATCAAAGCTTTTGTGGGAAGTTGAGGAAAAATCACAAGGAAGATTCAAGATTTGGACAGTTAAAGCTTTGATTTCCTCAAAAGCATGAAGTACTGGGTTTAATGGATAGTTTTGTCTTTCTAGGAAAAATTCTTCTTCAATCAGGAGGGGAGAAAATATACTTAAGGATTTATTTTCATCCTTAGGAAATAGTTTAATTTCAACTCTTCTACCTAAAGATATCGGGTCACAGAAAAAGATCATTGCCCCTAACATCATGAAGAGCTAACGACATAACTGCTAATTCCCTCGTCCCTCCAGGTGAACAGTTGTTACCAACGGCTTCCAGAACGCCTAATACAAGTCAACTTTCTTGATTTCTTAGACAGTGCTACAGTTATACATTCATTCAACAAACCACTGTTGTGTTCCATGAATAAGACGGGCAGGTTCTCTGGATCTTAGCTGGGCAGGAGAGGGATTAGAGATGAGTGAGGAGGTGACCGCATAGTCTGGTAGCTTGAACCAGACTGGTGTGGAAAGAAGCATATAAACTTGTGGTGTATGTTGAAGATACAACTGACAGAATTCTATAAACAAATGATGGCAGAAATATGGTCCCTTACTTCCCACAAAAGCAATTTGGGGGTGCAGATCCATGAGGTGAAGAGAAGAGCAGACACAGATTTTGCCCCTTGCAATTCTAACTATAATTCCTGTTTTCCTTGCAGGCTTCTTTTATTTACTTCATAAGTCCTTTAAATGTTGATGTTTTCCAGCAATTCATCCTCCACCTCTTCCTCTCCTTGAGTCATTTCTTCCACATCTGTGGCTTCACTTATAGACCAGAAGACCCCTGAAGCCATATAGAGAGCCCAGGCCCATCTATAGAGCGCCACATCCATCTCGCTCACCAAACACTGGCCCTTGTCACCCAGAGCTCCTTAAACACGTCAGTTGCAACGTGCCATCTCCCACTACCTCCTCCCCCGTCCCCATGAACTTTTCTGCTTCCATATTTCTCCATTTTGCTTATTGAACCAGCAGCATGCAGGTCACCCAACTCAGCTTCCTGGAACTAGAAATCACTCTAGATCCTTCCTCCTCTCTCGCTGTGGTATATATCACCTCTGTCTCATATATTTTTTTACCTCTGCTCTCTGTTCTTTACCCCTCCCCCACAGTGGGCTCTTGTCTTTTCTCTCTGAGGTGCCACGATATCATGCAAGTGGTCCCTCTATCTCAGCCTTGATTCCTCCTAGTCTACCTTTCACGGTGCTTCCTGAATGGCACTCTCCCCTTTAGAGCTGACGGAAGTGCATACCCATCACTGCCTTCAGAAGAAAGCCTTTTGCACTGTATTTTAAGCTTTCTGTGATCCAGTTCCCTCAAACAACTCCAGTGTCATGTCGTGTCACCCTTGGTGGAAGTCACCCCAACACCTTTCCTGTATAACTTGCCCTGGGATTGAAAGTCCTCTTCCCCCTCCTCCCTACTCTACCTGACTGGCCAACTCTCTTCACGGTCATGGGAAGCCTCTTTTCTCCCTGATCCCCTCCCTGGCTTTTGGGCTGGCTTGTGCACCCCTCATCGGTGTGCTTTTATCCTGTCATCAGGCCCCATGCACCCTGTACTGTCGCTGCTAGTTGTCAGCCTGCTCTACACAGTGACGAGCTTCCTCTAATTTTCCTCTGTATACAGGACTCAGCACCAAGCACCTGATGCCCTGTTAACCACCTACAAATGCAGTTGAGTAAGTGAACAAACTGATTTGTATGCATTTCTCATGGAAGATCTGTAAAAACAAAGATCTATTTACTATGTTTTCACCTTTTTTTTGCTCTGAAAAAACATTTATTAATATCCCTCAAACTGAATACAGTGAAAACACAGAAAGCTGTGAAAGGTAAGATGGAAATTCACACACACACACACACACACACACACACACTCTCTCTCTCTCCTTAAGTAGTGCCTCTTTAGTTTTGGGATAGCATCCTATTAGACAAATGATTTACATTTACTATAAGATTGTAAACAGCATGGTAATGCATGAATACTAAGCAGCATCTGTATGTCATTTAAATAAAGGAATTACTATCCTGGGAAAGTTAGGAATGGGAAAAGCAAAAACAACAAAAGCAGTAAAAGTAAAAAAATAGGGAGAGCTCAAAGGTTTGCTCATCTTATCTGCTACCAGCATATAACGCCGGAGTTGGGGGGCACCCTCAGGTTCCCTGCACATCTCAGAGACATGGTTTATTTAACCCACAATATGTGGCTGAAGACGGAAAGAAGGAAAGAGTGTGGGCGAGGAGGGAGCAGCAGTAGACACATTTGAAAGATACAGGTGCAGCTTGCTCTTCGTGAGACTCACGCAGATACTGTCGTCACCCCTCAGCTCGGAGCTTAGCCCTGTTTACCCATCTCGCTCCCTCCAGAGTGGGAAGCCTGCAGCCTACATTGTTCAGAATGTTTGCCACTTGCTGGCCTATGAGATTCCTTCCCGGGCCTTTCTGTAATTACAGTCATCATCTTCGACAAGTTTTGCATTTTAGCTTTTTGTGCCCTCCGATCCCTCCAACATCCTTTCAACCAACTCCCTGCATTAAGTCTCATCTGCAATCTCTGGAATATTTCACAGATTCTGCCATTTTCCTGGGTAGGCACTGGCTGCCACACAGACATTGACCTAAAATTAGACATGGACAAATGAACAAATCAATATGTCCAGTTTTGGTTAAAGGTACACTAATCCTCTTTGAACTATGAAATTCTTTTGAAATCGAAGAGACGTTACTACCAAGAGGTGGGTTAAGTGAAATCTCCATTCAGCAGTGGAAGATGTGTTCAAAATCAGGAAAACGTGATGGTAAGAAAGCGCACAGATGGCATGGACACAGCCCTCTCTACCAGGTCTCCCTGTGCACCCTCTGCCTTTCATGACCCAATATCAACTCCTTTGCCTCAGTTTCACTCTCTGAAAAACCTAAGGATTAGATTAGATCATTAAGATTCCAAGGCTGAGATGTCAAGGATTTGTGCCTTTAAGTAAAGTCTTCCTTGAACAACTGGAGAGGAAATTCCTCTGTACAGTACATAAGATGAATCTGGGATTGGCTGGCACCTCCAATGAGCCTGAACCTGACATGTCCATCTGTTGGGCAGATGCCCATTGGCACGTCCTGAGTGGCACCCCTTGCCAGATGTTTGTCTCCACTGTGTGGAATGGGAACAGCCCACAAGCTGTAGGTGCAAGTCATTGCCACGACATAACTTTAATGACCCTCCACATTATACTCACAAATGCAATGAAGCAAGTTCATGTCAGGTGCATATGGTGAAATTAATATCCCTATAATGAATGGGCAGATTGTGCCAGGAATATGCCACATTGTTAAATACAGAAGAACATTACTAGATGTTGCAAACCTGTTTTCCATGGCTAGGTTTGCTCTTCTATGTTATCTTTGATTTATGTCCCTTAATGTGGTCCCCAATCATCGTATGTATTTTGTGAATATTAATGTATTTATGCATCTTGGAATTGCCTAATTAATCCCGTGCTTTCCCAATGAGTTATGGGAGTAGCGGATTCATCTGATAAATATTATAATGGAGAAAATACAACAACAGAGCATAAAATACTAACTTAATTTACCACAACATAGCAAAGAAGTTTAGGCCATGATTTCCCTCCTGAAATTAACTAATATTTCTTGTTGTTTTTCCTAATTAAAACTTATCCTTTTCCAGCATCCTAAGGGTACCATTTTTATTCCTGAAAATATTTAGAAGCTACTGCGTATCAAGTCATTATGCTGGCTGTTGGAAGATACTAATCTGAACAATAAACACGGCCCCCTGCCATGTGCTTTTTAATCTAGGACCGGGTCTCCTGATGTCAGCATTATTAACGCTTGAGGGTCAGTTAATTCTTGGTGGTAAAAACCAGTCCTGCGCATTGAAGGGTGCTTGGCAACACTTCTGCCTCTAATGTGTCTGGGAGGGACAGTGATCACCATTCCTGCTGTTGAGAACCATTGCCTTAGTGGCAGCAGCAGGCTCTAGGTGGCTAATCTGCAAGGACAAGCACGAGACAGGTCACCTTTGTCTACTCAGTATGTGGGCACGGTGTCTGGCACACAGCCGATCCTAAATGATTCTTGTCAAATATTGGATAGATAAACATACAAGTAATTGCAATGTCAAATAAGCCAAAAGAGAAGTGTGACTAGAATTCCCTAGCAGTCCAGAAGAGGAATATGCTGTTCCTGGAGGGCGGGGGCCAGGAAGAAGAAACCCTGGCGAGACCATGGGACAATGAGGTTGGGTGGGCATCCTAAGTAGCAACGTCCTGGGCATGGAACCAGGACGAGCTGGAAAATGATCAGCAGGGTGGCAGGGGAGCAGGTTAAAGATGGAGCAGAAGGGAATTAGATTCAGATCATGAAGGATCTAGAAAGCCAAAATGGATTTAAAACAGTTTTCTAAAACCAGGGAAATCACAGCAGTCATGGAGCAGGAATGTGGGCCGTGACAAGCTAGAAGGAGGACAAACCTGGCGGTGGGGTGTAGGGTAGAGAAATGACCTAGTTGGGTAAACCAGTTATGATATTTGTGTGACAGTTAAAAGGGGTGTGAACGAGGCTTGTAACAGGCATGACGGTTCAAGGGACTGAGTTAAATAGAGGAGACCTTGAAGCACTGGGCCGGCTCCTTTGCTTGTTTGATATGCGGTCTGGCTCCTTCTCAGGACATTGCACTCCTCTCCCACCATCTCACCTAACAACCACCCCGGCCTTGTGCCCCGAACTCTTCTCAGAGTCAATGGACACTCATTCCCCACAATGTTAGGCTAGAGTCTTTCAAATAATATCTGTCTTTTGCAGCTTTTCTGGAGCACTCTTTCTACCTTCCTCTGCTTGGAAAATCTTATTCATCCTTAAAGATGCCATTCAGGAGCCATCTACTTTGCAAAGCATGTTTGGACCACCCACGACAGAAAAATGCTCTCTTTTCTGCATATTTGTATTTTACTCACTGAATCATGGTCATCTTTTGTATTTCACTTATTATTTTTTCAAGCAATGTGTTCTCCTTGCAGATAGGTAAGATGAAGGATATGTGGATTTATTTATTATAATTTTTTAAAGGTGTAGGTCAATCTATTTAGATACATAGATGTAAAGAATCCTAAATAAATTTTTACTAAGCCAAATTCATAAAATATGCAAGTATGGCTCCTCTGAGGTGTGTAAGAGTTTTTAACATTTGGAAATCTCTCCATGTAAATTGTCTCAACTTTAGTAGTTAAAAGGGAAAAGAATCTAATAAGTGCTAAGCAAAGCTAGAAAGCATTTGATAGAATTTAATACTGATTTATGATCAACCTTTAGCCATGCTGGAATGAAAGGAAATTGCCTCTCCTTTTTTTTTTTTTTTTGTGGGTACCGGGGGTCAACCTCAGGACCTCGCGTGCCAGCAGGCACCTGTGCCGCTGAGCGCTATCACCGGCCCTTTCTTCGTATGTGGGTTCCGGGAGTCAAACTCGGGCCCTCGCGCTTGCCAGGCAGGCGCTTACGCCACTGAGCCATCTCACCGGCCCCAGCCTCTCCTTAATAAAGGTATCTACTCTATGTGGATGAATTAACTGTGCCATAGTTGATAATAGCAGAAGACAAAATCCAATATAAATGTCCATGCTTGTGCAATTGGCATTGAAGAGAATATTACACATCTATAACAAAGAATGAGGAGACTCTGTGCTGATGTGAGATTGCTGCCAGGGCTTTGCTGACCACATATTGTGTATGTGGTAGGAAAGCATTCTATCATTTTAACATCATTATAATGAAAAAGGAAAGGTAAAAGCCAAAAGAATATATCCGTAGATGCCTAAAATATATCTTAAGTTATACCCAAAATATTGATACAATCGATTGCCTTCACAGGGAAGGGGCACCGTTGCTGGAGGACTAGTGTACAAGGGGTACTTACTACATGTATCCTTTTTGAATTCTTTGAGTTTAGAGCATGAAAATGTACTACTCATGAAAGAGAATTAGTTATTACACGTGGTTGTCCACAAATTGTTCCAGTTCTATTCTGTATGTTCATTTTAGCTCTCCTGTGTTTACAGGTATAATAACAATCATAAGAACAACAACATCAACCAAACCTTCCCTTCTAACTCTGCCCAGGGGGTAGTCACACCTGCAGAGCACTGGTCTCTGGCTTTGCCCAGGGCAGCAATCGTTGGTACATGTGTTTGGGCATGGGCGCCCAAAGAAGCAGGATTTCTCTGCTTAAGAAAGAGGTTACGAAGCTAATCCCAGAGACCACAAGTGAGAAGGAAATTTGGAATGGGAGACAATAGAAGCAAACACCATAGCGTGGAAGGATAGAGTTGCTACAAGGGGGAGATACAGCCTGTGAGAAATGGAAGACCAGGGCAGCCAGAATGATTAAGACTCAGCTGTCTGTCTTATTTTCTTTCTGTGGAATGTTATATTCCTTCTCTCTGATCCCTAGGTCTTTTTTTTTTTTTTTTTGCAGGTACCGAGGGTCAAACTCAGGACCTCACGTGCCAGCAGGCACCGGTGCCACTGAGCAATCTCACCAGCCCTTTTTTCATATGTAGGTTCAGGGAGTCGAACTCAGGACCTCGCGCTTGCTAGGCAGGCGCTTATGCTGCTGAGCTATCTCACCAGCCCGATCCCTAGGTCTTAATTCTGCTACATGCAACCGTTCTGTATGTTTTTCCAAGGGCTGTTGGGGGTTCAAATGGGATCATACACCTAGGTACTTTGGACAGTGCCTGATACATCATCATCACTCAATAGTCTTTATTGTCAATAAACATGATTTGAATTTGTTTTCAAGGTGGGGATTTAGAAAAGATTCTTCTTTGGTTCAATTCCAGAGTAGAGATTAAGAGCCAAGGTATAGAGTGGGAAATAACATTTCAGCTGGAGCCAGAGTTGGAGGTCAAGGATGGCATAAAGGTGCAAGTCATGGGCATCTGAGGAAGTTTGAAGAAAGAGCCTGAGCTTCAGGGAGAGGACGTGGATCCATCTTATTTTGATCATAAGTGACTACGAAAGCCCAACTAACACCTGAGTCACAGAATCAATGAGTAACACAAGTTCATGTGGCTCTGGTGACTATAGAAAGATAGTAAAGTTGTTCCCATAGCCACGCTGGGACTCAGTGCCCGCAGTGACCCTGGGGCTGTCAGAAAAGGGTCTGACATTGAAATGAAGGTCCTTGCTGCTCGTTTAGTATTTTATAGCTAGTTTGGTAAAATAATCTATCCTAAAAAAAACTGACAGCACGTCTATACACAGAATTCCCAAATTGTAGAAATTGTTGCTATGGTTTCATAGCATACAAAAAGGAGTGCAGTTCCAGGAGGAGCCCACCCACATATGTCCAGCGCTTCTGAGGCTCTGGTAGACCCAGCAGATGGAGGTCTGGTTAGCCACAAGGGCATGGCTGATGGCCAAAGGTCATCAGTATTCAATGCAGTATTCAGAACACTGTCTCAGGAGGAGGTGCCTCTTGGGAATTACATACCACCACCCCAGCAGCTGTCCTGTGGTTTAAACTGAAATCAGTTTAACAGAAAATGGTTCTGTGAGTCAAAAACTTTGGTGTTTCCTCCTGTCTTGTTAGTCTGAATGCTGTCGTCCGAGGCCACCACTCATTTAATTCAACTTGGGTCCTACCGTAGGTTTCATGTCTTGGGAGTCTAACCAGTTGTCCATATTTATTCCCCAAAGGCTCTGATGCCATGAACACGGGCATCATGTGATGACCATTCCAATCAGAAAGCCTGTGCTTGTGGGCAGGCTCTGTTGCTTAGCTGGCAAATTTGGGCTCTCCCATGAATCTCCACATAGACACTTTTCTGTGTTAAAGAGTTGTATTATCGCGGATGCTCATACCTCTGGGAAAGTGTCATGTCTCTGCCTCTCTTCCTCCACCTACTCTGTACCTACCTATCTAATCCACCATCTCCTCTATATCAAATTCATCCTTTACTACTTATTGAACACTTTTCTAAAAGTAATTTCTGGGTGAGCAGGGCAAGTGGAAGAAATGGTTTTGTTCAAACAACCATCTTTAGAGTATTTCTGCCCCTGGTCTGGCTGGTGCTCACCCCCTGCCTTTTTTTTTTTTTTTTTGAGAAAGGGTCTCATTGTGTAGTTTAGGCTGGTCTTAGACTGATTATGTAGCCGAGGCTGGCCTTGAACATCAGCGACCCTCTTGCCTCAGACTTCTGAGTGCTGAGATTCAGGCATACGCCACCACTCTTGGCTTCACCTCTTGGTTTCTATGCCCAGGCTCTGACCCCCATTTGTGAACTTGGCACATCCTTGCTGTAGGAAACGATGACGAGGATATCTCAGCAGCACTGGCTGGTTGCTCCACACAAGAGCATGGACATTTCCAGACATTTCAGCCTGGATGAGTGCGTTCCAGATGGATTCCTGGTCTATCTTGGAACATGTCCACAGTGGCCGCCTCACCCCCGTCCGGCCTCCAGGCATTTGTCAGAATGAACTCACAAACTCCAGGATGGATCAGTGTCCCACTGCAGCCATGCAATTGGATTGCTGCCAGCCTCTTTGCAGAGTGGGTCTCAGAACTGCTGAGGCTGGGTGACTAAGCCTGGTGGGTCCCAGCATGGGGCCAGCTTGTGCGCGCTGGGTGGTCTGCATAGCAGTCTTGCTCTGGTACATTCCATGTGTATTAAAGCCCCCTCTGTAAGCCAGGCACTCAATATACAGCAGTGCCCGAGGCCGCTCTGGGCACCACCACACATTGGCAGAAGCTCACTGGGAGGACTCAAAGCTCAGGAGCCCTTCCAGAGCTCCCCTGGAACTAGTTCTAGGGGAACAAACCAGCAGGGGATGCTCAGAGGCTGACCAGGGCTTGGCCGAAGTACTGCATTCCTCGATCCTGGCTGGAGCACCAGGGCCTGCAGAGCTGTGTTCTCCTATCACCTGACTGAAGGAGAGCAGAACGTGGGGAGGGAAGAAATGCCCAGGGTCTTAGTCACTTTTCTTGTTGCTGGGGCAAAATTCCTGACACCTGCAACTCAAAGAAGGAGAGATTCATTTTGGCCCACGTTTTTAGTTGGTAGCTGGCAAGCTCCAAGCAGACAGGCATGGCAGAAGGGTCTGGCAGAGGAAAATGACTCACCTCATGGTGGCCAGGAAGCAGAGAGTGAAGGGAGGACCCAGGAAGACAGACACACCTACCAGGTCATGTGCCCAGTGACCGCCCCTCTTAGCCAGATCCCATCTCCTGACCTCAAGTCACCCATAGCACTCTGATTCGGTTGCCTTCCAAACGTGTGCAGCTTTGGGCTTCTTCACTAGGGCTGAAATAGTCTGCCCTGTGCTGCCAAGGGGACGTTATGGGCCTGGCTCAGCAGGGTGCGTAGAGCTTCTGATGGGCAGCACAAGGCACCAGCTAGGAGTTTGGAGGGAGAAGGGGCAAGAATGAACAAAGACATGCATTTGGAGCTGGAGAACTGATCGCAGACCAAGATGCAGAGAGACCCAGGGACAATGAGGGCAGGATGAGGGCCAGTAGAGGGGACAGGAAGCATAAGTGCAGTGCTTATGACCAAGGGAGTAAGCTTGACATTCCTGGTAAAGTGTTGGGCCTCTCCCTCTGTATTCCCTGTACCCAGCACAGCACTTATTACACATGCTGATTGCTTTGAATTAAGTGCCATAGAGATTCCTTAAAATCCACTGCCTTTAGGTCATACTGTGTCTTACTTTCAGCTGGGACTGGCAAACCACCAGCCAAGACATGAAGCTGGGGTGGAGGCAACCATTGCCCACCACTTTCTGCCAGGCAGGGGCTCCACATGTCACAGGTAGCATCCCCCCCATAGCAGCCTGCCAAGGAGACAAGGCCACCTGCAGTAGATGAAAACCTGAGCCCCAGAGAAATTATTTGCCTAAGTTTACATGGCTGTATACAGTGAGGGTGGCTGCGATGTATGGGAACCCAGGATGGCCCGAGTTTCAAGGCTTTAATTTAGGCTTCAAACCACTCCCAAGATCCCTAAGGGGCAGAGCTCATGCCTCTGTCAGTTTTGATCCTGAGGCCCAGCTGAATGGGGGGAGCAATCCATATGTTTTTGAAGAATGACTGAAGGAGCAAAAATGACTGAATGATGGATGGAAGGCACTTCTATTTACAAGCATGTTTTTGAGGAGTCCTTAGCCTTGACATTCGCATACTTGGGATGGGTGGAGACTCAGTTTTAGAGGTCTTATCAATAAAAAGCAAAGGTCACGTTTTCTATTTCTTTTATGTTCTATATTTAGTAGGTGTGCATTAGTACTCATTAATGTTCCTGGTACCTCAAATCGTGCCACTATTTGAAAGAGCTCAAGTCTCTAAAATGTAGCGCTACATTGGGTCAAACCTAGTGAAAGCTTTGAACATTTGCTCATCTTCTGGAGGAATAGCTGAGACCTTGCCTTCCTGTTTTGGAGCCGTCTTTACTGACTCACAGAACTGAAAGACTGCAAGATCATTTCTAACTCTTTTTGGGACTTAACTGCTGCTCCAGCCCCAAAAGCAATTTAAAATCTGTCTATTCAAACCCATATTCATTACAAACAAAAGTTTACTTGCTATATATAGAAAAAAAATGCCTCTGAAGGACAAATTTGGCAGCTTTGCTGATTACGCATTGTAATGAACCTTATTACATAATTAAAAGAATTTTTTTAAGTGTATTTACTACTAAGTAACATTTTACGTGTTCTGCAGTGGACAACGTAGGTTGAGTCAGAGACATAATTATGTCATTTCTATGCAAAGAGCAGTTTATGAATTATTAATTAATATTAAATCTGTTGATTCAAAGCTAACTCATAAGTAAACATATTATAGCTCACCATGGATTGCTCTCTAGAAGCTTTGCTTTGTAATTTCTGCAGTCCCTTGTCCCTTGCTAAATGTCTGGGAAAAAGGAAAGACAGACACTGGTCACACAGACCCAAGGAACAAAAGCAATTTATTTCAAACTCTGTCTGAATTTTTAACCACCATTAAGCTCTTTGTATTCCAGTTGCTTGTAAAATCTGTAAAGCACATGGAGGGTTCAAGAAGGATACAAAAATCAAGTCAGCCTCACTTACTGTACATTTTCCTTTTTTTTTTTTTTTTTTTTTTTTGTGGGTACCGGGGGTCAACTTCAGGACCTTGCGCACCAGCAGGCACCCGTGCCACTGAGTGATATCACCGGCCCTTTTTTTCCTTTATGCAGGTACCGGGAGTCAAACTCAGGACCTTGCGCTTGCCAGGCAGGCGCTTATGCCGCTGAGCTATCTCACCAGTCCACATTTTCCTTTTTTTAGTGCTGGGGATGGAATCTGAGATGTTGCACATGCTAGGAAAGTGATTTACTACTGAGCTAGGTCCCCAGGCCTCTTTATTTTTTCTTAAATTCCAGATTGGAGAACTGTACTCAGAATGTAGCTTTAGAAAAATGAATAGCAGAGGTCCCCCCAGTGTCTGGGGCAGCCCCTAGCAGGGAAATCCCTGGAACCCCAGCCAGTCCTCTGTTGGTGAGGGCTCAGTTCCTAAAGGGAAGCTATCTTCTCTCCTGCCTCAGGCCATTTCCGCTGCCTGCTCCTTTGGGTCTATCTTGTACCCTGGGTCCTGGCTGTCCCCACCAGGCTGTGAATACCACTCATCTCACACTGTGCTCGGCACAGATATGACCCCCCTCCTCCCGCAGTCATCTGGCAAAGTTCTGGAGGGCTCCTCCTAATTGCACTCTATTTTAGACAACAAAATTGTTCTCCTTCATACTCCACATTTCCACAGCTCCTCTTCCATGCTGTTTTGGAGTTCACACCCTTTTTTTAGGGCACTCGCTAATATTTACAGATTATTCTTCATTTTTGCCAGTTATTTTTACGGAAGTCTTTTTAAAATTCTACAGTATAAATTCTATAAATCCCTGACTGAATGTTTCACTCATTTACTGTGGATTAGCTTTTATCTGTGTCTCAGCCTGGCAGCTCTTTCTCTAACCTGAGCTCTCTGTCCTACATCTGTGTTGTGTGTGTGTGTGTGTGTGTGTGTGTGACTTGCTTTCCATAGTTTGGAAGGCTCGCACTGAGAAAAATTATGGAACTTTTTATACTACTGTTTCACAAATTCACACACACACACACACACACACACACTTGCATGCACACATTTTAACAATATTAGCACGGTATTTTGTTTTCTATTTTAAATGTATTTAATAAAGTCTATCAGCTCATTTGATCCTCCATTCCCATTTAAGCATAGAAAATGTTGTTATTCTGATTTTATCCCGAGGTAAGTATACCATAGAAATGGTAAGTGAATTGCCATTTGAGAGCTGGTTACTCTCAAAGTTCAAGAACAGATCCTTGCCCATAAATTCTACTTCCCCTTTCTCAACACACATAAGCCCCATAAGCCTCCCTCCTCATCACACATCCACCTGTGAAGGAGAACAGGTGGAAAGGCCTCGTTATCACCTGTAACTTTGCTGAACTCCTAGTACTTCTCCAACCTGGCTAGTCCATCACTTCTTCAAGATAAAGACTTCTTACGGGTGGTCGAAGTACAAACACGTACAACTAATGCCACATCACATACTGTAACTCCATACCCACAGTGACTGGGTTACTATTAGTGGCTTCTTTTCCAAGAGTGGAGTTTTCTAGAACTGAAGAAGGCATTGTTGGCTTGGGTCTTTCAGGATGGTTCTCCATGGTGGAGACAAAGCTTCTGACTGGTTAGCAGGGGCTATGAAGTTCTAAGCTGATGCAAACCAGCCACAGAGCTAAGTGACCTGCTTTCACAGGCTTTTGCTGGTAAGGAAGGCTATGTTTGAGACTTAGCAACAGATTAAAAAGCCAGACACACCTTTGTGCTAGCTGCAGTTATGTGCGATGTCTCCTCTTCATTTCCTCTCTTAACTTCCAGACAAAATGTATCTCAGTGAGAGGAAAAGCCCTCCTCATTAAAAAGGAGAGTGCCAGCTTTGGCCTGAGGAAATCAGATCACCCTGCCTGATGCCCAGGAAATGGTGCAGTCCATCTGCTCAGCATGGACTTGTGTGGTGATCAAGTCGCTGTAGCAATGGGACTCTTGCTTCAAAAGCGATTCTGATCTCTCTCACCTGCTGCTCTTTACCCACTGCCGTATTGCAGTCTCTTCTGCTGATGCTTCACCTACACATACTGGCTGGGCCTCTACTTCCCTGTAGACTCTGGCTTTTTACCTCTACTTCTTGCTTCTTTTCTCTCATTCTTTTCCTGGCCATGGTCTATCTACGATGGGAACCTCAAAGTGTCTCAGTTCAAACACCTGCACAAAAATTAAAAATTTCAACAAGAGGAGATTTCATCAAAAGATCTGACAATAAATATGGTGATGATAAATGACTATGTACTCTGCTCTTAGTTTCAATTTAACAATACAAAAAGTCTCCAGCACTGACATCACACGAACTATTTTAAAGTATCTTCCTCTTTGTCCACAACTGGACAAATTCCAAAGCTCAGCCTGGCCCCCTTTCCCTCTCACCTTCCATGTGACAGCCTAGTCCTATCCCAAGGCACTTCTGCAGTTCAGACTCACACATGCACATGCACACACACTGCAAATTCCATGTTTGAGACATGAACCCAAGGAAGAAATAATGAAAGATCTCAGTAGCAGCAAGCTATGAAGGAGATAAATTTCCTAAGACTTTACAAATACTTTTCCCTTGATTATGATGTTGAGGGATAAAGTTAGCAAAGAAGATTTGAGATATGGGCAAACACGCTGGTTCATCAGTTACCAACCTATCTCTTGATCCATTCATAAATTAAATTAATTTCTTTGGACTGCCAGTAATGGTATCAAGCAACTGGAATGCAAATGGCTTGGCTAGAGTGCAGGGCTCATGTTAAGAGTATGACATGAAGAAGAATCTTGTAAGTCTGATGGAATAAGGAGAACAGATAAAAGGCCAGGCCTTGCTATGGAAATCAGTCTCTATGACAGACAACTGCAAAGTTTTGTCTGATTAAGCTGGTGGCTGTGTGTTGAATAGTAGTAGGGAGAGGTCAGAGGAATTTTGACAAGATGGAAGACAATTGCCAAAAAAGTTAGAGAGAAACAAATGAGCCCTGGATTAAGAGGACTGCAGAAATTTAAAGGAAGGTGTCAATAGCAAAGAAAATGCTTCGGACATGGTGACTGATTAGATTGAGGCATGAAGAAAATTGGCTTTCTGAGCCCAGAGTCCCTGGTACCATTGATGAATGAAAAAGAAATTGAAAGAGGATGCATGTGAGGCAATACTTGTAACATTTTGTATTTGAATAGAGCTATTTCATGGATAAGTGGAGATATAAAGATCAAGAGAGGATGAGTAATTAGGACTAGCAAAGAGAGGCTTGAGAGAGATACACATATGAGCACTGTTGACATTGGTATTGAGTGACACGTCAAGAATGGCTATAGAGAAAGAATCAAGACAGCAGAGCAGAAGTGGCCAACACATCACAGTCTCTCCAGGACCTGGAATTGAGATGTTTGGGAAGCAGTTAGGGAGGAGAAAGAAATTAGGGTATCAAGAAACAGCAGAAGTGAAAGTTAAAAGTCATGGAGAAACAGAAGGCAATGTAGAGAAAAGAATGAAGCAGTCTAGAATGCTGGCCCCAGCTCCTGAAGGTGAGAGGGACATGACTCCAAAAGAGTGAGTGGTGATGGGGATCAAGCCCTCATAAAGAAGCCTGAACATTGAGAAGACCCTCAAATCAATGTGGAAGTGATATTCACCCCAACAAATGCACAAATCTCAATATTGAAACACAAAGTTGTGAAAAAACAAAGCAGTATGACTCCTTCAAATGTTCATAATTCATCAGCAGCTTCATGCAATGATATTAAAGTGGATGAAATGCCAAATAATTCAAAAGACTGATTTTTAATGACTTCAGAGAGGATACACACAAACAACTGAATGAATTAAGGAAGAGAACGCAAGATATGAAGGAGTAATTCAACAGAGACAGAGATTCTGAAGAAAAAACAAACAAAAATTCTGGAAATGAAAAGCACACTAAACCAAATAAAAACCCAGTGAAAAGCCTCACAAACAGACAGGATGAAGTGGAAGATGAAATTTCAATGACTGATGACAGAGTTAGGGAGTTGTTACATGTAGACATTGATAAAGAAAAAAACCCCAAAAAATCCAAGAACTCTAGGATAAAATTAAATGACCAAACTTATAATTTTTTGGTATAGAAGAGGGTGCTGAGATTGAGAGTAATGGCATAGAAAATATATTTAATAAAATAATAACAGAAATTTTCCTAAATCTTAAGAAAGATATACACATCCAGATATGAGAGGGATTTAGAACCCTAAACAAACAAGACCAGTGAAAACCTCCCTATGTCACATTATAGTTAAAATATTACTAGTACAGAACAAGGAAAGAAGGTTGATAGCTTCAAGAGAGCAATGCCAAGTCACTTACAGAGGCAAACCCATTGTAATAACTGCATACTTTCCTGCAAGACAAAACCCTAAAGACTAGGAGGTCATGGAGCAATGCACTTCAAGCCCTAAAAGAAAGTAACTGCCAAGCTAGATTACTATATCCAGCAAAGCTCTCCTTCAAAATTGAAGGAGAAATAAAGATCCTCCATGATGTGTATCAACTAAAGAAATTCATGACCAGAATTGCAGAAGAAACTTAAGGTAGCCTACACACAGAAGAGAAAGAATAGATAAGCTATCAAAAATTAGGGAAGAATCAAACATTAGAAAAACAACAAAATGGTAGGAATTAGCACACATTTTTTATAATAATTCTAAATATAAATGGTTTTAATTATCCAATTAAAAATAACAGACTCAATAGTTCACTGCTTACAAGAAACACACCTCACTAGCAAAGATATACAAACTGAAGTAAAAGGATAGAAAACAATGTTCTATGCTACTGAAACCCCTGTGGAAGGTTCAGGTCTCCCACCCAGCAATATGGCACACGGATGCAAGATAAAGACAAAGAGAGAATATTCTGCAGTTGAGGAGCTCTGGGATGACCAATATTCTCTACGGAACAAAAGGCTATGAGTCCAAAAGCTCAAGGCTTTTATTGGTATCAATCAAGGAGGTGGGTAGGGGTCATGGCCGAGTGCTAGGGAAAAGAAACTTTGCAGACACTGGCCCTAAAGAGAAACAGAGTATTTTTGTACCAGGCTCAAAGTCCCTCCAATTAGCAGTACAAGAGATAGCTTGATGTATGCAAGACTGGCACCTTTACTACCAGGAAGGTATAATTCTTTCTGAGTGCCATGGCCTCAGCTGAGATGTTATCTCATGTCTTAGCCCTGGAATCTCACAGGCTCCTGCTCAGCATCCATTCCAGCCATCAGTGGGGGGGGGCAATTCTCACCCATATGCTGTAGTGAGACAAATTGGCATCTTGGCTAGACTCAATCACATTCTTTTACCCAATTAAGGGAATATCTGTTTCAATATAGCCAGCTCTGCATATCTCAGTGAATAGGTTGAAGGAGAGGTCAGGGAAAGATCAAGGAAATGGGCTTCCATTTCTCAGGAAAGTGCAGCTTGGTGGTCTCCCATACTATACAAGCAGAATGCAAAAGCAAGCAAGAGTAGATAACCTTATATCTGACAAATCAGACTTTAAGAGAACATTAGTCAGATGAGACAAAGAAGACCACTATATATTAGTAAAACAAAGAACCCTACCAAGAAGATATACGTTCTTGTAAATACACAAGTACACCCAGTTTCATAAAACAGGCACTATTCAACATAAAGGGACTCACAGGGTCCAATAAGATAATAGTGGATGACTTCAATACTCCACTCGTACCAACAGGTGGGTCATCTAGACAAAAAAGTCAACAAAGAAGTATGAGAGATAAACAATACCATACATTGAATGGACTTAGCAGATGTCTGCAGAACATTCCATCCAACAATTACAAAATGCACATTCTTCTCGCCAGCTCAAAAATGTCCTTCCAATGGCTATCTGAGGTCATAAGGCAAGCCTTACCAAACACAAAAAAACTGAAATAATTTCTTACATCTTATAAGATTGTAATGGAGTGAAACTAGAAATCAACAGCAAGAGAAACCACATAAATTACACAAATACATGGAGATTAAACAATTCACTTTGGACAATCAGTGGGTCATTTAAAAAAAATCACTGAAGAAATTTAAAAATTACTAGAATTAAATGAAAATGGAAACACAATATACCTGAATCTCTGGGATACAGAAAAGGCTGTTCTAAGAGAGCATTTTATAGCTAAGAGTGCCTACATTAAAAAAAAACAGAAATCTCAAATAAACAACTTAATGATGCAATCCAAGTTTGTCGGAAAAAAGAAAAACCAAACTTAAGAGAAAAAGAAATAATAAAGGTCAGAACTGAAATAAATGAGATGGAGACTAACAGAAACATACAAAGAATCAGTGAAACAGAGTAGTTCTTTGCAAAGATGAACAAGATTGATAAACCCCTAGCCAAGCCAAAAGAAAGTAAGAAAAGATCCAAACTAATACGATTAGAGATGAAAAGGAAGGTGTTACAACAAACACTACTTAAACCCAGAGGATTATTAGGGACTCCTTTGGAAACATATTCTAGTAAAATAGACAACAGAAAAAATAAATAAATTTCTAAACACATATGGCCTACCAAAACTGAACTAAGAAGATATAAAAAAAAAAAAAATACCCAGAATGGGTCAATAGCAAGAAACTGATTGAAGTGGCAATAAAAAGTACCCCCCCAAAAGTCCAGAACCAGACATGTGTACTGCTAAACTTTTCCATTTAAAGATGATCTAACACCCATGCTCCTGAAATTATTTCATGAAATAAAGAGAAAAGGGACACTTACAAATTCATTCTAGAAGGACATCAAAACAGATATCAAAACTGGACAGGGACACAACAAAAAAGAAAGCTAAATACCAATATCTTTGATGAATATAGATACAAAAATCCTTCAAAAATACTTACAAACAAATTCAACATCACATTACAACAAGCTTACATCATAATCAAGTTGGTTTCATTCCAGGGATACAAGGATGGCTCAACATATACAAATAAATAAATGTAATACACCACATATGCGATGCTATTGAAATATACATTTCAATATTATGAATGTTAGAATGAAAGTATTTATCACATTAAAAATCCATTGCCATTCATTCCTCCCAAAATACTCTCCCTTGCTTCCAACACCCTTGTCTCATCATTCGTGCCACTTTCTGAAGCAGTTCTGGAAGTCCTCTTTTGTGAGTTGCTGTATGGGGTACATTAAAAAATATGGTGAATACTGCTGCTGAGTGCTCTTCAATGGAAAGGCAGGCTCTTAAAAACATTATGGTGTATCCTCACCCAATTTACTCACTAGATTTCACACTGTGTGACTTCTATCTCTTCCCCAACGTAAAAATTACCATGAAAGATAAACACCGAGAATTGATTCAGGATATTTTCTCAAAAAAAATGAAATGAGTATCAGGTTTGATGGGTTCTAAAGCTGACAAGTAATGAGGTATGACTTGTACTGGAAATTTTGGCTACAGAAATTAGGCAAGAAAAAGAAATTAAAAGTATATACGTGGAAAGGAAGAAGTCAAATTATCCTTGTTTACAGATGATATCATCTTATACTTACAAGACCTAGAGACAAGACCAAAATATTTTCAGTGCTGATAAACAAATTCAGCAATATAGCAGTATACAAAATCAACATGAAAACATCAATGACTTTTTCATACACCAATAAGCACTAGCTGAGAAAGCAATCCAGAAAATAATTCTATTCAAAATAGCTTCAAAAAGAAAAATGCCTAGGAATCAACTAGCCAAGGAAATGAAAGAACTCTACAATGAAAATTTCAGAACACTGAAGAAAGAAGTTGAAGACACTAGGAGATGGAAAGACCTCCCATGTTCATGATTTAGCAGGATTAATATTGTATTGTTAACATGGCCATATTGCCAAAAGCTTTCTACGGATTCATTGCAATCCTCATCAAAATACCAACAACATTCTCCCCACAACTAGAACAAACAATTCTAACATGTATATGGAAGCACAGAAGACCCAGAGTAGCCAAAGAAATCCTAAGCAAAAGGAGCATGGCTGGAGGCATCACAATATCTGATTTCAAAATATACTACAAAATTATAGTTATAAAAAAAGCATAGTACTGACATAAAAAAATAGACACAGACCAATGGAGAAGAACAGAGGACGCTGAAATAAATCCATGCAACCACAGCCATCTGATTGTGGACAACGTAGCCAAAAATACACACTAGAGAAAAGACAGCCACTATATCAGATGGTGTGGAAAAGTGGGATATCTACTTATAGAAGATTGAAACTGGATCCTTATTTCTCACCCTCTACTAAAAAAATCAGTTTGAAATGGACCAAAGAGCTAGGTATAAGATCTGAAACTTTGGTGGCAGCCTGGCTGATGGAATAGGCTCTTGATCACCTCACCTCCCCATGAGGAAGAGGATTGCTGTGAGACACCTGCAAGCCAGTACTTCAGAGAAACTGAAAGCTGGAAAGTGCTGCATGAGACAACACCTGAAGGCCTTTGGGAATTTGAAAACAAATGTGTCACACTGATTAGGCATCTGAATATGAGCACTGATGGGACAGCAGCCTGGGGAAGCGTGTGGGAGCAAGGGGACCCTGGATGTGGTAGATTAACTAATGGTCAACTTGAAACACCCAGCCGAACTGAATCAGTGTGGTTCTAGGTGTAGAAAGCCCATCTGATGATTGTTGTCAACAGCATAAAATAAGAACTGGAGGGGAAGATGTCGTGCTGTTGATTCTCCTGGAGAAGCTTGTCACGCTGGTTTTCCTGACATGAACTCAGCTGTTCTCATTGTCGGAGGAGCTTGAATCCTCACTCTCACTGAGGATGGCTGCGGTTCTTTTGTGGGGAGCTCTGGTCCTTACCTTGAGTGTCGCTTCCTGGCTCCACTGCGCACTTCTCAGTCTGTTGGCACAGATCTTCATCGTTCTGGTGCAGACTTTCCAGCTTCCACCATTGACCTTTGGGCCTTCCCAGAGCAGATCCTTGATACAGACTTGCATGAGACATTGCCGTGGGCTCTAGGCCTCCAGCTGGACTCATGCAGGACATTGCCGTGGGATCCAGGCCCTCAGCTGGATTCTTTGGGTCTCTAGTGCTTGGACAGATCTCCTGCACTCTACTGCATTTGACTCTTTGGGTAAATATTATAAAATAATCCTATAAACTATGTGTCCTGTACATTCCCTTGTAAATGCTGACTATAACACTGGGGATAGGGTAGACTGACCCAGAAATAATTAGTTCCTCCTTCCTTCCCCACACACAGGAAGGCTATGATTATGGGACATCCTGCATGCTGCCCATGCCTGTATTAGTGGTCCACAGGGAAGACCCCAACATTCCCCACAGGGGGGTACTGAGAGCAGGGAGCCCTGGGATGGTACCAAGTACACAGGTTAGACAGCAACACGCTCAGCAGAGCAACCCAAAAAGACTGGGCAGAAGGACAGAGTGGTAGCCAGGTCAGAGGTCATAGAGTGGTTCACTAAGTGAAAGGCTTGTGGAAGGAAAACAGAGACAACTGTGGGATTTGCCCTGCAGTGAAAGGAGCTGCAGTGAGAGCTGTCTGGTGAGAGTCAACGGAGAACCTGGTGCTGGGCAAATTATACCACAGAGTTCCTTCCTGAAATTAAATGAGGCAGTCGAATCCTGGGGCAGAGTAATAGGCCTGTAGTTTGCCACACCCAGGGTACTGCATGCAACCAGGGGCCTGGGCCAGAAAGACACTGGATCGGTGGGCCTCCTTGCTCAGAGGCGGGAGATTAACCCACCCAGGTGGGGCAGCTTGGAGACCTACAACTGGACTCAGACTGCAATGTAAATGTGACTGTGAGGAAACTGGTTTTGTGCTCTTGCAAATGTGAGAGGAATTTGTGTGTGTGTGTGTGTTTATTTCACTTCTATTTTTAACGGTATATTTCTTAAATTTTTTTATTATTTTTCTTCCTTCTCTCTTTGTCTTTTTCCTTTTATTCTCCCTTGCTTTTGTTTTCTTCTCTCTTTCTGTCTGTCTTATCCCCTTGCCTGCCCTCTCCTCCTTTACACCTCTCATTTGGCATATCTGTAGGAGGTGCCTGTATAAAACAGAATAAGATTTAATTAGTTCTTTAATTTAAATAGTACTTTTCAAGGGCACATCAGGGTAACACTTGCCAAAATTGTGTGTAGAAGGTCCAAACATAAACTACCAACATTTAACAGTTCTGACAAACTCACAGTTTCTCTCAAACTCTACTCATCCTTCCTTCTCTTCACATTCCTTCTTCCACTCCATACTTCTCTCAAATCCCTTCAGTACTAACCCTTTACTTCCTCTATAAAAATAATTCCAATAGAGACTGACCTCCTGTTTATTTACCAGCTATTTATATCATCTTCTCTCCTTCTCTTCTTCCTGACTTACCTCCTTCCTTTTCTTCTCCTTTTCCTATTTTCTCCCTGCTTCCCCCACATCCCAGTCTGTTAATAGCAGTATAGTTCAGTCTGTAAGGGACATTGATAAAAGGGGAAATTGGTTTTTTTAATTTTTAAAGAGAAAAAAATAGAACAAAATTTCAAAACGAGATGATAGGGTAACAATGGTTAATATATTGCGTATTGATATCTTTAAATTAGTTACTCAGAGTACAAGATATCGGCATTCAATTGTCCAAACAATGTTAGCACAAACCTTTCTCTTCAATGAACGAAGAGAAATTAGTAGTCTATCTTAACTATCATATATATATATATATATATATATATATATATATATATATATATATATTTATTTTTGCTTTCCCCTTCCTTCTTTTCTCCATTCACCCATCCCAGTTTCTCTTTCCTTTTGAGCAGTTTCTTCCCATTTTACAAAATCTATTGTACGTTTTGGATCCTATTTACTCTTTCAGATTCTCACACTAGGGAGACAATATGATGTTTACACATGTGCATCTGGTTTATTTCACTTATGAGTATGGTCTCGAGTTGCATCTATTTACCTATAAAAATCTCCAGTTTATCCTTCTTTATGGCTGAGTAGTACTCCATTGTATAAAAATACCACATCTTTTTATCCATTCCTCAGTTGATGGGCATTTGGGTTGTTTCCAAGATATACTATTACAAATTGTGCTGCTATAAAATGAGTGCACATATATCGCTGTGGTATGATGTTTTTAATTCTTCTGGGAAGATACCCAGAAAAGGAATAACTGGATCAAATGGGACCTCCAATCCAAGTTTTTGAGGAATCTCCACACTGATTTCCACAGTGATGTACCAGTCTACACTCCCACCAACGGTGGACAAGAGTTCCTTTTCGCCACAGCCCCTCCAGCATTTGTTATTGGTTGATTTCTAGATAATAGCTATTCTTTCTGGGCTGAGATGGCATCTCAGTGTAGTTTTAATTTGCCTCTCTCAAATGACCAATGATGTTGAACATTTTTTCATATATTTATTTGCTGTTTGTATTTCTTCATCTGAGAAATGTGTATTCATCTCAGAGGCCTATTTTTGGATTGGGTCTTTAAATTTGGGAGGTCTGAATGTTTTGAGCTCTTTCTATGTTCTCGATAGTAACCCTTTGTCTGAGGAACAGCTGACAAACATTTTTCCAACATTGTGGGTTGTCTCTTCACTCCGTTGGTGGTTTCTCTTGCCATGCAAAAGCTTTTTAATAAGATGAGATCACAGTTGTTGATTCTTTGTGATTGTTCCTGTGTGATTGGGGTTTTATTCATAAAGACTGCCTACACCAATGTCTTCAAGAGTTTTACCTATTCTATCTTCCAGCAGATATTAATGTTCCTGTTTTAATATTTAGATCTTTGATACATTTCAAATTTCATTGAGTGCATAGTGAAAGATATGGGTCCAATTTTCATCTTTGGCATGTGCAGAGCCAATTTTTCCAGCACCATTTATTAAAGAGACAGTCTTTCTTCCAATGAATGTGTTTGGCACCTTTGTCAAAGATAAGGTGGCTTAGTATGTCTGCAGTTGTTTCTGCATCTTCAAATCTTTTCCATTGATCTTTGTTTTTGGCCAGTACCATGCTGTTTTTATCACAGTAGCTTTATAGTATAATTTCAAATCAGGGATTATGATGCCCCCAGCCTTGCCTTTGTTGCCCAGAATTGTCTTTGCTATTATAGGTCTCTTTTGGTTCCAAGTGAATTTTAGGACTGTTTTCTCTAATTCTGTGAGAGATGCTGTTGCAATTTTTGTCGGAATTTCATTAAATCTGTATAACAATATTGGAAGTATGGCCATTTTCACTATATTGGTTCCTCCTACCCCAGAGCAAGGGATATCTTTCCATTTTCTGATACACTCTTCAATCTCCTTTTTCAGAGTACTGTAGTTTTCAGTGTAGAGGTTTTTTACATCCTTTGTTAGATCAATTCCTAAGTATTTCATTTTTTTGAATGCTATTGTGAAGGGTGCTATTTCCCTGATTTCTCTCTCAATGAGTTTGTTATTCTTGTACAGAAAGGCTATTGATTTTTGAGTGTTGAATTTGTATCTGGTACACTACTGAATTTGCTTATTAAATCCAGTGGTTTTTAGTGGAGATTTGGGGGTCTTCTATGTAGAGTATCATGTCATCTGCAAATAATGCTAATTTAACTTCTTCCTTTCCTATCGTTATTCCTTTCTCTTGTCTAATTGCTCTTGCTAAAGTTTCCAGGACTATGTTGAATAAGAGTGGAGACAGTAGACATTCTTGTCTTGTTCCTGCTTTTAGAGTCAAAGCTTTCAGTTTTTGTCCATTTAGTATGATGTTGGCTGTTGGTTTGTCATACATGGATTTTAACACATTGAGATAAAGACTATCTATTCCAATTTTCTGTAGGGTTTTTATCATAAATGGGTGTTGGACTTTGTCCAAAGCTTTTTCTGCATCTCTTGAGATGATCATATGATTTTCATCCTTGGCTCCATTAATATGGTATATTACACTTATTGATTTACATATGTTGAACCATCGCTGCATCCCTGGGATGAATCCAACTTGGTCATGGTGTATAATCCTTTTGATGATTTGCTACATTCTGTTTGCCAGTATCAAATTGAGGATTTTTGCATCTATGTTCATTCGGGAGATTGGCCTGTAATTCTCTTTCTTAGTTGGGTCTTTCTCTGGTTTTGGTATCAAGGTAATGCTTGCTTCCAGGAGTGAATGTGGGAGTATTGCTTCCCTTTCAATTTCATTAAAAAGTTTGAGAAGTAGTGGTGTTAGGTCTTCTCTAAATTTCTTGTAGAATTCAGCAGTGAATCTGTTCAGGGCCTGGGCTTTTCATTTTTGTTGGTAGGTTTTTAATTACATCTTCAATTTCATTTATTGATATTGGTTTATTTAGGATTTTTATATGTTCTTGATTCAGCTTTCATAATTCATATGTATCTAGGAATTTGTCAATTTCTTCTGCATTTTGCATCTTATTAGAATACAAGTTATCAAAGTAGTTGTAGATGATCTTCTGGTTTTCTCCAAGGTCCATTGTGACTTCACTCTTTTCATTCCTAATTGCATGGATTTGAGTCTTTTCTTTCCTTTTTTGGATAAGGTTGGATAACGGTTTGTTGATTTTTTTTTAATCTTTCAAAGAACCAACTCTTTGATTCATTGATTCTTTGTATTTTTTTAGTCTCCAATGCATTAATTTCTGCTCTGATCTTTATAATTTTCTCCCTTGTACGAGCTTTTGGCTTAGCCTGCTCTTCTTTTTCTAGAAGTTTAAGGGTCACCATGTAGTTGTTTATTGCACTTGCCTTGTTTTCCTGATATGCATATTTACTGCTATAAATTTCCCTCTTAGGGCTGCTTTCATTGTGTCCCATAAGTTCTGGTAGGTTGTATTGTCATTATCATTCAATTGTAGAAACTGTCTAATTTCTTCTTTAATTTCATCTGTGACCCACTGGTTGTTCAGGAGGGTGCTATTTAATTTCCATGTGTTTATGAAGTTCTTGTGGTTTCTTTTGGTATTGATTTCCAATTTTTCTGCACTATGGTCTGATAATATGCATGGGATAATTTCAATTCCTTTGCATTTATTTAAGCATGTTCTATGAGCTAGTATGTGGTCTATTTTGGAGAACGTCCTGTGTGCAGCTGAGAAGAACATGTATTCTGATGTTGCACAGTGGAACTTTCTGTAGACATCTACTAAGTCCATGTGTTCACAGGTTTGGTTCAGTTCTAATATTTCATTGTTGATTTTTTGTCTAGTTGATCTGTCTTGTTGTGACAGTGGGGTATTGAGATCCCCCAATACAATTGTATTAGTGCTTATTTGATTTTTCATGCCCGTTAATATTTGTTTTATATAGTTGGGTGCACTGGTATTTGTTGCATATATATTTATAATTGTTATCTCTTCCTCTTGGATTATTCCCTTTACAAGGATGTAGTGACCTTTTTTATCTCTCTTAATCAGTCTTGGCCTGAAATTCACTTTGTCTGCAAAGCAAGTAGCTACCCCTGCTTTTTTCTGGGTTCCTGTCACATGGAGTATCGTTTTCCAATCTTTGCCTTTCTATGAATTTCTCTCTTTTTTAAAATTTTTTAATTTCTTTTGCATTAAATGTGTTTCTTGTATGCAGCATATTGTTGGATCTTGCTTCTTGATCCATTCTGCCAGTCTTTTCATTGGTGAATCGAGACCTTTAACATTGATGGTTAAAACTGATATGTATTGACTTATCCCTGTCATGTTATTTTCCTGTTGTTGGCGCCCCTTCTTTTTTTCCCCGCCCTCTGTTTAATTGTTTGCTTTGCCTGGTAGATTCCTTCTGTTGGGGTTCATGGAGTTGTAGTCCTTGTTATCTCTTTCTAGAATGCCTTTCAAAACATTTTGGAGTGCTGGTTTGGTGGTCATAAATTTCCTCAGATATTCTTTGTCATGGAAGTATTTTATTTCTCCATCAGTTTTTTTTTTTTTTTGTGGGTACCGGGGGTCGACCTCAGGACCTCGCATGCCAGCAGGCACCCGTGCCGCTGAGCGATATCACTAGCCCTTTTTTCGTATGTGGGTTCCAGAAGTTGAACTCAGGCCCTCAGGCTTGCTAGGCAGGCACTTATGAAAATGAGCCATCTCATTGGCCCTCTCCATCAGTTCTGAAAGATAGTTTTGTAGGGTTCCTCAATCTGGGTTGAAGGTTATTTTCCTTTAGAACTTGAAATACTTCACTCCAAGCTCTCCTTGACTTGAGGGTTTGTGTCGAGAAGTCAGCTATGATTCGGATGGACTTTCCTTTATAGGGATTTGTTTCTTTTCCCTAACAGCTTTTAAGATTCTATTCTTCTATTGAAATTTTGGAATCTTTACTATGATATGCCTGGCTGTAATTTTTTTTGATCATGGATAATTGGAGTTCTATATGCCTCACTTATCTGTATGTGAAGTTATTTTTCTGTACCAATGAAGTTTTCTGCCATGACATCCATGAACAATTTTTGATATCATTTGTGCTATCTCCTGCTTTTTCATTAACTCCAATCAATCTTAAGTTATTCTTCTTTGCCTCATCTGGCAGCTCCTGGATTGATTTCTCATGGACCCCTGCTATTTTTAAGAAATCTTTCTTTTCATGATTGCTAACCACAAGCCCATGTTCTATATCTGAGATCCTGTCCTCACATTGGCTTAATTTGCTGTGAATACTCTCAAAGGAATTTTTATTCTCCTGGATATCTGCTTGAATCTGCTTTATGGATTCCATTTCTTTCCTATACTGAGCATTTGTGGCTTCCATAATTTTCTTAAGCTCATCTATTTTGTCTGTATCTGCTCTAGAGTCCCTAAGCATGGTCTTCATTGTGGACATCATCTCTGCAGTTATCTGAGAAATTATGTCTGATTTGATTTTTTCCAGAGCCTCATTCAATTGCTTTGTTGTTACTACTTCAGAGAGGCCAGGTGGGTGGCTTTTGGATTGTCCAACCTCATTGCCCCCTGGGTTTGCCTTTGTTGAACTGGATGTCTCTGGTTGCATCTTATTTAAGTGTCCTCTCATTTTCTTTTCTTTCTTTAGTTTAATTCCTGGGATGGTGCCTATAAATTGCCTATGGTGTGTTGCTTTATTGCTAGCATTTAAAACCCTTAGGAGATGACTATTTTTCTGAGGTATCTTCCAGGTGTAGCTTGTTTTTGGAGTTTGAGTCTGTTGCAAGATCCTACCTCTTCAATTTGTTGGAGATGAGAAGTTACTACCTGTTTGGCCCAGTCCTTGGTTCTCTGGCACCATGCCACAGTATTTTCTGTGACCCTTAGTCAACCTCAGTCATGGAATACCAGGAAGAACAGCTGTTTAGAACAATAATGTCACATTTGGCTACAGTGGTACCAAAAACATCAAAAATAGCCTAGAAAATGAGAAACTGAGCTACCCAGTAATTTGCCACTTTTAACCATATAAACCAGATTTGTGGTTATATAACAAAATCTAAAACATACCAGAAAATTGTATGCGGTATAGAAGTCCTTAATATGTCAATTTTCCCACAGGGGTTAAAGTTTAAAATGTGTTATGGAGAAAATAGAGAAGTGGAAGAAGAGGAAGAAATTAGAAGTAAGGCTGGAGGACAAAGAGGGATCATACTAACTTTGGGAAACTGGTACAGAAGACTGGAGGGAAAGAGAGAAGGAAGGGGTGAAAAGAAGAACAGAACAGAAGCACAACCACAAAGACGCTAGAAACCTCATTTACACTCGTATAAAAATAAGATCAAACAATGAAAAAAAAACCACAACAACAACAACAAAAAAAAACAAATGAGAGGAAAAAAGAAAAGAAAAGAAAGGAAAAGAAAAGAAAAATGTCCACTTCCAGGTTCGTCTCTGCTGTCACTGCTAGACAACGTGTGGAGACAGAGTCCTGATCCATGCTGATCTAGCCCAGCAAGCCAGCAGTGGCTTTTTGGCAGGGTAGTGGATAATCTCAGCAAGCCTGCACCTTCTGGTCGAGACCAGACTCATTCAGCCCACATCTGTCAGCACACTTTCCACATGCCTGAGCCCAGCGGGGAGCCATAGATGGAGCCACAGCCACTCCGAGTTCTGAACTCAGCGGCCCCTCTCCACGTTGGCTCCTGGCCAATCGCTCTATCATGCAGGATGACTGAGCCCTCAGCACTCATCGCCAGGCAGTGCAGTCCCTCAGGTCAGCTGGTCTCCTCCACCACTACGTCTCTCTGTGGAGGTCTCTGGGGTCACCAGCAGTCACCACGCGTCTGCAGGTTTGAACCGCTCCTCTTGTGCAGTGAGTCCCATCTCAGGGAGAAGATGCTGCTGGCCACCTCCTTCTTCTTTGTTGAAGTTTCCCTCTTCATTCTCTCTGTGGGCCTCAAATCATGCTTCAGATACTTCTTGGGTCCAGGGGACCCACTTCCCTCCTTCTTGTCTTCCTCAAATTGCTATATTCCAGGTCTGGATGGCAACTCTCAGGCTCTTTCTCTGCTGCTCACCACTCTGCCATCTTGGTAACCTCAAAAATGGGAAATTGTTAAAATAAGTTTCAATGTACATGACTGATGTATGGTTGTGTCTTAGTTACTTTTCTCTTTGCTGATACAAAATACCTAACACCCACAATTAAAGGAGGAAAGGTTTATTTCACCTCACAGTTTGTAGAGGTTTCAGCCCATAGTTGGCTGGCTCTAAGGTAGCCATGGCAGGAGGGTATGGTAGACATGAAATAATCCATTGGAGGCAGGCAGAAAGGAGTGAGTAGCAAGCAGCAGCAGCAAGCAACATGCAGTCTGCCTTCTATCTTTACCTTTTATCCTATCCAGGCTACAAGCCTTTTGGTTGGTGCCATCCACACCCAGGGTGGGGTTTCTGTCTTCAGGAAATCCATTCATTCATCCACACCCAGAACTGTGCTAATTCTACTCAGTGGACTAACTTAGTACCCTTACTCTCAGTATCACACACCCTAGATCCAGCCAGCTCCAAAAAGCCCTACCTATGAGTGCATGAGGCTTTGAAGGGACGTCTAGATTCAAGCCATTACAGTTGGATCTGCTGACAGTTTTATAACCTGCAGGAATTCTCCCCTTGCAGTACAGTGACTGGGTCCAGTCCTATTAAACTGAGTAGATTAAGGAGAAAAAACCAAGAAGCAGGGCCGGTGATATGGCTCGGCAGCATAAGCGCCTGCCTGGCAAGCACAATGTCCTAAGTTCAACTCCCGGTACCCACATAAAGGAAAAAAAGGGCTGGTGATATTGCTCAGTGGCACAAGCACCTGCTGGCAAGTGCAAGGTCCTGAGTTTGACTCCTGGTACCCACATTAAAAAAAAAAAAAAAAACAAGAAGCAAAACTAGGCAACACCACATCAATGGAAAAAAGACACTAGCTAAAGGTATCTTCACACAAGCCACAGATTCTTCCAATTCTAATTGATCCCCAACCTTCAGCACAAAGAAACAAAGAGGAGGAAGAGGAAGAAGAAGAAGAAGAAGGTGAAGGTGAAGAAGGAAGAAGAAGGAGGAGGAGGAGGTGGGGGAGGAAGAGAAGAAAATGAAGAAGAAGAAAAAAAAGAAGAGGAGGAGGCATGAGAAAACGAGGCAACAAAAAGATTCCCAAAACTCCCAGCTCCTCAAAAGCAGATCCAAGGGGCATTGATGAAGAGGAAATTAAATACCAAAGGGTTGACTTGTACAAAATAATCAAAGAAGAAACTTGGCAAGCTCAAAGATGATATAACTAAACATATAGTGGACTTAATAAACAAATTGATTATTAAGCTTAAAGAGGATTCAAATAAAAATTTTGAAGAGCTAACTAAAATGATTCAAAATCTGAATGACAAATTTAGCAAAGAATTACAGTCCACAAAATGTGCCAACAGAAATCTGGGAAATAAAAAACTTTATTGAAATCATGGGCAGCAGAAGTGACTGTATGAGAAGACAATATCAGAACTCAAAGATAGGTCTGATGCATGTGACTGAATATTCAGAGATATCTTACAAACAACAGGACAGCAAGTAAAATTGATCCAATGTCTGCTAGATGATACAAAGAAGGCAAAAGTAAGACTAATTTGAATTAGAAAAAATCAGAAGAGAGCATGCATGGAATTAAAAAAAAAACATACAGAAATCATAGCAGAAAACTTTCCAAGTATGGATAAAAAATTCAACAAGCAGGTAAACTATGCATATAGAGCCCCAAATAGACATGACCAGAGATCTTCTCCACGACACATCATAGTCAAAATCCCAGAAGTCCAACACAAGGGTAGAATATTAAACACTGTTAGAAAAAAACCCAAAAAATCACTTATAAAGACAAACCCATTAGGGTTACAGTAGATTTCTCAATGAAAATGACCTCAACTCCCCCATCCAAAGACACAGAGAGAATAATTCAAAAGAAAGAGATAATAGTTGTAAATACACATGCACCAAATACCTGAGCATCCAGCTTCATAAAACAAACACTACTGAACATAAAAGATCAATAAACATATTACTGGGAGATCTAAATACCCTACTTTCATGAATAGAACAACTAGGAAAAAAATCAATGAAGAAAGAGTTGAACCCTACCTTTCAACAAACAAACTTAATAGATATGGGTAGAGTGTTCCATCCTACTACAAAAGCATATGCATTGTTCTCAGCAGCACACAGAAAACTTTCTCCAAAATGAAGCACATACTAGCCCATAAAACTTACTTAAATAAATACAAAAGAATCAAAATTATCCCTTTTGTATTATTAGATCATAGGCACTGAAACTAGAAATCAATGGCAAAAGAAACAACAGAAATTTTGCAAACACCTGGAGATTAAATAACATACTCTTGAATGGTCACAGAACACTGGGTCTGTGAATGGGTCACAGAACAAATCAAGGAAGAAATTAAACAGTTCCTAGAATCAAATGATAATGCCAGTCCTACATAGCATAACATATGGTACACAGTGACAGCAATCTTAAGAGGGAAGCTTACTGCTGTGAATGCCTGCTTTAGAAAAATAAAACAAGCCCAAATTAGTAACCTAATTATGCACTTTAAGATCCTAGAAAAACAAGAAATGCCCAAACCTAAAGTTAGCATAAGGAAGGAAATTATAAAGATCAGTGCTAAAATTAGTGAAATTAAGATAAAAAAATACAAAGAATCAATTAATCAAAGATCTGCTTGAAGTGGCAGCCCACAAAATGGGAGAAAATCTTTGCCAGCTGCTCTTCTGACAGAGGATTAATATCTGGAATATATAATAACTAAAAAAAATGTTAGCACCAAAATATTAAATAGCCCCATCAATAAATGAACAAATGAGCTGAACAGTAAATATATCAAAAATGCTCAATGTCTTTTACCCATTAAGGGAAATGATAATCAAAAGTACACTGAGATTCCTTCTCATTCCAGTCAAAATGGCTAACACCAAAAATACAAAGAACAATAAATGCTGACAAGGATGTGGGGCAAAAGGTACTCTTCTACACTTCTGGTGGGAATGTAAATTAGTACAGCACTATGGAAAATCAGTAAAAAGAAGAAAAATAGACCATTTGATCTAGCTATATCACTCCTTGGCATAGGCCCAAAAGAATTAAAGCCAGAGTACTGTAGGAATACCTGCATACCTGTGTTTATGGAGGCATAGTTCACAATAGGCAAGGTGTAGAACCAGCCCAGGTGCCCATCAACAGATGAACAGGTAAAGAAAACATGGTGTATATACATAATAGAGAATTATTCAACTGGAAAGAAGAACAAACTTTTGTCATCTGCTCCAAGTTGAGCAAAATAAACTAGATTCAGAAAGACAAATATCACAGGCTCTCTCCAATATATGTAATAAAAAAAAATTACAGAAAATTAGGAAGAAGACTATAATTAGACAAAGGGAAAGGAGTAAAAGGGAAGTGAGGTGGTTATGGGTGAGAGATATGATAAAAATTCATATACATTTAGACACCCAATATTTTGTAAAATTAACAGGCACTAATTATAAAAGGAAAGAAAAAAGAGTCAAAAGAATTGATATAGAGATAGAAAATAATCATCATCTTAGGATAAATCCAGGTGTGATTTTTTTTCCTGTGACAATATAACTAAAGGGCCGGGGATATAGCTCAGCGCCACAAGCGCCTGCCTGGCAAGCTCAAGGTCCTCACTTCAATTCTTGGTACCAAAAAAAAAAAAAAAAAAAAAAGATATCACTAAGATGGTGTTGCCTGGGGAATCCTCACTCCTGGAAACTAGGAAGAAGCATAATCAGTAATACATTCCATTTTTTTATTGTCTCTGTTACATGTGGACACAATGGCTTTTTAATTGAACATGCTCATTTTTCTAAATTCTGTGAGAAAGGTTCAAGAGAGATAAGGCAAAGGGAAGTGAAGTCATTTGCTTTTAGTGGCATGAGTTAATGGCTAGAGCAGTAATATAACTTGAGCCCATATCCATTAGGACAGTATTCCCTGAGTCTCAGAATTGATGATCTATGGTCTCATTAAAGCAAAAGTATTATGCTTCTAAAAAAGCTTGTCACTGGATTTCCTGGCATGCTAAAAATTATTTTAATGTCAAAATTTTATCCCTGTTATTGAGAAAGCCATGCTTTGTATGTATTACCAAATGTTTGAATCCCGAAAGCTAGTCCCAAGGAACTTTTGATGCAGCTGGGTTTGGTATTGTAGTCACTGGTCAGGCTTGTGTTCATTTCATCTCCAAAATCTAATGGTCTAATCTAATAAAATTATAAAAGAGTCTGAACTGCTCAGCACTTAATCAGCTTAGTCCAAGAGAATTAAGTCAAAGCCCTAGGTGTGCACGTTTCATTGCCCAGATGAAATCTCACCCTGGGAGACAATCTTATTATTTGGTTACTTATTATTTGGGAGGCTGAAATGTTGGGAGGGGATTGCATGAATTGTAAAAGATATGTGAAGAGCCGAATAGGGTGCAGGCAGCTCTGTGAATTTACCAGTGAGGCATCATGTAAGGAGCAGGGCTTTGGGCTATAGACAGATCTGAGATCCCACTCATACTCTACCGCTCATTCATGAGTTTCTCATTAATGAGCCTCATATTCATTGTGAATTGAATTGAATTGAGTTGAACTGAATTGAATTGAAATGAATTGAACTGGGATAACAGAACATTGTAGAATTATTGTAGGGATTCATGGAGATTATACACATACAGACACACACATGTATTCTAGCAATGTGTTCAAATATATACTTACATGTGCGTGCATTCTAAAAGTGTCTGCCACAAAAGTGCAGGCTGTCTTTGTTATCACTGTGTCATTAATTTTTGCATGTATTAAAATATTATATGTACTTATTACGATTAGAAATGCAAATAATTTATAATTTACATTATTACAAAATTGCTTATATAATGATTACTTATTTTTAAAAAACAGCAGCAGGTCCAAAGGGTGCAGAAAAGCCTCCTGAGCCCGGTGTAGGGATCCACTTCTCTGCCTGCGTCCTGACAGACTTCACGATGCGAGAGATCAATGGAGGGTGATGTGTTCTCTTTCTTAGAGACTCCATGCAAAGAGTGTGGTCATTGTGATGGTCTGAAGGGGGAACTCACTGAGTACAGTCCTGAGAAGACTTCTGGGGACAGTTGACTTAGTGCTTTATTCCAAATGTGGAATACAGCTGTCTTGGACTAGCCTGGAATGAATCCGAAATTGGGAGAATCCCAGAGGTCCCTTTGCTCCCTATGGCAAAGCTGTTTATCATCAGCCTGAGGATAGGCAATTTACTCAGATTCCTTTCTGACAAAAGCAGATTTCTAAACTACATTTTCTACAAATATGGGCTCTATTAATCAGAGAGGCCTCCTCAGGAAGATACAACATTCATTCATTCATTCCTTCACTGAGTTGCATATTCGAACCTTGATGCCCTGCCCTGTGCCGGGCACCAGAAGTTCAGAGATGAGATGCGGAGTCTGCTAGGCCCACAGGAGCCTCAGCTGTGGGCTCTCAGGACACAGACAGGGGACAGAGGCCCACGAGTGTCTGTCTGCCCAGCTCTGGAAGGCTGGGGACACTGATGACTGGCATGTCATTGTTTCCTGGACTTTCCAGAAGATTACTTCACCTCTCGCAGCATTTCTTTTACACCTCTGAATCCGTGTTTGCTTTTGGCCCAGGAGCTGTTTAAAACTGTTAACAGTGGCTTCTGTTGTGACTTAGCACTGCCAAAGTAACCACTGGTATTATGGGGATATTTATAAGAGTCCTTTGTCTTTCGTGAAGAAAGAACTGTTCAGCGCTGAAAAAAAGAAACAGTAGTGGCCTCAGTACTAGTCTCCGTGGATCTGCAAGTCCCAGGATGTTTTGGTCATGTCTGCATGCATCCCTGACAATACACAGCTTCTGCAGCTGAGTGGCTCCTGCCAGCGCTCTTTGAGTCCTGGTGCGCAGTCGTGGTCCTGCAGTTCTGGAGTCAGGGTCCGTTAAAGCTGCTGTCCATGGGAAAGACCCCGTCTAGAGCTGTGCAGTGCAATTTGTGCTGCTGAGCTGGGCCACCTTTGACTGAGGCAGTTCCAAATCACAAGGAGAGTGTCTTAGTCACTTTCATCATTGCTGAGACACAATATCCGCCACCCACAACTTAAAGGAGGAGGGGCCTATTTTGGCTCACGGTTTTAGAGTTTTAGTCCGTAATCGGTAGGCTTGAACACTGAAACAGCAGGGTGAACGAGTTGGGTGGAAGAGAGCTGTGCAGGTTGTGGAGGCCAGAAAGCTGAGAGAGAAGGGAGAAGGCAAGGGGGTGATCCCTTCCAGACCACACCCCGGTGGCCTGCCTTTAACCAGGCCTGACCTCCTAACAGCACATTTAGCACATTCAGTGCAGTGTCCCATGATCCAACCACCATCCAAACACAGGAGGCTTCGGGGGACACCCTGGATCTACACCGTAATAGAGAGGGTTAGGATTGTTTAGCAATATTGCAGAAATAAGAATATATTTGAATCTCTTTCCAGTTACACAGAACCTCATTCTACCTTTTTTCTCTTCATCTATGATCTACATATGAGAGTCAGGCTCTTCGATTTGCATCCATGTGTATACCTGGGGCTGTACGCACATACTGTACCAGTTTTATCTTCACCTATGACGTGGGATAATAATGGCTAAGACTCGTTGAGCTCTCACCATACATCTGGAAACATTCCAAGGGCTTTGTATAGATTGTCTAATTTCATGAAGACACCTTCATAAGGTGTCGTTACAACCTTTTCATCATAAGTGGTAACCAAGGTTTGAACCTTAGGACGAAAGTCTACCCGACGTTACCCAGCAAAAGCAAAAGCAAGGACTTCAGCCCAAGTTCTTTTGACTTGGACACTCATGAATACTAGGACACCATGAGCTAGTCACCTACACTGATGTGTTACAGCCTCCACTCAAGATCAATATCTCAACCTAGTCAACAAATTCCCATTCTGGCTTTCCTTGTTTTAAGTTTGTCATTGCTGGTGCTCAGATTTTTCTTGAATATTCTGGTTCAGTGAGCAGGTAGCAACATCACCTCATGGTATTATTTGTGATATAACACTCTGTAGAATAGATTTAATAGAAATTTCATTGTATATGAACATTACATGTTTATATAAATGCTAATAAATACTACTTTTCCATCCTTCAAAAGAGATTTGAATCTATTGGGCATTTTTTCTCTATTACTGGGCATAGTCAACATGAATTTCACGAATTTAAAATGGTATACCTCTGTCCTATTGTTAATATATGTTAGCAAAAGCAATTACCGAGCCTTTTTGCTACCCAGTTCTGCACGTGTTCATCCACTTGGCTGAAGCACCAATAGTAGCAATTGGGGTTTCTAAATGATGGATTAAAATAATCTAATCAGTTGTCTGGGCTGTTTTCCCATGAAGAACAGGTGTTGCAAAGCAGTTGAGTCTCTGTCTCTCTTCCTGAAATAAAAGAGAAGACACACTGAGTTTGTAAGTAGACGTGTAAAGCGCCCTGTGTGTGACACCGGATGTAGCCAGGCAGAGTCCAAGGCTCCAAGTTCAAGGTCCTTTCCCCAAGGCCAGGTCTAGCACAGCGTGCTGCCTGAATCATGGTAGGTTTGTCTTTCACCTTCAATGTTTTTACTTAATTTTTTGAGTAACTTTTTTCTGATAATAAAAGTAACACATATTATTCCTATTTTTGAAAAATAAGAGAACAAATTAAAAAATAATAACTCCTATAGCCAACCCAAAAAGATTACCGCTATTAATACTTTGGTGCATTTCCCTGTGTGTGTGTGTATGTGTGCATTCATACTTTTTAAAAAGATATGGGTGGGTGAGGGATATAGCTCAGAGGCACAGTGCCTGCCTGGCAAGCGCAAGGTCCTGAGTTCGATTTCCGGTACCGAAAAAAAAAAGGCAGCTCAAAAAGATATGGGTATGTAGCTATATGCTGTTTCATAACTCCACTAGTTTCTTATTGCTGCCATAACAAATTGCTATAAATGTAGTGCCTTACAAGCACATGCATTTTTTATCTGACAGTTCTTTAAGCCAGAAGGTATAAATCTTGCAGGGCTAAAATCAAGGTGTTGGTAGGACCTTCCTCTTGAAAGCAGAAGGAGAAAGTCTATTTTCTTGCCCATTTGGGTTGTTATCAGAATCTAGTTTTCCTAGTGGTCCTAAATTGAAGTTCTTATTTCTTGCTAGCTGTACCCTAAGTGCGATTTCTAGCTTCAGCTATGGTTCCAGACCCCATCTCCAAAGCCAACAATGGCGGACATTGTCCTTCTCCTCCATTTTTCTCACTGCACCTGGGAACACTTCCTAATTTTAGTATTCACCTGATTAGATTGGGTCCACCTAGCTAAGCTGTGCTTCCCATTTCAAAGTGCACAACCGTGGTCACATCAGCAAAGTTCCCTTTGCCGTGTAGTAACATAGTCACTGGTTCCAGCATTAGGAACATGGGTGTTCATTGCCATGTGTCATTCTGGCTGCCAAAATAACCTTGCTTCTACCAACTGAAGTGGTTCTCAATCATTAGCATGTGTTAGATTCACTCGAGGGGCTGCAGGTTGCAGGTGGGGCCCAAGAATCTTCCTTTCAACAAGTTCTCCCCATCATTCCAGAGCAGGCACTTCATGAGTCGCCTTAGAAGGATGGTCATGACTTCCACCATCTTTCTAGAATACTCATTTTAGTGACTGCACAGCATGCAACTATCATTTTTTCTAACTTTTTTTATAGTTATATATTTTTACTGCCCCTGATTATTTCCTGACCATGCCCTCCTTTAAATAAATTAAAACCAAAACTTTCACATTTATGAGCAATCCTGCACTTGGCTGTGTAACATTTTGTTTTGCAGCTGAAGTTTGGTTTTTGTTTATTTACTGGAGTGTGGAGGACCTTGTGCCTCTGTCCTTCCAAACCAGAAGAGGCTGACTGCACTATTGATCACCTGCCTGTCACAGTGACTGGTGCTGTCCCTCTTTTGCATCCCGTTTGACCATTGTGTTTTCGTTGCTAGAAGCTGAACTGATGACCTAGGGATGGCAAGAGTACGTTTTGCTAAGTTCGTAACCTCCTGGGTTCACCATTTCAACCTGAACTAGAAACCTTGATGTTGAAGTTAATTTGCTCTTAAAATACATAAAAGTGTTCTGTTTCTAAGGAAAAAAAAAAACTGAGGAAAGCTTTGCAAATGGCTTCCAAATGCATCATAGACTATGGCACAAAGCAGTGACTTATGTAGGAAAGAATAGTGACAGCAACATCTTCGGCAAGTTACTGAGTTCTAAAATTGGAAAAATATTTGATAAATAAGAGCTGGCATTTTCTTATATTTGGTGTTTGAAAAATAATTACAAGCTAGAAATATAATCGGACCGTCCAAATATGCTCAAAAACTTAAGTTTGCCAAACTCCACTATGCACCTTTCTTAGGAAATCATTTACACATCTTTAAGAAAGATCTGAGCATTTCCATCATAAAGACTTGTTTGTTCAATTTTTTAAAGTCCCAGAAAAATTTGGTTATGTTGGAATCTTGGAAAATTAAAGTACATGAATTTTTAAAAGTTAAAATCTTTATAATGAAATACATCGTGTGCTTTCCTCATTCTGCTACAGATTGAGATTTTAATTTCTTGGACAGGAACTGATAGCATGAAATGAAACACAACCCAGACAATTCACATTTTATGAATCAAAGAATCTGTTTACAGGTGCAATCAGGGATCAGCTACTGTGAAATTAATTTCTGGCATAAGATACAGAGGCCAAACCAGTCTGACAAGTGACTTCAAGTGACAAGTCAAGTGGGCCAGACACTCCAAAATATTTTATTTTCTCACAAGATGTTAAAAAAGTTTCTAGAAATTAATAGTTCAATGTCTAAAGGAAGCTGGGTTTTTTTCTTTGCTCTAAATAAATTATTCCAGGACTGCATTTTTCCACAGAGAAAGCGATTAGAAGCCTGTGTGTTTGCATGTGTGGGTTGTGGTGAGGTAAACAAGAGATATTTTGGGTGGAAGAAATATCTCTAGCAGATGAGCTCCTGACAGTCCTTTTAGCACTTTAAAAGTGTATATAAAGCAAGCTCTGGAATTTAATAATAAATACTTTCATCTTACTCTGCCCTGCAGAGTAAGTAAATGGAAGGGTAGAATTGCTAAAAACTGGTGGGAGAGAGGGAGAGAAGCCTGCTACCGAGGTCCAAGTGAATTAGAACAATGCCTCATTAAAAATGCAGTCACAGCTATGCCAAGTGTTGGAGCATCTACGGAGCCACGAGAACTATCCTCGCTAGTGAGAAAGTGAACCGGCACAACCACTCTGGAAAACAGTTTGGTGGTTTCTTATGAAATCAAACATACACTTACCATATGACCCAGCAACACCACTCCTGGGGATTTGCAAGACAAACAAAAATGTATTAAAAGATTTATATGTGAATGTTCACAGCAGCTTTATTCACAATAGCCCCAAACTGGAAACAACCCAAAAATTCATCAGTAGGTGAACGGATTTTTTAGCCGTGGTGTACCTGCATAATAGAACAGTGGTTAGCAGTGAGAAGGAAATGGACTACGGGTGCACACAACACAAGGGAGGAATCTCAGAAATATTCTGTTGAGCAAAGGAGGCCAAACATAACAGATTACATATGGTGTTTCCATTTAAATGAAACTGGAGTAAAGACTAATCTAATCTATAATAGATGAGACAGTGGCTGTCTGAGGCCGTGGGTGGAGGTAGGGGTTAACTGGGAAGGGGCACAAGGGAGCCTGTTTGAATAATAAAAATTTCTACATCTGGATTTCTACCTTTATCAAAACTTGCCAAACTACACCATAGTGTGTCATTGTATGCAAAGTGTGTCTCAATAAAATTGATTTTTAAAATGCACCTAGAGGAATTACCAAAACGACCACAGCATGGTTCAGAACCACTTCGCTACACTGCATGCACTTAAGGCAGGAAGTGAGGCTACTTCAGAGTGGCTCGGAGAAGTACCACGCAAGGCTAATTGCCTGGCGTCAGTGAGTGAATTTTTAGACACTTAAATTCCTGTAAGGCCATTCCCTCCATTTGAAAGGTCTCCCTCTCTCTCCCTCTTTCTCTCTCTCTCTCTCTCTCACACACACACACACACACACACACACACACTCACACACACACACACACACACACACAGATTTCAAGGGAGACACCGGAAGTAGGAAAGTACTTGTCCTTATTTCTTGATTTTCAGCCAGTGGTTTCATTTAGCTAACCTCTACTGGTTCTGCCAGGTACCAGATATTCTGGGATGAAAACATGGTCCTTGCCCCTCAAAGGCTCAGGAATCTTAGCAGAGACTCGGCACAGTCAGCTTCATTAACAGTGTTGTAATAGTAACTGCAGTTCACTGGGCCCTTACTCTGTGTCAGGCGCCGAGCTGTGTGACTGATGTCCCATTTCATTTGGTCCCCACATCAGCTCTATTGCGTGGGCACTGATATCTCCGTTTTCCAGCAGACCCACCTGGGGCTCTGAGACACTGACTCGCCTGCCCAGGGTTTTGAGGATGAGCCGCAGGGCGCCCAACCACAGCACCTGTGATATTGACAGAGGTGCTTGGAGGCTCAAGAAATGCACCAGTTTATCCAACCTACTCAGAGCTCCCTCAAGTTTCAAATCAGAAGGAGAAGCACAGATTTTGTCCTGAACAGGTAGAACTAATACGTGCCCTTCTTCCAGATTCTTCCCTCTGTCTGCACCGTGGGCCACGTGCTCCCCCCAGGAGCCCTGACTGACATTCTGCCACCCAGGAGGGCTGCAGAGCTGAATAATGATCTCGGATTTGTGTCTCTCATCTTGTCCCTGATTAGTCCTAATTCTTCCTGGCAAGGCTCCTGCCAGGCTATTTCAGGAAACAAAAATTCATTACACACATTCTTATTGATTTTCCCTCTCCTTTGCTTATTACTGAAATGCTTTGCCCTCCCTCTCTTGCACAAACACACAAAGCTGCAATTACTGGAAGCTCTGCTTCCCCACAGCCTGCCCAGCCTGGGGGCCTCAGGACCCCTGGGAGTTGGTGTGGCCACCTCCCTCTCCGCCAGCCTCCTGCAGGCAGGAGTGGTGGTGGATTGCTTCATTGTGAAGCGGCCCTGGGTGTGCGACTTGGAGCATCTCAGTGGACAAATGCCGAGACTGTTTCTAGAGATCGAGGTGTTCGCTGGTTTCCTCAACCTCCTTTCCTGTGGAGAGAGATGTGCAGTGAATATTCCAGGAAAAACACCCAGCTTTGTTCCTAGCTCAGAAATGTTTGCCTTTCCCACAGGGACAAAAGAGACACGAAGCTGACTTCTTCTAAACAAATTAAAATGGGAAAATATTATTATTAAGCACCTCTGATGTGCTGGGTTCCGGGAACCCGTGATCAAAGCAGCGGGGTCCGTGATCTGATGGATTTATGGTCTGGTGAGGAATACAAACAGCAGCGAGAACAGCAATGAAATAAAAATGCAAGCTAATAAAATAATTACAAACTGCAATAGGTGCAGTAGTTGCTGAGATGGAAAAGATGGCCAGGTATTGTACCAGATCACCTACCACAAGCAATATCACTAAGTTGCTAAACGCCGGGTGCAGACTTTCTCCTGGAGCGCGGGACGTCAGGGTCCCATTCCAGGTGACCCCGGGAGAGCCGGATGCAAGGCCAGCTCTGTCTGACTCCAGGGTCAGTTCTTTCCACTCTGCTGCATTCTAAGGCACATGGAGTCCCCCAAGGCCACCTGGGCTGGGCTTCACTCTCTAGGCAACGGTCAGCTCTTGGCGCAGCCCCCCATCCTGTCCACAGGCCCCAGGCTACCCAGGAAGGAGAAGGGCTGGTCCTTACACGGAGCCTGTGGTGAGCCGGGTACTTTGCTCCAGGGAGGACCTCGTACTGTTTGTTCACGATGCCCTCAGGTCTTGGTTCCGGGGCGAGAACTGTGTGGGGGCGTCTTTGGCTGCAGGCCATCTGTCAGCTCCCGGGGCTGCTGCTCTTCTGGACCCAGCACGAGGGGCCCTCTGAGCTCTGGCGCCCCCTGTCCCTCGCGCTGCCAAGCCCACCTCGTTCGCACTCACAGTTATTAACCCTGCTGCTCAGCTCTCCCTCCCGTGGGGCTCCAGCCCCTTCCCTCCCACGGTCAGCTGAGGATCAGGAGAGCACGGTCGGGGGCTTCTCAGAGTGCACGGCGGGCAGCGGTTGCAGAGGGGCTGCGCCTCCAGGTTCTGGGGTCTCAGAACCACACCCTGGAAAGGAAAAAGAGCCCAGAGGCCAGGGCATTGCCCACAGGCAGGGGCGAACCCCACTTTGTAACATGCACACGCTCCCGCAAGACGCCAAGAAACCTGTCCTGCCGATTGAGGGGAGCCAGGACAGACAGGCCCCCGGGGGGCAGCGGGGTGTGGGCTTCGGGAACATCAGCCCTCCTCCCCACGCACAGGGGTGTGCTGTGCCTGCCGCCCCACCTCTGTGAGGACCAGCATGACTATGACACCGGCTGTCTCTCTCATTTTTATTTTATGAAAAAAATAAAATTTCATAACAAAACAATAAGAGAACGCTTGGTTAGCTCTCCCCTTTTGTCCAACAAACGCAGATCCATGTAGAACCTCTGCACAGCTCACAGTATGGGCTTGCAAAGCAAACAAAGCGAAGCCCTTCAACTCCTGTGGCAAAAACCGTTCCCATCTCAAGCCCTGGGGAGAAAACTGTACCCAGTTATTGCCAAACAGGTTTGGTCACTGCAGTGCTTTTCAACGTTTTCATGTTCAGTCTCAGCCAGTTCAGGATCAGTGCCCCCACGCCGCAGTCCCCTCAGGGGAACGTGGGCCCTGGCCTCGCAGGACAGCAGGGCAGTGGGGTGAGGTGGGGGTGCGCCCTGCTCCTTGGCTGGCCTCTCGGGGGCCACTGCCTCTTGCCCAGTGTTTGGTGACTGGCTCGGCCCCATGAGCAGAGCCTGAAACACTCACACCCCTCAGAGGAGGGTCTTGGTGAACAGCTTGTCAAAGGTCACTTGACTTTGACAATGGTTAGAATTTTCGCACTAGGGAAGGGAAATATTGACTCACAGATCCATTACCTGTCCAGTCCCGGATTTTGATCGCCATTCTCTGCCTGTCTAAAACCTGCCTCTTCCTCAGATTTGTGCTGGAATATTATTTTCCTCTTGATCTAAACGAGAGGGTTACCGTCCTGAGAGCTGTGTGCTTCCCTTCACAGCTTTTGTCGGGGTTTGTGCCATTCCGTCCTTAAAGTGTGCCACTCCCTGCTTCTCCACCCAGTCCATCAAAAATCCCACAGAGGCAGGGACTTCTGATCTGTTTGGCTTACTCCTGAATTGCAAGAAATTGCACTCCTTGACAATGCTTGGTAGGTAGAAGCTACACACACACACACACACACACTCCAATAACTGGATAAAACTTGAGGCCCAAGAAGTCCAAGTGACTTTCCCAAGGTCTGATGGCTAATTAGTGGAGCCCCAGAACTCCAACTCCAACCTCTAGTGGCCCACAATATGGCTCTCTCCATCGTTGCCATTGACGAGAATTAAAAGTCTGGCTAATTCTTGAGAATCTAAAGACCTGTTTTTAGTTAAGAAATGATGCAGTGTAAGACTAATGTGAAAAGAGGGTACCCAGTAAAAAATGATTTACCTTGAACTGCTAAGAGTCCTGGTTCTGCCATACCCATGCGCCCAAGAACTGCAGAAATCCTTGCCACAGGCTGCAGTGTGCATGTCAGGGAGCCCAGAAAAGCACGAGGGAAGGGAAGGGCAGCACCCTCTCCACCGACCTCCTGGAGGAACTTTCTCTGGTCTGCACCCTAGACACAGACTGTCAGAGGCACGTGAGTGGGCTGATTCCCTGAGAGAGGTCCCTGAGTCTCTGACTACGGGCAGCACTGTCTGGAGCCCTGCTTGACCCAATAGAGCACCAAGAGGCGGTGGGGAGGGAAAGAAAGTGCCATCTCTGACCCTCACCATCATCTCCTGGTGATGGGAACAGTTCTTCACCGGGGAGACGGACATGGATCAGGGTGGCTTGGGAAGGACAGAGAGTGACTCGGTTTCCATGCTGAATGAAGCCTCTCCCCTCTCCCGAGTTCAGTGCAGGCTGAGAGTGGGTTGTTACCAGTTTCTCAGGATGGTAATTGGAGCAACACCGTTATTGCAAGGGCAGGTTGCTCAGTGCCCATGTGAGTCATGGATATTAGTATCTGACTCCGGCGGGGCCAGGCCATGGAGCCTGAGTTTCTGGTGCTGAATTTAAGCCAGGGGAAAGCAATTAAATAACAGGACCCAGAGTGGTTAGCTACCAGCCACGGGAGCTTTATTAAGCATGCAGTTGGCCTTCAACCCAATGTTCATTTCCTTGGTCTTGCTGACGCCACACCTCAAGTTCAACCTGGTCAAAATGACGTGGAGTGTGGGAAAGGCTGGTGTCCAGTCAGCCTAACTACTGGTGTTATGTATTATGTAATAATCAGTTAACTCCCAACTATTACATATCATAGTTCCTAATTATTTGATGTATTAGTAAGGAAAATATTCTGTTATAACCGTGACCTGAATATATTGACTTAAATGCACAGCATCTTAAGTTCTTTCACTTAAATCTGGAAGGAAGCAGCCCAGGGCTTGCATGGCAGCTCCATGAAGCCATTAGAGACCCAGGTTCCTCTATCTTTAGCAAATAGTTTTCATCCCCAAGGTCCTTTTAAAAGAAGGCTGTGGAACCACTGTTGTCATATCTGTATTCCAGGCAGGACAAAGGGCTCTTTTCCCAGCAGTGTCAAACATCTTTAAATCTCTTTAACAGTCTTCTTGGAAGCCCCATACAATATTGCCAATTACATCTCTAGGAGCAGAGCTTCATCACGTACTACAGCTAACTGCAAAGCAGGCTGGGAAATGCCTTTGAACTGCTGCATTGCTGGACCCAGTAAGACCAAGGTCTGTCACAGGGAAAAGAGGGCAGAGGATGCTGGGAGGCAGCTGATAGTTTCTGCCACATTCTGTTTGGATATATTGGGGCTCTTTGTTTTTCTGTCCTCCTGATATTGGGGATTTTCAAGGAAAAAGAAAATAGAACTGAAAGTCAGAATGGACCATTTTGATACTTGCCATGAGGTCTCATTGGAAGAAAAATTGCTGAAAAGTCAGAATCTCTGTCTCCATGTGCACTGGTGCATGAACTGTTCTCTGTATTCCTGACACTTCCCACCCACAGGTCTAGAGAGGGTGGATGTCATGTTCAGCTGAAGACTTTCAGAGTAGAGGCTCAGTGGCTGATACACACTGAGTCCTACAGCTGGAGGGAGATGTGAGGTCTGACTGCACAGATGTGGGGGCTCCCAGGTTGCATGGGGGTGGGTGCCTTCTAAGGCGTTGGGTGAATGGACAACAAGGAGGAGGGGACCCAAAAAGAATCCAGAGGAATGGAGCCCTGCCTTTCCCTGTTGTTTACCTCCCATGTTGTGCGTGGTCTCTGGCTGTGCATCCCATTGGGGAGTTCCTATGACAACCAGGGAGGAACTGTCTCCAAAGTGCTTGAACTTCCCAGAAGTCAGGTGTCTGAGCAGCACAAAGGGTTGGTATGAACTTCTGGCCAAACTTCGAGAGGTTCTCCGAGAGCACAGATTGTTTTCCTCAAAGTACTGGTTTCTCCCATGACCACTTTCATCTCTAAGCCCCACGCTTCACACATCCACAGATGGCTCTGTCGAAGTCCCACAGAAAGAGGACAGTGGGGACTTTCCAGTAAGGGCAGCTAATTAGAACAATTCATTTGAGTTTGGTGCAAAGACTCCAGCACACGTACAGTGACACATTAGGGAAGCTTTTCCCAAACTCCCACTTCTTTAAACCTGCTATGGTTGTGCATGAATGGAGCCCACCAACAGCAGCACAGCTTCTCTGAGGAACCCATGGTCTCCCCGGCTCCTCCAGTGCATCCGTCATGACTCTGCGCAAGTGCTCCACCTCTCCCACCCTGGAGCACCATCTTGTGATCTGTATTTCAACATTCACTCCTCCCACCGTAAACTCTTGGAAAAGAGGAGTTGATCTTCTCTACATTTGATATCCTCAACATTCAGGACATTGCCCAACACCTACCAGGTCCCCCCTAAATATTTGTTGGATGGATGGATAAATAGAAAAACTCCAAATAAGGTAGTTGTTATAGAAATTGAAAACACTTCTGTTCACTGGCCAGGATTGGGAAGAAAGTGCATGGTCAGATGTGGACTGAGTCGACATAATATTTTATTGCTTTGACTTTTGACATAATAATTTTGTGCACAGTGCCAGGTATGAGTCATGAAACAGGGAGCGGGGTGTGGGGGAGAAGCGAGGGAGGAGAAAAAGGAGAAGGAGGAGGAGAAACTCATAGCTTCCTAAATTCCATGCATGTGAAAGCATAGCGCAGCACTTCATCTGTTGAGTCTTACAGATGCATAGTGTTAGCAAGAGGAAAATTAACCAATAAAGCACTTTGGAGGAGAAAGCTGAATAAATTTTTTTCTTGGAGGAAAAACGAGAAGCCATTTATCAGTGGTTAACCAATGGGATCCTTAAGGTGGCAAGAAGAATCAGTGAACTGGACTCAGACTCCACGGCTGCTGGCAAACCTTTGTCCCCATCCCTGGGTTTACCACCTGTGAAATTCTCTTCTGGATTTTGTCAGAGGATCTTGGCCAGTCCAGCCTGGCTGATCAGATGGGGCTGTAGTCTTTCCAGACTTCACCTTTGCCATCTGTGCCCTGTCTTGAGCAATGCTCTGGCCACCTCTTCAAGATTATCCCATAACTTTTTCCTTGGTGGTGTTTTCTTTTCTTCTTCGCATCATTAGTAGAAGTGTGTGTTCCAGATATTATCAAATCCATCTGACCTCAGGACTAACTCCTTAATAAAATGAAAAGCTGCGTCTTGATAAGACTGGGATGGAGAGTGGAAGAGGCTCTCGCTGCTGGCCTCTGATTCCCTGCTGCATTTCCCATGGCTGCAGCCCGCTGGCCCAAGAGGCTTCTCAATTTGGAAAGCAGAAAATCGTTATACTGTATGGGTAGTCCTTTTATGATACTGTTAAATAATGACAAGAAAAAAGTCTAAACTTGTACAATACTAATATAACCTGCATAGGCCTAACTAGACATGTCAGCAGCAGTGTAATATTTCTTTAATCCACCACTGGTTGAATCTGCAGACGTGAAACCCAAGGTATGGAAGGTTACTTGAATGTCCTTACAATGAATGACAATTTGGCAGTAAAAAGAAATAAACACATGCAATAATGTGGATAAATTTCACATAGACACAAACAACTGTGAGCTGTTCAATCATACTGATAAAAAAAAAAAACTTATCAGGTGGGTGAGATGGCTCAGCAGCGTAAGCGCCTGCCTGGCAAGCGCGAGGGCCCAAGTTGGACTCCCGGAACCCACATACAAAAAAAGGGCCAGGGATATCGCTCAGTGGCAGGGGCGCCTGCTGGTGTGCAAGGTCCTGAGGTCAACCCCCGGTACCCACAAAAAACAAAAACAAAAACAAAAAAAACTTATCTACTGCAACAGCAAAGACATCAGCTGCTGCCTATGTTTGGAATGTGGGGTGAATATAACTGGAAGAAGACATACAGGAGAATTAGGGGGATGACGGAAATGTTTATGTTTGGAAACTGTTGTGGTTGTGCTTATGTAGATACGTAAAAATCCAGACTATACAGAAACATGATGAAATCTCAGTTGTCCATATCATAAGTATGTTATTAGTTTTGTAAAATTGAGGGTGGCCTGCATGCTCATAGAAATTATGAGGCTGATCTAAACCCTAACACCGCTCCCTCCTGGCCCCCTCACCAATCTTACGGGGAATCTCCTGCTGGATGTGCCCACGTCCCTGGGCAATTCTGCAGTTTGAGGCCTCTGCTGAAATGACCCAGGGCCCTAAGGATTTGGGAAGTGACTTTGAGGTCTGCTGAACTGCGGATGCTCCCCAGACTAATAAGGTCGAGGGTTGAAAAAACTGCTACTACTTTATTACATTCATAAGCGCTTTATTTACAAAGCCTCATTAAAAAGCTGTTCCACATTTTTGGCTAATTTGTATCTAGTTACGGTATATGTTGATATGATTATATCTTGATAATCACGGATGTTAACTACTGCGCTTGTGCATCCTGTAGGCTCCTGAGAAACACTTTCGGAAATACCGCCATTTTGACTATATTGGTTCTGCCTATCCAGGAACAGGGGCTATCTTATATTTTCTGATGTCCTTTTCAATCTCCTTTTTCAGGGCAACACAGTTTTCATTGTAGAGGTCTTTCACTTCCTTGGTTAGGGTAATTCCTTAGTATTTCATTTTACTTGATCCTATTGTGAAAGGTACTATTTCCTCTGCTGCATTCTCTTTGCCAGTACTTATTGAGGATTTTTGCCTCTATGTTCATTAAAGAGATTGGCCTATAGTTCCATTTTTGGTTGGGTTCTTTTCTGGCTTTGGAATCAGGGTAATGCTTGCTTCCAGGAATGACTTTGGGATTATTGCTTCCCTCTCAATTTCACTAAGGAGTTAGAGGAGTGGTGGTATTAGATCTTCTCTGAAGGTCTTGTAGAATTTGGCAGTGAATACATTGGGACCTGTGCTTTTCTTATTTGGTAGGTTTTTTACTACTAATTTAACTGATTGATATTGGACTATTCAGGATATTTATGTCTTCTTGGTTCAGCTTTGATAGCTTGTATGTACCAAGGAATCTATTTCTTCTGAATTTTCCATTTTATAAACGTACAGGTGTTCAATATAGTTACCAGTGATATTCCGGATTTTGGCAGAATCCATTGTGATTTCACCTTTTTCATTTCTGATTGCAATGATTTAGGTCTTTTCTTTCCTTATTTTGGTAAGATTGGATAAAGATTTGTCTATTTTGTATATTCTTTCAAAGAAGCAACTCTTCAATTCATTGATTCTATTTTTTTTTTTTTTAGTCTCAATGTCATTAATTTCTGTTCTGATGTTTATAATTTCTTTCCTTTTCCTAGCTTTGGATTTGCATTGTTCTTGTTTTTCTAGGACTTTGGGGTGCACCATTAGGTTATTTATCTGACCCTGCTCTGCTTTTCTGATGTGGATATTCACCGCTATAAACTTTCCTGCTTTCACTGTGTCCCATAGGTTCTGGTGTGTTCCGCTGGCATTCTTGTTGTTTCTAGGAACTTTCTAATCTCTTTCTTACTTTACTCTGAGGTCCATTGATTATTCAAAAGAGGATTGTTTAATTTTCATGTTTTCGTATAGTTTCTGTGATTTTTTTGCCATTGATTTCTGGTTTCATTACACTATTTTCTGATAATATGTGTTATGGTTTGTGTCTGGATGTCCCCCCAAAGCGTCATGCGGTCATAGGGGTTTTTGGAGGTGGCTGAATCTAGAGTGTGTGATTGATTCACGGTCCAATGCTGGGATTAAGGGTGTGAGTGCTACACCTGCCCTAGAGTGGGTAGCCTGCATACAATATGAGGGACAGAAAGAGGCTTGTCTTACTCTCTCCCTTGTTGCTTTTGCTGCCTTCCACCACCATGAACTGTTGGCCTTGTGCTATGAGCCACCCTGGCTTGGACTAAAACCTCTACAAACTGTGAGCTAAATAAACCTTTCCCTTTTTAACTCTGAGTGTTGGGTATTTTGTCCCAGCAATGAGAGAAAAGTAACTAATACAATATGCATGGCATAATTTCGATTCTTTTGCATTTACTTGAGCATGTTTTATGGGCTATTATGTTGTCTATTTTGCAATAAGGTGTCATATGCTGCTAGAAGAATGTGTATTCTGTTGTTGGTGGTGATACACTCTGTAGAGATCTATTAAGTCCCTTTGTTCAAAGGTTTGGTTCAACTCTTGTATTTGTTTGCTTATTTTTTGTCTAATTGATCTGTCTGTAACAGTGAGGTCTTGAGGTCTCCCGCTACAGTTGTATTGGTGTATTGATTTTTCACGTCCAGTATTGTTTGTTTTATGAAGTTGGGTGCAGCAGTGTTTGGCACATATATGTTTACAATTGTTATCTGTTCCTGTTGAATTGTTCCCTTAACCAATATGTAGTGGCCTTCTTTAACTCTGTTGATCAGTTTTGGCTTGAAACCCACTTTGTCTGAAATTAGGATAGCTACTTTTGCTTTATTCTGAGTTTCTGTTGCATAGAATATTGTTTTCCATTCTTTGATTTTTTATCTGTGAATTGCTTTTTGAATTAAATGTGTTTCTTGGATACTGCATATCATTTGGATATGTTTCTTGATCTACTCTGCCAATCTGTTCTTCTGATTAGGAAATTGAGACCACTCACCTTGAGAGTTATTGCTGAAAGGTTTTGACTTTATTGCTGTCATTGAGTTATTTTCTTGTTGCTACTTTTCCCTCTTGCTTAGCTGCTCATTCTACTCGGTGTATTCATTCTTTTTGACTTATTGGCATTGTTGGTTTCATTGTCTCTGTCTAGGATACCCTTGAGAATTTTTTGTAATACTAGTTTGGTGTCATGAATTTCTTGCTGTGCTGTTTGCCATGGAAATAATTTATTTACCCATCAATTTTGAAGGAAAGTTTTGCAGGCTATATAAGTCAGAGTTGGAAGTTGTTATCTTTTAGGACTTGCAACATTTCACTCTCAGTGCTGTTGGCCTTTAAGATTTGTGTTGAAGGGTCTGCTGTAATTCTAATTGTAATTAGAATTCTAATTCTAATACCTTTAAAGATTTTTGTCACTGTGATGGACTTCTTTGAGTATTATGTGGCAAGGAAAGTACTGTAGTCAAGGTTTGCAAGGGAATAAATTTAATACAGGACACATAATTTATAGGATTATATTATAATATTCACCCAAAAAGTCAAATGCAGAAGAGTGCAAGAGATCTCTCCATGCATTAGGGACCCAAAGAAGCCAGCTGAGGGCCTGGATCCCATAGAAATGTCCTGTACAAGTCCACTGAAGACCTAGAGCACATGACAACATTTCATACAAGACTGTACCAAGGACCTTCACTGGGAAGGCCCAAAGGTCAATGGTGGAAGCTAGAAATCTGCGCCAGTGGGGCAAAGGATCTGGGCCATCAGGCTGAGGGATCTACACTGGAGCCAGGAAGCGCTGCTCAAGGCAAGGACCAGAGCTCCCCCAAAGAGAATTTGCAGCAACAGCAAGGACCCAAGCTCCTCCAACAATGAGAACAGCTGAGTTCATGTCAAGAAAACCAGCATGATGAGCTTCTCCAGGAGAATCAACAGCACACAATCTCCCCCTCCAGCTCTTATTTTATGATGTTGACAACAATCATTAGGGGGGCCATTCACACCCGGAACCATGCTGACTCAGTTCAGCTGGGTGTTACAAGCTGACCATTAGTTAATCCACTACAGAGTTTCTTTCTTGGTTGTGGCTATTTGGTGTTTTATATGCCTCACTCATCTGTGTGTTTATTTTTTTACATATGTTTTGAAAATTTTCTGCCATTATTTCTGTGAAGTTTTTTATGCCATTTGCATTGTCTTCTGATATTTTGCTTATTCTCATTACTCTTAGATTAGTCCTCTTTGCGTCATCTAGCAGCCATTGAATCCATTTTTCATGTTCTCTTGTTGCTTTTAAAGTATCTTTGATAGTTGGTCTTTGATGGCATAATTGTCTAGTTTTGAAATTCTGTCCTCATGTTGGTCACTTCTGCTGCCCATATTTTGAATATACTTTTTGGATTTCTGATTGAAACCTTTTCATGGACTCTAACTCTTTACTAAACTGGTCATTCATGTTTTGTATTGTTTTGTTTAGCACAGCTAGTTTTTTAATTGGTGTCTTTTGAAAGCTCCTGTATCATTTTTGTTATTATTTCCACTATCTGTTCAATTATATCTTCTGTGATCCTAATGAGTACTCTTTGATCTGTTTTATAACCTCTTATGTTATCCTTCTGAGTAATTCTGGTGTGTGGCTTATCCTATTCTCTCCCTCAATGTGCCCTGAATTAGCTTTGGGGGTGTTAGAAGTTTTAGGAGGCATTTTGTTGCCTTGACTTCTCACGTTTCTATTGTTTTTGTTTGCTTGTTTTGTTTTGTTTTGTGTTGTATTGAAGCTTGTGGACACTTAAAGTGTAAAGACTTTGTTGCTAGTATAGGGATCTCTTTAGTTAGTCACTTTTTAGTGATGTACTTTGGGCATGGCTAACTATAGTCCTTTGCCTCTGTCCTAAGATCTGATCACCTTAGTTAATTTGGGAGGAAAGGATACACTGTAATTGACACACAGGAAGTTTTCTGGAAATGTACCCTAGTATTGTTAAATATCACAAAGGTAATCTGACTATTGACTCACAGAGAAATGGCAACAATTATGTGGCCCTGGTAATATCAAGCAATATGAGCTAAGGTAGTATCATCCAAGACAAATTGGATATCAACATATCATAAGAACCAATTACATACCACACTTAACCCTAGTGAAGAAATCCACAATTACAGTGCAAACATCAAGACAACCACAGCTAATCTGTACTAAATGTGATGGGTATATTTTTGCTAATGGTAGAAAAGATTTCAATGGTAATTTTATAGGGTCAATTATCTTAAGGCCAATAAAGTTTTCTGGTTATATTAAAGACATAGGGGGTTGTGAACAGGGGAATGCAATAAGAAAAATTTGAAACCTTGAACTATATGGTATGCAAAGGAGGACAGAAGAGTGGGGAAAAGGATCATATTGGGGTGTAGAAGGATGTTTATAGGATTAGACAAAGTTAACAGAAAAAACTTATAAGAAAGGGAGAAAATATTATATGGAGAACCAAAATAAGAAAAATTGAGGGGAGAAAAACTAAAATAGAGAAGAAAGAACAAAAGAAGAAAAAAGAAAGAAAGAAGAAAAATGTATAGGAAAAAAGAAGCAAGGAAAAAGGACATAGGACAATTCTCCAAACTATATATATATAATTGATTTTGAATGTGTGTTTTTCTTCCAGGGCCTACAATTTTGGGGCAATGTCTAAATCAAGACATGTCCCTGTTCACACTGGTAAATAAAGAAGTTGATCAGAGCCCAGATCCATGCTGGATGCAGGCAGGCAGTAGGAAGAGTAAGGGGAAGGTGCCAATGCCTCAACTTTCAAATCCAGAGCAACTCAGGCTGGCCTGGCTCTGGCTGCAGGAGTGCAGTCTGTGTTCTGTAGCTCAAAACCCACAGGGGGTCTCTTCCCACACTGTGTCTTGACCACAGCTGTCTCCCATGGCTGTCTCTTGTCCAGTCACTGTGGGAATGTAACACTTGGAGCCCTGACGTGAACCTGTGGGACTGCTCTGTCTCCCGGGTTCAAACAATCAACCCTTTCCCAGAATGAGTCCAACCAAGCACTCTCTCTAGGGATATGGCAGGTTCTTGTAGTACAATCACTCACCAGCTGTAGCCTGTCAAATGACTCCCATGAAGAATCCCGTGCTGCTCCAGCAGATCACAGCACTTATTGGTCTATTCTGCTGCCACATTTCTCCTTGAGGTCCCCTGGCATCCTCAGCATTCACTTTGTCTCTGTAGGTTTGGCCTCCCTTTCCTGGGAGCTATGAGCTGGGAGCTAAGGTGCCAGGGCAAACTGTCTCTTCCCTTCTCCATGTTGTGTTCTGTCTATTCAATTTCTTTGTAGCTTTTAATTTTCCTGTCAGATCTCTCCTGGTTCCTGGGATCTACTTCTTCCTTTTTTTCTTCCCCAAGTTTTTATTTTACAAACCTTGGAGTGGCTGAGTTGTTGTCACTCATTTGTTCTACAGCTTTTTTTTTTTTTAGTTTTTTTTTAGTTTTTTGAGACAGGGTCTCACTGTGTAGCCCAGGCTGGCCTTCAACTTACTGTGTAGCCTAGGCTGGCCTCAAACTCATGGTGATCCTCCTGCCTTAGCCTCCCAAGTACTGGGGTTACAGGCGTGCACCACCACACACAAACTCAAATTTTTAAATGGTGAACATGGATAATGGTATAGCTTGAATGTATGTGTTCCACCAAAAATTCCAGCCAATCTTATAGGAACTGTTGCACTTTTAACAGCATCATTCCTAGGGATTCCTTTTGAGATGACAAAGTTGGTGGTTTTCTTATAGTTGAGTGGGCCAAAAATAGTCCAGGTTCTTGTGTATAGGAAGGAAAAGTTGCCAAGTGTATACTCTGTAGTAAGTAGCTATGTTTATTGAAGATCACTGGGAAAGTGGCAGCAGGAGCCAGGAAAAGGGGCAAAAGAGGATGATAACTCAGGCTTTCAGAATTTAATGGCCAGAAGCCTCTGACTTTAGGTGCCTCCCACTGACTCTCACACAGAGGAACCAGCAAAGGCTCCTGGAGCAGACGACATCCAAGCGAATGGATGAGTAGAGACAGCCAGATGAAGACAGGGGCATTCGGGGCACAGGGCCACAAGTGCAAAGGCACAGGGTGTGAGACAGTGGAAGCAGGAGAGGCGAAGCAGCTTGGGGTGGCTGAGATAACAGAAGAGGCAGAGAAAGGGGATGAAACTGAACTGACATAGGACAGAAGAAGTGAAGATAAGTAAAAAGGACAAGTAAAATAATAATTTGAAAATTGCACTTTTTATAAAAACTGCAGGTTCAGAACTCAAACTCAGTCCAAAAAAAACCCTATGGTACTTGAAGACACAATAGGGCTAGGCCATTCCCTTTCACCTGCAAATGGACCTCATATTGTTTTTCACTTACAAAATACTTACCCATCACCAGTGATGGTCACCAACTGTGAACACGCTGTCCTTGTTGTCCCCTTCCACTGCAGAAAAGGGCTGCCTCCTTTCATCTCCTCTTTCCATAGATTCACAGGTTCCACAGATTTCTACCTTAAAGTGTACCCAGCTCCAGACTATGATGTACCTCTCTATTTCTCTGAGTGTATGATTTTACAATTCTACCCAACAAAATCCCTTTATGCCTCTTACTGACATGTCCTAAAAATTCTTTCTTTGTGATAGCAGTTGGCAAACTTACTCTGGGGCAGAGTGGGCTCAAGGTCTCCACCTCTGTGTTAGGAATATTCCTGGACCCTACCCAGTGAAAGGTTTTGGCCTGCTTGAGGGGCCCAAGGGAGATTTTTGAGGGTGAGGTCCCAAAGTTAAAGAATGTACTTGTGCAAGACATCAGCAACAACAGCAGGCAGCACAGAGCAGAGCAGAGCACAAGAGTGCAAGATTGCAAGAGCCAGAGCCACCTGCATCTTTATTGTATGATTCTTATACAGGTTGTTATCTCATATTTACATTCTTACATACTGCTGTAACCAGTGCATGCATGTTTACCTGTGCTAAGTCATGGTTACATAACTGTATCCCACTGTGCACCTGTGCTAGATAAGCAGGGTCACATTCTCAGGTGTCCTTAGATGCCCCTGAGCTTTGAAGCAGTCTGAGGCATTCCCCACAGAAGGCCAGAGGAGAAAGGTGGATGACCTAGGAAACACACCCAGGAGATTGGCCTCTGTCCTGTGGGTTGAGGTAAGACACTCAAGTGTTTCAAGCAGGAGAGTAATGTAATTACAAAGCAAGATTTAAGGTGGTGACCAGGAAGAAAGATGAAGGGAGAAAATGGAGGAGGAAAAAGGCAGTACACTTACCTGCCAGCTTTCCAGTCTATGTTCTGTTGGAACCTAAATATCTCACAGGCTGCAGCCAAAGGGACAGAGCCCTTAACCTGGCAATTAAATAGACCAATAGAGATTGACTTGACAGAATGGTAATATCAGGCTGTAGTCCACCTTAACCAAGCAATTTTCTTATCATTGGAGAAAGAAAATCCTTGTCAGCCTAGGGAAGGCCTGGAAAATCAGAAGTGAGGTTTTGGAAGTGAGGTCTTATGGGAGGTCTTGAAGTCACTGGTACATAAACTTTTGGGGGACACACATCCGAACCACAGGAGGAGGGCACCTTCCAAACCTGGGCAAGTTGCTGTGCATGTCTGGGATAGGGTCTGTAGCTTTCATATTTCAAAGGCACTTAGGAGCCACAGACTAGGAAGCTTCAGATGTAAAATTCCAATATTCTAGATAAAGATGGTTGATTCTTTGGGCTGGTTTGATCCTAAATGAGAGAAAGGCCCAAACGGATTTTCATACTTTTTAACAAGGAAATTTCAGCTCCCAGACCCTTCTTAATGCCTACATTAAAAAGACACATAAATGCATATGTCCTCATCTTTAGTATAAATGTGTTTGCAGAGCATTTTCTAGGGCAACTGTGTAAACCTGACTCAACCCTATAGCTTTAGAACTGCAAAAGGCAAGCTGACCTGAGCAAAGGCACAGACACTGCTGGAGGTGGGGGAGCATGGGTGGAGCTGGGAGGAAATTTCTCTTAGGAGCCCCAGCTGCTGAGGGACTGGATCTGCATGCGAGAGGGTGGAGGGCTAAGATCTCTGCTGGTCCTGAGGCCCACCTGGCCTGATGAGAAGAGGCAAAGGCATTCACCTCCTGCAGGCTTTGCTGCTGCAACTGTACATACATACAAGCAAACATGTGTTTCCCACCTTGCAGTGACGTGTGTTGACAGTTCCTCTGTAAAAAGCAGGTGGGTGGGAAGGTCTCTCAGCAGGAAAAGATATTCTCTGCTGCTTCATGACTCACTCTTCTATGTTACAGTAATGAGCTGCTGTCCCTCCTGAAGCAGCCACATTAGGGAGCTTGAGACATTCTTAGTGAGGTCCACGGAGCTGGGGTCCAGTCCCCCTTTGTGTGTGTGTATGTGTGTATTCAGAGTCTGGCAGATACGTATTAAAAGGTGATTGCATTAGGCAGCTCTTCATTACTACAATGAAATAACTGAGATAATAATAAAGAGAAAAGTTTCACTTAACTGATGGCTTGGAGGTTCCAATCCAAGATCAGCTGGTGCCTTGGCTTTGGGCATCTGGTAGGGATGCTGGATGGCAGTTGTGGGGAGCATGGGGTGGATCAAAATGCTCACATCACCCAGGAAGCAAAGACAGGAAAGGACAGGGTCTCACCATCTCTTTGAGAACACATTGACCCAAAACCATCAGAGACACCTCCTAAAGGTTCCACCACTGCCCATCAGTGCCACATTGAGTACCCAGCCTTTCAACTGTGAAGCTTTAGGGGACCTTATCCAAACCACAGCAGTGATGGTGCCTGCTAATTAGTCTAGTTGATTTTGGCCTTGGCAAGGACCATGCATTTATTGCCAATGGTTTGGGCTTCATCTGGGCTCCAGTTTCTTTCTTTACAAAAGGAGAATATTACACAAACATGGTAATGTCACTACTGCTTCATACTTCTATACACCCAGCCCCCATTCCTCAGAGCAACAGAATCCTGGGGCCTACATTCTGGTGTTTACAAGAGAGGCCTCCAATTTTCTTCTCCCTCTGTGTTAGTCAGGGTTCCCCAGAAAAGCAGTACCAATAAGATTTTCTAGAGAGATAGAAAAAGATGTATTACGAGGTGTCGGCTTACATTGTTATGGAGGCGGAGCAGTGCCACAGTGTGCTGGAAGCCCAGGAAAGCTGGTGGTGTGGTTTTAGGCTTACGAACCAGGGGAGGCAATGCTAAGTCTCAGTCCTAAGAGGCTTGAGAATTGGGTGGGTGGGGGTAATAATACATGCAGCTAAGTTAGACAGAAATTAATATATAGTCAGAGAGGGACTGGGCTCTCAAGGAAGCCACTGAAAACTAAAGACATCAGAATTGAGGCTGGAGGCACATCTGAACACCAACCCTCAAGATAGAGATGCGATGGCCAGGCCTTCACGCCTCCCTAAGGGACAAACAGTAACTTGGAATTATTCTGTAATTAGCATCACCTGGTCCAGTAAGTCCAGATAGGCATCCATTGCCCCGGTGGGTGACCAAAACTTCCGGACCCACCCCTTCCCCAAAATGCCTTTGTTCTTTCCATGTACCCTTGTAATGCGACCCACTTCCCTATTGGACCAATATTAGCTAAGCAGCCATACTTGTAATCCTGTAGGTTGATTGTAGTCTGATATACATTGAACCCACATTGTGCTTTTGCTGTATAAATCACCGCTGGCAAAGAACCTTGGTAGCAACTCACTCAGGACCCACTCAATAAACACTTCCTACTTTTAACCTCCATTGTTCCTTGGAATTCATTCTTCAATTTCGGGGGACACGAATTGGGCACATCTGACATCTAGCATGTTGGGAACTGTATTTCTTCTATATCGGTAATGAGCTAAATCCTAGTCTGAGTCTGAAGCCCAAGAATTACAAGTGCCAAGGTCGAAAAGCAGGAGAAATGGGTGTCACACCTCGAGCAAAGGGCCAGTTTGCTCTTCCTCTTTTTTTTGTTTTATTCAGGCCTGCAATGGACTGGATAACACTGCTGCCCAGGAAAGGGTGGCTCTTCTGCACTCAGTCACGGTCCAAATGCTCCTCTCTTCTGGAACTCCCTCAGACACACACAGCCATCTGGGCGTCCCTCAGCCCAGTCAAGGGGACACACAAAGCTGCCCCCTTCTCCCATGGTCAGGCACAGAATTTCTGCCTTTGTCTGTTTTACATATTGGGTTTCCACAGATTTTTATTAGATTGAAGGGTCCACTAGGAACCTAAATGATTTGAAGAAATGAAGTATGAAAACTGTTCTTCCAGACACAAAGTCTGAAAAAGGGTGGGCTTGTCCATTCCTGGGTAGGAAGTCCATCTCGGAATGACTCAAAGGAAGCCAGAAAACTCCATCATGCTCAGTCCTTCTCCCTGTCTTATGCCTTCATCATACTGCGACATAAATTTTAAGTGATTTTGTTTTTCTTGGACTATGAACTCCTTAAGGTTAGGATAACTCTAAAATTGCATTTTCTATCATATTGCAATGCAGTGAAAAAATTTCAGAGTTTTGAAAGGCCACCAAACCACATATCCTAAAGGTTATCTGGTAACCAAAATAAACATACCTAGATTGCTCACCAGTTGCCAGGAATTAGCCCATTGTAATTCTATCAATTTCCTTCTTTAGAATAAAGGTGTATCCTGTGAGGTCACAACCCTGCATACCTATCACCCATGAGCACACAATGGGGAGAAAAGTTCTGAAATCATCAGCTACCTTTCATTCGGAAAGCATGTGGAGAATTACTGAGATTAAACTAATAAATCCCCCAGCAGTAACTTCAGCCTTTAATGAACTGCACAGTTAAAAAGGAAATGGAGTAAATGAAGGAAGGAGTAAATGTGCCGTTTTACAATGCAATCCAACTGATATTTTTTTTTCTCCTTTTTTCTTCAACTTTCTTCTTGTAAGTTTGACCTTTAAAACAATGTGTTTATTCATTAATATTTTTATGGATGAGGGAAAAATAGTTGGTTTTGAGAAGAGCTCTTCTGAACTGGAAGAACTAATTGGAAGTATTACCATCATGCAGAATAATAGATATTTAAATTTAATTCCCAAGGTGTTCAACTCTAGAAAACCACATGGTAATACCAAATACCAAGCTTCCATTCTCCTAAGATTTTCTTCCAAGAAGAAATACTAGATAAGAAATGTTCTGCAAACCCAAGTGGTCTCAGTAACCTGCTGGATTATAGTAGCTAATTTTTAGTTCTGGCAGCTAAAACAGAGACCCCAAACTATGATGGCTGAAGAGAGAGGCGCTTCCCTCTCCGCTCACAGTTCAGCTGAAAGTGGCCCAGGCTGCCTTGGTCATTCCTGTGTCGGGCACCTAAAGTCTTGGTTCTGGCTGCTCTGATACTCCTGGGTGTCCCTCTGCCACATCACCCAGTATGGCTTATACCATGTTTGCATTCCAGCCAGAGGGAGTTACAAAGGGTTAATGGAATTTCTGTCCCTTCCCCTTTCTGGCAACACCTGACACTTGCACATAACATTCCTGATCATCTCAGGTTGGCCAGTACTTAGCCAAGTGACTGTGTGCCCCTTCAAAATGAGGGACTTTATTACTGCAGAGAAGGGAGCATCAACCTTCGTGGACAATCCCAGTTTTTTCTCATGTTATCACTTCAAGTTTCTTCAAATATAGCCTTAATTACAGTCATCTCCATTTTGTAGGAATTGTTCTCTCTCTCTCTCTCCCTCCCTCCCTTCATGTCACCATCTGTGGATCTCTCTGGTCCCCTTCCCACTTGCTGAAAGTCTCCTTGATTGGCTTTTCATGAGTCTTAAGAATGACGCCACCAGCATATTCAAGTCCAGAATCAGATGGTCCATGGGACTTCATGCCCAAATACAAACAGAGCTAAAGACCTAAGCAACGTTGCGACCAATATTTTACTTTGAAAGCCAAGTTGAAAAATTTACATACCAGTGCTAAGGATTCCTCAGAGAATAGTCACTGACCCTGGGCTACCGTGGGTTTCTTCAGTACAGTTGCAAGCAAGCCACAATTCCTGTAGCAGGATCACCGTCACTCCTCCCTTACTCTGTATTTTAAAGTTGAATTTGCACTTTCTGAATTTCATCTTATTTTTTATTTATTCCTTTGTATTTTTCCCATTGTCCCTGGCTATAGCCTCAAGCTTTCCTCAACTCTTTCTTGGAAAGACACATGCTGTGCAGTGGACAGCACAGAGGCGGGCTGATCCATTCTGCCTGTCTATAGACGCCGTGTAAACACAGGCTTACAACCGTGCCTATAATTTGCACCAGTAGAGCTGTTCCTTTGGATAGCATCAGGTCCTCTGCTGTTTCCCCTCTGGAAAGGATAATATCTGAGCAGCCACTAACACACCAGGGTGGATTACATTTCCAAATTAGCTGGGCAGAGCAGAAATTAAAGAAAGGAGAGAGGTACTTTCCAATGAGGAACTGGGGTCCCAGATTTTAGAAAACTGTAGAATCATGCCCAAGGTGGTTAGTGGTGGGTGTCCGGAGAGGGGTGACCTTGGAGCTGCCCCACCTAATCTCTATCACTGCTCCTGCCCCACAGCGGCCCCGTTCTTCCATAGGTCCCTGCCAGCTCCCCAAAGGAATGCTGCAAGCCCCAACCCACTTCCTGGGGTATGTGAGTCCCTCCTACGCAGACGCTCTGTAGTCGGGCCTGATCAGAAGACACCAGCAGGAAGGAGGCTGTGAGAAGGGGAGAGAAGAGGGACTGAGCACCCAGGGGCTAATATCTCTCCTTTTGTGATTTGTCTATGATGGGCTCTGTCCATATATAAACTATGGAGCCAGGGCATAGTGCTTCTGTGGTTTACAAATATTGTCTCTTGGTGGAAGGAAGGGTAAAGTCTCCAGGAAGGTAATAACAGCACCTAAGCTCTATTGGGGGGCTCCCTGAATGCCAGACACAGTGCCCCAACATACACAGCCTCCTTTATCCTCACAGCAGGCTTGAAGGCATGTATTATTAATTCTGCTTTACAGATGAGAAAGCGAGGCGCTTAAAGGAGAAATAACATTCCCAAGCTCAGAAAGTTACTGAGTGACTGCAGGGGTTCAAAAACCGTGTCTGCCTGACTCTGAAGCACAAATACTTCGCAGAGGGCTCTTGCGCTCTAAGCCAGGAGCACTCAGCAGCCCATGGAAGCTGTAGCTCTTGCCTCCAAGTGCTCAGCTTAGGAAGTTTAAAATTTCTACCCACACAATGGGACAGTGATGTCACCCACCTCCAACCCCACCATCCTCACAAGGGTCAGGAACACCTGCTTTGCTCCAAAAAGACCCACAACTCTGAAGGGACACCCCTCCCCACCTCCCTGGCAGCATGAAGCCCAGTTTCTCTCCACCCCTCCCCACTGGGAAAGGAGAAATGCCCTGCATGTGGCTGTCAAACACTTTCCCACTTGAAGAAACAGGTGGAGTTGGGCGAGGAAAGCTACGGGACGTCCCTGATGGAGGCTGCAACCAGAGTCATGCAAAGACCCTCTGGGGTCCCCAGGATGTGAGTGAGAATAAGATCAGCATTATTCTGCTGCTCAGAGAGCTTACGGCGAGGGCGGGGACTGTGTCCTGTCCCTGTGGACTGCAAGCAGCCACTCGGACATCTGGCCTCTGACCTGCAAATGCAAACCAGCCCAGGGAGCGAAAGCACACTGTTCCCTGCAGCTGTCTCCTTGCAAAGACTGAAAACCTCTTACCATGGGTCCAATTAGCCCTTCTCAGGCTGGACCAGAGAACCCTCAGGAGACCCAGTGGTGTCTCTTTATGAATAATCGGAACTCTAGGATTATGTATCCCTCTTCACGGTTGCTACTGTTTATGTAATCATTTATTTATTTCACAGCCATGTTGTGACTTTCTCAATGTTGTGGTTATTCAGCCTCCCAAATCTCCCTTTTTGAGCAAATCTCCTTGGCACTGTGCTATTTCAAAGAACCTGCGGAGTTCTAGATGCTTCACCTTTGATAGGATGACTCCATGTACAGCTGCAATGCTTGGTTCCTCTGGGAATAGACCGCCCCTGACACAAGTCACAATCTTACACAAGGTGACGGTAGGCGTTAAGACTCATGGGTAAGGAAAGCACCCAAGCAAGGCAAGAGTTCAGAGCTTCATGGCTCAGAGGGGAGATAGGGCTAGGGTGGAAGCTGGAGCAGAGGCGGGGTAAGAGCTGGTGGTGGTGAAGCCCCTGCCCAGCCAACTGGACAGATCTGAATTGCCAACTGAAGTGGTCTGGTTCTCAGAAGATAGTCTATGCAGCAAAGTCAGGACAGATGGCATTAAGCAGGTTTTGCACAGCCTGCTAGGAGTTGGTGGTTTACAGAAAAAGGTTTGTAGATCATTACTTCTTGGGTTTAGAGGGAAGGAATTTCTGGCTCCTGGTAGTGTTATTATATGGCTGGGAATAGAACAACAAAAGCATTGAGCTTTTAGAGAAATTAATTTTGACTTTTAAAAGAAAGCCTTGGCCTAAGAGTGCAATGTAAGAGGTGGAAAATAAGCCTTTTGGAAGAGCTTGATTCAGAAAGGAAAGGAAAGTGGATCACAGGAGCAGCTCAGGGAGCTAAAGCAAGTGATTCACAGAACATCTTGAAAGCAGGTGAGGATGGGAGAAGACAGGACACAAATCATTAGCGCTGCACTTGCTGCTCCTCCCAGCCAAAAACTAAAGGAAGAAAATATTCTGCTACAAGTGTGGGATGACTGGTAGCAAATTTGCACCCAAGTAATTAATTACCCAGAGTATTTATCGTGCAATTAGAGTGTACTGGCACCAATTCTCACTTGTTCTCCTTTGTGTTTTCCAAGTGATGGGGCTGATGAATGAACCATTCCATACCAATATTTTCTTCATTCTTATCTCATACAATAAGTGCTTACTAAACCAATTAAATGAACAATAGATAAACCATAATTGTTACAGGCTTTTAATGATATAAATGTCTAGGTACAATCTGGTAGTTTCCTTTCTAATCATTTCTTTTACTTTCACTTTTTATTATGAAATATGCTGTATATACAATGGAGAATACGTGATGTATATAAATGCAATTTAAAGATGGGTAATATTGGATTGTGTAATCAACTGGAGTAAAACATCGCAGGTGCACTAAGGGCTCTGTGCACCCCTCCTGGCTGTCATGTGTCCTCCTTCCCAGGAAGATGAACCAACCCCCTTTGCTGAATTTGATTTCATCATTCTCCCGATTTCCTTATACTTTCTCTCTTTCAATCTTCCTTCCTCACTCCCTTCCATTTTTTCTCCCTCCCTCCCTTCCTTCCTTCTTTCCTCTTTTTTTCTTTCTTTCCTCTTTTCTTTCTTTCTTCTTCTTTCTTTCTTCTTTCTTTTTCTCTTTCTTTCTACCACAGCTGTGTGCATCCCGTAACATATATCACATAGATTCTTACCCTTATGTGACTGGTATCATGCAACAGGTTTGCTTTATCCCACATTATGTCAGTAATAGCTGTTATCATTCCATTTTACTCTAGAAGAGTTTTACATGGGTCTTCCAAATCTACTTATTCCTTCTTTAGTTGATGGGCATTTTGGATGTTCCCAGTTTTAGGCTATTTTGCTGCCTTGCACATACTTGTGTTTATCTTTTCACACACATGCATCATCCCAGCTGTATTCCTGACCAGAGGAAGGAGAAAGGCGAAGGAGAACATGTTTACCTCCTTCTTTCTATGTGCATATGTGTAGACCTCTGTTTACCCTCAAGGAGGCTGGGAAATGTAATTCCTTATTCAGAATAGCCATGTATCCAAGTGAAAATTTAGAGAAAGAAGAGAATAATGACTGGGAGTCCATGGCCTAATGTGTGAGAATGTGTGAGAAGGATGTCATTGTGGGGTATCACGTTCTATTTATTTTCATTAGATGGAGCTTTTAATGGTACAGTTTAAATCATCATACTTTTTTATGTTAAAGAGAAAAAATAAAATAAAAATAAAACAGGGTTTCAAAACAGGCTAAGAGGGGAATAACAATAATTAATATGTTGTGTATTGTTATCTTATTACTCAGAGTACAAGATATAGGCATGAAATATAATCAAAACAATATTAGCATAAACCTTTCTTTTCAATGAACTAAAAGAAACTAGCAGTATAACTATCATAACTATCTTGTGTATATATTCATTTTCCCTTCCTTCCTTTCTCCTTTCCCCCATCCTAGTTCTTTTTTCCTTTTCAACAATTTCTTCCCATTTCACAATATCTATTGTACATTTTGGATCTTATTTACTCTTTCAGCTTCTCACACTAGGGAGACAATACAATGTTTACACATGTGAGTCTGATTTATTTCACTTATGAGAATGGTCTCAAGTTGCATCCATTTACCTATAAAAGCCTCCAGTTTGTCCTTCTTTATGGCTGAGTAGTACTCCATTATATAAAAAGCCACATCTTTTTTATCCGTTCCTCAGTTGATGGGCATTTGGGTTGTTTCCAAGATTTAGCTATTACAAATTATACTGCTATAAATATGGGTTCACATGTATCACTGTGGTATGATGTTTTCAATTCTTCTGGGAAGATACCCAGAAGGGGAATAGCTGGATCAAATGGGACCTCCAATCCTAGTTTTTGGAGGAATCTCCACACTGATTTCCACAGTGGCTGTACCAGTCTACATTCCCACCAAAATGGAGAAGCGTTCCTTTTTCCCCACAACCCTACCAGCATTTGTTATTGGTTGATTTCTTGATGGTAGCCATTCTTTCAGGAGTGGGATGGAATCTCAATGTTTTTTTAATTTGCATCTCTTGAATGACCAATGATGTTGATCATTTTTTGATATATTTACTTGTTGTTTGTATTTCTTCCTCTGAGAAGTGTGTATTCATCTCAGATGCCTATTTTTGGATTGGGTCTTTGGATTTGGGGGGTCAATTCTTTATATGTTCGATATAAGTCCTTTGTCTGAGGGGATGTTGGCTAAATTTTTTCCCACTCTGTGGGTTGTCTTTTCACTCTGTTGGCGATTTCTTTTGATGTGCAAAATCTTCTTAATAAGATAAGATCCCAGTTGTTGATTCTTTGGAGTATGTCCCATGCAGTTTGGGTTTTGTTCATGAACTCTCTGTCTACACTTTTGTCTTTAAGATTTCTACCTATTTTTTCTTCCAGTAGAGTTAGTTTTTCTGTTTTAATATTTAGATCTTTGATCCATTTTGACTTTAATTTAGTGCGTGGTGATAGACATGGGTCTAGTTTTAGTCTTTGGCATTTGGAGAGTGAGTTTTTCCAGCACAATTTCCTAAAGAGCCTATCTTTCTTCCAGTGAACATGTTTGGCCCCTTTGTCAAAGATAAGGTGGCTGAGTGTCTTTGGAGTTGCTTCTGCATCTTCTATTCTGTTCCACTGATCCTCAGGTCTGATTTTTTTGCCAATACCATGCTGATTTTATCACAGTAGCTTTGTAATATAACTTCAGGAAAGGGATTGTGATGCCCCCTGCCTTGCCTTTGTTTCCCAGAATTGCTTTTGCTATTCTAGGTCTCTTCTGTTTCTAAATGAATTTTAGGAATGTTTACTCTATATCTGTCAGGTATGCTAATGGTATTTTGATTGGGATTGCATTAAATCTATATAACAATTTTGGGAGTATGGCCATTTTCACTATGTTGGTTCTTCCTATCCATGAGCAAGGGATATATTTCTATTTTCCGATATCCTCCTTGATCTTTTTTTTTTCAGAGTACTGTAATTTTCAATGTATAGATCTTTTACTTCCTTTGCTAGATTGATTCTTAAGTATGTCTTTTTTTTTTTTTTGGATGTTATTGTGAAAGGGTGTGGTTTCTCTAATTTCTCTCTCTGTGAGTTTGTTGCTTGTTTACAGGAATGCTATTGATTTTTGAGTGTTGACTTTGTATCCAGCTAAACTACTGAATTTGGTTATTAAATCTACAAGTCTTTTGGTGGAGTTTTTGAGGTCTTCTATGTAGAGTACCATGTCATCTGCAAATAATGGTAATTTAACTTCTTGTTTTCCTATCTTATTCCTTTTATTTCTTTCTCTTGTCTAATTGCTCTGGCTAATGTTTCCAGTACTATATTGAATAGAAGTGGTGATAATGTATATCCTTGTCTTGTTCCTGATTTTAGACTGAAAGCTTTCAGTTCTTGATCATTTAGCATGACATTAGCTGTTGGTTTGTCATAGATGGCTTTTATCAGATTGAGATAAAGACCATCTATTCTAGTTTTCTGTAGGGTTTTTATCATGAATGGGTGTTGGACTTTGTCAAAAGCTTTTCCTGCATCTCTTGAGATGATCATGAGATTTTTGTCTTTGGTTCTGTTAATATGGTGTATTACATTTATTGATTTGCATATGTTGAACCATCCCTGCATCCCTGGGATGGATCCTACTTGGTCATGATGTATAATCTTTTTGATGATTTGCTGCATTCTGGTTGCCAGTAACTTATTGAGGATTTTTGCCTCTATGTTCATTAGGGAGTCTGGCCTGTAGTTCTCTTTTTTGGTTGGATTCTTCTTTAGTTTTGGAATCAGGTAATACTTGCTCCCAGGAATAATTTTGGAAGTATTGCATCCCTTTCAATTTCCTTAAAGAGTTTCAGCATTTGTGGCATTAGTTCTCTAAATTTCTTGTAGCATTCAACAGTGAATCCATCAGGGCCTTGGCTTTTCTTTGTTGGTAGGTTTTTAACTATGTTTTTAATTTCATTGGATAATATCAGGTTATTTAGAACTTTTATATCTTCTTGATTTAGTTTTGGCTATTCAATTGTGTCTAAGAATCTGTCCATTCCTTCTGTGTTTTCCATCTTATTAGAATATAGATTCTCATAGTATGTATTAATGATCTTTTGGATTTATGTAGGACTTGTGATTTCCCCCTTTTCATTTTTAATTGCTGGAATTTGTGTTTTTTCTTTCCTCTTTTTGAAGAGGTTGGCTAATGGTTTATCAATTTCATTTATTCTTTCAAAGAACCAACTTTTTGATTCATTGATTCTTTTTATTGTTTTCTTAGTCTCCATTGCATTAATTTCTGCTCTTATCTTTATAATTTCCTCCCTCTTATGAGCTCTGGGTGGATTTGTTCTTCTTTTCCTAGAAGTTTGAGGTTCAACATTAGGTTGTTTATTTGAGCTCATTCTGTTTTCCTGATGTGAGAGTTAGTTGCTATCAATTTCCCTTGTAGGACTGCTTTCATTGCATCCCATAAGTTCTGGTATGTTGTATTGGCATTATTATTTAATTGTACACATTAGTTAATTTCTTCTTTAATTTCCTATGTGACTGATTGGTTGTTCAGAAGGGTGTTGTTTAATGTCCGTGTGCTTATCTGGTTTTTGTACTTTCTTTTGTCATTTATTTCCAGTTTCATTGCGCTATGGTCAGATAATATGCATGGGATTTGGTGTACACATTTTTGAGGAAAATGCAATGATATTTTCATTATGATGGTGGGCTTCCATATTTTTCTTTACAGTGCTACCCATTTTTATTTACATACTTTGAGGTTATCTGATAGGAACACATATTTATGTTTGTCCTGCTTTCCTGCCAACATGAACATTTATTCATATCATTTATTCATGTACATTGACCCTCTATGTCTCCATTAATGATTTTGCCCTCAAATCTCTTTTGTCTATTATAATTACAGTTAACTCAGATTTTGTAACTACTTACCCAGTACAATTTTTTTTTTCACTTTAACCTTGTTGCATTTTTGTTTTGTGTGTCTGAACATAATATAGCTGAATTTTATCAGCAGTCTAACCAGATTTTTCACTTAAATTTGGGGATAGTAGTCCATTTACATTGATCAAGTTTACTGATGTATTTCAATTCATTTCTACTATCTTATTTTATGCTTTATGTTTTTTGCAACTCTTTCTATAGATCTCTCTTCCCTTTCCCTTTATTGACTTATTTTGGCCTGTTTATATAGTCTACTTTTATTTTTTCATTGTTTGCCCTAGAAATTTTAATTTTCATATCACTCAGAAAAATCTAATCTTAGTTTTTTCTTTGGAAAAATGTGAGAACTTTAACTTCTGACACATATGTACTGTTTTCTAGTGTGTATGTCATCTCCCACAGTCTACAGAGTAGGGGTTAGTACAGTTGTCTTAAACAATAGAAATCTAAGTTGACAGTGATCTTTTCTCAGCCTGTGGAACATGTTATTCCATCTTCTGTCTTTTTATTATTGTTGAGATGTCAGGTGTCAAGTCAGTCTGCCAATAGTTTTATTTTTAAAGTAATCTCTTTCTTCTCCCTAGCAGATTAAAATATTTCAGAGTATAAGATCTTCTCCTTGACTTTGGTAACCAGAAATTTAACAATGATAAATCCAGACTTTTTGTTTTGTTATTCTTTGATTTACCCTTCTTGAATATGAAGACTTATTATATCTCTTACCAGTTCTGGAAAACTCTTCTCTATTGTCTCTTCAAACTTCACCTCTTTTCCATCCTATTATCTTCTTCTGCAACTCTGGTTAGATCATCTCAATTTATTGTCCATTCCCTTAGCCTCCCTTCCAAATTTTCCATTTCTTTGTTTCACTGAGCTAATTTTTGTGTAACTCTTTTTCAGATCTGTATTTCAATTAGTAACTTCTCACTTCAACCATGGCTAAGCTACTGTAAAATCACCTATCAAGTTTGTAATGTCAGTTACATTCTTTGTATTTCCAGCAGCTGTATTTTTTAAAAACTTGGTTAATAAAATGTAATAATCTTTTGTTCCTTGGTATTAAAACATTTTTATATTTAAGCATTTTGAATATATTTGCTTTATATTTTATGTCTTTTAATTTCTCTATCTGCAGCATTTGCACGTCTACTTGCTTAGTTAGTGTGTTTAGTTTTTCTCCTTTCCTTCCTTCCTTTCTTCCTTCCTTCCTTTCTTTTTTTCTTTTAGTACGGGAGATTGGGCCTAGAGCTTTCATATTGGACTACTTCCCTGCCTTTTTGTATTTTCCATTTTGAGACAAGTTCTCTCTAAATTGCCCAGGTGGGACTCAAACTTGTGACACTTTTGCCTCAGCCTCCCAGAGTGCTGGGATCACAGACGTGTGTCATCATGCTTGGGTAGATAATTTTCATTTAAATTTTCAGCTTGAGATTTCTTGGAAGTGTTGGTGCAGATTCCTGCCCCAAGTCTTCGTGAAGGATGCTCTTGTTGGCTAGGAATTCTTTTTTTTTTTTTTTTTTTTTTTTTTTTTTTTTTTGGTGGGTACCGGGGGGTCGACCTCAGGACCTCGCGCGCCAGCAGGCACCCGTGCCACTGAGCGATATCACCGGCCCCTTTTTCGTATGTGGGATCCGGGAGTCGAACTCGGGCCCTCATGCTTGCCAGGCAGGCGCTTAAGCCGCTGAGCCATCTCACCGGCCCTGGCTAGGAATTCTTAAGAGAATTCTTGCACCTTATTTTCTCCACTACTAACAATCAGGGCTAAGGGCCGGTGAGATGGCTCAGCGGCGTAAGTGCCTGCCTTGCAAGCGTGAGGGCCCGAGTTTGACTCCCGGATCCCACATACGAAAAAGGGGCCGGTGATATCGCTCAGCGGCACGGGTGCCTGTTGGCGCGCGAGGTCCTGAGGTCGACCCCCCCGGTACCCACAAAAAAAAAAAAAAATCAGGGCTAAAACGAGTAAGGATCTCTATCATCCCTATGAAATATGGAACTTCTCCAGTTTGCCTCTGATGGTCTGGTCTTTTTGTTGCTGTAACCTCATTAGGTGGTGGAAGGAGGACCCACTGTATGGAACCCAGACTTTTCTCCTACCCCCGCCTCTATTTTCAGTCCATTAAAACCTCAGTTATGGGACACTGGGAATTAACAGATGTCTCAATGACAGAGTCATTCTTACCTCTTAGCTCTTAGATTTGTGTATTCCCATTGATTTGGAGTTTTGAGCATTTCCTTTATTTTCTTAACAGGCTCAACCATAACTTTAAAAAGATACTTTCTTCCTGAACAAGGCAAAGATGTCCATTCTTACTTTTATTTGATATAGATCTTTAAATTTTAGTCAGAGAAAGTAGGCAAGAGGAAAAGTAAAAGGGATACAAACAGGAAAGAAAGAAGTCAAATTATCTTTGTTTGGAGATGGTATGACCCTATACTTAAAAGACCCAAAGTACTCTGCCTAAAGACATTTAGAGCTGATAAATGAATTCAGCAGTGTAGCAGGATATAAAATCAACATTAAAAAGTCAATAGATTTACTACATTACAATAATGGACTAGCTGAGAAAGAAGGCAGAAAAACAACTCCATTCACAACAGTTTCAAATAAAATAAAATACTTAGAGATCAAACTAACCAAGGAGGAGAAAAAACTCTACAATAAAACTTCAGAATAATGAATAAGGAAATTGAAGAAGACACCAGAAGATGGAACAACCTCCCATGTTCATGGATTGGCAGAATTAATACTGTTGAAATAGTCATATTACCAAAAGCAATCTATAAATTCAGCAGAATCCCCATCAAAATACCAGTGACATTCCTCACAGAAAAAAAAAAAAAACTCTAAAGTTCATGTGAAAATACAAAAGACTGAAAACAGCCAAAGCAATCCTAAAATCCTGAACATCAAAAACAAGCGTGGAAGCCTCATAATACCTGATTTCAAATTACACTGCAAAGACATAGTAACAAAAACGGCATGTTATGGGCACAAAAATAACTCACAGACCAATTGAACAGAATAAGAAAACAGAAACAAGCCCACACTACTGCCATCTGCTTCTGGACAAAGGAGACAAAAATATACATTGGAGAAAAGACAGCCTCTTTAATAAATGGTGCTGGGAAGACTGGATACCCACTTGTAGAAGATTGAAACTAGATCCCTATTTCTCACTCTGTACAAAAAATCAATTCAAACTGGATCAAACATCTTAGTATTACACTTGAAACTCTAAATTTATAAAAGGAAACACTGGGGGAAACCCCTGGCTCTGACAAAGACTTTTTGTATATGACTCTGAGAATACAAGAAATAATAGCAAGAATCAACAAGTCAAATTTTAAAGTTTCTGTACAGGAAGGAAAACATTCAAGAGAGTGAAGAGACAGCCTACAGAATGAGAGAAAATTTTCACCAGGTACTTTTCCAAAGAGGGTTAATATCTAGAATATATAAAGAACACAAAAACTTAACACCAAAAAGTCAAATACCCCCAGCAATAAATGGACAAAAGAAGTGAACATGTACTTCTCAAAAGAAGTACAAATGTCTAATAAGTATATGAAAAATGTCCAACAGCACCCCCCATAGACCAGATGGAGCTGGGCCCCCAACTGACTCTGTGCTTTGGACTCCAGGTCTTGGCCATGGCCACCTACCAACTCTCAGCTAGCTCTGCATTTTGTTTCCCTCTTCAGGGAGCAGCAGAGGTATCAACCAACCAGCTGACCTGACCGTGGGCAAGGCCAACACCTGGGGATGGAAGAGGAGACAATATAGTAAGCTGCCAGCTTGTCTTGACTGTCCACCAACTCCAGGCTGGCTCTACATTTTGCTTCCCCATGGCTTGTGGCAGCAGAAGTGTGGGCTAAAAACCTGACCTGAGCTCAGATGAAGACAATGGCAGGAGAAAGAAGGTAACCCCAGCAGACCTAGGGAGAAAGTACAGACTTGGCCAACAGCAACAGTGATTCCAGTGTCAACCTCCCAGAGTGACTGGGTGACAGAAAACCATGGGAGACTGCCATAGAGAGGGTGCAGGTTAGACACAGACCTTATGAAAAGTTTAAGCTGAGGCCAGAACAGGGTCCCGCCCTCCATAATGAGAAACCAGGCCCGGCAAGTGTCGACATTAAGTCCAACAGTCTGCTTGAACCTCTGCTCTGCAGCCTACATCCGCCAGAGATCAGAGGGCTGATTCCTTCTCTTGTCTACCAAGGCGAGCAAGGACAGTTACCACAGTTTTGGCTGAATAGACAGAAGGGCCTCTGGCGCCAGGAGGCAACTCAAAAGTCACAGGCCCTAAAGCTAGGTGGAGAAGTCAAGACTTGCTGGATTCCAAGACTGCGGATCCTGGGAAGAAACCACTCATTCAGAAACAAGAGAGATTTGTTCGACTCAATCTTTTAAAAATTTTAAAATTTTTTTATTCTTCCTTTCTTTCCTTCATTTTTTTTTAGGGGTTCAGAGTTTTGCTCCCTTTCATCTCTCTTTTTTCTTTTTTTTCTTCTTATCTTTCATTTCCTGTATTTTGTACTCTTTTCTTTTTTCTTCCTTTTCTTGTATGTTCATTTCTGTGACTATTTTCTAATACTCTTAATTTCTTTGTACTACCCAATAGGACCCCCTATCTCACTTTTCTCTCCTTTTTTCTCATATTTCATTAATTTTTCAAATTTGACTTTTTCATTATCTGGGTCCCCACCCACTCTACCTTTTCTGTACTACCTTTGCTAGTATAACCATTAAGCTTGTGAATCTTTAGATATCTAGCTAACTCTGCTATTGCTGTTGAATACTGCTCTATTGTTAGTGAAGGTAAAGTAGTACCATTTAGTAAATATTTACTATAGGTGAAAATTTGGTTTGTCTTCGTATTTATACTATAATTATAGATATCTTTTCAATGGTTAAGGATGGTACATTATTGATTCATAAATTATGTCAATATCTAGTTTGTTTTTGATGCTAGCATTTTTACTGATTTTATTACTATAGCCAAAGGTAACATAGTTGCTATCAGTTGGTTTTCTCTGGATGTCAATATCTGAATTGTTGCATGTTATTAACAATACTGTAGCCCATTCGCAGAGAACTGGGCACTGGAAAAAGTACACTGCATCCTCCCTCCCAAATAAATAGAGGTGGCTGGATCCTGGTCAGAGGACAATAGTAGCAATGCCCAGAGAGCAACCCTGAGAGGCAGACATTAACTACAGAGGTCTCCATACTAAAAACAAACCTTTCCACTATAAGCAACTTGCAAGACTCAGCACAACAAAGCAAATAAATAAAAACCTAGGAACAGAAAAGACAAGGCAACAAAATGCCTCCCCAAACTCCCATTCAGCCAACGCTGATCCATGGGGCATTTAAAGGGAGTAAATAAAAAGCCACATAAGCCTCAAAAGGATAACAGAGAAGATAACAAAATAGATTAATAAGATTATCTTATCGAGGATTTTCACATCTGTTCATTAGGGAAATTGGCCTGCAATTCTCTTTCTTAGTTGGGTCCATCTCTGGTTTTGGTATCAGGGTAATGCTTGCTTTATGGAAGGAAGTTATACAGATTGAACAGAAATCAATGAAATTAAGATAAAAAAAGTATAAAGAATCAAAGGATCAAAGAGATGGTTCTTTGAAACAATAAAAAAGTAGGAAGAAGACCAAGATGGCAGAGTGGTAAGCAGCAGAGAAAGAGCCTCTCTGAGAGTCGCCATCCAGACACTGGAATAAAGCAATGTGAGGAAGAAAAGAAGGAGGGAAGTGGGTCCCCTGGACCCAGGAAGGATCTGAAGTGTGAATTGAAGCCCAGAGAGAGAGTGAAGAGAGAAACTTCAGCGAAGAAGGAGGAGGTTGCTAGTGGCACCTTCTCTCTGAGAAGGGACTCACTGTGCGAAAGGAGTGGTTCAAACCTGTGGACACATGGTGACTGCTGGCCCCAGAGGCCTCCATGGAGAGACACACAGTGGAAGGGAGCAGCAGACATGAGCCGCTGCACTGTTTGGTGGTGAATGCTAAGGGCTCAGTCACCCCACGGGAGAGAGTGGTTGGCTGGGAGCCATGTAGAAGAAGAGCTGACTGAGCTGAGAACTCAGAGCAGCTGCCAGTTCCATCTAGAGGCTCCCGGCTGGGCTCAGGCTGATGGAAGGTGCGCTGATGGTTGTAGGCCAAATGAGTCTGGTCTCAGCCAGAAAATACAGGCTCATTGAGATTATCCACTACCCTGCCAAAAGCTACTGCTGGCTTGCTCGATAGACCGGCATGGATCAGGACTCTGTCTCCACACGTTGTCTACCAGTGACAGCAGAGACAAACCTGGAAGTGGACTTTTTCTTTTCTTTTTTTTTTCTTCCTTTCTCTTGTTTGTTTTTTGTTGTTGTTGTGGCTTTTTTATTTTCTCCTTCATTGTTTGATCTTGTTTTTATATGAGTGTGAATGGAGTTTCTAGCTTCTTTGTGGTTGTGGTTCTGTTCTGTTCATTTTATCCCTTCCTTTGCTCTTTCCCTCCAGTCTTCTGCACTAGTTTCCCAAAGTTAGCATGATTACCCATTGTCCTCCAGCCTTACTTCTAATTTCTTCCTCTTCTTCCACTTCTCTATTTTCTCCTTAACCCATTTTAAATTTTAAACCCTGAGGACAAAGATGACATATTAAGGACTTCTACACTGCATATAATTTTCTGGTTTGTTTTAAATTCTGTTATATAACCACAAATCCAGTTTATACAGTTAAAAGCAACAAATTACTGGTTAGCTCAGTCTGTCATTTTCTAGACTGCATTTGATGCTTTTGGTACCACTATAGCCAAAAGTGAAATAATTGTTCTAAACAACTGTTCCTCCTGGTATTCCATGACTGAGATTGACTAAGGGTCACAGAAAATAATGTGGCACAGTACCAAAGAACCAAGGACTGGGCCAAACAGGCAGCAATTTCTCATCTCCAACAAATTGAAGAGGTAGGATCTTGTAATAGACTCAAACCCCCCAAATAAGCTACACCTGGAAGATACCTCAGAGAAGTAGTCATCTCCTAAAGGTTCTAAACACGAGCAACAAAGCAACCCACCATAGGCAATTTATAGGCATCACGGCAGGAATTATACTAAAGAAAGAAAAGAAAATGAGAAGACACTTAAACAAGATGCAACCCCAGACATCCAGTTCACCAAAGGCAAACACAGGGGACAAGGAGGTGGCACTATCCGAAAGCCACCACCTGGCCTCTCTGAAGTAGTAACAACAAAGCAACTGGATAAGACTCTGTAAAAAATCAAATCAGAAAGAATTTCTCAGATAACTACATTGATGATGTCCACAATGAAGACCATGCTTAGGGACTCTAGAGCAGATACAGACAAAAAAAAATAGATGAGCTTAAGAAAATTATGGAAGTCATGAATGCTCAGCATAGGAAAGAAATGGAATCCATAGAGGAGATTCAAGCAGATATCCAGGAGAATAAAAATTCCACTGAAAGTATTCACAACAGATTAAGCCAATGTGAGGACAGGATCTCAGATATAGAAGACAGGCCTGTAGTTAGTGACCATGAAAAGAAAGATTTCTTAAAAATAGCAGGGGACCATGAGAAATCAATCCAGGAGCTGCTAGATGAGGCAAAGAAGAATAACTTATGATTCATTGGAGTTAATGAAAGAGCAGGAGATTGCACAAATGATATTTAAAAAAAAACTGTTTATAGATGTCATGGCAGAAAACTTCCGTGGCAGAGAAAAATAATTTGACATACAGGTAAGTGAAGCATATAGAACTCTAGTTAGCTACTATAAAAAAAAAAAAAATCTACAGCCAGGCATATCATAGTCAAGATTCCAGAAATTCAACACAAGAATAGAATCTTAAAAGCTGTTGGGGAGGGCCGGTGATAAAGCTCAGTGGCACAAGTTCCTGCTTGGCAAGCACGAGGTCCTGAGTTTGGTTCCCGGTACCAACATAAAAAATAAATAAATAAAATAAAAAATAAAAGCTGTTAGGGAAAAGAAATAAATCATCTATAAAGGAAAGCCCATCAGAATCACAGCTGACTTCTCAACCAAACCCTCAAGTCAAGGAGAGCTTGGAGTGAAGTATTTCAAGTTCTAAAGGAAAACAACCTTCAACCCAGATTGAGGTACCCCGCAAAACTATCTTTCAAAACTGATGGAGAAATAAGACACTTCCATGACAAAGAACATCTGAGGAAATTTATGACCACCAAACCAGCACTCCAGAATGTTTTGAAGGACATTCTAGAAAGGGATAACAAGGACTACAACTCCAGGAACCCCAACAGAAGGAATCCACGAGGCAAGGCAAACAATTAAGCAGAGGGAGGGTAATAAAAAAGAGGGGGAGCCAACAACAGGAAAATAACATGACAAGGATAAGTCAATACACATCAGTTCTAACCATCAATGTTAATGGTTTCAATTCACCAATCAAAACACAGACTGCAGAATGGATCAAGAAGCAAGATCCAACAATATTCTGCATACAAGAAACACCTTTAAATCAAAAAGAAATTCACAGGCTGAAAGTCAAAGGATGGAAAACAATACTCCATATGACAGGAACCCAGAAAAAAGCAGGAGCAGCTATTCTATTTGCAGACAAAGTGAATTTCAAGCCAAAACTGATTAAAAGAGATAAAGAAGGTCACTACATCCTTGTAAAGGGAACAACCCAAGAAGAAGAGATTACAATCATAAATATGTATGCAACAAATACCAGTGCACTTAACTATATAAAACAAATATTAATGGCATGAAAAAATCAAATAAGCACTAATACATTTGTATTAGGGGATCTCAATCCCCACTGTCACAAAAAGACAGATCAACTAGATGAAAAAGCAACAATGAAATATTAGAACTGAACCAAACTTTTGAACAAATGGACTTAGTAGATGCCTACAGTGTTCCACCCCACAATATCAGAATACACATTCTTCTCAGTAGTACATAGAACATTCTCCAAAATAGACCACATACTAGCTCATAGAACATGTGTAAATAAATGCAAAGGAGTTGAAATTACCCATGCATATTATCAGACCATAGTGCAATAAAATTTGAAATCAATAGCAAAAGAAAACACGAGAACTTCCTAAACTGAACAACCAATGGGTCACAGATGAAATTAAAGAAGAAATTAGACAGTTTCTACAATTGAATGATAATGACAATACAACCTACCAGAACTTATGGGACACAATGAAAGCAGTCTTAAGAGGGAAATTTATAGCAGTAAATATCCATATCAGGAAAACAGAGCAAGTGAAAATAAACAACTTAATGGTGACCCTCAAATTTCTAGAAAAAGAAGAGCAGGCTAAGCCAAAAGCTCATACAAGGGAGGAAATTATAAAGATAAGAGCAGAAATTAACACATTGGAGAATAAAAAAAAATACAAAGAATCAATGAATCAAAGAGTTGGTTCTTTGAAAGATTAAATAAAATTGACAAACCCTTATCCAACCTTATCCAAAAAAGGAAAGAAAAGACTCAAATGCATGCAATTAGGAATGAAAAGGGTGAAATCACAACAGACCCTGCAGAAATCCAGAAAATCATCTATACCTACTTTGAAAACTTGTATTCTAATAAGACAGAAATGCAGAAGAAATAGACAGATTCCTAGATACATGTGAATTACCAAAGCTGAATCAAGAAGATATAAAAATCCTAAATAAGCCAATATCAATCAATGAAATTTAAGATGTAATTAAATACCTACCTACAAAAAAGAAAAGCCCAGGCCCTGATGGATTCACTGCTGAATTCTACAAGAAATTTAGAAAAGACTTAACAGTACTAGTGTTCAAACTCTTTAATGTAATTGAAAGGGAAGCAATACTCCCAAATTCATTCCTGGAAGCAAGTATTACCCCGATACCAAAACCGGAGAAGGACCCAACTAAGAAAGAGAATTATAGGCCAATCTCCCTAATGAACATAGATGCAAAAGACTCAACAAGATACTGGCAAACAGAATGCAGCAAATAATCAAGAAGATTATACACCATGACCAAATGGGATTCATACCAGGGATGCAATGATGGTGCAACATACTAGCAAAGGCAATTCTGGGCAACAAAGGCGAGGCAGGGGACATCACAATCCCTGACTTGAAATTATGCTATAAAGCTACTGTGATAAAACAGCATGGTACTGGCCAAAAAACAGACCCGAAGATCAATGGAATAGATTAGAAGATGCAGAAACAACTGCAGACATACTAAGCCACCTTATCTTTGACAAAGGTGCCAAACACATTAACTGAAAGAAAGATAGCCTTTTTAATAAATGGTGCTGGAAAAACTGGCTCTGCACATGCCAAAGATGAAAATTGGACCCATATCTTCCACTATGCACTAGACTAAATTTGAAATGGATCAAAGATCTAAATATTAAAAGAGAAACATTAAATCTGCTGGGAGATAGAATAGGTAAAATTCTTGAAGACATTGGTGTAGGCAAAGTCTTTATGAAGAAAACCCCGATCACGCAGGAACTATCACAAAGAATCAACAACTGGGATCTCATCTTATTAAAAAGCTTTTGCACAGCAAGAAAAACCACCAACAGAGTGAAGAGACAACCCACAATGTGGGAAAAATGTTTGCAAGCTGTTCCTCAGACAAAGAATTACTATCAAGAACATGAAAAGAACTCAAAAAATTCAGACCTCACAAATTTAAAGACGCAATCCAAAAATGAGCATCTGAGATGAATACATACTTTTCAGATGAAGAAATACAAACAGCAAATAAATATATGAAAAAATGTTCAACATCATTGGTCATTCAAGAGAGGCAAATTAAAACAACACTGAGATTCCATCTCACCCCAGAAAGAATGGCAATTATCTATAAATCAACCAATAACAAATGCTGATGGGGCTGTGGGGAATAAGGAAACTGTCTCCACTGTTGGTGAGAGTGTAGACTGATGCGAACACTGAGAAAATCAGTGGCGATTCCTCCAAAAACTAGGATTGGATGTCCCATTTGACTCAGCTATTCTCCTTCTGGGTATCTTCCCAGAAGAATAAAAAACATTGCACCACAGCAATATATGTGCACCCATGTTTATAGCACCACTATTTGTAATAGTAAGATCTTGGAGACAACTCAAATGCCCATTAACCGAGGAATGGATAAAAAAGATGGTATTTTTATACAATGGAGTACTACTCAGCCATAAAGAAGGACAAACTGGAGGCTTTTATAGGTAAATGGATACAACTCGAGACTATACTCATAAACCAGATGCACATGTGTAAACATTGTATTGTCTCTCTAGTGTGAGAAGCTGAAAGAATAAATAAGATCCAAAATGTACAATAGATATTGTGAAATGGGAAGAAATTGTTCAAAAGGAAAAAGGAACTAGGATGGGAGAAAGGGGAAAGGAAGGAAGGAAAAATGAATATATACACAAGATAGTTATGATAGTTATACTGGTAGTTTCTCTTAGTTCAAAAGAAAGGTTTGTACTAATGTTGTTTAGATAACTGAATAACAATATCTTGTACTCTGAGTAACTAATTTAAAGATACAATATGCAATGGATTAACCATTGTTACCATCCTATTATCTTGTCTTGAAATTTCGTTCTATTTTTTTCTCTTTAAAATAAAAAAGTAGACAACCCCTTAGCCAATCTTACTGGAAAAAGTAAAGAAAATTCCCAAATCCATACAATTAGAAATGAAAAAGGTGAAGTTACAAGGCACACTGCCAAAATCCAGAACATTATCAGCAACTACCTCCAAATCTGTACACCAATAAATTAGAAAATTCAGAAGGAATGGATAGATTCCTAGATACATATGAATTGCCAAAACTGAACCAAGATTTCAAAACCCTGGATAATCCAATAACAGAAGTGAAATTGGTACAGTAATAAAAAAAAAAAACTTATGAACTAAGAAAAGCCCATGTCTGGATAAATCCACTGCTGAATTCTATAAGAACTTCAGGGAATGTCCAACAGCAATACTCCTCAAACTCTTAAATGAAATTGGAGGGAAGTAGTACTTCCAAAGTTATTCCTGGGTGATGTCATTGCCCTGATTTCCAAACCAGACAAGGGTCCAGCCAAAAAATAAAGCTAAAGTTTAGTTTCTTTGATGAATATATACACAAAATTCCTCAACAAGATACTGGCAACAGAATGCAAGAAATCATATACCATGACCAAGTAGGCTTCATCCCAGGGATGCAAGGACAGCTCAACACAGGGAAAATAATAAATGTAATATATCACATAAGTAGAAGCAAGGACAAAAAACACACGATCATCTCAGTAGATGCAGAAAAAGCCTCTGACAAAACCCAATATCCATTCATGACAAAAATCCTGAAGAAAATAGGTAAAGAAGGACCTGAGGTCAATCCAAGAAAAGCCATTTATGACAAACCAATGGCCAACATCATATTAAACAGGGAGACACTGAAGTCTTTCCCTCTAAAATTAAGAACAAGACAAGGATGCCTGTCCACTATTACCAGTCCTGTTCAGTATAGTTCTCAAAACAGCCTGAACATTCAGGTAAGAGAAAGAAATAAAAGGGATATGGATAGGAAAGAAAGAAATCAAATTATCATTATTTGCAGATGACATGATCCTCTACAAAGAAGACCCAAAAATTCCATTGAAAGATCCTAGAATTAGGAGTTAAATTCAGCAATGTGGCAGGACATAAAATCAACATACAAAAATTAATAGTGTTCATGTACACTAATAATGAATTCCCTGAAAAAGAAGCTAGGGAAAAAATATGATTCATAATACCATCAAGAAATATTAAATACTTAAGTATTAACCTAACTCAGGAAGTGGAAGACCTCTGCAGTATTCTGAGAAAGGAGATTGAAGAGGACATCAGATAATGGAAAGATATCCCCTGTTCCTGTATGGGCAGAACAATAAAGTCAAAATGGCCATACTTCCAAGACTGATATACAGATTTAATGCAATCTCAACCAAAATACTGATAGCATTCGTCCCCAAAATGAAGAAAACAGTCCTAAAATTTATATAGGACAAAAAGAGATCCAGAACACCAAAAGCAATCCTAGGTAACAAGAGCCAAGTTGGAGGCATCACAGGTCCAGATTTGAAATTACATTACAAGACTACAGTGATAAAAACAGCACGGTACTGGCAAAAAAACAGACATGATGATCAATGGAACAGAACAGAGGATCTAGAAACAATTCCAAGTTCATTTAACTACTTGATATTTGACAAAGCGGCCAAAAACATACACCGGATGAAAGATAGCATATTTAATAAATAGTGCTGGGTAAACTGGCTATCCACATGGAGAAGATTGAAGTAGACCAATATCTCTCATCATGTACTCAACTAAAATCAATGTGGATCGGAGATCTAAATGTGAAAACAGAAACGTCTAATCTACTGGAAGGTAAAATAGGTAAAATTTAAAGTTGCAGGCATGAATAAGACTTTCTAAGCAGAAGACTAGTTGCACAGGAAATAATACCAAGAATCAACAAATGGCATCATATCAACTTAAAATGCTTCTGTACAGCAAAAGAAACAACCAACAGTGTGAAAAAACAACATACAGAATGAGGAAAATACCAGATATTCCTTAGACAGAGGACTAAAAATTAGGATATATAAATAACTCAAAAAATTAGACACCTCAAAATAAAAGACCAAATCAAAAACAGGGCAACTGAAATAAACAGACTCTTTCACAGAAGTACAAATGGCCAATAAATACACGAAGCTATGCTCAACATTGCTGGCCATTAGAGAAATACAAATTAAAACAACACTGACATTCCATCTTATCCCAGAAATAACAATTATCAATAAATCAAATAATAACAAAGGCTGGCAAGACTGTGGAGAAAAAGGAATGCTTCCACATTGTTGGTAGGAATGTAAACTAGTACAATGACTATCAACATGGACATTCCTCAGAAAAACTATAAGTAGAAAATCCACTCAACCCAGCTATTCCCCTTTTGGCATCTTCTAAAAAGAGTTAAAGACATCATATTAAAGGGATACATGCATAACTATGTTTATAGCAGCACAACTCATAATAGCTAGATCTTGGAAGCAGCCTATGTGTCCATCGACAGATGAATGAATGAAGAAAATGTGGTATTTACACACAGTGGAGTAGTACTTTGTCATAAAGCAGTATAAATTTGAGCCATTTGTAGGAAAACGGATGCACCTTGAGACCTTAATATTAAGCAAAATAAAACAAACATACAGCTTAAATATCATATGGTTTTTCTTATATAAGAAACCCAAAATACAAATAAAGAGCAAAATAAAAGATAGATAATGCAAAGTATTGAGATAGATTTTCTCAAATGGGAAGTAGATCAAGTGGTGGCAGGAGAGGGAAAGGAGGGGTATAGAAGGGAGCAGAAGAGAATTAAAAAAAGAATTAAGATATGTACATGTACCAGTCCCCACAAGGAATGCAATCATTGTGTACTGCAAACATGTACTAATAAAAAGAAAAAGTGTTGAACATCTTTAGCCATTAGGGAAATGCAAATCAAAACTACACTGGGATTCCGTCTCACTGCAGTTAGACTGCTTGTCATTGAGAATACAAAGAAACTATACGTGCTGGTGGGAATGTAAATTAGTATAGCCACTATGGAAATCAGTATGTAGGCTCCTCAAAAAAGTAAAAGAAGAGCTATATTTTACCTGATTATTCCATTCTTTGGTGTACACCTGGTGGAATTAAGGTCAGCATATTATGGGATACCTGCATACCCATGTATATTGTGGTACCTTTCATAATGGTCAAGATATGGAACCAAGCTTGGCCCATCAACAAATAAGTGGATAAAAAGAATGTACTTGTATTATTCAGCCATAAAGAATGATGAAATTCTGTCATTTGTAGGAAAATAAATGGATCTGGAGGCCATCATGTTGGATGAAATGAGCCAGACTCAGAATAACAACTATCACTTTCCCCCGTAATATGTGGAATCTAAAGCAGATGACAAGAAAGTAAAGGAAAATTACTATTAGGCAAAAGAAAAGAAATAAGGGGGGATATAAGGGCAGGTGATGGGGGAATGTATATGTGCAGAATATACATGTGCATCACAAACACCCCTCCATGAGTGATGCTAAGGGTGTGGGTGGGGAGGGGGCTGATAGGGCTAGAAACGAGCAAAGTATATTATGTGCATGTACAAATCTCCCAAGATGAGAATCATAAATCTGTATAACCAATAAAAAAGAGTGAGAAAAGACCATCCTCTAAAAAAGCATATTTTCGTGTATTTTTATCCTATATTTTTAGATGTTTAGTACTTGACAAGCTTCCTGCCATTTTGCTGAAGAGATTTTCCTAATATTTTTTAGGTTACATCTTTAGGATTTAGTTAGAATGGTTCTTTGTAACAAAACAAAAATCTCTGGCGTCACAGTCTCCCAAGAGTGGACTGACATGGCGTTTGAATGATTTTAAACTGTCTCATGAGCTCTGGAAAGCTTTCTATCACAGGCAGTCTGACTGCTGAAACCAAGAAAGACAAACGTCGCCTCTCTTGGCACCGTTGTAATATGAGTGCAGCAGAGCATCTAAGGTAACTTCATGTCCACACTTTCTGGTCTCCACACCCTGTGCAATCAGCCCCTCCCCTGCTTGAGCATGAGCGGGACATGTGACTCGCTTTTAACCAATAGAATACGGCCAAGGGGAAGTGCTGCAACTGGTTACACACAAGTCTGATGTCTGCCTGGCTCACATGCCCCGCTGGCTTTAAAGAAGTAAGTTGCCTGGTAGTGAGCTGTCTGTTAAGAGGGCTATGGAAGGCGCTGAAGCTTCCTCTAGCCAGCAACTGGTAAGAAGCTGAGCTCTCTGCCCCACAGCTGGATAACTGGCTTCTATCAACAACTGTGTGAGCTTGGAAGCAAACCCTTCCTCAGGGGCGCCTAAATGAAACCCTAGCCCTGGCCAACACCCGGGCTTCTGCTCTGTGAGCAATCTGGAAGCCCAGAATCTAAGCCACCCAGACTCCTGTCCCACAGAACCCAAGAGGTGGTACATGTGTGCCCTTTCCACTTGCTGAGTTGGTGGCATTTGTTACACAGCAGCAGGTAACTAATGCAACTTGTGCTGCTATGTTGAAAAATATTGTGGATCTAAGCTTGGGCTGAGCAGGGGCGAGTGCAGTGGTCACTGGGGACGTGCTGGATAAAGAACCAGGCGGAGCAGGTGTGCTCGTTACTTTCAACCCCTAACCTAAACTATCAGAGGTCCTTATATGGAGACCTTAGTGTCCATCTGAGCAGTCCAGATCACGAACAATCTGAGGGTTCAACACATGGCCCACAGCCTATTACTTATTAGCCAGAATTTTCTTAAAGTTCTTTATCTTATGAAACAGTGGGGACCCCACTTACTTGCCATCATTTATAGCTAACTCTCACCAGATATCATGTTCATACACTTGGATTAACTAGTAAGTGTTATTACACCAAATGCAATTATTGTATAATCTTGAGCCTTTTGATGTTAATTCGGTTGCACTAAAGCATCATAAACAATGATGGTCAAAAGTAAAATAATTTGAAATAAAGACTTCAGGGTTTAATTAATATTTTAGCTATGCCCAAGATTCATACTAAATGAAGAGGCTTTTGACTCACCATTATTACCAGTAAAAAATTCATGGAAAGGTATTTGTAAGCATGAAACAACTTGACTTTAGAGAGTTTGGTGCACCTGACCCAAAGGTAAAAGGTATTATCTCTGATTTTTTATTATTTCCCTTTCATCCAGCAGGTGGAAAAACAGAGACAGAGACAGAGGGGGAGAGAGAGAGAGAGAGGAAGAGAGAGAAAGAGAGAGAAAGAGAGTGAGAGAGAGAGAGAGCTACTAGTATCCTTTTGTTAAGAAGGTAGATTTTTCAAGATCGTATTCTCTCTACTCAGAAGGCAATGGTTTCTCAGTTAGTCACAGTGAATTGTTGCTCATTAACAGTCATCAAGCTGAGAACTGGTTCAAGAAAATACCATACTAAGACTTCTTAGCAATGATCATAGTTAATAGAGATAGAGATAAAAGCGTGTTTCCTACTCCCACACCCCTATCCCAACACACTTCTGACAGCAGATGTGAGGGCTTCCCACATACACCAGGAAGTTCTCCAGAGGACACCGGCTGACTGCGCTCCACCTCAGTCCTGACGCCATCCATCTGGTGCCACTGGTGAAGCACTCAGTGCTGCGAGACTGCCTCCCGCTTTAGTTGCTGACGGCGAGTCCCAGGTGTGAGCTGTACTTCTGACTATAACCGCCTCCTTGGCATCAATTAATTTGCTAAAGCAGCTTACAGAACTCGGGGAGATATTTTTCTTGGGTTTACCATTTATTACAAAGGATATTTTAAAAAGCGGGATGAACAGCCAGATGGCTGAGGATAAGGCAATGCATGTGGGAAGGGGAGAGGTGCTTCTGTGGCCCTCAGCCACCAACTTTCCAGGCACCCCCTGTGGTCAGCTGTCCTGAGGCTCTCTAGACCCTGTCCTTCTGGGGTTTAACGGAGGCTTCATTATGTAGGTGTGATTGATCCCATCTCTGGCATTGGTGATTGACTTCATCTTCAATCCCTCCTTCAAAGCCCAGGGCTGGGGCTGAAAACCCCAATCTTCTAATCATGCTTTGCTCTTTCTGCTGGCCAGCAGCCATCCAGAAGCTATTCAGGGGTCCCCAGCCCGCAGCCAACTTTCTTTATATCCTTCTTTTCTTTTTTTTTTTTTAATATTCTTATTTTATAAACTCTTCTCCTATTTTTAATTTTTTCCCTTTTCTTTTCTTTCTTTTTTTTTCTTTCTAAAAATAAGTCATATAACTGGTAAGTGATGGAACTGGGATGGGAAATCGTCACTGGGTGGGGTCTGAGGCAGTCCCCCAAAGGGAAGATGGGGACCTCAACTTGCCCCCGACTATGGCATAGGTTTGCTGACTTTCATCAAGAAAAGCACATCAGGTTGTACCAGTGAGACGCTCGAGCAGGTTAGTTAAGCAGAATCAAAGAAGTGCGCACTCGGGAGTGTGAGCGCTCGAGGTCTGGGGCTGGGAGCGTGTGTGGTCTTGGGGGCTGCTCAGGACAGACAATCTAGGAGGTGCATTCCCAGTGCCTGTCAGGTGGGCTAGGTTAGGGGTGGTTAGTGGGCTAGGTTAGGGTGCAAACCGTTTTTGTGTGTGTGAAATTTAGAGACACGGTACCAGATTGATAGCTCTGTTTCCTGAGGGTGGGCGTCTGGGATTTGCGAGTCTATAGTATCGGGAGAAGAGCGTAGGCCCAACCTGTATGTGAAAAGCATGGATCCAATTTACAGGCTTATAGTGTCTTTTTCAGACTCTTAGAGATTGTGGGGTGAGTTACCTGGATGGAAAAAGCAAAACAAAATAAAAACAAAACCAGGCTGAGGGATGAAAACAGGCATGGATACCAAAGGTAACTGATTACATCCCAGAGCTGTAATTTTCTTAAAAGTACAATTTTAAAATTGCAATTGTTCCTTGTCTCCTTTCAATCTATCTTTATTCCTTCTATCCTACCTCAGAAACATGTTGATTTGATTGCAACCCCTGGGCTATTTTCATTCTGCCACATTGGCTCCCAGAAATTAACATAAAAACCATTGCCATCATGCAAACACTGCCCCCGCTCTGTGTCCTGCCAGACACCAGCGCTGCCCTGCTCCAAGCCGAGCCTCGCCGGGCAGTGCCCCTTCCCTTCTCTGTCTGACCACCCTGCTAATGCTGGCTGCCACCTTAACGGGCCAGAAGCTCCACTTCAGCACCCAGGACTTGGCAGCCAGTCCTGCTCTGTGCTCTCTGCTCCCTGATTTTGCATACGAGCACCAAAAATTGCCTGAAACGGTCACTGTGGAAATTTGCCCTGAGAATGAGAATGGTCCACTGGGAGAGTATCTGGCTAGACTGGTGCTTAATGTATGATAAACATGAAGGAAACTTAGCACCAATTTTATAGCACTAAAGGAAGGCACGCTTGTTCACTCATTGATTTCTGTATTCCACAACTCTGAGTGCCTCTTCCTGCAAAGAACCATGGCAGGTGCGCAGAATAGACATGGAGTGAGTGTGGTAGGTGGGCTAGGGAGGGCACTGAGTCTGAGAGTCAGCTGCCTTCCAGGAAAGAACCCCGAGCCATGAGAGGAAGAACGGTGGCTAAGAAAGGCCTCCAAGACCCTCAGCGCCTCCTGGCACCGAGTCCTACTCATGGGCAAGGGCTCTGCTGCTTTGGGTAAGGTTCTGAGTAGACAGAGCCAAGAGGCAAGGCAGTGCAGGAGAAGGAGCAGCATCCCTGTGTGCTGCCGCATGACATCGAATCTGTCCCTTCACCTATCTGATCCTCAGTTTTCCATTCTTTGTCATAATCTGCAGTCCTCTTCCCTCCATCTGGTTGAAAACATGGATCTAGGGCCCACTTCCGAGCCCTCTGGCCATGATCCTAGCCTTTGTGCCTACTCCCCAAGCAGGGCTGTGCCGACCATACTGGCAGGACTGAATGTGTGCTCCATGCCAAGGGCTGACGGTGAGCACACACCAGGCCTTGCTCGCTCCCTTCCCAGTCATGTCAAGCAAAGACATACATGTGCAGCAAAGCTCAGAGCAGCTTTGTGGCCACCCAGGAGCACCTGGAAATGGCGGGAAAGAAATGGAAGCTGCTTACTGTGTCTGGCTGCCAGCTGCCATGCCCAAGGCCCCACATCTAGGCTGGGTTTCCTGTGCTTGGCCATCAGCCTTCGGGTAGAAGATTGTCTTCATACCAAAGAGGAGCTATACACAAACAGTGGACCAGTGTCAGGAGAGTTGGCAGGAGCAAGTGAGGCCAGCCTTGTAGGAGAATGCCAACAAGCTGGCACAGACACGCCTGACCCACTAGCAAGAAAAGCATTGAAACTCAAGGTGCAGGGACCAGGATGGGAACCTTGGCTCCTGTGCCAGGAGCAACTTCAACACATTTCCACAAATGACTTTCCAGCTCCTGCTACCTGCCAAGCCTCTTACTGGCACACAGAGTACATCAGTAATGAGCAGACCAAGATTCCTACTTTTTTGGAATGTACATTGCACAGGAAAAGTAACAGATATGCAACAAGCACAATGAATAAGAACACTGTCTAGTAAGTTACAAGACAAAGGCTTCAGAAACTAAACCAAGTCTGAGGACATCAGGCAGTGGGGAAGGGCACAAGGGTGCAGGAATGTCCTTTATTTGCTTTTCTTCTAGGACCAATGGGTACCCCCATACAGCCATTCAGGAAACTGAAGCACTTAGGAGAAGGAAGTTAGGGTGGGACAGGGCTCGATGAGCAAGGCCATGACCAGAATGACTGAGCCATGTCTAAGACCATGGCAGAGGCTCATATCTGCAGGGATGACCCTAACCCCTCACTGAGGACCACTCGCCTCTGTGAGTCTGGGGGAGCAGACGGGTAGTTCGTGTGCTCCCAAATCATCTTCAAAGAGTTAGCGAAACTAACTACAAAGAGTGTCTACCCTGGGGACTGCAGCACACCAAGCACAAAACCAACCATTTGATTGTGTTTGTGTGAAAACAGGGGACAAAGATTTTAAACTGGCAGTTTCTAAGGCCAATATCAAAGACTGAGCCTTTGTGTCCCCCCAAGTGCATGTTGAAGCCCTGCCCCCTAAGGCGGTGCTGCTTGGAGGTGGGATTAGATTTAGAGGAGCTGGTGAGGGTGATGCCCTCATAAGAGGAGAGGAGAAGCCAGAGCTGGCCTCCTCTCTGCAGGTGAGGACCTGGGTGAGCTGACCTGCGAGTCAGGGAGAGGCGCCAGCTGCAAACCGAACTGCTGCATCAAGCATAGACTTCTAGCCCTCGGAGCTGGGAGAAAGGGAGGGTTGTGTCTAAGCCCCTTGCCCTACAGTATTTTGTTAGAGCAGCCTGAGCTAAGATGCTGGTATTGCAGACATTTGTTAGAAAGGTAAACATAAAACCCAAATTTAAAAAAGGGCCCTGAAGTCTAAGATCAAGTAAGCCATCCAGATCGCAGCTGCATGGCCGCTGGGTCTCCACACAGATCCTACTGAAGGTTCAGGAGACCGAGATGTTAACTGTTACTGGTTTTGTGATAGCGGGACTGTGGGGGGCAGATGTGAGGTGGAGCTGGACCTCTGGGCCCAGCCAGCCCGCGTGAGTCAGAAGATGATGCCAAAGCTGCCGTGGAGTGGGGAAGCCTGGGTCTCCTGGGGGCACACAGTGGGGACGGCAGGGTGGGCGTCCCACAATGATGGGGAGAAGTAGGAGCCCGAAGAGCACACTGTGTCACCGTTGCTGTGCTGCATGGAGGAGAAGAGCAGTGCTCAGAGGGCTGGGATGCGGGGAGAGGCGCGCAAGCGCTATTTCCTGAACAGGAAGAAAGAACAGCACAAAACTAAGGGAAGCTGCAAATTCTTCTCATGTGGGCCAGCAACAGGCACAGGGGACGCTGTGGCCTGGATGGGGCAGTGCGGGTGGATGTGGGAGACCATTAATAAAGGGCGTCCAAGCCTGCATGATCCCAGCATGTCAGAGATATAACTTGCAGGAGATCGCAAGTTATAGCCCAGCCTGGGCAACTCAGTGACTTAGTGAGACCCTGTCTCAAAATAAAAAATAAAATGGGGTGGGATACAGCTCCGTGCGGAGGCCCTGGGTTCGATCTCCAGGCAGAAGCAAAAAGCAAAGCAAAGCAAACCAAAGCAAAGGCTGAGCTGTCCAGCTGCAAGAGAAGTGGGAAAGCTGCGGTCCGGAAGCCAAGGTCCTGCCCTATGTGGAGATGCTTGTGGAGCAAGGACAGGCTGGAAGCAGCAAGAGTATTGGAGGCTCAGAAATCCAGGCTCCAGGAGCTGACTTCAGGGCCCAGCAAGAAGAGGTTTCTAACCCGAAGCAGACCGGCAGCGCCCAGGGCTCCCAACACCGGATCCCATGGGGAGAGCCCACGAGCAGCCTGGGCGAGGAGCGGAGTCTTGGCAAGGGTGGCAGACAGGGCCTGGTGTGGCCCGTGGAGCTGCCCTCCCCGGCTCTGCTTAGCTCAACTCTTTTTCCTCTTGGTGTACGTTTCCATAATTTTTATTACTGCATGTTAGTTCTACAGACCGGGGGCTTTCGTTTTGGCACGTTTACGCATGCACACAGCATACCTGATCACTTTCCTCCCTCATTACTTGTCTTTTCCTTTCTCCTCTTGATCTCTTTCCTCTTCTCGTCTAATCTTTCTTTATAAAAATTCTTTTCCTCATGTGAGAGAAAACATGTTATTTGTCTGAGCCTGGCTTATTTCCTTTAACACAATGACCTCCAGTTCCATCTATCTTTCTGCAAATGGCACGATTTCATTATTCTTTATGTCTGCACAGTTTTCTGTTGTGTCTCTGTTCATCCACTGATGGGGACTTAGGCTATTTCCACAGCTTAGCTGTTAGGAACTGAACTACAATAAATATGGGCATGTAAGCATCCCTATAATATGCTGACTTCAATTATTTGGAGAATATACGAGAAATAGTATAGCTGGATCAAATGGCAGCTCTGTTTTTAGGGTTTTGAGGAGCCTCTGTACTGATTTCCATAAGGGCTGTCCCAATTTACATTCCCACCAGCAGGGGAGAAGAAGGAAATTGTTTGTGGTTGACAAAGGGGGTCAGGGCTTCCAAGGGTCCAAGACCTCAGCAAGTCCCATTCTCCATCTGAGGGACCCTAAGGGCAGTTACTGCTCTGAGGGGATGAAACCCAGAATAAAGTGCTGCCGCCCTCACTTGCAGCAGGGTGGCTGTGGGGACGCCTGTGCAGCCTGGCAGCCATGTGTGGCTCTGTGAGGCGCTGCACTTCGCTCGTGGCGTGGAGCAGGGAGTAGAGCTGTTGGCTAATGCAGAGCCACACGCTATCATTTCTGTGTGTTTTTTGCACCCATCTACTATTCCCTGGTTGAAAAATTTTCGGATGACACTGAAGGGTATAAGGTTTAAAATAAAGGTTCCCTAAGTTCTTGTACAACTGTTCCCAAGGCAGAACATCATTAAAACTTATTTATAAATCTCTTTCTATGGCATCACCAATAACCACCCAACTGTAAATATGGGTTACACAGATCCATCTAGTTTTGAGCTTTTTACATATAAATGGAATTATATTGCACATATAGCTGGAAACTCTCTTTTGGTTACTACATTGATAAGCACTTCTACTTCTATACATATATATCTCCGTTTAAAAACTGCTTTGTGTTTCATCTTGAGTATGGCTCAAAACATATCTTACAGGCTTCCTACTAGTGGTTATGTTAGTATTTCCATTTTTCTTTTTTCTATTAAAAACTTTGCTATAAAAAAACCTTATATATTTACATACATTTACATTCCTTGGGTATTTTCATCCGATAAATTCCTAGAAGCAGGATTCTGTGTTGGAGAGTAGGCACATTTAAAGTGATGATTATATTCCCAAATTTCTCTAAAGGAAAGTTGGGCCAATTTGTATCGCTGCTGACACAGAGTGGGTAGCCGTCCCTGCCACCTTCTCTTGTTCGTCTGCTGCCATCCTTCTCACTCCAGGATGCACCTTGGCTTGGCATTGATGTGCTTGTTGGATGTGAGCCCTCAGCGCCTGCTCTTTACCACTGTTGTCTCAGGAACTTCGTGTAGTTCCAGCCCACTGTGGCCCAGCTTCAGGGCCACAACAACCGGAACACACAGCCTCCACAGCAACCATTAGGTGCAGTCAAAGCCCGAGGCCACACTCGTTCACATGGCAGCTGCCAGTGCACAATTCTACACCCTAATTTTATGCCAGGGAAAACGTGGGCAGAACATTTCTCTTCCTTATCTACTTTCAAGCCTGATTGCTATCATAGAAATATTTTATTTTCTGATTTGCCTCCAGGTGTGGCCAACATTGCCAAGATATTTTATAAGACTTAGCCAAGATTGGCCAAGATTGAGAGCAAATGATCAGAGGCGGTGATTTTCCTGCTGCGATCTGCTGAGTTGCCCTCAGGGATGGGAAAGGGATGGAGGAACACCTGAGTGTCTGCCAGGCTCCATCCTCAATGATGAAAGGGAGGTTAAATGGCCCCTCCCATCTTTAATGGATAAAGTGGAGCTCCAGACCTCTCCCCTCTCTCTGCAACTGGAGAGGCATTCCTCTATCTGTCACGTATTGGGTTTACAATGTAAAGTTTCATTTTGGGGGGAAATATTACAATGATTTATCGATTTTGAAAATGATTGGTGGAAACCAGACAACAAGCCTGGCTCCATCTGGTGAGTCAGTTCTCACGCTATCTCAAGTGTGGCCCAACATGACAAGGATGCTTTAAATATCATCTTGGGAGCCAGTGGCACCGCTGGCTGCTCTCATCTGTGTCTCCCTCAGCTCTGTGAGTCTCTTAGTCCCTGAATCTTCCTGGAGCATTTTAAAAAATTTTTCAATCAGGCCGAGTTTTCTAGATTAATTGAAACAAATTTACCCGATCACCTGACTGAGTTCTGCACTTCTTCATGTTGAATTTTTTTCTTGAATTCCTTTCATCCTTTGGTCTGACTCTCCAGCAATATGGACAAATGTCACTCAGTGAGCCTGCAAAGGCTTCCAGGACCTGGCAGCCACTCACCACTTTAGCACTGCTACCATTGGGCCCCAGACACAGCAGCTTTCTTTCAGCTTCTCACACGAAGGAAGAATCCAGTTTCCCCTGGATTCGGGGTCTTCTCATATGTTGCGTCCTCTACCCAGAGGAATTTCTATAGGAATTTCTTCAATTGTCTAAGCCCTTCCCTTCCTTCCCTACCAGTTTAACATCTCTTCCTTGGGAAAATGTCCTTCCTGAGACTAAGTTCTTCTCAATTCTCAATCCTAGAATCTATCTTCAGGATGACACTCAGCGAATCTGACTTGAAGAGTGACTCTCCTGGCATGCATAGTATTTATTTATGTAAGTTTTTGAAGTTTTGAATCTGACTCCCCAAGCAGACATGGAGCTTCGTGGGAACACCAAACACAGAGCTTGGTGCAGAGTGAGCTCTCGATAAATACGTGGTTTAATAAATAAATGAACTCCAGGCAGAATGCCTGAATGAGCTTCCTAGGAGAAAAAAGTGAGATCACTAATACAGTCAGACCCAGGGTTACGTTCTCAGACAGGAAGGGTGCAAGACACACCATCAACTCTCAGTGTGTCGAGGTGACAGCGACACATGCTCTGAGACAGGGAAAGGGACATGCGTATGTGAGTCCTACGTACTGGGCTGTTTGCACAGGATATGGTACCTGGCTCGTTATGACAGGCTTGTGAGGGGGATACAGATGAGTGAACTGAGCTTCTGAAAAGTGAAGAACTTGTCCCTGGTTTCAGCAGTAGTGAAGGAAAGAGGGGGGATTCAAATTAAGGTCTATCCCCAAATGCATAATAGACATTGTGAAATAGGAAGAAAATGTTCAAATGGGAAGGGGAACAGGGAAGGTGGGAGGGGGAAAGAGAAAGAAAGAAGGAAAGAAAGAAAGAAAGAAAGAAAGAAAGAAAGAAAGAAAGAAAGAAAGAAAGAAAGAAAGAAAGAGAAAGAAAGAAAGAAAGGGAAAGAAAGAAAGAAAGACCTCTGTAGAGGAGCCTAAAAAAATTAGGGTCTATCTGACTCTGTCTTTCCTATTATGCCATACTACCTTAATTTTAGAATTCATTTATCCCTTCAATAAGCATGTAATATTAAATTTTAGGCCACTACTAGACACTGAAAGTAGTAGGCCAATAATGGCAAACCTTTTAGAGTTTTCAGTGATAACAAAACAGCTGGCAGGGGCCGGTGAGATGGCTCAGCGGCATAAGCACCTGCCTTGCAAGCGCGAGGGCCCGAGTTCGACTCCCGGATCCCACATACGAAAAAGGGGCCAGTGATATCACTCAGCAGCACGGGTGCCTGTTGGCGCGCGAGGTCCTGAGGTCGACCCCCCGGTACCCACAAAAAAAAAAAAAAAAAAAAACAGCTGGCAGCAGCACACAGGCCACAGGTTTGCCACCACTCTACTAGGAAGAATTAGATGTACTTACCTTCCTGGACAGATATAGAAATAGTAACTACATCATCATCCATTCATTCCAAAAATATTTATCTCGCACTGTAAATGTTAAGCACTGGGGCTGCAAGGGAACACAAAACAGATGTGCTACCTGCCCTCAGTGGACTCAGGCTAGCAGAGGACACAGCATCACAGTAAGGAAATGACCCACAATAAGGAGAGGCTCTGATGTCTGAATACGTGATACTTCATGAGTGGATGATATGGAGATCTGCCCCAGTCAGCTGTCAGGGTAGAGGAAGTAACACTTGGATTAGTCAGGTCTAGAGTTGAGGGAAGAAGGTTTCAGGTAGAGGTTGCTCTGAGCAAAAGCATCAGTAGCAGGAGGGAATATGAACATTCAAGAAGCAGAAACAAAGTGAGTGTCTAGATGGGGCAAGCACGCTAAAGCTGGACTGTGGGTGGTGGCTAGAGTGCAAGTCCTCTGTGTCTTTTTCCAAACACTGATGAGACACCATTGATGCCGCTGAAGTATGATGGTGGTGGAGAGGAAAATGGAGACAGTGGGGAAACTCAAGAGGCATTTAAGACTATACTGTCAAAGGCATATGGTGATGGAGAGGAAGAGGTCTGTGAGAACTCCTGATTTTCTGGTTTGAATTCGTTGATGAAAGGTGGCGCTGCTCCTTAAGTTAAAGAACAGTGAAAGAGGACTGGGTTTGAGGAAGGAACTGCTCAAGTTCCTTATATAAAACAATGTAGTATCTACCATATTCTCCCTCATGCTTTAGATCATCTCTGTGTTATTTGTAATACCTAGGGCAATGTACGTGGTCATGCAGTATCATCCAGAGGATAATGACCAGAAGTTTGTACACGTTCGGTACAGATGCCATTTCCCCCAAACATTTTCAGTTTGCAATTGGTTGACTGTGGATGCACAATCCGAGGCTTCCGAGGGTGGACTATGCAGTAAAGCGGGTGTGTGCAGCCACCCTGGTAGGAGCCCTTAGATCCCACGCCTGGTCACTCTGCAGAAAGGGGATTTTCATCTTCTGTAACAATATTAACTTACAGTGGCGTGATGCTTCCCAGTTCTCCAAGCCCTTTCAGATCTATTGTGTAACCTGAGCCTCATGACCCTCACTGAGAGTTACCGACCACATTTCACAGTTGAGAAAACGCCTATTCATCCCAAAAGCGTGATAGAACACACGGGACGCGCTTCTTCCCCACCTCATCTATTGCATTTTTCCTCTAATTTCTCTGTCATACCTACATGGGCATAAAAATTATAATTCTTATGGAGTGAGTGTGTTACAACACCGTTCACCAGGCGATGGACAGGGTTTCTCTTCATGTGGAGATGGCCTCTTTGTCTGTGAAGACTTTTCCACAGTGATTCCCTCCTTCCCCAGAGAGAGCGCTCATGGAAGACCCTGGTCAGGTTTACTTGTCTCCAGTTTTTCCAACACTTAATTTCATTTTCCCTATGGTCTGAACTTCCAAAGTCCTGAAATTCCTTGTGCTGATCCTGCAGTATATTTTCTGAGCCAGTTAAGCCCAGAAAATGTCAGATGATCGTGTAAAAGCTTTGCACGAGTCTGAGGATGTGGTGTGCGATCATGGGTGAAGGACAGCCAGGCAGATTGGTGGTGGTCCGCTGGTGTGCTTGGGTGGATCTTAGAGGCACGGCCTATTGTATGCATGTGGCTCCTCCTCACCCTCACCTCTGCTTCCTGGTTCCCAAATGAACAGCTTTGCTCCCCTCCTGATGTTTCTGCCTTGTAGCCAGAGGATAACAGACCCAAAAAGGAAGCCAATTAATCCTTCTCTCCTTTCTTTAAGTTGTGGGAGTCTGGTACTGTGTCCACAAGGGGAGAGCTAACTAATGTGCATCTTTATTTTGTCGGAAAGTCTTTGCCAATCTCCAAGAAGCTGATAATTCTCAAATGATACTGATACTAAACTTTTTTTTTTTAAAAGAGGTGTTCCTGGGTGGGTGATGTAGCTCAGCGGCATAAGCACCTGCCTGGCAAGCACAACGCCCTGAGTTCGACTCCTGGTACCAGCATAAAAAAAAAAAAAAAAAGAGATGTTTCTATTTATAACATCTTCTAAGGAAGAAAAAAAGCACAGAACCAGTAAGAAGCCAGTGCTGTCTTCTCTAGAACCAAAGGTGTCCCAATCATAGCTGCTGCACTGGCCCTCCCATCCCAGATCTCCACAGCACCCTGACCTCACAGCTCAGGGACTCTGTGCTCAGCGGGTGAACCGGCTTCCTTGTGACCGCAGAACTTGTTAGCCACAGGGTTTCACCCCCACAGCAGCGTGCAGCGTTGACCCAAGAATCTGAGTTCTGACACAACAGATAAAGAGGAAGTTGCTGGGGAGGCCCCCCCACAGGTCAGTTTTCAGTCCTGGGTCAGTGGGTGTGATTGAATGATAGCAAAAGAAGAAGAGATGGCAAGGATGACCACTCTTGGGGTCAGCACGAGAGCCAGCAGCGTGTGAACACAGGATAGCAAGCTGCCCGGCTTCCTGGAGCAGAAGCTGAGCTGAGTACATGGCTCAGCTGAACACATGCACACACGTGCACTCCTCCAAGACATCCACAGGGACACAAATGCAAATGTCACATATTAGTGTCTATGATTCCTGTGATACCAGACAGTTGACAAGAGCAGTCTTATTTTGGAGTGGAGTGAATACTGATTGCCCGAAAAATATCTGTGTGTTCCTTCTTCTCTGTGTGGAAAACTCATGAGGGAAAATGCCCTTGAGTGGACATTCGTCCTGAAGTTAGACAGCACTGCTCCCCTGGGACCAGCTGTGGGGCTCCCTTCACCAGTACCCCAAGCGGTGACCACAGTGTGCGTGACGGAGGAAGCAAGGTGTGTTGCCAAGTTCTCAGGCTCGCATCAGAACATGGGATACCAGTGCCATCCTGGGTCCTTCTGATGTTCAGTCAAGAAGGAACTGGAGTCTCCCAGAGGCTAAATAATTCCACTAGCCTTGCACAAACATAGAAAAGTTCCACCTGCTTTTGGAGTGGATGAAGAAGTCTATTAATGAACACCAGTTGCAGACTTCCCCCAAGGATCTCCTGTTTCCTCACAGAACCTGCAAAATCAACAACAGAGAACAACGGGACGCTAGGTACGGTACCAAGAGTGGTATAAAGTGGTTGCTGGGGTTGGATGTGATCTGACCACTTCAAAACTCACACTGAAATTTGGTCCTGGCCCCCAGTGCAAGCATGTTGAAAGGTGGAGGGACATTAAAAAAGGAACACCTTTCTCACGGGGCAGGGCTAATTTTTCAGGGCGTGAATGAGCTCTCACTCTCTTGGGACAGGTTAGTTACTGGGAGAGTGGGTTATAAAGAAAGGCTGCCCCTCACATTTCAGCTCTTCTGCAGGTGCTTCTGGCCCTTTGACTTTTCTGCTATGTCATGACCAGTAAAGGGCCCTTCCTGGATACAGCCACCTGATTGGGACTTCTATCCTCCAGAACCATGAACTAAAATCTTCTATTTTTAATAAACCACCAACTGTCAACTATTCTGTCATAACAATAGAAAATGGATCAGGACAAAATTATAAGGTAGCTGCAAAATATATATGGCATAAGCATTAACCAGTTTAGTCATCGCTCGCCAATGACTTAGTCATGTAATGAAGTCTCCATAAAAACTCAGAAGGACTGGGTTTGGGGCTTCTTTACAATGGAACACCTGGCGTTTCCTAGAGGACAGCATACCCAAAGAGAACATGAAGTCACAACCTCCTTTCCCGTACGTTATCCTATGCCCCTATGCCAGCCAGAACAAACTAGTAAATGGAAGTAAAGTGTTTTGAGTTCCCAGAGGAATTAAAGATCCAAACCTGAAGCTGTGAAACTCCTATAAAAAACTTAGTGGCACAGCTCCTGGATACTGGCCACAGCAAGGATTATTTTTTGGCTGTCCAACCAAAAGCACAGGGCACAGGCAACTAAAACAATAATAAGCCAGTGGGACTACATCAAACTAAAATATGTTCAATAAATGAAAACTAGGCCATACTGTCACCAGACAAGATCCAAGGAGGTCCCCCCAAAAGGAGACGGGGACCTCCGCTCGTCCCACCCATGGAATAAGTGTAGGTTCCTGGCTTCCATCACATTAAAAGAATTTTCCACGCATGCCAGTGAGAGGCACAAAAGTGCCAGCACCAGGCTGGGAGTACAGTGGACTGGGGCTGGGCTCTGTATGTGGCTGCTAGGGGAGCTTGAAAGGGGTCATCCAGGCTGTGTACCTCTACCGCCTGCCAGGTTACCCACTCAGTGGTCCAGGTTAGGATAGAAGCTCTTTGCATGTGCTTGAAGTTGAGCGCTGCCACTTCATAGTGCTCTTCCTTGAGGATGGAGGTTTGTGGGAGCAAAAGCACAGGCTCGATTTGCAGGTGAAAAGCACGGCCCTCATGCACGGCTTATTGTGTCTTTAAGACTCTCTGGATTTTTTTTTTTTTTAATTTGAGTGAGTTTTCTGGAAGGGAGAAAGGCATCATAACTTTGGTAACCACGTGTCCTGAAGCTGCAGTTTTTCTTAAAACTGTAATTGTAAAATTCTGATTCTCTTTTTCTCCTCTCTACCCATCTTTATTTATTCTCCCCTACCTCAGTATCGCCAAAAGGTAGAAAATTTTGCTAGGTTTCCTGCAAGGTGAGGAAAACGGGGAATGAATGCGTAAAGAGTTGTAGAGAGGGCCGGTGAGATGGCTCAGCGGCGTAAGTGCCTGCCCGGCAAGCGCGAGGGCCCGAGTTCGACTCCCGGAACCCACATACGAAAAAAGGGCTGGTGATATCGCTCAGCGGCATGGGCGCCTGCTGGCGCGCGAGGTCCTGAGGTCGACCCCCGGTACCCACAAAAAAAAAAAAAAAAGAGTTGTAGAGAAACCAGTTGCAGGTTGGGCAGTGATGGTGTCAGGTGTGTGACTGCACCTGTCACGGGCATCTGAGGGAGAAAAAACACCACCGTGCTGAGCGGTAGGTTAAATGCTGCTTGTGTTAGACAATTGCTGGTCTTTTAAAGTTGGTTGTTTTGTTTTGTTTTTAAGAAAGATGGGTATAGTCAGAGCTGTGACTTTTAAAAAAATTTGAAAATGTATAGAAAATTAAAGAAAAAAGAAAATTAAAGAAGAAATACACAAAGCACCATAAAATTAATAATAAACATAGCAAAACATCCAATAAAGAGATGATAGAGTCCTATATTGCTAAAAGAAACATTGTAGGTGGTAAACAAATGTATGCCAATCTCACTATTATTAAAGAAAACAATATCACTTTTTCCTAATTAAATTAGCAAATTCAGTTCTAATGGAGGGGATAGGAAAACTCTATATTCATATGTACAGAGCAGTTTAACTGGTTTGGAATTAAGTCAGATAACAGTTTAACTGATTTGGAAAGCACTTGATAATATGTATCAGGAATTACACAAGTATTCACCATTCAACCCAATAATACCACTTTTGGATATTTAGGAAATGATCTCAAACATTGAAAATCTACTTAAATGAAGCTACTAATCATCAAGTAACATAGTAGCAAAGTTTTTTTAAAAGGTAATGTTAAGAAAAAATTCTAATAGAGAAATCGTTAAGTACATTAGGGTATAATTATGGGATGGAAAATTACATAGTCATTAAAATCTGATGGTTGTGAAGACTACAGGGTGAAGTAAGCGTAAGTAAATTAAGTATTCACTAATAGTACATGTATCCTAAGACAGCGATCTCTTAAAATGAATTCGAAAAAGAATATAATAATTGCATGAGCGAGATGGGATTAGAAGTACCTTCCCCCCTCTAGTTTTAAATCATTCATTGTGTTTAAAAATAACATTTTTACAAGTGTACACAAGTGCTCATCAGGCCTAGGACAAGACGAGGAGTGCTAGGAAAACATGGATTTAAAGAAGGAGGTCACAGGCATGGCATGTGGGACTTGATTATGTGTGAACTGAGGGAGAGGAAGGCGTTGCATTCAGAGACCTCGGTCCTCAGTGGTTGGGAAGAGTCGGGTCCACAGGCGGCACACCCAGAAGAGGGACGCAGACCTATCTTGCATGGCCTCTGTCTGAAAGACTGGTTGCACCCTTCCATCCAGTAAACCTCCAGAAGTGGCAGAAGTCACGAGCCTCGCAGGGACACTCACCGCATAGCAGCTGGATTCTTGGAGTACAACGAGGTTCCCAAAGAGACCGGCAAGAAAGAGGCCAAGGACAGAACCCGGGGAAACACGTCCGTCAGGGGCAAAACTAATAACAAGGAGATTCACAAAACTCTGAGTTAAAGGATTCAGTCCAGGCCCTGGTCTTATCACCCAGACGAGGAAGCAGCTGTCACAGCGGCAGTTCCTCGGGAGAGTGCTCCCCTCGCCCGCGACCTGGGCTCCGCCTGTGATTCGCTCTACACATTAGAACACCGTGGGTCTGTACTTAAGCCCTAAGTGGCTATTTATTCTGTGGGGAGCTCTGAGCTACCAAGTAAGACACCCCATTACTCTGCCATAGAGCCCATGCAGAGAGGGACAGTCCCTGCCACTCCATGGAGAGAGAGACCCAGCTGTCCAACCTCACAGCTGAGCCCAGCTTTTTAGCTTGTCCCCTGCCAGGTGCTAGACATGTGAGTGACCCCTTCATGACACCCTGGCCCCAGCCACCATCTGATGCAGCCCTAGGATGAATCCCAGGAGGCCAGTGCTGGGGCCAGTCCAGCTGAGCCCCAGCCCACTCACTGTCATTTGAACTAATGAATTGATGGTCACATCGAACCATCAAGTTTGGTGTGGCTTTTATGCAGCATTAGATAACTGAAACCCCAAGTTAATCTAGGAATTCACCGTACCCTCAGCTTCCTTGCCTAGGAAAATGGAGTAAGAATTATATTGTTCTGATCATAGGCTTGCCATGATGGTCAAATTAAACAATGTGCTCAGTGTTTCTGGAAATTTCCCACCAAAACATCCCTTCTCGCAGAGGACATTGGGTGACTTACATCTGGAGTGTAGATGGGGACTCAAAGCATCCTTCTAAATGTATGCTTTTTCTTAGAAGGCTTGTGGTTTCATATTAAACCACATAGCCAATTGTGCATTCTCTATAAAGCGTCTGTCATTATTTTTAAATGAATTTTCCAATTAGACACTCCCTGGTTGTCCTGTGTCTTCATATCCTACAGCACTGTGGTGAAGCTGCTGCACTATGGATACCGACTGTGAAAGGCATTAGGTGCAGATACTCTGTCAATGTGCAACAAATGGAATCACTGGTAAAAGGAGATGAGGAGTGGTTAAGAGATGCAGGGGACACCCAAGAACTGAGAGCAATTTGACTCACAGTTGAGTGCTGTGAAAGCCACTGGGCTCAGCGCTGGGTCAGTCCCGTGTGGAAATGATTTCTTTGGTGAGGAGCCGGGAGCCTGGGATCGAATGAAAGTGGACAGATGCAGAGGGCAATAGGAAATAAGTTCAGGAAGAAGTGGGGACTTAGAGGGTTTAGTTCTGCTGAGATTTGTTTTAGAACAAAAGAATACTATGTTTTTAATAATGGAAAGAAATCCAATAAAAAGCAGACAACTTGAGGGGTACAAGAGAGGGGCTGATGAAACAAGACAGGCTCAGGAAGAGTGTGGAGGCTCGGGGTAGCTGACAAGTGGAACGTGGTGGGAGGAGAAGAGCAAAAGGTGGGGGAAGACAGGGCGTTCAGAAGTGGAGGTGGGGAGGGGTCCACTGGGACAGAGGTCATCTACAGAGAGGGAGAGAGGGAGACCTGAAGAGTAGAGAGACTTAGTACACTGCAGGAGTGGTGAAAGAAGTCGCTGGAGGCAAAGAAACATCTTAGCAGCTGGTGGAGACCATGGATTTATTGTGCTGTGAATCCTTGGCCTCCTTTGGTGACTTTCTGTCACAAGAGAGGGAGGGAGAAAGGGAGGGAGGAGAGAAACAGAAGGAGGGAAGAAGGAAGTGAGGAAAGGAAGGAGAGAGAGAGAGTATTTTCCAGCATTGGGGCTTGAAGGACAAGTAGGGAAGGAGGAGGTGCCAGAGAGAGGCGCCCAGGATACTGAGCAGGACAGAGGCAGGTGACCCAGGATAGGAGTGTGGGAAGACTGGAACAAGGTGGCAGGGTCCAGAGTTGAAACATGGTGGACATAATGAAACTCTCCATAAGAACGAGGGAGTAGGAAACACTAAATGCACTCAGAGGGTTTTACACTTATAGATCTTAAAATGCGGGCAACTACCTGTAATGCTGTGTTGCAAAGTGCGATTGTAATTCTGAATGGGTGAAGTAGATAAAAGAGTACAGTGAACAGTTTGAGGGAAGTAAGGCCAGTGGGCTTGAACGTTGCCTTGTGAACAGAAAGACAGTTTTGTGCATCAGCTCGGCCTGGGTGCAGTTGCCAGTTATTTAATCAGTGAGTAAAAATATCCTGAGTGGCCCGATTCAATCAGCTAAAAGGCTTTGAAAGCAGAGCTCAGATTTCATTGAAAAGGAGAAATTCTACCTGTGGACTGAAGCTTCAGCCAAGACCTGAGAGTCCCAGCCTGCCCCTCCTGGTGGTCTGCCGGGCAGGCATTTGGACCCGCCGGGGCAATCCCCGCAGTCACGCACAGTTCCTCCAGTGAGTCCTCCATCAGCTCCGGTGTCTCCGCTTCTCTAGCCGAGCCCTGTCTGATGCAGAGGGATGGACCAGGAGAAAGGCTATAAGCTTTTCCTTTCTCTCGCTGTTTCTGTGATTCTGGTGCTTCTTTGTAATACACAGGTAAAACAATGGATGTAATTCAGGTTTGGGATGGAAGGAACAATGGATGGATGGATAAATGATTGGGTAAGCAAAAGGAGGAATGTGTAAATAATTAAAAATATTAATAAATTCTCCCTAAAATAGGAAAAAAATCCTGCTATTTACAAGCCTTATGTGGTTGAGATAACCCCTGAAAAGTTAATTTTAAAACCTGGAATTCTTGGTCATATAAAATACTTGTTTTCTGTTTTAACCATCAACTTAAAGTATGAGAAGTGTAGGAAACATTTTCAGCTGGTGTTTTGCCAGTTTTTCTGGAACTCTCCCATGTACTCAGCCTTCCTGCTGGGACGCAAATGTTCATTTAGCAGACATGAGAGTGGTGGATTTGATTCAGGACTCGAGGTGGGTACAAAAAACAAGAGTCCTTTCTACTCCTCTGATTTCTGCGTCCCTGTTTCTTTGGCAGAAGAGTGAAATAGATGTGGATTTTGTTCAGCCAATGTTCCCTAAGTGGTTCTTGTAAGCAGGCAGTAGAGCGACATGAAATACCTCTTGGAAAAGTGGGACCTGCTCCCAGGTATCTCACCAATGAACCCTGATTTGATCCTTTCCTTTTGGATAGTTAAAGAACTTTTCAAATTTCTGAGCACTGTGTGCGAACCTGGGAACCTCACCTCTGAAAATCAAAATGTATTGCCTCCAACAGAACCTCTCCTATAGGTTACAGGAAGATCAGGCCAGACGAAACTAATAAACACGAGGGAAGAGCCCTGTTGAGTTCTGACTCCTTGCCCCAGAGCCTCAGGCCGCTGTGAGGCATCCTCTGTGACACGTTGGAGAGCTTTCCTCACACGAGAAAGAGGGAGCGCGGCTCCGATGGACCTCTCATTTCTCCCTGTGTGGTGGGGCACCTGTGGATGATCTGGCTGGGGCTTCCTATGTGTGAGTTAAAGGAAGCCTTGGAGAGAAGGAAGGAGGAGCAAAGCATGTTGTGTAGACCCAGTAGAACCTTAATCATCAGAAAGCACAGTGTCTCTGTGATGGTTTGTGTCTAGATGTCCCCCAAAGCCTCATGCAGTGACAGGGGTTTGTTCGGAGGTGGCTGAATCTAGAGTATATGATTGATTCATAATGCACTGCTGGGATTAAAGGTGCTGGGATTAAGGGTGGGTGATGGCTGGATCAGTCCCCTGATTGGATTGGCACTGCCCTAACCCTGGTAGACCAGATACAATATAAGGGACAGAAAGAGGCTTGTCTCTCTCTCATTGCTTTGGCTGTCTTCCTCCGCCATGAACTATTGCAGCTCTGCCATGTGCCACCCTGCCTTGGAGCCAGCCCATTATGGACTGAAACCCCTACAAACTGTGAGCTAAATAAACCTTTCTTCCTTTAGCTTTGGGTGTTGCATATTTTGTCCCAGCAATGAGAGAAAAGTAACTAGGACAGTCTCTAAAGACCATGTATTGCTGCTGCTGGATTCTGACCCCCTGGAACAAAGCAGAGAGAGAATGGTTGGTAAAAACTGAAAGAGCTATTCTATTAAAAACTGTAAGTTTTGGGATAGCAGAAAGCGAGGCTTTAAAAGAATTACTGGGATGAAAGGAGAGCATGCTACCTCACTTTGTCAAAAACCACAGAATGACTGTGGCTCGTGGGGGGTTGGGGTGCTAGGGTTGCAGCAGGGGGCCCCCAGCTCTGGGCAGACCATGTGCAGAGTGCAGCAGGAGGGAGCCTGGCTGAGAGCACATAGCAGACATCTCCAGTGCCCTCAGAAGTGCCCCAGGCTTCCATGAGGCACCCCAGCTCCATCCACAGGCAGGTCTGGGAAAGGATGGGCCATAGGAGGACCCAGAGGCACCAGAGTCCTGTCTGGGCTGGATTCCTCTGTCAAATAAAGCTTGGGGTAGCAAGCAAGGCTCAGAAGCATCACATCATACATCTTAATGCTTTGGTTCAAACACTTTGTTTGCCCTGACCTCCTGTTTATTTGTAAATAGAGTTCAGTTAAGTGCCAGCCCTCTCTGCTCCGTATGTACTTCATGTGTCAGCTTGCTTTTTGATCAAAGAATTTAAGCTATAATCACTTCCACTTTCTTCTGCAGTGGGCCCTTAAATGTCCCTCCAGGTACTGCATTTTCTCTTCCAAGAGCAGCCCCATTGCCTGCCGCTGGCCTCTGGGCACCAGGAAACTGGGCTGGGTTGCAGCCAAGGGTGGTGTATGGCTGTTTCTCTTAACAGCCACTGGACAAATCGTACAGCTCCCTTATTAGAAGTTCATGCAACCCCATGTACACAGCAATGGAGCCTTTCCTGCTCACTGGTGGAAGGGCACTGGTGTCTCCTGGGGACTTTCCCTGACACACAAAATGTAAGGTTTTGCTCATGACTTTCTTAGAGAAGAGGACCTGGTCAATTTATGAATATTAACATGTATACTTAATTTCTGCTTTCAGTCATTCGTTTGAGATTTATTGTTCCTGGCTCTGTACCATTAGACAGAAGTAAGGAGATCAAAAAACTCAGAATTGTCTAACAAAAGGCCAGTTTCTTCCTTATTAAGTTTGTAATAACGGAGTCCACCGGGTAGCATTTCGATCTGTGAAAGCCAGTGGGACACAAGCGCTTATGGCCTGGGTAATCTTTCACCTTGGCATTAAGTGTGGGATGCCCACATGTGGGAGGGAGGGGGCATTTCCACGGGGCCTGGAGAGGTCCCATACTTCTCAGGCTGATGCCCAAGAGGAAGCACCGATGCCTCTCCATGTTCCAACAGATTCTCCTCCTCTGCATAAGAAATCGTTCAAAGATGGCAACTCGTTTCCCACATGACCTCCACAGTTGCTGGTACTGAATGACTTTTGGCTGCAGAGATGAATTTGTCAGGGCTGCTGCTCCTCCCACTGGCATTCGGAACATTCTGTACCCAATGTATGTGAGTACGTGCAGCTGAGGAAGCGCAATGTGGATGCAACATAGAAACGAACATGCCTTGCTGGTTACCAAAGCTCCAGGCTGTGCTAGTTGGTCAGAATGGTTGCTATCTAGGCCCTCATCCCCCTCAGATTCTGAAGGGTCCCCTGCAAGAAAAACACCTGGGATAAGATTTCCTCTGACAATGTCTTTCCACAATACAGTGTAAGATGCTGCCCATGAAGAGCAGGGGTACGGGAAGCAGTGCCACCCCGAAGAGAACCTTCGGCTATCCCTGTTCTTAGCACACGTGAGATATGAGGCTGTGTTACTAAGCTTTCCATTACTGTAATAAAATATGTAAGATAATCAACTTATGAGGAGGAAACAATTATTTTGGCTCAGTGTCAGAGGTTTCTTGGCAAAAGCACATGCCAGGGAAAGCTGCCCACCTCACGTTAACAAGCAAGCAAAAGAGAAAGGACCAGAAGGAGCTGGGGTCCCAACACCTCCTGCAAGGCTCACTCCAGGGACCTAACTTCTTCCCATAGGGCCCAGCCCCCAGGGTTCCACCGCCTCCCAGCAGCACCGCCAGCTTTACCACAGGGCCGGTCCTTGGGGGCTCTGTTCTGTTCTGTGTCTCCCGGCTGTTCTGGGACTGCTATGCATTGGTTCCAGGAGAGCAGGGCAGGGAGGAAGATAAAAGCCCTGAAGGTAAAGGCTATTTCAGATGGAGGGGGAGTGGCGGGTGGCTACCAGAAGCTACTGAATTCCAAACTGCTTCATGAAGCCTTCCTTTCAGAACTGCCAGGCTCCAAATCTAAATAACACAGTATATTTTCTGCTATTGAAAGATTTGCAGCTCATACAGGAAAAGTGTGTCACAAATGGGTCTTGTCTAAAAAGAGATGCTTCCAGGGAGAAAAATCATAATGGCTAGGTTTAGGAGGTTAAAAAAGTCCCGACACTGATCTTTGTTTGCAGAGAAACAAATGATTCTGTCTGGATTCTTTACAGTGGGAGTTAAAAGTTTAACAGCTCTATGATTCTCATTTACATGAAGATACAAAAGCTTAACAAATAAACTTGATGTATTTTAATATTATTTATGAGGGAGAATTTTGCCATCGGGAAACATGTTGCCTAATCTACTTTGGCTAAGTTCTCCTTAGGGACAGTGATTAATAGAAGGAATGGATGGAAAATTAGTATACACACAGCTATTCAGAAATGGGGGGTAAAATGTTAATGCAGTGACCTTTAAATCTTCATTTTTCTTTATTTCTCTGAATGCTAATTAATGGAGGAGTTTGCATCCCAGTCTATCTCCCTGCTAAGTGGTATTTGGAAAATTTCTAGAGCTTAGTCTCAGAGAAGAGCTAACTCGAAGTTCCCAACGCTCCCATTCCTACCACTGCACTATGGCTTTTCTCTTGAGAGCAAAAGTTTCCCCCATCTAGTCGCTTATTAGCACAGCTGTACTAGCTGTACGCTGCTGCAGTTAGCAAGGTCATTAGTTACAGATTTGAGTGGCGACGGGGGAGGCTGGAGACCCAGCATGTTTACTGAGCGCTGTCCCTGTACAACGGAGCCTCTGCCTGCTTGTTAAATTACTGCCTGCCCAGAGTGCCTGGATCCTAGGAGGAAGCTGTGTGGTAATTGGGGAACTTCTAAAGCAAAAGGCAAAGGTAAATTTGTAATTCAGGCAATAACTCTTACAGTAATGCCAGGGGATGCTTTTTGGGAAACACAGCCTTCATGCAGGGAGGGCAGTAGATGGAAAGCATGCTGAGCCTGGGCTGGGAATTCCTATCATTTGGGAAGAGGAAGAAACAGCTCAGAGTGGTTGGGAAGGAAAACTTTTGGATCAACTTTTATAAGGTGAACTTTCTATTAGGCATATCCTTTCCATCATGCAGCTGCAAGGCAATAAAATTTCAAGCAGTGGTTGGAGAGATGTCTGTACCTCTGTCTTCACTTTCCTTCCCCTGTTGAATGGGTAATACCGCCTGCACTGCAAGGTTATATAATAGCATAAAACACATAGTAACCTCCATGTAAGTGTCGATACTGTTACCTGCATCATTAATACTTATCTCTCAGGGATGTACTAGGGCAACAGTCACCAACCTTTGTGGAACCAGGGGCTGGTTTTGTGGAAGACAATTTTTCCACAGGGGTGGGAGTAGTTTCAGGATGATTCAAATGTGTTTACATTTACTGTGTACTTTATGTTTATTTCTATTACCTTGTAATATATAATAAAATAATTATACAACTCACCATAATGCAGAATCAGTGGGATCTCTGAGCTTGTTTTCATGCAACTAGATGATCCCATCTGGGGTGACAGGAGACAGTGACGCCCCAAGTGTGCTGCCTATGTCCGGTCTATGCTATAATCTCATTTTGGTTGCTGTCACTGCAGAAAATCCTGCTTCACAAAGAGAGGATGTTAGAAATGGAAGCAGGGTTTTCTCTCAAGTGGTTGAGACCCATCTAGTACAGACAAAATAGTTTCACAAACAGGTCTTGGATCCATTCTTTCCCAGATCTTTTGTGGTTGGGAAGTCAGGCTCAAACTCTTTTGAAGGCTGAGGCTGTTGATCATGCACCAGCTGAGAGAAAGAAGGCCCTGGCTCAGTCTCTTTCAAAACTCTGATTATGTTTGAAACAGGTCAAAAATCTCAATTTTCATTCATTATCCCCATCATTCCACTTTGGCTTTGAATGCATCCATTTTATCTGTCAACTTGAATACAGTTGTCATTCTCTCCTGCAATGATAGATTGTGTTCATTCTGCAAGCTGAGTAAGCAATATTTGTGGCCCATTCTGTGTCATTGAAATAAGCAAATGATGATTGTTTTTCTACAAGAAATCTCTGGAGCAGTTCTAGTAACTCAAAAACTCTGGCCAGTGACCTACCTTTAGAAAGCCATGTATAAGAGAAGACACATGTGCTCTGCAGCCATCTCCTCACAGAGCTGTGTGAACAGACATGTGTTAAAAGATTGCTTTAATGTGGTTGATAATTTTAATCACATCCTGCAAAACATTGTTAAGTTCAGGTGACATTATTCAGTTGGACAGCATTTCTTTATGGATCACACAGTGCATAGAGTCACACTCAGAAGCAAGATTAGTGACCAAAATGGTGAAAGCAGAAAGCCATCCAGTCGTTGAAGATGCACCATCTCTGAGCGTACTGATGTAGAATGGCCAGTTCAGTTCTCCTGATATGTAATCATTCCAACACTTGAGTAGTTCCCCAGCCATGGTGTTGGTTGGCAACAAAAGTACATATAACATACCTTAATGCAACTCCTCCTGAAAAACAAATCACACAAAAACAGACATTGTCTTGTTGTCAATATGGGTAGACTCATCAACCTGAATTGTATACCACTGTGACTTGTTAAGTCTAATAACTGTGCCTCAATATCCTCTGCTATTTCATCAATTTGTCTAGTTATGGTCCTAGCCAAAGAGGAGCTTATGTCACTTTTGAGCTGGAACCTCTCCTAACGTTCATGATGAATGTCCTTAAAAGCAGGCAAGATTGGCTCTTCACCAACAGCAAAGGGCTCCCTAGCTTTAGCAGTGTGGCCAGCCACTAAGAATGATGCACTCAGGCAGACACACTTGATGAGGTGGTGGCCTTCGGTGATTGCTTCTGTTCACTGTGTTCACGTTCTTTTCCTTTGGAAAAACTCCAAAGGTTTGCCTTTCAATGCAAGTTGTTTGGTGTCCCTGTGGTGAAACGGTTTTCACACTTCATGGTTTCACTGAACAGCCCGTCACCATACACTATAACGGGCAGGCTTAGAGAATGTTACTCGCCTGTTGCAATGAACCCATAATTTAAGTAGGACTCTTGGTGTTTTCTTTTAAATGCAGATTTCTTTTTGTTGGCAGCTTTAGTTTTCTTCTGTCTCATCATTGGGTCTTTTCCCCTTTTTAAAGAAGCTTTCCAGTGATGTTTTCTTTTTACTCAGTTTGGTCAGGATTAGCTTGCAAGCTACCAAAACTGTGACTGAGACAATTGTGCAGCATGAGAAAGAGGCACAGATAGAAGTGGTAAATAAAATAATGGGCAGGCCACGCAGGGACTAAAATGAGTGTCAGATTTTAACTGAAAGCCTGCCACCAGATGCAGCTTAATCGTCACTTGTCCCTCACTGATAGAATTTTGAGCTGAGTTTGCAAGCACTTGATTTATCATGGCCTCTGTGCAGTCAAGCCTCCCTGCTAATGTGAATCTGTATTTACAGCCACTCCCCAGGTGCCAGCATCACCACCTCAGCTCTACCTCAGATCATCAGGTATTGGATTCTCATAAGAACCACAAAACCTGGATCCCTCTCATGCACAGTTCACAGTAGGATTCAAGCTCCTCTGAGAATCTAATGCTGCTGCTGACCTGACAGGAGGCAAAACCCACCTCCTTTCACTTTATCACTCAAAGTCATTGGCCAGGACCTCTGCCAATTCCTACCCAAGATGATAATGTGCACTCCTTACCACCTTTCTTGGCTTTGTGTTTTACCCTGGTCACTTCCTGATACCTGACCCTTATTGTTCTAAAAGAAATTCTGTCTCAATCTGATAAGGAGCATTTGCAAAAAATCAAAGCAACATTATACTTAATAGTGAAAGAATAAATTATTTCCCCTCATGTCAGGAAAGAGACAAGGATGTCCACTGTTACCACTTCTATTTATGATCATATGGGAGGTGTTATTCTGTGCAATAAGTGTAAGAAATTAAAGACAAACTAGTTGGAAAGGAAAAAGTAAAACTGTCTTCATTCACAGACATCATATTCCTGTTTATAGAAAATCTTTAAATCTAAAAAACAATTACTAAAACTTATAAAAGAGTTTTAAGAAGTTTATAGGATGTGAAATTAATATAAAATCAATTGTATTTTATGTACTTTTCTTTAAAATTTTAAAAATAAAATTAAAGAAAGGATTCTATTAAAATAACATCACAATAGTAGGAATAAATTTAACCAAAACATCCAAACCTCCAGAATATTGCATTTACAATGTCCAGAAAACAATATTAAATTGCTTGACATTAAAGTATAGCCCACTCTCAAGAAAAAAGACCAAATCAATGGAAAGCTACCCCAGCAGGACCTACCTGTTCAAATGATCAGACAAGGATTTATAATAGCTGTGGTCAATGAGATAATGGAAATGTTTATAATAAAGGAAATAGAAAAATTCATCAAAAAAATAAAATATTTTTAAAAATAAAATTAAATTTCTAAAACAGAATATTATGTTATCTAAAAAAATAATTACTGTATTAGCTTAATACTAAAACAGAGAAGTCAAGGAACTTAAAGACAGAAGCGAAAGAAAAAGATCAAAAGAATGAATAGAGCTTCAGGAATGTACAAAATAGCTAAGAATTCAACATATGTGTGAGTACAGTCCCAGAAGAAGCAAAGGAAGAAAAAGGGGCAGTTAAAAAAAAAAAAAGTTTGAAGAAGAGCCAAAAATTTCTCAGAATTGGTGAAAGACATAAATTTACAGATTCAAAAACTCCAAGAACCCCAAACAGGTTGTGGAGCAAAAAAATCATGCTTAGATGGATCTTAGTTAAACTGTTGAAATCAAAATATAAAAAGAAATTTGTGAAAGCAACTGAGGAAAACTGATGCATTCTGCAAAGGGAGAAGTAATGCCAATAACTGCAGGTGCACTTCAGGGGTCCCCGTGGGGTCGGAAGATGACACAGCAACACCATGAGCATACTGAAAGAATGAGACTTGTCAACTCAGAACTTAAACGTTAGCAAAAGTATTCTTAAAAATGAAAGAATGCCAACTAAAGATATTTTCAGATAAAAGAAAACTAGGAGAGTTTATCATCAGCTATCCTGTACTAAAAAAGAAAGTTAAAGGATGTTCTTCAAGATAAAAGGGAGTTACACTGGAGGGAAACTTGGGTCTTTAGAAAAGCATGAAGAACTCTTACGATAGTAGAAATATGCATAAATATGAGCAACTATTTCCCCTCACTTTTCAAAATAAAGAGAACTATTTAAAAATAAAACAGTGTTTCTTGTACAGTTTATTATATATTAATATAGGATTCATATGATAGCTATAGAATAAAGAAACAGAATGTAGAATAAAGGAAAGAGATTGAAGAGTAGCAGGACAGAGAGAACTACGCAGTTGCAAGATAGGAACATTTTATGTAAAATGGTGCAAATATAAGTCAAAGTGATCTGAAAAGCTAAGTATGTATAGTGCAATCACTCCAACAAACATTAACGAATAATGCAAAGAGATATAGCAAAAGCATCAATAAATTAAATTAGAATTCTAAAATATATTAAAGTAAATCAAAAGAAATCAGAAAAGAAAACAAAACAAAAAGAAATAACCAAAAAGGGCCAACAGGAAACCAGATAATAAATGATAAACATAAATCCAAATATATGAATAAATATGTTGAATATTAATAAATTAAGAACTTCAATTAAGGTGGAGAATGTCAATATGTGCATTGCAAAGCAAGACCCAGTGATACACTCTATAAGAATTGTACTTTATAAAAGCAAGTTAGAATGAAGACATATGGCTTGAATGTAAATATAATATACAGATGGGAAATATAAGAAGGCTGGAGTGACTACGTTAATATCAGAAAAATAGATTAAAAAGATTAATTCATCAGGAAAACATGATAATCATAAATGTGTCTATGGAAGATAGTGAAGCTTCAAAATACATGATAAAAAATGTACAGAAGTAACTAGGTAAAGGTTAACATTATGGCATTGTGTAGCTATAGTTGTAGACTCTGTGATCCCAGTTCAGAACACAAAGTTATGAAGCATTTATTCATGCTTACTGGATATTGGCCTTAGGTGATATGACAAGTAATACGACAAAATCTGTAACTTTACTGAGCCACAGTCCTTCTGAGGCATGAAACTTGTGCTTCCAATGGAAGACTAAGGAAATATCAGAGGTAAGAATAAAAGCCTGAGTGCTGTTCCTCCAGCACTGAAATGTGGACTAAACAGCCACTTTTGTAAAGGTGACAGCTATTACAAGCAGAACACTAGAAGGCAGTGAGATCTAAGGCTCAGACCCTAGAGGACACTAAGGTGGAACAAAACAGGCATCTTTGGTAACATCCCTTTCCTCTCTTGTCACTTCCAATGGAATTGCAAATGTTTTGTCAGATGTCATTGACACCGTCTCCACATCCAGGATGAGGTTTTGTTAGTGAGTAGAATCTTATGGCCATTGCCTAGGAGTTGTTCTAGGGTGAGCACTCTGGTGGTAGTAGGTAGAGGCCTTTCACCTCCTGCTGTCGGTGGTCCAGGACCACATATCAGTACTAAAGTACAGAAGACTGGTGTAGTTCTAAATGCAGCAGTGCCACTTTGCTTTGGGGTGAATCCTAGTACATACATTTAAAGCACTTTCATCAGCTCTTGGTGATTGGGATCTGCTGCTACAGTGTGAATATATGTATCGCTCCAAAATTCACATCTGGGAATTTAAACTCCAAGATGATAATATTAAGAGAAGGTCATTGGGAGGTGATTAGGCCATGAAGGCTTGGGTTTAGGGTCCTTATAACAAGGCTGAGAGAATGAGTTTTCTCCTTTGCTCCTTTTGCCTTTCTGCTCCTCTGCCCATGAGGACATGGCACTTGTTCCTTTTACCCTGTGTCATGTGAAGACCCTACACCCAGCAGCATTCACAATCAGGGAACAACTTTTCACCGGGTGCTCAATCTGCTGGTGCCTTGATCTCAATGCGGGATCCTTGATCTGGGACTTCTTAGTCTCCAGACCCGGGAGAAATGTTTCTACTAGTTATAAATTATCCAATCTAAGATACTGTGTTGCAGCAGCAGAACGGGCTAAGACACCTGGCCTTGCTGTATATTTCAATTGTCTTGGAAGCCAGAGATACAAAAATTAACCAATTTGTGGTGACACATTTGAGCCTATGACTCAAACCAATCCTAAAGTCCTTCTGACCTCCAAATTTGGCAGCACATTTCCTTATAGTTTAGGCCGTTTGGTGTTTGTTTGTTTGTTTGTTTGTTTTAATCTTAAGTGTTCCTAGCTAGTTCTCAGAGTCAGTGTGATTGGACTGTAAGTGAAGAAGGATAACTTTAGAGGGGTGAGCTGGTGCAGCAGCATGATGACTGAATCTATATTCTGTATAATTATATATACAAAGTGACACTATTGACGCTACAAGAGCGGTGATTCTCCCCAACTTCCAGCATTCTTTATCTTTTGCTAATTGGTATTTTAGTAGGCACCTAGCCCTACTTTCTGGATCTGGGCTTGTCCTATCCCCTCTAATGCATCTGCCAGTTATTTTAAAATTACAAATCAGACCATCTTACACATACACAGGTGTGCACAAGGCACACGCATGCACACACACGCATACATATATACATCTATGCATCATCTTAAAATCTTTCTGTGGCTCCTAATTGCCTATTGGATTTCCCTTAAGATTAGCATGGTCTGCACAGTCCCTAAAACTTAGCTCAGCCCCTCCTTTCACTGTCATCTCCAGCACCTTCTCCAAGCACTTGCTGTCCACTGTATCCTCCACACATGATGCTCTTGCATGTCTTTCAGCCTTTGCATGCACAATTCCCTGCACCTGTGGGCCTTTCTTCTGCTTCTGTATTGGGGACCTCTTGTTCATCTTTGAAGACCCTCAACGAAAATCACCAAGAAGCATTTATTGATCCCCCAGAAGAAACATTAGGATATGTATGCTTTATTACTAGGATTTGACTTTACACAGTTGTGGGAGCTGGTCAGATGGTGAAACAGCCCATGGGGAGTTGTTTCTGTTTTTGTAGAAGCATCAGAGAAGGGAAGATGAGAAAGTAAGATAGATTTGGACTTGAGTGGCACTCATAAAGATGAATTGGAGTCTGCGTTGTCTTCGACCATCTCCAAGACTCCAACTTCAATGATGCAGGTGTTGCACAGGAGAAGCTGATGCTCTTTGTCATAATTCTTGACATGTACCTGACCCAGGAGTCAGAGAAACTGAAGGACTACCTAGCAGGAGCTGGCCCCAGTGTGGACCTGTCTATTGTACCCAACATCACCACCACCACTACCACCACTACCATCACCATCACGAGCACCATCACAACCGCCACCATCACGAGCACCATCACTACCACCACAACCACCACCATCACCACCACAACCACAACCACCACCATCACCAACACCAACACCATCACCATCACCATCATCACCACCACCACCATCACCACCATCATCACCACCAATAACACCACCACCAACAACACAATAACCACCACCAACAACACCATCACCACCGCCATCACCAACACCACCAGCACCACCACCAGCACCACCACCACTATCACTACCACCACCACCATCACTAATACTATCACTATCACCATCTGAACTTGGCACCACCACGACCATCACAACCACCATCACCACCACCATCACCACCACACCATCATCACCACCACCACCATCACTAGCACCATCATCACCACCACCATCACCACCACCAAGAACACCATCATCACCATCACCATCACCACCACCACCATTACCAACACCATCGCCATCACTACCACCACCACCACCACCGTCACCACCACCACCACCACCATCACGAGCACCATCATCACCACCACCATCACCATCACCACCACCACCATTACCAACACCATCACCATCACTACCACCACCATCATCACCACCATCACCATCACCACCACCATCACCACCACCACCACTACCACCACCATCACAAGCACCATCACTACTGCCACCATCACGAGCACCATCACTACCACCACCATCACCATCACCACCACCACCATCACGAGCACCATCATCACCACCACCATCACCACCATCACCACCACCACCATCACCATCACCACCACCACTACCATCACCATGACCACCACCACCATCATCACCACCACCATGACCACCACCACCACTATCAACACCACCACCATCACCACCACCACAATCACCACCACCATGATCACCACCACCACCATCACCACCACCACCATCACCACCACCATTGCTGCCACCACTGCCATCGCCACGGCCATTGCCACCACCACCGCCATCACTGTCACTACCATCACCACCATCACTATCATCACCACCACTGCCAGCACCACCACCACCACCATCACACCACAACCGTCACTGCCAGCGCCAACACCACTATCACCACTGCAACCATCACACCATCACCACCACCACCACCACCACCACCATCACCAGTAAGCAACCAGATCTATGAGAGACCACAGCACCCCTCCCCTGCTCCAACCCTCTGGTATAACAGGAATGTGACTATTTCACTTCTTCCTTTCAAATTTCCCATAAGCAGCTGTGTGGCTCACAGTGACATGGCCCTGTGCAGAGGAGGAGGTTCTCTGAAACACAGATGCAGCTTAGTTGAGCTGACAAACCCACTAGACCCCCATGTCTTCCTTATGTAGAAGTAGCAGTTCTTGGGGCACATTCCCCCATCAGGGTATAAATTCCTCTGAGCCGGGAACATGCCTCATTTATACTTGTATGTTTGTATCTAAAGCACTTAGTATACAGTAGGAACTTAATAAATGTTCAATAAAACAACAAATTCTAAACATTCTTACAAAATCAACAATAGTGAAATGCTTGTTTCATTAATAGTATTTCTTCTGTGTATTTATTAATGGTTGGAAAGCTAGTGTTCGGCACTTGTTTGTACAGCAATCTGAATATCATCCTGGAAGAAAGAGATTTATTGCCATATGTGCAGGGACTGAATTACAAATGGAAATAACCCTATTTTATTGATGGGCTGCGGGGGTACTGCCTCTAAGGATGATAGAATAAAGTATTCCTTTTAGAAAGTATTGCAAAGACTTCCTAAGAGGTGGCGAAGGTTAACTATTTTAAGCATTTAAAATTTGGCAACAAATAAGGCAAAACAAATATACCAACTATAAGGCAAAACAAATATACCAACTATAAAATATTCCATAAAGATCTCTGTCTATAGTGGTTTACACAGAAATCCGAACATATGGCAAACTTTGTTTGTTTTTTTTCCTCTGGAATCATCTGACAGGACATGAGCCACCAACTAATTTCATACTCACACTTTACTCCACGTTTTCCATTTCTGGTCTGATTTCTCAAAGCCTTCAACCACTCATTTTTGTAAAAATTAGTTTTAAAAAATTAATTTTATCAGACCTACGAAAGTGCTGTGGGTGTTTCTGGGAAACACTTTTAAAAAGCAAGAAAGGGCCAAGGGTGTAGCTCAGAGGTAGGCCACTTGTTTAGCATGTGTGAGACCCTGGGGTCAATCCCCAGTGCCACACACACACACATACACACACAGAAGGAGAAGGAGAAGGAAGAAAAAAGAGGAAGAAGAAGAAAAATAAAAAGAAGGAAGAAGGAGGAGGAGAAGAAGAAAAAAATGAAATATAAGATCCTAGCTCTTATACTCTACATTTTATCAAGGAAGAATGTATCCAAGAAAGGTAATGCTGTCTCAGCCTGCTAAGAAGAAAGTGCTTGGGCCGGTGAGATGGCTCAGTGGCATAAGCGCCTGACCAGCAAGTGCGAGGTCCTGAGTTTGACTCCCGGAACCCACATACAGAAAAAGGGCCGGTGATATCGCTCAGTGGCAAGGGCGCCTGCTGGCGCAATGAGATCCTGAGGTTGACCCCCGGTACCCACAAAAAAAAAGAAGAAGAAAGTGCTTGGAGACAGTGGTGAGAACTATTAAGATCAAATTTTCGTGTGTTCTTGAGCACCTACTGTGATTCCAGCATACCTCCACAGGGCAACGTTCTCTTAAGGGCAAGGTTGGGACTGATTTAAAAATATGAGAACTTTGTTTGGATCATATATGCAAATGATGTACAGCTTCATAGATTTTCATTTTTACCCACAAATAATGGCTGCTAATAATCTATACAATGAATTAAGGATTGCTGAAATTTGATAGTCATAAATTAACACAGGAGAGCTAAAGCAAATATAATTACTCTATAAAATGTCTTAATTATTTGAAATAGTTCTTACTGGGAATATAACCCTATAGATAATTGGAATTCTTGAAAATTTTGAGAAAAAATACATCCTTATCAGCCCCAAAGGAGTTTTGCTTTGGATGGTCATGTTTTTCATTGATATTCTCCTAATATTAGTCCACTTGTATTTGTAGGTCTTTCTTCTATTAAGAACCTAGTAAGTGTGTGTGTGTGTGTGTGTGTGTGTGTGTAGTGTAATGCTGCACAGTGGGTTGCTTTTTTTCTATTTAGTTCCTCCCCAGTGCTAGTGATCATCTGGTTCTTTCTCCTTTGAAAAATAGGAATAGATAAGCTGGTGGCTCACAGAGCTTTTTGACTTAAGAAAGCCTCACTCAAATAAGTGAGTTGTTTGCTACTATAGGCAACTGTAGACAATAACCAGCAGACAGAGAACCAGAGACTCGGCACCATCAAGGGTTAGTCTGTTTTCATGGCCATCACCTGCATTGCTGCTTTCACCCAGTCATTATTTTTAAGACCAATATTAGTAATAAAATAATTTTCCCAATGAGGCGGCATCTAGGATCTGCACTCATTATCCAGGAAGCAGGGAATGGTCTGGCCTTCAGCATCTTGTCTCACATAGGAGAGAGAGCTGAATAAATGATCCAGACTAATAAATGCTCTGTCATGCCTTGCTGCTTAAATATTTTATAACTTTTAAGTCCTATTAAAGGAAGGGATGTCAAGAGTGTTTAGTGAAGATAGCTTCTCCTAGTGGCTTTTTATTAAGAAAAATGATACTGATCATATAACCGATGATGGAGTGAGAAAAGATATTATCTTGCTGAAGACAGGCTTATTGTTCCAGCCCCTGCAATGGTTGGGTCTTGAAAGAAAAGGTTGGGGAAGAGAGGGCAGGAGAATTAATAGGCATGACTCGACCAAAATACTTACACCTTGGCTTTCTTAGTGGACAAATATTGATGTAGAAATGGTCTAGATGGAAATGATGTAGAAATGATGTAAAAACTGGTAGTTTTTATTTCAACAAATGCCAGTCTTGACCAAGTCGACAGAAGATCTACTATTCATAGAAGAAAATGAATTGTATACCCACCCCTTCTCTCCAGTAGGGTGACGGGGTGGATGTGTCTTCGCATTTACTCCTGTTTCCATGACTTGCACTAAGTAGACGCAGGACCCACTTGCCCATCAGCATAGGAAGCATGCTGCCCAGGACCCTTCAGGCTTCCAAGACTATGGAAATGTTTTTAATTTCTTTTAAAAACATAAGAAAAAAATCAAACATTTAGATCAAAGAAAATGTTTTCATGTTTAACATTAATATATTCATCTATACCAACATAGTTGTTTAAAACAGTTGTAAATATTTTTTTAGGGAAGAGGGGACCCACCAGACAGGCGTGCCAGGGCTCCCGTGAATGTCACAACGCACCGCCCATGGGTCTCCATAAATGCCTACTGATAAAGTGAAAAACAACACTGGGGGACTTCAGTATGTTTCCCCAAGAGGACTCAGCCGTGTTGCTCCAGAAGGCTGTGCGGGAAGGTTGAAGCAGCAGGCAAAGAGCCTTGGACAGAAAGCACAGCCAGAACATGTTGCAAGAGGCTGAGGTTTGGGCACGCACCAAAAAAATATAGATAGATGCTAAAAGTAGTGTTTACTCATTACTTCCCAAGCTTGTCGCAGGCCCTTGAAAAACAGTTGTTGAGTAAAGGACTTCAGTGGTGCTGGGTTCCTGTAAAAACTTCTGCTCTCTCAATCTCTCTACACAGGGCAAGTGCTTAACTGTCCAGGACGATGTGGAATGTGGGCGAGAGGGCTGTGTGTTCTCCAGTGGCTCTTTCCAAATCTGTGATTCTTTTTTGTAGAGAGAAGCAGAGCTTTAGTTCCTGGATAAGCTTACAGATGTCTGTGAACAGACAGCCTGTCGCACAGGATTCGAAGCTAAGTCATCAATAGGACTACTCCCTGGAGCTCCCTGTGTTTGGCACTGAGATCCAAGGCAGCATGGCTCCCCTCTGCCTCCCCTGCCTCTACTCACATGTGCTTGTCAGCCCCAGCTCTGGAGCGGCTGGTGAGCTTTCAGGTACTGGCAAGTGTGCCGTGGACCGGCTAAAGCACAGCTGATCCCCTAGCTTATTTTTCCAGAACCCTAAAAAGGAAGACAGATCCAGTGAGGGGAGTTCTCCAACCCCAACAGCTCCCTTTGCCACCTATCAAGGCCACAAAAGATGAATAATTGTCAAAGGAAGTTCAGAATCTTAGTTCGTTTTATGCTGCTATTTACAGAACACCTGAGATAGAGTCATTTGTAAAGAACAAAAGCTGGGAAGTCTAAGGTCAAAGTGCTAGCATCTGGGGAGGACCTTCATGCTGCATCACAATGTGGCAGCAGCACAAAGACAAGGCCAGAGAGCCCCAAGGGGCCAATCTATAAGAAACCTGTTCCTGTACACGTGAACACATCCCACAGGAACTGCATCGGTCCTCCGATGGGGCAGAGTCCTCATGGCCTAATCAGCTCTTAAAGACCTCACCCCTTAATGCTGCTATAGTAGCAGGCACATTTTAATATGAGTTTGGGAGAAGACACTCAAACTGTAGCACTCAGATACCTTCTCTTCTAGATACCTGAAAACTAATTTTCAAGGACCCTAGAAATGGGTATAAGCTTTTAAGTTATGTTTATTAAAATAGCATCAATCATTACAATAGTAAGTAAAATGGTCATAGATTCGAGACCATAAAAATCCCAAAGGAAAACCTGAAGTAGGAAAGAAAGCCAATGAGAACTATTTCATTAAAATATTGTTCTAATATTGCCTTAGAAGAAAGTGACTGTATTAAAAATTCTGAACTGTCTTAAGAAAATAGACGCAAAGCCTGAAGTTCCATGTAGGCTCAGCCATGGGGTATGATGGGACCTAAATTCCACGTGAGCTCAGATGCAGGGCATGCTGGGACCTAACTTCTATGTGAGCTCAGCCGCGGGGCATGCTGGGACCACACTTCTGTATGCGCTCAGCTGCGGGGCGTGCTGGGAGCACAAAGGGTAGCTGTTAAAGTGAATAGTGAACCCAGAACTGGGGTGAAGTGAGGCTAAAGAGAGATTCTAAGGCTATCCTCCAGTAGATTGTCTGATTGTTTCAGCAAAGTTCACATTATACCCTTTCCATCCATGAAAGTTACCATTAGTGTGAGAGGAACTTTGGACCATGTATAAACTGTGTTGCCAGACACAAGAAAAGAAATCCCATTCTCTCCACTTTACATGCAAAGGCAAAGCTGAGCTTTGAAGCTCAATGCATAGAACTTTTCTCTGCTGCCTTACAGTATTCTCTCTCATTTTCTCTTGCTTGGTGTCTCATCTATTTTGACAAACGAAATATAGATGGAAGCTGACCCAATCGGTAGAAAGTTGTCTGGTTCATACTCTGGTAATCAGAGTTGATTGATTACCGAGAGAGGATGCAGAAAGTGCTGGCAGTAAGTTTCTTTTCAATTTCCCGGCTATTTTACATGGAAAATGAGTCATCCACTACTCAGTGCACACAGGGAAACCTTGTAACTGCTGTCCCTGCTGTTCTTCTACGGCCATAATTCCTGTTTTTATTTTGAGCTTTGTTCTAAACACTTCTTAATATGGTATAATATAAGCAAATGTTTTTATGCTATCACCAGTTGCCAGATAGCTTTTTAATTATGTGATTGATCCTAAAATATATAAAGCCAAATTGGATATTAATGACAAGAAGCTGAATCCTTTCATCCCCCAGTACAAGCATTTTCAAGTTACTTTTCATTGCTGAGCCTTTACGTCTTTGAACATCCAATTTTACACATTTTGCTGTTTCTTTTAAGTCTGATTAGACAGGGTGACATTCTGACTTCTGTGATTGTGTTCAGTCAATATTTTTCTGTTTTCTACTTCATTATCTCCCATTCTCATAAGATATTTTAGACAATGGGTATTTCAGTGTTTTTACCAATGATTTCTGTTATATTCTGATCAAAGCGAGGGCTCGGGTTTGCTGTCCGTGAGCATTACAGAGATTTGCAGAGATGACAAAGCAACAGGAAACAAGGCATACTGCATACTGGGAAATGAAAACAGGCCACTGGGTGAAATATTACAGTCTTAATAACAACAGCAAGCATAACAGAAATTCGTATTACAAATGAGAATGCCAAAGAAATATATCAAAAAAAATTAAAATATATGATTATTGGTGTTATGGTTTATATGTATATATCCTCCCAAACTTCATGTGCTCTTCGGTGGGGCTTGGGCCAGGTGATTGGATCATGAGGGCGTGATACTCAATGGACGAGTCCACTGACGAGTTTATAGCTAAATGTGGTGCTGGGAGGTGAAACCTGGTTGGAGGAGGTGGGTCACTGGGGGTGTGGTCTATCTCCCTCCCTCCTCCCTTGATCTCTTTCTCTGCTTCCTGCTGGCCATGCCAAGAGGTGTTTGTCCTCTACAATGGTGACCTGCCGTGGAGCCAGCTGACTATGGACTGAATCCTCTACAAACCGTGGGCCAAAAAAAACCCCATTTCCTCTTTAGTGTTGTTGGTGTCAAGTATGAGGAGAAAAGTAACTAAGACACTTGCTTTCTTATCTGGGGCCTGTTCTCCATTCCTCCATGATCCTTAAAGAATGGTAACTGTAGGAGAGGGAGGGGCCGGAATGCATGGGTCAGAGGCCAGATACTATATTGGGCACTTCATTTGATATAGTTCATCTGTTCTCTCAATTACCTTTCCTCCAGATAAAGAAAAGAGGATCAGTGATATTAAGGAACTTATTTAAAGCCAAACGATTTAGAAATAAAAGAACTCTTTACTCAAGTTAGTTTTACTCTGAAACCTGTCGTTGCTCCTACCTCAGGAAAGAAATGGTTGGCAAAATACATATATTCAGTCAATAACGAATGTGTATTTTTATAAAATACTATACATTGTATATGACACAAAATATCTTGTATAAATAATACTCCTTTATTCTCTGTTATTATGTAAATAGTTATCCCTAAGTGCCAATGTGAGGGTGGTTGAGGGTCAGTTAGTCCTGTCATTAATTAAGTGTCCATAGTTTTCAGAGCAATGCAGTACAGATAGAAATAACCGCAATCCAAGGTCGGGCATGCGGTCCGGGAGGTCAGAGTATGGAAAGATTCTACCTGGGAAGTCAGAAAAGGCTAACAGGAAAAGGTGACTGCCAAGATGCTCTGCAGTGGGGATGGGATTTGAACTTGAGGTAATGAGAAAGCAGGTGCTGTAGACAAAGGGGGCAGTTTGAAAAATAGAAAAGGAAACTATACATTAGTAAGTATCCACAGGTACCCAGAGTTTTGCATATGTCATCTCATTTCATTCTTATAAGAGCCCTGTTGGGTGGTTTTGTTCTTTGTCCATAAGCACATCAGACCCCAAAGTGTTCAAGCTAAGCTTGTCACTTCCTCTGCCTCCTCCTGCACTAGCTCCTCCCGTCCCGTGCATCTGTCTTGGTAAAGCACGTCATTGTGGCCTTCTATTGCCAGAGCCTGAGCCATGAGTGAGTCTCAACTCCCCACTTAGTCCCTGCCGGCTCTATCCTGTAAACACCCCTGGAGTGCACCCTGTTCCTGGACTGGCTGCCCCTGTGCTGGCCCGGGCCACACCATTACTCACAACTATTGCAGCCAGCTTCCACTCGCTGGCCGTGCTGCTTCTGACCACGCTCTCGCACGCTCTCTCCCTCCAGACCCGCAGTCCCCTCCGGTCCCCTCTCCACACAGCGGCCAGAGAGGTCCTGCTAGGATCCAGATTGGATCACTTTTCCCTATTAAAACCTTGTGATTGGTCTTCATTTGCCTGAGAATAAAATCCAAATTCTCGAACAAATTTGAAATAACCTTAATGATTTTTTCCTCTGCTTCCTTCCCCAGTTTCTTTGGGGACCCCATCCTCCAGTCACCAGGACACCTCCCTCTGACTACACTTGTGTCATTCACCAGCAGGAAGCCGACCTGCTACCCCATCCCTCAGCAAGAACCAGGTCTATGGGCTCACTGATGAGTATTTTTTTAAATGAACGAATCGATTTTTAAAAACTGAGGCACAAAGAGCATCAGTTACTTCCTCAAGGTGAAATTGCTGTCTTCTATGGGTACTGGGGAACCATGGATGGTTTGGGGGCACAGAAGTGACAAGAACAGAGTAATCAAAGTCCTTGTGCCTTCCAAAAATGAAAATAAGAGCAAAAGAACACAAGAAGAATTGGGAATTCTTTTTGCCATGACCTTTATTTATAAAATCCACCTACTTCCTAAGATTTTTATGAAAATTAAACAATGTGTATGGAAATGCTATGCAGCTATAGGACTCTTTATAAATGACATTATGTAGCTTCCCCCTCCTAATGTTTATCAAAACGGCTTTAGAGTTTTGTAGCTACTTCTAAAACATTCCAAGCTGAGCGGGGCTCCGCTCTCTGGAGGGGTATGCACAATGAGAGCAAAGCACTAAAGCTCCGGGAACTTACAGGCTTGTGAGGGAGGTGGGAGAAACACCTTCCACCAGAGCAGCTGGAAACTCTCCAGGTGAGACAGCGGGGTGGGTAACGAAAGGGAGAGAGAGGCACAACTCTTTCCTACTGGAAAGACTGCTGGCAGCCCTGAAAGAACAGCAGTGCAGCTGAGTGGGAGGCACAGGGGCGTGATGAGGAGGAGCCACCTGCCTCTGCCGCCCCAGCCTGATTTGCCTTTGGAGGGAGGTGAGGGTTGTACCATCTGCTAAGCACTAAGGAGACAGCCAGAAATGGTATCTCAATGTAAATAATAATGGTAACTATTATTACTATTACACTGACTACATTGTAAGCCCATGAGGTCTGTTTGTGAATTGTACCAGGGATAAGACTGCTCTAAGAACAGCCCCATTAGCCCAGGGAGTTTTGCAGGTGGTCATGAATGTGAACTTGTGTCTTTGGTTGTCTGAAGAAGCGGCTGTTATTATGTACTTCTCTTTGGACCAACTCTTTGGGAAAGGGCATGTTGAAACACGCAGGGCGAAGTTGTTCTAGAAGCCCCGCCAACCTAGGTCAAGCTTAGACTTGAGAGAAATATTTGCAACATTTTTTGTGACTTTCATTCATTTCCAATTGGTATTGAGAACTGCATGCACGAAAGCTTAGAGGCCAACTTCAGGTACGGGAGATTAATTTGTTCCTCTTGCATTCCCTAGTGCAGTAATGTATTCTGTGAACACATAGGGAACTGACTGGAACCCCTAAATTGCTTTCCCATGATTCAGCTCTAGGCTGCAGCACAGCATCAATCAGGTAAGGTGGCACACAAGTAAAACACTCTCAATTCTATTTGCAGGACTTCTAAGAATAAAATGACACAAGTGATATCTGTGACCGGCCAGTTTTCCAGCTGGTACCCAGGGGTTTTTTCCTAGCATGTGGGAATGCGTCTGACTCATCGTCTTCTCTAACAGGTCCTTTCAAGTAAAAGCTGCATGTATAATTATGATCAAAACTCTCCGGTGCAATTTTTAAAAGAATTAAGTTTAAACGTATTATCAAGGAGAAAATGTTCTACATGGCTGCCACAGGCTAGATTTTCCCAAGTTGCCCATGAAAAGACCACATCAATGGAGCGGATCCGACATTGTGCCATTAGACAGTGTCTCGGACCAACTTGGGCTTAAGATGGTTATTTCTTTCAGTCGAATTGAGCTTTTGGCACATATGACTGAGAAAACTGCCCTTTAATTTGGATCTAGTTTAAATTATTTAATGAATCCCCTTTCTCAGTTAATTGGACATTAGGTTTAAGAATGAATAAAAGTGCTTCGTGTGCCACATAATAGCTAAACAGTGTCTGCGGAGAGCAGCGAAACCAGCTGACGTTCTTAGAGAGACAGATCAGTAGTCTGGTCTCAACCTCAGGCCTGGGAAAACCATTAACCAAACAACTTGAGTTTTATTTTTAATTTGATACACTGTGTTTAATGCAAAATGTGTGGGCATTTCTCTAGGCAGCTTGCTCAATTGTGGGGAATGGCTGTAATCCCGCTGGGTTTATCTTGCAGGCTTGTGTGGTTGCTGTTATTTCCTGGTGGGTGCTTAAGGGAGGAGGCAGGAGAATGCAGAGAATCTGGGGAAATGAAGCCTCATGAAGCCATCCTTTGATGAGATTCAAACGGGCTTCTTTATCCTGTGTGCATCAGGGCAGTGGGGGAAATGTCAGATCAGTCCTTGCCTACGTGGTGACTGCTGGGTCCCTGAAGAAGTGCAGGAAACAGACTTCGAAAGGTCCCTGCCTGGAGCTGATAAAATTGTGGAAGTGCCACCCAAGAAAGGGGACGAGCATGGCAGTACTGAGGGAAAGCCAGTTCTTGATGCCCAGCTGGTCACTTTCCAGTCTCTTTCCTCGGCTGGCAAACACCTGAGTGCCTACTATGTGCCTAGAGTATGGCCTGGGAAAGCTCTTTTGTTTGACTAAAATTCTAGAAAGTTTCCTCCAGGCAATTAATGCATGAACTAAAAATTAAGATGCTCAGGGTATATGGAGGGTGCAGTGGGAATATGAGGGCATCCTGGCCTAACACTGGGGGCAGTTTAACGCACTGCAGCACAGATTACATGCTCGTCATGTGCCATGCTGTGCACTTGGGGCCAGTGGCAGGTAAAACAAGAGCAGGCTTGACTAAGGGAGTTTCTAGGCCAGTGTGCCAGGAAGGGCTTGAAGGAAGGCTGCAGGTCTGGATTTTGAGAGATGAGGTGGGCCCCATTTATTGAAGAGAAAAAAGAATCAAATGGACCAGGATATGTGGACTTAGAAAAATATGGAAACTGTGTAATTGTGTGTGTGAGAGAGAGAGAGACACAGACAAAGAGAGAAAAAGAAAGAGAGAAATGAGGAAGCTTCCAAGGCCTCTGCCTGCCATGCTGCTGGGTTTGCTTTCTAGCCTGCAGGCACAGGAAGCCCTGCAAGCTTAAGGCAGAGAATAGCTTGAGTACCGCATGGTCACAGTGGTGGTGAAAGCTATGGCACTTGAAAGCTCTAAAGGGCTCGCCATCACTGAGCTCTAGAGCAACAACTCCAGCAGGGAGAGAGCAGGAAGACTGTGGCATAATGATGCTGTAGCCAATGAGGAGAATGGCATTTAACCATGTGACTTTCCTCAGAAAGGTCAGAGAGGGTGACAATGAAGGGCACTGGGTTTGCAGTTGGGAGGTCAGCAGGGACCTGTCCAGAATAGTGCAATGGGTGCAGCTGCTGGCCTGTGGTAGAGTGACTTTCAGGAAAGCAGAGAGGAGCCTGTAATTGTCCAAAGCACAGTGGCTTTTTGTGGTTGTCCCTCAGTCCAGGGACTGTGGTGTGCAGCACAGTCATGCTGTGATGTGTGGTTGTCTTGGCGAGAGGTTTATCTGCGAGCTGGGAAGATCCAAGCTGCCTCGGGGCAGCCTTGGCTCAGTTCAGGGCTCCTTTCTCCAGCGAGGGCTGCCAGCTCTCTTGAGTTGGCAGGGAGTGGTCATCTGTCCTCAGTGTCCACAGGGGCTTGGCTCCAAGACCCCCTCCATGGTACCAAAATATGAGGGCTCTCAGGTCCCTTATAGAAAACAGTGTAGTGTTTGCATGTAACCTATGTACATGCTTCTGTGTACTTCAAGTTATCTTTAAATTACTTACAATACTTACTACAATATAAATGTTATGCAAAAGGTTGTTTTTCTGTATTGTTTATAAAATAATGAGAAGGAGAAAAGTCCATATATATTGAGTACAGATACACTCTCCCCCTCCCCAGTGTTTTCAATCTGAGCTTTGTTGAGTCCCCAGCTGTGGAACCCACGTGTACAAAAGGCTGACTCTATCTTGATGTTAGTTTCCTGAATGCTCTGTACACAAAGGAAGCGTTACAATCATTCCCTGTCCCCAACTGTAATTCCCATCTTCTGGTGACAAGCCCCTGAGCACCTCCCCGAGTTCTGATGGGGCAGGGCATGCTCTGAATTGCTGCGACAAAGCTCTGATTGGAAAGTCCACCAAAGGTGGAGTTGGACCTCAGGGACCCTATCTGCGTGGTGATTGCCAGCTCTGTTTCCCTGCTCAGCAATAGAGCCAGCCTGTTTTTATGACATAGTGACCCAGCCAGCCTTTTGCTCTAATCAATATTTCCATTCTTTTCCAAAATAAACACGTTGACAGTCATGTGCAAACAGGGAAATGAAAGTTTTCCATCCCTAAGTGCAGGGCTGTGTGTTTTTGAAAAGAAATAATTTAGCAGAGGAATTTAATCTAATCTCTGGTTGCTCTGTAATTTGTCTAGGGCATTAGACTTTAGAAGGTAATTATTTTTTCTTCTTCTGGATTTATTTAAATTTCTCCCTCACTTCACCTCTACCCTTTCTGGCTTTGTTCAGAATTATTGTATCGCATTTAGGGAACGAGCAACAGGGAATAGGACCCAAGCCTGGAAACAAAAATGTCTTTGTAAATAACCAAGTGAAGGTAAGAGTTATAGCATGCAACTGTTATTGTGCCAGAAAATTGCCCTCTTTGAGCGAATTGGTGAGTGCTATTTTGCATGTATATAAGGTTTTAAAAATAATAAATGCCATCCTACCTGCTCGAATGAAATGTAATTTCACAACTGCTTTGAAGATAGCCTTTCCTCTCCTGTATCCATAAATCTGAACAAGCCACTGCCTCTCAACATCCTAGGTATCAGGCCTATTTCGTGTAAACAGGGTTTGTTTGGCCTGGATGATTAGTAATTTTACTTCAGAAAGAAATGACTGATGAAGCAGAGTGTGGAGCTCAGGATCAAAGCTTACTTCTCCGGCACTGGGGTGTCAGGCAGCCAGCTGTTTATGTATCTGTTGAGCTAAATTACTATCATTATCAGTTCAGCAAAGCTCAGATATCACTGCGCTCCCCGCTAAAGAAGCCAATTACAGTATCTGTTGGACGGTGTCTTAAATGACACCATTTAATTAAAGCCTAATCTCTCTCTGAATGAACAATATTTTAAATTATTGGACATTATTTCATTCAATTACTGCAAGCCTCTGTTCATTTTTAAGAGCAGGAAAAACTCATTTGGCACCTAACGGCCCAGATAAATAATTGCCGTTTCGTGCCGTGCTCAGAGCTGGGCTGCCAATAAAGGGCAAGCCAGGACCCATGTCAGGCCGTCAGTTCTTTCAGTCTTAAAATATTTCAGATTTGCTTCTCAAGCCTCCTGGCGGTGAGGGGCCCTATTTTGTGATCACCAGTGGTTCCCCCAAGGACTGGGGATGATGGAGACCTCTATGAAGAATATGTTTAGAGGATAAAGCCATTAAAGGAATACAATCCCCATACCAGGCGCAGAGCCACGTAACTGACAGGATAGAAATTCATTCTGAATGAATATCTCGTAAGGGGATGCAAGAATTAAAATGAATTTGACAGTGAACTCCAGAGATAACCTGTGATAGAAAGAAAAATGTACTTGTTAGAAGGAGAAATGAGATAAAATGATCCAGCTATTAAAAAGTGGGAGGGGTAACAGGAACGGACTCTCACTCCATAGAGTTGTTTAGTTGGTCTGCAGAGATGCTGGCACCCTGAGGTAGCAGAGGATGTGGCCACTGGCCAGATACGAATGCCGTGCTGCTTCTGCAGGTTTTAAGGTGCAAGAACACGACGTGTGGGCTGAGTGTGTTTTTCAGTCTATTGGGCCCTCAATAAGATCCAGGGAAGCAAAATACATAGTAGTGATGCATCCCACATGCGTGGAAATACACCCCAGAGCCTGAGTGCTGCTGGAAGTTTGGAACTGAACCTTAGGGCCCAGCGCTGCTCTGCCAATTTGTTTCAATTTCTGGAGGCCATAATCTTAATGTGTGAAGCAAATGGTCCAAAACCAAGCGGATCTATTTCTTCTGGCCAGCGTGGCCTGCGTGAGTCTAAATTTAGACATGAGGAAAGGTGGTAGTCGGTAGTAGCTCTGAAGACCACAGGGTGGGAGGGCCTTCTCCGTGCACAGACCCCCTCAGCCTATTTATGCAACTTTATGGATTTCGTTCCCTTGGTATTAAATTTTTAAAATAACCCTTCGTTTTATATCACTTTCAACCACCTATAGTTAGGGAACAGGCATGTCCAAAGCTTGTCATTGTGGCTGTAAATCACATAGTACACCAGAGTCAAAGACATAAGTTTTAGAGTCCCTCTGTGCACTCATTTGGCAAATATTTACAGATTCTTGCTGATAGTCAAGACAGAATAGAGACCTTTCCCAGAAAGACTCGAATTCAAATTCCCTGCCCATCATTGCTAACTGTTAAGACACTGAGTATATTATTTAACTTTCCTCCCCTGCACTGTGAGGTAAGAAATACACATCTCATTGGATTACTATGAAAATTAACACGGGCATTTCAGTGTCTCCCAGGTAATAAACACTTAGAAAATAGCAAATATATTATGTTTGTTGCTTTACACAAGGAGGTACCGGTTATCTCCCAAGGACTCGCGGTGTGGCTCACGGGCCAGACACGTATAGAGATTTACTAAGAGCAACATGCCATGAATTAGCAGAAGTTAATGCTAGCTGTGTGGGGCAGCATGCCTGACAACTACATGCACATATATACATCATCACAAATAGAATTTTTAAAACTTGGAGCATACCTACCTCCCAGGATCCTGCATAATTGGAATGGCAGTAGGATTGCTCTCTGCACTGGCAGAGGCTCCAAGACAGGCCCTGAAATTATTAGATGTAATAATCAGGTTGCGTTCCTTCCACAAAGCCAGTTATTCACCATCTGCCGTTTGGAGCTGGGCCTGTGGGCTCAGTTTGGAGAGCTGCCCATTGCTGTGCAGAAGAGGGAGACATTTCTGTCCACGAAACTGATCTCTCATGTTCAAATTCTACTGTGAGAAAGGACTGCAAAGGGAGGCTCTGACTTAATGATAAAAAGGACAATGGCAGTCCTTGTCTTGTTATGAACAGGAATAATGGATAGGACCTGTGCTTGGAGGATTTTAAGATAGAGAGCTAAAGAACAAAATATTTAGAAAAGTTAAACTGGGCTCAAAAATAAAGTTGGTAGAACTCTGTCCAGGTGGTAGAAGGAAGTCCTGTGTGTCCACCATGAGGCGGGGGTCACAGGCAATGAGAGTGTGTGCAGGTTGAGAATGACCAATACTAAGATGGTATGTGAGGTACGTTATGCGCATAGCTTATTTACTGTAGTTTAACAGAAATAACATTGGGTGTTAGTAGATAGAGGCCAGGGTACACCCCAAGGAGACATTGAGGATGCTGGGAGCCAGGTAGCTAATGATACAAAATCATTTCAAGACAGGAATGGAATCCAGAGTGATGATCAGAAAGCCTCATCTCGTGGTAGGAGGTGTAAGGGAAGGGAGCTGACTGCGAACTCATCCAACACTGCAGCTTTCACTGTCACTACCACCAACCCACACCTTCTCATCTGTTCTTGCTCTCATGCATCTGTCCAGAACACCAAATAATTCTTCCTGAAACACTGCTTTGAACCTCACCATGCCGGTTAAAAACCTTCAGTGGATCCCCAGTGTTCCTGCACCTAAGTATAGAGGGCTCTATTTAAATATGTTTTTAGCTTTTTTTTTTTATAGTTGACTTTACCCAAGGTCTTCCCCCTGAGCTACATCCCCAGCCCTTTTCCAGCCCCTTTTTAAATTTTTTAAAGAAAAATTTTGAAATGAGGTCTTGGTAAGTCACTATGTAGCCCAGGCTGGGCTCAAATTTGTGATTCTCATGCCTCAGCCTCCTGCAGCACTGGGATTACAGGCATGTGCCACCATGCCTTGCTCATAGTGTAACTGAAAGAGATTTAAGGAAATAAATATCAAGTTCAATGATTTTTAAACCTTGTTTCTAGGAACCCAGTGCTTCCTTGAAGCCTTTCCTCGAAGAGGAAGCCCCCAAAACAGGTCAGACTGCCTGGGGCTCATCTGCTCTTCGGATTTCCAGTCTCCACACTTCAACATTTTAGGTGTTTGGATTCAAATTCAAGATTCCTCAACCAACAATCTTTTTTCCTCTAAATACTTTTGTTCCAACCCCTTTAATTGACGACCAAGAAATTCGAGTTCAGAACCATTAGCCGACTCTCCCCAGGTGACACAGCTGGCTCGTACTGAGGTAGAGTCAATTTGAGGTCTCCAAAATCTCAGCCCATTAGTAGTTCTGAAAAACACAAATGGAAGCAAGACAGTACACAACCCATACTGATAGCCAGAACTGAAGAACTCTGTCAGGTGTGTGTAAAACGCTCTGCACGGGATGTCCGGGGTCAGCCTCTACAAAGCCACACGATGCAGGGTGGTCCCCACCTCCATTCTAGAGTAACTGAGGTCTGGAGAGGTTCAGTTCATCTTTGGTTGCAGAACTAAGGGCCCGAGGTGAGATTCCTCCTTAAGGACACACTGGCAAGAACTCTGAAAGTGTATTTGAGAAGAGAGCGGTGGAGTGAGAGGTCACGGTCCCACTCCATGTGCCAAGCCCCTGAGCTACCCTAGCAGAAGAGAGTGAGCTGGAGTTGCCTGGGAGCCACACCCCTCAGGGACAGACAGGTGGATAATGCCAGACTCAGGGGATTGGGCCCCGAGGACTCACGCTGGTGACTCCCTCATACTGCACCCACTGTGGCTCATCCCCCCATCTCAGTCTCACTGCCTCAGCTCTACTCCAAGCCTTCCTTAGCTGAGGACCTCCTGGGAAGAACCCAGGCTAAGACAGTGGTGTGGAAGGGGACATATTTAAGTCATCTAAAGCCGGGCACAATGGCACGCATCTGTGTCCCAGCTAATCAGGAGGCTGAGGCAAGAGGATCACCTGAGCCCAGGAGCTTAAGACCAGTCTGGGCAACGTAGTGATATCCCCATCTCTAAATAAATAAGCATTCAGTCAAACAATGGCTCCAGAACATTGGGAGGGAAGCACTATAGCAATTGTGCCCTGATGCTCATGGAGGGAAAGGGACAAAAATGTGAAAAAGGATTTTGACGAAGATGATGGTAAGAGCTCCAAGTGAAGTTACAAAAGAAGTCTTTAAAATGCCACTTGCTGTATGGCCACAGCAGCACTCTGGGCACTGAGCGCTGTCTCTAGAAGGCTAAAAGCAGGTGGGCACTGCCTCTGGCCTCCAGCAGTGAGGAGCAGGGCTGGAGAACGCAGAAACCCTGTCCCCTGGGGCTCAACGCCCCCTCCTCATTCTGCACTCTGGCCTCGGAGATGAGCTGCAGTTCCGTTTCACAAATGTCTGAAAGACTCTGGCAATGGAGGTCACACACTGCTAGGGAGCTGGATTTCAAAGCCTAATCCTCAGGCGGCAGGAAGGCAGGGCATGGCAAAGCTGGCCGGGGGAGTAAGCATGAGCAGATTCCAAGACTCCCTGCCAAGTAATTCTCAAGGTCCCTAGGTGGAGTTCTCCCAGGTTCCTGTGATAGTACAAGAAATCAAGAGAGGGGACACCACTGAAAGTGCTACGATGGCTTTCCTCATGGTAGCCTACCCTGTGTTCCCCAGTGTGTACTTTTATTTTTATTTTTTTTTCCCTTTTTTTTTTAGCTGGCCCAAGTTCACTCTGCAGAGCCAGTTTCTCCATTATCCTTCGTGTTTCAAATAAACTTCACCATTTTTGCTTGTCTTGTTCAATTCTTTATTCGCGACAAGAAGAACCTGGAAATCAAGACGCAAGCACCCCAAAAAGCAAGTGACATTATTTGGCATAGCCAGCCAGGAGGAGACCAGGTAAGGCCCAACGGGCACCACACTTTTTTGATTCTCTCTAAAATGTAGCAAAGGTCTTTGTCTTTCTCTGTCTCTCCCCTACACTGGGAATTTAGGGGACTCTTTTCATGGTGCCAAGAGGGGCTTCCCAGCCCCGCCATGGAGGATGGGGAAAAGGAATGTATGGCTTTTGTTTTTCTTTCTGGCTGCAGTCTTCTTTCCTTGCTTACGCTCACTCTGCAGGTATGAGTTAAGTAGCAGGTACTGTTGTCTGCGCATTTGCTACCCTGTCAGGAAATTAGCCTGGTGTCCACTTATCCTATTTTGTATGTGGCTTTCCCTCAGTTTGTCTGGTCCAGGGAGCCACGTCACCTTGTCACACGGCCCGCCGCCATCATTTCCTGTCATTCAGCTAGATGTGGGATTGCGTTAACCACCACCATGACTTTCCCCTTTTTTGAGTAACTGGCCTAATGAAACCCCCACCCTTGCAGTTACAAAGTACGTCTCCAATTTTGGAGAACAAGAGGGAGGAACCTCTTCTTTTGGAGTATTTTAATCAGCACAGTGGCTCTGCCACGGGGAAGAGAAAAATTTGCCTGTTTTTAAAAATCACCCAAGGCTTTTGTGGGGGAGGCAACGGCTGGGAGAGACCTGTTCCTGGGTGGCAGGTGGAACCCTCCAGCGGTGCTGGGCAGGGCCAGCAGGTGGTGCTTGCAATAAGGCAGAGGAGCACCCAGCACCTGACCCCCTCCAAGCCACCACACACCTGTGTGCCTTTGGGTCCCTGTGAAGCACGCACCCCGTGCAGCGGGCGGCAGTGACAGCAGCCAAGCCAGCGCTCGCTGAGTCGGCTCCCTCCTTGTCCAGGAGCCCAGCTGAAAGCTCTGGCTTCCTGGCTAGACTTCTTCCTTAAGTGCCAGTAATTTAAAAATCTATGCCCTGCGGTCTGAGCAGAACAAATGAATAGTGTTTAACAGCTTTGAAACCTTAACTAAAGTGACTGTGAGTATATAAAAGCACAGCCATCCCCTTCTTAGGGGGAAAAAAAGGTGTTTCCATCTCTACTGCCTTAAAGTACTGTACCAAAGGATTTCTTTTTACTATTGGAGTAAACGCAAGATGTCTTTCCCGTGTGGCCTCGCTCTGCTTAAGGGAAGAGCCATTCAAGTGGCTCAACTGGATGGCTAAGAGAACTTGGCTGGGGAAAGTTCCGCCCCACCTCACGGAGTCAAAGGACTAGGAAGGCAAGCAAGTGGCCTCATCCCCTTCTCCCCAGGGGGTTAATGGGCTCCAGTGTGGACACAAAAGCCCTCAGTAGAGCTTTCTTCTGTGCTTCTGTGAATGATCTCAGCATCACTCTAAGGTTCAGACAGAGGCGTCTACCTAGTGTGAGGGTCTCCAGCGACGCTTTGTGGGGTCCTGGGTCTCCCCCTTCTGCACGGGACGCCACCTTCAGGAGTGAAGACATAGTTGTCTCCCTCTCTCTACAGGCCGCAAGATGAGCCAATGGGAAACCTGTCAGACCTCACCACCACAGTTTCCCCATCTCTGCCACTAGGCCATATCCTCGGTGAGCGGGAAAGGTTTGATCCCGACAGTCTGAAACAGGAAGAGCTTATCTACTACTGCAGTACGGTTTGGGTTCAGTGTGAACTGGGAGGTGGAGAGAGGTGGATAGAGGACGACACTTTAAACTATGAGACTCTTCTCCAGTTACAGCGTTTCTGCTTAAAACGTACCAGGTGGGATGCAGTGCCTTACGTTCAGGATTTGTGACTCTTTATCACAGGAAATGCTCAAAAGCTAAGGGGATGGTCCTGCCCTGGACTCCCTCTTGTCTCTCAGGGGGAGGTGGGTCTCTCTGATCTGTTGATGATACTGGGAAGTCTCTTCCACTTCCTCCTTATAGTCTCCAAGTCAGTAAATCAAGCCCATTTCTCAGTTGCAGATGTCCAGCAGTGCAAAAAACTAGGCCAACTGTCAGAAAGACAAAAATCCTAGAAGAGACTAAGAACTATGCAGTTGGGCAATGTGCTTTAAAAACAGAAAAATCCACCCTGGAGAGGCTGTTCTTCCTTTGACAGAACTGAACTGGGACTGTAATACTAGTGGGGGCTAAAAGGATGTCTGATATGCTGACTGCTCTTACCATGGAGATAAAGAGTGGTACCGAGTCTTTTGTAAAAGTACTAATCAGGGGCCGATGAGATGGCTCAGCGGCTTAAGCGCCTGCCCGGCAAGCGCGAGGGCCCGAGTTCAACTCCTGGAACCCACATACGACAAAAGGGGCCGGTGATATCGCTCAGCGGCACAGGCACCTGCTGGCGCGCGAGGTCCTGAGGTCGACCCCCCCGGTACCCACAAAAAAAAAAAAAAAGTACTAATCAGGAAAATACAGGATGGTACGGACCTCCACCTCATTTCTGAGTTTGTCATTGCAATCCATCCTCTAGCGGCAGATCCATGTACAATGCTTTCCCAAATTCCAGGGGACACTAATTAGTTCTCAGTATTAGATTTAAAAAACACATTTTTTCCATCCCCCTACATCCAGACTGTCAATTTCTGTTTGCCTTTGAATGAGATGATAGTATAGTTTACAGCTCCAGATATTTGGTATAAACTGCAAAAACCTCACATGTGCCCACAGACACCTATGGCCTAATTGCTGGGCACAGCCTTTTCTGTGTCCAACAATCAGGACCCAGAGGAGGGACAAAAGAGAAAGGCTAAGATTAGAGCTGTTGCAGTTAACAATGCTTTAAACTCACCCAGGTCATCGAAAGGAAAACCCAGGGACAGCTAGTAAAAAAGTTTCTGTTTTAAGTGCAAGAAGTTTGGATACTGGGTATGAGATTGTACCAGGCCACTACCTGGGCACTGAAGGAGCCAATGTAATTACATGGCACTGGAGGTTTGACTGTCCCTGCTCCCAGAGAAAGACTAGGCCAGCCAAATCCCTCATTGATTGAAGAGGTCCAGGGGAACGTACAATGTCCTTGTCCACAGAAGCTTACAACGCCCCTGTCCACAGATATCGCTGTCTTCTCTGAGGAACCTGGGCAACCCTGGACATCATGGGCAAGCAAATTCAATTACTTCATTCTGTTTTGATTTCTCTAGAAATTCCTCCTCTGGATCTATAGCAATAATTGGGATCAAGGGGAAGCCTAATCAGAAATTCTTTACTCCTCTGCCCAGAAGTTAACCACCCTTGTGAACAAGTCAGGGCAGTGGCCTGCCCCTCCAAGATCCTGAGGAGGAATGATTCACTGATGGAAGTAGCTTTGTGCAAGAAGGATTTGAATGGCAGGTTATGCAGTTGTCAGTTCACAACAGGTCACTGAAGCTAAACATCTCCTCCCAGAAACTTCTGCTCAAAAGTCAGAGCTAGTAGCTCTTACTTGGGCATTGATATTAGAAAAAGACAAAAGTTTAAACATCTATACAGACTCTAAATATGCCTTTCTGGTGCTACATGCACATGTAGCAATCTGGTAAGAAAGAGTCTTACTGACTAATGAACAATTACCTATAAAGTACAGACAGGAAGTTCTACAACTCCTAGAGGTAGTCCATCTTCCCAAGCAGGGCACAGTCATGCACTGTGAAGGACACCAAAGAGACATGTCTGAAGTCTCCTCAGGAAATCAGAAGGCTGATACAGAAGCAAAAAGGGCAGCTTACAGCCCCTTAAGACTCTATCATTACTTGCAGTTCCCGAGGAAACATTCTGGTCCTTCCTCAAGGGACATAGTGACAAGCTATAAAAATCCTACATGGGGAAATTTCCTCAATCTTCAGGAAAGGTACAAAGAGCCAACCAGACCCTAAAGAGAGATCTGGCAAAACTTTGCCAAGACACATCTGAGTCCTGGCTCCCACTGCTATGCTTGCCACACATGCTACAGTAAAGGTGACAGAAATAGATAATTGGATTCATCTTTTTAGAATAAAGCCAGTTCCACCTGAACTGCCTGAAGAACACTATCCCACAAAAAGATAAAACTACTCCTGTGAACCTATGGAAGACTTGAGATTTCTCTTTAAAAAGCAAAGCTCCAGTGCTGCTACAGATAAGTAAACAGGATCTTGCTAAGGCCATGACTGTCATGACTTGATCATTTATCTGACTGTCCTTTTTATTTATTTATTTATTTTTTTTATTTTTATTTTTTTTGTGGGTACCGGGGGTCAACCTCAGGACCTCGCGCGCCAGCAGGCACCCATGCCGCTGAGCGATATCACCGGCCCCTTTTTCGTATGTGGGTTCCGGGAGTCGAACTCGGGCCCTCGCGCTTGCCGGGCAGGTGCTTAAGCCGCTGAGCCATCTCACCGGCCCTGACTGTCCTTTTTAACATAACTCTCCTCTGCAGGAAGCATAGAAATCTGACCCGCTCCTCGTATTTGGGCTAATAGTAAAATTCCTTTTCAAACAAGGATGACTCTTTTCTCATTGCCTCCTGACAGGTTTTTCTTTTCTTCAACCCAGCCAGTGAGCCACAGCAGTAGTTAGAGAACACATAATCCCCAGTAGGTAGGGCCTAGCTCAAAGAAGCTATAGAAGACAGAGACCTCCACTTCCTCAGCAGCCCATGAAGAACTATGGGGATTTGTCTCTCTCACAGGGAAATGAAGCAGGAAGGCAGGGCATGCCAAAGCTGCTTGGGAGAGTAAGCATGACCAGATCCCAGGACACACACACCAAATAATTCCCAAGGCCTCGTATATGGAGCTCTCACAGGTTCCTGCAAAGTGTGGACTAAATAGACAGACCACCACTGAAAGCAGACTACTGTGGCTTTCCTCGTGGTAGCCTGCCCTGTGTTCCCCAGTGTGTACTTCAAGTTCTTTCCCCTTCTTTTACTCAGCTCAAGTTTGCTCTGCAGAGCCAGTTTCTCCCTTACCCTTCACTTTTCAAATAAACTTTGCACCGTTTTTGCTTATCTTGTTCAATTCTTTGTTCGAGATGAGAAAAACTTGGAAACCAAAAGGCAAGCACCCCAAACCCAGTAACACTTAAACACTGACACTATAAACCTCTCAGATAAAATTAGTTTACTCAATTATTTCTTCACAGGACAGATACATGATTTGGGTGACTTCCTAGATGTTTAAGTCATTACCCCTACCATTTTGAGATTTCATCATCCCATTTTATTTATTTTCATTTTATCTAATGCTTGTTCTAACTGAAAGTGGTAAATAGCACACATTTGTTTATCAGAAACATAAATATGTGGAGGTTAACTTGCTTGGACATTTTTGGAGAAAATATTCTGTCTCTTAGCAGATTACAAGGAGATGAACCGCCACAAATATTTTATTTTACTTCAGAGGACTGGAAGAGAAATATATATCAGAAAAAGTCTACAGTTAATATCAAGCACAAGCCAAAGATTGCGAGTGGCATAGACAAGGAAGAGGCACCCCTCACCTTGATGTTGCTGCATGTGCATGCACAGGTGTGCACGTGGGTGTGTGGTCACTTCTGTGTACACGTGGGACTCAGCTCACAGGGAACCCAGGTGAGTCTAACATCAGCTTTTTAGACCCCTGTGGGCTTTGACCACAACTCCTGAGTTTCTAAAGTCTGGTTAATTCCTCAGTGCTCAGCTTTTTTTTTTTTTTTTATGTGGGTACCAGGAGTCGACCTCAGGACCAGCAAACTTGTGCCACTGAGCAGTCTCACCGGCCCAGTGCTCAGCTTTTGAGATTGGGTCCAAACACTAGTTCTGCCTTGGTGGTTACATTATCCTGGCAGAGTCATTTTACTTCTCTGAAACCCAGATTTTAGACGTGAAGTGAAGATAATGCCATCCTTTAGTTGCAGACTTCTAGAGGGCAAAGCCAAGGCAGGAGAAAGGGGCCGAGCTTCATTTGAGAGGCATCTGCGCAGAGCCCTTGGGTGGCGGAGAAGGGGAGTGGTGAGGGTGTGAGGAGAATTGTGACTGTGGCACTGCCAACACTTCATGAGCAGGGAAGGGCAGGGTGGTCACTGGACAGTTTGTAACAAGAAACACATCACAGAGGCATTTGCGGGGTGAGAAAGGAGAGGAGCTCGCTTCTTTGATTCCCTCCTCTCTCCTGTCTCGTTTGGGGCCAGGTTGATCTCCTTGGCAGCCAATTCCTCCCAAACTCCTGGTGGCCCCACCCAGCCTTCCAGGTCTGCTCAGGCAAGCAGATCGGACAGTCTGCAGGGCGGCCCTTTATCCCAGCACAGAGGTGAGGGGATCCTGAGGGGATGGGGCTCCTCCTTGCACTGCAAGAGACAGGCAGAGTAGGGCTGGCGTGGGCTTCTATAGGCCAGGATCATGGGAAAGGGACAGCAAGGGGCCTCCGTGGTACAACCTGTGGGTGTCTTTAGGGAGAAGCAGGTGGTCTAGGGAGGTGAGAAACCACATTGGTGCCCGATGCCCACTGATACTGAGCACATCAGGCTTTTGCCAGGATTGAATTCACAGAAAGCAATGCCTAGCATCTGTGAGCTCGTGGGCTCTGAACAATGTCAGTTGATGATTAGCCTTGCCACTTGTTCACTTGTAAACATAGGCAAGTTACTGGCTTCAAACCTCAGGAGCAGCCAGGCACAGGAGCGTGTGCCTGTAGTCCCAGCCTCAGGAGGCTGAAGCAGGAGGATCTCTTAAACCCAGGAGTTGGAGACCAACGTGGAAAAGACAGTGACATCCCAACCTAAAACAAACAACTAACAACTACTACAAAACCTCAGCAGCCTCCAGGTAAAGGGAAAGATGGTAATTATACCTATAACTAATTTCATAGTTACTGAGAGGACTAAAGAGACACTAAAGTACACAGCACAGTATCTCCGGGGTTATAAGTGCTCAGTAACTGTTAACGTGGTGATTATGACGATGACCATGATGATGACGATGATGATGATGATGAAAATGATAATAATTAATCCACAATGCTTTCATATAAAGCTAACATTTTTATCCCAGATCCCCAGTTCCCTAAAGCAACTCTTCTTTAATGTTAATTATATGGAATCGTCTATGAGAAAATCATCAGTCTGTGTGTGGCATTTTCTATTTTGTTTCCTATTGCCTGCTTGCCATAGTTGAATTATATTAAACTTGATTTCAGTTTTTCTCAAAACCTCAGTTGCTGGACATTTACCCAGGGCTGAACATGGGAGCAGCAAGTGCTCTAAGAATATCGCTACACAGAATATCAGTCGGCAAGATCTCTTAATAAATCTGGGGCCGGGTCTGAAGTCTAATGACTGTGAAGGCAGCGGTGGTTGGCCAGTCAACCAAAGCGCATCAACTTTATTGCTAAGATGTCATGGCGTCCTTATCGCCTCAGGCATCAGCCAGCTCCCTGGCAACAGAACCATCTCAGTGCTGCCCATAGCCAGTGCTAGTTTCTGCAGTACTTGCTGAGTGTAGATGGACTTGTGTCTTTGACTATAGGTAGGTTAGGTAATGTTTATCACTCAGAGCTACAATATCTTCATGAAAAAATAACGTGTTCAGTACACTTGGCTTTAATGTCTGTGAGCTTTGGGGAGAAACTATGAAACAAGTCACTAAGACACTTGAATGTGTACCCTAAATTTACGTAGTTGTAGGACAAAGCTCAGCACCCCAGATGTCAGAGGTCTGCGTCCCTGTGAAAATGCAGCGTGATGGGAGTGGAGGGGCAGAGAAGCTGCAGAGCCGGAAGCAGTTCCCCCCGCTGGTCACTGTCCCTCTCCTGCCTCCATGCACCCCTCGGCCTGTGAGCCTCTTCACCGCCCCGTCGCCCTAATTCAAGACCAGCAAAAGATAAACGCAGACCTCTGAGTCGCTTCTAAAACCTCTCTTGCTTACCTGGACCAACTTGCGTGATTCTTTATCAAGGGAAGTCATTTTCTCAGCAGGCTCACGCGGCAACACACCCGGAAGGAACCTGAGCCGTGTCCAGACTATGAATCCAGACTCACTCAGATAGGAGTTGGAATCCTTTTCTCACACTTAGTGTTTTATGACCCAAGAAGACTGCTGGGTTTCTCTGCACCTCAGTTTCTTCATTGCCAAAACAGGGGTGATGACGAAGAAGATGATGATGATTACACTTTGTCGAGCACTTACAGTGCCCCCAAAACTTCTCTGCGCCCTTGGCCTTTTTTCCATCACTCATCTTCACAGCGATGCTTGGGCAGGTGCTGCCACGTACAGGGCAGTGACCGCCATGTCCACTTCCAGTGCCACCACTGCTGTTCCTGCAGAAAAGCTTTTATCCCCATGTCTCTCTCACACTCACAGAGTTTTGGTTTCTGGTTTCTGCAACACTACTAGGACATGAGTAGAGTGTCACCTGCTGTCCTGAGGCACCAAAGCCTCTCTCTTTTTGTTCCAGTGCCAGATATACCTGAGATACATGAAAGGAAAAGATATTTTTTCCATCATTTATTTCTGTGAGAGTTGTGTAGTACGTGTAATTTTTCTTTGCATACTTAGGCATGTAGATTTGCTCCACTCTGGGTTTACTTAATGAAAGGATCTACATCAAGAATTGTTCTATGGATGCAGGCTGTTTTAAAATTGGATTAAATTTTTAAAGCCATAAACAAAAATAAAAGCAACAAGAGCAAAATTAATCTTCCCTGTAATCTGGGACCAGTGCCTCTGATTTCGGCACTGAGTTTTCTTTGACACTATGGGGAGATGCTGTGGTGCCAGCTGTTCTTTCTCCTGCAGCTACCTGGTGACACAAGCTCTCTGTCATCTGTGATCTGTCCTACAACCTGGGGCCCAAGGAGAAGCCGCCCTATCAAGACACGCACAGCCTCGGGAAGCTGAAGTCTGCAGAAGACAATGTAATGTTCATTTCTACCCTTGGCCATGATTTATTATTGGTGTTTAGATGGTAATTTAATTTAACCCATCATGCATTGCTTTCCAGATTACAGCGTGCTGAACACGTGGTCAGCTGCTTCATGCAATTACCCAGCCCCGGTAACTCTGGACTGGCACTTTCGGACACGAAGCAGCCGTTGATCACAGGCAGTGTCACGCACTGCAGGGCACTCTCAATTCCTGAGCCCGCCCCAGAACCAGCACAGAGTCAGGATTACCCATCCTTTCCCGAGGGGGTGTATTTATTTTAGTTAAAAATGACCACTTCCTACGAACTTTTAGCTTCATTTCTCTGTCTCTGTGTCTCCCTCCCGTCTTAGGCCATGCACATCCGCTGTGAGCAGGTGCAAGGCTGGCTCCCTTGGTTTCCATGCACAGTGAGTGCAGCAGTGGGGAACCCAGCATCAGAAGCCCCCGCTGACCTGGGAGCACAGCCTTGGCCCGGGTCCCTCGGCCACCTGGGAGCGGTAGGAGGGAGGGGCTCAGGGCTCCCTTTGAGGGTCATGGCCTTGGTGGCCATTGCTTTGGGCTGCCACTTGAAGGTGGCCCCTGCTGAGGACAGGGAGTGGAAAGGCCCACGCCAGTCCTCATCATGGAGACTGTGGGATCCTCAGCAAGCAGGAAGCCAGGCAGAGCCCAGAGAGCAGGACTGTGTTTGGGACTGCACACAAGCGGGGGAGGGCCTGCGTGCACCTACAAGGTCCCTTCTAGTTTACTGCAGTTTCCTCTGAGAGACTGTGGATGTCGCTCCTCTCCAAAGGCCAAGGTAGCTGGAGGGGGCTCCAAAGGCAGGGCCGGCTGCCTCATCCTCAGCCGACTCAGCACAATGGCGATAGGCAATCGATGAACACAGTGTAGATTGTCATCTGTTAGGCCATCAGACACGCCAGCACCTGGGCTCACCTCACAAGAGTCTCAGTCAGGAGCTTTGCCTTGGGGCCTGGGCCATTCATTTCTGCCAGCTTTACGGAGGTATAATTTACAGAGCCGTCTGCTATGCCCATAGCCATGGGACCTACTTTAAGCATAGTTTCAACAGTTGTTATGAAATGTATGCCCCTATCACCCCAACACAACCAAGATGTAATACATTTCCACCACCCAAAAAGATGCTCTGTGTGCTTGGACAGAGTGCTCTCCTGCCCACCCCCTCTCTCCTGGCCCCAGGTGTTCATTGGTTTGCTATCTCTCATGGTAATTGGTGCCTTTTAAAATTATTCATCAGAATGGGACCATACAGTATGTATTTGTGTCTGTCTTCTTTCTTTCATAATGATTTAAGATTCACTCATGTTGTTCACACTTTGCTGTTTCACTCCTTTTCCTTGGTAAGTAATATTCTACCACATGGCTATATCATAGTTTATTTTAGCCATTCACTTTTTGATGGACATTTGGGTTGTCCCAGAATTTCTAGCTATTAAAAATAAGTTACTGCCAACAACCATGCAAAATGTCTTTGTGTAGAAATTGCTGGGTCGTGTAAGTGTATGTTTACTTTGTAAGAACTTGCCAGATTGTCTTCCAAATAGTTGCATCATTTTAGGTTCTCGCCAGCACAGTGTACCATATCCTCACCAAGACGTGGGATTGCAAACCTTTTTAATTTTAGCTATTCTTGCTGGAAAACTCCACAGACATCCCACCTTACAACTGTTCAACTTAGGGTATGGCAGAGTAAGAGGGATGCATTTTCAGTAGAAATCAGACTTAGAATTTCAGATTTTGACTTTTTCTTGAGCCAGCAATGTGCGGGACAGTCTGCTCGGGGCGCAGACCGTGGCTGCCAGCTGCAGCTCCGGTCAGGCGCCTGGCTGTGAAAGGGTGCAGCACCGCGGAGCTGGGCAGTGCAGTAGGGTAGATGCATCAAGTGCATTTCACACTTACGATGTCTGCAGCTTGTGACAGGTTTCAGGGATGGAACCTATGTGACTCTGGTGCACAGCGAAGCGTATGAGCCCCAGGACTATAAAATGATTGGCTCTGATGGCCTAAAGCCTTAAGTGCAGCTCAAGCCCTGAATCCCACCCTCAGCTCCGAGCCAGAGCTGCTTTTGTTTTCGGTACTGTGTGTGTAATCAAGGCGCCCTACCACTCACCTACATCCCTAGCCCTTTTTCATTTTTATTTTGAGACAAGCTCTCATTAAGTTACCTGGGTCAGCCTGGACTTGAGATCCTCCTGCCTCCCAAGTAACTAGGATTACAGGCATGTGCTTGGCTAGGTCCTGTTCTTTTGTCCTGTGCTCACCCCAGCCATCTTGCCCGCTCAGTCTTCCCCGTATCTGAGTAGCCAGCCTTCCCACGTCTCTGCCTCTCTTGTCCACTGCACCCATGGGAACCATTTCCATGAACTGTCCTCACATCTGCCAACTCCTTACCCAGGTGCCTTGGAGTGGAATTGCATTGCATGTGTGATGGTTTGGGGAGGGAAATGGGGTTCACATTCCAGACAGAGGGCCCAGCCAACAGAAAAGCTCCTGGCGCAAGACAACCTGGCCCAGAAGTGTCCCTCGCAGTGTGCTACTGCAGGGAGAGCTTGGAGGAGTGGCTGAGCAGCAGGGTCCTCAGCCACAGGGGAACGAGGCAGGGAAATGGGTGAGAGAGCCAGATGGATTCCCAGGACTGACTCACTGGGGGCGCCTCCTAATTGTCTTTAAGTAAAAGAAGACATATGAATGTGACTTTTTGTGTCACTTACCTTTTGTTGTTCTGTGATTGTCCCCTCTGCTCAAAGGTGGTAAAGAATATCGGTGGGGAAGGCACTGGGCCATCTCAGATCTAAAGATCTTCCCGTCACACTGTAAACTGCTTTGCCTGCCTCCTGGCTGCTTGTCACAGTCAGATCTGGGGACCTCCTTCCCCACCTGGTCTCACTCATCCCTTCGCCCGGGCTTTGTCCATGCACTGTAAGCTGGCAGAGCTGGGATTCTAGAGAGGACAGAATTGTGTAAATGCTTTTGGTGCTGTGAGCGCTCGGGTTTGCTGTAACTCTGACATCAGGCTCTAAAGCCACCGGTGCCCACAGTCAACAGGGGCCTGGTGGCTTCAGGGAAGTGGTGTTTATGAGCGCAGGGTTTGAATTGCAGGTCATTCTCGCGCACCATCCATATGATTCATCTGAGTTTTTTCATCATTTAAACATGTGGAAATTGCTCTTGGTTCAGGGGTTGTACAAACTCAGCTAGGGGCAGGATTTGGTTCGTCGGTCAACATTTGCCATCCCCACCCTTATTGTCTCTTTATAACATTGATTATGGTCACCACGACCAGGAAATTTTCTCCTACTTGCATCCCTGTCCCCCACCACACCATCACCACCCTCCCTACACAGACCCCAGCCCTAAATTTTTGCTGGCAGAATGTTTTTCCTACAGTGCAAAGATGATCCACTCCTCAGCCCTGCTCTGCACCCAGCTCCTGCGCCCCTGCTTCCCTCTGTGTGGAGCCTTCCAGCCTGGGGGCCCAGACTCACTCTCCCCCACCTCAGACGCCAGCTCTCCCCCTCCTTCTGTCACCCCCAACCCAGCCTATGTCCCTGGACCCAGTGCATCTGTCGAGCTTGGTTTCTTATCCTTTCTTTTTCCTTTGTAAAGCATTTTATGCATTTTATTTTATTTTTTTTTCATTTATTATTTTAGTGACAAATAATCATTGTGCATGTTTGCGGGGTGCAATGCGTTATTTCTGTTTGTGCAGACATGTAGGAAGGTTTAATCAAGCCAATTAACACAACCATTATGTTACCAATTTTTTGTGTGTATATGGTGAGACTATTAAGAAATCTCTTCTTTTGTCAATTTTTTTTTTTTTTTTTGTGGGTACTGGGGGTCAAACTCAGGACCTTGTGCACCAGCAGGCGCCTGTGCTGCTGAGCGATATCACCGGCCCTTTCTTCGTATGTGGGTTCCGGGAGTCGAACTCGGGCCCTCGCGCTTGCCAGGCAGGCGCTTACGCTGCTGAGCCATCTCACTGGCCCACCAATTTTAAAATATGCAATCCATTATTATTAACTGGTCACCGGGCAGTGCATAGATCATTAAAACTTACTCCTCCAGGCTACCTGAGACTTTTTACCCTTGGATCAACATGTCCCCTTTCCCTTTCCCTTTCCACCTCTCCAGCCCCTGGTAGCCACCTCTCTACTCTCCATTTCTATGAGATTGACTTTATTTAGAATCCACATAAGTGCAGGATGATACAGTATTTGTCTGTTTGTGCCTGTTTTATTTCACTTAGCATAATATCTTCCAGTTCCTTCCATGTTATAAAAAATGACAGAATTTTCTTCTCTCTTCAGGTCAGCATTATTCACAAAAGCCCAGATGGGAGCATCCCAGGTACTCTCTGCAGAGAGTGGGTAAAGAAGACATGGCCCACACATGGGGGGAGGGGTGCTGTTCAGCCTCAGCCTCAGCCTCCTTTCCACCTGGTTAACCCCTCCTGGCTTTTCCGGCTCAGCCTATATCTTCCTTCCTCCACCTCCCTGGACCTCCTACGCAGGTGAGTCGGGCTCACCTCCCGTAGGCTCCCAGCACTGCACAACTTCAGGAAAATTCAAGCACCCTGGAAGTTGTACCCTGTCCTTTTAGAAACACAGAGTTCAGTGTCGAGCACATAGTAAATGCTCTACAGATATTTTAACCAATTCTCAAAAATCAAGGCCTATTTTATGTAATATAAATATATTATGTAAAAAAATAAATTTTTATGTATATACTCCTTATTTCCATTTTCCAAGTTTTATATGTTATCGCTACTATTAAATTTTAAGCTTTTAAGTGCAGAGAGTCTGTATTCCTTCCAAATACATAAAACACTGCACTCTCCATGGGGGCTTCTGTATGCTAATTGTGGGCTGGCATCAGAGCCGAGCTGACCAGCTTGCCTGCAAGGAGTCACAGTGTCACCAGGGCTCTGCTAGGTCTTCCTCTGACAGATGAGAAACTGCAGCGTCAGGACGGATCGGCTCGCCCAAGGACACTTGGCCAGTAAATAACACAGACAAAACCTACCGGGCCCCAGGCTTTCACATTACTAGCTCTCTAACATTGGAGGCAGCCTGCAAGTAAAGTGCCGTGCTCTGTGTGTAGGTTTGCGATTTATGAGCGTGCTGGTGTGGGCTGGGTGGGAACATGGGTGTCCTGGGAGGCTGGGCCATGCTGACCTTTCTGTCTCCACATTCTTTGAATAGAGCTCGTTGTGGGTTGGGGCCCACAGCCTTTTCTTGCTCCTCCACACATCAGTCATTGCCTAAAACAGTGACACTCGTTATAGCTGCCCAACAAATGGTCGGGAACTAGGCAACTCCAGTTGTTTAACTCAGCATGTGAAATCATTGAATCAGAGCCCACAGGACTGAGGGGCAGTATGACAGGGAAATAGGCACCCTGTCTGGGCTCCAGAATGAACCCTTTTCAGGAGAGAAGAGAGCTGGCATTATTTATTGTGGCAGCGAGATATGTTGTGGTATCTAAATGAGAAAGGGACTAGATAAGGGTTTGGAGAGTAGGATTCCGTTTGAGCTCTGTTTCTGGTTTCTTTAACTTTTTTTTCAGTTTCACTGTGGAGCAATTATTTAATTATTCTGTTTAACTCCATTTCGCAGCCTAAGTCAGAACTGCTATTCTTGAGCATTATTTAAGATCGCTTACGATGCTGCCCGGAATCCGGTATGGTGTGTGCCGCATCCTCCTGGGTTCATCTGAATGGCTGCAGTTCCTGAAATACCAGCAGGACCATGTGGAAACTTGGTTTCAGGGCCTGGGGATGCGGCTCAGTGGTAGACCATGTGTTTAGCATGTGCAAAGGGCCTGTGTGTTTTATCCCTGGCACCAAAAAGCAAAACGAAACATCAGTGGTTCGGTCCCAGGATGTGGAGGTTCCATAGCTCCACTGTGCACACAGATATATTTTCAAACACTTAGAAGTTGTAAGTGCATTTTAAGGAGAAATCCATTTCCTTTTTATTTTAGTGATATAGGCAGCCTTTTGTTAAATGTGAGAGTATAGGGAACAGAGCTTTGGCTGGAAAGAGCGATAACTGGAAAACACGTTGAAGGTAGATGCACACAGGTGCTGCCTGCGGCAACCAACCCTCCTCCTCGCCATCCAGGTTGGGGCAAAGTCTGCAGGGTGAGGCAGGCCTGTGGCAGGAGGCTGCAGAGGTACAGGCGACCTTCTCACCCACCAGCCAGGCCTGGGACACACACTGCAAGGCACTGCGCCCCCTCCCTGTCTCCCCTGAGATGCTACTGAGATACCCAAGTTACTTGGAAAACACTTGCTCTGTTTGTTGTAGAGAATCATTCAAGTTCTTTTCTGAGAAAAGCTAATTAACACTTTTCTCCTGGCTGATGGAATTTAAGAGATAAATAATATACAATCATGGGAAATGAGGATGAAATTTCTAGGTGGTCACACAGACGTATGCTTTTCTGAAAACATAGTCATGGGCTAAAATCTAATGCCTCCATTCAATAGAATTAACTTTGCTTGAACATTATCCAGAAAGCCCCTTGTGTATTTGTTTTTGTGTTTTCTCCTTCAGTTGCAATGTCCACTGGAGTGAGTTGTGTTTGCCTGTCTGTTTGATCTCAGATGGCTTTGGAAAGCTGTGTCGTAGCCCCATGTTGTGCAGATAGCAGAATCCAGCCGTGTGTGTGGTGGGCAGCGTGCAGGCTGGGTGCAGTAGGAGTTGCTAGGAATTCAGGACATGTTTAAGGTTTATGCAGCCTTCATGAAGCCTGGGCCCTGTATCAGATCGTGTGAGTGGGCTTGATGAGAAATTTAATATGCACCGTCTCCCATTTCGTTTGCATTGTTCTCTCAGGGGTTCAGTGTCAGTGGAGGAGAGGGAAGTCATTTGCCTAGGGCAAGACATTGTATCCCCTTGATGCACAGAGCCAGGCCTGGAGGGAAGGACTGGCAGGAAGCCCCAGAGAAGGGCCAGCCGGCAGATAACACTCCTCGTGGGAAGGCGATGCTGAATGCAGTCACAGAATCAGGATGTCACTCTTGATATTTTTTCCTTCTGCCTAACTCTGTCTCTTGATATTAAATTTCCATTTATTTTTATTTATTTCCCCTCATACACAAAAAGGCTCAAAAATACTCAGAAAACACATGAGGGGCTTTCTGGTAATAGTGAATGCCAAGAATGTTAATAAAATATTCAAAAGACGGGTTTTGAGGATGCTGACCAAGAAAAATCATTCCCAGGAGAAACCATACTGAACCCCAGTGTGACCATGGGTATGATAAAGCCAAGAAGTGATATTTTAAAATATTCTGATCAGGGGCTTGGAAAACAGAGAACATAAAGCTCCAAAGACTGTGATCCATGCCAAGCGGATGCAGGGATTCTGGCTGCAGCGCTGGGCGCACACTGAGCTGTGAACACCGCCCCGGGCTCTCTGGTGCTGCTGCCGCCTCCCCCTGCCCAGGACCAAGTGGAGCCTGAGGAGGCTCCGGGTTGCAGAGGTCCCTGGGAGCCCCGGGTCTTCCTCTACCCGCACCCAGAGGGGCTGCTGCTCTGCACCAAACACCAGGGGGTAATAAACCCTGTGTCTTCCTCAGAATCCCAGCCTGCACTCCAGATTCCCCTCCCCTACTGCTAGGTGCCTGGAGAAGTGCTCCTACAATGACAGTGGGGATGTCCATTTCTGGGTACCTGGCATTTCCAGCTGAACTACACCATTCGCTTGCCAGGTAGCCAGTAGTTTAGGGTGCCATCGAGACAAAGGAAACACTGATTTCAGGTAACAAATATTTACCTCGTCTTTTCCTGTGTGAGGCCATATCCACAGGTGGAAACAAATGTTTGTTTCTCTTTGCTACCACTTCAACTGGCATCAAAATAATACGCCAGCATAGATGGCAAAACCGCAGCAGAGCTGTATTTTTCTTTCTGCATTTCCAGGGAGCCCTGAGTCCCATCTGGTCAGGCGCGAAGGCCTGCATCCTCACTGATTTCAGTGTCAGGGTCCTCCTGGGAGACACTTGCAGATTCACCGCAGAGGGCTGAGGGGCACACAAAGGACCAGAGCTGTGGAGCTGCTCCTAACAATGCAGGAACTGCTGTGCCTTACAGCAGTTATCTGAAATCCTCATGTGCAGCATTTTTTAAAAAGAGAAAACAAGAAAAAGAAGCAAAGTCATTTTTTCCTGGCTGGCCAGGAGCAGAAGGGTGGCGTCTGCCAACAGAATCCCCATCGTCCACCCCAGGCTCGGGAACAGGCTGGGCAAACTGAGGGAGGCGTGTGGCCTCCCCTCACTCCAGTGGCTCCTCCAGCTTCCTCCCAGGAGCCAGTAAAGGGAGAGCAGGGACAGGACCCTGTCTGGCTCCAAGAGGATGGGCAGAGGGGGCCTGGTGCCTGGGGAGGTGTGGAACCGTGGCTCTTGTCACAGGCCAGCACGGGCCAGTCTTGCCCATGCCAGGACCTCACATACACCAGGAGAAATGAGGCATCCGCGCAGGAAGAGGCTTTCAGTGGGGCGGGCGGCACCGGGCAGGGGAAGCCGCATTCAGGAATCCAGTCCATTTCCCTGTTATGACACCGTGGTCCAAGGTTCTGCACCCCCAAGGGTCATGTCACATGTCCTAGACTCATGAAATTGAGCCCCGTCCCTGGGTTCCTTATTTAATTTCGCAGTGCACACCTGTCTTCTCTCCTCGTTCAATCTCTGCTTTTTAACTTGCCAGCAAGGCCTTCTGCACATTCCCTTTATTTTCACATTTGTGTTACTTTTTAAAAATCAATAGAGTGCATTTTGGGGAGAGTTTTAGGTTGACTGAGCAGTGAGCAGCGAGCATAGAGAGCGGCCCTCTAGCCCCTCACTTCCACAGCTTCCCTTAGCGTTAGCACCCTGGCCTTTTCATGAACTTTTTGAAAGCCAGCTCAGGAGAGCTGTGAGGACGAAGGACTTTCATCTCCTTTCCTCATTCAGAGGATACTGTTAAGGACATGGGAGAGGCGCTCTTTGCACACACGCGTGCAGTTCGTGAGGAACAACCTGGCATTTCCACCTCCCTCCTGTCAACCTGTGTCTCAGGGGACCCACTTGAGGAGGGGGCTCAAGGCAGGTTCCCCAGTACCGAGGCATGGGGAACAGGACTATTTCCCGCAACTGCTCTAACAGTTACCCCAAATGTGGAGGTGTAAAGCAGCACAAATTTATTATCTTAGGTCTCTGAGGTCAAAAGTCTGAAATTTATCTCGCTGGGCTAAGAGCGAAGTCTCCCCAAGGCTGGCTCCTCCCAGGGCGGGTAGGGAGGAAAAGGCCCTTTTTCCGCCCTTCCTGCCTGTGGAGGCTGCGGCCCCTCCTGTCCTATCCAAAGCCGAGAACTGCCATCGTCTCATGAGCTCAGATGCGCAAACCTGGCTGTTCTGCTCCCTTCCAAGTCAGCTGATCAGGGGTCTGAATTCCAGCTGCAACCTTAATTTCCCCCTTGCCAGGTGAGATAACGTAATCACAGTTCTGGGAATTAGGATAAAGACGCATTTGGGGACCATTTTCCTACCAGATGTACGGGCACTGTCCCAGAGAAGCCGAGCATGGGATCAAAGCTACCAGGGAACACTCCCGCAGCCTCCGGGGAGGGGTCCGAGACAGAGCCACCTCCTCCTCTGTCACTTCCACCCAAGCCTTCTGGACGCGGCACCAGCGCCGAAGGCGCCACACGGTGGCTGTGAGCACTTGAACTGTGACTTAGTGTGAACGTTAACTATCTCATTAAAGACCTTTATAAACATTGATTACATGTTGAAATAACAGTATTTTGGGATAATTTCACTTGTTGCACTTTTAACGCTGTTTTAGTGTGACAACTGGAAGCTCGAAATTGCACACATGGCCGGGAGTAAATTTTGGCTTGCTCTGCAGTAGCTCCTTCCTTTATTCCTACCTTAAAGTGCAACTAGCAATTTGAACTCCTGCCTTCCGTCCTATGTGATACGCTCTCAAGGGACAGAGGCTGGCTCTTGCTGACTGTTGTAGCTCTCCTAGAAGAGACACAGCAGGGATGGACAGGGGACCTGCAGTCCTGCCTGGGGTCTTCTGAGTGACCCATTACATGGGGCTTACAAGAACATAGTGCCCAGCCTGGCACTGCCACCCACGTGACCTCTCTGATTCCAGCTCAGACTACCAAAGCATTGAGGTCACACTACACGATCTGGCCTTTACATTTCCCACTCCCAGCCAAAACGAGTGCCAACTGTGTATTTTCTAGCCAGATTCCACCCCATGGGAGGTAAGGGCATCAAAGGCAGGGACAGGTCTCTAAAAGGCCAGAAGAAATTTATGACCCAATTTAAAACTACTTGTTTATCAAAGCAAAGGAGATGGAATCTCCAGCTTCAGGCAGGAGCAGATTTTCTGTGAGAGAAAGAAGATTCTGTCCTCCTGTCCAGCTTCCCGGACCTTTCTGTGAACTTCACAAATTTAGCGACAACGCAATGCTTAGAACAAATTCTGAATGCCAACCCTGCCTTTCCGGTCTGTGGCTAAGCCAAAGGTCCCGAGCCTGCTGGGGTGGCCCAGCAGTGACACAGAGGAGTAAAATGCAGAGCAAGGGGGCCCGAGGCACATCTAAGGTTTCATCTCCACCCAGACCATAGACCCACACAGCCTTGCCAAAATTACCACACACAAAGGCAGTGAGACAGGAGCTCCCTCAGCAGAGGGGCTTCAACTCTTCGGCCGCGCACAGGCGCCCAGTGTGCAAACCACATGAGTAAGTACATGGAAGCCACAGAAGTGCATTTCCCCATTCACAGTCCAGGCCCTAGGAGGCAGACATATCTGTGCAGATGTATCTGCACATTTTCAATTCAGTGGTACTTATGGCTGCCAGGAACAAGGACTTAATTAAAGTAGCTTTAAACACACAGGATGTATTTCTTTTCTATTTTGAGAAATGTGAAGGTAAATAGAGATTGTTGTTAATTCAGCAGCACAAATTGTGGTCTCTGTGATTTGCATGGGTTTTCCCTCTTTCTCTCAAGATGGCTGCTGGAGCTCCAGCCATTATAGTCTGAACTTCAGGAAGTGGGAAGAGCAAAAAAGCAAAAGGGGCTTTATTGGAAATCTCCACCAGCACTTCCTGGAGCATCACTTCTGCCACAACTAAATGTAAAGGATGATGGAAAACTGAAAGTCCCTGTCACCCTGAGCTTTGTTGCCTCCAATATCACAGGGAGAAGAGGAAGATAGAGACTGGACAAGCAGCCAGAGGTTTCTTCTTCAATTCACAAGCAACAGCTCATTAGTGTGGGAAGTCAGAAAACCAGCCTTGAGGTTCATGGAAGCAGAACTTGGTGCTGTCCTATCAAATTTTTCTCAGTCTATTTGCATTACTCTTTCCTCATTTCTCCCTCTTTCAGCTACTTATCTAAAAAGCTAACTTGATTTCATTAAGGTTGGGGAGAGCTCTTATTTTCTTAGTGACCAGCAAAGGACTTGGACCATACTAGGTTGTAAAAAAGGTATTATTGAATGAAATGGTCGATGATGATTACTAAGTTGGTTGCTGGGTGATAGAAATATTTGCATATATCCTTATTACATGAAGCAACTGTCCTCAATTGTTCTCAATTTTCTTAGGCATAAAAAGAAAAATCATACAGAGATGTCCCTCTAACACTTTGGCAAGCTAGGTCACTTCAGGACACTGCTCAAATGAGGCAGTACACCAAAGCCCACCCTCCTGTCCCATCTGAAGTGACACTTGTTCCACAAAACCTCTCTCCCTCCTCTTTACCTAAAAAGACAAGATGACTCTGCAGGTCACAGCAGTGCCAGCCCTGCGCCCTGTGTGCCCAGGGAGAATCACCCTGCGACTCCTGATACTGGCCGGAAACCTGTAAAATACAGACACCCGGGTTCTGCCCAGCCATCGTGACTCAGCTGGTCTGTGTGGTTCCAAGCCCAGCATTTAAGCACTCCAGATAATTCCTTAGTGAGGCTGCGTATAGAAACCTGGGAGTCAATTCTCTCATCCTTGTCCCCCAACATGGCTTCCCTCAGCATAGTTATCAGGTAGGACAGCACCTGGCTCCCTGCCTGTAACATGCGGCCCCTGCGCCTCAGCCTGGTGCATAGTAGGTGCCCTGTAATTGCTCCAGTCTCTAACTGCTCTCCTCTCCAGACTCCCAAAGGCTGCAGGAAGAGGTGTGTCTGACCCACAGAACAACTTGTCTTGATTTAGAAATCACAGACAGGGTGCTGTGGAAGTGACTAGAAAGGAGTTTCTAATGCACCTGGGAGCACTTCACCTTGAGAAGTCAGAGTCCGGGACAGCAGTCCCCTTTGTACAGAACAACATATTTACACGTGCTGGAGGTGCCAGTGACCTGTGAAGTCGATATAGAGTCATTCCTGTCGAGTGCGTTGCCCAGAGCCAGGAGTCAGAAGGTTATAAATGTCAGAAGTTATAAACGTCTCCGGTGGGGACGACGCTAACCATGAGAGCAACCTCTACTTACAGAACCAGACTAGAACCCAAGGAAATCGCGTAGAAGAAACCAAAATGCTCCCCTTAGTCTCATCAGTGGAAGCGACAGCTTTGAGGCATAAGTTCTTCTAGCTCTCCCCAGCATCTCCGTATTTTTAAAATATATGAAGTGTACACTAAAAGCGTATCTTGTGTATTGTTAAATATTTGAAGACATTGCTTTATTCTAAATAACGTCAAAGACTTTAGATATATTTATAAGCAATATGGTAGAAGTTTAACATCTTATACTGCATATGATATAAACATAATCAGAAATAAGTATGTCTAGCCTTGTTTGAGCAGCAGGACCCCTCCAGATGGCTCTGTGCACTTCCCTGACTTGCTAGCTTCATCGGCCTGGAGTCCTCTGTGGACTGCTGTCCCCTTCCATCTGGAAAGCACTGTCCCTGTTCACATGGGCCAGCCCAGGCCCCCACTGTTCTAACGGGTGCGAGTGGGGCCGGCGGTCTGCTGGGCTTGGGGCCTCTGCCGAGCTCTCAGTCGCTTTTTGTGGCCAGCGAGAACTCTCTCTCTCCTCAAGCTGTGACTATGTTCATTCACAACCCTCCTTCCTGCTAATCAGAAGGCGACATGTGGCTGTCTCTCTTGGTGGCCACACATTAAGCCTCATCTCACAATGGGCACTGGGTCTGGAGCTCTCCTGCGCATTTGGAAATGACATTACTACTTCCTGCAAGCGAGGACTCCTGAATCATTTCCAGCCGAAGGTAAAAATCCATGCCGACCATCAACAAGTTTCAGTCCACTTACGAAAGAAACTAACCAGAGATGCCCAGCCCTCTGCGCAGGTTTTGTTAATGAGCTTGGCAGAAGGATTTGCATTCCTAGGCTAAGTGTGAGAACAAAAGGGACCTGTTTTCCTAATGAATTGCTGAGAAATTATGCAAAACGTGACTTTCACAGCCTCTAGCCAGCAAGCTCCTTTCTCTGAGCCCTGCATTAGATAAAGGGCTTCTATGAATTCACAGAGGGAGGCCCTCTGAGGATTTATGTGGGTGAGGAGAGAATGTCTGTCCAGGGCCTCCACCTCCTCCCAAGGGCTGGGCACAAGGCAGAGGCCTGGGAACCTCACATACCAATGCCAAGGCAAGACACACTGGGGCCGCACTGAGCACACTGCTGCTGACACCATCCCGCCAAGCACAGCGGGGTACGGCCTCCTGCCCACCCATCACCACCCCAAGGCTACTGCCCCTGTCCATGCTCCCCAACACATTCTGACGAGACCTGAGCCCCCTGTGACATGGACTCACAGCTCTTGGGTGGATGTGGACGAGACCTTGAGGATGATTCCATAGAAATGAAGGCCCCTGTGACAGGAACAGAATCCTACTCACAAACAGAGCTCTAAGGACCAAGATGAGTGACTGGCCAAGAAGGTACCAGACTATGTTGATAGAATGTCACAGTGTCCTTTAACCAAGCTTTCCCTAAGAATAAGGGCATTCATGGGCACATGGAATTACACATCATGTAATTCCCTCCTCCCCCAGCTGAATGTTCTCTGGTACAAGGGACACGAGTTCTATTTCTACCCCTCAGGGAACTTGACTTCTTTGACTTTGATTACTTATCAGGCTCCCTGCCTGCCTGGCGCCAGGCACACCTCAGCCTGACCACATCTCTTGCCTGCTGCCTGCTCCGGCTGTGTGAGGCCTTGGCCTGCCAGCTTGGAGCTCTGGCCTGGCTCCCACTAACCACTTGGGCCTGAGGACAACCTGGATGCGACATCTGTCAACTTCATGATGGCCAAGATAGTCTGGCAACACCTACTTTGTCTGATTCCCAAAACATTCAAAAACTATCTGGGCAATCTCATGTGACTGGTGACCCCATAGTCCATGAAGATTCCCCACATAACCTGAATTTTTACATAGAGAAAATAAGCAAATAAGGGGCAAGAAGCTTTTATCATATTGGAACTAGAAAAATACAATGGGCAACCGTGTCCTGTAAAATTGTACCAAAGCACCCCAGTATAAAAACTAAAAAAGAACAAATTTCCCTTCTTAGACAGTCCCTGGGCCTGGAGATGTCCTTGTTCTGATTGTGGAAATCTTATATTATTTCAAGAGCTGTCTTGTCCAAGTTCAGGGGAGCATATGTCTAAGAACCCACGTGACTTCCTGAGAGCTGGAACGAGAGACTGACTCTGACGAGAGTTTCTTGCATCCTGGATGTACAACCCAGAGCAGGTTGGCCCCTTGGCTAGAACCCTGCAGCAAGTTGATTACATTTGACTGCCCCACGGCCCAGCCAGCTTCTGCTCTGCGGCTACATTTATCACCCCTAGGCTTATATATGGGGACATTAGGACATATGATTGTGCGCTTGTGTCATCCCTCCTTTAATTCAGTGCATCTGTACTGAGTACAGTGCCCAGCATTGTAATAGGTGCTTCAAGATACAGAATCAGTGCAAGTGTAGGAACTAGTTGATGGACTGCCTCACAGACATCATTTTCTAAACTCTGCCCCAAGTTTCCCAGTCACTGTGATCCAAGTCAGCCCTGTATCACTTACTAGTGCTGTACCCATTGTGGTTATCTAGGGTCATCTGGTGTCTGCTTGTCCCAGATCACAGCCATAACCAACTGTACAGTCTTTGTGCTTTGCACAATAATTGCCATGGCTGCTTGATTTTTACCCAGAGTCCTGTAGGTGTGAAGTTTTTATTTAATGTAAACCATTTCTCTGAGGTCTGGAGGGGTCCCCTAGCTGGGGCCAGTGTTCATTCTTGAGGGATGAACGCTGATCTCTCTGTAACCCTCCCAGCCATTGCGAAGTGGAGCCCTGTCCCACTCCAGACTCCAGCGCAGCCCCTCTCGACTTGCATGCTGTCTGCTGCCTTATGCCACTTACCACATCAGGACGCTTGGCTGGTAATGAGAGTTGGGCAAGGGCCCAGTCAGCTGGAAAACTGGCCAACAAATAACCAGCCAGCAATCCTTCTTTGTCTACCTTTAGTCTTACCATGCCCTGGCTTCCTCTTTCTGCCGGCCCACCCCCAAGATCCCTGCATGAATTATAGTGGAAGCTTTTGAGACATGAAAATGCATGGGGACAAATTCTATCATCTTTTCTCACGGGGGTTGTCTGTACTATTCCTTTCCCATGCGGAAAGCACTCAGGATTGTGATCTCTCAAAGCACTTCCTAAGTCAAAGTTATTGCACTTTCTGTCATCATTCCCTGAAACTTTCAAACCCAACCATTCTATCTGCTTAAAGGAAAAAATATAAAGCCCTCTATTTCTACATAGCCTTCATCTTCCCAACCATGCACCTCCAGGTTGAAAAACCAAAAGAGGTTCAGAAGAGAAGCTAGAAGAATGAGAATCTGTCTAAATAACAAGGACTACCTGTTTTACAAGTTAATTAGCTGTCAAACATAATTAGTTGTAAAGTACAATAGATAAAAGAATATAACCTGGAAGTCATCCAAAATAACTCATGAATAGTCCTTATTTTTAAAGTTCTTACATGGTCTGTAGTAGATGCCTGTTGTCTTGCTTACACATCCTGGTAACAAACTTCCTCTTCTGTTTTTTATCCACACTCTGCTAATTAAGGTCTCCAGCTAGAAGGGTGGCAGGTGGATTGGGATTGGAATTCTCCATTCACCCAGACACGGGACTAGTTCAGGAATGAGCATGTGGCTTGAACCAGACCAATCTGATGCAGCCAATTTTGGGGTAGTAAAGGTAACATTAAAGACAATGGAAACTGGGCCACCCAGAGTATAATCCCAGCACGCTGGGAGGCTGAGGCAAGAGGATCACAAGTTAAAGCCCAGCCTGGGAAATTTAGCAACTTAGCAAGACCTTCTCAAAATAAGAAATGTAAAGAGGTGTTGGAGATTTAACTAAGTGCAAAGGTTCTGGGTTCAACACCTGCTACTAGAGAAAAAAGATGGAAGAAAGAAAGAAAGAGAAAAAGAGAAAGAAAGAAAGAAAGAAAGAAAGAAAGAAAGAAAGAAAGAAAGAGAGAGAGAGAAGAAAGAAAAAGTAGGGGGAGAGGAAGAAGAGGAAGAACAACAGGAAGGAGAAGAGGAAGAAGGAAAATAAGGAGGGAAACGATGAAGGGAGGAAAAGAGACACGGCAACCTTAGTTTTCCAGGAAGCATTTTGTCCATGATGCACAGAAATCCAGCCATCACAGAGGAGGGAAAAAATCTTAGGATGCAGCAGAACAGACTTCAGAGGACACCTTCAGCCTGGCTGTGCCTGAAGCTGTGTGTCCCGGGGACTCCTGTTCATGAACAAATAAATTATGCTCTTACTAAATTAGCTTGAGTTAAATGTCTCATTTTAAGTCACAACATTCTTGATATCTATCTAGCTTATCTTCAGGATGGGAAGGATTTAGCCAGGGACACAGTGAAACTCTGGAGGAGGGAAGTGAGTGTGTTAATATCCCTGATAGAAAGGACGATCTCGTGAGTTGCCCAAGGACAGGAGCACAGTTATCAACAGGGGTTGGCTTTTAAAAGTCTATCTTGGGCCAGTGAGACGGCTCAGCGGCTTAAGCACCTGCCTTGCAAGCACGAAGGCCCGAGTTCGACTCCCGGAACCCACATACGAAAAAGGGGCCGGTGATATCGCTCAGCAGCACGGGTGCCTGTTGGTGCGCGAGGTCCTGAGGTCGTCCCCCAGGTACCCACAAAAAAAAAAAAAAAAAAAAAAAAAAAGTCTATCTTCTCTCAAAGGAAGTGCGACATTTGAAAATAAACAACTTCTTTTACTGTAGAGGCCCAGATAGTTATGGCACGGAAACCACAGTTTGCAAACAGGCTGTCTAAAGTCCCTGGAAATCACCACACGATTGAGCAAACGTCAGAGAAACCCAGCACTTTTCCAGGCATTTGGAACTGAAGTGGAACGAATGAAATGACAAATCTCTCTGCCATTCCACTTTGTCATGAAAATACTGAGTGCTGAACCTTCGCATCAAATGAAAACATCGTGATATATAATTTATAGTGGGTCTGGGGTAATCTGCAGGCACTATCGATAGGCAGAAAAAGTGAAACAACAGTGGCTTGAACAGGACAGGAGCTCACATCCCTCCACAAGGGAAGTCTGAAACCAGCCAGACCAGAGCCTGGGGGGGGGGCAGTGATACTGTCAGCAGGGGCCCCGGTTCCTCCCAGCTCTCTGCTCTACCTGCCCTGGGCTCCAAGTTGCCCCTTGAACTCCAGCCATCACATCCCTGCTCTGGACAGCTTGATGGTTATAGGGGCCGAGAGCCCTTCCCTCCCTTTTTGGAGATTTCCCAGCAGTCACTGGAACTGTATGATCTAAACTTAGTTACACAGTCACCCTAACTACTTTATGGCTTGGTAAAAATAGTCTTTCCAATTGGGTGGCAGTGTGGCCAGCTGAAGATCAAGGAGCATATTACCAAGAAAAAGAGCGAAATGGATGTTTGGCTGCAAATAGCAGTCATGTGTTTAGCAAGGGTGTACAACAGGGTGGGGACAATTCACAGATCCTGAATCTTTCAAGGCTGGAAGATACCAGTGCTTCCTAAGCTAGATGTGTCTGCAAGGAAGCTACTGAGGGTTCATGATGGTGGATGCTTAGGTTCTTCTTTCTTTGAAAAACTTTGTGTGCCCGCTTTCCGTGCTTCAGCTTTCGTCAAAATCAAATGCACACATTAGATATTTCTATTACCCATGCTTTTTATTCATTGTATTAGCTAGATAGTCATATGTTTGTTAATAATGGGTACAAGTCAAGATTTTAATGATAAAAATAAAATATGAATATGATGTTTTCTCTCTACTGTGCACCTTTTCAAGTTCACCCATCTCTGAAAAATGAAAACAAAACCATCGTAGCTCTTAGACTCAATAAATAAAATTTCACTTGGTTTAAACATTTGGATGACAGTAGAAAGAGGAATAGTTTCACTTGGAGGAAGTGGAATTAAACAAATCTTCTAAGCCATCCATCCTCTATGGACCACCCACCACTGCATCCCCACATCCCTGCGGCCGTCCCACATTGACAAGGTTCTTCATGGGAGGGGATGCTCCCACACACGGGAACTGTGCATAGCTCTTAGTGTGCAGCTGTGTGACTAGCTGACTGACAGGTTAGTGGGGAGTCAACTGGGGAGATAAAGGGTATTGAAGAGTTTGTGGAGACCTCCAGTCAAGACATCGCAATAAATTCATACACTGACGCACCCATGTGTAAAATACGTAGCAAAAATAGGCCCATTAACATGACCCATGTAAAATTGCCAATATTTGACCACTTTGCCAGCAAACTAGTAATTTCATACAATTTAGTCTAATAATGAAAAGAGAGAGAAACAAAAGGTGACATATCTAGGACCATAAATAAGACAAACATAACTTGAGATGGGATTTGGAAAAGAATCAAGAGGGACAAAAGAGGTTGAAAGCAGACAGTTTCTGTGGACCTCTGAGGGCCCCTTGGGTTCAGACGGTTTGTTTGCGAGCTCAGCTCTGGTGATGAGTGGGGACTCCAGGGCCCCTAAGCTCACTGCTTGAACCAGAGAAGCCACCCTGAGCCTCAAAGGAGTCTGAAGTGTTTTAGACCATTGCCTGGGCAGCAACCCTTCTTAAGCTACATGTCCAAGAAAATACAAAGACCTGGACACAGCCTCTCAGCCTGCAACTGAACTAAGTCAGTGGACGTGTGCATGGCCAGTGCCCCATCAGGACAGGAAACTGGACCACTGTCACATGGCCTGATCCCGGTGCTTGATGATAGCACCTGTGAAACCACTAACCCAAGTTTCAGAGTAGACACATCAAACATTTAATGCTCCCAAAGATAGCCAACATTTGAATCCTTAATGTAAATTCGTTCTAGAGGAAATGATCTTTTTCTTTTCTTTTTTTTTTCTCTTCTTTTCTCTTTCTTCCTTCCTTCCTTCCTTCCTTCCTTTCTTTCTTTCTTTTTTTTTTTTTTGTGGGTACCAGGGGGTCGACCTCAGGACCTCGCGCGCCAGCAGGTGCCCGTGCCGCTGAGCGATATCACTGGCCCTTTTTTCGTATGTGGGATCCAGGAGTCGAACTCGGGCCCTCGCGCTTGCCAGGCAGGCGCTTACGCCACTGAGCCATCTCACCGGCCCTCTTTCTGTTTTTTTGAGACAAGTTCTCACTGTGTAGTTCAGGCTGGCCTCAAACTCACTACATAGCCCACTACCATGTTAGGTGGGAAATGAATTTTTAAACAGGACTTTGACAAAAACGTTAAACCTGAAAACATTACCAAGGATAAGTGAAACATGAATGGGAAAAGAAATAATTAGAAATTTTCAAAATCAAAAATATTGAAATAAAAACATAAGCAATACAGTGTAATCAAGACTGGAATACATTTAGAGACAACAAGCGAATTGGTAATTCGTCCAGAACACACCACACACAAAGTGTTTAAAATTATGAACAAACAGTGAAAAGCTCTGAGATCAACTGAAAGTCTCCAATATATACCTAAAGGGAACTGTAGAAAAGGAGATGGGAAAGAATGTAAAACTGTAATTATTTGAAGAGATAATAACTTTTATCTCTGATTAAAAATGCATTTATTGCTGCCTCTTGCCAAGACTTTACTAACATGACAGTAACAAAAGTCAAAAGGGTATAAATCTATAAAGTTACATATAGATAAGAGATAAGAAAATAGCTACAAAACTTCAGAAGGTAGAAAGTAAATGAATAAATTATGTTAGATTTTTCAAATGGGAATTTAACCTAATCCAGAAAGACAGAATTCAAGCATAACCAACCTGATCTATACCCCAGTATGTAAGAATGGTTCAGAAATTGGAGGATTGGTTGCCTCTCACTGGAGAAAGCATTAAAAGTCTTTCTAAGAAGCAGTAATATATCTAAGACCCCCTGTCTCACCAGGCATATGCAGGTGGCCATCCCTTCTCATCCTCTGGGAGCAGACTAGAGTTTTGCTTTTTGAAGAGGTACACTGAGGGACTCTGGAATTGGGAAAAATAGACACAGATGAACTAATTCAAGCACAATGTCAAGTATGATACTAAAGGAAATGCATTTCTAGATTGAAAGGACCTACCAAAGTCACCCCAAAAGGAAAAGACCTGTACCAAGTTATGTCACTTAGAAATTTACAGGCTCTGGAGGAGAGAGCCTAATATATTTCAAACACAATTTCTAAAAATTCATGTGGAGATCTTTAGAAAAGGGAAGGGGACCAAGAAATGGAGGGGTAGGGGGGCAGAGAGGGAAAGAGGATGAAAAAGGGAATTAAGATGTGTTACGAACGTGTGCCAACTCCCCGCAAGGAATGTAATCATAATGTACCACAAACATGGACTAATAACAATAAAAATTGAAAGACATTAAAATCCTCCCCCTCCCAAAGAGTAAGAAGTTTAGGGGAGCCAGGATGAGACTCAGTGGTAGAGTTCTTGCCTGGTATGCTCGAGTCCCTAGGTTCAATCCACATTACCATGAGGAAACAAATCAATTACAACAACAGCCACCAAAACAAATTTACACTGCTCAGCAGCAAATTTTGAGGAAATGATTATAGTCTAACGAGTCACCTACCTGCTATATTCTGGACATTGAGGGTCTCCCAAGGGCCGTGTGTTAAATGTTGGTCCCAGAACAGTGCCGCTGGGAGGCCCTAGGAGCTGGCCCAGTGGGAGGTTCTTCAGTTCTGGGGACCACGGGACCTGCCCCTTCCTCTTCCTTTCCTGCTTCTTGGCGGGAGGGGAGCCCTTCGCTCCACCATGCACTCCATGCTATTGCTGTCTGCCCACACTGCAGGCCTGAGACCAAGGGGCCCTCCCATCATTGGCTTGAACCACTAACCTCTCAGCCACAGTCATCCTTTTCTCTTTGTAAATTAGTTATCTCAGGTGTTTTGTTAGGGTGACAGAAAGCCAACTAACAGACTATCCAAACTAGCAGTCCAGTGCTAACTCCAGGCTAGGCATGGCAGCTGCACATCAGTGAAGAAGTTACAGGGGGTGTGTTCAGAATGAGGGAATTAAGGCACACGGGAGTGGGAGGGAGATTCTCATGGCCGGGGGCAGTTGTCTTTAAGGGTGTTTTGTTGTTGTTGTTGTTGTCCTCAATATAACACTTATAACAGGTAATGGAAAAATATAGTGAATGTTTAAATTTTAAAAATGTATTACAGTAAAAGACATATTGCCATTAATCCCCTCACAATACTTCCCCTCTTTTTGGACACGTCCCATCATTCTGGCCACTTTCTGAAGCAGTTCTGGAAGTCCTCTTTCATATCTTCACGCAGTGTGATAAAAAAGTGCAGTGAGTACTGCTGCCAAGGGCCATTTAGTGGGAAGTCAGGCTCATAAAAACATCACAGTGTGTTTCATTCACCTTATTCACCCCATCTGGCACTGTGACTTGTGGCTCTTCCTCAAAGTCAAATGACCATGACAGGTAAAAGTTTTCAATCAATTCAGGACGTGGAGGCAGCCACAACAGTGCAACTGAAGACACAAAAGAGGGCTTCCAGAACTGCTTCAGACAGGGGCAAGAATGACAGGGGATAAGTGTGTTGGAAGTGAGGGGAGTATTTTGAGGGGGATCAATGGCAATGTGCTTTTTACTGTAATAATTTTTTTTACATTTAAACACTGTATTTTTCAATCATAAAATAATTTTTTAAAACTATGGAACTTCTTGTGCATGTTTATATTGACTCCCTAGAAATTTTTACTGTAAATTAAATAGTTACAAAAAGTATAATTTCCAAAATATTAAAGCTATTGATGTTTAAAAATAGAACCTTTACATTGCCTTTTCAAAATTATCCAAGGAAGTCTAAGTATCGGGGTAATTTTATACTCACTATCCACTTAAACAATGGATGTATTACATCTAAGAAAACTCCTGTTGTTTCAAAAGATATACAAAACTCGGCTTTAAAAATTGCAACTCAACATCATTTCCTTTTGTCTTTCACCTTCCCTCACAGAAATTTATTTTAAATCAATTAAGCGCCTGCCCGGCAAGCGCGAGGGCCCGAGTTCGACTCCCGGAACCCACATACGAAAAAAAAAGGGGCCGGTGATATCGCTCAGTGGCACGGGTGCCTGCTGGCGCTCGAGGTCCTGAGGTCGACCCCCCGGTACCCACAAAAAAAAAAAAAAAATCTTATATTTGCTCTTCTTTTACACTTCGCAACAAAAAATGCACATGCTGTCTCTAGATAAGTGGATAAATTTTTAATCCCTGTGAACAAGGCTTTAAATAATAAAATTTCTTCTGGACTGATTATCATTATATATATTAGAAATATTAAGTTAACAAAAAATAACAAAGTTTAATAATCATTAAATATAAAAGTAAATTTTTATTGGAAAGTTATCTCAATATGAGCAGAGCATTTAACTCTTTCACCAATTCATGGATAAATAGATGGATGTATTTATTGTTAAAATAAGTTAGGGTTCAGCAGCAATTTGATTCCCAATCTTGTTTTTATTGATGCGAACTGAGAAACCATGGACAGCCCAGCATGGGCATTACCTGCACAGACCCCACGGTCAGTCTGCCTGAATTCAAATCCCGACTCTGTCACTTCCTCCCTGTGTTAGCTTTCTGTTCTATAATGGATTGTTTGTCAGAAGACAAGGTCAGGAGGAGGTCAGTTCCAGAGAAAGTTGCACCTAGAAGTCAAAGATCTTCCAACTGGCCCAGAGCACTTCCCTTGGCCTTGGCCAGTGCATGGGTCCTGTACTTGCTGTCCTTGGGAGCCCGCTGATCACATTCCTCCTTTCACGGAAGTAGCTGGAATATCCAATTTATCGGTGGCCTGGAAGTTTAGGTGCCAACAATTTGGTACAGTTTGGTCTTCTGTTTGAAGTAGGAGGTGCCAAGATAAGATTGCCCTTTATTTCAGAACCAGGAGGATGAGTGTAAAAAGGGATCCATAACCAAAGATCGCCAAGCCTTAACTTCAAAACTAAGAACTGTCCTACATTCTCATGCTGCCTGTTCAGGGGTTGTACTTTCCCTTGTAAAAATCAGCTTCCATTTGTTAGTCAAACACTGAATTTCAGCCGCTGTTTGCTCTAGGGTTGTGGACAGGGTGACAGACGAATGGCCAAATCCTTGGCTCACAGGACAGAGTGTACCTGGCATTAGCAGACACGGAAGCAGCAGTCAGGAGGGCCCTGACATGGACCACATCCTCCTGGATGCCACTCTGCGCTTCCAGTGCCACGTCTTAGCACAACACAAAACCAGAGGCGAAACTCCCTGCAAGGTGAAGGCTCAGCAGCCCACCGGATGGTGGGTTTAAATGGATACACACGCGGCTTCCTCTTTACCTGCTGATACCAAAGTCTCGCATGCATGAATCTCCTCTTTGCAGTGCTTGGAAATGGGATTTTTTTAAAGCTGTATCCCCATGCTCACTTCTTTTTTTTTTTTTTTTTTTTTTTTTTTCCTTTATGTGGGTACAGGGAGTCGAACTCAGGACCTCGCGCTTGCCAGGCAGGCGCTTATGCCGCTGAGCCATCTCACCGGCCCCCCATGCTCACTTTTTAAACTTACAAGTGAATTCAGTCAAATAGCCAGTTATTTTTAAATTACCAATTATTTTAAAAACTCCACATCACAGCTGGCTAGGAAAGGCTTCTTTGCTTTCAGGAGATGTGTGTGTGGGTGTAATGTTGCCAAATGGTGCCCAATGGGGCTGTTATTACCCCAAAACACATCTAACCTCCTTCTGGCCTCACACACTAACACACAATACCAACTAAATAGCACCTGATCGGGGCTGCTCATGTGCGATTTGTTATATTTTGTTGCCCCTTCTTTCTTGGGAATATGCACAGACAATTAAGAAATACGTTGAAACTGTGTAGTTATAAGAGGCTTTGCTATGCCCCAAATGCTTTATGCAATTTTCTAAAGCATCCTGTAATCAAAAGCCAGAATTTAGAGAAGTTATAGGATGCTGCTGTATGCAGAAAGAATGAGACAAGGTAAAAAAAAAAAAAAAAAAAAAAAAAAAGATAAAATGCTACATTCTGAAAGGCTCTAGACTATTTGTAGAAACAACATCAGACAACCAGAACTGAGAAAACTATTTTCCAGCATTAGACGGGTGGGTATCACCCAGGGAATATTCCATCTGATTAAAAATAATTATTGCTGGCATTAAATCCAACCGGAGTCCCTTTGCACGATTTATCTTCTATTTCACGTTGCTGCCATATGCCTGACATTGTGGAGCAGAGCTCCTTGATTCCGATAAATTGTACTTCGTAAATATTTGGAGATGGGAGTTCCGGCTGGCTGAACAGTTCTGACGGGGAACATGCGCAGATAAGCCCGTTCTTCGTGTTCCAGATGGCGACTCTCTTCGAGGTGTTGGACCCCAAAGCACGCATGAAGCTGTGGGCCCCCTTACCAGAGGTCTTGCCGAGAGTGCACAGCAATCAGGGGAGCCCATGATCGGGCTCCCTGGCACGCGCTGTGCTTTCCAGAAGAGCACACCATGCCTTCAACTCTGCTACCTGCCTAGTGCTGTGTAGCAGATAAGCTGCTGTGTTTATTGGACTGGCTTTTCTTGGAATGCTTGACTCAGGAAAGAAGCCATAGCTAATGCGACCTTATTTAGAGATGGAGTATTTATGGAGCTACTCAAGTTAAAATAAGGTTATTAAGGCAGACCCTAATCCAGGATGAGTGGTGTCTGCAGAGAATAGGGGACATTTGGATATAGACATGCACGGGGGGTGACAACATGAAGAGATAATGGTAGCCATCTACAAGCAAGGAGAAAGGCCAGGAATGGGCCCTTCCCTTGTGGCCTTTGGAACTAGCCATGTCTGCCAACACCTCGATTCCAGACTTCAGCCTTGGCACTGTGAGACAACACATTTCTGTTGTTCAAACCACTCCGTTGTGTTTTTTTGTTACACAGCATCCTGAGCAAACCAGTGCAGAAAGAAACTCTACCCGATCCTCTTCGGGGTCTGTGTGTGATGGTTTCATCCTCTATGAGAGGGATGCTCTTCTCTGCAGGAGGGGGCTGCTGAGAAGGACCCCTGTCCCTGTCTTCCCTCCTTCAGGAAGCGAAGGTGTGGGTGTGGATGATGATATGGATTAGCGGACTAACCCAGTATCACACACCCATGACCCAGTCATACTCTAGATGTGAGCCATCGCACCTGCTCATTGGGAAAAATCATTTTTTCCACCTTGAATATATCTTTCTAAATATTTGTGAAGTATAATTAATCATGAGGAAAGAATTTTCCCAGTCAGCAAGGTCAAGGACTGGAAGCTCTTTGATATAGAAAATGAATTGTGTAGGAAACAATGTCAACTGCCATTTGGAACAAAGAGCAAGAAGAAGAAATAAGAGGAAAGCATAAGGCGAGAGAGCAACTTCATTGCTATTTCAGTGGCCAGAAAAGATGCTTTCAGGAGAGAGCCTGCTCTTCTCATCTTTCTGAAACTATGGACCAGGGCCCAATCATACAATCAGAAAAAGGCAGTGGGGAGTGGAGGAGGGGCCAGGAAGATTCAAAAGTAAATATTAGCGAACTTCGGAGGCACCAAGAAAAAGAAGTACAGGGAATTATGTGTCTGCATATATTTTCTTCTGATTAAACATGTACAGATAAAATTAAATACCAGGGCTTTTCTAAATAGTCACCAATTTCTATAGCTAAGTAATAGACTTGATGGTATTTTAAAATAACATATATATAGAATATGGGTTCGCAGTTCTTTTATCTTTTACCAAACAAAAGCTACATCACATAGAAAAAAAAATGGGTTTTACAGGTTATGTACCCAGCTGAATGGGTTTAACACCTACTTTATGGGAAAGGGGGATGGTTTGAGAAGAGCAGTCTCAGCATTTTCCACCAACTGCTGAGAAGGACAAGTGGTTTCAGCCTGAATAGCAAAAGGAACACACACCGAAGGACTTGCGAGTGAAGCTGTTGCCCAAGGTTGCACAGTTCCCTTGCTGGTTTTCACCAAGGTGGCATAGGAGAGGCAGAGGAATGGAATGGAGGAGCCCGTCCTCACCCCGACTCTTTTAGAGATCATTAAAAGGCGTGGTGTGGACCGCAGAGCAGGAGCGGCCGCAGCGCCCATCGTTGAGGCCTGAGGAGGACACCTCAGTGCCATGAGGGGTTGAGGCGTGATGATAAACTAAACCTGCAGCTCCGGGCAACACGTTAAGAAGTTTTAGATACTTCAGAAACAGATATGGACTGTTCTTGCTTCGAGCTTCAGGGCATTTCAAAGATGCTATCATTGCCATGCTTTTGAGAAGTTACTGGGCCTGAAGCATCCCATTCTCAGGAGTGCTGGGCCCATCCTTCACATGCCATAGAATGTCCCCTCCTCTCTTTTCCCACCTTCCTCAATCCCATTCAGTCTTCAAAGGTCCTATTAAATCTCTCTCCTCCCCATGAAATTTCTCGATACTCAAACAGTGATTATTTCCATGTCATCCCGTAAGGTTGAGTATTCATATTTTCTGTAGCTGGTGTGGATTTTGCTCTATGAAAATACTAGGCTGACAATGAATAAGTCACTGAGTAATCACTCCATCCCAATAGCAGGATGTCGTTGCTTTATTCTTCTATATCAAATTTAAAGACTCAACCCCCCCAGACAGGGTGAAGAACATCAGCCTAGCTCTTGTTGGGATTCCCCACCCCACTCCATCACACAAGGCCCCATCATAGCCTGGCCTTTCATCCTCTCTGGGTATGCTGAGATGTCCCTTGTCCATGCCCACCTGTCTTTGATGAAAGCCAGTGCTGTCTTCCATGCCACCTGAGTTTGGGGGTGTCTAAAAAAGGCTGAGGGTTAGCATCCAGGACACAGGTTTCCCCAGGAATACTACTCTGCCATCTTCCTCTTAGGCTTGGCCACCCTTATGGCTCAAAAACCCTGGGATCTGAAGAGCTCAGCACAAATTTAATTTCAAGGAATCTTCTGCACCCCGGTTCCCTGCAACATTTCTAACTCTACCACTCGGCGCACTTCCCAGTAAATGTTCTTCCTCTGTAGACTCCATCCTGGATGACTGTATTTCAATGAGTCTCTGAAAACACATCCTGAAAAAGGGTTTGGAGGAAGGTTGCTAATGCCAGTCAATTTTCATCCAATTATGCACTTATTTGGCACACATTATGAACATTATAGTTATTGTTCGTTACCTTTACAAGTTCAGTGTCTCACCTGCCCTACTAGATTGTACGTTTTTGCAGGCATTGACCATATATCAAGCCTTTATACCCCATACGGTGCCAAAAGCTAGGTCCCCCTCCTCTTTTCTTTGCTGAAATTCCTAGCGGATCGAGTTTTCTTGTAGAGGTTTTTATCCTCCCCACCCCTCAGTGCTAGGAATCAAACCCGGGGTCTGGAGCACTCAGTCTGTCACTGAGCCGCACCCCAGCGTCCCTGGTTGCCTCCTTTTATAGAAGAAAGGGGCTCACTATGACCTCCAAATGCTGTTTATATGTTAGGATCTGATTTAAATGCCATCTCTTCCATGACGCTTTCCCTGATGTCTGTAAATACGATTAATGTTTCTTTTCCATGAGCCAACAAAACATTTTAGCCTCTTCTTTCTTTTGCTCAGCCCTGGATATTAAAGAAGCAGAGCAAAGTGGTTAAGAACATAGACCTTGGGGCCGCATTACCTGAGTCTAAAATCTGGCTATGAGCCTTCCCAGTTTGTGACGTGGCGCCTGTTTCCTCCTTTGGGAAACAGTGACTCCACTGTATGATCTCATAGTTGAATGACGCATTTATCACAGACAGCACATGGGGCAGAAAAGGGGTTCAAATGTCTTAGCCATACACAGATGTCGACTTGACTAATGGTCTTTTAGTGTTAGCTTATACATCCCTAATCATGAGAGCAAAATGACAATAAGCTAGACAAGAGATGTATACCAATAAAAATAAATTTTTAAAATAAGTCACACATAGAACGAAACTGATGGTGCTAGTTTACTGATGGAGTCAACTTGAGTCAGAAACACCTGGCTAAATTGGATCATCATAGTTCTGGGTGTGGCTGAGGGATTTACTGAAGACAGAAGGCCTGCCCTAGGGTGGCTTGTCACCTGCATGATATAAAGAAGAAACGAAAAAGGAAGGCCGAGGACTGGGAGCTCAGGGCTGGGCAGAGGGAGAAGATGAACAAGGATGAAGTCACCACAGAGGCCCCGTTGGGTGCCACGGGTGAATCCGAGCCTGGGTGGCTTTCCAGAAGGATCCAATGGTGAGGGAAGGGTCTGAGCCTTTGTGTAACTGACCCCCATTCCCCTCACCCATTACTAAAGGGCCAGCTCAGCAGCGGCACTCCAGGGAGCTGAGAGGGTGAGCATCTAGATCCTGATATTGGGACGCCAGAGCATCTGCCATACCGTGCAGGGTCAAAAATTCGTGTAACTGGGCTTACGTACTGTTAATGAGGCAGATGATGTGTACCCTACTAGTGGACACTAATTCAGTGCTAAACAAGATCCTATGGGTTAATTCCCCCTCCCACACACACACACATTGGGATTGAAAAGAGGGCCTCACAGAAGCTAGGTAAGGTCACACCACTGAACTGCACCCCCAGCTTGCTTTACTTTTATTTTGAGATAGGATCTCACTAAGTTGCACAGGCTGGCCTGGAACTTGTCATCTTCCTGCTTCAGCCTCCCAGGTATCTGGGATTATAAGCATGTGCCCCTATATGTGGCTACACAGGGTTCTTATGTGGTCACTGGAAATGCCATTTAAGAAGTGGCTATGTTGGAAGAGAAAGTCACCTGGATCTGTATTAAGCTGAATATCCATGGGTATTCCTTTATCAAAGCTTTTACAGCTCTAAGAAACATGTTCCCAATCCTTGCAATATTTTTTCCCCTAAGACCAAAAGAAAAGCATATGCGTCCCTTGCCTGTTTGTCTTAATTCTCCCTGGGCAAGTGAGGGAGTTGTCAATCTGGTAATTATGTGGACAATGAAACTCAGGGATTTTCTTCCCCACCATCAAGTCTATAGAGAAAATAGAAGACTTTTACCCCTCTTACTCCCTTAAGGTGCCATGATTCAGTGTATTTGTTTGAAATCTGATTAAAACTCAAGAGTGAAGAATACATATTAATGGACACATGCATGTACATGAGTCATAAATTTGAGCCCCTTGATTGACTTTTGCGAGCAAGCCAATAAAGTGAATAAACCTTGCATTGTTTATCACGGGTCATGCAATGTTCAAGTCCACCCAACGGTCGACTTTCTGTGTCTCCCACAGGAAAGAAGCGGGTTTATTTGGGAGAGATTGGGCTTTTATATAACATCAGACTTTTCCTCTGAGTCTTTCAAAATTTCACAGAAGCATCACCCACAGCGGGGGTCTTCTTGCTCGTCAGGTGAGTGGGACTATGTACAAGGAAAGCTGGTCCATCTGTAACCTGAAAAGAACACAAAAGACCAAAATGAAACCAAGTGTATTTTTACCAATCAGATGAGTCATTTTCCCCTTGAGGTTAATTATCATTAATGACTTTAATTAAAGAGTCATGTGAAGTATTTGTCTCGGGAAATGTGGATCCATGTGGGTTTGCACTATTGGATTTTAGCTCTCTGCTGTGGTCGTGCTCTTTCCCAATACCCTATTAACGTTAAGTCTCTTTGGTGCTATATACTAAGCTTGCAAAGCCTGAGGGTGTATTTTACAGTGACAGTGGCCAGGTTTAGCCTGGCATTTAACTAACTATGGAGCTAGAATTATTCTTGCTCATTTGAGGCTTCCAACTTGGAATTTGTAAGATAGATGAGTCAGTTGCATCTATTCTATAGCAATTAACTGGTAATTGGGGCATTTAATCAGAAAACTGACTTGAAGGGCTTTAGCCTGATTAGATGCTGTTGGCATGAAAAAAGATTCAACTCCTAGTTCATCACATTCATACATTATATTTGCATCCTAGATCCACATCAAATCCAAATTTGGCTTGTCAATGCATATTTTACAAATAAATGGGTACTTCAGAAAATTTTTATGAAAAAGTCTCAGATCAATAATATTCACTTTGTAATATTTACTTGTGCATCTAGTTGGTGCAAAGAAGCTACATATAGGTATATAAATATGAATTATATAGTTCTTGAATTCGAGAAATCCAGTTGACCTACATTTTACCTCAACCAGAGTATAAATCAAAGTAACTTCCTCAATTTCCTCTCTGAAAACCAGATAGCCACCCCAACTTTACAAGAGGCACAGTGAAGATGTAACAGATAAGCAAGGTTTTGTGGTGTGGACAAAAATATCCAAGGTTACACACATGCAGAAAATGTCAGTAGTTTAAGCCTGGCTGTGTATTAGAATCTCCTGGAATGTTTTAAAAACACGATTCCTGGACACCACCTCCTATGGCTGGGATGTGGGTTGACTGTGCCCCCCAGGGTCTGTGTGTGGGGAGTGTGGTCCTCAGTACGCTGACGCTGGCACAGTGGAAGGTATAAACTGTGGAGCTCCATGCAAGGTAAGGAGGTGGCTAGAGGGGATGAATGCGGTTCTCATGGGACCCAAGTTAGTTCCCACAAGAAGGTTGTTACCAAAGAGCAAGACTGCCCCTCCCACCTCTGGCTTCCTGCTCGCTGTGCAGTCACTGCCACAGGCGCCATTGCGATGCCAACACCATGCGATTCCACACGGAGCTGAGCTGATGGGAGCACCACGCCCTTGAACCTCTGCAAGCGGAGCTCAGTAAATCTCTCTCCTCTGTACACATCCAGCTGCACATCCTCTGTTTTGGCAATGGAAAATGGACAATGCAACAACTTAGGTCTACTAAATCTTAATATATGGACACAGAATCATTGCATCAATTTTTAACGCAAGTTAGATTTTTTTTTTTCCCCCCAGTAACTAGGAATTGAACTCAGGGCCTTTGCACTAAGCTACATGTCCAGCATATTTTTTAAAATTTATAAAATTTTGAGTCAGGGTCTCCCTACATTGCTGTATTGCCCAGGCTAGGCTTGCACTTGTAGTCCTCTGGTCTCAGCCTCCTAGAGTGCTGGGATTACAGGCCTGTGCTACCATGCCTGCCATAGATGATTTTAATGTGTTAAGAAATGCCAATGTAAGCAAATAAAATTGTATTGTATTTCATTTGATGGATATGGATACAGATGTGTAGCAAGAAGAAGGTAGACCCTAACTGTCTAGGAGCCCCAGGAAATGCGGTGCAGATGTTAAGAGGTGGGGTGGGGCTGCGCAATGCAGCCCGGGTGTCCTCCTCTGCCTCCTGAGTCTGCCGGGAAGTCGCCTCTCTTCTCAGGAATGAATGACCTGAATTGCCGGCAGACACAGCTGCAGGAGAATAACCTCTGCATCACATCTGCATCCAGAACTTAAGCAAGTATTGAGCTTTGCACTTCTGCAGAACAGGCAGACTCTGTAAAAGGAGGTGAAAGCGGGCTCAACTGGACAATCCAAGTATTCCTCATTTCCTCCCTACATAAGGTGAAGGCAAGCATGGTTCAGCCTGGTCATTTGATTAGTTTTCATCTCAGACCTGACCCTCCCTAAGGCTGGTGTTCCCAGGGTTCTATCCTATGGCATTTCTTGCTCTACAGGCTAAGAGCAATTTCTAGAGACCATATTCGTGCTCTGTGTTTAAACTGCTATCTAAATGATGATGTCACGCACATAAATGTCTCCCCCTTGAATTTCAAATTTATCACTGTCTGCTAGGCAGCCACACATAGAGTCCAAAAAACTGCACGCTGACACATCACCAAGGATACACTCACCTCTCCCAAGGCCCCAGCTGCTGTGAGTGTTAGCATCATCTCCCCAAGCACCTGGCCACATTCCTACCTCTGTGTTGGGCTCCTGCTTTTGCCGCGTCTCCCATATTTAGTCTCCAAAAACTGTGTTCCTTTCTTTCTCCTAAATCTCTCTCATTCATCCTGTCCCCTCCAGCACCAATATCACTGTTTTAGGTCAGATCTACAGCATTTCTCACCTGAATGTCTTTAACCACTTTTTGGTTGAATTCTCTAGCTCCAGTCTTCAGCCCCTCAACCCTGTCCTCCCCAGATCTGATAATGACTGTGTTGAACACAAGCATCAGCTCACTGTTCTTCATTCTTTTTGTAAGGGCCTATAACTCTGGCTGCACATCAGAATCTAGAGTCTATTGTGAGACATATCTTGGGAGCTTTTAAAACTATCAATGCCCAACTCTCACTTCAGAACAATTGAATCAGAATCTTTGGGGACAGGGTTTGGGAGTCAATATTTAACTCTGTAATTGATTTCTCTCTATAGTTAATGTTTCTCAGACCAAATTCTGCTTGCTTATCTGTTACTATGCAACAAAACTTAACTGAGCAACACTTCCTAGCTTGACACAACCGCACTTTATTTTATCTCATGCTCTTGTGGGTCACGAATTCAGAAAAGGATTATCTGGGCAGTTATTGTACTCTGCATCCACTGGGTCACTTGCTGATGTTTAAATAGCAGAGGGCCTGGGATGGCTTCCCCCAGCACCGCTGTGTGGCCTCTTCACGGTGAGCTGGCCTGGTTACGTGATGGACAACCTTATGGCCTTGCTGCTCAAATTATGCTTATATTTATTTAGTTTTTTTTTTATTTTGAAGAGGAAAAACACAAAATTTCAAACCAAGATAATAGGAGGGTCACAATGGTTAATACATTGCATATTGTTATCTTTAAATTAGTTACCCAGAGTAACAGATATCAACATTCAATCATGCAAACAATATTAACACAAACCTTTCTTTTCAATGAACTAAGAGAAATCAGTAGTATAACTATCTTAACTATCTTGTGTATATATATATATATATATATGTATGTATGTATTTTTTTGTTGCTTTTCTCTTCCTTCCTTTCTCCTTTTCCCCATCCCAGTTTCTTTTTCCTTTTGAACAGTTTCTTCCTATTTGACAATATCTATTGTACATTTTGGATCTTATTTACTCTTTCAGCTTCTCACACTAGGGAGACAATACGATGTTTGCACATGTGCATCTGGCTTACCTATAAAAGTCTCAAGTATATCCTTCTTTATGGCTGAGTAGTACTCCATTGTATAAAAAGACCACATTTTTTTTATCCATTCCTTTGTTGATGGGCATTTGGATTTTTTCCAAGATCTACCTATTACAAATTGTGTTGCTATAAACATGGGTACACATATATCACGGTGGTATGATTTTTTTATTCTTATGAAAGATACCCAGAAGGGGAAAACCTGGATCAAATGGGACCTCCAATCCTAGTTTTTTGAGGAATTTCCATACTGATTTCCCCAGTGGTTGCACCAGTCTACACTCCCACCAACAGTGGAGAAGGGTTCCTTTTTCCCCACAGCCCTTCCAGCATTTGTTATTGGTTGATTTCTTGATGATAGCCATTCTTTCTGGGGTGAGATGGAATCTCAGAGTTTTAATTTGCATCTCTCAAATGACTAGTGATGTTGAACATTTTTTCCTATATTTATTTGCTGTTTGTATTTCTTCATCTGAGAAGTGTGTATTCATCTCAGATGCTCATTTTTGGATTGGGTCTTTAAGTTTGGGAGTATCTGAATTTTTTGAGTTCTTTATATGTTCTCGATAGTAATACTTTGTCTGAGGAACAGCTGGCAAACATTTTTTCCCACACTTTTGGTTGTCTCTTCACTCTGTTGGTGGTTTCTCTTGATGTGCAAAAGCTTTTTAATAAGATGAGATCCCAGTTGTTCATTCTTTGTGGTAGTTTCTGTGCATTCCTGGTTTTATTCATGAAGTTTTTGCCTACACCAATGTCTTCAAGAGTTTTACCTATTCTATTTTCCAGCAGATTTAATGTTTCTGTTTTAATAATTAGATCTCTGATCCATTTCAAATTTAGTCAAGTGCATAGTGAAAGATATGGGTCCAATTTTAATCTTCGGCATGTGCAGAGCCAGTTTTTCCAGCACCATTTATTAAAGAGGCTATCTTTCTTCCAGTGAATGTGTTTGGCACCTTTGTCAAAGATAAGGTGGCTTAGTATGTCTGGAATTGTTTCTGCACCTTCTAATCTGTTCCATTGATCTTCAGGCCTGTTTTTTTGCCAGTACCATGTTATTTTTTATCAAAGTAGCTTTATGGTATAATTTAAAGTCAGGGATTACAATGGCCCCTGCCTTGCCTTTGTTGCCTATAATTGCCTTTGCTATTCTAGGTTTCTTCTGGTTCCAAATGAATTTTAGAATTGTTTTCTCTAATTCCATGAGAGATGCTGTTGAAATTTTGATCAGAATTGCATTAAATCTGTATAAAAGTTTTGGAAGTATGGCCATTTTCACTATATTGGTTCTTCCTATCCATGAGCAAAGGATATCTTTCCATTTTCTGATATCATCTTCAATCTCCTTTTTCAGAGTAATGCAGTTTTCAATGTAGAGGTCTTTTACATCCTTTGTTAGATTGATTCCTAGGTATTTCATGTTTTTGGATGCTATTGTGGAAGGTGTCGTTACCCTTATTTCTCTTTCAGTGAGTTTGTTATTCATGTACAGGAAGGCTATTGATTTTTGAGTGTTCACTTTGTATCCAGCTATGCTACTGAATTTGCTTATTAAATCTAGCAGTTTTTTAGTGGAGTTTTTGGGGTCTTCTATATAGAGTATCATGTCATCTGCAAATAATGATAATTTAACTTCTTGCTTTCCTATCTTATTCCTTTTATTTCTTTTTCTTGTCTAATTGCTCTGGCTAATGTTTCCAAGACTATGTTGAATAAGAGTGGAGATAGTGGACATCCTTGTCTTGTTCCTGATTTTAGAGTGAAAGCTTTCAGTTTTTGTCCATTCAGTATGATGTTGGCTGTTGGTTTGTCATAGATGGCTTTTATCAGATTGAGATAAAGACCATCTATTCCAACTTAATGTAGGGTTTTTATCATGAATAGGTGCTGGACTTTATTAAAAGCTTTTTCTGCATCTATTGAGATGATCATATGATTTTTGTCCTTGGCTCTGTTAATATGGTGTATTATATTTATTTATTTATTTTCATATGTTGAACCATCCTTGCATCCCTGGGATGAATCCCACTTGGTCATGATGTATAATCTTGATGATTTGCTACATTCTGTTTGCCAGTACCTTGTTGAGGATTTTTGCATCTATGTTCATTAGATTGGCCTGTAGTTCTCTTTCTTAGCTGGGTCCTTCTCTGGTTTTGGTATTAGGGTAATGCTTGCTTCCAGGAATGAGTTTGGGAGTATTGCTTCCCTTTCTATTTCATTAAAGAATTTGAGCAGTAGTGGTGTTAGGTCTTCTCTAAATTTCTTGAAGAATTCAGCAGTGAATCCATCAGGGCCTGGGCTTTTCTTTTTTGGGAGGTTTTTAATTACATCTTCAATTTCATTGATTGATATTGGTGTATTTAGATTTTTATATCTTCTTGACTCAGCTTTGGTAATTCATATGTATCTAGGAATCTGTCCATTTCTTCTGCATTTTCCATCTTATTATAATACAAGTTTTTGAAGTAGGTGTAGATGATATTCTGGATTTCTGCAGGGTCCATTGTGATTTCACCCTTTTCATTCCTAAATGCATGGATGTGAATTTTTCTTTCCTTTTTTTGATAAGGTTGGATAAGGGTTTGTTGATTTTATTTAATCTTTCAAAGAACTAACGCTTGGATTCATTGATTCTTTGATTTGTTTTCTTAGTCTCCAATGCATTAATTTCTGCTCTAATCTTTATAATTTCCTCCCTCGTATGAGCTTTTGGTTTAACCTGCTCTTCTTTTTCTAGAAGTTTGAGGTTCACCATAAGTTGTTTATTTGCACTTGCGCTGTTTTCCTGATTCACTACTATAAATTTCCCTCTTAGGACTGCTTTCATTGTGTCCCATAAGTTCTGGTATCTTGTATTGTCATTATCATTTAATTGTCTAATTTCTTCTTTAATTTCATCTGTGACCCATTAGTTGTTCAGGAGGGTGCTATGCATTTTCCATGTGTTGAGGAAGTTCTTGTGGTTTCTTTTGCTATTGATTTCTGATTTCATTGCACTATGGTCAGGTAATATAAATTGAATAATTTCAATTCCTTTGCATTTATTTAAGCATGTTCTATGAGCTAGTATCTTGTCTATTTTGGAGAACATCCCGTGTGCAGCTGAGAAGAATGTTTATTCTGATGTCGTGGGGTGGAACACTTTGTAGACATCTACTAAGCCCATTTGTTCAAAAGTTTGGTTCAGTTCTAATATTTCATTGTTGATTTTTTGTCTAGTTGATCTGTCTTTTTGTGACAGTGGGGTATTGAGATCCCCCAAAGCAATTGTATTAGTGATTATTTGATTTTTCATGTCTGTTCATATTTGTTTTATATAGTTGGGTGCACTGGTAATTGTTCATATATATTTATGATTGTTATTTCTTGCTCTTGGATTGTTCCCTTTACAAGGATGTAGTGACCTTTTATTTTTTTTAAGGGATAAATTTTAATATGATGTGAGTTTGAACTCTTACATATAAAACAAAACCTTAAAATTACTGATTGGTTCAAAATGGTTTTATGGAAAAATTATTGTGTAACAAAAACTTCGCATTGGGTGCAAAGTTGTAGTCCTCGTTATCTCTTTCTAGAATGTACTTCAAAACATTCTGGAGTGCTGGTTTGGTGGTCATAAATTTCTTCAGATGTTCTTTGTCATGGAAGTATTTTATTTCTCCATCAGTTTTGGAAGATAGTTTTGCGGGGTACATCAATCTCGGTTGAAAGTTTTTTCCTTTAGAGCTTGAAATACTTCACTCCAAGCTCTCCTTGACTTGAGGGTTTGTGCTGAGAAGTCAGCTGTGATTCTGATGGGCTTTCCTTTATAGGTGATTTATTTCTTTTCCTTAACAGCTTTTAAGATTCTACTCTTGTGTTGAATTTCTGGAATCTTTATTATGATATGCCTGGCTGTAGATTTCCTTTGATCATGGCTAAATAGAGTTCTATATGCCTCACTTATCTGTATGTCAAATTATTTTTCTCTATCAGGGAAGTTTTCTGCCATGACTTCTGTGAACAGTTTTTTATATCATTTTTGTTATCTCCTGCTTTTTCATTGACTCCAATCAATCTTAAGTTATTCTTTGCCTCATCTAGCAGCTGCTGGATTGATTTCTTATGGTCCCTTGCTATTTTTAAGAAATCTTTCTTTTCATCATTGCTAACTGCAAGCCTGTCTTCTATATCTGAGATACTGTCCTCACATTGGCTTAATCTGCTGTGGATACATTCAATGGATTTTTTTATTCTCCTGGATATCTGCTTGAATCTGCCTTATGGATTCCATTTCTTTCCTATGCTGAGCATTCATGGCTTCCATAATTTTCTTAAACTCATCTATTTTTTTGTCAGGCACCCTCTCTTGTACCATTCTGAGAAAATGCAAAATCTTGGGCCCAGATCTTCCAAATCAGAATCAACATTAAAATAAGATCCCTGGTTACTCATAAGTGCACTAAAGTGTGAGGAGTGCTGAGCTGCAGGTCAACTTCTAACATCCTTACAGGCTTTGAGGCCTTCTTCTGTCTGGCATTTGCCATACCACTCTGGCTTTAATGCTCTTCACCTCTTTCTTAAACATTAACATGCGAGAACATTAAACAACTTCTAGCTCCTTCCTCTTTGTTCTCCATGCTTTTGTACATTGACCTTTCCATCTGTATTAGACAATGAGAAAGAAAATATTAGTAACTTTAAAGACACAGCAAATGCAACTAACCAAAATGAAACCGAGAGAGAGAGAGAGACTGAAAAAAGAATAAAGAGGAGCAGTGAGCTGTGGAGCAACATTAGGTGGCCTAATGAATATGTTATTAGAGTCAAATAAGTAAAGAAGAATACATATGTATACTTTTTAAAGAAAATCATAAAATTTTTACTCCAAAATTTCAAGTGAACCACAACTACACACACAGACACACACACACAAATGTGAATGAAATGACACTCATGACATCATAATCAAATTGCTTCAACCTACTTATAGAAAGTAGAGAGACACATCTTTTTCAAGTGGGAAGGGGACCCATTTGATGGGGGAAAGGGGAAGGGGGAGGTGGGAAAAGGGACAAAAAAATAGAAATGAGATTCATTATGTACATGTGCCAACTCCCCACAAGGAATGTACTCCTTATGTACTGCAAAAATGTAATAATACAAAATAAAAACTGGAGGAAAAAACATGATAAAGAGAAAAACCTCCAAAGCAGCTAGAGAAAAAAAGGCACATTGTTTTCAGAAAAGCAAAGACTAAAAATTACAGGGTTAATCACCAGGAATAGTGCAAGCCAGCAAACAGTGAAGCAATATCTTCAAAGTATTACAAGTAAAAAGCAAAACAACAAAAACCCAAATTCTACAATTATGTAGCTGACAAAAATGTTTATCAAAAACAAAGACTTTCAAACGTACAAAACTAATAGACTTGAGCACCACAAATCTGCAATTCTAGAGAAGTTGACACAAGTGTTTTAGGCTGAGGTCTAAGGCTACACAAAGGCATAAGGCACAGCTGGAAATAAAACAAGCATGGTTTCTGTTTTTTTAAGCATTTTAGAAGATGAAAGACATACAAAAGCAAAACAAAAACTGGGTTCTGTGAGGTCTATGGTACACGTAGAGGTACATATGCAAACCACACGCACAGTGCAGGAGGAGGAGGCAATGTGAATCCAATGGTGTGAGTTCTTCTACTGTATGTAGAGTGCCCTAATGTCACTTGACAAGAGGCAGTAACCAAGTAAAGATCTACAATATAACCCCTAAGGCAACTTTTAAAGTGAAACAACAAAAGCTTATAATAAGTCAACTAACCTTGAAGAGAAGGAAAAGGGTAAATAAGGGTAAAGGCTGAAAAAGGAAAAGTAAAATTGTATTTGCAGATAGGATTGGGTATGGACAAAAGCTTATCAAATATACAAAAGAAAAAAAAAACTATGGTTGTCTGAGGCAAGGTAAATAATTTAAAAATCAGTTGTATTCCTTTATACTAGCAATGAACAATTACAAATTTTGAAATAATATTATTTTACAGTAGCATCAAGAATATGTAATACTTGGGGATTCATTTGACAAAAGATATGCAAGACCTATACATTGAAAACTGTAGGGCCGGTGAGATGGCTCAGCGGCGTAAGCTCCTGCCTTGCAAGCGCAAGGGCCCGAGTTCGACTCCCGGAACCCACATACGAAAAAGGGGCCGGTGATATCGCTCAGCGGCACAGGCGCCTGCTGGCGCACAAGGTCCTGAGGTCGACCCCCGGTACCCACAAAAAAAAAAAAAAGAAAACTGTAAAACATTGTTGAGAAAAATTAAAGAAGATTTAAGTAAATGAAGAGATATATATGTTCACGGATCAAAAAAACTCAATATCGTTAAGATATCAACTCTATAAATATGCAATCCCAATAAAAAATGTCCCAGGGGGCTTTTCAAGAAACTGACAGGCCAATTGAGAGAATGCAAAGAATCTAGAATGACCAAAAAAACTTCAAAAAATAAGGACAAAATTGGACAACTCATATTAATTGGCTTATTAAAAAGCTACAATAATCAGATCTGTATAACGTTGGCATAGAGACAAATACATCAATGTAACGGAATGGAGAGTATTAGAAAGAAACTCACACACACACAGTCCATTGATTTTCAATTAGTGCAAAGGCTGTCAATGAAGAACAGAGAATCTTTTCAATGAATGATACTGGAACAACTGGACATCTATATTAAAACCGAACTTCAGTCTGGACATTAAAAACTAAACTATGAAACTTCTAGAAGTACACATAAGAGAAAATCTTAATGACTTTGTATTAGGCAAAGATTTCTTGGAAGGCCAGTGAGATGGCTCAGCGGCGCAAGCACCTGCCTGGCAAGCATGAGGTCCTGAGTTCGACTCCTGGTACCCGCATTAAAAAAATAAAATGATTTCTTGGAGATGATACCAGGAGCATGACTTATAAAAGGTGAAGTTGGTAAACTGGGCATCATCAAAATTAAGAACACCTTCTTGAAAGACAAAGTTAGGAGTGTACAAAGACACCAGATGTCATGGCACACGCCTATGATCCAAACATTCAAGAGGCTGAGGCAGGAGGATTGCTGCAAGTTTAAGTCCAGCCTATGCTGCATAATGAGACTCTGTCTCAAAAAAGTATTCAAAGATAATCTGTAGACTAAGAAAATACTTGAAATTCATATATTTAATAAGACTTATATCTAGAGAATGTAAAGAACACTCAGAAGCATTAAGAACATCAACAGCTAAAGTTTTAAAAATGGGGAAAGTGTTTTGAATAGATGTTTCCAACAAAGAAATGAATAAATACCTATTAGCATGGTAAAAAATAAAAAGAGTATGAATTGCAAGTGCTGCTGAGGATGTGGAACAATTAAGAGCCTCACATGCCCGGGGGGAGGGTGTAAATAATACAATCTCCTCGGAAAACACTTTGTCAGTTTCCTAAAATGTTCTGCACACCTACCACGTGACGCCATTCTACCCCGAGGTATTTACCCACGAGAAGTGAAGGCCCGTGTCCACACAAACCCTTGCTCCTCTCATGTGCAGAAGCTGCCTTTGTCTTACAAAGGTAAAACAACCCAAATACCCATCTCTAGGAAAAGTGACAATTGTGCTATAGCCAAGCAATGAATGCCACTCGGTATTTAAAAAAAATGAACATATACAACAACATGGACGAATCTCGGAATAAGCATGCTAAATAAAGGAAGCCTCACCTAAAATATGATTCCACTTACACAAATTCTAGAAAACTAAAACTGATATACGGGGACAGAAAGCAAATGAGTGGTCCCTGAAGTTGGACGAGGAGCAGGAGGCAGAGAAAAGAGAGACATGAGAGAACATGGGCAGGAGGGCACCCATCTTCACACCCCAACCATGGTGTCATGGTATATAAGCTTGTCAAGACACAGCGAATCGTGACTTTCATGTAACTTATTGTAACAATGGAAACAACTTCAATGTCCATCCATGGGGGAACAATAAATAGAAATACATTGACACATATCACACATTTATGTATTATATAGCATAAGCAGTGCTGCCGTAGGATGAAATGCGATAGAGCGGGGTTTTTCCTGAATTTTTTGTGTAATAAGTCACCTGAGAATCTTTGGTCTGGCATGGAGGTTGAGATTCGAGAAGTGGAATGGTGGAATCCTCCCTCTGAATGATGCTGTTACTACCAGGCCAGGGACTACACCGAACGTAACACTGCCTGGACAAACCAGGTTCACCCCCACCACCGTAGACATAGGCTGGGGTGTGGACACAGCCTGTTCCCCTGAAACGCACGCGGGACTCTCGTCCCTAAAGTCTCACACTACGGTATTAAGAGAATAAAAACTTAATCTGACCATGGTGTTTACAGCCCAAGCCTTAGGGCAGCGATGTGATCAGATGAGGTGAGCAGGTCTTGCCCCCATGGCTCAGTCCTGGTGGCTTTATAAAGAGGAGAGAAGCCACCTGTGCAGAGATCACATGTGACACTGCCGTTGTGCGAGGTGGCAAGCGGGGAGCCTCCCCAGATCCTCTGCCTCGCTCTTTGGACCTTGTTTGTCTACAAAAATAAACCAAAATAAACTTCTTTCTGTATAAGGTAGCCCTCCTCGGGTATTTCATTATAGTAACTAAAAGCTGAATAATGCAACACCCAAACCTTCAAAAATAGAGGGTGTAATGGTTGATACATTGTGTCAACTTGAGAAGTTTAGAAGCTTGACTAAGTGACTCAGCAGTGGGCCAGGTCCTCACTTGTAAACATCCTGAGCCTGTGCAAGAAGAGGGCACAGAGATGGTGTGAGTGCTACACCCACCCGAGGCCGGGTAGCCTGCTTACAATGTAAGGGAGGAGAAGAGGCTTGTGCACCACCCCCCTTTGGTTCTTGTTGCTTTTGCTGTCTTCTGCCACCTTAAGTGTTGCCCCTGTGCCGTGTCACCCTGCTTTGAAGCCAGCTGATTATGGACTGAACCCTCCACGAACTGTGAGCTAATTTCTTTCCTTAATTTTGAGTGTCGAGTATTTTGTCTCAGCAACAAGAGAAAAATAACTAAGAAGGGAAAAGGTGAGTTGCTAACAGAGTTATACTGTATGACATATGTATATGTATGGCATAAAAATGTAAAAATAAAAGTTTTTGTTCATGGCCATGAATGTATAAAACAAACGGATCAACAACACCGACATGGAGATCAGACACCAGGGAAGTTTGATTGTAGGAGTGGATAAAAGGAAATAAATGGTGCTAGGGAAGGAAATAAAGGTGTACTTTAACCACAATGTTCTATTTTATTCATGTATTTATTTAAAACCCTAAAGTAAAATCTAAAATAATAACATTTATTTTTTCTATTGGGTTTGTGTACAGATATTTTATAGGATCCTGTGAACTTTGAAATAGTTTAAGCTTATAAAGACAAACACAAAAGGAAATTAATACTCGAACTCCACCTGCTACACAGGTCTACCTTGGCTGCGCCTATAAGTCTGGAAACTTGTACTTGAGGTTGGAGCAGCTCTGTGACCCTGGGCCTTGAGGACAGAGAGCCCCGCAAATGCATGCAGAATGAAGGGCAGCCTCTCCCTCCAGGTGTGCACACCACACCCCATTTGTGGCCTTAGATTGGTCTTAGTCCATTTTATGCTGATGTAACAGAATGCCCGACATGAGTAGTTTATAAAGAACAGAAATCTATTACGTCACGGCCTGGATGCCGGGAATCCAGAATCATGGTGCCAGCACCAAGGAAGGCTTTCTGCTTCCTCTTCCCTTGATGAACAGAGGAAGGCAAGCGAAGGTGTCAGAGGGAAAGAACGAGAGGGAAGGAGGCGAACCCCTCTCTCCAGTCAGGAGCCGCTCCTGCAGGTCCCAGCTCTCAACACTGTTGCAGTGGGAACGCAGTGGCAGGGGGAGTTTTGCAGAGGCATTGAGACCACAGCCGTCTCCCTAAGCAAGGTCCACTCTGTAATATTTCCTTTCTTTGGTCATCAGACTGTGCCCTATGGTGTTTGGAATTTGTGGGATATGTGTGTATATGGTTGATGCAATTTCATTATTTTATGCGTACACACATGCACACACGCACACACACACAGAGTGGGGAGAGGGAGAGGGAGCAGACGGGAGATTAAACCCAGGCCCTTGCATGTTAGGCAGGCAGTCTACCTCTGAACTACATGCCCAGCCCCGATCATGATGTATCTTGCATGTAGATAGCAATGCTTGCTTGAGTGTGGAGACGGCTACGGCCACCTGATTTTAAAGAGTGACTTTACTGCAGGCTGCTTGCCTGCGATACAACAAAATAGCCCAGGCTTCTTGACTGACTGCTGCCTTTCAGAGTGTACAACACGAGCTGCCTCCTAGCAGGAAGAGCCCGCAGAGGTCTGAGGAATGAGGGCGGATGACGCCTGAGACCTCTTAACATGGGGGCTCTTTCTTCCCCCAAATGAGTGAAGAATGACCCAGCTTCCCAGGAACCCGCAGGCCATCAGAACAACACCCCTTTCAGAGTCAGACCACACCGCGCCTCGCTTGAACTGGTGAGAAACTTTAGCTCTTCGTCTCACATGGAGTCCTCCCCTTCTTCCTTACTTGGTCACGGGAGGACAGCAGGAAGCATAAAAGCGTGCTGGTTTCCGGTGTGTGCTCTGAGTCTGTGCTTGTGTAGGGAAAAAAGACCAAGCGCCACTGGTTTTGCTGGGCGCGGGGCCACGGCACCGGTGAGTGAGTGTCTGCTCGTCCACATGGCCCTGGTGGGCAGTGTCACCCCCACTGGGAATCTGAAGCCTGGGGTCCTTGCAGGCCACAGAGAGGCCCCTCTCCAGGTGGAACTTGGCACCTGTCCCTCCAGCCACCTGCGGAGGTGGGAACGCACTGCACTCATTGTTGGGAAGCTGGACCGGTGCCACTGTACCACGAGGCCAGCGATCTTGTCACCACTTTGGCAGAGTGAGAAGAATGCTCTTCTGTCTTCAGCCCAGGCAGGGGGAAGGGACCAAGAAGGAAAGGTTGTCAGTGAGGGTTACTGAGCCCCGAAGTGCTACACTGCTTAATATATAGCTGGCTCTGTTTCACACAGCTGAGTCCCATTCTACGAGGACAAGTCCTGCCACCTGGCTGGGTCAGGAAGACCCTGGTGTGAGCCGCTGGACCACTGGTAGAATCGCTGCTCCATGCTACCTCTCCCTGCCACCAGATCTCCCACCCCCTGTGCTATCTTCTCTCCAAAGAGTCCGCTGTGCCTGGCTCCTAGGAGGCCACCTCAGTCCATCAGACATGGCTGCATGGATGTCACTCCCAGGAGTGGACAGGATTTGAGTCCTTTGTTTTTTCAGGGTGCTTCAGTCCCCATGTAAATTAGTGGATGAGAATGGAAGCCCAAGGGGAGGAGCAGAGTCTAAATCTACTTACAAAAGACCTCCAGGGCTCCATTCTCACCTAACGGATGCTGGTTGTCTTCCCCTCGTGGACACTTGCTCTTTTCCCTTTTGATTATCACGTGATCTCTGAAAGCTCAGTACTATTCAGATATTCCCATGGACATTAATGAATTATAAGTGAAGCAGTAGTTTAGAGAATAGAGAAATTAGCTGGAGAAGGTAAGATGAGCCAAGTTTTTTAAAAGAAAGATTTGGAAAGGAACTGTGAAAAGTGTCATTTTAGAATTCTGAGCCTCTGGAGAAGGTCAATACCCCAAGCCAAGAATTGAAAGGTAGCAGGAGCTTGGTCCACATGGGGAGGGCGGGGGCAGATGGCCTCAGGGACAGAAAGCATGCTGGGAAATGGCTTGCAGAGAGGTGGAGTACCCCTGTCTCCAGACCTATTCCAAGCTGGGCAGGAGAGACAAGGTAGGCTATCCACAAAGGACAGAAAGCTCTGCCCTGGATTAAAATGATGTGAGGTTAATGACAGCATCAAGAGAGTGGGAGGAGAAGAAGAACTTAGATCAAAAGTTACTATAGGACCCAAAACAAGAATGACCTCATCTGAGGTAAGAGTAGAAAAGAACAAATCTCAGGCATTTCAAAACAAACAGCTCACAGTAGCAGAGAGAGACTAACGAGGATGTGAAGTTCAAGGTGCCTAGGCTGCAGATGGGACAGTTGCAAAGAAGAGCCATTTTGGAAGGAAAGACAAATTCTGCTTGAGACAGGGTGAACTGGAGGTGCCAAAAAATTTGAAATCCAACAAAAGATAAATGTTTAAAGAAACGCATCTATTAATTATAAAGTTGGAATTCAACTCTGGAGAAGAGCAAATTCAGATTGAGTGCCCACATATTAAGCAACCATGCAATGTCTGGGATTTTACAGAGATTGACAGGGGTGAAGTGGTCTTGGGAATTGAAGACAAGAGGACAGTCACCAGAATAACATCGTGTACCAAGGGATGAGTGTTGAATACTACAAGACCACGATGAGTGTTAACGTAGAGGGAAGCAGTTCATTCATTCCTTTTTTAGTCATTTCACATCAGAATCAGAATGTGGACCCAGGAGTAAGAATGTGGACCCAGGAGTATGTTTCTGAGACCTCCAGGGCTCTTGGCATTATTTTAGTAAAAGGCAGACATAGTTTAGCTAAAATCCCAAAATGGTGATGGGAAAATTGGGCCTGACCTTTGAGCTGATTCCACAGTGTGAAGAAGATTACTGTTCTAAGAAGAACTGAGCTCTGGAAAACCTTTTTGCTTTGCTGAACATCTCATAAATTTTATTCAATACAAAGTTAATCCTAGAGCTTTAGAAATGTGAATGGCTGTGTATCAGGTGGGAGGGGTTTGGAGAGTGGGATTTGGAGTGAGAATCACCTGGCATGTGTGGGAGGGATAAACAGGGGCTGAAATCCATCTTAAACATCTCTCCATTGAGTGGCTATTGTGAAATCTTGGTGGAGGAGAAGACAGCAGAGACCTCCAATGTCCAGCATTGCTGAAATCTTCTGTGAAAAATACAACCTTTTGGAGTAGACAAAAAAGATCTAAGATACAATTTAAAATATATGAACCAAGGGGCCGGTGAGATAGCTCAGCGGCATAAGTGCCTGCCTGGCAAGCACGAGGTCCGGAGTTTGACCCCTGGTGATCCGGCCCGCGGATCAACTCGTGGGTCCCACCTGGAGGAGAAACGGGATGGGGGGACAGGGCAAGAGGAGAGAGAAATGGAGATAAGATGAAGGGTTCCAATCAAGTCTCGTTTATTGAGGAAGTGTCTAAGGCACTTATAGAAGCGGGGGCAGAAGCTCTCATCTCACGGGGAATGTAGTGAGCACGGATAGGTCATCATCATTTCTGGATTAGGCTGGAGAGGATCATGGGAGATGTAGGCTGGCGCACCGGATGCCCTCAGGAGGGGGAGGCAGGGCGGCAACCATGAAATTGTCTCATCGCTCCCTACACCCTGGTACCCACACACACACACAAATAAATAAATAAATAATAAAATATATGAACCATTAAAAAAAATTGACATTATCAAAATTATAACATTTTCCATAACAAAGAAATGAAAAGACAAGACAGTGGGAAAAAATGTTTGCAAAACATGTGTCTGATAGAGGACTTCAATCCAGAATATATAAAGAGCTGTCGCAATTCATTAGTAGGAAGACAAACAGCAGAGTAAAGTAAAGCAGGTTAGAGATTTGAACAGACACACAAGCCAAAAGAGATATATGAGTGGCAAATAAGCATATGAAGATGTACAATATAATTAATCATAAGGGAAAGGCCAATTAAAGCCACACTGAGATACCACTATATGCCCGCTAGAACAGCTAATATAAAAAAGACTGCCACTACTCAGTGCTGGTGCAGATCTAGAAGATCCAGCATTCTCACACCCCGCTGGTGGGATTCTAAAATGCCATCATGATTTTGACAAAGAGAAGTCTTACAAAATTATTCATACCTACCATATAGCCCAACAATTCCCAATTCTGGGTACTCTTCCAAGAGGAAAAAAATCTATACCTAGACTTTTAAATTAATGTTCATAGCAGACTTATCCACCATAGCCAGACAACTCGACAATACTCCAATGCCTACTAGCAAATGAGTAGGTAAACATTTTGCACTGTAGCCATACAATGGAACACCGTTCAGAGGGGAAATGAATACCTAATTCTTGATCCAGGCTTTCGCTGCTTACCAGGGATCCCTCCTGAGAAATGCACTCATAGGCGATTTCATCGTTGTGCCAGTGCCGCAGAATGCACTTACGTGAATTAAAACAGCTATGACATTGTGAGGTGGTACAATCTCACAGGGCCACCACCGCATCTGTGTCAGTTGTTGACTGTGATACCATTACCTTCTGTCTGACTGTACATACAACATAGATGTATCCCAAAAACACGCTGAGCAAAAGAAGCCAGGCACAACAGAATGCATGCGGCATGATTTCATTCATGTGAAACTCTAAAATAGGCAAAACTATATAAAGACATGAAGCAGATCAGTCATTGTCTGGGACTGCAGTGCAGGGGGGATAGGGAACCGAGGGCATTTTTTAGAATGATGCAAGTGTCTAATAGCTTAATTATAATGGTGGTTACAAAATAACTATATTTATAAAACACCATTGAACTGTTCTCTTAGAAGCGATGAATTTTACTATGTATAAATAAAATTGATTTTTAAAAATTTTTATTACCTCAAATATTCAGTAGAATACCTCATACCTTGTGTTTTGGAGATTAAAATATTTCACATCAGGGTCCGTATGGTGTGGAATAAAGTAACTCATTTGTATTAGTAAGAGCAGCCATAAACTGAAGTAGGTAAAAAGGATGAGCTCCTTGAGCCAATAGTAAAAATGGGGACACAAACACAGATGTTCCCGTATCCCTCCTCCCCCACCGCTGCCCTGAACGTCACAGAAATCTCGGAGTGGGAGAAACTCGGACTTCTGCAAGACACGGAATAAGACTACAAGCGAAACTTGTGTAGGTCTCAAGGGAATGAGAGGACCCCGGCTCCTGCGTGGGGAATATTAAGCGTAACCTTCACCCACGCCACTCCGATATGACGCGCTGGTCTTGGATGAGCTTTTCACAACTTTGTATCAGAACTTGAAGGATTTTTTGAATAAAACCGTACCCTCAGTGCCTGTTATTCTGCACTCACCGATGAGATTCCCGGATAATGCTAAATACAGCAATTAAATCCTTTTGTGTCTGCTCTTCCTAAAAGCTACAAAACCAATCTTTTTTCTCTCTCTCTCTCTCTCTCTCTCTCTCCCCATTCCTTCATCCTTCCCTTCCTCCCTCACTCGTCCATATTTTCTGTGCCTCGTTCCTCTTATTTTCTGTTTCTCTAGATTTTTTCTCCCTTTATTGACTTAAGCAAAACACTTCTCCCACTTGTAAAAAGGGCTACTAATTATGCAAGAGTAAAAACTAAGATTGATTCGACACTATTAGGCATGATTTTTAACTCCCAATCCCTTACACAAGAAAAACAGTGGAAGCTGGACTTCAGATAATTTGTTTAAATGGTAGAATTCATGAGGGAGGACTGATCCAGACATTATTGAATTTTTACCTATAAATAAGTAAATAAGTAAGTAAATAAATAAATAACTGACCAAAAGGTCCAGCTGATGTATGAATGGGAGCCTTTCATCAAACCACACAAAGAGCACGGCTGTCCTCATCTTGTCCTCCTGTTGCTACTTCACGCTTGTCGCATTTCATAGTAAACACCGAGCAATGTTATGCCAAGCCTGCAAAAGGCTCCGCACATTTGCTGACAAGAGTAGCGAAGGATGAAGAGTGTTATTTTTGTGTTTCTTTTGTTGGGACTGTTTTTAAATCTGAACTTGGTAAAACTAAAAACACGTAATCAATTTTGAGACGGACATAAAAATCCTCTGCAATTCTCTAGAGAGAACAGAAATAGATAGCTTCCAGTGCAAGAATAACTGTGGTTCCATGGAGCGCCCTGCTCTCAGCTTTCCCTTTCTGTCTATCCCAGGGCTCCAAAAGTAGCTTATACTCGGGAGTGAAAAACCTTTCAGTGCCTTTTCTAAAGGGGGTTATTTTGGGGAAAGTGTAATTGAAAATATCATGGCCACTTGGTTTAGGATCTGCTCATGTAAAATGCATGCCTTCCACAGTGCACAAAGGAGCCCTGTTAGAAACCTCCTTCGCCCCAGGGAGGAGTCGGGCTGTGGGCAAAGGTATCAAGGGGTTTCTCAGCTTAAGTATGATTTGTCTGTGAAATCTTTTGCAGATGGTAGAATTATTTTAATTCACTCTGATGTCCTCCAGATAGAAAGAAAGAAAGAAAGAAAGAAAGAAAGAAAGAAAGAAAGAAAGAAAGAAAGAAAGAAAAGGAAAGAGAGGAGAAAGGAGAGAGGAAAAGGGAGGGAGAGAGAGAAGAGGGAGGAAGAAAGGAAGGAAGGAGGGAAGAAAGCAAGGAAGGAAGGAAGCAAGAAAGGAAAGAGGAAAGGAAGGAAAAAGAAAGAAGAGAAAGACCTATGAGCTGTTAATGCTAGAGTCCAATTAGTCATATCATCCAGGTATTTTATAAGAAGCCACACTGTCTAGTTGATTTCAACAACCTTTATTTAAAAAATAAAAGCAAATAAATAATTTTAAATAAGTAATTGAATACTTTGTGGCAACATGCGTTTCCCCCAAAAGAAGACCTACCTGAAAAGAAGTTCTAGTATGATTTTAAAAGACATCTTGTGCGATAGGGCTCATTTTCAGGAGCTGTCTCTCCCAAAATCATGCTAGAACTTCTTTGCCAGGTAGGTCTTACATTCAAGGAAACAGGGTAGGTAATGGAAAAAAAAGAAGAAAGAAGGAAGAAAGGAAGGGAGGGAGAGAGGCAAAGAAGGAAGCAAGGAGAGAAGCAAACAATGTAGGAATGGTGAAGGAAAGACTTTCATCTCACTCCAAAAAGAGAAATTTTGCTAGAATAAAATACATGCATCTGCCACCAGCGGCATCAATTTTCAGCACTCAGATCTCTGCTTTTAAGTAGCCTGCCCGCTGTGCACCGTACATGCTGGGGACAAGGAAACTTCTGGTTTATGAGAGAGGTTGGTGTCCCACCACCAGCACATCCCCGGCTGGGAGAGCCAGCCAAGGGTGCCGCTCTCCTCCAGAGCTGAGGTGACCCAGGAGGGAGAGTGAGCCCCTTGGCCCCAGCGCTGACCCCAAGGAAGGCGGTGGCCCTGCCTTCTGGCCAGGGCCCGGGTGCCGGCTGTGTTCCGGGTGGTGAAATGCCGCGATGAGGCCGCGATGTAGACAGTGGTTTCAGCACTTTTTCCACTTCAGCGCCATCTCCTAGAGGAGGGTACACACCTCGGTCCACACAGGGGACAAAAATAATAATAGCTGAGTTCAAAGTACGAAACCAAGGCTTCATCTGGGAAGAGAAGGTGACGCGTCAAGGTCAAATTGGAAGAAAGAGGCAAAGCAGGGTTTAATCCAGGTCACCTGACCGAGTTCTCAAGCCCTGCTCCCCTCACCTCGGCCTGGGCAGCGTGAGGTGGCAGCACAAGGAACACTGCCGTTTCCGGTTTCCCGAGTTCTCCTCCGTGATCCAGCCCTCAGCTTCTCTCTTTCATCCCCAGCCCCGAGTGTCTGCAGATGATGGAGAGAAAGAACTACGCGCCCGCCCTCCCCGCAGCTCTCACTGCCCTGGGAGAAGGAGGCACCTGGGAGGTGGAGGGGCGGAAACGCGGCCAGGCCTGCAAGGAACAGGGTGAGCTCCTTTGCGCCTTAGGAATCTCTGGTTCAGCCTTACCTTGCCAGCCCTTCTGCGCTTCTTGTAATGTAGAAAGGAAGCTGTGAAGCAGAGAACTCGGCCCACTCTGGTTACTGGAAGTAGCTAAGAGTCTAAAGAGCTGACGGCCAACAGGAGGAGGAGGGAGAGGTCATTACTTGGGCTCCCCGCACTCGTGAGGAAGAAGCTGATTTAGCTTCTGATTCCCTATGACTCTCGATCCAGCCCAGAGACGGAGGAACACAGCAGCAAACGTGTTGGAAGATGAAGCACTGCGGAGTTAGCTCAAAGAAAACTCTTTGCTTCCTTACCTCGTGTGCAATCCTAACCCCAAAGAAGTCCCACGCACAAAGGTGAACACACGGCCACCGTGGGCTGCAGACTGGCCCTCGCAGAAACACTAAGGGCACTGACATCAGAAACACCAAGAGGGTACGCTGGGCAAGCCGGCAGCTGGGAGCCGAGGTCCCCACGTCCCGGGCCAGAATCCAGATGGACCACCGCTGCCTGAGGGCGGGCCTCCTCTCTCTTTCTGCGCCTGACTCCCCTCCCATCCTGCCCCATTTCCATCCCCCAAGTTAACCTTCGGGCCTCAGCAGAGAGAGAGAGTGTGCTGTTTTAACATGCTCTTTTTTTGCACCTGTCTTTTTACTAACCATTTTAGTCTCCTCACTTAGTAACCGAAATCTGCCTCACTCATTTGATAAATATTGGCAAAGACTTGTTCTGCGGTGGTTAGAATCTCTGCAGAGAAACATCCTAGGTCAAGCCAGTGTAGCCAGCGTCCTAATCCTTGAACCAAAGCAGGGCTTCTCTTAAGAGACCAACTCTAGGCAAAAACATGCCCCTGTGAATGTGGAGCTGACACTGTAATAAAGCAAAATAAAAATAGGAATATTTTTATAACTGATTTAAATATATATTCAAGTATTATTCAGTGTTCCTGAGCATGATGTTTTTCCTCTGCAAAAATGGTTCTCTTTTTCCTCTGCAAAGTTTATGCTAATATGAGAAAACCTAGCAGGAGAAGTGGGATTCATGGAGGGTTTCGCATTAACCCCTTGATGTGCTTGCTTCCTGCTCTTGTGTTAAGCAGGTTACAGAGTGTGGGTGGCCTGAAAACCACAGTGCAGTCTAAATCTGTGTTTTACCAATCAGTTTGATGACTTTCAACCCACAGTTTTTGTTTTGTTTTGTTTTTTTAATAAAAATAGAGAAAGGAATACAAATACCGGCATTTATCACATATTGCAAAGTAAGAATTTTCATGAAGTGTTCACTTCCGTTGTGTGTGTATTGGTTCTTCATCTTGGTATTTCTGTGGGTCTCATAAAAATTCGAAAGCTACCATCTAGAGAGCAGAGAAAATGGCAGTTTCTGTTAGATGGAGAGAAGTCATATTTTTCAGGATGCAGAAAATCAAGATAAGGAGCTTGACTTTATGCAAAATTCACTGCAACGTCTTAAGAAGAAAGGATATGGTAAAAGAAAGTGTTTTTTAAGACTTTGGCAGTGGTATGTGTGCTAGCTCGTGGGGGGAGAGGCCAAATATAGAAACTGGAATATTGCTGAAAATTCTTAGAACAGAAACCAATCCTTGCTGTCTTCGCAGGAAGGGAAGTTTTCAGGCAGACTCCAGCACCACTCCCAGATATGGGAGTGGTGAGAAAGTTGGAGAACCAGGTTCAGGAAATGAGGAGAAGCAAAACTGGAGCCCGGTGGAAACAGCTCCCATGCTGCTCCCCAAGCTCCCATGGCACAGATGCTGAGCGCAGGGTGCTGGAGCCGACCTGGGGTGCTGGAGCCTCCTGTGTGACCCTGAAGATATCCACCAGTATGGCTGCTGCTGCTGCTGCTGCAAAAGAGTCGTCAGGGATTTCTGGCCCAGTGTCCCACGACCCTGGAGGTACGGTCTAGGACGGGGTTCTTCTTAGGCACGGCCGGGCGGGTACCTGAGTCCCCACTAGTAGAAAGGCTGGGAAACAGAGCTTCTGCTCCTTTGCTTCTCCAGCAGGAAGAGTCTCTGTCTCCCATCAGGAGCCACACAGAGAATTCCCTAAACACAAGAGGAGACTCCTGTTCATCGTGGACAAGCTAGACTGCCGCAGAGTGACAGATGAGGTGGCAAGATCTTGGACCAGGAGGGTGACGAAGACAAAGAAGTCAAAGGCATGAATCCGAGAGACAGGAAGAAACAGAATAGGTGAGGGATTGCATATTGGTGACGAACAACAGGGAATGGATAGAGCTCGCCCCAAGTTTCTGTCCTGGAATCAATAAAGGACATTTGTACTGCTGGTGGATACGAGAGCTGAGAGAAGAAGAAACTAAAACGATCATGAGGTCACCTTATTGGGGACGAATGGCCTAATCGTGGAGTGAGTGGCTGTGGTGAACATAGCTCCATCAGCGAGGCACAGTCTCTGAGGTCACTGTAGAGAAACCCCATGTCCTTGTTGTGCATGGCTCCTCTGTATAACGGTCACTGGGGGGCTGATATTGTGTGTTTGGGACTTCTGGAGTCAGCGTTCCCCTGTAGTCTGTGCCTAAACCCTTTCGATATTTATTTTTACATACATTTTGAGGACTCGGCTAGAAAGCACTTTAAAGACTGCTTTATCTCTTTTAAAACTGTAACACTTAGCACCTAAAGGAGTCATAATTCCCACTGAGGCTTGGCAAGTTGGAAGACACAAGGGTGTGTGTCCAAAGCAAACCCAGGGGCACATAGATGTACCAGGTGATGAATACTCGTGGCCCTTTATGGCCACTTCTTTCCTGCCCCAAAATGAGGCACTGCTGTATACCTGTCAAAGCCCCAGAGTTCTCGGTTCTCCCCCTCTGGGTTTAGATAGAATCCTATGCCTGAGGCTGGATATAGCTGATAGGCAAACTTGCTCATTTGCGTCTTGTCTGACTATAGCTTCTCATTATTCCAAACTTCACAATTAAGAAAATGTAGTTGCCTGAGCTAAGAGCAGATTAAAAGACAAGATCAGAGAGGGTTCAAATTCATTTTCAGCAGTTGAAATCTAGAAGAATGGACTCAAAGCCACTAAACATCCTAGAGTATTAGTTTCCTGGAATCCCCTTTCCTGATTATTCCTTCCCACCTCTTTTCATAAGCTGAGCTCCTAAGTGCTTCAAATTTCCTAGCTTTTAAGATGAAAGCAAGATATTGAAGTCATCCTAATAATTCTGAACCTCTCTTTTCCCATCTGGTATCACAATGTCTGTGCTTCCCAAGCTCTATTCTTTTCCTTGTAGTGTTTCAGAAAGCGGAGTGAGGAAGTGCTTCTTGCACCCAACTCCACGTTCGGCAAACTTCCAGACAGGTTTTAGAAAGATGCCGTAGGTGCAGACAGGGATGGAGCCCTCCTGGGCCCCTGAGCAGGACTCCTTTCTGCCTCAGGGAGTGACCAGAAGGAAATACCTTGTCCTGTGATTTGAAAATCAAACAGAAGGCTTTTGACACTCGCCAATATCATTCATAAAAATGTGTCTAAAAGAGCAACCCCATCTCTGCCCTGCATCTGAGCTTGCTTCAGGACATCCATCGTTCTCTTCCTTCCTCGCCTCTGGTTTAATCTCGTGGGGTTTTCATGAAACCTGATCTGAGGCCGGGAAACCACTTTGGTGTTATGAATGGGGATGGACATCTGATAACATCTCCTGCTGCCCGGGAGGGAGGGAGGCAGGGAGACGCTTGCTGAACATGTGAGCTGAGACAGTTGCAAACTCCAGCTGAGAGCTGGTCCTGGGGAGACAGGAAGGAGAGAGAGGTGGCATTGTGTCAGTGTCTCTTGGGCTCAACAGCTTAGGGCTGGAGGCCAGTGCCCAACTAGGGGGATAAGAAGAACAGGAGGTTCATAGGCTGCTGCCCTCAAGAATCCATGCCATTCACCAAGGGAAGGCGGTGAGTTGACATGGAGGTGCTGCTCTGGGCCTCCTCCCAGCATGCCCTGGGGCCTGCAGGGCAGCTTCGGAGCCACCAGTAACCCTCAAAGCCAAGGCAGAGGTGCTCCTGGGCCACCACTGCCAGCCCCTGTGGTGCTCATGTCACGTTCTCTTCTCCCAGCAGGTAGTCTGGGTGGTGGTGGTGGTGGCTGCTCCAATGGACAACTGAAGGATGGAGGTTTATGGAACGGCTCCGGGCCAGGCGAAGTGTTCAGTGCCCTGCAAGTAGGACCTCTTTGTTCACACAGCGACTTTAGAGAGTAGAAACTATTTTCTAGGCTAGGAAATTAAAGCACTGAGTAAATAACTCACTCAAGGCCTCTGGCTGCCCAATAGTGGAGCTAAGGTTTGGACCCAGGGTATAAAACTTCACAGTCCACACCCAACTACGTGATCAAATGATCCAAGCATTTAGCCAGGCATCTGGCACCCACATTTACAGGTGGATTAACAGGCATTTAGTTTGATGGAGTTCAATGGTTGACACAGTAAAGCTCAGTTGCAGTTGTCTACACTACTACTGCTTTGTTTTGTTTTGTTTTGTTATGTTTCATTTCGTTTCGTTTCGTTTTGGCAGTACTAGGGGTTGAAGCCAGGGCCTTGCAAGCACTCTACCACTGAACTATATCCCCAGCCTTTTTTATTTTTGGAGAAAGAGTCTCACTAAGTTGCCCAGGGTGGCCTTGAACTTGTGATCCTCCTGCCTCAGCCTCCCTAGTAGCTATTACAAGCATGTGTCAGTCGCTACACCTGGATCTACATCACCATATCTTAACACAAAGATTTTATCTTTAATTTTAGAGAAATATTGAAAAAAGTAAGGAAATAATTTGCCCAGGATCAAAGATCAATTAAATGGCTTACAAATGAAATTCAGCCTGATAAGATTTCTGCCATGGGAAAACCTCTGTTGTTTCTATGACTGACGTTTGGGGGCTTAACAAACAGAGATGAGAAAGTCTGAAGACTTGGGGCATAATTTTGAAAGATCTCCATTCTAAGCATGAGGGAGGGCTGAGACTTAGACCAGCTCTGCCTCCCAAGACTTTGAGCTCCATTTCTCATCCAAACACCACACTGAGGGCGGTTAGGTCGGGGTGCTCCCTTGTAATCCTCTGGAGAGCCAACCCCCACCCCAGTGGTGAATTTGTCTAGGTTGGGGCTAACTATTCATGACATTTTCAAGCTGTCCCATGGGTGCTAATGTGCACCTGGGTTGAGGACACCGCATCTGATGACCTTTTACTTTTCCTCTAGATCTGAAGTTCCAAGAATCTATGCCAAAGAGCCGCTGAGCCAGGAGAGACGTGATTTCCCGTGGGACTGACGCGAAGCTTGGTCTCAGAAGCTGTAAGTAGAGAAGGTTCGATGTACAAAAAGTATATATACACATATATATATATTTGAACAAGTGTCGATTTTAACCATCTTGTCTGGACTGGAAAATGTGTGTTAGGGGGCCTCGTGTTCTCTCTAAACTGGCCAAAATAAATTAGCCAAAACTCTCTGAGTCACTCTAATTTGCTTTTAGCCTGCTGGGGTGTATTGTTAAGAACAGAGCAAAGACCCGAAAGGTGTGAAAGACCCTGAGCAGGAAGGTGGGAGAAAGGAATTCGCTTTGTAAATATGTGGCCTCGAAGTCCTGAACTGAACTAGGAAAATCACTTTCTTGGTAAAGGGGAGAGGCAGGTCAGGAATAAAGTTAATATGTTAATTCAGTGGTGTACTAGTAAATATTTAACAACTGGTATCAAAAAAGGCTCCAGTTTGTAGCATTTGCCAATTTCTCTGGTGTAAGACCTCTGTGTCACCAAACGCAGCATGGAAGGGACACACAGTTGACTCTGGGAATCATTACAAACCGCTCCAGCACACGTCGTACGTTCATAAAACAGCACAGTGGAGAATCAAATTCATCAGTCAGATGGATAGTCTGTTGTTGAGCTACCCGAGCAGCCAGAAAGCTCAGAAGTGAGAAAGAGGCAACAAAGGGGCTCAGGGAAAGAGGAAAGAAAGAAAGATGGAGGGAATATCTATTCAGTTGTCACTCCTCCTGTAGATGTTTGTAAGTATTCTTTGCAAGCTTCTCCGACACGTATGTGGCTGGGGGCAGGACAGCCACGCATTGCAGGTCGGACGTGACTCTAACCCTTTCCTTCCGTTGGTTTGCAGTCCAGTTTTCTCAGCTCTGAATCTTGGATAGCGCTCATGGTGAAGGAGGATGATCCCTACCCAGGGGTTTACACCGAGGAGACTTTAAATGAGCCCTTCGTAACAGTGAGGAGGTGTAGTAGACAGGGTTGTTGTGACAGTGATCGTCTTGCTCCTAACATCTAAGGGAAAGAAGTGGTGATCAATAATGCCATTCTAGGGAAAGGAGGAAAATATCCCAAATGTTATCTAGTCACTCACACAGACACATTCTGCTACCATACTGCAACCGTGGGCCCATTACTCTTGTATTGAAATAAAAACAAAACCACTTCAGGCCAACAGTTAAAAATTATTTGAGGGGCCGGTGAGATAGCTCAGTGGCATAAGCGCCTGCCTGGCAAGCACGAGGTCCTGAGTTCGACTCCCAGAACCCACATACAAAAAAAGGGCTGGTGATATCGCTCAGCGGCACGGGCACCTACTGACGCGCAAAGTCCTGAGGTCGACCCCCAGTACCCACACACACACACACACAAAAAAATATTTGAATAATTCCTGAGTTTTGGCACCAAAAAAAAAAAAAAAAAGGAGAAGCTTTATCTAAAATTCTTGTTTCACGTCAGTAGAAGATTTAGATGATAAGATGGTGGAGCATTGCAGTATCTTCTAGTTGAAACAGACAAAGTGGTCTTGTTTCCAGGCAGCATCAGTTTAGTTACTTGGTATATTCATTCACTCATTCACCGGGTATTTATTTTGCATCTTCTAAGAACCAGGCCTTGCTGTAGGCACTAACGATACAACAGAGAACAAGGGAGATACAGTCATTCTCTCGATTATGCTTAAAATCAACGGCAAGGGCTTGAGTAATAAAAAGCTAACAAACCAACGGCTGCCCACTGTGGCAATATAGAGTGAGCACTCTAATCAAAAACCTGAACTCTGGAATATGCTGAACTCTAGAACTTTCTGAGTGCCGACTTGCTCTAAACGTTTCAGATGTTGGAGCATTTCAGATTTTGGATTTTTAGGTTAGGGATGCTGAACTGATAAAGCCTATACAAATATTTCAAAATCTGTAAAACTCAGAATCTGAAACATTGCTGGTTGCAAGCATTCCGATAAGGGATACGGAGCCTGTACTGAGAAGAAAACAATTAAGGAGCTGTGATAATGGAACTCACTGAGAACGTAGCTTCGGGCACTCAGGAAAGCCCTGCCGGGATAACACTTCAGTGTAGGTGGGAAAGTCAGACCCAGTGTGAGAAAAGGAGGCGGGGAGCCCTGGAGGGTGGACTGCAGAGCCTGCGAGGCAGAGGAAATAGCATTTACAAGGTTCTAACACAGGGAAGAGTTTGGTGTGTTCAAGAGCTAAAAATAAGACCAGACAAATCTATAAAGATGGAGACTGGGTTACTGGTTACTTTGGGCTGAGGAAGTTGGGGGAAATGAGGAATAACTGCTCGTGAGTGCAGGATTTTGAAGGGAGTGGTAAAATGTTTTAAAATTGATTGGGATGATGGTCGCATAACTCTGTGAATAGATGAAAAGTATTACAGTGTACACATTCAACGGATAAACACATAGCATGTAAATTATAACTCAATAGAGGTAGTTTTCTTTTTAAAATTTGAGCTCCTTAATATTGGGGGCTTAAAGAACAAGGATGGTGCAGAGAGAAAGAGATGAAGTCAGAAATTCTCCAGTAGGCCCACAAGAGCTAAGGCCTGTGAGCGTTGGTATTTTATTCTAGGTACAAGTGAAGCCATCCATCAGTGCTGTGTGGATTTGGGGCAAAATGGGAAGGTAAATGTGGAGGGAGAGAATGGTGAGGAATAGTCTAGATGTGTCAGACCAGGTGGCAGCGGCGGGTCTGGAGAGAAGTAGCGATCCGAAGTACATTTTGCAGTGTGTTGTAGACAGGATCAGGTGAGGAACTGAAAATGCAGGAGGAGGAGGGGACAGTGCAGCACAGGGAGTGCCTTCTAGCTGTGTCCTCTCCCACCCTCAGCATGGGGATTCGGAGGCGGCACACACAAAGAAGCAGAGCCTGTGGCCAAAAACATCCAACAGGTCTTCCCTTCAGACCTGTGCTCAGGGGCAGAGCCTGACTGTGCCCCACTGGTCCCTGCTGAGTCCCTCTCCAGCCTCCCCACCTGCGTTGGTCTCAGGGCCCACAGTCTGGGCCCAGAGCAGCGCCGCCTGTGTTTTGACAGCCGGTGAGGACCCTCTCACTCACTGAGATCGTGCTGGGAAAGGACTTCGGCTGGTCGAACGAAAGAGGAGGAAGGGCCCAGTATGCAAACATCTGCACATCCTCACTTGCTTGTCACCAGCACTGCAATCCCATTTGGCCCAAAGGGACGTGTGGCTTAGGGGGGCCTCTTCTGGGATGACTTGCTTGCCTGCCTCCCAAATTATCCCCAAAGGATGCGAGCTCCCGAGCTCCGGGCCTTCGGCGCGTCTCGTACATGTGGGCGCAGTGACTCTGCCCTGGGAGCAGAGAACCGCATGGGACAGCCTGGTCCAGAGCAGCTCCTGGTGTCCAGAACCCAGCCCGTCCTTTCTCTGGCTCCTCATCTATTATCCGTCTGGCTCTTAGGCCAAAAACATGTCCGTCCTCTTCCTGGCGCGCCCCTCCACCCCTGTCTTCCTCACCTGTCTCTTGAAGCGGAGTGTGCGCACTGACCCAGTGGTTTCAGAGCACCCTTTGGAGTAGACCGAACTCTCCCTCCTAGTCTAACTTGCTGGGTTATCTTGACCAAGGTGCGTCACTTTTCTGAGCTTCGGTTTTACATTCTTAACCAAGAGTCACCCCTCCACAAAAAGAGTTATGGATATGTACAAGAAAATAGGATGAAAACCCACACTTGGTTTTTTACTCATTTAAAAAATATTTCTTGGCACCTGTTAGGTAAATGGTGATAACCCAGTAAAGAACAAGCCAGCCTTCATTTGGGTTTCCAGGCAGGACCTCCTGGGGTAACTACAAAGGACAGCCCCAGTCCAGTTTTTTGAGCTGGGTCTTTTATGGGTAGGGGAGGGTTGGGTTAGTGGGACGGGATTAGGTGGGGTGATGAGATTGGAGGAGCAAGAATGGCTGAGTATGGGGTTACAGCAAAGGACACTGTGACCTAGCCAGTGGGCCGGGTGTACCCTGTCCAGCAGAGTAAACACTGCTCCCCAGGCATAGGCGGCTGGGAACCTGCCAGTCCAGGGACTTGGGCAGCTGACGGGGGTTAGACTACCAGCACCTACTCTGGGCTGGGTCCCTTGGGTGGCATGGATGCTATGATGAGCAACACACATGAACACCTGCCCTGTGAGTTTATATTCTGAGGTATAAGACACTCAGAAAAGTGCACAGATACTAAGTATACCAGTGATGAGTTTTTGTAGATCTCTCTGCCAATGTGACCACTGCCAGGTAAAGAAGTAGGACATTTCCAAGTCCCGGGATTGTTTTCCCATGCTTCTACCCAGCCCATGCCACCCCACCCACGCCCGCCTCCACGAGAAGCGAGCCCTATTCTCATCTCATTTACCACACAGTGCTGCGGCCTTTTTAAGTCACAGAGGTGAAATCATATAGTACATGCCCTTGTGAGTGGCTCTTTCGTATTTGTCGTGAAAACCACCCATATTGGTGGATGTACTGCTGGCTTGTTCACTTGTCCATTTTTTCCCGCCATATAGGATTTCTTTGGTTTCCTTTCCATGTCTCTGTTTCCCTCCTTCCCTCCCTCCCCTTTCTCTCCCTCCCTCATGACATTTTTGTTTGTTTTTGTTTTGTGGTGCTGGGAATTCGACCCAGAGCTTTGCACATACTAGGCAAGCCCTCTACCATGGAGCTACATCTCCAGCCTATATTCTTGTATAATACTTCATGGAATGAATATATTTTTAATTTATCCATCTTACTGTTGACAGGTAGTGCTTTGCTTCTATTTTAAGTTTTATAAATAAAGCTGACATGCACATCTTATAAGTGTCCTGATGGACTGACATGCTCATTTCTGTCATTTATACTTAAGACTGAGATTCTTAGTAATCTGTAAGCTTCGGTAACCTTGGGACACACTGACAAACAGTTTCCTAAAAGTGGTGGCAACAGTTCACAGGCCCATCGGTAGTGTATGGGATTCCAGTCACCAGTGGGGAAACGGACGGGCTCTAAACATAGTGAAGATACATAGAATTCTAGGAGGCAAGAAATGCTGTTGAAAAATGAAATTAGGAAAATAAGTTCAAATAGTGCATTCATTTCTGGTGCCTCCATTTGCTTTCGTCTAGCCATGTTATATTTAATACACTCGGAGATGATTTGGTGATCCGTTAAAGGAAAAAAGTCCTTTTGGAGCACGCTATGTACTCAGCACCGTGTGAGGAGGACACAGAAGTCAAGAAGCCCACGGCTTGCAGAGATTGCAGTGCCGTTGGAAGTCACGGCGCACGAGGACCCAGCAGAGGGACAGCGCTGACCAGGACGGACGGTGCCCACAAGGGAGCAAGGAAAGGAGAGGAAGTGCCACCCCCGGGGACAACAGGAGACCCCAGAAGAGAGCAGCATGTGCTAGAACGGGACTTTGTTTCTCCACATTTTCCTCCTATTTAAACTCTCTCTGTGTGCGTGCATGCACACGTGTGTGTGTGTGTGTGTGTGTGTGTGCGCGCATGTGCGTGTGTGTGCTGAGACCTGGCCTTTCCAAGAGGTCAGGGACACACACCTCCCTCGAGCTTTCAGCTGGTTCTTTCTGCGGACGCGCCCTCCGGCCTCGTGCCAGGCACTTTTCTAGATGCCAAAGGATACACAGGTGTACCAAAAGTCTCTTCCCTCACAAGAGTATGAAGAGAAAAAAGAAATGCACAAATAACTGCAACAAAAGAGACAGAACAATTCCTAAGAGAGGTGCCAGCAAAACATTTCAGGAATTTGGATGAGGTAGATGTGGAGAAACCAAGTAGCCAAATTTTCACATAAACGACACACATGATCTCTCTGTCTCTCTCTCTGTCCCTCTCTCTGTCTCTCTCTCTCTCTCTCTCTCTCACACACACACACACACACACACACACACACTGCCCCCAGAACTAGCTGACTCTGCAGCTCGGAGCAGAACCTATATTTGGCTGAATGGCTGCAACTTTTCTACTTCCTTCCTTTTGGCTTCGCCACCTAAGGACAAATTCTCTAAACGGTGTTTAGAGAAAAGAAAAAAGAAAAAAACCCCAAACACCTTCGCTGTGATCCCTACCCCCTGTAGCAGGGATCTAGCAATCTCCAAAGCAACCTAAGAAGAAGCCACTTCTGCCCTGAGTGGAGTGGTACGGCGGCCGTCCAGTGTGGCCAAAGGAGCAGGAGGAGGAGAGGGGAGTGAGGGAAGAGAGCGCAGAGCCCGAGAAGGCCCAGCCACCTGTTCTCCCCACCTCTGGTCCATCTGTGTGCTGACTCCTTGAACGAGGAGGCTCCACTGTTGAGAACAGGAGTGAAGCAGCTCCAGCCCAGCCTGTCTGTGCACCGCGAGGGAGAGGCCACACCTGACGTGGAGGAGTTGGAAAGGAGTGCAAAGGAGCAGCCAGAGAAGCAGAACTATGACGTCAGCCCTGGATCATTCGCCCCCAAGGAATAAGGTCCTGGCTCCTATAAGTCACCGTTACATTGGGCTTCCATTATTCATAATGAAACCCAATCCTCGTGGGTACAGAATTGTTCCAATACAAGATGATTTTCATGACAAATTAAAATTTACAAACCAATTTCCAGATGATTACCATTGCGTGTGACTAGAGCTGCAGTAATCTTTCTCCCGATTATATTTTGTCACGAAATAATGCTATAATTTCAAACAAATGGATATATTATAGTAAAAATGGGCAATTTTTCTTTGAAATCTTCCCTGCCACACTATTCTTCTCTCGGTCTCCAAAATAAGCATTGTTAAGTGATCATCTTTAGTTCCTCATGGAGACATTGACAAACACATTGAAGTCCTCACAGTTTTCCTTTAAAAATATGTTCCTAAGAGGCACGTTATTCTGTAATTTATTTCATTTAATGATGTAGCATGAATTCTGTCTGCAGTGGCGTATTCTTTTAAACCATTTTAAAATACTTCCTATGTACAGTGGTGCCATCACTAATTAACCAGTTCTTTCTTGATGCGCTTTCAGGTTGTTTCCTATTCTCAAGTCGTAAGTAATGCTTCCACCGACAGCCCTGTACTTGTGAGTGAGATTTTAGCAGGATGGATTCTAGAAATGACTTTACAGGGTTCTGAATATTTGAGGTGGACTTTTATATAAGGGTTAAAAATTACATAGCAGATTCTTGTTTTGCCTCCCAAGAGGCAAGATGGCAGATGTGAACACTGGGAAAGGGCTAGGGCAGCAATGGTGAACCTTTCAGAGCTTTCAATGATACAAACAGCCCACTGTGGCATGTGTGCCATAGGTTCGCCACCACTGGGCTAGAGGGAAGGCCAGGGGTCCAGTTCAACCTCTGAGACTTAGGAGGCTGAGAAAGGAAAATTCTGTGAACTGAGGGAGGCCTCATGAGTCCAGGGTAGAGGCAGAGTTCAGGGCGGAGACAGCCCATGGTCACATCTGACCTGTCTGTCTGTCTGTCTGTCTATCTGTCTGTCAGCTAAACTGAACACCCCCCCATCTATCATCTTCACCAACGTCATACACGGCTCCTCACAGCCGACAAGGCTGCATTTAGAAGGGGAAAAGACCTTCAGAGACAATTACGCAATTCTGCTCTTTGTTTTACCTTCCCCTCCTCATGCCTGATTTTTGCAAACCCTCTGTCCTGTGCCAAGTGAAGTCCGCTCTGAGCGTACCCTCCTACTCTGTGACCAGTGCACGCATCAGGAGGGGTGATATTTCCCAAGAGCGGTAAGCGAAACCGGCCCGGGGTGCACTTTCAGCAGGAGTCTGGATCTGTAAAGGCCACTATTTTGGGAAGGAGGCCAGAGGCTTCCTAACCAAACAAGCATAAGCTTCGTTTTCATCTGCCTTCAACGGTTTCCTTTCATTTCCAGTCTATTTCTGGAGCCTCGGGAATAGGTCACATCCTTCTTATCGCATCATAGCTCAGCAAAAATCCTTGAATTATTGACCAGTACTGGTGCCTCCAAGCTCTGCTTGAGAAGTTTTTGACCTTTCGTCAGGCCATGGATGCATCTGGCAGCCTGCTTCCTTCTCAGAGTCATATTTGAAAATATTTGACATAAAATATGTGGGATTACAAATAAAACCAGTCCTATCCAAATGTAGTTATTAAAATATTAAAAATAAATGTGCGATGTGGTATGTATGCTTTCTTATTAGCGTTAACTAACGATATTTAGCATCAGGTCTAACAGCATCATTTTGGAGAAGTAGTAAGCATGAACAGTATTTCAAGATGCCCGCAATTACTGAAAGGCGATATAATATCCTGGGGATTTCTGTTGGCAAAAATCATCAAGGGCACAGCTCCTACTACTGAGAGCTGTTGCCCGCCCTCCTAAGGAGAATTCAAACTTGCAGGTGGAGGGAACATGAAAAAGATGACGCAGTTTTTCCCATCCAAGTTCAAAGACCCAAGTTCTCTGGGTTTAGAAGCCCCCTGTCCTCCCGCTGCCGGGGGCTCACTCCTCTTCGGAGCGGGTGACTCTTTTCTTCTGCCTCTCTCCTCTCCCCATCCCCATAGACCACCATCCCTTGCCTGAGCCTGAAAGAGCTGCTTTCTCCCACTCTCCCTCAGTCATTATTCTATGGTGTTCCTTGGCAATGTCACCTTCTCATGCTGTCATTTCCTCTCTTTGGTGTCCCCTGGATGGGCCCCTTACATGAGTCTGCCAGTTTGCCTGCCTCAGCTTCCTGCCCCTCAGACAGCCCTCCCCACGCCGACGAGAGTGATTGGTCCAAAAGAGCAACATGTTCACGGCTGCACTGCATTTAAACTTTTCCATGACTGCACTGCACAGCCAGGTCTTCTTAGGGGGAGGCCTTCTGAAGTCTGCCCCTGTCACATTTGTGTCACCGTCACTTGTCACTTGATGCCCTCAGCAATACTCCAGGTCCCAATCACAAGCAGGGCTTCCACTCCACCACGGCAGGGGGCCTTGCCCTCTCCAGCCTGCTCCTGGGTTTGGCCCTCTGTCTGCACGCATATCGCAAGGCTCTGTTCAGGGGCCACCTCGTCCAAGAATCTGGTCTGATCAACCTGCACCCCAGGCTTGGCTTGGCTTGCACGTGTTCTTTCTCTCTCCTCTGTCTCTCTTCCTCTCTTCTCTTCCCTTCCCTTCCCTTCTCTTCTCTTCTCCTTTCTCTTCCCTTCCCTTCTCTTTCTCTTCCCTCCTCCTCCTCTTCTCTCTCTCTCTTTCTCTCTCTCTCTCTCTCACACACACACACACAGTTAACCATTTTTTCTTCAGTTGCCTCACCTCATGCAGTAAATACTTCCATCAACAACTGCAGCAACTGTAATATTCTAGTCAGCTTGGTATTTATGTGACAATGTTTTTCTAATAAACACTAAGACCTTTTCAAGGACTGCTACCATATTTTTGTTTCGGTTTGATTTTCCTTTGATTCTCTAACATCTAGCACAGTTCCTGGCACCGTATGTGAAGAATACACATATACAAATATATGCTTAATAAACATATGGGCATTTAAAAATATAAGCAATCAAAGAACAAAGGAGGAGAAGGAGATGCACCTATAATTTCTTGAATTTCAATAAAGTGTCAATCATGGTACTGAGTCGTACTAAAGAGCGTGGGCTAAACAACAGTGTGTGTCTATGATCTCACTTTCTCCTCAACCATTCTGCCAGGCAGGCACTGGGAGAAGCTCCATGAGGAAACGAGGGGGTGGAAGGGGTCTGTACTCTGTTTTGTGTCTGAAGTTAGACAGAGAGAATCCAGGACTCCATCTTTTGTGTAGTTTTCTTAGTTGCTGGGAAACACGTCTGGGAATTTTAGGATTGCTGGCCCAAAAACTCATTTTCCTAACAGTGAGTAGGAATTTTAGTTCCTATTCTAAAACAAATGTCTAGTTTGGAGAGTCAGGACATCCTGAGCTCAAGTCCTATCTGCCTAGCAGAACAAAGTCATGACTTGGGCTTCCTACTTTATCAGGTCTGCATTTTCTATAGGACCAGGCCTGACATTCTCACTAGGCTTCCAGTCCTCTCCTTGGCTCTTCTCCTCTTGGAAATGTTGTCCTTCCCCAGACAGTACCATCATTTACAAGTAGCTGCTGGACCGTGCTGACCTGCCCATGTGATTACCAGGGAGGCAGAGCCTCCTCCCAAAAGGGGCAGAGGAAGGTGGGGTGAGGGCAATTTTCATTTTCTAGAATTCTCCCACACGAGGAAGCAGATCTGACCTTTCTTCTTTTTTTTTTTTTTTTTTTTTGTGGGTACCGGGGGTCGACCTCAGGACCTCATGCTCCAGCAGGCGCCCGTGCCGCTGAGCGATATCACCAGCCCTTTTCTCGTATGTGGGTTCTGGGAGTCGAACTCAGGACCTCGCGCTTGCCAGGCAGGCGTGTACGCCGCTGAGCCATCTCACCGGCCCCTGACCTTTCTTCTGTGTTCAGTTCCGTGCTTGTTATAGTGTTATTCTACAGGCTGATGAAGATGTCTATAACTTCTTGTGATCGCTATTTGAGTATTGCTATCTTTGGAAACATTAACATCCTCTCACGGCACTGTGGCCGTTCACTGCATGTGAAGAGGTTGGGCAGAAACAGTGGCCTCTGGTGAGCACGCTAAAGCATTCGGCTTCTCGTTAAAAAGACCCTCATTATCACGGACTCGAGAGCTGCTGCCAGGTACAAGACAAATGTGATGGCGCCATAGTCTTTCATCAAAGGGAAGGAGTGACCTTTGTCATCCACTAGGAGATGAACAGCTTTGGTGTTTGCTCAGTGAGGCTGCTATAGAAGCCCAAGTCTCCCCTCTCAGATCCAGAGTCTTTCTGCTTCTTTACAGAGGAATATTTTGTATAATCCGGTCTCTAATTCTAAAAGCCCAAAGCCTGTCTCGTTCCTGTCCTATGAAATACTCCTCTTTCAGTGACTTCCAGGCTTTTAAGAACAGGACATGTCTTCTGTTAAATGTTGTTGGGCTACATAGTCATCTGGTTGCAGTTTCTTAAAGAAAAAATACCTCCCAGTGGAGCAAGCTATGCTCAGTGAGGTCTCCCCTTTTTCTTTTTCTTTTTCTTTTTTTGGAAACATGAAGCACATATTGCTTTGGCTAAATAGTATTTCCAAAGCAAGCTCAGAGACAAAGCAAAGAATCCAGAAAGCTTTTAATTTATAAAAATGTTTTGGTTTTGATGTAGCCAAGACAATTTACATATATACTTTATCAGAAGCAAGAAGGAGGCCTGGAAATGGGGCTGAGATCTCGAGAATTCTTGGACGAGCAGTCTACAGAGGGCCTCGTCTTCACACACGGCATCTTGGGCTAAGGATACAGACTCAGCGCAGAAAGGCACGGGAGTGGACCTCAGCACCTCAGCTTCTGCACCTTCACTTTCGCATATGTCTACTTGGATCCCTGCTACCAACCTCTCTGCTACCCTAGCCTGCCAAGGAAGCTGGTTGCCTAAGAGATGAAACTAGAGCAAGAGAAGGGAACGTGCCAACTGGGGCTGGGGTGTTGGGTATGCTCAGGAAGAAAGAAGGTGGACTGAGCTGTAGGCTGAGGCTTTGTAGGTCAAAGCCACTGGCAGAACCCTGAGTAGAGGGGGAGCCCAGGGGCACCAGGCTCCAGGAGCCAGGGCCAAGAGCAAAGAGCTATGCCTGGAGATGTAAGGCTAAAGGGGTAAGAGAGAGGAGATCCCAGATTACCAACCCCAAAGCTCAAGGGTAGACAGTCATTCAAGAAAGGCTCAGAGTTCACAGATCAGGGGCTGAGATGAAGCTGCAGGAGGTCACTGTTTTCCAGCTGCATGCTGTGTGTAATAGTCAAGGGCACTTAGAGTCCACATCAGCCCTCTCTCCTGTAGCAGGAAGAGGCATTCCTTCATTCCCTACTCCAAGCCAAAGCCTCTGTCCATGTGCAGGACCCCACAACCCTCCACCTTTCCTACCACCATTGCTGGGTTCAAATGAGTGTCCCTCAAGGCCCTGTGGCACTGTTGGGAGGCGCTGTGGACCTTTAGGAGGCAGGGATTAGTCTGCATATTGTTGGGGGTGTGACCCCCAAGGGGATGTGGGTCCCTGGCTTGACCACTCTCTTGCGTTTGCATTCTGGCTCTGCTGTGATATGAGAAGATCTGCTGTGCCACGTGCTCCTGGCCTTGTGGGCAGCCCTTGCCAGAGCCCCACTTAATTATGAAGAGGAACCTCTAGAATCAAGAGTCAAAGTCAGCCTTTCCTTCTTATAGGTTAGCTGCCTCAGATATTTTGTTATAGCGACAGAAATTGGATTAATATAACTGCAGTCTAAACTCTTTCTGTCTCATGTATCTTTACTCTTTCTCTGTCTACTGGATCTTTCTTATCTATTCCATTTTTCCCCAATGATCAAAGCTCCATGGCCACTCTTTCCATCTCGGGGCAGAAGGCATAGTGTAGTTTGGGCAGGGCACCATGAAGACCTTCAGTGGAATTACAAGCAATGGGAAAAGGTGGGTGGCCAAAGGATAGACAAAGGACTAGAACCAGGAAAACTGAAAGAATGCTATGCAGTCGAAAATACTACATGCCCACTGGACTGAGAATTTTTTCATTTTCTGTTCTTTTTCCCATTCTGTGTTTCATCTGTGTGATCTCCACAGCATTGATACTCACGAAATAATATCCAAAATCCACACCTTCAGCCCTGACCTGGCTCCTGAGGTCTGGCTTCATGTATCACTTGTCCGTTGAACATCACCGTCAGATGCCCCCCCAACCCCAAACTGCATTTCCGTAACGGAGTTCATCCCCTTTCCCCACAAGTGCGTTCTTCGGGTTGCCAGTTAGACGCTTCAGAATCACTCTGACTCACTTCGCTCTGCCTCAGCCCCTCACATACACACCGCAAGTCCCACTGGTCTGTGCCTCACTGTATCTGTCACACGTATCCCTTTTCTTTCCCAGTCAGGGTTATTGCCCCAATTCAAGCCCATACGCTTCACTCCTTGACTCTTACCTTGACTGCCTACCTGCTTTCCAAGCTTCCTCCTATTCATGCAACTTTCATGCACAATCTTTCAAAAACACAAATGTGATTATGCCCTGCTACTCGGTCAATCCTTTTAAGGGCTCCTGTGTTCCTAGGAGAAAGTCCCATCTGGCACCCTTTACCTCAGTGTCCATCCCTGGCCACATGGGCATTCTCAGGCTACCACGTCTTCCCATCTTCTGTTCCTTCTGCCTGGAGTTCCTTCCCGGCTCACAATTCTAACTCTTACTCACCTTTCAAGGCCCAACAGAAGCGTGAGTTTCCCTTCACTGGCCACCCGCAATGCTAAAACCTTCTGTGCTCCAGCAGCCTGTAACCTAAACTTGATAATGACACTGCACAATGCTTAGTCATTTATTAATAAATGTTTAGAATGAGCGAATGAACACGCGACTGAAGGAATTTCTCTTATTTCATTTTCAGTAAAACCTACTTTACTATTAAAGAATTATTTTTGAGTGCTTACCTCTTGCTTCCCCTACCTGTTAAAAGGCGGAGTGCTGGATGATAAAGCAGAAGAACAGTTTCATAGCAAAGCTGGGGTTGCTGGGAACCCTGAGGAGCTACTGGCTCCCTGTGACTCCAGTTATTAAAGTGCATGGGTATTAAGTCTCGTTATCTCAGGCCGGTGAGATGGCTCAGCGGCGTAAGCACCTGCCTTGCAAGCGCGAGGGCCCGAGTTCGACTCCCGGATCCCACATACGAAAAAAGGGCCGGTGATATCACTCAGCGGCACGGGTGCCTGCTGGTGCGCGAGGTCCTGAGGTCGACCCCCGGTACCCACAAAAAAAAAAAAAAAAGTCTCGTTATCTCTCACTTTGTCAAGAGACAGATTTAGGCACAAGAAAAGCCAAGTTTGACTGGAAGGAAAAGAATTTGATCAGTGGGTTCCTCTTCTTTCCTCTACTTTCTAGGAGATACCTGCCTTCTTATATTTTATGTTAAATAACTCCAAGTGGGAAATTAAGTAAAGAAACTGATTACTAAAGTAATAAGGACCTCGTTACTGTGTAAATGGTTAGACTGAAGGCAAAGAACTAAAACACAAAACCAAAGGTAGACTGTGGAATAAACAAATCCAAAGGGCGTGCTTCTCAGAATCTCATCTGCCACAAGTAACTTCTACAGGACAACGCACTTTTAAAGTTTAATGTCACTGGGCCAGTGAGATAGCTCAGTGGCATAAGCGCCTGCCTGGCAAGCGCGAGGTCCTGAGTTCGACTCCCGGTACCCACATATGAAAAAAGGGCTGGTGATATTGCTCAGTGGCAAGGGTGCCTGCTGGCGCTCAAGGTCCTGAGGTCAACCCCCAGTACCCTCCAAAAAAAAAAGTTTAATGTCACTGTAGTTGTAATGATGCCCAAGATTCCTTGATACTAACATTTGAGTATCTTTAACATGAAAATCAGGACCTTCAATAAGCTTGACTAAATTATAAAACCAAATACTTGACTCTGGATCGAAGTTCCTTATGGCTCAATCTTACCCCACAATAAAGCTCTGCAGCAAGAATAGTCAGGACATGGCACTTTCACTGGTTCTCCTTCCTCCCATGGCCATGACCAACAGCAACAGAGAATGACAGAGCCCGTCAGCCTTCGAATCCTCAGCACAGCATTCTTGGTGGCAGTCCTTAATAGTCCATCACTGCCGGCCCACATTTTAATTAAGCACCCATCAAAGAAGATGGTGGGCCGGTGAGATGGCTCAGCGGCTTAAGCGCCTGCCCTGCAAGTGCAAGGGCCCGAGTTCGACTCCCGGAACCCACATACGAAAAAGGGGCCGGTGATATCGCTCAGTGGCATGGGCGCCTGCTGGCGCACGAGGTCCTGAGGTCGACCCCCCGGTACCCACAAAAAAAAAAAAAAAGAAGATGGTAACCTCAAGGAGTAAAGGGAGGGATCCTGGAAACAGGAAGGATTGTTACCCTTCACCGCCCCTAGGCCGAAGGGGAGGAGAAGCCAGCAGGAGTGGCTGCGAGGAGAGGCCCATGACAGGAGCCTGTGGTGGAATGACAAACAGAGCTTTTGCCATCAGGCAGTGGGGGAGCTGGAAAATAAACACTCGGCCCTTGTTTGCTCTCTGCCCATCTCAGGTCTGCGGCCAGCGCACGCCACTGCCCAAGCCCAGGTGATGCGGTCTGCGCGGTCCCCCCCCCCCGCTGTGCAGACCAGAGTGGATGGAGAGATCGGGACGGGGCAGTGGAAGCGAGCAGATGGAGAGCAGGTGGGAAGCGGTCTACCTCATGGTACTGTCTATGCAGGCAGATGCAAAGGTGAAACAAAGGACGGTGGGCTGTGGATGCTCAAATGCCCCTGACTTCCATGTCTTTACCTTCCCGGGCTGTGGGTTGCTTGGAAGAATGATGCAATTCTCCAAGTTTAGCACCCTAAACCCACTGGATCGTTGGCAAGCAGCACCAGCCAGAGTTAGAGGGATGTGATAGACTGTCTTGTTTCTAACACGTCTCAGGCAAAGCGCCCAAGAACAGCCTCCTCCTTCTTTTCATCTGTGTGCAGATGGGCTCCTGCCTCTGCTGTCTGTGAGCCTTGCTGATCCCTGCTGAACCCCAGCCAGCAGAGGAGAGGGAGCTTGCAGGAGTTCGTGCAGCTCTGGTCTACAGAGTTTTGAGTGAAACCTGATGTCTTGACTCCAAGCGTCTTGTGATCAGCCATCACAGTGATGTTTTTGCATCTTCAACTGAATGGTGTCTAGTGGGCTGCAAAAACTAGGAATTCATTGGTTTCTTTTCTGTTGTGGAAAATGCTTGTGGGGCAGTTTGCACACATCAATTCTAAATCTGCCCTGCAACATTCTAGGAGGGCCCGCAAGAGTGGAGAAGGCCTTGTCTTGTAGGATTTGCATTAGCACCAGGCCTGTACTTAAATGACTACACTGGAAGAGCAGCCTGTGGGGTTCAGCTTAATTAATATAGACTTTATTTTTAATGCGAATAACAAAAGGGGAAAGAAGAAAATGGATGCTACATGTGAATTTAACATATTGCTTCCGTCTGTTTTTTGGTAAAATGGTAAGTAAAGCAAATATATACATTTGCTTTACTTACCATTTTAAATATATATACATTCTTACCATATAGATATAGATAGTTATATATATTCTCATCTGGTTATTTAAAAATTCATGCAATAGATATTTATAGTCAATGTGGTCAGTGTATCTTATTTATAATGTTTCATCAGGAAAATGAAAGGAGTGTCCCATGTCATATTTTTTTAACTGTATTTAAAGATGCTTGTCTCTCTTACACTTAAAGTCTACTTCTGAAATAACTACATCTACCTCTCTCTCGTACTTTCTGTTTGAAGATCTTTCAAAACTTCATAAATAATTAGCGTCAAAATATTCTTATAAAAATTTGGTTTTGGGGCCGGTGAGATGGCTCAGCGGCTTAAGCGCCTGCCCGGCAAGCGCGAGGGCCCGAGTTCGACTCCCGGAACCCACATACGAAAAAGGGGCCGGTGATATCGCTCAGCGGCACGGGCGCCTCCTGGCGCGCGAGGTCCTGAGGTCGACCCCCCGGTACCCACCAAAAAAAAAAAAAAAAAAAAAAAATTTGGTTTTGTCTTCCCTGGGCCAGGGAGATTACATTAGTGAAACAAAGGCCCAAAGCGCCTGGGCCTCCCCTCTTCCCCTGTCCCTGCCCCTGTATGGACTGTGTCCTTCTGCTCTCCCGGGCCTTGCCTTTCGCTCTCCTGTCTCAGTCATCGCTCGTGGTTCTGTAGCCCCTTATTCATTTTATGCTTTCTTCCTTTGATTCTCCTTTTTCATTCAAGTTTCCTGCCTTCCCTGAGCCACTGCATAACTTGGATAAGGTCAAGAGTTCTTAGGTAGAGGATGGGGAAAAAGATGGCAAATGTGTAAGCAGCAGGCAGCAAAACTCTCTAAAAGTTGCCATTGGACCACAGGAATACAGTGACCGGGAGAGCGCAGGAGGGAGGGAGATGCCTTCCCTGGACCCAGGAAAGTCCTGAAGCGCAGTTCGGGACTCAGGGTGCCAGTGAAGGGTACTTTCAATGAAGAAGGAGGAGAAGACCGCGGCTCCTTCTCCCTGTCCCAGGAACCGCAGTGCGACAGAAGCTCAAATCTGCGGACACGCAGTGACAGCCGGCGCCCCCGGGAGCCCCTGCGGAGGATCGCGAGACAGTGGCGGGGCAGGGGAGCAGCGAAAGACTGCGCTGGCCGGCGGTGAGTGTCTCTCAGGCACAGCTGTCCCGCGCCAGAGAGCGACTGGCCCGGCGCCATTGTGGGGGGTGCGGCGAAACTCAGAGCGGCGCGAAAACACAGCGCTCGGGACTCAGCGCGTCGCCGCGGCTCTCAGGCTCGCGGAAAGTGCGCTGAGGGGGGCAGGCAAACGAGCCTGGTCTCTGCCAGAGAGTGCATGCTTCTGCTCACTGCCCCGCCAAAGGGCCTCCTGGCTTACTGGGACGGACCTGCACAGAACGGGACTCTGTCACCACACGGTGCCTGCCTACAGCAGAGGCAACACCTGGAACGGATTCTTTTTATTTTTTTTTATTTTTATTTATTTATTTATTTATTTTTCTCTCATTTGTTTTTTGTTCTGGTGAAGGTTGTTTTTTTTGGTGGGGGTTTTATTTTTGTTTTGTTTGTTTTGTTGTTTTTGTCTTCGTTTTTGTTTGTTTGTCTATTTGCTCTTTCCTTCATTATTCTCTCTGGTTTTTATATGAGTGTAAACAGCGCCTCTAACCTCTTTGTGGTTGTGGTTCTGATCTGTTCTTCCTTTTATCCCTTCCTTCTCTTTTTCCCACCAGTCCTTTGCACCAGTTTCCCAATGTTAGTGGGATCCCTCTTGGTCCTCTAACCTTACATCTAATTCCTTCCTCTTCTCCCAATACTCTATTTCCTCCTTAACTTATTTTAAATTTAAATTCTTGAGGGCAAAATTGACATATTAAGGACTTGTATACTGCATATAATTTTTCTGGTGTGTTTTAGATTTTGTTATACAACCGCAACTCTACTTTATATGGTTAAAAGTGGCAAATAACTGGTTAGCTCAGTCTGTCATTTTCTAGGCTGTGTTTGATGCTTTTAGGTACCATGATAGCCAAAAGTGAAATAATTGTTCCAAACAGATTTCCTTCCTGATATTTCATGATTGAGATTGACTAAAGGTCACAGAAAATACAGTGGCACAGTACCAAAGAACCAAGGAATGGGCCAAACGGGTAGCAACTTCTTATATCCAGCAAATTGAAGAGGTAGGATGTGGCAGCAAGCTCAAAACCCAAAAACAAGCTTCACTTGGAAGATACCACAGAGAAGTAGTCATCTCCTAAGGATCTTAAACACTAGCAATAAAGAAACCTACCATAGGTAATTTACAAACATCACCCCAGGAATTAAACTAAAGAAAGAAAAGAAAATGAGATGACACTTAAACAAGATGCAACCCCACACATCCAATTCACCAAAGGCAAACCTAGGGGGCAATGAGGTGGGACAATCCGAAAGCCACCCACCTGGCCTATCTGAAGTGGTAACAACAAAGCAAATGAATGAGGCTCTGGAAAAAATTAAAACAGAAATAATTTCACAGATAACTGCAGAGATAATGTCCACAATGAAGACACTATAAGGACACTTAAGGACACTTTAGCTGATACAGACAAAAAAATAGACAAGCTTAAGAAAATTATAGAAACCATGAAACCTCAGCATAGGAAAGAAATGGAATCCATAAGGCAGATTCAAGCAGATATCCAGGAGAACAAAAATTCCATTGAAAGTATTTGTAGCAGATTAAGCCAATGTGAGGACAGGATCTCAGATATAGAAGACTGGCTTGCAATTAGTGATCATGAAAAGAAAGAATTCTTAAAAATAGCAAGGGAACATGAAAAATCAATTTAGCAGCTGCTAGATGACTCAAAGATAAATAACTTAAGAATAATTGGAATAAATGAAAAAGCAGAGATAGCATAAATGACATTAGAACCTTGTTTATAGACATTATCACAGAGAACTTCCCTGGAAGAGAAAAAGAATCTGATCTTCATATAAATGAGGCTTATACAACTCCAACTAGACATGATCAAAAAAAAACTTCAGCCAGACATATCATAGTCAAGATCCCAGAAATTCAACAGAAGGGCAGAATCTTAAAAGCTGTTAGGGACAAGAGACAAATCACCTATAAAGGAAAACCCATCAGAATCACAGCTGACTTTTCAGCACAAACCCTCAAGTCAAGACGAGTTTAGAATGATGTATTTCAAGCTCTAAAAGAAAATAACTTTCAACCCAGATTGATGTATCCCACAAAACTATCTTTCAAAATTGATGGAGAAATAAAATACTTCCATGACAAAGAACATCTAAGAAAATTTGTGACCACCAAACCAGCACCCCAAAATGTTCTGAAAGACATTCTAGAAAGAGATAACAAGGACTACAACTCCAGGAACCCCAACAGAAGGAATCCACCAGGCAGGGCAAATAATTAAATAGAGGGAGAGGGGAAAAACAAGCAAAGAGTGGGAACCAACAACAGGAAAATATCATGACAAGTATAAGTCAATACATATCAGTTTTAACCATCAATGTTAACAGTCTCAATTCACCAATCAAAAGGCACAGACTGGCAAAATGGATCAAGAAGCAAGATCCAACAATATGCTGTATACAAGAAACACATTTAATTCAGAAAGAAATTCATAGACTGAAAGTCAAAGGATGGAAAACAATACTCCATGAAACAGGAATCCAGAAAAAAGCAGGGGTAGCTATTCTTTTTGCAGACAAAGTGAATTTCAAGCCAAGAATGATTCAGAGAGATAAAGATGGTCATTACATCCTTGTAAAGGGAACAATCCAAGAGGAAGAGATAATGATCATAAATATATATGCATCAAATACCAGTGCACCCAGCTATATAAAACAAGTATTAAAGGGCATGAAAAATCAAATAAGCACTAATACAATTATATTGGGGGATCTCAATGCTCCACTGTCACAAAAAAACAGATCAACTAGACAAAAAAATCAATAATGAAATAGAAGAACAGAACCAAACTTTTGGACAAATGGACTTAGTAGATGTCTACAGAGTATTCCACCCCACAAAATCAGAATACATATTCTTCTCAGCTGCAAACGGGACGTTCTCCAAAACAGACCCCATACTAGCTCATAAAACCTGCTTAAGTAAATGCAAAGGAATTGAAATTATCCCATGCATATTATCAGACCATAGTGCAATGAAATTGGAAATCAATGGCAAAAGAAATCACAAAAACTCCCTAAATACATGAAAATTAAATAGCACCCTCCTGAACAACCAATGGGTCACAGATGAAATTAAAGAAGGAATTAGACACTTCCTACAACTGAATGATAATGACACTACAGCATACCGGAACTTATGGGATACAATGAAAGCAGTCCTAAGAGGGAAATTTATAGCATTAAATACCTATATCAGGAAAATAGAGCAAGTGCAAATAAACAACTTAATGGCAAACCTCGAACTTCTAGGAAAAGAAGAGCAGGCTAAGCCAAAGCCCATACAAGGGAGGAAATTATAAATATCAGAGCAGAAATTAACGTATTGAAGACTAAAAAAACAATACAAAGAATCAATGAAGCAAAAAGCTGGTTCTTTGAAAGAATGAATAAGATTGACAAACTCTTATCCAAACTTATTAAAAAAAGAAAAGACTCAAATCCATGCAATTGAAAATGAAAAGGGTGATATCAAGACAGACCCTGCAGAAAACCAGAAGATCATCTATACCTATTTTGAAAATTTATATTCTACTAAGATGGAAAATGCAGAAGAAATGGACAGATTCCTAGATAAATATGGATTACCAAAGCTGAATCAAGAAGATTTAAAAATACTAAATAAACCAATATCAACCAATGAAATCAAAGATGTAATTAAAAACCTCCCAACAAAGAAAAGCCCAGGCCCTGATGGATTCACTGCCGAATTCTACAAGAAATTTAGAGAAGACCTAACACCACTACTTCTCAAACTTTTACTGAAATTGAAAGGGAAGTGATACTCCCAAATTCATTCCTGGAAGCAAGCATTATCCTGATACCAAAACCAGAGAAGGACCCAACTAAGAAAAAGAACTACAGGCCAATCTCCCTAATGAACATAGATGCAAAAATCCTCAATAAGATACTGGCAAACAGAATCCAGCAAATCATCAAGAAGATTATACACCATGACCAAGTTGGATTCATCCCAGGGATGCAGGGATGGTTCAACATATGTAAATCAATAAATGTAATACACCATATTAACAGAACCAAAGACAAAAATCACATGATCATCTCAATAGATGCAGAAAAAGCTTTAGACAAAGTCCAGCACCTTTTCATGATAAAAACCCTACAGAAAATTGGAATAGATTGTCTTTATCTCAATCTGATAAAAGCCATCTATGACAAACCAACAGCCAATATTACACTAAATGGACAAAAACTGAAAGCCTTCCCTCTAAAATTAGGAAAAAGACAAGGATGTCCACTGTCCCCACTCTTATTCAACATAGTTCTGGAAACTTTAGCCAGAGCAATTAGACAAGAGAAAGAAATAAAAGGAATAATGATTGGAAAGCAAGAAGTTAAATTATCATTATTTGCAGATGACATGATACCCTACACAGAAGACCCCAAAAACTCCACTAAAAAACTGCTAGATTTAATAAGCAAATTCAGTAGTGTAGCTGGATACAAAGTCAACACTCAAAAATCAATAGCCTTTCTGTACACAAATAACAAACTTACTGAAAGAGAAATTAGGGAAACAACACCTTTCACAATCACATCCAAAAAAATGAAATACCTAGGAATCAACCTCACAAAGGATGTAAAAGACCTCTACACTGAAAACTACAGTACTCTGAAAAAGGATATTGAAGAGGATATCAGAAAATGGAAAGATATCCCTTGCTCCAGGATAGGAAGAACCAATATAGTGAAAATGGCCATACTGCCAAAATTGTTATGCAGATTTAATGCAATTCCAATCAAAATTCCAACAGCATATCTCACAGAATTACAGAAAACAATCCTAAAATTCATTTGGAATCAGAAGAGACCTAGAATAGCAAAGGCAATTCTGGGCAACAAAGGCAAGGCAGGGGGCATCACAATCCCCGACTTGAAATTCTACTATAAAGCTACTGTGATAAAAACAGTGTGGTACTGGCAAAAAAAACAGACCTGAAGATCAATGGAACAGATTAGAAGATGCTGAAACAACCCCAGACATACTAAGCCACCCTATCTTTGACAAAGGTGCCAAACACATTCACTGGAAGAAAGATAGCCTCTTTAATAAATGGTGCTGGAAAAATTGGCTCTCCACATGCCGAAGATTAAAACTAGGCCCATATCTTTCACCATGCACTAAACTAAATTCAAAGTGGATCAGAGATCTAAATATTAAAACAGAAACATTAAATCTGCTGGAAGGTAGGATAGGTAAAACCCTTGAAGACATTGGTGTAGGCAAAGACTTTATGAATAAAACCGCAACCGCACAGGAACTATCACAAAGAATCAACAACTGGGATCTCATCTTATTAAAAAGCTTTTGCACAGCAAGAGAAACCACCAACAGAGTGAAGAGACAACCCACAACGTGGGAAAAAATGTTTGCCAGCTGTTCTTCAGACAAAGGATTACTATCGAGAACATATAAAGAACTCAAAAAAATCAGACCTCCCAAATTTAAAGACCCACTCCAAAAATGGGCCTCTGAGATGAATACACAATTCTCAGATGAAGAAATACAAATGGCAAATAAATATACAAAAAAATGTGCAACATCACTAGTCATTTGAGAGATGCAAAATAAAACAACACTGAGATACCATCTCACCCCAGAAAGAATGGCTATTATTAAGAAATCAACCAATAACAAATGCTGGAGGGGCTGTGGGGAAAAAGGAACACTTCTTCACTGTTGGTGGGAGTGTCGACTGGTACAGCCACTGTGGAAGTCAGTGTGGAGATTCCTCAAAAAACTAGGGTTGGAGTCCCATTTGACCCAGCTATTCCCTTTCTGGGTATCTTCCCAGAAGAGTTAAAAACATCGTAGCACAGCAATATATGTGCACCCATGTTTATAGCAGCACAATTTGTAATAGCCAGATCTTGGGAACAACCCAAATGCCCATCAACCGAGGAATGGATAAGAAAGATGTGGTATTTTTATACAATGGAGTACTATTCAGCCATAAAGAAGGATAAACTGGAGTCTTTTATAGGTAAATGGATGCAACTCAAGAAAATACTCATAAGTGAAATAAACCAGATGCACATGTGTAAGCATCGTATTGTCTCTCTAGCATGAGAAACTGAAAGAGTAAATAAGATCCAAAATGTACAATAGACATGGTGAATCAAAAAGAAACTGGTCAAAAGAAAAGAGAGACTGGGATGGGGGAATAGGGAAAAGAAAGAAGGGAAAGGAAAAAAAAATTGTATGTATATATAAGATGGTTAAGATAGATACACTACTAATTTCATTGAAGAGTAAGGTTTGTGCCAGTAATGTTTGGACAATTGAATGCTAATATCTGGATATCTGGTATCCTGAATAACTAACTTAAAGATAACAATATGTAATGCATTAACCGTTGTTATCCTCCTATTATGTTGTTTTGAAAATTTGTTCTTTTCTGATTTGTTTTGTTTTGTTTTTTCTTCTCTTTAAAATTAAAAAAAAAAAAAAGAGTTCTTAGGTAAACCAAATTCTCACCCAATCGCACTTGTCCTTCCTCCCCTCACTCATTCAATTCAAGTCAGTTCAGCCGCCACGCGAAAACCACCATGCAGCATGCGGGAGTACAAAGGTGGCTCCAATAAGGCGCCTGGCATTGCAGGCCCTGCAGTAACTCAAAGTTATAATACGCGTAAGTACAGGAGCGATGATCTGGAGAGTGAGACGATTTTCAAGATGGAGGTGATTCTGGCCAAGGATGGACCAGGAAGGCTCCCAGAAGGAGGAGGACTGGGGATGGGCTCCCCCCAGAGCAGGGGTGCAGGGAGACCTCCTGCCAGGCAGAAAAGTCATGGCCTGGGCTAGAAATGATCAGCTCAGGGAGGACAGGGATAGCCCTAACCAGGCCAAAAAAGGACAGACTTAGGACTTTACCAGACACGACCAGGGCCAGTTCTCTTTACTCTGCATGTGCTAAGCTGCGGAAAGCCTCCAGCATGCCTTTTCCCATGGGAATTAGGAAATCCCTGGACACATCACAAGTGAGAGATTTCAGTAGATGCTTGTAATAAAAGTAAAAGTAACAAGTTTAGCATCTCCTCCAAAATTTTGGCAGTGGTCTTAGTCATTTTCCTTGTTGCTGGGGCAAATACCTGACACCCACAACGTAAAGGAGGGGAGTTTCCTTTGACTCATGGCTACAGTCCATGGTCAGCAGGCTCCCAGGCAGAAGGCATGGGCGAAGGGTCTGGCGGAGGAAAGCTGCTTATGTCATGGCAGCCAGGAAGCAGAGAGAGCGGAAGGAATCAAGGGGGGCGATGCAGCCCAGTGACCACCTCAGCTGACCGGGCCCCACCTCCCACTGGCAGGTCAGCCATTGCACTCCCATGGTCCAATCCTCTCCCAAAGCCCTTCCTGTGGCCTCTGGGTGTGTGAGGCTCTTGGAAGACATCTAGATATAAGCCACAGAAGCTGTGAAACCTAAGGAATAGTGCAGTGGCCTAAGAAGATCACAAAACATTTTTTTAAAAAATGGAAGCTACTTAAACGTTATTAGCTTGGAATATGAGCTTGAAAATTTGAGACAAGATTCCTGTGAAGGACTTGGGGTGAAATGATATCAAGAGGACAATAGAAAGATTATCTTGGTAAGATGAGGGACACAGCATCCCACTCTGGGATAAAGGAAGGACAGGATGAGCCTTAAGCCAATCTGGGGCACAGGCAGAGGAGTTGTAGGGTCTCCTTGGATGGTCTCCATCTTGCCATTAAAGGTTGCTAACAAAAGATGCTGGGAACTCGAAACAGAAAATAGAGTGGCTCCTATGGATCAGGCACCTGGAAAAGCTGAGCCCACGCAATAGAAAGGTCCACTTGAAACACCTGAGAAGTGTATTTGGGGCCCAGAAAACAGCAGGAAACAACACTGCCATGGAGTGAAATGAAAGTTGTTTTTGAAAGTAATCAGCCCCAAGACAACAAAAGCAGGCTCACATTCCAGCTGAGTACCCAGACATCTTACCTTACTGATTTTTGGCCAAGCAAACAGCAGGCCAAATAGTTTGGTCATGTATACACCACAGAGACCGCTGATAAATTAAAAGTCACCTTGGCAGAAGGCAGCGTTCCGAATGCCCATGGTGTAACAAAGGTTCTTTGTAGCACAAACCCTACAGAGCAAGGGCCATATGTGGGAGCTTCCAAATTACCCAGACAGCAGCGAGACAGGGCAGGAAAGCCCCTCGCTTACTAATATTTCATTTGCATCTCCTGATTGCTTGTAGAGCAAAGTATGGTAGAAGGAGAGCTTGCCTGTTGGGCTCTGAGAGTCCTGGGATTAAGTCTGAGTCCCCCCTTACTAGTGGTAGCTTTTTGCAAGTTTTTTAGTCTCTTTTACCGTAATCCATAAAATAAAGGTAGTTAACACCTACAGTACAAAACTGTCAGAAGTGGACGGCGAGACCTATCCCCTTTTCTTTTCCTTCACTCTCTGTCTAGACACTTTGAAAGTCTCTAATTCTAAGTTGGGGAAAAGGGTATATTTATTATATCCATCAAGTTTGGTGTTTCTTGTTTTGTTTTGGTTTTGGTTTTGAGACAGGGTCTGGCTATGTAGTCCAGGCTGGCCTTAAATTCATAGCAATCCTCCTGCCTCAGCCTCCCAACTGCTGGGATTACAGGCATGCACCACCACGTCCGGGTTCCATCAAGTTTTGTAATGTCCTCTCTCAAAGCTTTAAGCCTTATTTTAAAAGTCATGAAAGCAGAGAAAGAAATTATGGGAGACAATTCCAGTGTAAATGCAGGAAAACCATTAAGATACCTGACCTGCCTGGTGGAGCCCCGAGTGTACTTAAGAGTCTCCTACTTATTACGTCACCTCCTTAGCGTGCTCTCCAAGCATCTGAAGGGAGATCCGACAGAGAGGGAGAACCCCGCTCAAGAAAGAAAAGTCAGGCCTTACGGTGCCCTCTGCCAATGGCATATATTACACTTCCTCCAAGCCATCACATGTGGTGTCAGGAGCTTGTTTCTAGAAAGACAGGCTCAGTCTTAGGATATAAGATCATTGCTACAGAGGGTCATTGAGTTAGGCCTGAAACTAACGATTGCAGCACAATTCTATTATAGGTTTCCCAGTCAAAATTCTCAATATGAATTCTTCAGCGCCGCGAAAACACTGAAAGTAACCTCACTGTAAGAAATGTTCGCTGCTTCAGCAAGAAAGCGGAGCCATGTGAGTGGACGGTGACAAGGCCCCTGTATCTCTCCTATCCCTTCTACCCCAGGGACGGCCTGTCCTTACTCTCAGCCAGGGTCCACCTGGTCATTAGCTCTCCTCCATTCTGCCCTGGGATGTCCACCCAGCAATCTCCCAGCGCTGTCCTGCACGTTCAAGTTTTCTCTATCTGTGATCATCTCTGTCAGATTACAAACATGCTGGTATTTCTGCACTCTTCAAAATACCCTCTGCTGGGCCGGGGATATAGCTCAATGGCACAAGCACCTGCCTGGCAAGCGGCAGGTCCTGAGTTTGATTCCAGGTACCAAAAACAAAAACAAAAACAAAAACATAAAACAAAATAACCCTCTGCTGCATCAGGCACAGTGGCACACACCTCTATCCCAGCACTCAGGAGGCTGAGGCAGGAGGGTCGCTGTGAGTTCTAGATCAGTCTGAACTACACAGAGAGACCCTGACTCAAAAAACAAAACAAAACAAAACAAAAAAACCCTCTTCTGAGCCTACTCCCTCTTCTAATTACACCCATTTTCCTGCTTCTATTAAGAAGCAAACCCTTTGAAAGAAGCTTCTGTGCTTTGGACCTCCAGCTGCTCCTCCTTCCCTCCCTCTCTCCCTCCCTCCCCCACCCACAGGAGGCAGGTATGAGCCCCACCTCTTCGCTGACTGTGCTCAAGGTCACGAGAGTTAAGCCTGCACTATTGTTAAACAGGGACCACTTGATGGAGCCTCATTCTCTGCTCCTCAAACTCTTTCCTCTCTTGGCTTCCAGGCTTCCTGAAGTTCTTTATGCCTCACTGCTGAGCGACACCCTCACCTCTCCTTCCCCAGAGCTCAGTCCTTCGGTGCTTCACTTGTCTCACTATGTTTATGCTCTCGTAAAACATTTCCAGCCTCATGGCTCGAAGACCATCTCTGGGTTTATGACTCCCAAAACTGTATCTTTATTCTGGAGTTTTGCCTTAAATTTGTCAAACTACTACGCACTCGACATCTCTAACTGGATGTCTAATTGATAACTCAAACTTAACATGTCCAAAGTTGAGCCTCCGTCATTCTCCCTGAAACCAGAATTTCCTGTAGCCTCCAGCTGATGGTTACACCATTCTTCCAGTTATTTCCACCCGAAAGTGTGAAAAGTAATCTGAGTCTTTCCTCTCTCTCTCTCCCTGTGTAGCTCTGTGGTCTAATGCCACGGGGTCTGCCTTCGAGCTCTGTGTCACATTCTTCATGTGACTGTCCTGCCACTCTGGCCCAGTGCTCCATCACTTCTCACTGTGGTGGCCGTCTAACCAGTGTCTCTGCTTCTCTCCTCCTGGCCCCAGTCAGCCTCCTCTCAGTCTAGCAACTAGGGCTAACATGTTACCTCGTAAAGTCTGGTCATAATGCTCCTGTACTCAAAACCTTCCGAAGCCTTTCTGTCTCGTTCAGAACAAAAGCCAATCCCCTTCTAGCTCTTGACTCCATTCCTACTCATGTTTCCTCAGCCACACCAGTGAAGCTATCTCTGCTGCTCTTCACACGCATCTGGGGGGTGCTTCTGCCCCATGGCCTCCGCATTTCCTATTTCCTTTGCCCACCTCTAGATTCTCTAGGGCTGGATTCCTCACTTCCTCTGTTACTCAGATACAGCCATCTCAAGAAGCCAGTCCTACTTTCCCCGTTCATTTTCCCCTCTCCTGAACATTTATCATCACTATGCAACTATATATTTTAGTTCCCTGGTTTATTGTCTTCCCAACCAGAATAAATGTCCTAAAAGATTAGACATCCTTCTCTGATTTGTTCACTCTTCCAACTCCTAGGATAGTGTCCAACGTGTAGCATTTGTTGAAAGATTGAATAAAAGAGGTTGTAATTATGTAATTTTTAAAGGTATTTGAAAGGAAAGGTGGCAGAAATCTAGTGATCTAGAGTGCGTAAACCCATGCCAGACTGGGAACGCGTTACCCAGCAGTAAGCTTACCCACTGTGCTCAAGAATGAGATTATCAACCACGGCAATTTCTTAGTTGCATTCTGACACAGGCCTTTAGCCAGAGTGTCCCATTGCCAATGAAGGAATTGTTAAGAGTGAAACTATGGTGGTCACACTACCAAGTGAGGCTGATACAGAACCTCCAAATGATGCAGGGGAAATATCATAACTCCCAACCTGCCAGATGTCTGATATGCCAAGTTCGTGTTCCCCAAGATCAAAGAATGAATTCTAAGGAACAATGAAGATAAAGAATTGAGAAAAATAAGACCCTCCCACATTTAACCCAATCCCAAAATGGGCATCTGAAATAGACACTTCTCAGATGAAGAAGTAGAAACAGCAAATAAATATATGAAAAAATGTTCAACATCACTGGTCATTCGAGAGATGCAAATTAAAACAATGCTGAGATTTCATCTTACTCCAGAAAGAATAGCAATTATCAAAAAATCAACCAATAACAAATCTTGCCTGGGCTGTGGGGAAAATGGAACACTTCTCTACTGTTGGTGGGAGTTATGGAAATCAGTGTGGAGATTCCTCAAAAACTAGGGCTAGAGGTCCTATTTGACCCAGCTATTTCCCTTCTTGGTATCTTCCCAAAAGAATTAAAAGCATCATACCACAGCGATATATGTGCACCCATGTTTATAGCAGCACAGTTCGTAGCTAAATCTTGGAAACATCCCAAATGCCCATCAACTGATGAATGGATAAAAAAGACATGGTTTTTTGTTTTTTGTTTTTGTTTTTGTTTTTTTATACAGTGGAGTACTATCAGCCATAAAGAAGGATAAACTAGAGACATCTCTAGGTAAATGGATGGACCTTGATACCACACTCTTAAGTGAAATAAATTGGATAAGCATGTAAATATCACATTGTCTCTCTGGTGTGAGAAATTGAAAGTGTAAATAAGAACTAAAATGTATAACAGATACTGTGAAATAGGAAGAAATTGTTCAAAAGGAAAAGGTAACTAGGAAGGAGGGACGGGGAAAGGAAGGAAGGGAAAAGAAAAAATGAGAAAAGAAGGATAAAATGGAAACAAATCTTTGTAAATAAAGAGGGGAAGACGGGTTGAAGGGAGGGGAGGGGAATGGGGGAAAAAGAGGAACCAAGATATATCATGTACAGGTACCAAGTCCCTGTGATGAATGTGATCATTAGGTATATCTTAATTGTACCAATAAACTTAATAATTAAAAACTAAATAAATAAATATAATGGAAAAAGAGTAGGAAATATTTATTGAGGGGGAGAGATACAACTCCTGAGAGTCAGGAGGGGTCCTGAGTGGGTTGCCGAAGACCCCACTTCTCAGGGGAAGTTTTATAGAGCACAACCATGTGGGTACAACGTGGGTTAAAGCTATAATCTTACAATAAGATGATAAGAATAGCCGCTTAGATAATATTGATCCAATGGGAAAGCAAGTCACGTAGCAAGTGCACATGGAAAGAACAAAGAACTTTTCAGGAAGGGATGAATCCGAGGGTCTTGGTCACCCACTGAGGTGGCTGATGCCTATCTAGACTTCACTAGACCAAGTGTTACCACTTATCTCAGGCCTGGTCATTCCGTCTTTATCTTGAGGCCTGGCCCCCAGCAGATGCACCTCTGGCCACAGCTGTAATGAGTTTTCATCTTTGCACCAACTTTCTTGAGGGCTGAGCCTCAAGACTGCCTGTAATATTTCTACCTAACTCAGCTGTCTGTAATATGGCAACACGGGCAAGTGAAACAGCTCTTTAATGATTTCTAACATCAAAGTGATGGGGTAACGTCTTGGGGCGGTGAGGACAGCACTGTGTCATGGTTATGGTTATCGACGGGAAAAATTCGATCTGTCAAGTATGGGACCCAGTCACATTTCTAGGGTTCAGAAACCTGAACTGAATTAGGTGTTTAACATTCCTTCCACATGCGTAAAACACAGCCAACATGGCCTTTGGGGGGCGGGGGGATGAGACCTCAGCACCCAGGTATAAGATACTTAACGGATAATAATTGTGATTTAGCATCTGAATTTGGAAAGAAGTTCCAAAAAGATTTCCTCCAAAATACTAATTAAATGACTAGCCATGTGATGTCACGTAAGTCTTTTGATTTTGAGAGCTATGATGTCCACATCCATAACATAGCAAGGCAGCTTACTGTTTTGTCCTAATATTCTTTTGATATAATCAATTAACCATTTTTCCTTTTTTAAATATATAAAGTGTGGCATAATCAGGTCATAGAAAACTATTCAGCTATAAATATTTGTATGTCCTACAAAGGGGCAAAGTTTACATTCATAATGTTGGGCAAACTAAAGGCAGATGCAAAAGGTACATATTGAATGATTCTATTTATATGAAACTGAGGAAAAAATAAATTAATCTATGGTGAAGAGGTCAGAATAGTGGTTAACTTCTGAGTAGTGGGGTACTTAGAAGGGCATGCAAAAGAGGGCCTTTTGGGGTGCTAGTGTTGTTCTAGCTCTTGACATGAGTGATGGTCGTATAGGTGTATATATTTCTAAAAAGAGAGCTTTACAGTTAAATGAACTCTTTTCCCTATAAAACAACATAATACTTTTTTGTCCTATATACCACATATATTACTTATGAGGAGCAAATGACATAATTTTTTTCCTGGAAATTCTTGGTGAAATAAAACACAGTGTATGTACAAAGCTTTCCTTACTAGTATCCTCCGATGGTTTGAGAAGATTATGTTTAGAATATTACTGTCCCGAAATGTTATAAAACACTAGTAAAGAGCACATTTTACTATTCCAATACATAAAAATACTCGGATAATTTTCATTTGAGCTTTCTAAAGTAGCACATCTCTATGAAGCTATTTTAGTTATGATTGGGCTGTATGTGACATGTAACATTACTGTCAGCCTATTCAAAAACTTGAATATAAATTGAAGAATCCAAGGAATAGATCAATAGATCTATCAAGCCCCGGCTGTGTCTTGATCAGGCTTAAACTACGTCACCAGAAATTGATCACTCTTCCTGCATCAGCTTCCCAATCAGGTCCTTTCTCAGCCAGGGCTTATCTAATCATGAGGCATCTTCCCGTGGAAGCCACATCCTTCCGAGTTGGAACACAACAGGAATTAGCAAAGTCTTTGGTCCTCCAATGTCAGCAAACATCTCACAATTCATATGCAAACCTCCTGAATCAATTTCTGTGACCAAGAAAAATACAATATATTCACTGGGTACAAGCTGAATTCTAAAGCTGGGGCAGAGCCAGCCCCTCCAGCCTCAGAGCGGATCCCCCAACAAAAATTGGTCCACTGAGAGAGAAGCAGGACACACGCGTCACAAGAAAAATATAGGCATCATCTCTTGCCGTTGCTGCTATATAATCACTCCAGTTGCCAGGAAAGCAGCACATCCTTTTTCCTGTGCAAACAAGCAAGCTGCTGGGATCCCACATTAGCGCTTGTTAACAGAAAGCTTTGAGCTTGCGGAGTAGAGCCAAGGCCCTGGTGCAGTCAGCTGTGTTTATCTTGTCCTCGCTTTCAGGCAGGGCCGGTTGGAGCAGATCAGCCGCGCCACTGAGGACCGGGAGAAGGGCTGTCTCTGTCCCAAGCTCTGGGACAGACGCTTTCTGGGGCGACGCAGCAAGGCATCACTCTCCCACAGCTTGGAGAGGAGAAGGCAGTCTGTCCTCCAAGAGCAAATTAAACACAGCGTTGTGGGCTTGGTGGTTAGCTGCCAACAGGAAGACTGATCTCCGACTTAATAGTTCATGACAGGAGACTCCGGAGCTCTTGGCAGAAAGCGGTGCTTCTAATACCAATGCTGGTCACGGCAACCAAGGCGCACACGCCAGGTGGTCTCTCTTTATTGGTAGGATTTGCATAAAAGATAAGTTCTATCATTTTATTCAATGACAAGGCTTTCCAAGATGGAGGAGGTGGGTCCCCAGCGTAAATATGGTGATGTAGCCGGCACCAGGACAAACCCTGTAAGCAGTGACTGTGGCTGGTGTGACAGTTTGTCACGAGAGGTGACACTCTCCTATGAATATGGATTCCCTTCTGTGGTGTCTGAGGTCTGAATCTTGTCCTGGAAGCTCTTCCACGAGGAGGTTTGGTGACGCTGTCAGATCCTTCAATAAATGATCTCTTACGATTTGTTTATACCTCTGCTGAACACAATATTTCAATAAAGGGAGAAATTTTTAACTGCCTGCAGGTAGATGGAAAGAGATCACAGAGTCTGTGTAGCTTGCCTTTATCTTGTTTCCAAGACTTTATTTTCCTGAGTATCAAGGAGAAAGCTCTAGGAAAGTTGCTTCTAAAGATTCAGAGGGAAACTTTGCATCTGTTATGATAGCTGAGTGAGCCCTGTTAGCCAATTCAGGGTCTTTTCTACAATTGGGACATTGAAACCCCAGGTTAAAGCAGCAAAATAATTTTGCCCTTTCCTTACCTTCACTGTGGTGCTTTTTGACTTAAGATGACACTAAACTTGTCCCTCGTGTGACAGCAAGATTGAGCAGGAAAGAAAAACATCCTAAGGTTCATATTATTTTCCCTGTGAATAGTTTTCCTGCATAAATATTTTGTACTTTTTGGTCTGTAATTTTGTCCCAGAATATTTGTCATCAGAACTACTGCAGAAGAGTTTGGCTAACAATGAAATGATCAAAGCCAAGCTCCAGTGAGGTCTGATGTTCCACACAGCCGGGGCCACCTGTTCTCCACATGGAACTTATCTCCGGCCACGTCTATACTCCTCGATCCAAAGCAGTGGAGATGGACCACTGTATGCATGCCAGCGTGGCCTTTATTCCTTGACAGTGGGCTTGGAACACACACCCAAGGAAGCTGTCCCTTGGAAAGTTCTAGGCAGACCGTCTTTTGCACTTGTCAAAGGCAGGTGGGCAGGTGTCCTAGTTCAGTGTTCAAATGCTGAGAGCAGACGGATCTACCTACCCTGCTCACTAGCTGTGTGACACTAGGCAAGTTACTAAATTCCTCTTATCTCCTGTTATAGCTCTAACGTGACGAGAACCCAAGTATCAAATGCAATATTGGCTTGAGAATTAAATAAAGTAATAGGTATAAAGTTCTTAGTATAGTTTCAGGCTCATATAAAGTGGTCGATAAATATTAACTTAGCATTATTTGATTTACTTTAATTATTTGCTTTTACTTCCATTAACGGATGGCTCTAAAATCAGATAAAAATATAATAATGTTGGAAGATGCTTGTTTCCATGTTTTCAGAGACAAAGACAACCAATCTGTTCTACTCAAAAATATTAAATCTTAGAAATCCAAGGTTTTAATTCCAAGAGCTAATTAGAAGTAGTGAGGGATTTTAATTTGGAACATAACATAAGGCTTATTCTAGGCTTACACTAATAGAATATATTTTAAAATTGTGAATATGCTGTTGCAGAAAAAAGCTACTAATAAGTGCTGGGCAAGCTGTGAAGGTAAAGTGTGAGTGTAAAATCTCGCCAAACGTCACACACACACACACACAGGCATGCATGTATGCACACACACACACACACACACGCACACACACAGGCACACACACACGTACACACTGAAGCAGAATTGAATTTTCTCTCTGACTGGAGCCAGGCAGCTACCTCTTCGTATTACTGCTGAACTTGCTGAAATGTCTCCATTCATGGTAATATATTTGAAAAGTGACTTTAAAAATATGTCTTTTCTTTGTGGACTTGGCAGAGCTGGTCACATCCTAAGGACCACAGGGGCCCCTGTAGCTACACGAGAGCCCGAAGGCCCTGTCGCTGCTGATCGTCCATCAGGGTGGCAGCGAAGGAGAACAGGAGGAGGGGAACGCACACTGGCCCTGACAGAAAGGCTGACCAATGTCCCTCCACCGAAGGGTGTAAAGCAAGAGAAAAACAAATTCCAAAGGAATACATGCACTCTGGAAAATCACCATATGGACACAGCTGTAAGCCCTTGTTTAAAGAGAAAAACCCACCTTAACTTCCCTTTCGAGGAGAAGTAAGACATACTAAATAGGGAAAATAAGACATGAGACAAAAATATTTTTATTTCCTGGGCCAATGACCTTTGCAACATTGGAATTTCCTTTGGCAGAGTTAGAATGGAAACTCAGTAAAAATTCAAGCCACCTCCTTGGCTCCCTTTGTCAACTCCACTTATAGGTGGGATGCTGGACAATGGAGTCGTGGTCTCAGGTGGTGACTTGCAGGCTGCCCAGGCTTTGGCCTGCAAATGGAATGAGAATGACATTTAACAGTGTGTTGCTTTGCTAATTAGTGACAGATTTGGCCATTTTCTCCATGTGATGATGCACAAGATCACTCTGGCCCCATCTACTCTGAAAATAATGATAACCAAATTTTAAGCAAAAGCTTGGCCTCCTCTTTGGTCTTTCACAGGAAAATGATCTACAAAGATTTATATTTTCAGCAAGGTAGTTATTTTCATTGTTGTTGTTGTTTTATGCAGTTAGAAATGTTTTTCAATGTCGCTGTTGTCATGAGGCTTGTTAAAGAACCCCCAAATCTGAGGAAAAACTTTCCGTTTCTTCTTTTAATTCTCCTACAAACCCAGAAATCTGCAGAAAATGCAGCCTAAACTTAGCTCTCCACGGTAAAGTAGCTTTCCCTTAATTCCATCTGCCTCTCTTCAGATTTTACTGCTGAAAGGAAGCCATGCTTCTGAAAGTTGATTTAGTTGGAAGCCAACCTTTCTGGGAGAAAATGTCAGGAGATCTGCTCTATCTTTACAATGGTTTTTGAGCTGGGGGACTCATTTTTCTTGTTTCTGTGTGTGCTTATCTATTTCTTTATTAGTCAGGCAACAATTGCCTGCTTTGTCTTGTTTTTATCATATTTAGCCAAAGTTAAGAGCCAGAAAAAATAAATTTAAAAAAATAAGCACAAAAATTTAAAACAATGGATGGCTTTCTTCAGATCCTACGTATGGATTCCAAAAATAAGTAAGTTAAGGAAAGTTACAAACTTTTTTACGTTTTTCCTCTCTTCTTATGGCCTGAGCAGAGATGCGTCTACTCCCTGTGGTTGTGTCATTTAATCTCTTCCTCGATCATTCAGGCACCTTCATGCGTAACCTTCATGAGCTGGATATGCCTCAAACTCCCAGCAACTCATTTTCAGAAACGTCTTTTTTAATCCAGTAAGAACACAAAAATCTTGTACTACTTGCAATAATGGGCATTTTTCTGGTAATTAAGTCATTATGATCGTATTGCTACAAGAGGGACTTTGCCTGTATATCTATCTGCTCTGTATTCCTGAATAATGACTTTGCTGACGGGTGCACCTTTGAGTTTACGGAGATGAATGATTTTAAAATTGACTCTGTAGACCACTAGTAATGAAACTGACCATATCCAATTTTGAAAACCCTAAGACTTGAGAGAAACTGCACATTAGCAGTGAGAAGGCCATGAGTCTCTGGTGTCATGATGCCCAAGCTGATACTGGCCCCCTGGAGTGTTGCAGGAGTGAGTAGGTAAGATTAATATTGTCGTGCTAGGCTAAGGGGCTACCTGGACCTGACATGTGAGGAGGCAGCTTTAGGCCTGGTACATTCGTAATTCCTGAAGAACCGAAGTAGTGATAGGACATTATGCTACCTTAACAGCATGAGACACAATGAAAAGAGAAAGGAAGTCGTTTAGGCTATTATGTTACTTCTACTAAAATAATACAGTGGTAGCAAAACACCAGCTAATGTTGTGGAATATTTCTTGCGTTTCAGACACAGTATGTAATATGCACTATTCCATCATTTCTCACTAGAACCCAAGTTAGACACATGGTTCTTATCGTCTGCATTATACCTCTGAAGAATGTAGGACAGACTAAATAACTTGCTTCTCTTAACAGTTGAGCTCTGGTTTTGAGTGTTGAACGGCAATCTGATTCCAAAGTGAAGGACTTGGTCACTCACTTCCACTGCCCAGCCTCTCTGCAGACCATGGGCTCTACAGCAATTGCTGGACGGGGAAGGAGGAGTCAAGATGGCATCTGAAAGTCTTCTAAGTAATACCTCCAGCTTCTTGTGAAACCTCCTTGTTTAACACCAACTGAAATTTCTTATCCCACCTTTCAAATGCACAGCTTGTCACTTAGCCTTGTGCAATTAGGCACTCTATCAATATGGGTCTTCTTGTACCCTCAAGGAAAAGACAAGCAAAGAAAATGTTCCCGTCCCTACATTTCCTTAGTTACATATCTGGACTTCCATCAAGCCCTCAGTGGGTCCCTTTGCACTGTGACATCTGGACACCTTCCTGGCTGAAATAGGCAGCCTGCAGGACTGAACAGTCCAGAACCATGGGTCAAGTGAGGAAATGCTCAAGGATAGAGATCATGGAACAGTGATGTGTGTGACTCGCCCCCCTGTCTTATGCAGACCAATCCCTCCCTTCAAACACTGCAACATGGCATTTGCAATGTAGCTGAGGAAAGATTTGTCCATGCATTTTCTCATATTCAGGTTGATCTTACTTTCCTGGGTTAGAGGGAAACTACCATTTTAAAGACTGACTTTTATGAGACCTAAAACTCTTTATATTCCCATTTCTCTTCTCTTTCCTCCCATTCCCTACCTCTTTAGCATTTCTCAGTGGCTCTATTTTCAGCAATACTACTTTTAAATTGAACATATACTTTACAATAACAAAAGCTAAAAAGTAGTGTGTATTCTGGATTGATTTTCAATTTCTTTCTAAGAAAAACCAAGAAAGCTTGGTTGAAAAAAAGGAGTAATCAACATTCAGTGCTTGGAGTAACATTCATTTGCTGTCTTATTTGTTTTTCTTAGAGTCTTCATACAAACATTTCAAGCCAACCTTGCCTAGACCACCCCTCAGGCCTGGCCAGTTTCAAAGGGGATCCCATTTATGTGATATCATATTAGAAAAACAAGGGGGATTTGTGATCTCAAACACTAGAAAAATGTGCCATATCACTCTGCTGTTTTTTTCCTCTCCTCCATTTTTCTCTCTGACTCCACTGAGCAAGGGTACCCTCTAAGTGAAACTCAAGTCTGAAAATCATAGAATGGAACAGATAAATGACTTCCTTTGTCATTACATGACTCTTTACCAGTTTCACAAGCCAAATGAAACACAGGTTTACATTTTTATCTCACTGAAAATGGCGTCATTCTTCCTAGCCACATCCTAGTTCATCTAGGTTTGAATATAAGATGAAAAACCAGAGTTAGGTTCTCTGGTTTATTTCTATAGCAACTGGAGTAGGGTGCTAGCTAGGGGAGCACTGGATGTGTGTGTGCCAACTTCAGCACCGCTCAGCCTCACGCTGACGCTGGGAGACTTGAGCAGCAGCAAAGAGATGGCGATGAGCGTGATGGGCACGGGAAGGCAATAGTTCTGGGCTCCCACTGATATCTGAGCTGCCTGGAGCCTTGGTAAATTATGAGAGTGTGGGCTGATGCCAGCTTCTGATTTCTATGGAAAATTGGAGGGGGAATCTCAATGAATCCATAAGAAACAAAACATTTCTCAAACACATTGAAATGCATAACGGGAAGCATAATTGCTATTGAAAATTAGAAGATGGAAACTCTGACCCTAATTTGATAACATCATTTAATTAAAAAAAAAAAGTGAAATCACAGAGGACTATGATGTTATGAGCAGCACTCTTGAAGTGTTTATTCAGAAATTAGAGAAGGGCCAGCGCGTGGAATGGGTCGAGCCTTGGCGAGGGAGTATGGAAAGGGAGGGAAAAGATGCCTGGGTTTCTGTTTCTATTGTACTCGGCATTACTTCATGCTGTCTGCCTCTTCCCCTTCTCTCTGAAGTCAGAGATCTGCGTGACATGAAAGCTGGGACTTAGGGCCCCAGCTCAGGAGACACAGTGGCAGTGGAGGAAAGTAGAAGGGATGAAGGAAAAGTTTTACCAGTTAAATATGCACTTGGGACCATAGGATCCTCTCTAAAAATAAAATCAGCAATGGTTACTCCTTAGGGAGACCCATGAAATGGCAATGCATAGGACTGAATCTTAGCTCTGTGATGGGCCAGGAGCTGAACCTTTCCACACTTGCGCTCTTCACCTGGCAAAGTGAGGCCAGGCAGCACTTCTGCCTTTCCTGGGAAAGTCTGTGTTGGATGGGCCCTTGAGAGTGTGGTGTTGTGTCTTCCTGCGTATATTCATTTCATAGGTCTGCCACAATAAATTATCACAAACTGGGTGGTTTTAAACAACAAAAGTTTTATTCTTTCATGGTTCCAAAGATCAGAAGTCCAAAACCAAGATGTTGGCAGGGCCTCCCTTAAAGTCTCCAGGGGAGGGCTCTTCCTTGTCTCTCCCAGCCTCTGGGGCTCCAGCAGTTTCTTTTTGGTGGCTAATTAACGCTTACTTATTTTAAATAGCATCAAGTATGTAACGAACATTTAGTTACGTCCTAAGCACTGTTTAAGGTTCTGATGATGTTATTTCTTTAATTCTCACAAAAATCTTGCAAAATAGGGACACGATTGTCTCCACTTTTAAGGCTAAAACCTGATGATCAGAGAATTTAAATAACTTGCACCAAGTTGTATTGCTGGCAGATAGACAGTCTGGAATCAAATCCAGGCATCTTTGGCTACAAAGCTCATGCCGTAAGCCACGTCCCTGAGAGGTGTACTCAGCAAGCTGTTTTCACAGGAGAGAGAAGTGAGGAGGGGGCCAGCAGAAAGCAGCTTCTGACAAAGGAGGCTTGGAGCCCTACAAAGTGAGACCACGTGACAGGGACAATCTGTTGCTGCTCAGCGCCCTCGCCTCCTGTGTCCTCCTGTGTTGGTACCAGCCTCCCTCAAAAACTGACCCGACAACAGCACGGCCTGCCTGCGAGAAGGTGGTAGGAGCTCACAGTATGGGAAGATGTCAGGTCAGCTCTTACTAGAACTTCTGATTTGAAATCACAATAGCCTGAACACACACCCGCAGGAGAGAGAGCACCAGATGGTTATTCTCAGAAAAGCTTTCTTTAACAAATGGGATTCTGTGTCCTTATTTGGCACAGTCGACCCTGTCTCAGTGTCTTATGTACCTACACAAGAGTTTTCCAGTTGTGAAACCACAGGACTGGCCTTCCCACAGCGATGCCACAACGAGAATGGCAGACAGTGCTCAGAGGGATTCGGACACATCTGGAAAGGCTCACTAATGGATGGTCCTTCACTATGTTAGCAAGTTGCAGTGCATAATTCTGCTAAGGAGACCGTTAGCTATTTAAAATGCTCAGCAAAGCTGGATACAGCTGTTTGACTATTTCTAAATAATTTCTGTTAAAGAGTTAGAAAACACCAGAGAAACTTTTGTTGCTTCAATTACAAAAAAAATTTTTTTTCTTCTTAGGAACTCTAGTTCTAGAAAAATACTGTAAATGTACACGTGTTGGAGCAAGAAAACCATGCAAGCTTTTTGATATGTAATATATAAACACCTGTCCAGGCCCTACCCATCAACTCATAAAAGAAAAACAGAATTAAAATATCTATTTTTCAAATTACACCTATAAACAATTATAAAGAAGGCCATCTTTTCTGTTCAAAAAGTTTTTTTCATGTCAACACCATAAAGGTTGACAATGGACCTTTTCTTCTTCAAAAAAAGAATTCTAGTTATTGTTGCTGCGTAACAAACTATCCCAAAATATATCAACTTCAAACGACAACTGGTTGACCGAGCTCACTCACTCTGTGGGCCAGGAATTTTGGTAGGGTGCAGAAGAGGTATGTTGGTTCTGCTCCCTAAAGGCAGAGATCTCAGCTGAGAAAGCTAAAAAGCTATAGAGCGCCCTTCCCGGTCCTCGTCGCAGTTCGGGAAGTTTATATTTGTAATCCCATGGAAAAGTTACTGGAATTCTAGTGAGTTAATTCCAATTTACCATTTCCAGTGTAACCCACGGCGAGAATAAAGACACTAAGTCACATCTATAGTTGTGGGGATCGAAAGGGTCTTAAGTCCAGCTAGCATGATGGCTAAGTGGAACAAAGGCCTCAACCCAGGGCTGAACCCAGGTTTTATTAATTCGTGAAGAGGGGAGTGGCTTGGGGATGAGTGACTGTGAGAGTGGCAGGAAGTACGTGAGTGCTGTGAGTTGGGCTAAGTAGGTGGCCTGAAATCACCTCTGCAATATGCATAGAGAAGGATATGCAGAAGGAGTAATTTGCATAACACAATTTGAGGTAGTATCTAATGTTTTGGGGTCAGTGCTTCAGCTCTGATGTGCAATCCTCTATGCCCTGGGAAGTCATAGCCTCCTATCTCAAGGCCAATCCCAGCCGACAGCGTGGAGCACGGCTCTCCCTCCCACCCGGCTCACACATGCTTCTTGGGAGCTACGGGGAGGGGATACACTGACCTGTCCCCTTCTTCAAAAACTGCACATCAGCACCTCAGCTAAACTGATTTGCACTGCTTAAAGCCAACTGAGGGGATAAGGAAAAGTCCTGGCCAGCTCTGTACATCTCAATGTTTGGAAATAGGGTCAGGTTTAGCCAAAATGGAGATAAGTGCTCTTCTTTCAAGGAGAGTCGTCCAGATGGTCCTCCGCAAAAAGCTGAAGGTGACTCAGTGGCTGGAGACTGAAGTCTTCTGCAGGCTGCTTCAATTTCATGGCTTAGGCGCTAAGGTGACTTATAAGCATGCTGACCAGAGCACTTCCATGTGGCCTTTCTATGTGGCTTGATGTCCTTACAAACATGGTGGCTTCAGGGTTCCCTGTACATGTGTTCAGTAGCTAAGGTAGAAGCTGATCACCAGTTATCACTTATAATGTCACTCTGACAAAACTATAATGGCCAAAACTATCACATGCCCACCAGACTCAAGGGGAAGGGGATGCCATGTGTTGATGAAGAAATGACAGGTCACACTGTAGAAGATCAGGTAAGATGGGGACTGCTATTGCAGTCATCTTTGGAAAAGTGCAATCTGACATTAGAAGGAATAAAAAATACCAAGATGGCTCAAAAATTACATGAGTTGAAAGATGGAGGAAAAAACCTTACTTGGAATATGCTTCTTGATGGCATGTATTTTTGTTTTTTGTTTTTTGTTTTGCTTTTTTTGATGACATATATGTTTTACCCAGGATACAAGTAATAATAATGGTAGTGATGACAGTGACATTCTATACAGTGTTCGCTATGTGCCAGACACTGTGCCAAGTGTTTTACCTCCATTAATTCAATTCGTCCTCAGTGGAAACAAAGAGGTTAAGTAACTGTCCCCAAGCTTCCAGGCTAGAGAACAGTAACATAAGGCTATAGTCGGCTCCATTGGTTGCTGGCTTTGACCTCTCCAAGCCAAGGGAAGAAATAAGAGTAGCACAGTGAAATGCAGACTATGAAATGACATTTGTTTCTAAGCCCTACTTGAGAAGGAGGATGGATCTTTAATGAACACTCACCACACACCAGATAGTAATGCTCCACACCTTCCCTGTCTTAATTCTCACAATAACCCTATGAGGTAGGTATTAACATTACCATTTTGAAGAGAAGAGAATTGAGGTTCAGAGATATTCAACTGCTTGCTCAAAGTCAGATATGGCAAATGGTGGCCCTGGAGATTCAAAGCCAACTCCATCTGATCTCAATCTGCCTGTTCTTTCTATCTTCCATAGTTACCGACTTCCACCTCCCCGGGGATTTTTCTCAGAGTCCATCTGAATCCCAACTGGGAGAAGCCACAGTGAGTCTCTTGCTTCTTGATAGCATATTTGGAGGATGTAGCTGAGTAATCTGGAGCAGCCAAAAATCCCCTGATTTGAGGATGGCACTTCAGGGACTAATTTTGCAACATTTGTGTTTGTCTTTATAAATTCATGTTGGATATGAACTATGACTTTTATCTTAGATAATAAGCCTGAATTATGAAAGGACTATTTTTTTCTCTTTCTAAGAATATACCTTATAGAATACCTGACATTTTCAAGAATATATCCTTTTCTCTATCAGACCACAAAGTAAGCAGTAACTACACCCTGAAAGGGTTTGTGTTTTGCTTGATCTTCAGCCATCATTTGATAGGCACTCAGCTATCACATTATGATCATGAAACTCTTAGGCAAGACTGTGAATCTGCATGATGCTTTCTAAATATCTTCTCATCTCGTGTTTCTCTCTCTAAGGCTCTAATCTCAGCTGTGCTTGGGTTTTTAACAGATTCTGAGGAAGTTCCTCAAGCTGCCATAGAAGAAAGAGGCAATTTGATTTTGGGAACCCAAAGATGTTTGCATACTGTGCTTGATTCCATGCATGTGACTGACAGATGTGGCTCCTGGGCCGGGTAGCCCTCTTCTGCCTTGCTTCCTGTGCTGACCACTGAGGCTTCAACTTGCTCAGGACCTGGGGATTCAGAGGGTCAGACAGCCTGCATTTTTCTTCAATAACAAAGCACATGTCATTGCTTAAAGTCACACTGTGCTTTCCAGGCTGAGATCATGGACTTTCCTAGACTTTGTGAACAAGTCAAGGATTTTCAATTATTAATACTCTTGGCAAGTCATAATGGCATTATTTGGAATTGCACTTGTTCCTAATTTAAACTAATGTCAGGAGATCAGAGAGAGTCACAGGGGCTCTAGCTACAGACTCTACCAACACATTATTCAGGCATCAATACAAACAGGAAGCCAGTAAATGATATCTCTTACCAGAATATAAAGCCATTGGGTCGTGCTTACTTTGGTTCACTTTCTAGTACAAAAGCTCCTTGGCAAAAACTAAGCGTACCTACCACCTGTTCTTAGTAGATGTCTGGTACTTGTTCGGAACTGTCTCAGCAACTTGTTCATAGCACTTTGTTGACACTTGGAATTCACTGTCAGAGAAGATTATGGAAGAAAGAGCCAAATTCTTTGTGCATGGCTCAAACCTTCCAACTTTCCAGCTCAGTGCTTTTTGTTCAGAATTATCCTTAGGGTTCAATGGGTCACAGTGTGCTACACAGGAGCTGTGACTCACCCACTGTTCTTCGGGAAAGCTTGTTTGTAACTCATCTGATCTCCTGAGGGACCCTGAGCTATTCAAGTGCCCAATTCATGTGGCGGACACTCAGTATAACTCACTGAGTGATCTGTGACCAAAACATCTATCTCACTGGGAAAAACCTTTTTATTAATTTCCATTGTGCTGGTGGAAGTTGCTCGTCAGATCTCTTCTGGATAAAACTGCTGTTTCTTGCAAAGGCTTGCGACATGCACATTTTGCTGCTTGTTTTCAATTTCCCTCACAGAACACTGGAAGGGCTAGGGGCTTTTCCCATTTGTCTTTTGAGGCACTACCAAGTGCAGTCTTCATCCGTATTATATAAAATGTACACAAGAAACAATAATCTTACTCTCATTACAGCAAAAGGAAACATATTCAAGCCAGTGCAAGTAAAGAAAAAGTTATTGTTGCAGCCTGAAGAAATGCCAGGGCTCTAATGATACAGCTGGGGACATCAAGAGCTCAAACATCTTCAGGCAGATAACTTCTCTTGGTCTTTCTCATTATATCATCCTTACATTTCTTTGCACATCAGCACCATCTTCCTATGGCGATGAGCTTCCTTCCCCAGGTCTTCAGGGTCCGTTTCCCTGTAACTTCAGCTGCATTTGCCTTTGGGATTCTCTAAGGCCAATGCTAAAACAGGTTGAGTATCTGCTACCCAAATACTTGGGACCAGTAGGGTTCTGAATTTAGGATTTTTTTCAGATTTTGGAGGGGAGGGGAGCCAAGTCTAAACAAAAAATTCATTTATATTTTATATGTACTGCGCTTATACACACAGCCTGAAGGAAATTTTTTATTTAATTTTTTTTAAACAATTTTGTGCATGTAACAAAATTTCATGGTGGGGAATTTTCTACTTGGGGCATCACATAGGTGCTCAAAAGTTTCAGACTTTGGATCATTTCAAATTTAAAATCTTTGGATTAGGAATGCTCAATTTGTATTAATTATATTCACCAATTTATTCAATCTGTATGTTTCAGTTTCCAAATTTTCTACGAGAGAGGATTTGAATGGCCAAACTTGAATGCCATGCTCATTCTTAGTCTAATTACTGAGGGGATTGGTCAGATCTTTTCAGAGTTTTTGGCAGGAAAAGTCCTTAAGAAGTGAGTGTGGACAAGAGGAAATGATGGACAAATACAGCATAAGAATTTTCAAAACATACCATGGAAATTTGTCTTTGGGAAAAAGGAGATTCTTTAGATTGCTGTGAGAACATTTAAAATAAAAATAATGAAATGAGTTTCAATGTTTGTGCCCAGTACAGCTTCATTTTGTATCGCTAAAATACATCTTTATCTCTGAATCTGCTAGCTGCTCCCAAAAAAATTATCTCTAGAGGATGATCTTATGAGCCCTGACCTTGAAGATACTGTATTAGAAGCCAAACAATGAGGATAAATCCTTTGAACATTTCTTGTTTCTTCTCCTGGTAGTTTCATTTGTAATGACTATTGCCCTAAATTAAAGTGAGGTCAGAGAGAGTAGAAACTCTGGGGAAAAGACTGGGAAAGCTGAGGATATTTTTGAAGCTTAAGAAGAGAAAAGTAAAAAAGTTGCTTTCTTCAAAACAACACATAAATTTGCTGAAGAATTAACTTTGGAAAGTATTCATAATCTTACATCTTAACGATCAAGAAAGAAAGATTTCTAGAAGTGAATATAAATTGCATGTTTTAAAATGGTCTAATTTTTATTTAGTTTTTAAAATTGGCAATTTAATACCAAGATCTTTCTTCAGTCGTACCCCAAATATCTCACCTACACTAGACATGTTTATAGTTCTTGTCGGCCCATCATGGTCCCAGTAAAGCGATCTGTCCCTGAGAGAGTGAAAGGCAGGGTACATAGTGTATGAGAGCTTGTAGTTGACTGCCACGTTTTCTGCCAGGTGACTCTTCTTTGCCATTCTTGATGGTTGGACCAGAAGAGACAGCACAGCCCAAGGCTAGCCACAGCTTCTGACCCCATGTTCAAAACATGTGTGGAGTCAATGAGATTCCTTTCCCCAAGGATGTGAACTAATAAATGCCAAGAGAAGAAATCCGGGAAGTACTGTTAATGGCAAAAGCTGGACATCATGACATAAGAGGGACTTGTTTTCCATTGTACTCTCCAAAAACCGAAGAGCAAAGAAAAATCTGAATCAACAGATGGAAGTCCACCTGTAGAAAGAGAAAAGCAGCAACACATTAGCAATCAAGCTCTTCTGAGAGACGGACAGCTCCTGGGGCCCTGGAGCTCCCCGGTACCTTTTTTAATCTAGGTGGAGACTTGTGGCAAACTTCCCTTCTCTAGAAGTATTGTGAGGGGCTCTCCGCTTCTTGTCAACCGAAGGACCTAACTTCAATACCGTCCTGTCCCAGGTTTATGATAAAAGGCCAAGAGCTGCCAACTTGCATTACATAATGGAAGTTGATCCTTTGCCATTGATCTTTCCAATAATGAAATCTGAGCAAATTTGGAGTTAGTGGAAATACAAAACATTTGCACATTGGCATACTTTCCTGGAGTGACAAGTTTTTGTCCCTGCCTCACCCATGCAGCTGAGGACACACATGGCAGCTGGCTAAGGACTCTGCCACAGAGGACACCCAGTCCACAGAGGGCTGGCGAGCCTGTGACTGCACCACTCCAGCCTCTGCAGAGAAGGGCGCTCTAGTGTGCTCAGGGGAGGACGGGGCACCTCGCCCGCCTTAAGAGCTTGAAGCTCTCACTGGAGGGTAGCGCGGCGTAGACCAGGAGTCCCCCTCACAGTGCCTGTGCTTTTCATCACTTTGAGGCAGGAGGTACATTAGCTGACTAGGTCCTTCCTACTAGGAGTATTATGACAAAAACTGCTGGTCGTGATAGACAAGAGGACCACAGTATATTGTTAAAAGGCCGGCAGTATGGGACCAGATATTTTGGGTTTACTGCCCAGCTCTACCACTTACTAGCTGAGAAAGCTCTAACCTTGAACAAAGCCCTTAGACTCTACCTCAGTGTCTTCACCTCTAACGGCGAGGATGACAACCGTCTCCACCCCATTCAGTTGTGAGGATTAAGCACGGCTTCGTGTGAAGTCTGTACAATGGGGCCCAGCACAGACTAAGTGTTCCCATTGGTGTCCCTGGTGCTACTATTATTTTCTGTGCTTCAAGAATAAGGCAAGAGAGATGAAGGCTCGTGGAAGGCCATATGGTGATCAGCTGCAGGGTTAGAGCAATTTGAGTTCTGCTCCAGCTTTCCACTGGTTCGTTGCTAACTCTACACTAAAACCCAGCTTTGCACATCTTGTACCTCTTTCATGAAGTGGAACACTACCCACACTTTATCCTCAATTAAGTGGTAAGAAAACCAATGAATGGGAAGTGAAATTTTACACTGAAGGCAACGGCTTCTCTGATTTGTCTTTTTGGTGCATCACCATGTGGTGCTGGCTTTGTCTCTGTAATGCACAGGGCTAGAGTCCCTGGCCACTCTCCAGGCACGCCCTAGAAAGTCCCAGGAAAATAGTCCCGGGGCTCAACATTAGGGGCTGGCATATAGTAGACACCCACTGAGTCTTTATTTTATGTGAATAAATGTCAAATTTGCTCCTACTTCAAAAATCTTCCATAAAGCCTCTCTTCTTCAAACTCAAATTATTCCTCCTACACTTTGGTCCTCTCAGTGGGCTGAGCTTTTACCGTTCTTTTCTCATTTCAGTTAAGGCATCTTCTCTGGCCACGTTCTCCTTACCCATTTTTATCCCTTACATAGTACTAAATATAACTCCTTCTACACTTTAACATTCTGTTTACACTCCAACTTTCCTGCTCTGTCTCCACTGGAGTTATAGCTGGAGTAGGCAGTTTGGAAGTGTGTTCACAGCTCTATCCCGTCTTGTTTAAAAACTGCTCCCACACCAGCTGTTTGAACCTCAGGAACTCAACTTTGAACCCTCACTGATGGGAGGGGGAATAGTCACCTGACCCAAGTCAGACCAGTCAAACTCTTTCCTCCCAGAGTTTGGAATGGGATTCGAGAGGGCCCAAAGAGTTTTCATTAGTTGCAGGGGCTAAGATCACGTAACCTGGGGAACTACAAGGTGAGGTGGTCATTCTTTGTAAGGTAGGCAGAGAAACAGTCAAAAGTGCCTGAGAAGGGACAAAAGAAAAAAAAATTTTTTTTTTTTTTTTTGGCACTGGGAATCAAACTCACAACCTCACGCTTGCCAGGCAGATGCTGTGCCGCTGAGCTATATCCCCAGGAGAAAATTTTTAAAAGGAAAGAATTAAAGAGAATTTATGTATACAGTCAGTCTCAGAGGAAAACAGACAGAGATTAGCTTTCTTAGATGCTGGTCAGATTTTCTATTTTCTGGTTAAGTCCCTAAGGTGGCCCTTGTTTTCCAAAAACTACCTACATAGCAAATTGCTCATCTTTATTTAAGATAGGGTAAATGGGTTTCTTTGCAACCAAAGATCCTAAAGTAAAACTACAATAAACAGAAAGAGAATATGGTTTAGCTTATTTCATCTATTAATTGGTTATAAATATTCATAAGATAAAATGTAATATTCAACTTCCCATTTTTACATACTAATAGTTTTTTTTAATCTCATTAATAGTTATGCCAAAAAAGACCTTACAATATTAAAAAAAATTTTTTTTAAATCAAAGTAGGGCCGGTGAGATAGCTCAGCAGCATAAGCACCTGCCTGGCAAGCGCGAGGTCCTGAGTTCGACTCCCAGAACCCACATACAAAAAAAGGGCCAGTGATATCGCTCAGCGGCACAGGTGCCTGCTGGCGCACGAGGCCCCGAGTTAGACTCCCGGAACCCACACACACACACACAAAATCCAAGTAAATGAAAATCATGCTGAAATGGAAATACTGCTGAAGAAAAAGACTTCATTCTTTTTTTTTTTTTTGTGGGTACCGGGAGTCGAACTCTGGACCTCATGCTTGCCAGGCAGGTGCTTATGCTGCTGAGCCATCTCACCGGCCCAAAAAAGACTTCAGTAAGCAGAAAAAGTCACATTCACAGATTGCATAATTTAATACAGTACTGTTAAGCTGACAAGTCTTCCTAAATCGAACTACAGGTTCAACAGGATATCAATCAATATTTCAGCAGGATGTTTTATAAAAATTAACAAGTTGATGATAAAATTTATATGGAAATACAGAGGACCTAATGTAAATAAAGTGCTAATTGGAAGACTTAGCCTATCTGGTGTTAAGACTTACTATCATGCTACCTTAGTCAAGACAGCTCAGTACTGACAAAAAGACAAACAGACCAATGGAAACATGGTCCAGAAGTGAACTCATGCACATAGGGGTAATTCATTCTTTGACAATGATGATAAGTAAATGGGAAAAGTCTTTTCAACAAAAGATTTCAGATCAACTGGAACCCATGCCTCACACCATGAAAAAAAAATAACTGGAAATGGATCATAGATATAAATGTGAAATTAAAATTATAAAACTTCCACAAGAAAACCAAGCACAAAATATTTGCAACCTTTAGATATACAAACGTTTCTTAGAACACAAGAAGCTAACCCATGAAAGAAAACACTGATAAATTAGATTTCATCAAAATTAACAGCTTTTTTTTTGGAAAAATGTATTATGAGAAAACAAAAATGCAAGTCATACATGAGGAAAAATATCTGCTAAACGTACTAGACAAAGGACTTGTATTTAGAATATAAAAGAATTCTTACAACTCAATAACAAAAAGACATCAAGAAAATGTAGAAGATCTGAAAAGCTACTTCTCCAAAGAAGATATAGAATGAAAAAAATGCTCCGTTTCACTAGTTATTAGAAAAAAATGCTTACTGAAACTAACACACCCATCAGGATGCATAAAAAAATTAAAAACCTGCACATATTGAGTGTTGGTGGGGATGTGGAACAGCTGGATCATTCAATCACTGCAGATAAGAATTCCACAGGTCTAAATGTACCATGTACATGATGCAACCATTCTACTCCTGGGTATTTACCCAAAAGAGATAAACACATATGATCACATAAACACCTATATACACACATTTGTACATCAATGTTCGTAAGTTCATAGCAGTTGTAGTTGAAGCAGCCAAAAAGAAGACAACAAAACCATCCAACCTGTAAACAATCCAAATATCCACCAACAGTTGAATGAATAGATAAATGATGGTGTATCTGTACAAAAGGGAACTACAAATACTAAAAGGGAATAAATAATCGATACACATAACAATATAGATGAATCTGAAAATCATTATGCTGGGTGAAAAAATCCAGGCAGAAAGGAGTACATACTGCTTGATTCCATTTATGTAACAATCTTATAAACGAAAACTAACATTTTGCGACATTAACCATACCAACATATGTCTGGGGATGAGAAGAAAGAAGAGAAAAAGAAAATTTTATGGGTGAGGAAATGTTTCTCTTGATTCCCTGTTGTGGTGACAGTTTCATCGGCGTGTGTATGTCAAAATGATCACTGCCTGCTTTTTGACTATATGCAATTTAGTTTACTTTAATTGTATCTCAGTAAAGTTTTCTGAAGAACTGTATGGGCTTCATATACATTTTATTTGGGTTCAATCCATGCCCCAAAAGACATAGCCATATTCTTTTTCAGATAGACTCTTTTCAGCCCTCAGGATTTAGAGAAGTCTTTTGCCATGTTGTGCTCTGGGTGTGAAATGTCCCCAAGGCTCGTGTGTTGAGGCTCGGTCCCCCATTGTTGGTCTCTCAACAATGTGAAGAGGTAGAACATTTGGGAGATGACTGGATCAGGAGGGCTCTGAATCATGAGTGGACTAATTTGTTGATGAACTCATCATTTGACGGCACTACTGAACAGTAGTGAAAATCTGGGTGGTGGGACCTCCCTCAAGGAAGCAGGTTGAAGGGACATGACTGTGCAGAACTCTATTGCTCTCTCTCGCTCTCACTCTCTCGCTCTTTCTCTCTCTACTGCCTGGCTGCCCTGATGTGAGCAACCTCCTCTGCCGCACACTCCTGTCGCCATGATGTTTCTGCCTCAGCATAGGCCCATAGGGATGGATCTGGCCAACCACAGACTGGAACCAGGAGCCAGAATAAGCCTTTCTTCCTTGAAGTTGTCCTCCCTGTATTTTGTCACAGTGTTGAAAAGCCGACTAACAGTCAAGCTGAGAGGTTTCAGGGAGCACCACCTTAAATCCTCCGGAATCTTAAAGGATTCAGTCTGTTAATTTGACTTTTACTCTAACTTCACACTTGGAGAACTCTTTGCTGACTGGAAAGTCTGAAGATGAGGAATCTTCATTTTCTAACCTAGCAAGTCCAGGTTCCCTTAGACTTTCTTTAAATTTTGCTTATTAATTGAATAATATAAATGGAATAAGCCTTCTTTAGTTTTCCTTTCTTCCTGTAACTAATCATTTGCACCTACAATAAGCCCATTGCCACTTTCGATATTCAGCCTGGAAACATACTTGGCCATATGCATATTTTTTTAATCTTTCAAGTTACCTTGGGAAACAGTTTTTACAAAGCGTTTCTGCCATTATATGAGGCTGTTTATTCTTTTTCCATATTCCCAAAGCAGTTTCTTCACTAATCCAGCCTCCATTAACAACCTCCTCCGTCCATCCTAGCCATCTACTTCCTAGTGCCAGAGTCAAAGCCACAGGTTTCAGATGTTTATTTTGACAGTACCCCATGTAGAGATACCAGTATGCCCCACCTCTAGCACCTCATCCTTCAACTTGCATCTTTATCTCTCACCAACTTGGAAAGCCTCTGCCTTGTGAACACACCCAGTGGTTCTCTTGAGGCTGAGACATGCTGAGGAAAGAGTTCACAGTGGGAGAGAGGTGCCCAGCTGTGGAGCTCTTCCAGACACCCTCGCTGAGTCCATGAACAGATAGCGGAGGCATCGGGATTGTCCAGACTCTAGCTGACCAGGGTCTGGCAGCAAATCCACGAGGGAGGCAGCCGCAAGGACTGGAGCAAAAGAACAACCTGCTGAGCTTAAAGGACTGAGGAACCAATAAATGGTTTTTGTTTTAAGCCACTATATTTTGGAGTGTTGCAGCAGTAGATATGATACAATCATTAGCTTCAAAGGTTGCTTAATGAAATGAACTGGGTATAAAAAGGTTTAGAGCATATTTCAACTTAATAGCCATATGATTTTATTATAGAAAGATTATTGCAAGAAATTTCTCTGTTGAAGATGATGTGTACAGTAACGTCTTGGTTCACGAAGGTTTCTGTTTGCAAATAGTTCGGTTCAGAAACAGAAATGTTCGGCAAAATTTTGCTTCCATTTGCAAACTCCACATTGGGTGCAAACACAACCACAGCCATCTTTCCCATGGAAAGATAAATACAGCCATCTTCCCCCAAATCGTAAAACAAATTAAGTCGGTGAACCAACGTACCACTGTAGTACAAAACATGGCAAGTCTGTGATAAATGCAAAAAGACTATGAGTTTCAAACTGTCTTGAAAAGGAGAGAAAGAGGCCAAGGGATTTGATTTTCTAAATTGGTTGGGGTTTTTTTGTTTGTTTGTTTTGGTCTGGACATAGGAGGAAGCTAATAAAATGCTTAACATTTAATAAAATCTTCATCATTTCACTGAATAAATAAATTTGGTTCTTTTCTCTCCTAAGTGGCTATCTCTTTGGTGTTGGGGCTCGGCTGAGAGTCTTTCCTTCTCTGGTATCTATTTGTGGCTTGGTGTTGGTCAACAGCAGATCGTTCTGGCATGCTGACTTTAGCCAGGCACAACATCAGAGCCAAACACAACAAGAGGGAAAAGTCCCCTGGGACACAGTAACTGAGCAGTGAGCAAGCAAAGAGAAAGCTGAAGAGGAAACTAAACTTTACCAGACAAGTGGATGTCTTATGAACTAACAGTTTTGACTTTGTGGATCTTAAATTAATTCCCCATTATTGTGGTTAAACTGCAAACTTGGTTTAAGGACCTTCAAAAGGAAGGAAAAGCATCACTTTGTCTTATTATTTACCTCAGGGGAGGCATTTGACCTGTTACCGTGAGCAGTAGGTGCTCATGCCTACTTTCACCGGTGACTGCTCACCATCTGAGCCGAGCTGTGGGTATCCGTGTGCCCTCGCTCTTCCCGTGTGCGCAGGCGCGTGCAGAGGGCGCTCAGGCACCCTTCTTTGGATGCTGATCTTGCAGCTAGGCACACGCGTCAGTTCACACGTGTGGCGATAATGGCTGAGTGTAAAAGATTATGGAAGAGTAAGAAAAAAACGAGTGCATCCAGCATAACTTCAGATCAAATGAACATTCATAAGCTAATTGAAGGTGATGAAATCAGCAGATCAAAATTTTAGACCTACCTTCCCAATACAAGCACTTCCTCATAATCACACTATTGTACAGCACTTTACAGTTCAGAAAGTATTCTCATTTGCGTTCATTTTTTATTTTGATACTGAGGTTCCAGTTGCCAAAACTGCAACATTTCAAAACTACGGTAGCAGGAAAGCTACAGATCGTGTGGACCATGGCAGAGTGGGGAATGAAATTACCTTCAAAATGTGAGCCCCTGAGACTCCCGGAAAACGGCTGTCTTACTTGCAGTTGTACCACTTGCCGTGTCCATCACTGTAGCCTCAACATAATAGACACTAAATATCAGCCCAACCAGCCTATTACTGCGTGGCTGGACATGGCAGGTCCAGGAAGCTTTCAACACGAACTCTGCGTGTGTTACGCTTAGTGTTTCCATACACACGCTCCAGCAATACTGTTCCTATGGCTTTATTAAAGAAGGGCAATATTATACACATTTTAAAACTTGGCTGTAAGGGCCGGGGACATAGCTCAGCGGCACAGGTGCCTTGCCAGGCAAGAGCAAGGTACTGAGTTAGATTCCCGGTACCAAAAAAACAAAAAACAAAACAAAACAAAAAACTTGGCTGTATACAAATTACCATCACATTCATTATCTTACTGATTTTCTCTAGACCTAGAGAGACAGAAGCAAGACTTACTTTTCTGCTTCACAGAAGGGAAAACTGAGGCATAAAAAGATTAGGGATGTGGATCTGAAGTTCCGATTCCTAAGCCAAGCCTCTCTCCACAATGTCAGGATGCTTTTCTCACGCTTTAATGTAACCTCTTTCCTTGCATCGCGGTCTCTGTGGTGAATGGGGGTAGGGAGCCCTCTTCTAGTGCGGTACAGTACGACATTGTTATGAGGTCATTTCCTTGTTTGTGGTACTTCTGGCCTTAGGCTAAGAATGTAAAAATGAATTCTTTTATTAAAAGTCATGTCTTATGTAGCTTCTAATATGTGTACCTTGATTTTGACAAAGTATTTTATGATCTCTTATGATATCTATGAGGGTAAAATTGTTAGATGATTTTTTATCATTTCGACAATTATGCTCAATTCTCCAGTGATTTACAATATCAAAGACAAACCAAGTTTTCACATTACTACACTGAAGGCTCTCTCTGGGTGGTCCCACTCCTACCTACTTCTCTAACTCTATCCTATACCCCTTTCCTCTCGTTCAATCATCTCTACAACATGGGTTTCTTTCTGTTTCGCATTTCAGCCGCAGGACATTTGCATTTGTTGTGCCTTCTGCATGGAATATGGTCTGTCTCTCCTAGCCTGCACGGGTGACTTTGTCATTCGGTCTTCTGATCAACGACTTCCTTGAAGAGGTCTTCCCTGGTCTCCTTGATGAGTGAACAAAGCTCGGCGCGTAACAGTGTGCATGGTGTGCTTCTATTTCTGTACATTTTCTTAAATATACATGCACAGAGAATATTGTTGGAAAAATGACTAACAAACAATGGTGGCTTCCACTAGGGAGGAGAACTACAGGATGAAAGTGAGATTAGATCATTTTTACTCTTTGGATTACCTGAGTTGTATATCATATGTAGGTATTATCTACTAAAATCATTAAAACCTCCTTAAAAGAATGAGAAAAATGCAGTAGATTGTTTGAAACTAACATATTGGAAATAGAAGAGGAATATATATATTTAATACTTTACTTAGATCCTATAATTCAATTGCACAGGTCCTAGGGAGACAGATCCTGATTAAATGTAATTCATTGGATAAAAATCTAAGATTACACTGACCACAGGTTCCAGATGACCTGACCATCTGACTGGGTTGAATGCAGCTACCAATAGCAGCAGAATACACTTTCTCCTCAAGTGTACACAGAACATTCTCCAGGCCAAAGCTCATGTTAAGTCATAAATCATAACAAACTTAAGAAGACTGAACTACCAAGTATCTTTCCCAACCACAACAAGGTGAAACTAGAAAGAAAAATAGAAAATGCACAGATAAGTGTGTATTACACAACCCGTGAGTCAAGAAGAAATCAAAAGGGAAATTAAATATTTTGAGACCAATAAAAGTGAAAACCCAACATATGGAACTTGATGCAGCAAAAGCAGTACTAGGAGGGAAGTGTATAACAATAAACACCTACATCTTAAACAAGCAGCCTGACTCTGTATCTCATGGAACTAGAAAAAGAAAGAACTAAGCCTAAAGTTAGCAGGAGGAAAGAAATAATAAAATTAGAGCAGAACTAAGTAAAGTAGAGGCTAGAAAAACAATAGAAAAACCAATGAAACTCAGAGATTTTTAAAATCAGAATTCTTTTAGCTGGAATAATTAGATTCAAATAAATAAAATCAGAAATGAAAGAAGAAACATGAAAATTGGTGCCACAGAAATAAAAAGGATTATAAGAGACGACTATGAATAGTTGTACATCGACAAATGGGATAACATAGAAACAGCCGAATTCCTAGCAACGTACAATTACCAAGAAGGAATCCTGAAGAAACAGAAAATCACAGCAGCCTTATAACTAGTAAGGAGATTAATTAAATCAGTTTGCTATGTGTGGTTCTGTTTAAGGTTTGCTCTGGGAACAGAGATAATTTTACAACTTTCTTTCTGATTTGGATAGCTTTTAATTCTCTTTTCTTGCCTAACTGCTCCAGAACTTCCAGTACCATCTTGAATAGAAGTGACATGGGTGGACATGTTCACCCTGTTACTGATCTTTGAGGAAAAGATTGCAGATCTTCACCGTGGACTGTAATGTTGGCTATGAGCTTCTCGTTTACAGCCTTTAATGTGTCACAGGTTCCTGTCTCACTAGGTGATCTCTCCCTCCTGCACATGCTCCTGCTGTCATCATAAGATCCTCACCAGGACTGAGCAGAAGGGGTCATACACTCAGACCTCCAAAGCTTTGAGGAAAGTAAACCTCTTTTCTTTACAAAGGACGCAGCCTCAGATATTTTGTTCTAGCAACTGGAAACAGACAAATGCATCATGCATACATAGCTAAGTTTTGACAAGGGTACCAAGAATACACAATGGGGAAAAGATAGTCTCCTCAATAAGTGAAGTTGGGAAAACTGGAACTCCACACACAAAGGAACAAAAGTAGACCCTTGGTTTATACCATTTACAAAAATCAACCTGAAACTAAAGACTTAAATATAAGACCTTCAACTGTAAAACTCTGAGAGTAAAACAAAGGAGGAAATCTTCATTGCATTTATCACGTCAGTGATTTCTTGGATATGATGTCAAAAGTGCATGCAATAAAACAATAATAGATAAGTGGCAATACATCAAACCGAAAGCTTCTGGGAAAAAGATTTGCAAACCATATGCTTAGTAAAGGATAAATATCCAAAATACACGAGGAACGCCTACAACTCAATAGCAAAACAAGGGGCCGGTGAGATGGCTCAGCGGCATAAGTGCCTGCCTGGCAAGCGCAAGGGCCCGAGTTCAACTCCCGGAACCCACATACGAAAAAGGGCTGGTGATATCGCTCAGCAGCACGGGCGCCTGCTGGCACGCGAGGTCCTGAGGTCGACCCCCGGTACCCACAAAAAAAAAAAAATAGCAAAACAACAAACCAAAAACCAAAACCAAAACCCAAAACAACCTGAAAATGGGCAAAGGTCTTGAAGAGATATTTCTACAAATTACCAACAGATGCATCAGAAGATGCTCAGTGTCTCTAGTCATTAGACCGATGCAACTCAAACTGCAATGAGACGTCACCTGCCCTCTGTTAGGATGGCCGTGAAAAACAAAGCAAAATAGATAATAAGTGTTAGTGAGGGTGTGGCAAAACTGACACCCCTGCACACTGCTAGCAGAAATGTGAAACAGTGCAGCTGCTGTGGAAAACAGGACATAGGCGCCTCAAAAAATGAAAACTGTAACTTCCACATGAACCAGCAATCCCCATTTTGGGTATTTATCCAAAAGAACTAAAAGCAAGATCTCAAAGAGATATTTGTATTCTCATGTTCATTGCAGCATTATTTACAATAGCCAACTAAATTTCCTTCAAAGATGAATGGATAATGAAAATGGAATACTATTCAGCCATAAAAAGATGGAAGTCCCGTCACCTACTACAACACAGTTGAATCTGGAGGCCATTGTGCTAAGTAAGACAAGCTAGTCAAGGAGGACACAAATTGCCTAATTCACTTAAGGCATCTAAAACAGTCAAACTCATCCATGTGGCAAGGAGTCAGAGGGAGAGAGCAAAGGGGAATGGCTGTTCGATGGGTGTCATGATTCGGTCGTACATGATAAAAAGTTCTGGAGATTCGGAATACTGTGCTTGTAATGAACAAAACTATGTGTACACTTAAATGTCTGTTAGGAGCATAGCTCTCATGCTCTGTTTTTACCACAATTCAAAAAAGTGAACGCACTTCACAATAGTAAATACAAAAATGCAAATAAAAAATTACCACCTGTCAAATTAGTAAGGATTTGAAAATGCTGGTGAGAGCCCTGGGGCGGGCTCTCATTTTTCTGCTAGTTGCTATATAATTTGGCAGGCAAGGCCGTTTTTGAAAAACACTTTGGAAATACACATCAAAAGGTCTTTACCATGTTTATACCCTTTGAGGTGATGATTTTACTTGTAGAAATCTATTTTCATGAAATAATAACAAATGTAAATATATCTATTATTTTTAAGGGAAAAATAAAAAATCTTTCAAATGTTCCATAAGAAAGGAATGGTTAATAAATGTTGATATTAATCATCAAAAAATAAACCACTTATATAAGGTTTCTGTGACAAAACTACTCACAATACCAAGAGAAAAAGGCAGGATAACAAACAGTATAAGGGTGATTATACACATTATCACCACTCTATGAAAGAAAAATAAAAATAAAAAAGATGAAGGAAACACTTGTACACAAACATCTGTGATAAATAGTGTCATCTGCGGATAAAGGGATTATGGATGATTTAAAACAAAATATTTAAGAAACCTTTTTTTCATATTTTCCAAACTTTTGACAAATAACGCATTACTTTTTTGAACAGAAAACAAACAACAAAATGATATGGTCTAAAAATCAAATGTAATCTAATGTTCCTCCCTCAAATATATTATATCCTGATCAGTTGGTCTAAATATATATATTTTTCAAGGTATCGTCTTCTTTTTTAGTCTTTGCAAATATAAATATGTGAGGTAAAAATATAGAGTGACCAAAAATTAGACTCTTCATTCTAAAAATACGGGGAAATAATTGACTGAATTTATTTAAGGGATGGTTAAAAGAAACAAAGTTTTTTTTACTGCATCTTTTAATTTTAAAGTAAAAGAGGTAGACAAGTCAGGGAGAAAATTCAAGAGAAAGTGCGCATTATATTATTTGCATAGTAAACATATGGTTTCTGGTAGCCCAAGAAATAGCACCAAGTTTCCGGGCCATCTTCTTCAGGGGAGTGGGCTGGGGGACATACATGGCCTGGCCAGGAGGAAGGGCGCCAAAGGGTCTGTCCTGGCAGCAAGGACAGCCAAGCCCACTCTGGCTGTCACTGGATTAGCAGATGGCACAGCCAGATTGTTCCACTAGCCTGGAGCTATGAACTAAAACAATTACATTCAAGAGGATAAATTCATGCTACAATCAGATTCCTGATATTAGCTGGGATGCTGGGGCTGGGTCATGCCCTAATTGGTTAGGCTATGAGCAGGTAAATCTTACAAGGGATAGCTTATATTGTAGATGCAAGCTGGCTTCTTTAGGGTGACAGGGCACCAACTCTGAGAGTTGACTGCCACCATCCCATCCTGACTATTTGATCCCATATGAGAAGTATTCTTTTATCTTTATGCGTTTCCTTGAAATCAGATAAAGCAAATCTGGGGACCTTGGGTACCATTTTGAAAACAGACATGGTTTGGTGGACCCACTAGCTGTTTATAGAAAAAAAGAAAAAAAGCTCGAATGAGTTGGTGACAGTTCAAAATTGGGAATTTTGGCATAACCAGGATGAGGGGCTTTTAAAAAAGATTCAGTGTAGCAGAGTGAGCTGTCACTGTCACATGGCAACAATCAGCTAGAGATCAATGGCTAATACCCCAGTTAGATGGCACAAGCCCCCAAGTCCACAGTCGTCACTCAGTCCACCTGCTCATCGGCATTTCCATACCTGGTGCCTGTGCATATTCCTGACGCTGATCAATACAATTGCTCTTACCGGTGGGAAGCTTTCCGGTTCACAGTGATTGACGGAACTAATCTACTGACAAGCCCAGAGCTGCCTAGGATCAAAAGTGTCCATTACTACAAAACCCATCAAAGCAACTCCGATAAAGACAGAACCAAGGAAGCACCACGAACATGCTCAAAGACACTCTGGGAGCTCTGTAGAAAGAAGCCCCTTGGGAAGTCCTGGGTGCCCTGGACAGCCAGCTTTCCAGGAAGACTGGGACATCCCCGGGGAAAAGCTCAGTCTACTGTTTGGCACTTTGTAGGAGGTTAATAAATATTTGTTTCCATCTCCCTAGCCACAGATGCAGAGCACAGCAAGGAAGAAATGGAGCCAGAACAGTGTAATGCAACGCTCAAAAGTGCAGCGCGCCAAGAGAGAAGGAAACGGTCATGTTAGCCTGGAGAGACTGGCAGCAGTATAGAGCTTGGGAAGTGAGGACAGCGACAAGAGCAGCGGGTGACTTGATATCCGGACTGCAGGATCTGCAGCATGATTCGGAGCGGTCTCTGAGAGGCACCCATCTGTATGGTGACAATGACACGAACCAATCACACCAACGCTGGCATAAGGAGAAAACCCTTCAGTGAAGCTGGTTAAAACTAGAACACACTTTTTATAACAAAACTGTAGAGACTACGTAAAATATGCAGAAACTATGTAAAATATTCAGTTGAAGTAAAGAATTCCTAAGATTGGCTGAAATAAGTTTAATAAAATGTATTTTTGGCTCAGCAATGGCGTAGCTTCAGTTACTGTGGAATAATTTAGTTCTAAAGCTGCAATTAAAAAAAAATCAGTCACTAACTGAAGTAAAATGACCAGGAACATGGGTGTCAGTACAGTAATAACCGGCCAGAGGAAGGGTCCTCGCACACAATGTGAGGTTTGCAGATGCAATTATTTATTTTCTAGCCTTTTACTTAGGGTCACAGCCAATCAGTCGCTGCTTACAGATAGGGTAGCTTTTGCAGTATTTATTTCTTTAAATATTTAACAGTCTCGACAGGCAGTAACCATCAATAATGTGTAGAGTTTTTAACACGTTATAGGCGTTTAACAATGTTAAACAATCGCGTGTGATGGAAAACAGGAATAGTCTGCAAATTTTTAAAAGCTACAGTCGTAACCATGTTTTAAAAAGTAGACAAAGCGAACCGTGGACTGCTCAGCCACGGTAGGAAAGGCACACTCGTGCTCCCTAAAGAGCCCTCCCAGGTAATTTCCTCCTAAATTCCTCGGGGACTGAGGGGGGCGCGGGAGGGGCCGGCGCCGGGATCCGCACCCGCCGCCCGCCGCCCTGCCGGGGACGCGGAGCGCGAGGCTGCGCAGCCCCGCCGGCCCAGCTCCAGGGTGCACCCGGGCCGCTCCGACGCCGCCGCCTTCGCTCCGGGGCGGGGGCCGGCGCGGGCGACTCTCCCGGGCGGCGCGGCGGAGACCCCGCGTTCCAACTTTCCAGAAGGAAGCGCGGAGAAAAACAGAGCGGCGCCTTTAAGGGCGCCCGCGCCTCGCCCCGTGTTTACATAACACGCGCGGGGGCGGGGCCGGCGCCCCTCCCCTCCCCCTCCCCGCCCGCGGCGCGGCCCGGCGTCCGCGTCCCGCGTCCCCTCGCCCGGCTCGCCCGGGCGGCCGCGCGCAGCCACGGCCGAGCAGCCCCGGGACTGGCCGCCCCGCGCGCCCCTGGCCGCCGTGCCCGTGCCCGGCGCGCTGCCCCCGTTCCCGGGATGGGAAGGTAGCGGCGGCGCGGGCTCGGCGGGGAGCGCGGCGGCGGCGGCCGAGCGGGGCTCCATGTTCGCGCCCGGCCCGGAGGAGCCCTGCGCCCCCGGCAAAGAGCCGGTCAAGTACGGGGAGCTGGTGGTGCTGGGGTGAGTGCGGGCCGCGGGCCGCTCGGACCCGGCCTCCGGGGGGCGGGGGCGGCGGGGCGCGGGCCGCGTGGGGGTCGGGGCGCCGTCTCCCACGGCGGCCACTGCCCGGAGCGGCCGCGTCCCGAGCTCCCGGGCCTCCCGCACCCGGGGCCGCGACCCTGACCCCCTCCTCCGGACCTCCCCCTCCCGGGTCCCGACCCCCGATCTTCCAGGTCTCCCCGACACCCCGGGTCCCCCTTCCCACCCGCGGACCCCGCTCCCACGCCCGCCTCGAGCCCGGGTTGATCCACACCAGGATCCACACTCGCCGAAGGGCGCAGTTGGACCTCACCCACTTCCAGCCCCGCGTGACAGCCCATTGTTCCCTAATAACCCGGGGGAGCTCCGGGGGCTACGGGTGCAGGGGTGCAGGAATCCGGGGAGCGGCGGTTCGGGCTTGGGCCGGTTCTGTCGCTCGCGGTGCCGCCCGCACGGGTCCCGCCTTGGGCCCGGCGGGCTCGGGCCGTGGGTGCCCGTGGGTGGGCTCGACGCGTCCGCGGGCCCGGGCGGCGAACTTGGGAAGAGGCGATCTGAGGGCCCACTGAGTGCCCGCTTAGAACCGGGTGGAAGAGTTTCTCAGGGAAGCTGGTGGAACCGCACTTTGTTTCCTGGTCGTGTTGCTGGAGGAATAGGAGTCAAGGGTCTGCAGATGAGCGGCTTTCTCCTCTGCGTGGGAACTGCAGGGAAAGACCATGTCCGTGTTCTCTGGGAAGAGGGGCATGGCAGGGAGGAAAGCCAGGGTTCAGTCAGTCTTATGTAACTGCAGCCCAGCCTCATTTTGTGGAGTTTGGTTTTGTTTGTGTGGCCAGCTTCAAAGCGCGTTTTAACGCGGTGAACTTGACACGCAAGATGAACTTGTGCCAGAACTTTATTTCATGATTTCCTTTTGAGGCAGTCGTGTTGAGTTGTTTGTGCAGGGCATTCCAAAGTCGGAGAAGGACTTAGCCCTGCTCTGTCCTGGTGTTCTAAGCTGTGTCAATAGATTGCTGGTGGCACGTGCCTGCCCTCTGCTAATGCTTTTCCAGGAGACGCCAAGGATGATAGATTGCCACCTACTATGTGCCAGCTCGATTTGGGTACTGAGGAGTCAACAGCGAACCAGGACCTTTGGTTTGTGGAGTGGCAGACATAAACAGAAAGAAACCCATAGGTAAATGAATAATAAATGCAATATCAGGTACTGCCAAGCTCTCAAACAACGGAAGTTGGTTAACGTGGACAAAGAGTGCTGTAGGTGTGGGGATCGCTTTCTTCAGGTAGGTCAGGGCTGGTCTCTTAGGAAGTAAAATGTGAATAGAATGCACTGGTCTGGCTTTTGAATACTTGAATTGTGATCTTTTTTTTGAGAGTAGATTGCTGACTTTTCGGCAATATTGGACACGTTTGAAGAGTGCAGGTGAAAGAGTGACTAGGGGGGTAAATCCTAGAGGCCCTACTGGGATCATATGGCAGCCTTCAACTGGAGACAGTGCCTTCTCTCTTAAAGCAACAATAACATTCGAACAGAACTTACTGTCAACTTTGCTGTCTGACCCGAGGACATAAATAGTAGTAAGTAGATGCTGTGCAGAAGATTGTCTTCCTAAAACATTTTTCCTTGAGGTCAAAAAATGCCCAGTGTTGATTTTGATAGGATCTTTTTTGCTTACTTGTAAAATACATGGTCTGTTTGTTTTCACTGCTGTATGACTATCTTTTTTGCTGTCTTCTGAGTTTCATAGTAAAATGTTATTAGGAAATGCTGCAGAGCAGACTGAAAAGTTGATAGATGTTTATATCCATGCATAAATGTTTCTGCAGCTTTTCATGTGTTGCATGAATATTAAGAGACTGGCTCATGGTTAGGACTTTAGTGGGGTCATCACTTTCTGACAGATTATAATTATTTCTTAATTCCAGCCAGTTAGTGTATCATAGCCACAAGTCTTGATTGTGCCCCTTAATAATTGACGGTAAAGAAATAAATAGACCAGTCTAATCATTAGGTCTTGATTTTAATTTTAAATGTGCTTTTAATTTTAAGTTTAATAACATTTTAAAATTGGGAACGTGGCTCAGGATTTGAGAGGCAATTCAGCGGAGTCAGAAGAAGGTGCGTTTGCAGTTGAAGGACCTGGTTCATGTCCTGCCTCGTTGACGGGCTTTGTGATTTTGGTTCAGTTCTTTCTTTAGCAGTAACAAAATACAATTGGATTAGGTAGTCATCAAGAACCCTTGGCCTACACTCTTAATTGTGTTCATTAGCTCAGATGTGGGAAATGTATAGTTAAATTAGATTCTAAGTAGCTTGACATCTGTTGATTGTGATGGTGCTAGAATTCAAATGTGCTTGCGTCTGGTGTCTCAATGGCAGAAAAGACCAATGCTCTGGTTGGTTCTTAGGGAGTAGCTGCACACTGAACAGGCTTTAAACAATTGTAATGACTCACTGGTGTTAGGTTGTACATGAGAATATTCCAATTGGGTAAAGCTTGCTGTTCTGTGTTTCAGAAAGGCAGTGATAGACTGAAATAACTACCATGAGGAGATGATGTGATGTAGAGTTGAGGACTGGACGGGCTTAGGGCCTAGGTCATATTTTATTTTATTTTACTGAGGAAGAGGGACAGGACTCCTAGGAGGAGGAGATTTGTGTCCAATTGCCCCAGGGCTGAGCTGGGTCCCTGTGCACCCTGTCGCCAGGGAGGCTGAACCCTGCAGCGCTGCCCATGCCCCCTCCAGCGCCCTCTGCAGTCTATGTCAAACCCGCAGCTCTCCTGCTGGACTGAAGGAAGCCCTTCCTGGGTTTTGAAAAACAATGCTTGCTCCCTTAGTTCTTGCCTCGCAGTTGAGTGGGCAGCGCATTTTACTTTTCATTCAGTGCCTCACAAGATGTATTTTTATTGGCTCTGTCAACCAAGGGCCTTTAAACTAGGGCCTACAGGTGGAACTCAGGGAATCCACATACCTGGGTGGGAAAAAGTAGTTCTTCATTTTCACACTACTCCAACCGAAATTTAGTTTGTTTTATTCAGTTAAGTGAAGGAAACAAGAAGACCCTGCTGGAGCTGTCACGGGATGCTTTAATACAGAAGCACATGCAGGATTAGTCGCTATTTGGCGCTCGTTTGATAACTACATACATCTTGGTTGCTGGTGACCCTTTGTGGTTTATATACTGGAAACAATTCCCTGATTGGGTTCAGGGGGCCTCATCAGACCAGCAGAGGGGTCCTCGGCACAAAGAGCCTGAGAGCCTCTGGGAATGAAGGTTTCCAGATGTGACCGGAAGACGCAGACTCTTCCTGGAAACCGATAGAGTGCGCAGAAGGGGCAGGCACCTGCCTTGCTGTCCTTGGAGACTGCAGCCGCCCTGTCCGGCAGGACAGAGAGGACTGTCGCTTGAGGAGCGTATGGTCTTTATTTCTTCATTTTTTTTTTTTTTTTTTTGTTTTTTTGTTTTTTTTTTTTTTTTGGTTACCGGGGGGTCGACCTCAGGACCTCGCGCGCCAGCAGGCGCCCGTGCCGCTGAGCGATATCACCGGCCCCTTTTTCGTATGTGGGATCCGGGAGTCGAACTCGGGCCCTTGCGCTTGGCAGGCAGGCGCTTAAGCCGCTGAGCCATCTCACCGGCCCTATTTCTTCATTTTTAAAGCAGCTTCCAGTGCTCTGTGCTTCTTCTGTTGTGCCCTTAGAATTTTGGCTTCATTGCTCTTCCCTTTGGTTGTAATAATGAACCTTAAAGTACACCCCGATATGTTGCCTTTTCTCATGCTCCACTCTAACTTGGGCCCAAATATGTCAAACACTGGTATCGTCTGTAGACTAAAAGATCTTTGAATTCTTTTAAAAGCATAAGACCGAATCCTTGCCGTCCTCTGTACGTGGGGCGAGGAGCTCAGATGCGATCCTGTGGACGGAGTGGCTGGTTTGCAGGCTATTAAGAGTTCTGATGTTACTGGCTGTGGGTTGCTATATTTTCCTTTTCTAACTTTAGCCTTGTTTGGAGTGTGTGGCCATCGCTGTGGCTTTATGGCTTCTGGCTGTCTGGCTTTCTCAGATTTATTTGTTTCTCTCTTCAACATACCAAGACTGAAACCTTTATTAGGACTTCTCGTTTTTGGATGTATTTCATCATGTGATTGGTATTTAGGGACGCCTTATATAAACAAGAATATAAAACTGGCAAGCATATTTTATCCAAAAGATAAAATAGACACAAATGACCAAAACAAAATAAGACATAGCAGTTGCTATATTTGGGGGGCTGATGTGGTCTCATTCAGGGTGGCCGAGGGGCCTCCCTGAAGCTGTAGGATGGCTTTTGAAAGGAGACAGTAACTACCGGTGGGCCTCCCTGGTATGGGGAGAAGCAACTGTGACACGGAATTTCTAATGTTTTGATTTAAATAAACATTTCTCCTGGGATGCGCAAACATATACTTTATAAAAAGAGGTGTTGGGCCGGTGAGATGGCTCAGCAGCGTAAGCACCTGCCTTGCAAGCGCGAGGGCCCGAGTTCGACTCCCGGAACCCACATACGAAAAAGGGGCCAGTGATATCGCTCAGTGGCACGGGTGCCTGTTGGCGCGCGAGGTCCTGAGGTCGTCCCCCTGGTACCCACAAAAAAAAAAAAAAAAGGTGTGGAGTGATTCAGTTACTAATTCTTCCTGAACTTACTGTCACCTTCATGTTCTGGAAAATAAAATAGTAAGAGCAGAAAGTCTTTCTTAGCTTTGTCTAAATCAGCGGTTCTCACCCACTGTCTCTGCCACCTCGTGTGTAATCATCAGTCTTGAGGTCCATGTCCAGTAATTTATGGCAAGCAATAAAGGGTGGATCTTTCAAATGAGTCACTGATGTCCCTTTAATAATGCCATTTTTCTCGCACACGCACTCTGATTTGTTGTCTTCAGTGGGAGAGAAGGGAGTGGAGCCACGCATCAGGAAAGCCAGGAGTTTATTCATTCAGCAAGTATTTATTGGGTGTCTAGTCTTCCAAGCTTGGATGGGGCAGACAGCTTCCCTGCACTGGCCAATTGCTAGACACAGTTGTGCCTCGGTTCATGAACTTAGTTCTTTCCACGGTTCTTGCAACCAGAATTGTGGAATGAATTCTGCAACCAGAATCGTGGAAAGGATTAAATTCGTAGACTGAGTTACCACTATTTTCTTGTCACAGGCCTTTAGTAAACAACCGCTGCTGATACACAGCTCATTATGCCCAAGACTGAGTATCTGCTGATACTTGTGGGGTGGGTTGGGATGCTTGGCATTGAGGGATGCACAAAGACAGACACTGCCCCTTCCCCCGCGGAGCTGGTTGGGGAGAGTGGAAGACTACAGTACTGGTGGCAGGGTTACCTCAGCCCTGCCGAGCTCTGGAGGGGGCAGCCTAGATGCAAGCAAGGGCAAGAGCACCCTAGGAAGGGGATATAAAGGATGCTAAGCCTGGAGGTGATTGCTGCAGGGGCTCCACTGAGGACCAGGGACAGTCCCTGGTGGCTGGGGAAGAGCAGAGCAGCTAAGCGGAGTCACGCAGAGCTGACAGTAAGGCAGTCCTGAAGGGCTTCTGAGTTACTGGAAGGGTTTTAGGCTTCACTGTAAGGATAGGGGAGGCTGCTGCACATTTTCAGAAGAGAGGGATGTGGAGAAAGCCCTCAGCCAAGAGGACACTGCAGAGGTGGGAAGGACACCAGTTCTCACTAAGGCAAAGAAGGGGAGCAACTGGGAGGGCACTTGGTGCCCTGGCCCTGGGAGCCCCACACTCTATGTGATCTGCCACACCTGGCTCTGAAGGCGCTGGCTGGGGATCAGCGTGGCCCCAGCCCTGGCCCTCGTAGTCTCTCAGGACAAAACCGCCTGCCCTGGCCGAGCTCACCTTTCAGCACCCTTTTAGAGGTGGCAAGCAGGTGCATGGGAAAAGGAGAACTTGAGTGCTGTGAGGAAAGGGCAGCAGGACAGAGGCAGGGAGTAAGGGGCAGGCAGGTGTTGGTGGGGGACTAGTGGGGCGAGGAGCTAGGGGAGGTAGTGAGGGCCCTTGAGATAGAAGAATCAGGAAAAGCTTTACTGAGAAAGCACTCTGTGTCCTTTGAGAGCACTCACCCTTTTTAGTTTTCTGTTTGTTTTAGGGCGGCTTTTTTTTTTTGCAATACTGGGGAGGGATTCCAGGGTCCCAGGCCTAATTACCCAGGCCCTGTACACTGAGCTAAGTACCCAGCCATCCTTTTGCAGGTTTTGTTTGTTTTCTGCTTAAACCACCCAGGGTGGGTTCTGCTCTTCCAGCCAAAAGCTTCAGAGTACTGCATTATTTAAGAAGGCAAAGTGTGTGGACAGTTTACCAAAGGGGAAATAGAAGTTGGAAACAAATACAAGGACGAATACTTAGTGTCCCTAGACACAAACACGCTCGTGGCCATTGGCGCTTACTATGTACCCAGGGTGGTGTGCATCCCACCAGTGTTCACTTGAACTTTGCCCTTGAGGGCAGGGACCTCAGCTCCATGCCCATGGATTATGGTGCACACTCTCTGGGGCACAAGTAGGTGCTCACTGAGTGGGGTGGACTTTAGGGACTCAACACAGAAGTGGTCAGGGTCAGTGGCCGTTTCCTAGTCTGCAGGAACCTTGCTTTGCAGCACAGCTGCAGTTCTGTAAACAGTCCTACTGGCCCGCAGGCCCGAGCGAGGGCTCCCTGTGATGGTGAACCACTTCCTGACGTCAGCTCTCTCAATCCCAACTTTTGTTTTTCTCCTTGTGAGTTTCGGAGCAGGCATCTTGTCACCTGCAGAAGGTTCTGCCTTGGAGGGAAGCGGGCCATCTGTGCTGATCCCACCAGCTGCACCTAGCAGCACTGCAAGGCTGCTGTGGTGTGGAGAGGCTGGGTCATTAATGGGTGTTGTGACGGCTGGGAATACTGCAGCACGCACGCCTCTCTGATGACAAAGCTGTTACATATGCATCAAGGGCGCTTTCAGCAGCAGGTTTCAGTCTTGGCTGAGGTTTTTTCCCCAGCTATCCACATAATGCTTCTCACTCTCACATGCTTAACTCTGCTCGTTCCATGTTTTTTGCTCATGCAGAATTTGTTTGTAGGGTAAGAAATCATTATTTCACGCTCTGGCTTCCATTCTGATTAGTACCAGTTTGACAGAATCCAGCCACAGCAGGCAATTCCGTGGTCAGCTTCTAGGCTGTTGGTAGGAAACCCATGGTGTTTACTGTTCCCATGCACCTCAGAGGAGCCTGGCCCCTCTCCTTCCCCATCCCTTCTGGCCTTCCCAGATTCTGTTCCCAGCTCCTCCTGATAATTACTAGAATTGTGATCAGAACTTTGATCAGTGTGAAGGTAGGTTTTCCTGGAGTGATCAGTTGATTACTTTAGGGTCCTTTCTGCAGAAGGACCCTGGACCATGGACACTAAGGAATGTGCTTTCGTAGCAGATCCCAGAAAAGGAGCAGACTCGATCCTTGCACTTTTTCAGATAGTTTCTCACATACTATACCTGAACTATTCCCGCACGATAAGCACTCACTCATTCGAGCCTTTAAACCATCCAGTGAAAGAATTGTAGTAAAAAGTTGTATTACTAAGGTGCCTGCCTAGTTTCCCCAGTTGGTCCTGCAGCTGGCTGGAGATGGGATGGGGAGCTCAGGTTTTGGACTTCCGCTCATTCTTCCTTTCCTGCAGTTGTGCACTGTGCCTCCCTTGAGTTGGACTCATTCCGTGATTGCTTTGATCAGTCCTGTGGCTTCTAGTGCTGCTGATGCGACGTTGGAGCCTTTTGTTTTTGAGTTCTACCTTCATTTGCTGGGCTGCTGTAACAGAACAGCACGGACGGGGGGCAGCACCAACAGAACCCTTTCTCTCTCCTTTCTGGAGGCTGGAAGTCTCAGATGGAGGTGTCAGCAGATTGCGTCCCCCAAGGCCTCTGTCCTGGGTTTACAGCTGAGCACCTTTACACCATACATACACACACAAACACACACACACGCCTCCCGTGTCTCCTCTTCTCCTACACTACCCGTCACGGGATTCAGGCTCCTCATTTAGCCAAGTTCCCATCTCCAGATACTGGCGCATTCTGAGTTTTCTGGGCGTTAGCACTTCAACATAATGAAGTTCAGACCATAAAGTCCTTTTAGAGGACAGCTGCCACATAGAAGTCCGACTGCTGTGTGCAGGAGAGTTTCTCTGGGGGCGAGAGATTATAAAAGGGAGGAAAAGGTCCCCAGCCCCCTGATGTCCCAGCCACCCCAACCTAGGCAGCAGGTGCAAGAGTGAAGCCATCTTAGGTCCTCGTGCCCATCAAGCTGCCCACCCAGGCCTCACCGAGCGGGGTGAGCTCTTCCCCCCTCTGTCTACCCAAAGGGCAGAGTCACTAGCAGGGGCTGGCAGTTGTTTTAAACCACTGCATTTTCGGGGGGTTTGTTAACATAGCAACAGACACTCGAGCGGCACAGAACCGCACTTGCAAGTGCTTTAGTCGTCAGGTCTGACAACTCTGGAGTTGAAACAGCTTCACTGACTTTTTGTTGTTTTTTGTTTCCTTCAGGTGATAATTTTAATAAGCATAATTTCAGGCTTTTGGGCGAGTTATTCCAAATGTTAATTACGTTATGGCTTGAAAATCTTAGCTAACAAAGCATTCGTGGAATAACTTCATTGTATGTAAGGCATCCGTGGGTTTCTTTGCAGCCATTAACCTCTGTGTGCAGTGCTGTCTCCTGGAATTCCACAGTGCAGCCCAGTGGAGCTGAGAACCGTGCTTCCTTCCGGGAGCCTCCCCCGTAAGCAGCTCTCACTGGGCGGGCTAAGTGCGTGACACAGATTTTCAGGCTTTTAGAGGTCGCCTGACGTGAAATAATAGAAGAGACAGAGATTCGCGTGGGGGAGGTGATCTGTACTGGCGTCCTGCAGGTCCGGGGCGCACAGCAGACCGGAAGAACGCAGTAACCCTGCAGTCCAGCGGTTAAATGAGAGGACGGGAGCTCATCTACAGCGGCCGCACCTGTCTGTGACTGTGGGCACTAGGAGTGCAGCCTGGTTCCTGAGATGCTTCGAGTGTCTCGTGCACACCGTGGAGGATGTGCCCTGTCAGGCCAGGAGCCAGCGGTGACGGAAGGATGCTCTTGGGTGGCGTGGTTCAGGGGGGCTGGGCGCTCTGCAACCCGCTCTGCACGGTACTTGGCCTAAGGGACCTGCAGGAGCCACCAGCTGCTCCTCCAATCCTCTTGTCTTGTCACTGGCTGAGATAAATGTGACTTCTAACATTTCCCCAAGTCCTTTTGAGGAATTTTAATATTTTCTGCTTTTTATCAGAGGGGCTGAAAAAGAAAAAACCCAAACTTTTGCATTTGAAATTGATCAACTAAGTGTTAAAGGAATAAAATTTATAATAGTGTGTTTCTTAAAAAGTTTGTAGCTTTTATAATTCTGTAGTTTTTAAAACTTAGGACTGTAGTAAGACTTTGGGGATTGTCTATAAAATTTCATGTGCTCCACATGGGTATGTTTAATGAAAAGTAGGACCATTGTGCACACAGGAATTGAGCATTAGCTAAACACACACGTGAAACATTACCCATCCACGTGTGATGCTGCTGTGGGCTGTTCGGTGGTGAGGATTTCAGTTAGAGGACCAGGAGTGCTGGAGCTCATGTCACATAAGGAAATGCAGAGTAAGACCTCAGGTGCAGTGCAGAGGAGTGGTGGTTCGGGGGAGCTGTGATTCTGGGACTACCGTGTGCCAGGTTCTGGTGGGTGTTTGTGTCATCAGTTCAGGAATTGAGTTTCATTTGGGTGGTGGGGCTGCAGCTTGGTGACTTGTCTAAGCACATGCTCCACGCTGGTGGCAGAGCCTTGCAGAAGGCAGGTCTGTCTGGGTATGCAACTCGCCTCCTTCCACCCGGGCACAGTCCTGCTGAGGAGGTTGCCAAGGGCTTCCCCAGCCAGGTGGCCTTTCAGCAGTTTTGAAGGGTGATCTGGAGTTTTACAGGAGGGTAGCAATAATGAGGGCACAGGAATGTGGTCAGAGGCTGAAGTGGTTGGGGCAGGAGATGGTAGGAAAATTCGGTCGGAGCTGCCATCGGCTGGTCAGCAGGTTTCATGCTACCTGTGGATAATGGCAGAGAGGTCCCCGCCCGCATGGAACTTGTGGTCTGTTGGTGGAGAAAGACAGCCAATTTAAACCTGGCAAGGTGCTGTGGGATTTTATGGGGGGCACTCGGGGGGGGGTAACACTTGTTTTTTGGGAGGGAACGATCCCACATAAACTGAGATGGAGAGGCCAGGCAGGCGTGTGCTGAGAGTGGGCAGGAGAGGGAGGTGCACCTCTAGGCCCCGAGTGGTAGGGCACTGGGAGACAGCAGTGTGTTTGGAAATCCAGGGACAGTGAGGGGGTGGGAGGGTGAGCCCTGGAAGAATGCAGACCGGAGGAGCCTCACTGATACCGTTGAACACACTCGTTCCAGGCGGGAGGCAGCCCTAGGGCTGGAGATGAGTCAAGTTATCCCCAGGACTGGATCTAACTGAGTTTCCTCTTTTGTAGGCCACTTCCCCCTCCCCGTCTCCCTTTCCCTGCCAAGGTATAGTCAAATCCCTGCTTGGTGTGGTGGTCTGGACTAAACCCCTGGGGTCAGTGTCATCATTTGGTCACCTAGTGGTTTGTTTTCAGAACTTGGACTGCAACCAGTGAATGTGGAGAGGTTGACCCCACAGGCCGAGCAGCAAGGGACCAGAGAAGTCTTTCCCTTCCTGCACCCGGCCACTGTGCCTTGAGCCTGGCCTCCCCTCGGGTCTCAGTGGTGTCATCCTGCGCACTGTCCGAAGGGAGTGGCCACGGGCCTCCTTTCTGTGTGTCGGGGGCAGCTGGGTGGCACCGTGTGGGTAACAGCAGGAAGACAGCTCTCTTCCAGGCTGTCCTTGCGGTCGAGGGGGGCTGGTCCCTGGGCTGCCAGTCTCCACAGCCTTGGCCATCTCTTGCTGAATGGTACTGTGGCCAGGTAGTTCCTTTAGGAATGTCTTGCCAATTAAGCATATTCTAGGTCCTTCTTGCCTTGAGCAAAGAATTGAAGGCGACAAGCCAGAAATGGTGCCAAAAGTTTGTTTGAAAAGTGACGGGTGAGGGGGTAAGGGAGAAACTGGTTCTGCGGAGTGAACTTGGGCCAAACAAAAGAGGAAAGAGCAAAATAAAAGTACACCCTGGTCTAGAAGACACAGAGTAGGCTGTCATGAGGAGTCATGATAGAGGACCCCTGGTGGCGTCCCTTCTCTTTTATGCCATCTCCATCTTGAGGGAACCTGCAAGAAGCTTTATATATGGTCCGGGGAACTACTTGGTGCTGTCCTGGGGTCTTGTAAGTGACTGGTCCCGCGTATTTCTTAGCCAGCTTTGCCACGCCCTGCCTCCTGTCTCAGTGCCAGCGGCAGTGTGGGACAGGTGGACCTGGCGTCCTGCCCCCAGACCAGCCCCTCTGATGGTGTCACTGAGCACGTTTCCGCTCTGTGACTTCGCAGGAAGTAGGCGGCTGCTGCCTGCTTGCCTGTCCTGCCTGGCCCGGGCTCCCCGTGTCCCCCCTGCCCCGGGCTCCCCGTGTCCCCCCTGCCCCTCCCGTGCTGCACTCCTTTCACACTGTGGTGGGGCCTCTGGGTCAGAACCTAAGCTTAAAGTCACCACTAAGGAGGAAGCATCAGGATCTGAGCCATTTTCTTTCTTCCTTTTGCTTTTTCCCATGGAGACGGAGAGGAAATTCTGGCTGCCCTGTGATTGCTCCTTCGTGCCTGGTTGTTTCTCCCCTTGGGGGTTCCCGAGTCTGGCTCACGGTCCTGACGGTGGCGTCTGTCCTTCCTGGAGTGCTGCTCCCCGCCGGGTCCTGTGCAGGGTGCTGCCTCTGCGGGCCTTGGAACTGATGGAAGGGGGAGGGACCATCACTGGTCACAGGCAGGCAAGGAGACTGAGTCACGGCGCGTGAGAAACCTGTCCAGGATCATGGACGAGTATAGGACAGAGCTTTAATTTGACCTTGGACCTTTCTGATTCCAACACGGTTGTTCTTAAGTCCGGCCTTTATCTTATGTTTTCAGCAGAAGTTTTACACCTTCGTTGTATTTTTTAACCAAACTCTTGCATACTGGGTGTTCTGATTAAACATATGACACGAAACTTCACTCTTTCCATGAGGTTATCAGCAAGGATAAATGTTTTTTCTTACGTTTACAACTTAGATGAACTTTTTAAGGAAAAAAATGGCTTTGCCTCCTTACATATTATATCCTCTTAGTGTGTTTTCAGAACATTACATGCATGATTTCTGGGAAAGAAAAACTAATTCTCATCCTGTCTGCCTTGTTTACCTGAATATGTTATAGTCGAGTTAATGCTTCAGTGGAGGCCGCCTTGATCATTTCCCTCGTTTCCAGGATGACCCACTGCGTTACTCTCTCCTCCTCCAATGCAGCGGAATAGCCCTGTAGTTGTGCACGCATCCTCGCAATTGGTCTTCGTCCTGTGCTGCTGTCGGTGTCACTGAGGCCCACAGTTGCATTTGGGTCACAGCTTGCAAGAGGAGCTTCAAGCGCTTTCCCCCTGCAGTAAAGGTCAGCGTGTGCCTGGAGTCCAGTGCCCCTGTGTGTTGGGGTTTCTTTCACAATTTCCGTCTTCCCATTAGTATGGAGGAAGGGAATCGCCCTTCTCAGCTTGTCTCCTCCCTCACAGTACCGAGTATGACACAGTGGTGCACGTTCAGCAGTCCCAGAGCACAGGCCCACAGCGGGCCAAGAAAACCGCCTTGAGTTTGCCTCTCCTGCGTGTTGACTTGGACCAGATGCGAGCTCTCAGCTTGGATGAAACTCAGTTGCCTTGGGTCCTCCTGAAAGCGGGTACAGCTTTGGGCTGCGCAGTCTCCCTTCCTGTGATGCGTTTAAGCCTTTTCAGTAACGTGTGGTGAGGTGTGTGTGACCCAGGGTTTCAGAAAACCATTCTTAGCAGACAGGCTCCTTGTGCTGGCAGAAGGCGCAGTGTCCCGATAAGCGATATTTGACGTTCTGTGGGGGAGGCAGAGACCTGGCAGCACGGCAGGGGAGTAATTCCATCAGCAGATCCTGGTAATGTGATAAACTACACGGGGTGAAACTTGAGTGGTTTACACGCACCAGAATGCCCTTCAATTGAGTTATTGTTTCCTAGCAGTGTCTGTTCATATACTGCTGCTTTAAATATTAAAAGACAATGAAAGTCACTTTCTCCCTCTGATGAGCGAGAAAAGACACACATCTCTGTCACTTTGTAATTCGGGCTTCTAGTTTGGGTCTGTGAATGGGAATCCCGTCTGGGTCATGGAACGTGCAGACGGTGCTGGAGTGCGTGGAGAGCTGCCTCTGGCTCGCACTGTGGCGCGAGTGGCCTGGGCAGGGTGTCCCCGCCGGCTCTTCCAGCCGCCTCACAGTGTTCTTCCTTCCCACGTGTGCGAAGCCTGCGAAAGGCCCGAGGCCTGCATAGCCGTGCTCAGTCACGGCCGTCCTGGAGGAGCTGAGGTCCTCTTCACTGACTCACGACGAGGGGAGGAGCCCAGCTACTGAGTGAGGCCAGTGAGCTGCAAGTCCGAAAGGATTTGGAGTTCTGGTCTCGAATTCGAAAGCTCTTACACATCTGCTTCTTGAAGCGTGCGCATGCGTCTTATTCTTATACCAGGGGTTTGTGAGACTGGACACGGCCCCGAGGCCGTGTCGCCAGTGATGACTTTTGGGAAAGGTCAGAAGGGCATCGGTCTTCAGCTCTGGCGTTAGGTGCTGGGATCCTGGGAGGCCTCCCCGCGGACCCTGTGGCTGGGGAGGGAGGGACAGCGGTGTGGGCTGCGGGAGCCCTGCCAACCCTTCCCCAAGTGAGGCTGCGTGCTCCCATTTCCTCCTCCAGGCCCAGGACGGTCACAGGAGGCCTCCGTGTTTCCTGTTGCCTCCATGAGCTCCACCTCAGACGTGCGACTTCCTCCCTTGGGGGAAAGGGCTTTCTACAGCGCTTTAAACTCAGCCTCGTGGGTCTTTCTGTGATCTTACTGGGACTTTTTAATACACTTGAACTCTCACTGTGTTAGTGGCTGGTAAGTCACATCTTTGATTGCCTGAGAAATTATTTCATCTCAGTTTCTCTTAGGTTGAGTCAGTTTTAAGTTGTATATGATGGATTCTTATAACTTTCCTTTCTTTTTTTTTTTTTTTTTTTTTTTAGTATTAGCTGACTGACCTTTATTTTTAGGGAATTCAGTCAATGTTAAAAAACCATTTAAAATAAGCCAAATGTATTTTTCTTGCTCAAAGCAAGTAAGTGCTAATGGATTATTTAACACAAACTCTGCTTTGGGGGGTTGGCATGGGGTGCTGCCATGTTATTACCAAGGTGTCTGTCTTTGCAACAGTGCACGGTGGCAGAGGAGGAACAGGCAGGGCCGTGCCCTGCTTGAGGTCTCCAGATCTCTACAAACGTGCGTGAAGCGTGTGGCTTCAGAGAATCAGGTTAGGAGCTGGGAGGAAAGGACACCTTCAGGACGGTAAAATCTCTGCCTGTGTTGTCCCGGCAAGCCCAGCATGGCTCATTCCCTGGCCCGGGCGCACCCCTACCCGGGACCACTGTGACACACAACTTTCTTCTCTTCTCTCCTTCAGTTTCTGCGCGCACAGCTCCCTCTGCTCGCCTGCGCTCCAGCTCTCTGTGCACACATTCTGCTCACTCCTAAGGATGTAGCTCGGTGTGATGCCTTCCTGACTCTCCTCCCTTCCGGCCAGCCAGGAGCAAGGGTTTCTAGGGAGGTTTCTGGGTCTGGTAACACCGCCCCCCCACACTGGGCCCCCTTGGGCAGGACCTGGGCCCCCTCGCCACCTCGTGCGCAGTGTCCAGGCACCGGCACCAGCCAGCACCTGGCAGCTCGCTGGTCAGGAGGGATGCGGGATGCCCTCCTGGGGTCACGTTCTGCTGTGGGTGGCCTCTCCCCCTTTTCCCTGCTCTATGCTCTGGTTTCTAAAAATGCGTTATTTACTCTAAAAATAGGCATCGAGTTTATTTCTATTTCTTTAATCATCTTTCTAAAAGTATTCTCCTGTTTGTGTCTCCCAAGGCAAGGTGACTGTGAAGTTCACTGTGCAGGGACACAATGGTGCTGGTTGAAAATTGACTGTGGGCCCCTGAAATGAGATGGTAATGAAGTAGAAATTTCCTTCTAGATGTTAAGAAGGAGAAAGGGTTGTGGTAGGTGAGTACAGGGGTATGACCTGAAGCTGACAAGTCATTTCAGCTTTTGGCTTTAAATGATTTTTCTTAGTATGTGGTATTAAAAATCTCTGTAGAAAAATCAACAAACCCAGCCATATTTTGACAGTGATAAATCTTTATTTTTACTCAAAATTAGTTGCTCTGGTTTCTTATCTTTTCACTCTGAAGTCACAGATAAGTACTCTTTTCCATTATTTTTTCCTGATACTTATCACAGCTGCTTTTGCCTTTGTGCGCTGGCTGGGGTGTTTGTGGGTGCTTTCACTCTGTGTGCTGTCCAGCTCTTTTCCTTTGATGCTTAGAAAACTTTATGCTCCTAATGTGTATAGGACGTCTGCTCTTCAGCCGATTCTGATATATTTTTTTCACGTCTGCACAAGCGTTCTTGCTGTTTGTTGACTTTTCTCTTCCAGCATACGGTGCTGAGTGCAGCTTGTTACTCAGTCGAAGCGAGACAGCTGGGTTACTCTGAAAGCCAACTTGTTTATTTTTTGCTCTCTTTTCTTTCTTTTCTAAATTGTTATGAGGAACCAGAGATCTTTTCATTAAACTGTTTCTTTTCACTGGAGAGAGTGATTTGCAGCCGGGGAGTAGAAGTCATCTCTCGTCTCCATCTTTCTCTGCTTCTGCTCCTCCCCCACCCCTCTTACCACCCGGCCTCCACTTTGTAGAATTCTCCGATGAATATTCATCTCCTTTCTCCATTCCCACTCCAGGTCTTATAGGGACCCTAATAGATAATGAGATGCCTAAAATTCAGATTATTCATGGGATTTATAGGAAATAAAAAGGGAAATGTGATATTTTAAAAATTACAGACATTGGAGGGCAGCGTGTGGCACAGATCGTTGTGAACAAGGGCACAGGCCCTTGTTCTGAGTGGCGCCTCTGTGACCCCAGAGCTGTAGTCTGTGTAAAGCATAACACAGACCCGAAGCGGGCTGGGTGACTTGCATGCTGCCTCCTGACCTGCCCACAGTGAGGGGGAGCGGTGCGCTGCTCGGGGTACACAGATCTTTGGGGGAAAGCTGCAGTCCAAATGATTGTGAACGGTGGTTTTGTGAAGTAGCTTAATGAATTTGTTCATTTAGTTTTAATTGGATTATATAAGTCTGTCTTACGGTGAGTATCTGGCTGATTATTTTTGTTTTGTAGATTTTCATTCTGGTATCTGAAGGGCACGTGTGGTCAATAAAAAATGATTCAGAAACAGTGGATGTTTTCAAGAATGAAAAATAATGCAAAGGGCTGGTAGCCCAGAGATTTGGAAGGAATGTTGGTGGTTGATGACTTAATTTCTTACTAAAGATCTTTCTAAAGTGAGATTTCTCTAAGAGCTGACATTTTAGGCTTTCTGTTATAAATGGATAAGCTACACATGGTAACAGTTATTAAATTGGATACAGCCTTTTCTACTTCAAAATCTGGACCACTTATTTCCTCTAGACCAAAAATAACGGGATTTAAAAAGAAAAAAAGACAAGGGCCGACAGTATGCGGAATGCTTTTTGCTCACTAGGAAGATGGAGCTGAGTAGTCGGCAGCCTGGATGTGACCCAGGAGAGACCCTTGCTGACCAGGATGCCGCAGGGGCGGCCTGCCTGTGGGCTGTCGAAGGTTCAGGAGAGTCTCTGTAGTGGATTTTGCTTCTGAATTACAGTGGATGATTCCACTTTTTCCAGCACATTTGAAGACCACTCAAGTCTTACTTTGATGAGTGAGGCTTGCCTAGTTGATCTTTGTGCACATTAGTGGTAACTGAAAAACATTTGTAAATGTAAAAGTGGTGGAAAACTGGCGCCCAAGGGCATCCTTTGAAAATCCTTGTCAAACATTTTACTCCTGTGAGATTTAAGAAGTGAAAGTCGGCCCACTTGCATTCTGCAGGGGGAGCTTCTCACTGTCCCCCCCGCCATGCGGTCGCGTTGTGGTTCGCTGTGCTTTTGGCCATGCCCGGAGTCTCTGGATTTAGATAGTTCGGCCACAAAATAAACGTGTTTGCTGGGTCTGTCTGTGAAGCATATAATTTGGAAGCATCACTGTTAACTACCAGATCATATTTTTAACCTTTTAAACTGGCAGTTTCTGGTAATGCACTGGGCTATTGAAAATGAGATTAGATCAGGGTTTCAGTCAGGGAGAACGGGGCTGGAAGTGAGGTGGGAGACGTCAAATGTGATCTGTCATTCTCCAGGACTGTTCAATTAGAGGGACGCCTTTTGTTTAAATAAGAACAAAACTAATAATTGACCACTTCAGCCTGCTGACCTTGGTAATTGTTAAATCCTCTGATGTAATTTATTGAGTGTCAAGGGTTTTAATTGATGTGTGAAGCACAGATTTATGTGGGACTTTCTGCCCGTGGTCTCACTCTGAAGTCAAATACACATCTCTCTTCTTTTCCTTTCTTTCTTCCTTCTCCTAACTCCCTCCTCCTCCCTTTCCTTTTCCTTTTCCTTCTTCTCTACTTCTCTGTGTAGGCGTGCACCCCTAACATCATTCCTTCCCCAGTGCACCTTGCTGGTTTGCCTTTTGCAGCTTCTTTGAGTCTTATGCAGAGAAAGCCCACAATTAGGTTATTTTTCAGCTCCTCCTTGAAAAGCCACTACTCATTTCCTTGTTTATTGGATAAAATGTTTGGCTGGTGTTTGGTTCCACATCGAAAATGTGTGTTGGTTGTTAGCAAAACAGTGAATTGTTACCCACTCCACAGAAACTTGTTTTCATTTCCTTACTGCACCATAGGTGACAACGTCAAGTTTATAAGCAGTTGAAGATGAGGTTTCTAATAGCTCTCAGAAAGTGTTTTGTAGCTTAACATAAGCATCCCCAGTAACTTCCTTTCCTTAGAAGGGAGAGGCTGTTGAGTGTACCTAGTAAGACAGCTTTTTCTTGTGAAATTTGAGAAGTGTCTTTCTTTAGCCACTTGGAACAGCAACAGAGAAAAAGAGCTCTTCGGACTATGTAACGTGTAATCGCTCCACGCCTGGATTAAAGTAGAGGAAAAGAATGAAAACCTAAGCTGCCTGGAGCTTAGTAATTCTTTGGGGCCAGGTCCCTTGCCAGCATGCAGACTCCTTTCCAGCATCTTTGTAGGGTATCCTGATGCTGGTCCTGGTCACCTTGGGCACCTTGACCTGAATGTCTTAGGTTTGATTCTCCTGCTGAAGTCTAGGCCCATGCACATACAAAGGAGCAGTGTGGAAGAGGGGGTGTTGTGTTTCCCCCCTGTCCTTTTGAGGGTTACAGTTAGAAGTGTAGTTAGTGAAGGAAAAATGACAACACAAATTCATGCGTGGGGGTCTAACTTTCTCATGTGTTGTTTAAAAAGTAAGATTGCATGTGAGCCAGTTTGAGGATGAGTGTTCGAATTTAAGATCTTAAACTGCTGTGAGTTCTCTAAGCTGCTGATGCACTTTAGGGAGTTAAAACATCGATCTTTGCAGAAGAGTTTAGAAACCTTTAGAGTAGTACTGTGGCACAGAGTAGGAAATTCACAGAAATGTTACTTGATCTGGGTATTGAACTTGAAATGGAGACAAGTGCACCCGCTTGGTTCCTTGCCTGACACTACCTCCCCACAGGACGCTGTTTCCGGGGCGGACTCGGAGCCTTTTCTGCTGCAGATGTCTGTGAACCAGCTGCAGTGTGCACCCCAGGTGTGCAGCTGTGCTTCCGCCAGGCCACGCACTCTCCACGCCTGCTCACCACCGGTGGCTGCATCTGGGAGGTGCTCACCACAGCACACCGTGCCTAGAATGCTGCTTCCTCCAAGAACTGGCTGGTTTTGTATAAAGTGATTACTTCTCGTGTGGAGGAAAGAATAACTTGAGTATTCTCTGAAAATTGTACGCATATTTAGGAAAAAGTGCTGAGTCGCGAAACTGTATTTTCACGTGGATTTTGACGCAGAGCACCATCCGTGTGGAAGGGTACTCATTCTGTGGGATTAGAAAAGGCATTTTTCAGGATTTGAGCATTTCCTCTATTCAGAATTTCCTGCAACTTTTTAATTAAAAGTACAGATGGTTTAAGGTTCTTTTTTGTTCTTTCAAAAACTGGAAAGTATTAATCAGTTATTTTCTGTAGTGCCTGTCAATGCAGGAAAAGACTGTCCAGTGGCAGCTGCCAAAGAGGGATATTACATAATCGGGGATTTGGTCAATTTGAATTTGTAAGGTTCTAACTTTAGCAACTTTGTGAAATATACTCTGGCTCATTTTTAAAAAGTTAGGTTTTACTGTTAAGAGATGTGTTAATAACAGTGAAATATTAGAATTTGAGAGATTCGATCCAGTGAGCTATCTTAGCATTTATTCTGTTTCTCTCTGTGATTGGTAGGTGGGGTAACTAAAAGAACAAATTTTTTGCAGTCGGTTGTCAGTCTCGTAGTGCCCGCTCATTCACTCAGCTCGTGGGAGTCCTTGATGGTGTGATTATAGGAACCCGTAGTGCGTGTTGAAACAGTGGCCTCTCCCGTGTTGGTGTGTTTGTTTTCTCAGGTGCCTTTTCACAGCCTGGCTTTTACTTCTTTCCTGCTGACAGAGTTGATGAGCATGTGGGGGGGGCAGTGGGAAAGAGTGGGGGTGACCTGTGATTCAGGCTGGTCCTACTGCCAGAGCTGGGGGGTGGCATTCAGCGCATAGAAGGACAGCAGGGTGGAGGGGAGTCTAGGATAGGCTCTGGACACCCTGACTGTGAGGGCGTGACACACCTACAGTCTCCTTGCTTTGCTGCTGCCTTGGGGTGGGGGGAGGAAAGGGAGATAGAAGGCCCGGAAAGGGGAAGAACGGGAGAAAGTGTGGTGGGCAAAGAGATCCTAGGGCTGCTGAATAGTGGGGGGGGGGAGTTTCCGATGTTCTGTTTCTATTTGGAAGTTTCACTGTTGGGAAGCCATATGAAAATTGATTAGTATTTATATTTTATATGCAGTTGCTTATTTTCTAAGCAGAGTACCCTATAGTTTCTAGCTTTGAGCTATTAAAGTTCATTTCTTATTGAACTGACTTTTTTTCACCTGTTTGGTGCTGCTTTTATCATGGTTTGCCTTTTCTTCCCTCTTCTGTGGGTGTATTTTTATTTTACTTCATTTTTTTAAATCTTAGGTTTACTTTTGAGTCAAGGACTATTTTTTAAATGCTGACAGCCTTTGATACTTCAGATTATTCTTTTTTCCCCCTTCCCCATGTTGCAGTTTTTTTTTTAAAGCTAATTTTCTAAAAATGTGATTTCGGTAACCAGTGAGACTCCTATTGCACAGCTAAGAAACCCAGAGGATGGGCCAGAAGCCGTAACAGCAGCTGTTTCACACGCCACGCCAGGGCCCAAGCCTTCTAATGCAGGCCGCTCCTTTTTTTGCAAAAGGATGGTGCAGATCAACTTCCTTTTTAAGGGAGCAAGAGGAAGAGGAAGGGGTGGGATTCTGTAATGTGCAGCTCGTCCTTGAGCATTTCACTTCTGTTAACATTGGCCTTCATCAGAAATGAATAATTGTCTTGGGCCAGTGAGATGGCTCAGCAGCGTAAGCGCCTGCTCGGCAAGTGCAAGGGCCCGAGTTCGACTCCCGGAACCCACATACGAAAAAAGGGCCGGTGATATTGCTCAGCGGCATGGGCGCCTGCTGGCGCGCGAGGTCCTGTGGTCAACCCCCGGTACCCACAAAAAAAAAAAAAAAAAAAAAAAAAGAAATGAATAATTGTCTGAGTATGGAGTTTTCATCTTTCACACATCTGAAGAAATGAACATGCAGCTCTGTCGATTATGGCTAAATCATGCATCCTGCCTCGCACGGGTGTCTTTCAGAGCCTCAACCAAGTGTTCTTGAGGTTGAGAGGTTTGTAACTTTACAGAAACTGATATGCTTTCGCCAGGACTTGTAAATAATAGTTAATAACAACCTACTCTTTCCCAAACAAACTCCTTCCCTGATCATAGTTATTAATTTAAAATGTATTAAGTAGATACAGTCAATGGTTGCTTTAAATGATGCTCATTTGATTACATTTTTTAGGTGCAAATTAATCTAATTTTTCGAAATAGAAAAGCAACAGTAAATACATCAATAAAGTATCCTTACATTTACATTTTATTTGTAGGATGAGATCTAAAAGGGAAAGGATATTAACTTTAAGCAAACGTTTTAAAATGACTGTTGCTTTGAAAAGAAGTTACATTTGAAAGTTTCTCGGTCAAGGTCATTGCAGTAAGGTCGTGTGCAGATTGCTGATCCGCAAGACGTTTCTTATCGCCTCTCCTTAAGGAACAACAGCTGGGAAAGAAAGTGTTGACGGTTTAAAGTTAATTCAGATTTTAACTTAATGCAAAGAACGCAATAGTGTTTTTACTTCAGTTTTAACCACAAGATAGGGAAAAATTGAAGATAAGAGAACTGGCCCTTGAGTGATTGGGAGACAAAGGGGCAGTGAGTGACTTGGTGTCTGAGGGGCCTCCCTTCTTCCCCCACGGTTGCAGGAAGGAGACGGAGAGAGCAGGATACATGCAGGGAGCTTGCAGCTTGGCTGATGGCCTGTGTGGGTGCAAATGCAGGGCTGAGTTTTGATTTCTGCCCTCTTTTCCCTGGTACTTTATGACTTTGTTCTCCTGCTAACCAAGAAGAGTATGGGTTCAGTAATGTATGAAGTGCAGTTTTATCTGACTGGGTTGCAAACCCAAAGGCGGTGGGGCGGCTTGGGCCAGTGGGCAGACAGGCAGTGGCATAGCACCGTACCGAGCTGTTTCTGTTAAGTCAGTGGATAAGAGGAGAGTGTAACTTGTGTTAATTGACTTAAAGCCGAGTGATCACTGGATTCATTCTCCGGGCGTTGTTCTGTCTCCCTTGTGCGTGGTCAGGGAGATTAAGTGCAGGAGGAGACCTTGTCAGACCAGTTTTGTGTGGTGCCCGTGTGCCCTCTGTGGCCTGGTCTCAGGTGTGGGCGGAGGAAGATGAGGCAGGACTGGCTGCCACGTGAATGGCAGGTAGACAAATCAGCACCTGCTCTTCGTCTGCTACCATCTTTCTGAGGTGGAATTTGCCTTATAGTTTTTAGGAGCTGATTTTTTTTCATGGACCATATTCCTGGATTTGCAGTATTTCATTGCAAGGAAACTACTTCAAAGTGTTGGACAAAGGCATTGGCAAAGCTTAGCAGCCGCAAGGTGTACTACATGTGACCGTGTAGTATAGCATCAGCATCATTGCAGTTCTAGAGCATTGTCCCATGAGCACTGACCTCTAATCTACTGCAGCTTGAATTCACCATTCCTCTTTAGTAGGCTTTGAAATAAGAGGAAGCTGTGTGCTCATGAGTGGAGCTTCAGATATTGATATGGTCTCCGTTTCACCTTTCTCATTTTTGCTCACACTTTAAAGTTAAAACAAACTAGACCTTTCGTCAAACTTTTCATCAAATAGGATATAATATAGGTGACATATATATTCCCCATTTGTAAATCTGGAGCAAATTTGGGACATATGGCTACCATCTCTAACAGGGTCTTTCTCCTGCACCCTGCACCATCTGGGAATATAGGGCTTTTTAAGAAGCTCCCACCAATCGTTACACCCCATTTCCCAGTCATTGTCCTTGAATGTATCACATTTAATAAATTTTCAAAATGTTGGGCATTCAAGGCACAGAAGCAGTAGCTTTCTCAACTAACTCTGAGCTTCTTATTTGACTTTAGAAACATTCAGAGTACATTTCATCTAGAGCCTTTTCTTTCCAAATAGAAAAGTGAAATCATTTTCTGTTCTATCCTGTCCCTGAATGCTATTATTAGAAAAAAGTTACAATGGGAAATCTCGAAGTTGCTAGAAATTTACAGATATGGGAATGGCAAATTAAGGTACCTCCTAATTTCTTTTTATAGATCATTATATTTTCTTAAGTAAGCTGCAATATGTTCATTGTTGAAGATGTGGAAAATTAAAAAATGTGCAAGGGGGCCTGAGTCACGTAGAGTCTCCGGTCTCAGAGGAAGTCGTCGCCATCAGGGTGGGCACGAAGTGTTCCTTGCTGCTCCTGCCCCACAGCAGCTTGGAGACCCTTTGGGAAAGTTGAATCGGGTCACGTCCAGTGCCTACTTGAGCTGGTCAGGGCTTCTGAGGCCCTGGTGATCTGGTGTGTGCTGTGCGGTCCTTTATAGACCACATCCTAGCTTTTATCTATTTCATGTTTGCTTACTTGGTTTTCGGTCTCTCTCACTGGAGTGTAAGCCCCATGAACTTGGGGCCATGTCACAGGAGTATCCTTGGCAAGTGCCTGGAGTATCGTGGGATTTAGTGGGAGTTCGTTAAACAACGAGCAAGCAGACGACTCTTCCAAGCCTTTGTCTTTGCATGCGCATGGACACATAATTACATATGCGTGCGTCCTCTTCACCACTATCAACTCAACGCCCGCCCGTGCAGGCTTTTCATTTTAAATTAAGAGATGGTAGCACACTTTTTAAAGATTGCACAGGTTGCTGTTTATAATATTTATGTTTAATAAAAATAAGATGTACACAGCCTTCTTTTAAATCAAAAAGAACTATTTTTAAAGACTTTTTAAAACTATTAAGACTATTAAACTATTTAAAACTTTAAAAAATATTGGGCTTGATTTAGGTCTCTTTTTAAACTGCAGCATTCTGTCTCTTGCTTTTTGCTTTGAAATAAGTTTAACCTTGCATGAAAATTGTAAAAATGATTGAGTCCACATACACCCTTCACCCTCTTTTAACATTTCCAATTTTCATAACTGTGGCACAAAGTAGGAAATTCACACTAGTACCGTACTCGAACCTAAACTACAGTGCTTGCGTGAACTTCGCCAGTTTTCTTTTGTTATCTTCTGTGCTGCCGTGCAGTGCTGGGTGTCACAGTGCATTAGCTGTCATGTCTCCTCGGTCCACTCCAGCCTCTGACCTTTCCTCAGTACCATGACTCTTTCGTTGAATATTGGTCAGGACTTTGCAGTCTCTCCATTTGGGATGGTCTCATGCACTCTTTTTACGAGACCGAGACCGAGGCCCTGCGGTTTTCTCGGTAGGTCCATGGGAGTGATACGTCAGTCATCACACCCGGAGGACGTGATGATGAAATGTGTTACTTTGATCACTTGGCTAAGGCGATGTCTGCTTAACTTCTCTGTAAAGTTACAGTTTTCCCTTCATAATAGATAAGTATCTTAGGGCAGACACTCCCCACTGATTTTCATGCTTCTCCTTATCTCCCACTGACTTTAGCTTCCATTAGCTGATCTTGCCTGCAACAGTTATTAATTATTGTGATGTTTGCCTGGAGATGGTTTTGTATTTTCTTCATTCCTTTTACATTTATTAATTTGATTCTTCTAAAGGAAGAGCCGTTCATTTACCATTTGTGTATTTATTCATTTTTTATGAAAATGGAATAATATATATGTAAATACACAAAAATTAATGTTCATACTTGTGTAACTCTAATTCCACCCTGACACCATTCAGTTAACTCTAGCCTTCTATATTTTTTATAAAAAGTTAACTGATGATGGACTTTAATACTTAAATACCTTTACAGAATCACCCAGGTTAATGTTTGATTGAATAACTACGGATTGTAGTCTAGACAAATTGACATATAGAACTGCCCTTCACACCTAGTGAATGCTAGTGTATGTAGTTAGAGAATTGTTAATATTTATAGACTGACTAAAATTTATGGACATGATGAATATGGAATAACAATTGGCAGCATTTCTGATTGTCCCTTTTATTTATAATTTTGTTTATTGCTTACCTTCATTGCTGGACTCCTGGCCCTCTGGCTGCCCTATATCACCAGCGCTTAGTAAAGTGCTTGGTATAGTGATTAGCTGTCAAGTAGATAAAATGATAAGGTCATCCATCCTAATATTTCATTATTACCAGCTCTCCCTTTTGCCAGCATTTCCATTGCGAGAAGAACAAAGTGGAAGGTCCAGTTTGGAAAAAGAAGGTAGAGAAAGACTAAAAGAGAGTGTTAGGTTAAATCCTCAATTCTAAGGAAATGTTTCATAAATATTATTTACTTGTGTTATATCTGAGTTACTTTTCTCCTTGCCGAGACAAAATACCCAACACCCAGGGTTAAATAAAGGAGGAAAGGTTTATTTGGCTCACAGTTTGTAGAGGTTTCAGTCCATAGTTGGCTGGCTCCAAGGCAGAGTGGCATGGCAGAGGAGCATCAAGGAGGAAAGCAGTCCATGGCCAAGCAGGGCAGGCAGAAGGCAGCAAGCAGCAAGCAACAACAGCAGCAGAGGCAGCAGCAGCAGCCTTTCCCTTTTATCCCTTCCAGGCTACCCACCTTTTGGGTGGTGCCACCCACACCCAGGGTGGGCCTTCCTTAATCCCAGCATCACATCCCTAATCCCAGCATCACACACCCTAGAGCCAGCCACCTCTGAAAAGCCCCACCTAGGACCATATGAGGCTTTGAGGGGACATCTAGATGGAAGCCATGATAGGTAAATATTGAAATAGTGTACTGCCTGCCTCCCTGTCTCCCCTGCTTTCCTCATCCTGCCTGGTTAGCTTTATACTTAACTCCTCATAGTTTAAAGTTCTAAAATAGGTTAGTTGAGGCCAGTATCGTAGAGTAACAATGTCCATTTTTGTTTACTTGGAATAGCAACGCGATGCAAATTGTTATTTACTCAATCACGTTTTATGAGGTTTCTCCCGTACCTTGGGTTTGGGCTGTTGAGGGGAGGAGGGGGATCTGTGTGGAAGGGTGTACTGTCCTGGTGCACTGCTTCTCCAGTTGAGTAATGTATGGTTCTGTTTCAAAAGGCAAAAGCTCTGTGGAGTTGGTAGTGTAGACTTACCTTTTGTTACAGTGTTACTCAGATATGTAGAGACTGGTAGCTAGGAATAAACACCTATGCTTACATCTCTTACAGCTATAAACAGAAGTCAGTCTATAATGAAAAATAAAACTGCAAAGCCTTTGATATCCAAATTTACTGCATTAATTTAATGTGACAGATGATACTGTTTCGCTAAAACAAAAATATAATTTGCAGTACAAAATACTGCTTTGACTCACACACGCCGGGGTTTGGAATCTGTTGGGCTGACTCAGTCTTCCTGCCAGAAGTGCTGTCTGAAACTGCCAGCGTCTGTGGCCCGAGTACATCGTCTGTGCTGCACGTCTGCTTTGGTTTGTTTCTTTTAGTGCCAGGAAATAGAGCGATAAGTGTGCCTCATTTTGACTCAGAATGCAGTGCAATCTGGGACCTTGATAAAGAGGATTAAAAATGCTCTCTGACATCTCGTGGATTCCCAAGAACATGTCCACGTACCCCCTGTGGCTCAGTAGGAAGAGGCTGCAGACACGGTTGGCACATGGCGTGCCCATTGCTGAACCGAGCAGGTACGAGGTACGAGGTGGTGGTAGGGGAAGGTGTTAGCCCTTAGGTTGGAACTGGAAGGCTGAGAAGGAGTTGGTCAGGTGACAAGCTGGGGAGGACACTTCATGCAAAGCTGACAGCGCGTCCACGGTATATACACAGGAGGAGAATGTCTGAAGTTGCAGGCAGCATTCTAACACAGTCCTTATCATGGAGTTTTTCTGTTTGCATGCGGAGAGATTCTTTTGCTTGTGTTTTAAGGTCAAAGTCTTTCTTTCCTGCTTTTGTACTTTTTTTGGCTTTACTGAGATACACTTTACGTCATACAGTTCATCTGTTCCTTGTACAGTCCGGTGGTTTAGTCAGCTTGTGTATTCTTTTATAAATTCATCCCCACGGTCCAGTCGTAGAACACTTTCCGTATCCACAGTCTCCCTCCTGCCAGTTTGTAGTTAATTCCTGCTCCTAGACTAGCTTGAGGCAACTGCTAATTTTTCAGTCTGTGTAATTTTGCCTTTTTCAGAAACTTCAGACAAATAGGATGATATAGTCATTAGCCTGTGTGTCTGGTTTCTTTCATTTAACATGTTTTCAGCATGCATTTAAAAACAAATTAGTCCTTGGAGCCTTTTGAACTAGGTAATACTCTCGTGGATTTGCACATTGGATTTAGATGTTGAGCAGTTAATGGACACTCGGGTTGTTTCCTGTTTCTGGCTGTTGTGAATAATGCTATTGTAGACAGTAGCACGGGGTTTGGTGTCTTTGGTAGGTACTTAGTCTTTGGTAGGTACTGTGTTTTCTGATTTGTGTGTTTAACTTTTAAAGAAGCTGCCAAACTTTTCCAGAGAAGCTGTCTCCTCATGCTGCGTGCATAGTCTTACTGGCCCCAGGTCCTGTGTTGTCCTCTGCGGTTACCAACGCAGCACCCGTGTACGGGCAGAGGGAGAAAGCAGCTGCGGATGGCATGGGCGTGCCCTGCGTTGATTCTGTGTCTCCTGCCAGGGGTGCTGAGCTCCTGCACCAGCACTAAGTTGTGTGGAATGGCATTCTGCAAACATTAACTTTCTTCATTCTGAAGTTTAATGTTAATAATAGTTTTTTTTTCTCTTCATGAGCTCTGGTTTTATGTGAACTATTTGTCGGTCCCTGGAATCTGGAAAAACACCCTTGTGGTGATTCCAAGGTGGGTCCCCTTCCCATAACTGTCTCGGGGTAGGATTTTCTGGCTATTGCTTTTAGGAAATGAGGGGAAAGACAGATGTGTGGGCAGCTATTTTGAAGTGTGTGGTCTGGGCATACGTCGAAAGGGGACACGCAGCACCGTTTAGCTGTTGTTTGGAGCACAGCGCGTCAGTGTGACAGATGCTCTCAGAATCGGATCGGGTGTGAGACTGCACATCCTGCGCGCAGCGGCTCCGGGACAGACAGGTCTGGGCTGGGGTTTGTGTTCACGCTGCGCATTTTGTCGCAGCGTGAAGTTCAGCACCGAGACCCTCCTCCCTGCTCTTCCAGCTCCTCCTCCCTGCCCTTCCAGCTCCTCCTCCCCCGCATTGCTCTCAGGTCCCCTGGGCCGGGACTGCATAAGCCGTGCCACCCGGAAGGAGCCCCCGGTCACTAGCAGCTTCCCTCACGTCTGGAGCTTTATTTTCTTCCTTGCAGTCTGGCGTCTCTTTCCTGTCCTGGCTGTGGCTCCAGTCTCTGAATTCCTTTTCGTCTTTTTTCATTCTAGTTCATCCTTTACAGTGCTGCTGGAGGGATCTATCAACAATGAAAAACAGTTGTGTGACCTTGTCATGATATGCATGTGTGCTGTGCATGTGTGTGCGTGTGCACACGCCTGTGTGCACGTGAGTGCTCTAGGCTAAAGCACATGCATTCCGTGAGGTAAAGGGCCTTCACAGTGCTGGCCATGCCTCCTCTCCCCCTGTCTCTGGTGTGGCCTGCCCCCCAGGGAGGTGTGGGGCTTCTCGGCTGTCCTTCACCGGCTCTCTGGGCTGTGGCAGGTGTGGTCTGGTTGTCTGGGAGACGCTGCCCTCCCTGGTCCTCGTCTGCTCTGAACATGGAGGTTTATCTTTCCTGGACTTAGTGTGGGTGCCCCAGCTGTCCTGCCTTCCTTGCTGGGTCCCTGTTGTACTTTTCCAAAATTTTCTCCTTCATGGTTAAACCCTGGTGTCTGTTATAGGCCTGGCCCCAAGTGTGCATTCACAGGGGTTCGCAGATGAAGAGCGAGGAGTATTTAGGGCTGGGGGGGCGCAGCAGGTGCTGTGAAAAGTAAGACGCAGCCTGTGACGGTCAGGCATGTGGGGTCCTCTGCCTTTCAGGACAGTGGTGACCCAGCCCACTTACTGCGCTTCCTAAGAGGGGTCCTTAGGGTGCGCGTCTCAGTAATCGGAAGCACGTGTGCCTAGCAAGCAGAGGCTGCGGATATTCTACCAAGATCCTCGGTGCCAGGGCTTATGGGTCCTTCTGTGAAAGCAAATAAGACATTTGAACCATCATCGTAATAAAATTGAAACAAGAGTTGTGGAGCTAGGAACAATGTGTGTGGCACTCGTAGGTGAGCTTTGCCACACTTCGGTGGCGGTGGTGGAGCAGCGCTGGACCTGCAGGGCGCCTTTCCTTCGCGCCCTTGCGCACCCTTCTGCTGCGTGGTTCTGGTTAGGTGCTCTGCACGCCACGGTCCACCCTCTGTGCTGCTTTTCATACACCTTGCGCTGTGATTTACACACAGAATTATGCTTGTAGCCTGCAGAAGGAGCATGAGAGTCTGGGAAGAAGGGCAGGGACTGTCCCCATTTCCTTGGAAATTGGAGCCCACCTTGTACTTCTGGAGATTTCTGAAGTACATGAGAGCTGTGAAGTCTTTATGTCATTCTGCTAGATTAATTTTTTTTTTTTTTTTTTTGTGGGTACCGGGGGGTCGACCTCAGGACCTCACACGCCAGCAGGCGCCCGTGCCGCTGAGCGATATCACCGGCCCCTTTTTCGTATGTGGGATCCGGGAGTCGAACTCGGGCCCTTGCGCTTGCCGGGCAGGCGCTTAAGCCGCTGAGCCATCTCACCGGCCCTGCTAGATTAATTTTTACCTGACCTTCAGGAGTCCTGACACCTCAGTTCATTTCCAGGTTACCTTCACTCTGCAGCATCTGTGAATAGGTGTCAGGGTGCCTGTTGACAATAAGTATTGTTTTCTTTCTTTTTCTGTTCTTGGCCTAAGAGCACAAATATCATTCTTAAATATTTTGTGTTTTTTCTCTTGTTACTTTTAAAAGGACACTGTACATCTTTCCTTGATGTACAGAGCGTGACTTTTCCTGCTTTCTCCCTTTTGGTGGTGGTGGGAGTCTTAACAGGTCCCGTGTCCCTGTAACTTTTCATGCTGGGCCCAGCTGCATTCTGGCAAGACGATGGCTTTTCTAGAACTCTGTGGGATAGAGAGCAGCAGTGTTGGCAAGGGAAGCTTAGATGATGCAGCCTCCTCTCGTTATGCCTGCTAGCTTCCTTCTTAAGGTGGGGGTAAGGACAAATAAGCAAAGTACTTTGATCTCCTCAAAAGCAGAGTAGTTTAAAGAGGAAATTTGGCAGGGCTTAAGTCCCTGGCAGAAAGCACAGTGTCTCTGTCACGTGCGTCTGGAAACTACATGAAGATGTGGAGGTAACCACCAGTATACCAGCATGGAAAAAGACATTTCCCATGTGGAAACCAAAGTGAAGAAATTCCGTTAAGCAGGTTGAAAGAATGAAGATGTATTTCCGTGAATGCCATCTGTGTCTGTCGATGCAGTATCATTTCATTATTGCTCTCATTATCTACTGCCATTGTAATTTTACTACTTCCAGTAGTCACACTAAGATAAACGTTCTTCAGGTTAGACTATATGTGATGTAGTAGTGATTTGTGGAGTCAGTTGGTGAATTTTAGGAGGAGGAACTTCAATAGGAATGTTTAAATATGTTTGCATGGTCATGTGGCCCACAAGATCATAAGCTTTTAACACCATGCGATTTTAGTCAATTTTTTACGATTGTGTGGTGCTGGAGTGTGGACTGAATGGATGAGAGGGCTGTGAGGGCGGGCATAGTGCTGGAAACCCGGATGTGTCCGACATGACATCTGCCTGTGCGATGTGGCCGGCGGAGCACGGCAGTGACCAGCATCGCACGTGGCCGGCGTGTGCCTTGTGAGGACTGCGTTTATCAATCAGCACCCACAGAAGTTTTCTTATTTAATCAAGACATTGGGGCTTGCGTTCTTTTCTTTTAATGTTACAATAAAATATTAAAAAATAAAGGAAATTGCATGCTTGCATACATTAATGATGTTACATATTTTACACACAGCCCCAGGTAGTTCCTCTTCACTCAGTGAGGTGCTGTGACAGAGGGTGTGCTTAGAGGAGATGAGGCGTGCCCGCGGCGAGGGCGGCCCACGAGTGAGCGTGCTTAGATGAGAAGGCGTGCCCGCGGCGAGGGCGGCCCACGAGTGAGCGTGCTTAGACGAGGCAAAGGCGTGCCCGCGGCGAGGGCGGCCCATGAGTGAGCGTGCTTAGATGAGGAGAAGGCGTGCCCGCGGTGAGGGCGGCCCACGAGTGAGCGTGCTTAGATGAGAAGGCGTGCCCGCGGCGAGGGCGGCCCACGAGTGAGCGTGCTTAGATGAGGCGAAGGCGTGCCCGCGGCGAGGGCGGCCCACGAGTGAGCGTGCTTAGAAGAGTGTCACGTATGCATTTAGTGAGCTGTAGTTGCTGTCTGGACCCAGGCTGAGAACCAGATTCCATGAAGAAACAAATTATGGTCTTTGTGGATTTTAGGAAGACATAGTTTGGGGCCAAAACAAAATGCGATGCAGCTCGTTTTACACAGACACTCCAAAGACGCGCAGGCAGCGTGGGTGCGGTTTCAGAGCTGTGTCCCCTCTCAGTAAGTAGCCCGAAACTGAGCACCCCACGGCGGCTGGGGTCTGCGGAGTTGTGCCGGGACCAGCTTCCCATTGTGCTCCTCTCAGGGAGTCAGCATGAGAGGAGAAGCTGACATGTCTCCAGCCTGGTGGGTTCCACCCTCGGGGTCGGGGCCCTGGTTTCAGCTTTAAGGAGAGGAGCCAGCAGTTGTGCACACCATGTGGCCCATCCCCTCTCTCCAGACAGTCCCATGACCACACCTAGCAGCAAGGAAAACCACGGGGGTTCCTCACAAGAACTGGTTTGATCCCCAGCTCTGACCCTTAAATGCTGTGCAACTTTGGGAAGGTTGCTTAACCTCTCTGCGTCTGTTTTCTTATCCTTAGAATGGGGGTAGCAGGAGTACCCGCCTCAGAGTGTTACTGTGAGGATTGTATTAATACATATAAAGCATTCAGGATCTCGCAGGACACAAAGAAAATGTCATAGAAATGCTAGTGATTGGGATTACTGTTTTTACTTAAAGGAAAAAGGGGGAAGGAGTATGGGGGACAATGGACAGTGTCTCCATGGGAGGAAAACCAGGGACTGGGGCTCCCCCGGGTGGCCACAGGCCTATAATTCCTGCAGGTCCCTGGAACTGCTGGGCTCTGCCTTGCTCAGGTCCTGGGTCAGTATGGGAACGGCTTCTAGTCTGTGTTTAGAGTTTTGGCCTCTCAGTTTTTCATTTCTGTTCCTCACTACAGCTTGTCATTAATACACCAAGGAAAGCATTTTAACATTCCTTTTGTAACTGCATTAATTTATATTTAACTTTAATTCTTCCTTATCGCAGGTATGTTTGTAAAAAGATGCTGTAAAGTCAAGTTTCACATACTGGAACTCGCTGTCAAGTGCTGTCAATTAGAAAATGTGTATGAACATGTTCGTGGTGGGGCCGTGATTTTTATGTCTTGCTGAGGGGCCTGTCCTGTTGGGTGGCGTGGGACAGTCCCATCGGTGGCACAGTCATGCATATGCCCGGTGGTTTAAGCCTGTGGGAGGGCATTAAAAAGACCAGTCCAGTTGTTTCTGACTGCCGCCTTTCCCGCATGGCGTTGGTCCCGCCTTCGGCGTCGCGCGGTGGCTTCATGCTGTGCGTGCCCTGCCTCGGTGGTACCAGCTTTGCCGCTCCTGCCGAGGGCCTGTCCTAGACTAGGTCGTGTGTGGCGCCCGGACGGCAGGGTAACAGGCGAAGTAACTTGGGGAGTTTCGCACACTGTATCTTCCATTTGGAGAGTGGCAGGGTATATATATTAGCATAAATACATTTTTTTAAAAGCTGTGAGAAGAGTGACAGAAGAAAAGCCTGTTTAATTTTTATAGTTGTCTTTGCAGACTCATTTGGAAATAAACTTCCTTGGCTTGTTGCTCTGTTTCTGAGTGGCGGGGGAGCCCTGCCTGTCCTCATGGAGCGGCTTGTGCCCCGCGCCCGAGCCCAGCCTCCCTCAGCTGCTGCTGTGTATTCGCCCGAAAGCCCAGCACCCTGTGCATCTCGAGGGTAACCGGAGAATGGGAACTCTCTTCGAAGTTGTGGAATTGACCCAGAAACCTTTCAGATTTGACAATTTCTGAAGTAGGTCTTTAGGCTTTAGAAACAATTTCGTACTCCATGGTAAATTACATGAGCTAAAAGTTTGACTAAGAGTCTATATTTAAAAAATTAGGCATGGCCCTATTAAGAAAACCTGTGGTAAAGCAGAAAACCGTGGATTTTTTTTTTTTTTTTTTTTTAATTTGAAAAAGAAAGTGTGAGAAGGCTAGGCGAACGATAGGTGTGAGAAGTTTTCTGTAGAGCAGCGGCTCCTCTGGGTGTGCCGTGTTCCTGGGAGCCTGGCTCGTGTGTCCCCACCCCCTCCCCACATGCTGCCAGCGCGGTCACCTGACACCTTAGAGGCCTCCTGGAGCCCTGCGGAGTGTTAGTTCCAATCTTCTCATCCTAAGTGTAGGTTTTATTTTCTGGGTCTTGTTTCAAATCTACATTGAGTATTTTACTATACTATTAGAAATTAAAACGAGGATGCCTTAACAAGATATGTGCTTTTAAAAATGTTTACTTTGATTTAAAGAAATATATTCAATATAGACAGAAGATGTAAAAAATACAAGTCAAATAAGTGCAACCACTGTTAATATCTTGGTTTCTTCAGTTTTTTCTGTGACTATTAAATATTTTAACATATTAAAGATACTGAGTATCTTTTGTATTCTTTGGTTCTCATAATCCGCTCTCATTGTTCTTAAGAATTTGAGATAAAATAATGTTACAGTGCAGAACCGCGCACTCTGATGAACCCTAACTGGACTGCTACGACACACTCCGGGGCAAAGTGCTTGCCTGGCATTCACAAGGTCCTAGGTTTGATCCCAACGTTGTAACAACAACAAAAAAACCCAAACAGACAAACCCCCCACAAATTTATTTAATCCACTATTAATTTTTGTTACTTACTATCTTTTGCCACTATAATAATTACATAATTGACATCTTTGTGCATAAAACTTGGCTTTCATTTCAAAATGACATCCTTAGGATGGGTTCCTCGGATTGGAATTACTGAGTACACGAGTCCTTTCATAATGGTATTGATGTGTGTTGCTGAATTATTGTGTGTGAAGATTGTGCCAGTCGGCCTTCTCATCGGGGGGATTAGAGTGCTGCGTCCTGTGAGCAGAGTTTGACAATGTGTTTGGAAATAATGCATTTAAAAAATTCCTCATGAGCTCGAACAGTTAAAAAAGTGTCTGCTAGACATTGTCATTTGTTCTCTCTGTGAATTGATCTTTGCCCGTTTTTGCTATTACATACCTATGTGGATGTTTGTACTTTTTTCCTTTATTTGTAAAAACACTTACCTATTAAGTGTTTTTGTCATGTGGTTGTAGATATTTCGCTCTAGCTTTGTTGAATGTGTGATTTTATAATTTTAGAAATCCAGAAATTCCAGACTTTTACATATTCGCCTGTTCCAGCCTTCTTTATGCTTAGAACATTACTCCTGACCCGGGATAAGACCCTCAGCTTTATTTTCCCTAATTTTATGATGTTTATCTTTCTAGTATCTTGGAGAGCATTGTGTGTGGAATGCAAGATGCAGGTCTAAACTCCTTTTTCTATCTTAATAACTTCAGTTTCTCCAGCACAGTTGATTGAATGATCTAGTTTATTTTTCATTGAATAGTGGTCTTTTCTCCATTACTTGAGTGTTTACTCAAAGGTCTGTTTTCCTGATATTTTCTTCTGTTCCATTGGCTTGTGATTATGCTGTGAAGTAATACACTGTTTCATTTTAATTTTTTCAGTACCAGGGATTGAACCTGGGGCCACATGCAGGAGAGGCAAACAACCTTCCACTGAATTAAGTTCCAGCCCTTTTTTATTTTGAGACAGGGTCTTGCTAAATTGCCCAGGCTAGGGCCGGTGAGATGGCTCAGCAGCGTGAGTGCCTGCGTGGCAAGCGCGAGGTCCTGAGTTCGACTGCTGGTACCCACATAAAGGAAAAAAAGGGCCAGTGATATCGCTCAGTGGCACAAGTGCCTGCTGGCAAGCGCGGGGTCCTGAGTTCGACTCCTGGTACCACCAAAAAAAAAAAAGTCCAGGCTGGCCTCGAACTTGCATTGCAGCCTCAGCTCCTGAGTAGCTGAGATTACAGGCAAGTGCCACCGTGCTGAGCACATGGTTTTAATTATTGTACCATTAACACTAGTTCTGTATCTTCTTTTACAATAGTTAATACCCCTTATTTATATTTCAGTTTTATTGAGTATGCTAGAACTTTTTTCTAACAGTATTGAGTAAAATAATAATGGACGTCCTTGTTGGTTTTTAATCAGATGTTTTTACTCTCTTAACTAGGTGAAGGAAGTATTCCCTTAGGCTCTTTCAAAACATTAATCTGGAATGAAAAAGGATGTTACCAGATACCTTTCTGGTATCTGTAGTGTCTGAATGTGGAAGTTGTTTATAAAATGAGTTTTTATGGGTAAATCATACTTTGTTAATAACTTGCATTGTAAATTCCATGTGTGTCCCTAGAGAAAATGCTTTAGCCTCAAGCAAAATGTATATATGCTTCTTTTCCCTCAAAAGGCATTAGGACATTTTCTTAATTACCAGGTATAGGAAAAAAAAGCAGCTTTAAGCCGAGAGATGGAGTTTGGGACTGTTTTCTATTCCTGGCAATATTCCAAGGAACCCTTCTAGAAATGTAGTGTTCAGAAGCTGTTAAATTCTAGCGGTCTTGAGGCCACAATTGACCAAGGATTCGGGATCCCTGCACTGACTGGCCATGCAACCTTGAGGTGCAGTTTCACTTGCTGTGCTGAGTGTGTGAGTGCTGGGTCTGGCAGAGCTTTCTGTGGTGATGGCAGTGGTAGAAATCCCAGACACCTGTCCTGGTCACCACCAGCTCAGCTATTAGTTTATACACAGATGTTCTAGACACATGCCATACAAAAGGGGTGAAGCCATGTGGCATCCCATGTGTTGTAGAAAGCCAGGAGTGGCATAATGCTTTGTAGCTCATCCAGAAATACTTATATTTGGTATAAAGTCACTTGTTCCTGTAAAATCCTGCCATGGACAACTGAACAAGGCTAAAATACATCATAACAAATTGCTCTGAGGGTTTATTGTTGCATGCAGTAGCAATTAAATATTTCTTTAATAAGTAATTTGGCATTGCTGAGTAATGTGCAGAATTGAATTTGCTTACTCTGGCTTGTCTGTTTTTCTAGGAATTTCTAAAAATTGCCTATGCATAAAATGTTTAAATAACGTTATATGTAATATATCCTGAATTTTCTGAAAAGGAAAGGGATTGTAAGTATTTTAGTAGTTAGGAATAGTAATCATACTGAGATCTAAATATTAGTTTGAGTTTCTGGCTAAATACTTTCAAAATTTTGGTCAAACTAATCAGATTTCTTTATTTGTTGTGCCTAGAGCTTATCACGTGTTAAATGATGGGGCTATGCTAGTTAAAACATTTCCTTCCTTTTGAGGCAGTCTTGGAGAAGCTCATTTTTAGAGCCTTCATGCTATAGCAGAAGTAGTAGAAGTGTGTGTAAACAGATTTAAAAGGATCACTGCTTTGCCAGATAATTAGTTGTTTTGTTTTACTTCTTTAGTGTGTAAGTTTGATTAGAGATTAAGATGTTTGAATATACATATTGTTTGGCTTAATTACTGGACATAACAATTTATGGAAAAGATATTAAATGCATAAAATTTGATACTATAATCGTTCAGTATACATTTCTAAGAAATACACTGTCTTAGAAAGGATGTGTTTGAAATTATCTCAAATTTTAGGCTTCTTCCTTCTGAATGAGTGTTCCTTATATATAAAACTTCCAGAAGGTATCTATTTGATATTTTGTGTACATTTAGTCCCAAATCCCTAGGTACAGAGGAAGCTATTTAGTTTGCCTTTGAAATGCAGAGCATAGTTAATTATTGCCATATGCTACCATGTAACAAATCTTCCCAAAACTCAGTAGCTTAAAACAACTATCATTTATTCTTTTTTTTTTTTTTTTTTTTTTTTTTGTGGGTACCGGGGGGTCGACCTCAGGACCTCGCGCGCCAGCAGGCGCCCGTGCCGCTGAGTGATATCACCGGCCCCTTTTTCGTATGTGGGATCCGGGAGTCGAACTCGGGCCCTCGCGCTTGCAAGGCAGGCGCTTATGCCACTGAGCCATCTCACCGGCCCCTATCATTTATTCTTACAAACGGGTGGGCTGATTGAGGGGACCTCTGGGGTTGTGGGGGATGGGCTTTGCTTCAGACTGTGTCTCTGGTCTGGGGCTCCTCCAAGTCTCCCCCTCTCCTGTGGCAGTGGCAGAGGTGCCAGACAGCTCTCAGGTGCCAGACACAGGACGAGCCTCTGCTTGTCAGCAGTCCAGGGCAGGTCACGTGACCTCCCAGAGTCCCCAACGAGGAAGCAAGCCGGAATTTTAGAGGTGGCAGGCGTAAGGCGCATGCTCAGGGAGAACGTGGAAGGGGACCAGAGATTGCCGTCCACCACCGCTGTACAGTCAGATGCAGTTCATGCACCTGACTACCTTTATTGTGGTGATGAGAGTAGAAAACAGGCAAATGTTAAATGACCAGTAAGAGATGTGTAGGATTTACTCTTTTCCCCTAAGTTATTCACTGGTGAAATATGCACCGACGTGTGGAATATTACATGGCATTAGTTCAGGAAAAAGATACAGTGATGAATCTTTATCTGGCTGGTCTTGAGTTGTATAAGTCAGATGCCATATCAGTGCCTCTTCTTGCTATATGGCATGTTATTTTCTCATGGTATCACATGTTCTCTTCTTTTGGAAATCAAAAATAGTAGGCACAATACTTAAAAAATAATTTTCACCCATAAGGTTAAAGAAAAATAGATTCTTTGACCTAAATATTGTAATATATACTTAGTTGGAAATATTTTCGATTATTGGATCTAAAGGCAGAATAAAAGAACACTTCTTAAAGAACTAGTATTTAATAGTAGCTTAAGTAGACTTCCCTATTCATGGCACTTTGCTTACCTTCAGGTATTTAGTAAAAACTGCTGTGGTGTCCTCTGGCAATGCTCAACAGTTAAAGATTGAATACAATGGAAAAATTATCTTGTATGATTTAGTGACAGTACCAATGTGAAACGAAAAATGAAGAGAAAGACTTCAAAAAAGCAAATAGTTAAATATTAGATAATACTCTTTTCATAGAAGCAGTTGCTTTACCTTGTAGGTGCGCTGGATTTGCTTTGCTTGTCCTTTTCCAGTAGGCTGATTGGAGGAGGGAATTGAGGTCATTTGACCACCAAGCATCAACAGGGAATTAGGGCAGGATGGCCAGCATGCTTGCCGGTGCGGCATGGGCATGGTGCCGAGGAGGCCGGGCAGGAGCCCAGCCCGCTGCTCAGCTGGTGAGCGTCACCCTGGCTCCCAGCACCGTGCTGTGCCTTTCTGCATTGTGGGGAGGGAACTGAGCTCTGAGAAGCTGGGGGACTTGTGCACAGTCACACAGGGGCAGAGGTAGAGCCAGAGTGCAGGCCTTTCCTGTCACACCAGCCTTTTGCCACAGCAGCCAGTGTGCACACCCAGGTAGAGCAGCTGACAGTCTCTAAACGCGGGTCCAGTGCTGGGTTCCTGGTACGAAGAACCTTTCAATGAAGTTAGCCTTGGTAAATATTTCAGCATGGGGGAGCTGGAAAACTTCAAGATAAGAAAAAGGCTAGCCGTGGTTGGCCTACTTTACTTAGCACTTACCAGGGTTGATTTGTATCTGTTACCTTGACTCTCTCCACCCCGCAGAATCTGTGTCAGACCCGGGCCTTGGCCTGGACGCCCCACGCTCTTAACCTGATGCCATGTATATGTGTGTGTGTTTTCTTTCCTTCCCTCCCTTCTTCCCTTCCTCCCTCCCTTCCTCCCTTCCTTCCTTCTTGTATTGAATAGATCTTTAATGGAGCAAAGACCACTTCCAAACGGAAGGGGAATTTGAGAATCTGAGGCCAAGGCCAGGAAGACCTCCTGCGTGGGGTGGTATGTGCAGAGCAGCAGCGGGTTATCTCCAGAGGGGACAGGCTCTTACACGGTGCTGCCCTTAGTTCCCTGGCTAGACATCAAGATCTGCTTTTGATTGGACTCCAGTGTGCAGCATTTCTCCGGCACAGCGGAGTGACCACTGTGTCCCTGGGCATTATTAGTTCACTGGGCCAGGGAAGTGCAGGTCAGGTGTGTGATAGGTTAAATGAGAAGGCAGTTGGGACTTTTGTGAACCATTCTCAGGCATAACCGGTTGATGAGCATTTTCTTACACAGCTGCGGTCCCGTATCGGCCTGGGCTGGTGTGCCAGGGCCCGGCTCCCGGCGGCTGGCAGGCCCTGTGCACCGCCTCGGACTCCCTTGCCTCTAGTCCTGTTCATCCGCGGTCTCCTTTGGTTACAATGGTTGCTTGTGATTTATGGGTGGAAGTGATGCAGATGCCGCTGGAGGGTGGGCAGAGCCTTGGGTCTGTAAGGAAACATCTCCTCCTCTGGAGCAGGATGGTTGGCTGCTGCTGACGCCCCCACTGCCAGAGCCCCCTCATTCCATAGGGTGCCACTATAAAGGTGCAAGCTGGTGGAGATCCCTGGGGTGTCCCTAAAGGGTGACGGGGAGCCCCTGGAACCTCTTCTCTTGCTGTTGTTTTCTACAGAAAATTCTTCTTGACAAATGCATTTTTAGTGGCAGGCATCTTCTCAAGACTGTATCTTTGTGTTGCATGTCAAAAATGCCTTGAACTGAAAAATTGTCAGCATTGTCACCAGAAAGAGGATGGAATTTGGAATCAGACAAAACTGGATGTGGCTTTGAGTTCTGCCTGACCTCTTCCAGCTGTTGAAGGCTCCGTGTGTTTTCACTGTTCCAAGTCTCTTGCCTGTCCACAAGGAACAGCACCCCCTTTACGGGGTTTCTGGGGAGGTAGAAAGTGCACAGCAGTGTTACTAATTCACATTAATATGTGAATTCTCAATTGTAAATTTTGAAAAACTTTTTCCTTGGTGAGGTTTCTTTCGCAACATTTTTGTTATCCTTTGCAGCTTCCAGATGCCTTTACTATTAAGACCAACTGTTCATTCTTCATATAGAAGGAGTTAAATTTTTGTCATGCATTTACTAAATCAATGGATGTTTTAGAAATTCTTTTAAAAATGTGAAGCTTGGAAGGCATCCTGTGGGCTTGAGTTGGAATACCCCCCTTTCTGCAGCAAGAAGTGGTTTGTCAGCAGCACCCGGACGTTTTATTTCTGCAAACTTAATGGCTGAAAAATCCTGCTGGGCCAGGGAACATTCTGACCTTCTTTTGTGGAACAGTGACTCTTTGGCTTTGTAAACAGAATTTCGTGATTATGTCTGGGACCCATTACACCAAAGAGGGTGCTTCTGAAGTCACTGGGTCCCTGGGAAGGGCTGGCGGATGGGCCGGATGGGGAGGACGGAGGGGAAGAGTTGGTCACAGCTGTCAGGAGAAGGTGGCCGGACTGGGCCTGAAATAGATCAGGAATCAGTGCAGAGATAATGACACAAGGAGAGGAAGACTGTGCTCAAGGGCTCAGGGACGCTTGTTTCAGGGATCAATCACTGCATAATCAATGACCTCAGAACCCGGTGGCTTAGAGCAGTGGCTGTTCCAGGTGGTTTGGGATTTGGGCCGTTCTTTTCTACATGCCAGCGAAGGTCGCTTGGTGATAGTCAGCTGATGGCTGGGCCAGTCTGGAGTCTGTCGTGGCTTCACCTGCGTTTGGTGCTGTAGCAGTTGGCTGGAAAGTTGTACTCAGCTGGGACTGGAGTACCTGAGTCTTCCCCAGCATGGTGCTGCAGGGGTAGTCAGGTTCTTACAAACAATGGCGCTCAGGGTCCTGGGAGATCAGCAGAAGCTGCAGGGCTTTAAAAGTCTTAGAGCATCACTCTTGTGTCCTTTTGGTAAGCAAGCCACAAGCCACGAGGGCCAGCCCTGCTTTAGGGGGAAGAGAATGAGATGCCACCTCTCAGTGGAGAAGTGATGAAGAGTTCACATCCCTTCTTAACCTGCCTCGAACTGTTCCTTGACAAAAGGGGAGACTTTCAGGAAGAAAGAGCAGAGGGTGTCTGGTGTAAGACTCATGGTCAAACGCACTTTTCCATTTGGGGGCAAAGATGAAACAGTCGCAGGCTCGATAGTTGGGTGGCAAGCACTGGAAGTGGAGTAACGGGTGTGGAGTACTTTTTCAGGACATTTTGGCTGTGTGGAGGTGGGAGTGGGAGTGGAGACTCAGGCTTGGGGTCGAAGGAATTTGCTTGTTTGGCTTTGTTTTGAAGATAGTGAGTCACCAGTGGCCCATTCCATGTTCTAGATTGTGGCTGTGCATTTTTGTTCTCATGACTAACCTCTGAACTGATTGAATGCTGTTGAAATTCTGTTTTGGTGGCAAAACTTTCTCCTGGTTGGTCCCTCTGCCTGTGGCTTAGAAGGGATTGTTTCCTTCAGTGGATGTGTTTTATCTCAGGCACTGTCCCAGCCTTCTGGTTTCTTTATTCTGCACATTTTTCTTGAGCAGCTTAATTCATTCTCGTGGTTTTAACTGTCACCACATGCCAGAGGCCCCCTGGGTATCCAGACCTACCTGTCCAGTTGCCTGCCAGTGTCTCCCAAGATACCGATGCTGACCCTCTTACTATTTCTAATAGTGCCTTTACCTTGGCCAGGCTAGTGCCTCTGTGGTTTTCCCTTTGGCCCTCACCCTGTGCGTCCAGACAGGTCACGAAGTACAGTGAGTCCCCAACCCGCGAGCAAGTCTGTAATCTGACAGAATGCGTTTTACACAGTACCTCTGGGAAGGTTCGCCACACAAACGCCCTTGTGGGTTGGGGACTGTTGATTTTTGTGGATTCCCGCTGTGGCCGCACATGAGCATCACCCGTGAAACTTTGTACCCATGTTACTGAATCCGAATCTCCCAGGACTCAGCTTTCTGTGTTTTTACAAAGCTTCCCTGGGGGTCTTAATGTTCCCCTAACCCTGAAAACAACTCTTGAAACTTTAATACTCTAACTCATTTTCACCATTGTTTTGTTTCCAGCTTTTACAGTTTCCTGTGGCTCTCATAACAGATTGCCATAAACGTGCTAAAACAACAGATGCTTAACTCTCACTGTGCCAGTGGCCTCGGTCTGCAGTCGCGGCGTGGGCAGCGCGCTCTTGAAGGCTGCAGGCCTCGTCCTGCTCCTGGTGGCTCCAGGTGCTCCTGGGGCTGTGGACGCGTTGCTCTGGTGTCTTCCTCCATTTTCAGAGGGTCACATCTCCTCTCTGTCCCTGCGTCTGCCTTACAAGACACTTGCCTTGGATTTCAGACCGACAGCGTGGTCTCACCTGGAAATCCTTACTTATTCCATCTGCAGAGACCCTTTTTCCAACAGGTCACATTCACAGCTTTCAGGTTATGGCCTTGTCCTTTGGGGACCACGACCTACCCCCTCTGGCTGCATTGTTCTCCTAACTGGTTATCTTGCCACTTGGACATAGACCTCTAGTCTACCCCGGATTGTGCACCCTTGTGATTGCATCATAGATTCACTCATGTTCGTTAATGGCTCAAATCTTACCACCTCCCCGTCCCCTTAAAAAGCCACGCTCCTTGTCTTGGAGGATGAGGCTGTTCTGAAGCAGCCCTGCCTGCCTCCGCCGCCGCTGCTTCCATGGGGACTGCTCTCTGCAGGCCTCCTTGCCTGTGTAGGCCCCTGCCCTGTGCTCCCAGTCCGTCCCCTCACTTGCATTCCAGATCGTTCAAGTAGTGTCTTCCCACCTCTCCCGGTGTTTTCTGTGAAGCTCGTCCTTGTCCCATGAGTTTTATCACACTTGTTTTGTGCCTTCCTTCCAAGGAGAGGGCTGTGAAGGCAGGAAAGCTGATACTAGTTGCAGCTCTAGCACTTGGCACAATAAATATTGGATGAATGGCCATGCAGCTTAACCTAATTAGAAACTCAACACTGGTTTTTCTACCACTACGATAATTGTCTCCAATAGGATTTTTTAAACCTATCATCAGCTAGATAGGGCAAATGAAGTAACTGGGCAATCTGTAGTAGGCTGGCTTATTATTTCCTTAACCTGCAATATCTGTACATGGGTGCGAGGCAATTTAAAGTGAAATGTTTCTGCCTGTGCTAAGGTTGACATTTCTTACATCCCGCCTCACCGTGTTGGAGACTTTGGGTTTGTAAATAGCGGAAACCAGCCCGATTGAGCTGCAACTAAAAAGAATTTCAGTGATGAGGGACAAGAAACCCTGACAGATCCTCTTGCTGTGTCTTTTTGCTGCTCGTCCTGCTCGTCTGCTTCATTCTTCACTTTCTCTGCTTCTTCCGCCACACACAGATTGTGACATCACCACAGCTTGAATGTTCACGTTTTGTAGCTGTAGCTGCCCACAGAGACGAGGCAGTTGTGTCTCTGTCTGTCTGTCCTTTCCAGGATGAGGACGTCCTCGGCCGTCTTGGCTATGTGCTCACCTCCCGCAGGTCAGCTCCGTGTGGCAGGGAGGCTGCAGTGCTGAGCTTGCCCTGGGAGTTTAAGGACAGACTCAGAGAAGCGGGACTGTGCATGAGCTGCTGGCCTGCAGGCCGGCTGCACCTGCCTGCGTCACAGTGAGGGGCTCAGCAAACCGTGGCCGATCCTTTAGTCGCCATCTCTACCAGTCATCATGAAAACGCGATCCACTGTTGTGTACTATCTTGGCTTTAATTAGTTCACACATGTTTCCCTTAATGTTAGAATATTTGTCTTGAGCTGATTGGTGTGAAATATCTCAAAACAAAGCAGGTTTATGATGGTTATTTACTCATGGATACTTAATAGTAGTGATCATAAATTCATTTAAGAAAATCATCTGTATTTTTCTGATCTTGCCTGAGAAAAAAGAGAGAAGTGAGACTTAAATTATCTCTTTATTCTGGAGACATTTTTATATAGTTGACATTCCTTTTTGATGGCAACAGATTACAAACACAGTGGGAATAACTTCTGGTGCCGAAGTAAAACCGTCTCAGACTGCAGCTCCTGGCTCAGCTCCTCTCACCACCCCCCAGGTGCCTGTGTCCCGGCTTCTATAGTTCCCAGGAGGCCGCATGCCCAGCTTCCCTACCCTGCCGAGCACACTCCTCTTTCTGTGGAGAAGGCCCAGGTCTGCTGGACGAGGTCCTCAGAACAAGCCACCAGCCCTGCTGTCCCCTGACTTTGGTGTTCTGAGGGAACCTCGGGCAGCTGTAGTTATCCATATATATTTTAAGTGATTCCTTTCCCTTTTTGTTATTGTCTTGAAGGGAGCCTCTGTCCGGGGGTAGGTAGATAATAGCCATGTCTGTGTGGCAGTGCGGGACGGGGTCAGAACGTTCAGGGACAGATTAATGCAGAATTAGAACATGTAGTTGAAAATTGAACTGCTAGCTGCAGTCCTGCATTCCTTTTAAATGCTCATATTAGCTAAATACAAGAAGTCAGCTCGAAGACATTATTTTCCTGATGACTCTTAAAGAGGTTTTTTTATTTGACAGTTTGTGGATGAAAACTCATGTATAATTTCAGTGAGCTATTTTTAGCTAACCCAGCAGTGTAGGGTTCAAACAGAAATGAGAATGAATATAGAGAATTCACAACTTTTAAGAATCCAAGGAACTAAATTTGGTCTCCTTACACATAAAGATCTTACAGATGATGTTAAGGTGGTTTGAGAGTGAGAGATGAAGTTTAATTAGTATGCTGTTTTCTAAGTAGTTCATTTTATAAGATTTCTCAAGTGTTTCCCTGGGTCCATTAGGGTGGCTCAGGCTGAACTGAGCCAGGGCTAATACGACTTCTGCAGAATACTCACTTGCCTGTTTATACGCTGTCTTTCGAAAAAGGTTTGAGGAGTCTGACTTTATAGAGGAGGAAACCTATAATTACTTATACATCACTATTAAATTAAGTTTCTGGAAGTGATTCGAATTTCATTACAGCAGAAATCTGTTTTGCAAACCTTTCCTCTCTTGGGGTGTTCAGTGGGCAGATCTTTATGACCATTCTTGTCTTTCCTTACTCCATCTAATTTTCACGCTTAAAACTTTTAAAATCTGCAAATAAATGGGCTCCTTCATCTCTTTTTTTAGGTACAATGGTGCTTTACCTAATGGAGACAGAGGACGGAGGAAAAGCCGCTTTGCCCTGTATAAGCGCCCCAAGGCGAACGGCGTCAAACCCAGCGCTGTCCACGTGATATCCACGCCCCAGGCGTCCAAGGTAGGTGGGCGTGGCCAGGCGGGAGGGCCTTGGCCAGCAGCAGCGCACACTTCCTCCTGGTCAGTTGCTGTCTTTCCTCCCATCTCATTCTCATGTTGGATAGAGCTTTTCAACCACCGGAGGCGGGACAGCTATTGGGAGAGGCTCTGTTGTGCATGAGGGTGTGCTTGGCAGCACCCCTGGCCTGCCCCACTAGATGCCAGCGCCCTCCCCTCTCTGCTCCCACAGTGATTAACGTCCAAATGCGTCTCAGATACTGCAGCCCATCTCAGGGAAGGGGCGGGCTAACAGCTCTCCTGTTAAGATCCAGTGTGTTAGGACACAAAACAAATAGCAAACTTATCAAGGTACAGTAGTTACAGTGAAAGAAACGTGACGTCCTTTATCCTAAAGAGGTCTTGTGTTACATCTTGGTATAAACCTCACAGATTCATTACCTTCTTCTGTTAGTGAAGTGCAATAGGTACTTTCATGTAACCCACATGTACATGGGATTGAATATATGTGATAATTAGAAAGACAAGAAGCAAATAGAACTGACCGATAAAGAAGTCTGCTATGCCTGTTAATTTTCATATGCTTAAAGTATATTAATTTTTTTAAAAAGGATTATTTTATTTCTTTCCGATACGTAAGTGGAGAGAAGATCGAGTTTCCGTTCTGGCTGGTGTAGGTTACATACTACACTTAAGACAGTTTTTCCGTAATAAAATCAATTCTTCGATGTGTAGTACAGTTCCCTTTTTCTGTGAAATAACTACATATGCCTGCAGTATTTCGTGCGAGGCAGCTGGTTGTGCATGTCTAGCACCATGGGTGTGGGCAGTCTGGAGTAAGTAAACCTCGGTGCCGCTTTCTACTGGAAGCCTGGGTGTAGGGAGAGACACTGGCTCTGGAGGCAGCGTGGTGCTTACTCAGTGTTACTTTGTGGGTCCTTTGTGAAAGGGCCCCCCGAGAGAGAGTTCAGTTAAGATCAGCCTGTGCTAGTGAGGGCGTGAGTAGGTAAAGAAGTACCAAGGAAATGGGAAAAAAAGATTAATATTTTTTGGACACGTATTGGCTAGAAAATAAACTAAAATTTTTAGAGTAGAAAGGACTTTTTTTTTTTTAAAGGAAAACAAAGGAAATCCAGCTTTATAAAAGTGCTAAGAATGTAAAATAGCAACAAAATCTTAGGAAGTCAGAGAAACACAAGAAACATTTTGTAGTCCAAAAATGTTTGGTGAAGAAGGAAACCAAGACAGATGTTTTTTTTTTTTTTTTTTTTTTTTTTTTGTGGGTACCAGGGGTTCGACCTCAGGACCTCACGCGCCAGCAGGCGCCCGGGCCGCTGAGCGATATCACCGGCCCCTTTTTCGTATGTGGGATCCAGGAGTCGAACTCGGGCCCTCGCGCTTGCAAGGCAGGCGCTTACGCCTCTGAGCCATCTCACCGGCCCAAGACAGATGTTTTTTAAGTGTGCTGTGACCACCAAAATTGTTAAAATAGTTAGACATAGTCATTACAGTTTTGTCTATTTGTTGATGTTTATCTTCCTTTTCTTTTTTTGGGTCTGTATCTTTTTATATTTACTTCTTAAAAAATGATAGACTTTATATTAATAGGATGGCTGACACTTAAAAATTACAAGAATTTGGCTTTACTTACTCAGACATCATTTCGTAATAGAGTATAAAAATTTACTACTGTGGGATCAGCAATTCTTCCGTTTTCCTTCTCCTCTCCCCAGGCCTCCTGTTTTAGGCTTTGATGTTTTACCTTTTTGTCTAGATTTGACTACAAGTTGTTTGGGTTATTCAGCATTTGTGATAGTCGTCTCTCTATTTAGACATATTACCCCCAGTACCAAAAGTGGGGCAAATTGGGCTTTGGTCATGACCCCTCTATTTTGTAAAACTCTGGGACGACTATATCCCCAGGGCCTCCTGTTAGTCATTTGTGAACTAAGCAAATCGGCTGCAGGCAAGAGCCCTGTTGAATCACATGGTAATACTTTAACCAACAGAAATTCTGGCTTAAAGAAACAAAAATGGAAAAATTATTACAGAATCGGGTTGTAGTAGGGAAAGGTAGAGTAACCAGGCTTCTTGAGAGTGGAGAGCTGGAATATTAGCGGGCCATAATGTGCTTATTCCTTCAAAGGTATTATGAAGTGACTTGACTCCAGTCGCCTTCCATCTCTCCTAAGGTTTTGAATTTTTGGGAGAGAGAATCTGATAGGCGGAGCCAGAGTCTCCCAGCCACGGCCGAGGAAGATGGGTGGAACAGGCATATTTACTGCAGGCTCATCTCCACCTGCTGCTGTCTTGACCTTACTTGTCTTTCTCTGTCTACCACGAGGGCCTAGCAGTGTGAAATAACAGTTCAGACAGTGAAGAGGTAATAGATCTGTCTCTTCTGTCCTCTGCAGAACGAGAGCCTCAGTCACAAATTCCTCACTGTCTGGTCCCTTGCAAGCTTGTGTCTTTAGCTGGCTTTGTCCCGCCACTTCTGCTGGTAGGTCGGCTCCGTTGACCTTCTACTTTGGAATCCCACCTGGTTGTGAACAAGCCCCTTATGTATTTAAAGGACTCTGATTGCAAACGTGCCCATTTGATTGGTGCTGTAAAAGGGAGACCTAAAAGGGTGGGTGGGTGAAAATTTGTGCACTGTCCCTTTTAGTTGGGGTGTTTCTTCCCCGTACCCTGCAATACAGGGATAGAACAAGGCACCCCATTGCTGGAGGTAGTGGCAACAGAGAAACAAGACCTCCTAGTATCCATGCATGCCAGTATCCAAGCTTAGGCAGATGGAGGTGGCGAGCTTGTGCTACTGTTGTGTAATCTCTATTTGTGTAATTTTTATTTGTGTACACATTTGCTTTTAGAATAATACAAGTATTTCTCTGGTTGTATAATGTGTTTTTTTTAAAAAAAATCTGAAGTGCTATTTTACTTCTGGCAGTTCTGTTACACAGGCATAGGGCCTAGTAATTTATTCACCCATTCATTTATTCAACAAATATTTATCCATCACCTTCCACGGCCAGGCAGCATGCCAGGTGCTGGATAGACTTCAGTGAGCGCAGCAGCCTGCAGCCAATCATCCAGCACGTCGGAGACGGTGGAGGCTCGAGGAGCACATATGTCAGTGCACGTGGGGAACAGGGGTGCAGAGTGCAGTGGGACACACGGGGAAGGATCTGCACACCCTGCTGAGCCGAGCTGAGCGGGAGGAAGGCTGGCCATCCTGGGTCTAGCCGGTGGGCTTGGGGTTTTTTCTAGGGAAACATGGGAGTGTTAGGATATAATGAAAATTTCAGCTTACGTATGTGAGGTTGCTTAGGTTTTTATGGTGTGGCTGTTTTGTTGTCATTGCACCAGTGAGTACCATGACAGTGGTGTTGGTGACAACAGTGCCTGAGCCTCACAGGAATATGCACTTGGCTGGTGTGTGGCTTAAATTTAGCAACATTATTGCGGAAAACTCTTCATCGTGGTTTTCCCTCCTTAGATTGTGCTCTGTGAAAAATCTCCTTTTTTGGATATTTTTACTTTCAAAAAGTAATTGGGCCGGTGAGATAGCTCAGTGGCATAAGCACCTGCCTGGCAAGTGCAAGGTCCTGAGTTCGACTCCCGGTACCCACATACAAAACAAGCGCTGGTGATACCCCTCAGTGGCACGGGCTCCTGCTGGTGTGCAAGGTCCTGAGTTCGACCCCCGGTATCCACAAAAAAAAAAAAAAAAAAAGAGTAATTGCACATCACTTTGTCCCAGTTAGCCGATGTCAGAACGGAAAGTATCAGTGGCTTGTGAGTGACAGTGTGGCGGGAGATGGAGGCTGCTCTTCAGCCGGCCTCAGTCCTCTGTGTTGCGCTAACACAGTTTCCACACCTGGATGCGTCATCGAACACAGAGGTTTATGTGGCTCGCCATTCGGGGGCTGCAAGGCCTGGACAGCATGGCACCCACATCTGCTTGTGTCACAGCGTGGAGGAGGAGCAGAAAGGGACCTGGCTGTGTGTGAGCCAGGAGGCCAAAGAGCAGACCGGGCAAGGCTCTGTCCTCTGTATCCACCTCAGTCCTGCGAGCACTCACCTGCTCTGGGAGCCCTGCGCCAGCCCCTCTGAGGGTGGAGCCCCGCAACCTACCTGCCTCCCGCAGGACCCTGCTACCGCCTCTCAGCGTGGCCAGGCAGTTCTCAGGCTTCCAGAGTGGGAACCGTGTCACAAGTCCTCACAAAGCCTTGCAGCCTGTCGGAGCGGGCTCTGTGGGCTGATGAAACACTGGAGCTCCTCGTGTCAGTGGGCAGCCATGGGCAGTGGCACATGTCCGTGTAGACCCGTTTGCTCAAGGTGACTTTGCAGAATGCAGCCACGTCCGCTCTGCAGCGCTCACCGTCTTCGCAGCGGCTGCGTCTGCCGGGAAGGGAATCCCTGTGCACACTCGTAGGCAGGTGGAGCTTTCTGTGCTTCGGGGGTGTCACCGTTTACCAGGATTTTCAGATTGCTGCTGCTTTTTTTTTTTTTCTTTTTTTTTTTTTTTTTTTTTTGGTGGGTACCGGGGGAACGACCTCAGGACCTCGCACGCCAGCAGGCGCCCGTGCCGCTGAGCGATATCACCAGCCCCTTTTTCGTATGTGGGTTCCGGGAGTCGAACTCAGGCCCTCGCGCTTGCCGGGCAGGCGCTTAAGCCGCTGAGCCATCTCACCGGCCCATGCTGCTTTTAAATAGTTGTTTTAAATGGTTCTTATTTGGGTTTCTTTCATAGTCATATAATTCTTGTGTTAGTAGTATAAGGTGTTTGATATTTTTAAGTTCAAGAATTAATTTAATAAGGTAAATTACTATAAATTTTAATTAGTTTAATGAAGTATTTTGTAAAACGGAACATTTGGTTAAGACATTTTAGATATAATTGTAAGTATTTTGAATCTTTGAGAAAAGAAATAAAGAAATAATAGTATTAAACTACAGTCCAGAATATCTTTTTATACCATGCAGGATACAAATCTAGAACAATTTATGTTTCTAGAGTGAGAAACAACTTGATTATTTCAATAAAAATATAAACATGAGTCAGTTTCCAGAAAATGAAAGAACTTTCAAAACCTTTTTATCAGTATTTGATAAAGTAAAAAGCATTTATGAAGGACCAACATACTGTACAGTTTAAAACATAAAGTATTTACTAGCACTTCAAAATACAGTTTTTATAGGAACATAATACAACAGTTTAGATTTGTAGTCCTGTTTGTTGCAAAACATATATTTACTGAGATGAAAAACAATTTTTGGAAAACTTATAAATCAGGTCAGTAAAATTTCATCTATCATTGACAGAGCTCCAACCATTTCACATAAAAGTATTTTAATAATTTACTGAAAATGAAATATTTAAGACTTTGAAGATTGTGTGATGGTTTTTGTTGATTTCATAGAGCTGAAAGGAGCATCTGACATAAAGCTTTGTCATACTCGAGAAAAATTGTTTCAATGAGAAATACATAAAAACCGTATGAATTTTGCACAGATGGTGCAATTACAGTGCTGGAGAGAAAGTTTCTCTCAGCTGAGATCCTGCAGAAACTACTTCTGGATGTTTCCGTTCGATACTGTCTCATTTGTTATCGCTGGGTGATTGAAAAATAAAATCAAGTAAGCCACTTAACATTTTTTTCTTAAAAATTTTTGTTACCTTGCATGAAATAAATGCTAGAGAATTAGAGAACATTTGTGAAGAACTTGGAGCAGCAGTGATGGAGTTTCTGAGCCATGTGCAGCATGTGGTACTACTTAGGTGATTAGCTTGGGAATTGTGTAAATACTCGAATATTCACGTTAATAGAAATTTTGGGGTAGTGGTTGGGGATTTGGATTTAGTATGTGATTCTGTAAGGTCAAGTTCTTCCTTGGTTTTCTGTTATTAACATGGATATATTTAATTGACAAATAATTGGTGATAGAAAAGCCAAATACAGGAGACTATGATAATTAGAAGATGTTAGAGAAACTAAAAAAACTGAAGTGAAATAAAATATTACTTCCAAGAGAAAACTATTAAATTAGCCAACAAATTACATGAACCTGCAGTTATATAGTGACAAAGGTGAAGAATACAATTAATGTGTAATAACACTCCTTTAATGTATTAATTCTTAGAACTTGGCTCATGGTTGTTTCAAAGCAGCATAGATTGAAAGTGAAAATCTTGTCTAGTAAGTGACTTTAATGGCTTTGATGGTGGCATGTATGGTGACTAAAAATCCCAATATCAGAGCTAGAAAAGTGAATGTAATTGATAAGAGTTCAGCAGAAGGTAGTAGATTGTGTGGACTGTTCGGGCAGGCACGTTGTGGTCACAGGATCCTAACGGAAGAGTAGGAAGGGGGCAGAAGATGCAGGGGAGCTGAGGGCTGCTGAGCATCCAGGCTCACAGGTGGAGGAAGGGACCTGAGTCTAGGATGCAGGCAGCATCCAGAAGTTGAGGACACCGGCAGCCTTGGACTCACAGGAACCTTAACCACATCAGAAGCCTGACTGTCCCCGAAAACACCTGCTGTCCTGCAACCTCAGTGAGGGTTGGGACCTGGGACCACCCAGATGGTGCCTTGATCTTGGCCTCCTGCAACTGTGGCAGAGAAACCAGCCAAGTGTGGTGTGCAGGATCATTTTTCAGCAGCTCGGTTTTGTGATAATTTGTTGTAGCAGCAAGAGAAAACTTACACACTATTTATGGGAAAGTAAATACAAAACACCTTGTATTTCTGAGGAGGTCTTAATCTTGCCTTGGGGGAAATGAAAGATGTGAAAGGGATTAAAGAACTCAGAGGCAAGGAGAGGTCTTTGCTCTTTCTTTTCTTTTCTTTCTTTCAGATCCAGAATGTTAGAGCAGGACAGCTTGACTCTATTACTCAGCAGTTTAATTATATGTGTAATTAGCTGCATGACCAATATACAGTAAATATAATTTTGACTTGATACGTGTATTAGTATGACAAATCATTTAATTTACATTGTCCTTAAAGCACAGTTTTATTAATGACTTGCTTTTAACATGTCAGTGTGGGAGAATGCTTGTATTTATAATTATGCTTTTACTCGAGCTTATTTGGTGATCCTGGTTCAGGAACTGATTTTTATGGAAGAAGAGAGGCTTTTGCTATATTTTTAAAAACAAACAGCACTGAAGTTGAAAGGAATTAATTCGCACTGACTTTTTGTTTTGCAAATGAGCCGCTTAAAAGAGAGCTGGTGAGTGGTGAGCGGCCCCTGCTGAGCTGGGTGTGTCTGCTGCAGGAGCAGGGGAGATGCCCTGCAGTACACAACCAGCTGTGCCCCCCTCCGCTCTGATACTCTGCCTCCCAGGAGTAAGACTTGAGAAACCTGTTCCTTTCCAAAGTTGCACTGCTGCAGTGATGAATTGGATGATTTTTGCCAGTAAAAATGAAGCTGTTTTCCAGATGCAGGGTTAGTGGCAGTGTTTTTCAAGCCAGGTGCTCTACAGAGAGCCTTCTCTACAGAAGGAGCTGTGATGGAGCTGGAATTAACTGGCTTGTTTGTCGTGGTGGCTGTAACAGCACATGCAGCTGGAAGCAGTCCCAGACTGCGGAGGAGGGTCACAGAATTCTCACCGATGGCTTCCGGTGGCTTCCACCCATGTTGTTACACCTTTTGCCTCAGGGTGCATCATTGGCTTTGTCTGTTTTGAGCAAGTACTGGAGCTGGCATGAAGTCCTGCTTGCTGGTGGCTGATTCTCGGAGTGCTTGGAAGCTCTTGGCTGACTGCAGCTGCGTGTTAGGAAAGGCCTGGATGAGTGACTTCTGGAGCTTGTGGTTGTGTCTGACAGGTAGAGGAGCTAGGTTCAGGAGCTCTGGGGGGCGGCTCACTGATGCTGCATACCCTTTCCTAGTTCTTTGCTTCAGCGAGACCCACAGGGCTGCCTGCTCTCCTGCTCTGCTCCTCTGTGGCCATGTTGTGCCTTGGCTGGTGATGTTGTGGCCTAGGTGGCAAACCTATGGCACATGTGTGGTTTTTCTTTTAAGACAAAAGATGTTAATGTAGGAGTTGCTTTTTCTAAACTAAAACCTCAGCATTCAGGTTTAATTGCAGTGTGGCACTTTGCAGTAAATAAGTGGGTTAGGGTTGTAGTTTGGGCACTTGTCCCTAAAAGGTTTGCCTTCGCTGGCCTAGGGTGTGCTCTGACTGTGTATGCTGACCTAACTGCCACCAGCCTTTCAACATGGCCCTCACGTCACTCCTCCCAGAGTCTGCCTTCACGCCAGCCTCAGGATAAAGCAGCTTTTGTGCACCCCTTAAAGTGCACAAACACTGTGAGAGTCCGCAGCTGGCTTCTCTTGGCACCCTGGACAGCTGAATGAGTGAGTACAGGGTCCCTCGTCGTGGGCATGTGCTGGGTCAGCGGTGGCTCTGATGGTGGCAAGCCTGCGTGGTGAGCTGAGGGAAACCCTGGGAATAGTAATACGCCAGGTGCGCTATGTGATAGTGACTGATTAATGCTGGCTAATGTTCGTAATAGTTCTTCTGGGAAAGATTATATCAGATGGGCTCAGAATACACTGAAACCTGACATCCATCCTTCCTTACTCACTCACTGTGCTAATTGTCTAAAAAACTTAGCTAAATGCAGCAACAGATTAAACATTCAGACTGTACCTTTGTGATTTGAATCGAGGCTTCCTCTGTGTTATAATTTAAACTTGTCATTGTCTTTAGATCCCAGCAGGGAGGCCTTAATAGTGAACAGTCTCTGAATCCCTGACCCCGCTAGCTTTGCAGTTGGTGTCTTCTTGGCTGCAGGATGGACTCGCTGGTGCAGCTCTGTGATGACGTGCGTTTGGGTAAACGCGGGTTGGGCCCACGTTCGCGCTAGTGCCTTGCGTCTTCTCAGCCCAGCAGCGTTGGCCGCACTGCTTGCTTTTGAAGGAACAAGTGGTTCTGTACTTCTTTCAATGTACGGTTGGACCTTTGTATCATAGGAATAGTTAGATGTTTTAGAAAATTGCTTTAAAGTCTGTAATGCCTGGTTAAAATTGTTAACATGAATATCATCAGTGTTTTCCACAGCATTTAAAAAAGTTTTCTTCTGTAACTTTGTATTATAAATTCAAGAATGTCATAATTTTAAACTTTTAAATAACGTTGATATTTAAATCTTGAAAGCTGGGGCTGGTGAGATGGCTCAGCGGCTTAAGCGCCTGCCCGGCAAGCGCGAGGGCCTGAGTTCGACTCCCGGAACCCACATACGAAAAAGGGGCCGGTGATATCGCTCAGTGGCACGGGTGCCTGCTGGCGCGTGAGGTCCTGAGGTCGACCCCCCGGTACCCACAAAAAAAAAAAATAATAATAATAAAATAAATCTTGAAAGCTACTAGAGCTACTAGAACTAGTGTTATATTGGTTTCCTTAAAATGCAGATGAGTAGGATTTCTGGCAAACAGATCTCACGCAGTATAGTATGTACACATGTATGTATGTGTATGCATGTATGTATATGTATGTATGTGTATATTTGTGCTGTACTGAGTATTGAACCCATAGCTTTGCACATGCTGGTCAAGTACTGTTACTAGGAACTATATCCCTGAAGCTTAGTATTTTTAAAACTTTTTGTTTTTAATTCACAAATCATAAGTGTAGAGTTTGATAAATTTTCAGAAAGCAAACACAGCCACTTACATTATACCCAGATCAAGAAACAGAATGTGACCATTAGCGGTCTGCTTTTTTTTTGTTAGTCCATATTTGTAGTATCTAATGCTTACATTGCTGTGTGAATCTGGCGCATGTACACAACACATCCCAATTCCTTTTTCCATTCCTGTTTCCTCCCCTCCCACCTCCCGTGTGAGAAAGATCTACCTCCCTACTTTCTCTTATCTATTATTTTGCTCTTTATTTATAATTTGAGTTTCTCATGTAAGATAAACCATGCAATATTTAAGGTTATGTGTCTGCTTTTTTCACTTAACATTATTGTCTTTTTTTTTTTTTTTTTTTTTTTTTTGTGGGTACCAGAGGGTCGACCTCAGGACCTCGTGCGCCAGCAGGCGCCCGTGCCGCTGAGCGATATCACCGGCCCCTTTTTCGTATGTGGGTTCCGGGAGTCGAACTCCAGCCCTTGCGCTTGCTGGGCAGGCGCTTAAGCCGCTGAGCCATCTCACATTATGGTCTTGATGTGCATCCATTTTCCTACAAATGTTTCAAGTTTATCCTTTTTTATGGTAGGGTAGTACTGTGTTGTGTGTAAATGTCACATTTTCTTTATCCATTCATTTGTTGATGAGCATATAGGCTGCTTCCAAGATTTAGCTATGATGAATTGTGCTGCTATAAATATGGGTGTGCATGTGTCACTGTAATGTGATGCTTTTAACTCTTTCAGGAAGATACCTAGAAGGAGAATAGCCGGGTCAGATTGAATTTCTACTTTTGGTTTTTTGAGGAATGTCCATACTGATTTCCATTTTTTTTAAAACAAGTAAACATTCTCATGTATTAACAAACTCAAGAATTAGAGAATGTACAAATACCTTTTGGAGAAAAACATTACTCAGTATAAGATTAAGCCATGTAAAAGCTAGGTAAAAATGGAAGACTAAGGAATGGAATAGTCACAGTGAAATTGCTTTTTCACACTAGGGAGACAGTACCATGTTTACAAATGTGTGTCCGGTTTATTTCACTTGTGAATATTTTCTCGAGTTGCATCCATTTACCTATAAAAGTTTCCAGTTTATCTTTCTTTATGGCTGAGTAGTACTCCATTGTATAAAAATACCACATCTTTTTTATCTGTTCCTCAGTTGATGGGCATTTGGGTTGTTTCCAAGATCTGGCTATTACAAATTGTGTTGCTATAAACATGGGTGCACATATATCGCTGTGGTACGATATTTTTAATTCTTCTGGGAAGATACCCAGAAGGGGAGTAGCTGGGTCAAATGGGACCTCCAATCCTAGTTTTTGAGGAATCTCCACACTGATTTCCACAGTGGCTGCACCAGTCGACACTCCCACCAACAGTGGAGAAGGGTTCCTTTTTCCCCACAGCCCCTCCAGCATTTGTTATTAGTTGACTTCTTGATAATAACCATTCTTTCTGGGGTGAGATGGAATCTGTGTTGTTTTAATTTGCATCACTCGAATGACTAGTGATGTTGAACATTTTTTCATATATTTATTTGCCATTTGTATTTCTTCATCTGAGAAGTGTTTATTCATCTCAGATGCCCATTTTTGGATTGGGTCTTTAAATTTGGGAGGTCTGATTTTTCTAATCTGTTCCATTGATCTTCAGGTCTGTTTTTTTTTTGCCAATACCACACTGTTTTTATCACAGTAGCTTTATAGTATAATTTCAAATCAGGGATTGTGATGCCCCCTGCCTTGCTTTTGTTGCCCAGAATTGCCTTTGCTGTTCTAGGTCTCTTCTGGTTCCAGATGAATTTTAGGATTGTTTTCTCTAATTCTGTGAGATATGTTGTTGGAATTTTGATTGGAATTGCATTAAATCCATATAACAATTTTGGAAGTATGGCCATTTTCACTATGTTGGTTCTTCCGAACCAAGAGCAAGGGATATCTTTCCATTTTCTGATATCCTCTTCAATCTCCTTTTTCAGAGTACTGTAGTTTTCAGTGTAGAGGTCTTTTACCTCCTTTGTGAGATTGATTCCTAGGTATTTCATTTTTTTTAGATGTTATTGTGAAAGATCATACTGATTCCTGTAGTGGTTGTACTAGTTTACATTCCCACCAGCAATGTAAAAGAGTTCCTTTTTCCTTACCAGCATTATTTATTATTTGATTTCTTGATCGTAGCTATTATTTCTGGAATAAAATGGAATTAAGTGTTGTTTTAATTTGTATTTCACTAGTGGCCAATGATGTTGAACATTTTTTATACATTTATTAGTCATTTGTACTTCTGAGAAGTGAGCCAAAATAAACCTCCCCTTCTTTAAGTTGCAGGAGTTGTGTATTTTGTTCCAGTGACACAAAAGTGACCAAGACACTTGAGTTTCTCCCAATGTGCATTTCAGATCTGAGGCCCCAGTTGTCTGCTCCAGCTACACCCATCCCTGTCTCCCTGGCCAGGTCTAACTCTGTCTTCCCATGTAAGCCAGGTCTACGTTCCTAGTGCTTGCCTGGATCCTGTCAGACAGAAGGACCTGGACTTGTCCCTAAGCAACCTCGTCACCATGCATCCCCCAGGAACTCAGAGCTTGAGGCAGGCCCCTGGGGTGCTGTGGAGTCAGGGATCTCCAGCCTGACCCCAGCCCTGCAGTTCTGCCCTGTCTGTGGTGACCACCCACTGTGGGAGCTGCCTGAAGCCCCACAAGTTAAGAACATAGGGATCCTGGTGGCCTTAGCCATAGGCCCTGGTCCAAGGGCAACAGCAGTTGATTGTAGCTTGGTCCAGGTGACAACAGCGGATCAAGCCATCCCCGTGTGTACTGGCTTCACCCTGGGCCGACAAGGTACTGGGGAAGAACACAGCAGCCCACTGGCCAGCCATATCTTGCATAAGGCCAGGTATGTAGGAAGGTGAGGAGAAGAAAGGACAGGATAGGAGGAGGGGAGGAGTCAGATGGGGAGGGGAGAAGAGGAGGAAGGAAGGAAAGGAGCAGAGGAAAGTCCTGTGCCAGGCCAAGGCCCAGCCCCGACCTTGCCACTTACCCTCCTGCTGTAGGTGGCCGCACACAGCCAAGTCTGCTGCTTCTGGGATCCCAGGCCCAGGGTGTCTGGGAGACAAGGCAGGGACTGGGTAGGGAGGTCAGGCAACAGGACAGCAAGGGACTGAACCACAGTGGCACTGTGAGGACCAGAGCCAGGCTTGCCCCAGGGCAGTGGCCGTGGGACACAGTCTGTGCATTCCCCAAGGGCCCAGCGAGGCTGCCAGGCACACAGGGTTCCCATTCCCACCCCGCCCTAGGGGCACCAGGAAGGCATCTTTCTTGATCAGTACAAGGGGGCCCCACTGGATTGCAGGTAGTGGGTTAGAATAGCCTAGGAGGAAAGGGACCCTGAAGTCAAGAACGAGGGTCCAGTCTTCCCACCTCATTGGCTCCCCAGCAAGAGACTTTCTGCACAGTTGTTAGCTGCAAGGCCGGAAGTCATACCTAGGGTTAGCATCTGCTGCTGGGGAAGAGGAAGCTGCCGACACTCACATCGCTTCAACTTGTGCTTTTGTCAGGGTAACAAACTTGTCTTCCTCTTCTCTCCCCTTGGTGTTTACTGGCTTTGCGCTCACTGAGGGCCAAACCTACTCTGTTTCTTCACTGAGTTTCTTAACAAAGTCAGAAAAGCAAACTGGAGGCTAGGTGGGTGCTGAGGCTTACCAAGGTTGTCTAGCATGACCCTGGAAACAAGCCTGCCATTCCAGCCTCCTGCCATTCTAGCCTCCTGGGCAGGTGAGGAAAGTGAGGTACCAGGAGGGCACCCAGAGTGGCCCAGAGTCTGGAAGGTCCTGGCAGAGGTGGCTCAGCTCAGAGGCACTCACCTGTCAGTCATAGGTGTGCTGCGACACCGCCGTCTTCCAGATCAGCACCCTCTGGGAAGATGCTGGGCCAGGGAGGTACCTACCCCCCCTTCCTGTGCCCTGGAGCTGGCTGTCCCTAAGAGGCACCCTCCAGGCCTCTGCTGTCTACCTGGCTGGCAGAAGGGAGCCTGGCAGCCACTGAAGGAGGAAAGGAGCCCAGTGCAGTCTTCCGCATGCAGATCGTCCAGCTCCTGCCAAGACCATGACCACCGGCAGGGATCTGCGGCCCCTTGACCCCAGGATGTTCGCCCGCTCACTTCCCAGCATCCTGCCTGATGCTGGGTACACGCTCCCTGTGAGAGACCCCGTAACCCACAGGGCATGAGAGCGGGTTGGGGAGGTATTGGCACTGAAAGGGGTCAGCTTATCATAGGGGACACTGAGGGCTGGTGTGAAGGCCTTAGCTGACACATGAGTGTCCATTCATCTTGCAAAGTCTGGCCTGTTGCTTTGGCCAAAGCTGGCTGTGACCTGGACCCCAAGAGATGGAGGACACAAACAAAAGGAACTTTCCCTCCATGCAGAACCAAGGAGCCACCATGGCAGGCTTCCCCCTACCTACCCGAGCCTTGCTGGGGACCACAGGGGACAGGGCTGTAGGCACCATGCCTGGCTCCAGGCCTGGCCCTGACGTGGTGGTAACCCTACAGCTCCCAGCACCCCATTGGCCGCTGTGGCTGTACTGGCCCTGACCAGAGAGAACAGCCGAACACAGGACTGTCCACACAGGTGCCTGGCCACCCCGCACTGACTCTGTCCCTGACACCCCCACCCTGGGCCCGGCCCCTCCTCCACCAGCTGCTCTCTGCCCATTGTGCTGCTCTGCTTCCTGGGGGCTTCAAGGTGGTGCCAGCAGTGACAGCCATGACCGTGGCCACAGTCACACACAGTGCTAGGGCATTGGTCTGAGTGACCATAGGCTGGGGCTGAGGGGACCTCAGTTGTGAGAGGGCTGCAGCATAAGGTCCCACTGGGGCACCCAGAAGAGAAGGCAGCTCCTTCCCAGGACAGTAGGGACTCAAGGGGGAAGCAGCGGAGACTCAGGACAGGTCCAGCTGAATCCTGCAGTTTGAGCAGGAATTCCTCAGGCAGCTGAGAGCAGGATAAAATTCCGGGCTGAGCAAATGTGTATGTGTGTGGAGCGGCAGTAAAAGATTGTGGCTTTTGACCTGACCCACGAAGTACAGGGACCACAGCCCAGAAGCTGGGGTGACTGCTGCATTTGTTAGGGACCTGGCTGTACACACAGGTTGCTCCCTGCCTGAGTGTTCTGCTCAGGTGGCCGTAACCACAGTTGCCAGGAGAAAATGGGACTGGAGGTGGGGGCTTTGTGGGCTCAGAATGGAGAGCAGGGGCTGGGACCCAGATGGAGCCCACTCTAGGCTCTGAGCAAGGCCCATGTGGGGGGTGGGGGCTGCGCCTGAGCTGGACCACAGTTCAGGGCACCACGGGGTGCGTATAAATTCCACCTGGGAGGGTCAGGACTGGAGCTCGGTTCCCTGGAGGACCCAGCAAGTGCTGGGTGCTGTCCTGAAGACACGGGGTCCCTGGGTCCTCCTCACCCACATGGCTGGCAGCTTACTAGGCAAGTGGATCCTGCTGCACTCTTAGGCAGCCTAGAGAGGTCAGGGGCTCAGGGAGCTCAGAGGAGGAAGGAAAGGCCGGTCCTGATGCATCTGCCGGGCTGGCCTGTGGCTTGGGGGCTCACACTGCCCATCTGAGAAATGAGCCTCACAGGCCCTCAGGGACCAGCTACTCCTCCACCCTTCCCAGCCCCCTGTGCAGAGCCTGCCCTGCAGTTCCAGGTGCAGGCAGTGCTCCGGAGACTGGCGCGTCTCTGCACCGAACCCAGAACCCTGCAGGGGCTGCACCAGAACCCTGCGGGAGCCAGGGGTTGTCCTCTGTGTTCACCTGACAGCGCAGCACCTCTGCCTTAGCTTATCCTTGTTGCCTGCTCTGGCCAGGCACACAGCCAGCTAGATTGGGGGAGGTCCGAGCTCACTGTAGCCAAGCCCTCCCAGGCTGCCATCCGTCGGGGGCATAGCAGCACACTGCCCTGATCTCTCAGCTGCTCCCTTATTTATGGTGCTAGATTGCAGGTGCACCCTCGCTCCCTTGACACGGTACCTCTAAGGACGGCTGACTGCGGTGGGGAGGAGCTGGGAGGTGGAGTGCTTCTTTGCTTCTCTTGCTTTTCCCACTGTCCTATAATGATGATGTAGAATCACCTCCCCTACTCCCACCTTCATAATCCACCACCCCCACCTCCATGCCTTCTCTGTGCCAGACAGATTTTGGGTGAGATTTCCATGAACTTCAGCTTCTTAGGCTGTAGGACTCACAGGTTGTATATCTCAGTATTTTAAAAATGGTTTTAGAAAGTAATCCCAGTTGGACACCTGCTGCACCGTGAAATGCATTTCAGGCGTTATCTAGCTGTGTGAGGTAAAATGGCCATGATACTGGAAGCCGGTTTACATGAGCAACTGCAGAGTGATGAGTGATGGACTTTATTACAACCAGGAATCATATGGGACAGATCAGTGGGCAAGAATAGAGATCCCATAGAGCCACACACAGGGACAGTTGGTTTGGAAGAAAGGGGCAAAGGCAATTCAATGGAGAAAGGATAGTGTTTCTTACAAATGGGCTTGGACACGTGTAGTACGTGGGCACCTAGAGAGCCATACAAAATGCATGGGCTTTGGTCCACATAAATGGTCTTACCACATAAAGGTTAACTCAAAATAGATGAAAGACCAAACTGTGAAATACAAACCAATGAACTTTCTATGGGACAAACTCTTCGTGTTCATGTGTTAGGTAGAGATTTCCTACAGACAACATCACAAACAAGACCCGTAGAGGAACAAAAAAGGATAAACTACATTTCATCAAAATTAGGGACTGGTCCTTGAACGGCATTGTTAGGAGAGTGAAAGGATGGCACTGATTTGAACAGCACGTTTGCAAGTCCTACATCTGCGTCCTAGTTACTTTTCTCTTGTTGCTGAGACAAAATACCTGACACCCAAAGTTAAAAGGGAAAGAGTTTATTTAGCTTATTTATTTTGTGGAGGTTTCAGTCCATAATCAGCTGGCTCCAAGGCAGGGTGGCTTGGCAGAGGAGTAACAGTTCATGGTGGCGGAAGACAAGCAAAAGCAACAAGGGGGAGACAAGACTCTTTCTGTCCCTTACATTGTATGCAGGCTACCTGCCCTAGGGCGGGTGTAGCACTCACACCCTTAATCCTAGCCAGAGCTGTGCCAAACCAATGAGTGGACTGATTTACTAATCACTCTCCCTTAATCCCAGCGTTGCATACTCTAGATTCAGCCACCTCAGAAAAACCCTATGACTACATGAGGCTTTGGGGGGACATCTAGACACAAACCGTAGTAACAATCTGGAAAAACGTCTTTAATACCACATAAAGAGCTATGAAACCCAGAGAGTTTGTAAAAATTGAAAGTGCAGGCAAAATGATTTGAAAGGAGATTTTTACCAAGGACAATATGCAGGTATCAACTAAGCACGTGAAAAGTTATCATAATCAAACAGCAGCTAAATGAAAATTTAAACCACAAGGGGACACCACTCTGCACCTCTTGAAGAGCGAAAATGACCAAGTCTAACCAGACAGAATGCTGCTGAGGAAGCAAAGGAACCAGAACTCTCCTGCCCTGCTAGTGGCGCCGTCACTGCAGAAAACAGTGTGGCGGTTTATTCAAAAGTCACGCACAGGCCTGCCTGCCAGGTGCCCCAGCCCTTCTAATCCTGTGTATGTGGAAACAGATTTTTATAAGAACAGTCACACCAGCTCTGTTTTCAATAACTGAAAACTACTGTGTAAACATCAATCAACAGCTGAATGAATGAACAAAGAAACCGTAGTAACCCAGGCAGCAGATTTCTACTCAGAAACCTAAGAATGGGCTAAGGATTGATCTCAGAATAATTATGCTTGGTGAAAAAAGCCACACAGGCCGGGTGTGGTGACAGATGCCTGTAATCCCAGCACTCGGGAGGCTGAGGCAGGAGGATCACCATGAACTCGAGGCTAGCCTGGGCTACATAAGCAAGCTCAAGGCCTGCCTGCAATCTCAAAAGAACCAAAAAACAAAACAAAACAAATAAAAACAAGAAAGAAAGCAGACAGGCTACGTTATGTATATTCACTTACATACATTTCTAGAAAATGAGAACATGTCTATGTGACAAAAGGCGGGTCAGTCCTTGCCTGGGGATGTGGGGGGACAGGATAGGGAAACTTGGAAGGGAGGGCATACAAAGTGGGAAGAGGAATCTTGAGAATGACAGATACATTTGTTTTCTTTGCATTCACTGCTTTATTGGAATATGCATATATAAAAATTAACCAAATTATATACCATAATTATATGCAAGTTATTTTATGGCTATTTTATTTTAACACCACCATATAAAAAAGGGAGGCACAGCAGTGTGTTCCAACTAGTCTACCAGGCAAGAATAGAAAGTCTGGTCCAGCATGGGGTGCGTTAGTTGAATTCCCCTGTGGTTTATTTCCACAGACCGTCGTGAGGGTGGCTGCTTCCCCACCTCTTGCCTGGACAGAGTAAATCTGCAGGAAGTCTGGCTCAGCACGCCACATGGCAGTTCTTCCCCAGGAGTGGAGTTAAAGAGCAGAGAAGACACGTAAACATAGGCAGAGAAATAACAACCTGGTTTTTATGTTCACAGTAGGGGAATATAAGGGCCATTGAGGCAAACAGGTGAGGGAAATGGGCACCAGGAAAGAGTGGTGGGTGTAAGGCCAGGTCCAAGCTAGCAAAAGCTGTCTGGGAGTTCTGAAGAACTAGGTTCATGGTCAGGCCAGGGAAAGTGTCTGATGATGTGCAGCTCTCTCCTGCTCCCCACAGGGCATGTCAGCTACCTTGAAACAGGAGGAGACTGAAAGAAGGGGTACCTAGGGGGTGGCACCCATAGCTTCCAAGTCAGATGGTGCTTGGGCTGCCACAGCGGGTAGGCTGATGGCTGGTGATGGAACTCCTGGGTTCCTCAGAGAGGAGGAGCTGGCATATTGGTGCCCATCGAGGGTCCCCAAAGTGGGCTGACTTGTGGCCGCTGCATGTGATGGATGGTATGAAGTTGCGCATGGTCCCTGCACTACGTGGGCTGGGAAAGTCGCAGTGGTTTGGGCCTGGGCAGTGTTGTCACTTGGCAGCAGGTTCCTGGGACCAGGAGGTGCCCTGTCAGATGGGCTGTAGTTGATGTTGGAAGCTGGAGGAGGCAGGAGGAAGATGGAGTGGGAAGGTGGAGTGGTGTCCATAGCTTCCAAGTCAGAGGCCAGCCCGAACCACGACAGTTCGCAGGCTTTGCCCATTACGATGGTGGCTGTGACAGGCAGGACAAGTAAAGGGGCTCTGGGGGGACAGGCTGATTGTTGTTGCCCATCAAGAGTCCCAACAGAGGGACGGTGAGATAGCTCAGCAGCATAAGCGCCTGCCTGGCAAGCACGAGGTCCTGGGTTTGCCTCCCGGTACCCACATATTAAAAAAAAAAAAGAGTCCCGGCAGACAGGAGGTCTGGGGAGGAGAGAATTGGGAGGTGCGGTAGAACTGGGGACTGTGGGTGTTACTGGCCCGTCTCTGTTGGGCGTGGGGAAAGGCAGAGGGACAGGAAGGGTGGGGGCCCAGCAGCCTTCTGTGCCAGTGTAGAGCTGGTAGGGATATTGGGGACCAACCAGGTGTCACTAGATGGTGCAGGATGTCTGCTGTCCCTGTGGCAGGTTGGGGGAAAGGTGCAGGCTTAGGTGCAGTGCCATCTGTCACCGCCTCTGAGTTCTCCAAGCCCTCTGTTTCCTCCTCCAATGTCTTGCTGTCCTGACTCCACACACTCCCCTGCTGGCTGCCCAGGTGTTCCTTGGGAGTCACACAGGGGCACACAGGAGGTGGGGGCAGCTCATCCCACGGTGGCTTCCCTAGAAGTGGCGGGGCTGTGAGCATATGCACTTTCCTCTTGCCAGGCAGGTGACCCCCACCTCAGGGTGGTGGGGAGCAGCCCGCTGGCTCGGCTGGAGCCTTCTCACCCTTTGCCTCCTTCTCTGCCCCCGGGAGCCTGGGGAGTGGGCCTGATGGTATGCATTCAGCACTTGCTTTTGGGACTTCTGCGCGTGGAGCAGCCTGGGGCTGGGCACTGGTGTGTGTATCTCAGGTACCCAAGGTGGGAGCTGGGTGCGGCCTGGCCGTCAGAATCAAGGGAGACATGCGTGCCATCTCACTGGAGGTGTTTTTCCAGTCTTTAGGATGGGGCTTACCCTCCTGAGGCCCAAGGGGGTTAGGTCTCCCTTGGGCTCTATGGGCCTAGGTGGTGCTGCAACCCAGGGCTAGGGGCACCCCCATCCTGATGGTCCTGCCCTTTGTTTCTCTCTGGCACCACCTCTCTTCCTCTTCGTCCCTCTCCTCCTCCTCTATCCAGTCCTTAGGCTGCACCTGGGCCCTCTCTGTGATCTTGGGGGAAGGACCGAGGTGACCCGATGTCATGGTCTCCCTGCATCCTGCTCAGGTGGGGCAGGCACGTACCTGATGAGCATCGCAGAGGAGGGATCCTTACGGCTCTGAGAACCGAGCCATTCCAGGGTCAGCTGGTTTTGTGGATGGGTCCCCTCAGGACACTAGTGGTGAGGCCTGGGCAGAGTCGCCAGTTGCAGTGCGGCAGCTGGAAGAACGCAGCCCGTGGGGGTTAAGGATCCTGCAGACAGGGTGGTGGGAGTGGGGTGGCCCCCACGTTTTAACCTGTTCTGTGTCTCTTTGTGTTTCATCTTTATCGCCCCCTGGTCAGGTACAAGCTTGCAATTGGCCCCCTACATTGTTTGAAGAGAGTTCAGTAAGAAACAAGCTTTAGTTTCTTTGCATAGTAATAAACTGGTACAAATTTAGGAACAGAAATTTCCTACAGGGACTCTGTCAGCTTTTCTGAAAATGATTAATTACATTCATGTTATTTTCATTATTTTTACCAAAGAGAAAAAATCCATTAACTACTTGATGAATTTTTGAGCTTCACTGCAATAAAAATGAATTCAGACAAAGATGTCCCAGAAAAATCCACCAGTTGAATGTTTTGTCCAGTGGGAATACATAGACCAGTAGAATGCCTTTTTAGGAAATGAGACGTTCCCTTCTTGTGTTGTAGGTTGAAACAATGTTAGATAGCCAGTGTTTCTTTGAAGATAATTCTGGTTTGCAGAAGAAACATGTTGAGGTGAAATTTGTCAAGCAAAGTATTCTGAAAAACAATAATTTAGTCATAAAAAAAAATATGTTATGGATGGCACTTTATACTTGTTAGATAAGACAATGTGATAAATTTTACAGCACAGTCTCCTATCATTTCAAAGAAACCTAGGGGTGGCCAGCATTGGATGGAATTGCAGTGGTGACAGTAAACCTCATTTGACTCCTGATTGAAACGTTTTGATCCCCGCACTCCGGCCTTGATTACCAGCCACCGCTGGTTAGTGTGGGGACACACTGAGTGTTCCGTGAAGCTCGTTAAAGGAACTATTTCCCCCAAAGGATATTCGTCTCATTTTGTGCCCATGTTCCCTGTATTATAAGCAGGCCCAAGCAAAGCACTGACCATTGTGCTGCACCTTTTAAATTTTGTCTTGGTTATTTCCCCCCCCCATCCTTCCACTCCACTTTTGTGTTACAAAAAATGTATCAAAATGTTTCCTTAGTTGATGATTTCCACCATCTGTTGTTTTTACTCTACTAGTTTGTGTACTGCTATACATTTAAATAGTTTCAATCTGTTTTCCTGCTCTGTCTTCTTGTTGGTTCTAGAATCCAGTGTTTCCTTATGGGGAAAAAAAAGAATTTGTCCTTATTATCAACAGATGAAAACTTTCAGCTTTTTTTTTTTTTTTTTTTTTTTTGTGGGTACCGGGGGTCAACCTCAGGACCTGGCGGCCAGCAGGTGCCCATGCCGCTGAGCGATATCACCGGCCCTTTTTTGTGTGTGGGTACTGGGAGTCGAACTCAGGACCCCGCGCTTGCCAGGCAGGCACTTGTGCCACTGAGCCACCTCACGGCCCCTCAACTTTTCTTGAGTAATCACTGAGCATTTAAGTTGCTAATTTCAAAGAGGAAAATTATTCCTCTCCCGTGGAGTTGATTTGAAAATTATGTAATTAAGGGGACATGAAAAGTTTAAAATGCTACAAAAATGCTTTGTGTTTTCAGTGTATTTCTTGACGTCAGTTTTCCCTGACAGTTATTTACAATATAATTTTTGTGATGAAGTGCCTATTGGTTTACTGTTTTGAAAACCAAACCATGGTTTTCAGTAGCTCAGTGGAAATGGCATTGAGTGTGAAGGCTCTGGATGAAGCCGTAGGTACGTGTTTCTTGACACCCATCAATTCACAGTACGTTCATCAACTAGTTTACTCGTGTATCCCTCCTCGCAGTGTTGCTGAGGACCTACTACCAGCCAGATACCTTATTCTAAGTCTTAGGAAAACATTTTCTAGGTTCTAATTTTTTAAGGTTTTGGAAGCCGTGTAGTTTCTGTAGCTCCTCCTCTTTTTCTTCAACAACTCTCACAAACTATTTTCTTCAACAACTCTCACAAACTATTCTTCGCTCCCAAGTCATACCAAACAGGACAAGGGCCAGGTATGATCTGAGGGCCATTCTTTTTGCCATATTTTGTCCTGTATCTTTACAGAGTAGTTGTGTATTTCAGTAAATCACTTGTTTGAACCAGTCATTGGCCTTCCCACAGTTGAAATATCATGTTCTTTGTAAAAATCAGTTGCCTCACACCCACGTGGAATCCTTCTATGGGAAGAGGACGTGCGGCTGGTAGGTGGTGCTGAGAAGTCACCCGGGAGGGGCCTGGACAGCAGAGGCGGTCACCATGCTGCAGCCAGTGCTGAGTGGGCGCACAGCTCAGGGGAACTTGGGGGTGTCGCTGGTCCTACGAAGCTGCCCTCTCCTCACCTGCTCCCCAAGCCTGCGGGGTTGGACGGAGACCTCATGGTGTTCTCGGTGTGGCGACTTCCCCTCTGTCATCTTCACACCTTGCCACCCCATCTGCAATTTTGAGAACTTTTCCACTTGAACTCTTGATACAAAATCAGTTTTTAAAGACGTTTTGATGCCAGTTGCTACCTTTGTTTTAAAGATGCTAATATTTTGTTTAATGGGAAGACTTTTTTGTATTTTTTGAAAAATCGAGTTGAACTTTTAGCACCAATTTACTAAACTTTATTCCATTTAGTCTTTTATTACACTGATGCATTTCTAGTTTATATTCCTTATTCTGCATCAGTCTCTAAGCTGGGTCATATTGAACAGTGGTAAAGGAGGAAAAGATTATTGGGAGGTTTAGGCATATTATTTCTAATTTAAGGCCAGGCTCTCAACCTCTGCACCGTTGACACTTTGGGCTGGATAGCTGTGTTGTGGGTGGAAATGCTGTGCATGCAGGATGCTTAGCAGAGATCTCTGGCCTCCAACCAACTAGATGCCTGAGCGTCCCTTGTTCCCCATTGTGTGCAGGGGGGAGGGGTGTCACTGCAGCTGGGGACACTGATTTCAATGAAGTCTTCAGGTATAGTTAGTGTGGAATCCAGTTAATGGTGCAGGCCCTGGAGTCGAAGCCCAGGGTTGAAGTCCAGGTCTTTGGCCAAGTGACAGCCATTCTGAGCCTCAGATTTCTCATGTCTAAGGGAGAAAGTAACCTTACTGAACTCTTAGTTTGGAATAGATGAATTAATACATGTAAAGTTCTTGGCCTTAAGAATAGCTCCTGGCATGTTGTACATGCTTAATAAATTCTAACCATGATTTTGTCACCGCCTATAAAAATATTGGACGTCACATTACACCTTCGTTTGTTATTTTTTTCACTATGTCATAGGATGGAGCCTAGGGGGAAATCACAAGTGAGAGAATTCCTTGGCGAATTAATCTTCACTTTCAAAAGCTGGCTTGCCACGTCCTCTGGCAGGCAGCACGGCAGGGCGGACGGATGTCAGAGTCCTCCGGCGCGGTCCTTTTCCTGTAGAACCCAGTGCTGTTCAGCGGAGACCGCCGCTTCGCGTCAGACTTTGGGGAAGGGGAGGGGGCGCTTTACACACGGACTTCCGATGTGGGGTTCATCTGCCTTTGGCTTGGATTCAGTTCTCTGGGCCTCTGTCTTGCCAGGGACGGTATCACATCTTGAGACCTGTGTCCCCAGCCCAGGATGGTAGTGAGAAGCCTGGGGCGGGAGACCCTAAATCTAAGAATGGAAAAGAAAGAGAAGGAGCTGTGAACAACTCTCAGTCTGTGTTTCAAAACAGACTTCGAATAGTTTTTTTTTTTTTTTTTTGTGGGTACCGGGGGGTCAAAGTCAGGACCTCGCGCGCCAGCAGGCACCCATGCCGCTGAGCGATATCACCGGCCCTTTCTTTGTATGTGGGTTCCGGGAGTCGAACTCAGGCCCTCGCACTTGCCAGGCAGGCGCTTACGCCACTGAGCTATCTCACCGGCCCCTGGACTTGGAATAGTTTAAATCAGCAAAATCTCATCTGACGCTGCCAGCAACTGCATCGCACTCTTCAATTTGTAGGTTGAGAAATCCATAGTGGTTCGTCACAAACAGGTTAATGACAAGTGTTCTGTAAAATTGTACCATGCCTCTTAAAGAATGCACTTTCAGTAAAACCATTAGAATTTTCATGCAGAGGCAAACATGAAGCTAATGTGAACTTTTAAAAGGGACTCAGATTAGCTAACTTTTTGTCAAATAACTGACCACAGTTGTCCCTTGGAATCCATGGGGATTGGATTCAGGGCTCCCTGCAGGTACCAGAACCCACAGGTGCCCAAGTCCCTGGTATGAAACGGTGTGGCCGTGCACAGAGCCTGTGTGGTTCTTCACGTGTGCTTTAAATATCTCTGGATTACTTCTCATAACCGATGCAAACGGTCGTGAACAGTTACCACGCTGTGGGGTTAGCAGGGTGTACCTGCATGTGGGTTCAGGGTGGAGCGTGGCACGTGGCAAATCAAGTTTTGATTTTGGAACTTTCTGATAATTCTTTTTTTTTTTTTGGAGACAAGGTTTGTCCGTGTAGTCCAGGCTGATCTTGAACTCAGGATCTTCCTGACTCAGCCTCCCGAGTGGTGTGATTACATGTGTGTACCACCATGCCCAGCTAGGTTGTTGTTGTTGTTATTGTTGTTGCCTACTTTTGGCCTGTGGTTATTTGAATTCACAGATACAAAGGCGGGGTGCATACGGCTTGCTCCTGATTTTTTGACTCTTCGTGTGCCATGTTTCCAGAATGTTGTGTAAGAAAGATTCTGTGCTTATTTTTCCAGGTGTGAAAACCGAGGGCTAAAGTTTCAAGACCTTGAGCCTCAGGCTCTTATTTCTGTTAAGATTGTTGTTGTTGTAGGGATCTTAACTCGGTTTGAGAAGCTGATGATAGTCATTTTGCCACCTCTTGTGTTTCTCAATAGTGATTTCTAGACTTCGTGGACCCACGCGTGGTGCTTAGGAAATCACACCTGAGTGGTAGGGACTTTCATCACCTGACACGTGGGGCGCTGTCCACCAGCACAGAGTTTACTTCCCAGCATGGCCCAGCGTTTGCCAGCGTGTCTCTGCCCATCGTCCTGCTAGGATGAGCCCGTTTCCTGTCCGCAGCATCTGGTCCTACCCCTGCTTCTGCCGTTCTTCTCTGCGGTCCTTCCTGCCTTTGTCCACAGCCCCATTTCTGCTTCCTCATCGTCCAAGTAGGAAACCAGGCAGCACCCTTACTGTTTCCTTTCCTTCATGGCCCAAGGGAGCCCCCAGCCTCCTCACAGTCTGCTGCCACTCTGATCGGGACCCTAGGTGTCCGCACTTTTGGTGGGTGGATGGATGGATGGATGGATGGATGGATGAGCCCTGACAGCTTTCCTGGTGCTCCAGGCCAGAGTACAGCTGTGTGTCTCAGTCCGGTGTGACTCTCAAGTGCTAAATGTGCTTTAAAGGCAGTGTGGAGCTCTCCTTCACATGCCCGCACAGTGCTGTCACCAGCAGCGGAAACCCTTGCCCAGCTCTCCGTCAGGCACCAGGGTGCAGGGAGTGGCACACGGTCGTTCACTGAACAGGCCCTGGACCTTTCTGGCCTCCTTCCTCCCCTTGCGCCCTGCTTCTCTGCTCCAGAGTTAAGCACGTAGGAAACTGCAAGGGGTTGGTATGTTTCAGATTCATCCTTTATGTAGGTGAAAATCAGGACCAAGTGCTGTCAGAGCGCCTGGTCTGTGCAGTGTCTCCACCACCTGCAGGGCACCAGTGGGACCTCTCTCTCCCAGGCTGCAGGGCCGCAGGAGCTGCGGGTGGCAGCGGGCGGTCAGCAGACTGGGGTTAGGTGTTTCCTCCCCCTCAAGGTGAGTCCAGTAGAGGATGGAAACGCTTAAAACGCTGCCTCTGATTTTTCAGTACAAATTCCATGGTGGTGGAGCCCAGTCCATAAAATAAATCATAGATATAGAGATAGATAGAGATACATAGGTATTTATATAGATACGGCTCTAAATATCTATCTGTCTATCTAAACACACCTATCTATTTGTATTTCTTGGAGAGCCGTGAGTAATATGACCAGAGTGGTAGCAGTGGAAATACAGAGCTGAACATATTTTAGAGGCAGAAACAACAGGATATGGTTAGGGGAGCAATTCATGGTAATTAGTGGGGGACAGTGCTGTTCACTGAAGTGGAGGAAGCAGAGAGGAGCCAGTTCAGGGAAAAATTCAAGAGTTTTGTTTGGGAACTGTTTAGTTTGGGAGCCCATGAAATACAAGTGGGAGAGCTGAGGGCACAGTTGGATGCGTGTTTCTGGAATTCAGCAGGATAGAGAGGCGGAAGATTTAGGATTCAGCACCAGAGAATCCAACTTTAGCGAAAGACTGAAAAGGAGCGGCCAGAAAGGAGTAGGACCCAGAGAGCTCCTGTCGGGAAGACAAAAAAAGGGGGCATCCCCTGAGCGGGAGAGGGTGGCTGGCCGCAGCTGCTGCTGAGGGCCTGTGGGAATCGAGTTAAGGGAGGCGGCCAGTGGATCCGGCGGGGCCACGGGAGCACGTGGCGCTCCTTGGAGAAGATGCTCGGTGATGGGGATGGCAGAGCCAGGGGACGGGAGGGGAGGCTTTGGGGTCAGGAGCTGTTTCTGTTCCGTGTTCCCGTGACGGTGACAGGAGCCGGCGTTCATGTGCTGATGGAGAGGACCCCGCATGTAAAGTACTGAGGGGGGTGAGCAAAGGAACAGCCCCTGGGAAAGCGAGCAGGCAACGCGGCTCAGCTTGAGCTGCCGGTGGGAGCCGCGGGCTGGGGAGGCAAGGAGGAGGCCTGGCTGCTGGCGGCTGTGCTGCGGAGGAGAGGGAGGGACGCCCGGGGAGGGGTTGGTTTCTGAACATTGTGGATAGCAACGTGGTGGTGGGAGGGAAGTTTCAGGAAAGCAGTGTGGAGTTGGAAGAAAAGTTCCTCAAGAAACAGAGTTACAGGATAGTGGTGGAGAGCCCACGTTCTCCCAGACCCTTGCTGTTCCCAGACTTGAGAGTTGCATTTTGAGGAAAGGATTTTGTCTACATCCTCATTCCATCTTCCTGGGAATCCGAAGGCTTAAGGTTTTTAATTTTAATGTAGTCAGATAAATCTGTCTTTCTCACAGCTACAACAACCCCCCTTTTTTATGGCTTGTATTTCTGTGTCTTGTTTGAATAGTCTTCCCGGGTTTGTGCTAATATTGTTTGGAGAACTGAATGCCGATATCTTGTACTCTGAGTAACTAATTTAAAGATATCAATACGCAATGTATTAACCATTGTTACCCTCCTATTATGTTGTTTTGAAGTTGTGTTCTTTTCTCTTTAAAATAAAAATAAAAATAAATATATAGTCTTTCTCAGCCCTCATGTTAATGGGATTGTTTCTGAAATTTTCTTTTAATAAATTTTAAAGTTTCACTTTTCATGGTAGGGCTGTAAACCATCTGGAATTTATTTTGTGACGATAGCAACATAAAGATCCAGTTTCTATTTTTCTATGAAAATAAACTCTTTCCTGCTCTGTCTCACATTAATTATAATACTTCCTCAGTTATATATAAGGTTTTTACATAAATTTGAGGGCCCACATGTATAGCTCTCTGTTCTCTTGCATTGGTCTGTGTAATCCTGAACGAACCAACACCACACGGTTTTAATTACTACACCTGTCTGAGATGTGCTGGTGTCTGATAAGGTAAGTCCCTCCCACTTTGCGTTTCAGAAGTTTCTTGAGGCTGGGCGTGGTGGCACACACCTCTAATCCCAGCACTCACGAGGCTGAGGCAGGAGGATCACCTTGAGTTCCAGGCCAGCCTGGGCTACATAGCAAGTTCAAGCCCAGCCTGAATTACACAGTGAGACCCTGTCTCAAAAAAACCCCAAAAAACTAAAAATAAAATAATAATTAAAAAGAAGTTTTTTGATTTTTCTTGGCTCTTTTTGTTTATTGGAATTCTGATACCAAACTGTCAGATCATAGCACAAGACGTGTTTATGTTTTGATAAGAATTGCATGTAACTAGTAGATTAATTTGGAGTAAAAATTGTATAGTATTAAGTCTTTCTATTAACATGATCTGTGTTTAGGCCATTTTTTATGATTTTTAATAAAGTTTACAGGGAGTTTCCATATCTTTTAAAAATTTTAGATCCAGGTAACAAATAGTTATGATTGCTATCAGAGAGTATTTCTCCTTTTAAATTTATGTTTTACACTTCTGTTGTTGGTAAGAAGGAATGCTACTGATTTTTACATATGTACGCATGTAGTTAGTAATTCTGGTTTGCTGCCTGTTTCTTCTCAGTTTTGTTCACTTTATATTTTGTTACAGAATCTTCCCTCTGCCTTGGATTTATTAAGTTACACATAATATATACCTGTTTCTTTTAATCAGTCATATCCATAATTATATCATGTTTATTCCTGTTATATTTTTGTGTCATTTTTTTCTGTTTTCCTCTTTTTTACTTAAATATTTTTATAGATGTCGCCACACACCCGTGTCTGGAACTGGCCACGGCAGTGCTGCCTGGGCCCTGCCCTTGTGCATACAGGCGACATTTGAGCTGCTTCATTTCTCTTCTTCATACGTTGCTGCAGAGACGGAATCCAGTTAAAGAACAAAGACCTGTGAGATTTAAAGTGCCCAACTAACCGCAGATGGGAGGTTCCCGAATTTAATTAAAAACCATTCTTTATTACTTGAAGTAGTACAATGGAAGATTATGTTTAAAGTAATACATTAATTAAATCTGCCCAGTGCTTCATGGTTCTTCCTGTTGATTTCTCAGGGTGTGGGTAGCAGCAAACCAAAGTTATGACCAGCGAGTACAAGTGAAATCCCCTTGTACATAGTTCAGTTTATGGACAGTTTGGCATATTCATCTTGATTTAAACACAAGCCCTCCTGGTAATATGACCAGATAAAAGTTGTTTTGGAAATTAAAGTATGTGAAGACACATGATAAACCAAACAGGTATTTCTTGCATACTTGCATAGAATTTTCACAGGCTCCAGGGATTGAATTCAGGTGTGCTGCGGGTTCATTCAGGTGTACATGCTCTACTCACACATGGCACTTGTTAGATCTTGGCTGACGTCCTTGATGGTGACTGAGGGACTGGTGGCATTTACCTTCACTGTAGAGATTGCCTAACATGGGTGCCAGTGCCAGGTGTAGCCTTCTGGTAGGTGCCAGTCTGCATGGAGCATAGGCTTTTTGGCGGCAACTGTCCACATGGTCAGCGAGGGGTTCTGCCTAATAGCACGCGGTGGCTTAAAGCCAGAATCCAAATGTTTATGTTCTTGGTAACCTAGGTCATTTTCCAAATGTGTATTGTTGCCGTTGTTACTTGAAGAAAACAGAATGTATTTCTGTTGGCTTTTCCTTACTGCTAGCACATCACATGCATGATACTGTGTGAGCGAGTAAGAGCGCTACGGTCCGCCAGGCGTGGGGCCACCAGCTTTCCGTGTGTTTCCGTATCTTTCCTCATAGCAGTTTCACAAGGTAGCGCTTTTATCATTGCCGTTTTTTGGATGGGGAGTTTGAGGCAGAGAGTGCTCAAGTCACCTCCTCAGGTCGCACAGCCGAGAGTGGAGTGGAGACTCAGGCGTGAGTCTCCTGAGGCCCCAGCCTGCTTCCGAAAGTGCCATGCTGTGCGGTAGTCCTGCTCGCATACATTTGTAACTCCTGGTGACACAACTGTGAGTGACGCCTAGGGAGGAGAGAAATCCTATTAAAATATGGTGAAGTCATCATTGAATGACCATTCAATGGTTCATGGTGAACCACCATTCAGCCTAAAATACAAACCCACACATTAACATATTGCATTTTCAGTCTTTAGAATATTAATGATTGTGAGTGAGCAGTCCGCAGTTCAGATGGAGATGAACTTACTGGGATAGCTGAATTCCTCACTCGGTGCCTCCTTCTTACAGCGCCCCTTAGACTGGTTTTTAATATCAAAGGGGGCTCAGCAGAGGAACTCGTGGCATCCTTGTTAGTTACCTTACCTTTGCATTTAAAGAAATGCTCCGATTGTTCAGCCCGTAGGTTTCCGGTTTCCGGGTCTAGAGGCCATTAGTGTTCAGGAAACTGTCTAGAGATGCTGCAAGTTTGTTTGGATTCCAAGGCTGCCCTTTTTACATCAGAAAGGTTTCAAAATGCTTCTCGTCTGGGCATAAAACACCAATTAAAATAACATTAAGTTTTGGTCTTTAAACGTGAACCCATAGAGGAGCACAGCCCGTGATTTGGGAGGCCTGGAACTTGCTCTCTGCTCTGTGGCTTTGGATGAATGATCACTGTCTCCAAGCCCTGGAGAGGAAGCTATAAAGTACACCTGTGGACAAGTCCTGTTTCCATGAATTTCCTCATTTCATTTTTCTATTAAAGGATGATTCTGGGTTTGCTGGTTATTTTTCTGGAGACCATTGTTCAGAAGAATGTAGAAGATGGCGAAATAGAATCTGAGACATTGTTTAAGTGGGCCTGCGAGCCCCCTTCCATCTGCTGTGGGATAGCCATTTATAGGGAGTCGTGGACAGCATACAACCAATGTGAGCACTAACATTCCCCAGGAAATGTCGGGGGATTTTAAAAATGTGCTTTACACTAGTCTTAAATTTGTGTTCCTGTGTATAGAGGATTTTGCATGCGTTTAACCAACATTGTCAAGAGCCTGTGATGTGGGTGTTACTTATTTATTGATTATTTGCAATACTCAGAATTGAAGCCTCATGGATGCTCGGCAGGTGCTCCTCCACTGAGCTACATCCCCCGGCAGGTGCTGTTTTTGAAGAAAGAGAACACACTTCCCCTGTGTCGTTTGGTTGAAGTGTGTGGTCAGGCTCCCCCTCAGCTGTCCCTGCTCACGGTCTGTCACCACTCTTTGCACAGGATGGTGATGCGTGGCTTTTAAACCTCTCAACATCTCCTCCTAGTAGGTGACTCCGCTGCCCTCTGCGCACGGAGCTCATCGCAGTGCCCCCCATCTTTTATTCTTTGTCTCCAAAGGCTACGTTCTCACAGTTCAAGTAAAATTTTAAACTCGAGACTGCTTAACCACAGGCCTAGAGTAATATTAGTAACAGCTTTCCGGAATTACAGAGTGGTATCGCACGTGTGCTGTGTGCCAGATACTCTAGCACTTAACATGTGCTGACTTGTTTATTTTTACAATCCGCTGAGCTGAGGTCTGTTTCCCTATTTGACAGATGAAGAAACCGAGGCACAGAAACACATGTGATAACCTGCTAGGGTCACACAACTGACATGACAGCCTAAACTGGCCTAAAATTACCCAGCTGGGACTATACCAGATACTTTCTTAACAAAGAAATAGTCTCTTACTGTCACCATATGACTATGAGGATGACTGTGCTATGTTTGTAAAAATGGAAGGAAATGTAAATAGGACATCGTCCCTTTAATAAAGTAAAATTAGGAAATCATCTTAAATATAAAAACAATCCTGTAGTTCATAGCTGCTTTTTCAGGTGTTCGTAGTGACCTCACACCTCCTTTCCCACAGAAGCGCGAGTCTCCCCTCAGCCCCGTGCGCTCCTCGTGACCTGTCGGGTCTCTTTTCTCCGTGGAGCCAGCCCTCCCTCCCAGACGCCCTCGCCGGCTCGGAACTGGCTCTCCGCCTCTGCTCCCGGCCAGCACCCTGCTTGCCGTGTGCCTGTCTTCCTCATTACGGGCTCTCCTAGGTGTCTGGGACGTCGGCGTGTTTCCTCACATGGGAGGCCAGCAGGAAGCAGGCGCGGGGAGGAAGTGGGACTCCTGTGTCTAGGCCTAGTTGTCCTGTGACTGAGTGGGAACAAAACAGTGCCTTTCGGGGAGTGTCTCCTGCTGTGCTGCGCTGGGGCCTGCACAGCGTCATCTACAGAATGCCCTCAGTAGCATCTCCAGCCTGAATCTGGTCATTGAGAAACAACCAGACAAATCCAGCGTTTACAAGACTGGGACACTTAAAAAATGTCCATCGCTAAAGACCTAAGTGTTAGATAAAAATAAAAAGCAAAGGAGATTGAAGAGACAGGGCCACCAAATGCAGCGTATGATCATTTTCTGGGTTCTGGATTTTTAAAAATGCTGTTGACTTGTATTTTAAAAACCAGTGGGCTGGTACCTACAAAAAAAATAAAATAAAATAAAAAATAAAAACCACTGGGAAAATTGTACTATGGAATAAAGTATGTGATTGTTGAATGAAGGTTAATTTCTTGGGTGCGATGGTGGTATTGTGACTTTGTACGAAGTTGCCGAAATATGTAGGGGTGAAGCGTTATGATGTCTGCAACTTCCTCTGAAATAGTTTGGCCACGATCTGTGTTTGTGCACATGTATGTCTTTCTCTTCACATGCACGTGTACACACACAGAATGTGGATGTATATTAAGCATGAGCATGTGTGGTTATGTCTGGAAGTGTTCTTTATATCTGTAAACATTTTTCCTGGGAGTTGTTTGATTTATTATGACAACATTAGTGTGTATTTCTCAGGGTTGGACAATGAAGGACAAAGCAGTGATTCAGAATGCAGTGAAATAGTTAAATCATGATGTTTCTGAGGCCGTTTCTTGGCTTTCTAATTCAGTGTTGAATTACCAGGTACCTGCGGAGATGCCCAGGCACTGTGAGCAAGGCAGAGCCCTGGTCGGCCGCGTCAGCCTCACAGCCCAGGTTAAGCTCGGGCCGGGAGTGACGGCTGCTGTCTGAAAAGGGGCCATGGCTGTAGCTAGCACAACTCCCACCCTGTTCGGAAGTGTGGAGGAAACCGGCGTCTGCAGACACTGACTTCAGCTGAGTCTTCTGAAGAAAGAGGGGAGGACAGAGGCACAGGCCTGTCACAGGAGAGGATGGGGCAGGTCCTGCATCTGGGAGAGAACCTGTAGCCGGAAGCAGGGCTGAACTCCCAGGACCTCTCAGCGCAGGCTTGGGTAGGCATTATAAGGCTGTCACCAAGGAACCGACCTGCGGGATCCAGTTTGCGTTTAGAACAGTTACACGGGTGACTCTTGGGAGCTGTAGAAATGATCAAAGGTTTCAGAGTTGGCGAATAGCTAGAGATAGTGGGAAGCTGTTGCCAGGCAAGGAGATGTGACATTTAGACTGGGCTGGTGGTGAGGGCAGAGAGCAGCAGACAGCTTAGAGTGGTGTCCGCAGAGCAGGTTAATCAGCCCCCAGGCAGGTGGGCCGCAGGGGCGGGAAGGGAGCCAGAGGGCGGCTGACTCCCTGACTCCGAGCTTCTGACGGAGGAAGCCGAGGGTAGCCATTCCTACGGGGAGGAAGATAGTTTCAGTTGTGGATGTGCTGAATTTGAGGTATTTGTGAGACTTACAAGTGCTGGTGGTGATCAGAGGCTTGTAAGACATGTGAGTCTGGAGCCCAGAAGTGAAGTTTGGGTAGGATTTGGGAGTTGTGGGCCTACAGTTAGTGTCTTGAGGAAGAGGAAGTGAGAGCTTCCAGACTTTGTCGAGAAGACTGGTGCGCTGGGCTGGTGTGGGGAAGGAGCCTGTGAGCTGGCGTTGCAAAGGTGAGGATGGCAGGGCCCTCAAGGCCAGGGAGCAGGCGTGGACTCGGGCTGTGAGAGGGCACAGGAGAGGAGCGAAGGTAAGGAGCTGCCAGCTTCTGCGCTATGATGCAGCCCTAGGGGTGCTCTTCCACAGGAGTGTGGAGCAAGGGGGTGGCCCTGTTGCACGCAGGATGGGGGGACCAAGGGCAGGTGGAGGTGGAGATGCCTTTGCAGCCCGACTGTGAACAGTGAGGGCGTGAGGTTGGGGGGCGGAGTCCAGGCAGGGGTATTCTCAAGGATTTGGGGCGCATCTGCGACACCCTTCCCCGCTCCAGGCTGTGAGTTTACGGGGAGGGAGAGGTTGGAGGCACAGGGCCCGGTCGGAGAAGACAGGAGGCATGGGAGGGCTTAGCCAGTGCTGGTTCAGGAAGCAGAAATCCTCTCCCAGAGGAGGGTGTAGACTTGTAGGGAAGGCAGCAATGCAATAGAAAGTTTAAATGAATGTTTCGTAGCAAAACCATTGAGCGATTTCAAAAGTGAATAAAGTGTTGTCTCTTTAAGTAGTGTCCATGTTGAACCAAGCACAACATTGCTCGAGGGGGCAGCGAGGCCTGCCGATGGCTTCCAGGGACACTAATACCTGGGATCCCTAGTCCTCCCCCAACCCTAATACCCAGGACCCCTAGTCCTCCCCCAACCCTGTGCAGGTGTTGGATCCCGAGTTACGAAGGAGTTGAGAGCAGGAGGGGAGCAATGAAGTAGATGCAGTTGGCATAAGAGGTTCTTCTAAGTATCGTGGGTGTTTAAAAGGTAACAGAGAGTTGAATACAGCAGTAACTGCTGTTCTGATGCAGGAAAAGTCCACAGATGACCTGCAAGCAGCTCCCCAGCCACGCGCGCTCCCCAGCAGGAGGGCAGCAGTCACAAGCTCACCGTTCTTTGCAGGGGTCCAGTACTGAAGTCTCCCGGTTCATTTACCAGGATGTTTGCAGCAGGAAGGTGACCTGATTAGAGCAAATGGTAACCTCGGTGCCTCAGATGATCGCTCTTTACTTTGTCAAACAGGCTAGTTGTGACTTGTTAACAGAATTAATCAGAGAAAAGCAAAAAGTTATATCAGAATATGGGTTTGCACATCATCCTCCTTTTCACTTTCAAGGAAAAACCTTTTTTTAAAATTATTCCAAGATGATGAGAATATCTCTTCCTCCTGTCCCCAAGTAAGCCCCTTCATCAAGTGAATTCTACTTTATAGACCTCTGGGGAGCTTCTTTCCAGTTTTACTTCCCTGGGTCTCATCAAGTGTTCTAGTAAGTTGTCCTCTCCGAGTCCAGTAAATGATTCTTCCATGTGTGTGGCTGGGCGTGATATGTCTATTTCTAGTATTCCATTAAAGGCCACTTCTCGTTAGTGGTTCTACATTCTTAGAAAACACAGAGTGGTTTCCCTTTAGATGTTTTAAAATTACACAAAAATCCTGGACTTTTTCACCAGCCCACACAGTATTATTCTGTGGCTTTTCTCTTTCTTCTTGAACATTTCCTTTGTTTCCTGCTGTTCTGAGTTTTATCAGTCTAATACCAATTTCCCTCTCAGTGCAGACTCTCATGCGCTGGCTATTAATCTTTGATGTGGAACTCTGTCAAGTGTTCTCTGAATTCCAAGACCACTACCACTCCTTTTATTAAACTTCAGTATTATTCTCAGAGGAATTTGCTGTGTGTTATGTGCAAATGGCTTGCTGTTCCTCAAAGTGGGTCAGCAGTGCCTCATCAAAATGTTTCTCAAATAAGAACTCAGTTTCCAGTGATTACATGGCTGTTGAATTTTAGTCTACAGTGAAATCCGGGGGAGGGAGTAAAAATTAATAACAAAAATTATCACACAAGACAAAGTGGGGTCTTAATTTCATGGACCATATTGTTTCTCGTTGCCCTGAGACACAAGCTACGGTTAGTAGATTGTAATATATATTATGTTTTGCTCGCTGCCAACAAGGCCATTAGGGCAAAAAATTACTGAATAACTTCTGCATAAGTCCTAACGGCCTTGTGATTGTCAGCACATCAGCATCAAAACAGCTCCCTGTTGACGGCTGGCTTTCCCAGTTATCGTGCAGAGAACTTTGACTGCGTTATCTAAATTCACTGCTTCAACAGAGATTTTTGGCACCTATTGTGTGCCAAGTACTGTGGTAAATACTACAATATCATGCTCACTGCCCTCAAGGGACTTACAATTTAATGGGAGAGTCCAAGTAAGAAAATGAAAGTCCCACTAGAATATATTATTGTGGGTATTAGGAACAGAGACCAACATGGTTCATTTTCTGCTGTCAGATTTTATTTACACAGAAACGTGGACTCATGGTGTGTGGATAAAGGACAATTAACCATTAATGTCACCTGCACCCAGTGGGGGGAGTGAGTAGCAAAATTGCTGGTAAAAGAGGGCTGCAAGGGCTAGAATCTCATCACTGTGGTGGGGTCGGGGGATTCAGCACCAGCTGAAGTCTAAAGGTTGGGGGGCAGCTGTCAGAACAGCAGAGGCCTCTGTCTGGCCAGAGGGCCAGGAGGTCTGCGTGGACAGGGCCACAGGCACGGGGCAGCAGCCCTGATCAGCAGTGGCCCTCCGTGGCTTGGCCTTCCTGGGGACATGGTCCTAACACCTTTTTCCTAGACTGACTCAGTGCCAGTGCCAGACCCATCACTGGTTGCCAGGTACTCAGGCTGGAACTGAAATGGCAAATATAAAACTTTATCTTTTCTAGACATAAAGGCAATAAAAGCCAGACACCTCTTGCATTGTCAGACATGGTATTGATGCCTGATTTCAGAGTGCTGTGTTATCAAGGTGCATCAGCCAGCTTTACAGAGAGAGCTGTAATAAACAGCATAGGAGTCAGTCGGGTGAGCAAAGAAAGAACGCTTCTGAGTACTTGTCCGGAGGGGCCGACAGGGGTGGGGATGGGTTGGGGCCTCTGGAGCGCCTCCAAAGCTCACGGACACAAGCGATGTCCAGGAGGGCGCCGACTTAGTTTCAGGGAAGTGGAGAGGGCTTTCCAGAGGAGATGCCATCCAGATCTGAAAAATAAATTGCGATGAGGTGGGAGGGAAGGAGGAGAGAGGAAAACATTGTTCAGACAGGCATGGCTGTGTCTGCTCCGAGAATTAGAAGTGTTTCCAGTGAGTGGAAGGTGTAGGAGCGGGGGAAGCCAGTAGATGACTTGCAGTTCCCTTTCGCCTGTGTTGACATTTGCACTAAGGCTCAAAAGCGACAGTGGGTAGAACTGTTGGCACTTCAGCAGGAACCCGAGAGTGGCTCCAGCTGTCGTCATTTTGTTCTTCATTGCTGCAAAGCACCTGCAGTTTAAAACGGTGCAGCCTCACTTATTGAAGGAGTAAGCATTATTTTTATTAAACTTCTGTCCTTGAGTGTACACATCCTCTCTGTTCTGCATGACACGTGGATGTTCTGTCCTAACTGAGAGTGTGGTAGTTACCTCTGAGCAAAACGCTTTGTGCGGTTGTTTGATTTGAAAGTTGAACTGGCTGCTTCTGTGGAACACCATCTTTATCTCAAAAGAGAATATGTGATCATGGTTATTCAGATTCAGAAGTGTCCCTCTTCTAAAGGGAGATTGTGCTGAGCTTTTGTTGCCAGTGTTATAATCAAGCTTTCAGGTAAAAATTAGGATGTTGAGAAACATATCTGCTATAAGTTCCCAATACTTAAGACTCTTCTTACGAGCTTGGTGGTGATATTAGTTAATATGATTTTTTTTTTTTTTTATGGCTACCAGGGGTCGACCTCAGGACCTCACGCGCCAGCAGGCGCCCGTGCCGCTGAACGATATCACTGGCCCTTTTTTCGTATGTGGGTTCCGGGAGTCGAACTCGGGCCCTCACGCTTGCCAGGCAGGCATGTACACCGCTGAGCCATCTCACCAGCCCGTTAATATGATTTTTGATGTGTATAATGAAATATGTTGACATTTGGAAGGTCTTTATAACTCAGTGGACTGGTATTTCCCAAGTGACCAATGCAAAACGTTATAGAATCATGCATGGATCCATTCAGTGTATAAATGAAACCAATGGATTTTAATGTAACAGAGTAAGAAAAGCTCATGGATGTAGTTTAAGATGCCACAGTGCAACTAGACTTTAAGAAATCACTAGTTGTCATGTTTTAGTGTAGTGTTACAAACATGTCTGCAGTTACCTGAAGAAACTTTGAAATACACCTCCCTTTATCATCTACATATCTATATAAAGGCTAGATTTGCTTCATACCAAATCTTCAACCAAATCAGTGTATCACAACAGATTCAGGATAGAAGCAGATATGAAAATTCAGCCAGATATTAAGGAGATTTGCAAAAACATGAAACAATGTCATTTTTCTTGGTAAATTAGTCTTTCATGTTAGAAAATATATTATTTTTTCACAAAATATTTTGTGCTAATATGTATTGCTTATTATAGCTATACTTAATTCACTTAGTGGATATTTTTATTTTAATTTACAATATAGTAAGTACCTATATGTACAACACATGAACAAAAGCTTTTCAGGTTTTTCAGTAGTTTTTAGAGATCCCAAAGAGGTTTTGAGATAAAAAAGATAGAGAACCAATGATCTGAAAAGGGATTAGATGCTGAGCAGACCATTTGAAGGGCTGGAGGGAGCAGAGATTAGAGGACATGCTCACCAACTCTTAGATTTACCACTCATTTCCAAAGAACTGCGGAGTTGCTACTGCATTGGAATCAGGAGCTACCAGAAATCCTCAATGAATTTCCCAGAAGAAAGGACATAAAGATGAGACAGCTAAATGAAATGCATGATCATTTATTGGATCCTGGATTGGGGGAAATACAAACGATAAAGGCATTACTGAAAAATTAGAAGAAATTTGCACACAGGCTGTAGAGTAATATTGATACATTAACCTTAAACTTCGTTAGTGTGGTAGTCGTGTTGTGGTTATGAAAGGGAAATGTCTTCATTCTTGCACACAACCTGCAGTATTTAAGAGTGAAATGACAAATTTCAAGTCAGCCAAAAATAAAAGATTCATACATAAAAAAAGAACAAATGTGGTAAAATGTTCACAGTTGTTAAATCTAGCTGAAGGGTAGTCATTGTACTGTTTTTATATTTTTTTATTTTTTTATTTTATTTTTTTATGTGGGTACCGGGAGTCGAACTCAGGACCTCGCGCTTGCCAGGCAGGTGCTTATGCCACGATTGTACTGTTTTTAAATACTTCTTTGTAGTTTTGAGCTTTTAAAAAATAAAATATTGGGGAAAATCATAACACCAGGTAAAAAATAAGTCAAAGGTTTGGTAAATAGAAGTGAAATTGTCTCATGATATAGAACAGAAAAAGTAAAGTGATGCTACTAGTTCCCAATACTTAAGACTTTTCTTATGAGCCTGGTGGTTATATTAGTTAATATGATTTTTGATGTGTATAATGAAATATGTCGACATTTGGAAGGTCTTTATAACTCATTTATAAAGTTAAGGAGGAAAAAATATGAAAAATTAGAGGATCGGTTCAGAAAGTCTAACATCCAGTCATTGTGAATCTTTTTTTTTTTTTTTTTTTTTTTTTTTTTTTTTTTTTTGTGGGTACCGGGGGTCGACCTCAGGACCTCGTGCGCCAGCAGGCGTCCGTGCCACTGAGCGATATCACCAGTCCCTTTTTCGTATGTGGGATCCGGGAGTCGAACTCGGGCCCTCGCGCTTGCAAGGCAGGCGCTTACGCCGCTGAGCCATCTCACCGGCCCAGTCATTGTGAATCTTAGAGCAAGCTGGGAGGAAATTAATTAACAAAGGAATGGAATAAAATAGTATGAAATATCTTGAAAGTGATTAAATGAATTTCCAGATTGCAAACACACACTAAAAGCCCAATATAGAATTTGAAGAAAAGAACCATATTAAGGCCTATCATTGTAAAATTCAGAATACCAAAGATAAAGAAACAATCCAAATAGCTTCCAGAGAGAAAGATCATCAGACACGGAGGTCTAGGAATCAGAAAGTCTTCTCGCCAGGAACAGAGCGGAGCAGTGTTTTCAGAGCTGCGAAGGAGACTATTCCCAGCCTGAGATTCCATTTCCTGCCGTGTTATCAGTCAAGCATGGGGATAAAAATAAAGACATCTTCAAATATATGACGTCAACATTTTACTGCCCTGTACCCTTTCTTTTGAAGTTACTAGAGGGGATAGTATATTAACTTTCCCATTGCTGGGACAAAATACCTGATGCCCACAAATTAAAGGAAGAGAGGTTCATTTTGGCTCCTAGTAACAGGTTTCAGGCCTTGGTCTGCTGGCTCCAAGACGAGAACCTCTTGGGGGAGGTCATGAGGGACCGAAGCTGCTTACTTCGTGGCAGCTGGGAAACAGAGCACAAAGAGCGCGCACCATAGCAGAAGGGGCCAGTGCCCAAAGTTGCGCTCTAAGACCCACCCAGACATATCCAGAAGTTGCTTTACTAACCTGGCATCTCTCAAGTCAGTCAAGTTGACAGTCAGGCTGGACCATCACAGGTAGCTTAATCTAAATGAGGGAGGAAATGAACTCACGGGACCCAGGAAATATCCTACACGTGGGAGAAACAAAGGGATTTCCCAGGATAATGAAGGGAATCCCAGGACGCCATTGGGGAACTGACCTAGGGAACAATCTATCCAGGTTGGAGAAGGAGGCAGAAGGTTGGTTTGTTCGCAAGAGGGAATTACCCCCACTCCCGCCCCAATTGTAACCAGTGATTAATCTAATACATTTAACTCTATTGAGAAAGAATTGGACTTTCATAGGAGAGTTCAGGTTAATAATTGATTCAAACGAAATAAGCAAATCAAAGATAAATAAGACTCCATCTAAAACAGAAAGTTGAAGGAAGGAAATTGAATCAGTGGTTCGTTATAATGCTCAACTTTGAACAATGTTAACATTCAAAACAGGGTCGATGATTGATTTGAACAAAAATTGTAGTATCACCTATTGGAAGAATGCAGTGTGTGTGTGTGTGTGTGTGTGTGTGTGTGTGTGTGTGTGTGTGTAGAGGTGTGCAGGAGGAAGAGAGGAAGGAGATTAACCAGTGGATACCATCTGAAATTAGAAAGTGTGCTGTTTAGAATTGCAGAAGTAATTAACAAAAGAAACAGCCAAAAGAGTTGAAAGTAGATTTTTCTGGGATGCGGAAATCTTTTAAGAGGGTCTGGGGTTTCTATGTTTGATTTTAAGCCTCATAGAATGATTTTTTTTTTTTTTTGGACTATGTACATACATTTCTTAAAAAAATTTAAGAGGGGGAAAAATGCTAGAGACCAATAGGGAGGGCTTCATGAGTTGCCAAAACAGCTGTGGATTTACCAAATGAAGGAGCTGGAGCAGGAGTTTGTGATCTGATTGGTTCCCATTTAAGATTTCCAGGTATAAGAAAAGATGCCCTGGGGAAGGCTGCGTGGCATGGAAGTCTTTGGCATTTAGAGAAGTCAGCAGCCAGAGGCTGAGATCTGTCTGGCCACCCAGGTAGAAAAGTCATTCACAGTGATGGCAGGATTTGGGGGCCAGGCCCCCGCTACCTGGGGTTTGAGTTCTCAGTCTCGAGCCCCGTGGTCGGTCAGTAGGGAGAGAGGCCAGACTCAGTGATTCCGCCTGAGCCGTGGCCAGTCATCTCTTGAGCTTCATCTCCACGTAGGTGAAACTTGAACCCCTACCAACACCTACTGAGTGAGGGTCACATGGCTTTTGGTGGTGGCATTGCTCAAGCCGTGTGGTCTGAAGTCACTCCGAGAGTGCTGGTGCAGGCCACACTGTACAGGCACCAGGCACACTGTGTGCAGGGCATAGAAGCTGATCCAGAGCTGCTGCGGAGCACCTGTGACTCCTGGTGGTGCTGCACAGCCCGCTAACTGGCCCCTCTGCCAGTGCCCGCTTCCTGGAGGTGACGGGGAAGGCGGCCGCCCACTGCCCGGCCCTGGCCATGGAGAAGGTGGTGGTCGAGTCCTGAGGCAGCTATTCATCTTTGGCTGGTGGGCAGCCCTCTGACTGGAGGTGTTACAGTTGTGTGGTGTCCTGTCACCTCCTGTGAAGCCTGCCCTGGAGTTGCCACTTCTTCTCTGCCCCTGTACAGCTGAGCTGAGTGCTCACATGATGGTTACTGGGAACCTCTCTCTCTCTTATTTTTTCTTCTTCACTTCTGGGCACTGAACTCTGGGGCTCTGGCATGCTTGGCAACTCTGTATCACTGAGCTACAGCCTCAACCCTTTCTAATTTCTTTTTAAATTCTTTTTAAGTTACCCAAGCTGACCCGGAACTCGTTCATCCTGCTTCAGCCTCCCTAGTAGCTGGGAGTACAGGTATGTGGCACCACCGCACCAGACTGTGTACCTCTTAGAAAGCACATTGTATTTTGCATTGTTTGCATTTTCTGATACATTTTCCTCTTTTTTAGGATAGATAATATACTTTTTTGATGTTTTTATCTTAAGCTAAAATCATAGATCTTTGCAGCAAGTGAGAAATACAATTTTAGGGGTGTAGATTGGTGAACATAAATTAGAGACATTTGACTTAATATCAAAGTCTTAAAGAATTTCTGATGTAGATGTGTGTTATTTCTGTATTTGTTATTTTCAGTTGGTTAGGTTACCATGCGGCTGCTTCCAAGGCAGAGATGGGGTGAGGATACTATTAAAAGGGCTTGTGATTATTTTTTTTTTAATTGTAGATCTAACAAATTCACCCTTTTTCTTTTTTTAAGAGGAAAGCTCCATGCAGGCCAAACTCAAAATCCATGCACACGCATGCATGCTTTCTTTCCTTTAGTGTAGGGTTGGATCTCAGGTGTCCCCCACAGTTCTCACGTGTTCAGAGGTGGGGCCCTTGGAAGGTGATTGGGTCCGGGGGCTGCACCCATCCTCGGGTTAATCCCAGGCTGCAGTCCTGGCTGACCCGCTGCTCGGAGGTGGGGCCTGATGGGGGTGGCCTGGGACGCCGCGTCTGCTGCTGGGCTCCTCCTTCCTCTGCTTCCTGGCTGCTGTGATGGCAGCGGCCCTCCTCCACGTGACCCCTCCAGCGCACTGTTTCTTCCTTGGAGCCCGCCCACCAGAGACCGTAATCTTGAGCCAAACTAAACTGCACCCCCTTTAAGCTGTGGGTGTTGGGTAATTTGTCCCAGCGACGAGAAAGTGGCTGGGACACCTGGGAATAGAAATACCGCGTTTTGGAACATTGGGATCAAGGCCTGAAGTCAGGTAGCTAACCAGGACCTTCCTTAGTCAGCAGCAGCAGGTCGGGTGCCTGTTTTGGGGGCTGGGGAGATACAGCTCGGTGGTAGAATGCTCGAGTGCTCCAGGCCCTGGGATCAGTCCCCAGCAGTACAAAAGGAAAAAGAAAGAAAAGAGCCTGTTGTGTGCCTGGATTAGTCGTGGTTGCCACTGGGGTAGATAGCACCGGAGCGCACGAGGTTGTGACATCAGTCGGGGGAAGGCCGGACAGGAACTCTTTTCCCAGGTGGTCACTGTGTGTCCCCAGCCGCCGTGGCACCTGTGTCTGGAGTCCACAACACAATCATGGTCTGTAAGGTACTGAGCACAGCTGATTTTTCACATCCTACCCTACACTGCCTTGCTTTTCACAGCTACCGTGCCACACCTTCTCATTTTAGAAGGTGTCCCTGTTTCCCCTGAACTCTCCTCCCAGGCTTGACTCAGTAGCTGCCTGAGCCTTAGGGAGCCCTGGAATGCCACGTGCCCTGGGCACCCTCTCTCCTCTTCCTGTCCTCTGAGGGAGGGGCTTTGTGGCTGGGACCCTGCACAGGCCACTGGGCTCCTGCAGGAGTTGAAGGCACGCGTTGAGAAAGGATGATGGGCGGAGGCTGTGTGAGGACAGCTGAGCTTCTTGGTGCTGTGCTCTTGTTTCGCTTTGGGAGAAGAGGTTCTGAATTTGAGATGGCAGCTCCCTCATCAAGCTTGTGCAGCAGCATCCGAACCAGTCCCAAAGAGCAGTAAGACCCTTCCTGAACTGGAAAGTGACTTCAGGCAGGCTGCCGGGAGTATTGGATTATAAAGATAGTGAACTCTGGCACTGGGAGAAATTTTCCTGTCACCTTCCCGGGAAGCAGAAAACCTCAGGGGGATAATAGCTTTTCTCCTTCGGCGTGTGTGGATGAAATTACCGTTTTATCCTTACGGATCACTGTTGATTCTGTTTTGCATCCTGCCTGTTGGACTCAGGTATGCTTGAGGTCACAGAGATCCGGAAATGAATTTGCTTGTTGGAAGCCAGGGAGGAGCACATTTCAGACTCAGCAGGGGACACAGACGAGCCAGGCACAGTTCAGGGCATTTCCTGGAGAGGGGAACAAATGCCAGATTGCAAAAAAAGAGCAAAGGTTGGGGCAGCGTGTGGGTCGTTGTCCCTGAGAAGTTCGAGATTTGATGATAAAGGGAAGAATATTGGTGGTGGCGGTGGTGGCTTCCGGATGGTGGGAGCAGGAGGATGTCGAGGTGAGGTGACAAAGCTGGTGTAACAGAGGGGGGCTCAGAGCAAGCAGCTCTGGTGCTGAGGACAAAGATGCCGGCCAAGAGCTCAGGTTTGAATACTTGGTTGGTTTTCTCCTGAGGGATACATCAGTTTTCTACACGACAAATATGTGCCTTATGCGTGTTAATTTTTAAAGACTCGTTTAGAAGGTTTGTTCTCATGTCATTATGACACAGTTCAGTAAAACACAGATCTCAACTTGGGGCCAGCAGGGAAGCATGTTCTTAGTTGTGATGCGAGCCCAGGAAATTTGTCTTTTTTTCCCCATTTTGGGGGTGTGATGAGCCAGGAACCAGGGCTGGGCACGAGACAGGAAACACTGCTAGTTCTTCTCTGAGTTCATTTTTGGGTGTTGATGGTTTTCCCCAGTTGGATTGATTTGGTTTGGAAAATAATATTTACCCACAGATGATACCTTGAATATCCTCATTGTTAGTTTCTCTTTCCCCCAGCCATCCCCCTGAGCATGTGCTGAGGGATTGGATTTTATCAAGCGACCCCTCCTGCTTCGTTCTGGGCAGGAAGGGGGCATGGGTCTGCGGGTCTTAGGAGAACCTGCCTCGGGACTCAGCTGCTCCTCTGAGACAGCACTGGCCTTGGAGGCAGCTCAAAGGTGGCCTCTGCAGTCCCCTCTGCAGAGTGAAAGATAGGTGCCGGCTGTTCTGGCCAAAATGTTTTAAGATGTCTTTTTCGTGTGAAAGATGATACATTGTGGGATGCAAAAGTGGCATTTTGAAGTATTGCGACTAAGGGAAGGGAGACACTGAGATATCTCCAGTTGCACACGGAGGGCATCCTTTTGGGCATCCTGGCTGGGATGCTCTCCTTTGGGATTCCATTGCCTGGGCGGTGAGACCAGCTCAGCAGCAGCATGGGTTCACACTTTCCCGATGCCTTTTAAAAATTTATTTATTTTAATTTAGAGATGCTAGAGGTTTTAGTAACTGACTCACTTAAACCTGTATTCTGGAGTTGACAGAATTGGTCACAGAATGAAATCGGTGAGGACTTCAGGAAGAGGAGGGCTCAGCAACTAATACCAGCTTCTTACTTAGCGTCAAGACGCTGGCACGTGTCGTACATGCACCACAGAGCTGTGACTGCGTAACTGCTCCACTCGGTGACACAGGCCACCTTGATCAGATCTCTATCAGTTCATTTGAGACTCAGCATTGAAATTGTTCTCTTTCCTGTTTTCAGAAGTATATTTACTCACTAGGAAATAATTGGCAATGAATCTTACAGACTAAAAACCCTGTTCAGGAGAAGGAGAGCGAGTGCTTAAAGATGCCTTCCTGAGCTGTACAGCACAGCTCCACTGGGGGAAATGCCACTGGTTGCGTTGTAAACAAATATACTTCGGTGTTCTTTTCACAAGATTTTGGGTTTCTTCAGTAGGCAGAGAGAAGGATATAAGCCTTTCAGATTTGTAACTTTTTAAAATATAATTTCTTCGTGAATCAAGACTAAAAAAGATGTGAGCAGAAACTAACACCAGCTGTTAGATGTTCATGTTTGATGTTTAGCTGTAATAATATTTTAATCGAACTCTACATTTTGGCAGCAGAACACATGAATTAAGGAACATGTTATTTTCAAAATAAGCGAGTCTTAATAAAGAATCAAGAGCTTTGAAATGTAGCTGCATTTTGCAAATAAGAATTCTAATCGAACTCACTGCTGCTCTGCTACACCTGTCATTCCTGTCACTGTCACCCGTGGAGTGAAATTCAGGTCCCTGATGCTGGGGGGCGTCATTCCGCAGTGTCACACATACGTAGAGTGACTGCAGAACGATGCGAATAATGTGACTGCTGCAGCTCGTGGGAATCCTGCAGTTCTTCCTGTGGTCGCAGTCCGTGTCGTAACGCCGGAAGGTGCATCACACGGTGCTCGTGTTATAATTCAGTTTGTGTGCGGGACTTGTACCCCAGCACTGCTTGGGCGTTTCCCTAATCTGGCTTGTATTTTGCAGATGCCATCTCTAACCTTTCAAGGTACCAATTGAATTCCGCTTCATGGTTTGATCAGCATTCTAGAAAAGTAAAACCAGAAAACTATATCCTGATGCATTTGCTTTTTACGGGCCTATGAAGTAATTAATCTTTTATTTGGTCTGATTTTCACTTACACGTGTAGGTTCTTGACTGGTGTGGTATGGAGGCTGTTCAGGGTCAGTCCCACTTCGTGGTGGCACCGTTATTTCTTAAAAGCCCCCTTCTGTTTATTTCCCAAAGTCAGTTGTGGAGTTACACTGTGCTCAGTGTTGTTCTGTGGCGTCGTTTCCCGTTTATTAAAAGGGACATCAGCCTACTTGGTCAGTGGAGTGTAAGCTAGTTTGTTGGATATTCAGGCAGCACTGTTATTTTGGAGACTACACATACTCATACCAAAAAATCATAGGTGGTTTTGGGTTGCAAACATAGTTGTTCCTAAAGGCAGATACTTCCATAACTTAGATCATTTTTGTCAAAGTACAATTCTTTCAGTTGTAGCGTCAAGAGTTTCACGCATTTGATGATAGTCTGTGTACATGGCTAGCCAGTTGGTTATAAACCACTTGGAATTCCATTTATTTTATCCTAATTCAGAGGCAAAAAAGGAACAAAACTATAGCAGGATCTGTGTTCAGAGTGCTGTTGTCATCGAGATGCATGTCACTGGGGCTCCCTTTACTGGCTTCTCTGAAAAAGCAAATTCACTTTCCTCATTTACCCGGCAGACGGTTGGCTCTTTGCCACGAGCTGTTGACAGTTACTGCTTCTCCTAAGGCTGAGTTACAGTGCTAAGAATAATTTTGCTTACTATGTAATAATTTAAGAATTTAATCATTTCCAAACATACCCTAAATTATTCAGCCCTTGGTCAGTATCTCAGTTTGGTTTTATAGTTTTTGGCTTTTTTTTTTTAAAGTATTTATTGTGGGTATAATAGTGTGTTGAATACATTAAGGAATGTGCTTCTAAATCTGTTGTTGTTTCTAAGAGAATTCCTTACATTCTTTCGCTGCATGATAGTTTGACACACATCTCATTGGAGGGAGGTGACAGTTCTGTGAGGTAGACATCAGCAGTGCGTTTCCTCTCTGCACTGAGGAGGAAGCTGGGCCTCGAGCAGTCAGGGGTTGTCCTGGAGTCACAGCCACCCAGTGTTGTAAGAGGCTGCCGTCCAGCGCCTCTGCCCCTTTCCCTCCTAGCAGGCCTGTTGGCTTCCCATTGTCGGGGAGAGAAACCAGCTTTTCAAAGCTACCATCCTGCCGGAGAGAATGAAGCTGTCAAATTGCCCGTGGCCAGGTGCTGCAGAGCCCACTGCGATCACAGCTGAGATGGACATCATGCTATTAGGTAGAGGGGGAAGAGTCCCCTGGCAGGGAGAGGGGTGTCCTGCTTGGCCAGGGGGTCCGCTGCTGCCCCTCTCGGTGCGACAGTGGAGCAGCTTACTCCCTGCGTCGGGAAGCCTGTCACAGGTGCTGTGTGCGAAGTCTAGGTAGACAGACATGCAGGCCCTTCTACTGTGATCCACCATGAAGCCAGGCGTGTGTTTCATTACAGGAAAAACAAAAAGTATGTGATAGAAAAAGGTTATTTGTCAATCACCTTCTAGCCTTTGGATTTTAATGTTTTGACAGGCATCTGTGTTCATTCCTGTGCCCTCTTCCCCTGTGTGGCATTATTTGTCCTCAATAGCACGCTCTCCTCCTGCTTCTCACTGCGCTCGGCCCTTCCAGCAGCGCTGTGTACTCGGGCTCCCGCGCAGCTCGCCAACAAGAGCGACCGTGGATGAGGGCCGTCCCCGGCGGGTGCTCCGGGAAGCTGTCCTCACACCGGAGCGCGTGGGACTCCTTCAGCCGCGTGTGTGAAGCGTCCCTGCTTCACGGAGGAGGAGAAGCTGAAGGGTAACAAAGAAAGCTGCTCATGTCACACAGCTGGTGAAGGGGAAGCTGTCACGTGTGACGCCCTGCTCTGACTCCGTGGCTGGTCAGCGTGAGCAAATGACCAGAATGATTCCGCTCTGGCCTGAGCCAAATCAAGTGGCTGCACTCTCTCTCCCTTCAGAGAATGTAATCTTTTGTGTTTTTTAATTGTTGGTGGCTTTTGTACTTACACATTTTCTTTTCTGTTCCTACACTCAATTAAGTAAAATTGGTCTGGTATTCACAGTATATGCCAAGGATTGCATTTTCTTCTTATTTATACCTGTATGGTTCTAGAGCAGAGAAGTAGTTCCAGGTAGATCTTGTGATAATAAATATGATTAATGTTGGAATTAACATTGCTTCTTTTATTGTTGCTAGTTTTGACATATTTAAAGACTATGAGGTCAACTGCATAGTCTGCTGAATGCAAGTTAGTCGTGCAGCAGTCTGAGATTAAGCTCTTGCTGCCTTACTCTTGTACCTCCCAGTTTTTTTTTATTTCCCCCAAGAGATGGATATGGAAATATTATTTGACCTTATCTTTGTGCATAATACCATAAGAAAATCAGATCCAACTCTGTGTGTGTGTGTGTGTGTTGTGTGTGGCATTGAGAAAGAGATGGGATTTAATTTCCCACCCATTTTACAGGTGGCTATGAAAGGCACAGAGCTATTGGTCTGAAACTGATGTGTCTTCAGAGCACATTCTGGTTTGTAGACACAGAAAATGTGGTCAAACTCAAACACGCTGGAGCTTAGTTCTCACAGAGAGCACGAAGCGGCCAAGTGCGCCGCCACACCTGTGCACGGCAGCTGGCAGCGCCCTGGCCAGCTTTGCCCAGGTTGGGTGCGCTGCTCGTCCCCAGACTCTCTCAGCTGACCAGTCAGTGATTTGTTCTTGCCCTTCACCTCTCTTTTTCTAGTAACTGAAACCCTAGGAGGTGAAGGGATTCCCATACAAACCATGTTAGGTATCCTTGCCTCTGCATTTTTCATAGACTTTTTAAAAATTTGACGACCTGCCTAAAGCAGAAGTCCTTTCCAACCTGGAGCAGCTCCAGTCGTCTTTCCCTGCTCAGCCACCCTCTCCTCGCCACCCTCTCCTCTCCCGGCGCAGAGAGGGGGTCTCACCACTGTGCACGCCACCCTCGCAGGCCCTCACTTCTCTGTCCCCCGAGAGGCCTGCAGTCCACACCTCGAGGGAGTATGGGACCCAGCCGCCTCCAGACACTTGGTCCTGCTTCCCAGCTCACGGTGTGTGGATGCTCCTAAAAGGAGCAAGGTTATTCTCCTTGCATTTCTGTCATCAGTGTAGAAGTAGGAAATTAGATTGAGAAAAATTATACATAGGCTGGTAAACTGAAGAGAAGCCTGACACACACTTGTTTTGTTCGACTCTTCATTTATTTTTATGTGTTTATTTGCCTGTTCCACAAAAGACTCGAGGCAGCTGACACCCTCACAGAGAGTCCCTTGTTATGTCTCTAGTGGATACAAGCTCCTGAAAGAAGCTCAGGATTGAAAAAGCTCGTGCAGCAGGACAGATAATTTAAGTTTTCTGCTAACACTTTTTATTGCTTTATTAATGCCTGCCATGGGAATCATATCCCATGCAGCGCAGGTAAACAATAACTTAGAGTAACAATAACTGAGAGTATTCCTGTCTCACCGACTTGTGCCTTATCTATGGGCTCCAGACATTTAGCTTCTGCTTGTTCCTTCTTCTGCTCTCCAGAAGCTTCTGAATAAGAGGCACACGGCAGATGCGTCCCACCTGCTGATGCCTGTGACAGCACTGTCCTGACATGGGTGACTGCAGTGGCTGCACTGCGGGGAGAAAGCTTTAACTCTCCACAGCTTAAGGCAGATTAATTTCATTTGTGCAGAGCCGCAGCAGTGGGGGGCTTTGCTGTGTGACATGCAGATGACAATCTGACTGGGAGCTAGTATTTGGGGAAAAATAAAAGAAAATGAAGGTTTTGAAACAACATAGTTATGTGATGCAGCATGTATCTGTATTTTTCTTCTGAAAAAAGTCAAAATTTTCACCGTGGAAAAACACCCAGAAACCAAGCAGTAGCTTCCCTGTGTTTTGGCACTTACAGAACAGTTTGTGTAAAAGGATAACACTGTACAAAGTCATTCCAGTACTGAGAGCTGATTTTTCCCAGAGTCATGAGATGAGGCAGTCAGCATGTGTGTCCTTCTGTGTTGAAATGTTTGCGTGTGATGGTACAAAGGAAAGGGGAGTGGTCTGCCCTGCAGTTCAAGAGGATGGAGGGGCACAGCAGAGGTTGCCAGTCCAGGTGTGTACATCGCCAGTGTGGAGAGAGCTGAAGTGAGGAGGAGGAGGCGAAGTGGTGTGTGAGAATCTGGGGAGCAGCCTCGCCCGGACAGCACAGCGTGGTGCGCTGAGTTCTGGAATCCAGAAGCCTATCAGGATTTCCAGCTTTCCAGCTGCACAGTTTAAAGTGTACGGTTGCTCCACATACTCCGCTTTCCGAAGCCTGTGTAGCCCGTCCTTGTCACAGTGCTGTGCGGGCGAGGAGGGACATGTCCCCAGTTCCTGCACCGGCAGGACGGGCCCTGCGAGACGCCGTGGCATGAACAGCTCTAGGAAGCCGAGGCTTCATGCAGACGGACACAGTCTGACCCTGAAGAGAACAAACCCCGGGGGGCGCTTCATGTACGCTGCTGAGGAAAGGCAAGCCTGGGCCCAGGGGGAGCTGCGCGGGCCCTGGGACACTATGGGGAGCAGCACAGGAGTCGTGTTAAAAGAGCAAGGAGCAAATCAAGGGGAGGCCACCAGCAAGGTCACTCGAGCTCACGGAGGCAACGTGGGCCGAGGCTGCAGCTCACCCTGCACCCACAGATCCAGTCCTGATCTGTGCTGCTGACGGATGCCAGAGCATTGCCTGCCAACCACGGGAGCTGAAAAACCTGAGAACAGGCACACACTTTGCCACTGCCCATCTCCACCCACCTGTGGTGCTCAGGAGTCATCATTTCACTTTATAAAACAAACTGCAGAGCACTTCTGTCAGCCAGACTCCAAATTGGAAATGAGTGTCTTCTCTCAAATACCTTTGTCTGGTGGCCAGGGTGACAAGCCCTTTCACAACTCAAGTGACCAGGCTAACACACAGTCTCCTCGCTGCCGCAGATCCTGCTTTGAAGAGAGGTATCTGTGCTCTCTGTGTAGATGCACAGTGGGAAATTTTACTGATGCCAACCTGCAGTTATAAACCATGGGTGAATGAGCTGTTCGGTGTAGATGAGTTTTATAAATACTATAGTTGATGGTTTGAACAAACTTTATTTTAACCTTTTGAGTATTTATATCTTTTTTGGAGACCTGTTACTCAGTCCCTTTTTTTATGAAAGAGGGATAACAGCCCTTCACTCATTTATGGTGAGCTTGACACACGTGCTGATGGAGGGGGCTGCCCTGGGCGGAGCTCAGTGCAGGTGAGCTCCCTGCCTGGGCTTCTCCCAAAGACAGCATAGCCAGGTGTGGGCGACGTAGAGCACAGTTACTTGGCAGTAGGGTCTGTTTCCTCTGTGCATAATGATCCTAAGCTACAGTTTTTCTTAATTTTCAGTCTACTTTATAATCATTTCTCTACCTCCTTTACTTAATTCTTTTTAAAAATGTAGTAAACTCCTACTATTTTATGCTAGAAGCTTTATCTTTACTTCATGCAATCATAGCAAGATGTCCTTTTCATTAGCCTGCATATGTGTTTCTTAATTAAATACCTTTTGCAGCTGTGATTCATTTTTTTCAAATTACAGAAGTTGTTTTGCTGGACATGGGTCAGAAGGAGCTCTATGTTCATAGGAAAAGATACTAATGGATATCGTGCCTTAAAATGACAAGTGTTCTTACCAAAGGCAATTTGAAAAGAATTTGTCTTGTTAGAAGAACTTTTTTTTTTTTTAAGTTCACAATGAAATGGCATCAGGATAGCCCTAGTACATGCAGATTTGAAATGATGCCCATCTGGGTGGACACTGCCCGTAGCATAAGCTTGGTGAATGGACGGTGCTTTTGTGAGAGGTACGACAGAGGCTCCATCCCTGGGTAGACACGGCCCCATACCAGTGTGTGGCCCAGGCAGCTGAGAGTAGGCTGGATGTCAACTTCTTGTACAAGGTGTGATCAAAATATACAGTGAATACCATTTAAATTTTTAAAAATGTATGTGGGAAGGAGAAGGGGACATAAAAAGAATTACGATGTGTTATACACATGTACCAACTCACCATGATGGATGTCATCATATTGTACTACAAACATGTACTAATAAAATAAATAAATTAAAAACTTTGCTACAGTAAAAGACACATTGCCACTAATCCTCAAAATACTGTTCCCCTCCCTACTTTGAAAACACTTGTTTCATCTTTCTTGCCACTTTCTGAAGCAGTTCTGGAAGTCCTCTTTCATGAATGTCTTTTGGAGATGTAATCAGAAATTCACAGAATGCTGCTGCCAAATGCCATCCAGTGGAAAAGCAAGGTCATAAAAACATAACTGTGTGTCCTCATTCACCTTATTCACTGGGTCTGTCCCCATGTGACTCTGACTCTTCTCCAAAATGACCATGAAGGGGCAGTTTGGCCCTCGCAGTGACCACAGATGGTTAGGACCCATCTGCCTCTAGGGCCTGGGTCAAAACCCAGTGGAACAAGAGGGCTGCAAACCCAGACAAGTGCTGCTCTCACATCACCACCCCTGCTGCTGCCCTGGGGACCCTTCTTGACTTCAGCTCCCTTCCCTGGTGTTGAGTCTGACTGCAGGGCTTCAGTGCAGAGCTTATTCTTAAGCTCCCGGGGCTCCCAACGACCAAGGAATTCGAGACCTGTGATGCTGGAGGCATGGTGTGAAAGGCCTCAAGTCCTCTCCTTCGTTCTCACCTGGGCACCTCTAGAACAGCGCGGTCCCTGGAGCTGTGCTCTGTAGCCGTCAGTGGTGAGCACTCGCGCTGGCCTCTGAGGGGATGCTGGGCTCTGAGCCCACGTTATCCTGCTCCTCTGTGGGCTGCACTTGTGCACAGAGAGAAAAGCCAAAATGGGGGTGCCGCACAGGGAATACGAAAGCAGATGTGACTGGGTGTGGAGGGAGGAAAACCAAGTTGTAACGGAGCCTGTTGATACGTTGCATACATACGTTGATTATTTCTCTTTTTATACTTGAAAGTTTTTGATCACTTCTCATTATTAATTTCATTGGGGATCAGGTACAGATTTCAATACTATGCTTAGTAACTTTCTAAAGTTGCAGGAGGGTAAAAAGAAATTATAGTGTGTTTTTAATTAATTTCTCTTATTTAGACATCACTTATTCTAATTTCACATGAATTCAATGCCGTTTCCTAGAATTCCAGATTAACTTGCCAGTTTATGTTATATAATATCTGTTTTCTTCTGCATTCACACCCATTTGTGCAAATATAAATATACGAGGATAGTAGGGAACAATGCACATTACATTGTATTTTTGAGAGCTAATGATTTCCTAGTCTGCAAAATAATGAGGTAGTATAAATTGATCTTATGTAGAAATATGGGTGAAGATGGCTTTTACAAAAGAGAAGATGAATGATAAATGTGTGTATGCACTCTTAAAAGATCTGGTTTAGAAATTACAGCGGGTTCAGAAGTGTCCAGAATAATACCCAGAAGGCTTTGTGATGTTCCCTTGCATGGGCTGATTTCATTTAAAAGGCCCCTGTCTTCAGCAGTAGGAATCCTGGCTTCAGTAAAATGATTGTATATTGATTGTGAAAGTGTGCTTTCCATATAAAGCCAAGGAAAGGGAGAGGCTGGCACATTTATTAAATCTGCCCTGTCTCATGTCCTACCTGGTGGTTGGCATGATTTAGTGTGTTCTGCTAGTTCACAAGTTGGGATCTCCTAATTTGGAAAGACCACCGTGGTTTTGCCCTCTGGTGGCTTTTAAAAGCTCATTAGTAGTTCACTGTGAAACTTAGCTGGTAGGATTGATGCTGTTGAGAAGAGGGTCATCTGTCCAAAGTTCAGCAGAGACAAGTCCTTCTGCAGAGCAGAATGTGTTTCGTGTCTCTCTCCTCTGAGAGACTGAGACACAGACAAGCTCTGCCACTGCACTTTCTCAGAATTTTGTTTTCACTGTTAACTTGCAAAAGCAATTCCAAATTTAAGCACAGTATTTTGTGTATAACTACATTTTTATGTATACGTGGAAGGGGATGTTTCGTACATTAGTGCAGGGCCTGTTGTATTTTAACAAGGAACTCTTTTCTTCACTGGACTTGTGGGACTCGTTAAGATGTCAACACATCAAGCGCAGTTGAATCCAAATGTCAGACCCAGCCCCATCCCCCACTTGCCTTCCCTGGGCCCCTCATGCTCCCCCCAGCCTCCCTGCTGGAACTGCTCATTTGCCTGCTGGTTTCTCCAGGCAGGCTCTGCATGCTTTGCAGGTCTTGCTATGTGCAGGTAACCACGGCCCTTTGGTGCATGTGTTCCCAGAGCCACTGTAGTGCTGGGCTGTCCTCCATGCACACGTCAAAAAAGCTTGGTCCCTTCTCCCCTGCTTGACTGGTCCCAGAGGAGTGGAAGATCCTGGGGAGCTCAGGAAAGCCCGTGCAGAGGAGCCTGTGGCGTGATGCAACCCCAGCCCTGCACCAAGCGCTCCTCCGTGGTCCAGCACCATGGTAGGGTGGGGCTGGGGGCTCTGTGCTCCACTGGTTCCCATTTTGGTGCTTAGGGTCAGTGTGTTGTGTGTTAACTGAGTCACAGAGAGGTTGTGGACCTGGCTCCGGTTTGCACAGCTAGCACACTGTGCAGCCAGGATTCAAGTCAGTCTGGTTTGGAATCTGGTTTTCAGTGCTGATCTGGTCTCCCCAGGTCCTTTTAGGAACTCACTGCCCCAGTCAGGGTGGCCAGGGAAAGGCTGAGCAGGCGAAACCACAGCCGCCTCTGGCTGCAAAGTCAGGGCCAGAGAGCCTGATAACTTAAGGGTCTGACTGCACTCTGGTCTCACTGTCTCTTTACCTGGTGTCAGATCTACCCACCAGCTCCACCGCTGCCTGCCCAGCTGGAGGGGGCGCCCAGGACTTGCTCTGCAGTCCTAGTTCTGACTGTGCTGGCCCCACCCCTGCTGAGTCAGCCCAGCCCATCTGCCCACTCTGCTGCCACCACTGCTGAGTGGATCCCTTGCTGTCCACGGAACCTTCTTGATTCCAGCAGCATTGGGAAAAGAGATGCTTCATTATTTTCTGACAGCAGTTAATGATCACGAGGCATGATGAGAAGGCCTCGTGCTTTTTCTCTAACCCACTTGTGTGGCTTTCAAGCCTTGTTTCTGAATAAATACACAGGTACTTACGTATCCCTAACATTCTACTGATTGCCATAGGTTTACACTAAAATTACTTTATGAATTTCAAGTTTGACTTCCCTTTCCAGACTTAAGTGCATTGGTACTTGTGTTAAGATTACCTTTTGTGAGCCATTAAAATTTTCTGAATGTGCCTTTCAGTTCATTTTACTGAAAAAGATGATTATGCTCTAGGGCTTCTGTACAGGGAAAGGTGCTCTGTTTGTTTAGGAATGAGTTGTAAAATTCGGGGCTCGCTGACCGGTGTTCAGCGACCTCCATCTCTTACCTCGGGTTCTAGAACTTTAGAAAAAGTCATGTTTGGTAAAAGTCAAATTGTGCAGAACCGATGCATTAGTGGGGATTATCCACACCACAGAGTGGCTTTGCACTTTACCCACTGTGGCGTCCCTTGAAGTGGAAGGCTTCCAGGGCTCTAAAATGGAGCTTCTGTATAAACCCTTAAGTATTTGTAGAAAATTTCAGGAATGTGATCATTAAATAAACTGAAAATGAGCCACCTAGTAAAATATTAGTTCTGTTTTGTTTTAAAGATAGTTACCAAGTTCTTACTGCCCCCCTTCCCCAGTGCAGCAGTTCCACCACAGAAGCCGTTAGGTGGGACAGGCAGGCAGCTGGCTGTCTGGTGGCCGCGGGAGGACCCTCGGCACCCGTGAGGCGTGGGGCGTCTCCTCTGGAGCGCTGCCCAGCATGCCCCAGAGTGCGGCCAGCGGCTGCGGCTATGCAGGGTGAGGCGGCCATTAGGGTGTGGGAGCAGAGAGGGACGAGGCGGATCGTGGAGGCCGCAGTGGCTCAGGGGATTGAGCCCAGTAGAATGAGGAACAGGGATGGGCATAAGCAAAGCAGTGCAAGGCCCGTCACATGCAGAGGGACTAAGTCCACCAAGGACACAGCACCCAGACCCCACAGAGAAGAGGTGAGGGAAAAGGAGAAAGGTAGAGTGGGCACCGCGGGAGTGGGAGTGGTAGTAGCATTTCCTGTTGGAGACACCGGTGTGAGCTCATGGGTTGCAGCGCGTGTGGATGTGGAGATGAGTGTAGCAGTGCATGTGCATCTGTAGGTTCCAGGCCCCTAGTGCTGTTCCCGACAGAGCCCCGGCAGAAGCGGCAGCACTCGGGCAGTAACGCGCACACACAGCATCTGCCTCCATTCTCCCCTGAGAGGAACCGGGGCTCCTGGAGAACTGACTGCTTCCAGGCCCTGGAGAGGGAAACTGCAAGACGAGCATGAACATCGTGTGCCTGAGAGTAAGGGAGCCTGTTAACAGGACTCGGAAGCCAGAGGGTAGGAGTCCACTAGCAAACCTGGACAGGGTGAGCATCAGTTTAATCAGGATGTCCCTGGAAGAAAGGCCACGACAAACTGGGGCTGTGTCTGTGCTGCTGCAGGGGTGGGGCTAAAAGGCCAGGGTTACTGCATCTTTGCTTGTAGGTATCCAGCAATGGAAGGAACCATTCCAGTGAGTATTTGCATAATTGCATCTGTACTGAAAAGAGCCTTACTTTCAAAGAAGCCCCACCCTGTAAAACCGTTACAATTCTAAATTGATGGAGAAAAAGTATCTAACATAAAATATAATATTTTATTTGAAATTGACACTTAAGCATTTCTAGTTTGTGACAGGGACAGCATGGACTATTTTATAATTTTAAGTCAAGCATAAGGAAGTGGCTTATCTTCCTATGCTCTGCACTCGGCCTGTGTCAGCATCGTGTGACCACATATGGGAAGGAAAAACAATTAAAACATTGAAGAATTGGGTTTCTGATCTGTCTGTCTGTCTATTTGTCTATCTATCTATCTATCCATCTATCACTGGCCCTTTTGAAGTGAAGTCTCCTTAAGTCACTAACTTGCCCTGGCTGGGCTAAAATTTGTGGTCCTCCTGCCTCCGTCTCCAGAATGCGGGCATTACAGATGTGCACCACCACTGTATTTTCTAAAAGTCCTAAATTTTTCTAACCATACCTAAGTAGCGTATCTTTTATTCATTTTAATCTTGTTGAGAGTTAACCATGCTTTTACAAGTTAGTGACTAAAATAGTAACTTATATATTACAGGAAAATACAGAAGTATAAACTTTTTTAAAGCTAGATATTAAAAAAAAACTACTTTACTGCATTCATATTGAGATTTAAAAACAAAAGCTGGTCAAGCCTGGGAGTGTGCTCTGTGATTGTAGGAAAGCATGGAAGGAAGGGAAGAGGGCGGTGAGGAGGGGCTGCTTGGCATGTGCCGGGACGTGGGCAGGGCCCTTCCTGCCCAGACGCAAGCTCAGGGACACGGTGGCTGGGTGTTCCCTGTGGAGCTCAGTGTGGACGTTCACTTCCTTTTCAGAGGGTGTCCCACTTGTCACTTTTGTAAGGAAACTGAGACAAGATTTAGGAAATTATATCAGAAATAAATGATGATCTCCACCTCAAAGTTTAGTAGTTAATATTTCCTTCCTGTGACCTCCTGAAAAAAGAGTAATGCAGTGAACAAAATGTTACCTGCCTCAGTAGTAGTTAGTAATACAAAGATCCTAAGAAAAAATATGATTATGGTAGTGTCAAGAGTGTCTTCTGTAAAGATTTGGGTGCTTCACAGGAATCTTTGAAAATGCAGATTGTCCTTAAAGGGAGGCTGAAGGACCAAATGCACTGGATGGGTTTATTACAAGATCATCTCTGCAGTGGCGTGGTGGTCACTTTGGCGAGGCTTACTGCCTCTGAAGTTCCTCGACAAACCATGCTGCTTTGCTAGGAGATAGCACGGATGTTTGCTTTGGCGTTCCAGTAGACGCTAACGTCCCTTGCAGATGGATGGGAACCGCAGTGGGCACTCACGACGGTGACAGAAACAGGGTGAGGGTGCACAGCCGATTGCTGTGTTGTGGTCAGGATTCTTCTGATGCCAGAACAGCCTCACCAGAGCCGGGTTGGGTGGTTTACAGAGGACACGGGCTGCACCGGGGTCTTGGAAGAGTTCAGAGCAGCTGGGCCTCTCCTCCGTGCTGGTTCTCCCTGGAGAGTATTCTGAGTCTTTCTCTCTCTGCCTCTCTTCATGTGCAGTCTCGCCACCCCTGCACCCTTAGCCCGGCAGTGGCCTAACTGGGCTTTCCGCGTCAGCTTGCGAGGCCTCCTTCACCAGTACAGCCTCTCTCTGTGTTGCTCAGGTCACCTTGTAGAGCGGGCCTCGGGCCTCTGCCTGCTGTGGTGGTGGCTGCCAGCTCTGTGGGGTCAGCAGGGTGCAGCCCCGCTCAGGACAGCTGCGGTCTGCGCTGTGCTTCTTCCCAGAGCGTCGTGTTTGTGGCAGGTCCCGCTCTTTGCGTTGTGTGGAAGGGTGGGAGGTGGGTGTTTTCATCTCCTGGGCATCTCCCGTGCCCAGTCTTCTTGTAGGCTCGTCCCGTGCCTCACATACACCATGGGGAAGACGGTGAAGGAGAGGCCACGCTGCAGACAATCAGGTGCAGGGCACATCCCGATTCTAAACTGGGGCGAGGTCTCCGCTGTGTGGGGTTTTTAGTTTTGTTTTTGTTCTTGTTTTTTTTGGGTTTTTTTTTTTAGTTTCATTAGCTGTGTAATTACAAGGAATCAGATTCAGAAAGTTTAATTCTTGACTCTTGAAATTTGCTTTTGCTTCCCTTTTGGTGCTAGTGGGATTTCCCCCTCCCTCCTTTTCTGTGTCTTTCTAGTTATTTAGTAAGATGGGGAAGAGGTTGAATTAGAAGCTACCGCTGGATACCTTTTTAGTTTTAGCCATTTTTTAAAGGTTCAAAGCTCTATTTTAACATGGGTTCTGTAAATTTTGCATCAAACAGATATAAGCTTGCTCATATGCATCCCTCTGATTTACTGGTACCAACTTCCTAATAGTGACTAACAGTATTTGGGCCACAGCAACCTCTCAGAGCCAGAAGTGGTCCTGGGTCTCGAGTTTCCATCACCATCTTGGATCTTCTCATCAGGTTATTGAAACCAATGGCATAAGAAAGATGGTGCCTGTCTTAATTACTTTTCTTGTTGCTGGGACAAATACCCAGCATCCAAAGTTAAAGGGGGAAAGATTTATTAGCTCACAGTTTGTAGAGGTTTCAGTCCATAATTGGCTGGTTCCAAGGCAGGGTGGCATGGTGGAGGAGCAGCCGTTCATGGTGGCAAAAGATACCAAAAGCAACAAGAGAGGAGGCAGAGAGACAAGCCTCTTTGTGTCCCTTATATTGTATCCAGTCTACCAGGACTAGGGTGGTGCCAATCCAGTCGGTGGACTGATCCAGGAATCACTCACCTGTAATCCCAGCATCCTTAATCGCAGCATTGCATTCAGCCACCTCTGAAAAACCTCTATCCACGTGAGGCTTTGGGGGGACATCCAGGCACAAACCATAACAGTGCCCTTGGATGACTTTGCTTGACACATGTTAGATAAATGTGCATTAGCACTAAGGAGCTGAAGAAATTACTTACTTATTATTATAAATCTTGGTTATCTTCTCCATTTCCTAGTGGAATTTCTTCATGTTTAATTTTTAATTAGTCCCACTTTGACTTGGCTGAAGACTAACTTGTAATCCACATCCACAGAACCATTTTCCACAGTTTCCTCAGTTGTGTTTTTGCAGTGAAACTGACAGACAGATTTATAGTAAAGCATTATGGTTCTCAAGTGGCGATACCGGCTGCAGAAATCACGCATCATTTTTAAATGTTTGTGTTTGTTGTGAGGGCTTTTTTTTTTTTTTTTTTTTTTTTTTTTTTTTTTTTAGTGAATTCTTTTGTGATGTCAGAATTAAATTTTTAGAATTTATAAACCGGACCACTTGTAAGTACTCTAACAAGTTTTACCATACACATTCTTGAAGTTGTCTTGAAATGCGTACACATGGGCACGCACGTGCTGGGACGTACTCGGCAGCACTCTGCACGGTCTACTCTCAGTTGCTTGCACGGATTCTTACTCCTGGTGCCTTTTTTGGCATGTATTTTCCTTGATGTTGAATCTGGGTTCATATCTCTCAGAACTGTATCTGTGGGCATCCTTGGAGGCCAGAGTCGAGGGGTGACGTTTCCTGTCCTCCAGGTTGCTCGAGCCACTGCTGACGCCAGAACCACAGAACTAATCTCTCAACTTAAAGTTTCGTAGACCTGGACTTACCTCTTGCCACAGGTTTCTGTTAGGGCTGCTTGTGGTTATGGGTTCTGAGAGGGGCGTGGACCCCTCTCCAGTCACTTAGTGCCAAGCATTGGATGGGCAGTTCCTGGGAGTCCTGAGGTGTCATTTACACACCAGGCCGTGGTGCTTTGGGGTTTCCCTCTGCTCCTAGGAGCCCCATGAGACTGAAAACCAAGGCTAATAACCTGTCCTCTCCAGTGAACGGCTAAGGCAAGACCACTGTTAGTCCTACCTCTTGGCGTACCTGCCTCATTTCATCTTTAACTTCATATATTCCTTACGAAGCAACTAGGCCCTATCTATCCTTCCATCTATCTTTAATGTTTTGATTAACATTTCCAGTTTTTAATGTGAGATTCTGCCAGAGCACCTACTTAGACAAATCCCCCAAAATGGAAGTCCTCTCCTCCCTTAATTTTTTTTTTTTTTTGTGGGTACCGGGGGGACGACCTCAGGACCTCGCGCGCCAACAGGCACCCGTGCCACTGAGCGATATCACCGGCCCCTTTTTCGTATGTGGGTTCCGGGAGTCGAACTCCGGCCTTCGCGCTTGCAAAGCAGGCGCTTACGCCACTGAGCCATCTCACCGGCCCTCCCTTAATTTTTTTTTGTTTGTTTTTGTTTTGTTTTGTTTTTTGAACAAGGTCTTGCTATGTAGCCCAGGCTGGCCTCAAACTTGCAGCAGTCCTCCTGTCTCAGCCTCCCAGGTGCTGGGATTACAGGCATTCGCCACCATGCCTGGCACTCACTTAATTCTTACAAGCCCATCCACCTCCCACTGCTGGGGCTAGGAGATCTCTCAGAATTCACACCCAAAGTGCATTCAGACCTCTGCGTATTTGATGCTCGCAACTCGCTCAGAAGCCCACTATAGTTAGACACTTCCTGTTCAGATCCTCATTCTTACATGGAACTAAATTCTGCCTCCCTGTAATTTCTCCTGGTTTTTAAACTTTTTGTTCCTTGAAGCAACAAAGGTAAATTTTCCTTTTCCATGTGGCTTCTGGTATTTTGTGTCTCTAGCTTCCCCCACACCACTAAGCTCTCTCTTCTCTGGATTAAAAAACTTTGGTTCTAGGGCAGTACGATTTGAGGTCCCCATCCCCCACATGCTGATTTCCCTGCTCCCTGTCTAGTTGGCCTGTTCCTCAGGCATCGCATGTTCATAGCTATACATAATATTCCCAGTGTGGCTGACTGCACTGGAGCATGTGGCCAGCACAGCCCAGGTTCGCCCCATAGTGTCATCTGCGCTGCTCTGTAGCTCTGCGGCACAGTTCCATCATAGTTAAGAGCGTGAGTGGTCAGTCAGCTCTTCCTCCCCGCTCTTTCCTCCTCCCGCCCCCAGCCTTTTTCACAGGAACCTCATCCCGGAAGTGTGGGTAATGCGCCTTTTGTATTTAAAACATGCGGTGCTATCATGTGATTCCTTCTTTGAATGGGAATATCAGGGCTCTATCTGATTCTATCCACCACGTGATTCTGTCTTTGCTTCAGAATAATTTCCTTGAATAGCAAATTACCTAGAATCTCAAAACTCTTACGTTGTCTAAAACCCTATCGCTTCGATGTAACACGTCAGTCAGTTCTGTCTATAGAAGTTGGTGGTTATTCTGTTTTCATTAATAATGACCAAATCTATTGACTTATTATGCCTCTCTGAGTTATGTTGACTTCTAAAAGACTCTACAGAGGAGTTTGAATTTTCTATCTTTAAGAGATTAAAGTCCTTAAAATCTCATTTTTTGGCATTTAATGTCAATTGCTGTTTTATGTTGATGGTATTAATTAGATTTCCTGCTGATTTCAGTCTTCTAGTATATAATATATCAAAAAAATCTACTAGGTTCTCGTCATCGGTATTTTCAGAAGGCCGTCCTAGCATTGACGATGGCAGGGTAAGGTGCTCAGTTTTCAGCCTATCTCTGGATTTTGGTGAATGGCAGACAGTGAATTTGTACTAACTAACCCATTACCAGGAGAGTTCATGTAACTCACTGTGCAGCAGCAGGAAGCGGGCACAGGTATTGGGAAGCCGGGTGGTGGCAGATTCTGCGCCCGAAGTTAATGATGTGCATGAGGAGGGCTTCTGTGTTTAAATTATTTTAAGGTTTACATGAAAGGATTTATTCAGTGAATTTAAAAATCTTTTTCTAGGGATAGAAGACATTAGAAGACTAACAGGTTAGGAAAGTAGCTGAAACTTACTTGGTGTGAGTAACTCAAGCAGTAAATTACACAGGCTTTTGTGTTAATGAAGAAAAAGTGTTCTTTTCATCGCTTTCGGCTGGAACCACGAATTGTCTCAGTCTTATCACTTATTTTTTGGAGAGGACTTATGGTAAGCACATATGGTAATATGTGCTTGTGAATTGGAGATACTATTTTAAAGTATGACTTGGGGGCCGGTGAGATGGCTCAGTGGCATAAGCGCCTGCCCAGCAAGTGCGAGGTCCTGAGTTCAACTCCTGGAACCCACATACGAAAAAAGGGCTGGTGATATCGCTCAGCGGCACAGGCACCTGCTGGCACGCGAGGTCCTGAGGTCGACCCCCGGTACCCACCAAAAAATAATAATAATAAATAAATAAAGTATGACTTGGTCTCCGTGAAAGGGCTGGCTAGTGAGGAGTGTTAGTGGGTGCAAGGCACAGCCCGCCCTACTCAGTGCAGTTTCTGAGGGTGGAACAGCCTGCTCCGTTTGGCTTCGGACAGCCTGGGAAGTCTGTAAAGATGGAGACTGTTTATGTGTTCTTCCTTTGAAATCAAGAACAGGGAAATGATCCTCAAGGAAAGAATATCTTAGAATGTGTGCAGTGAAAACGTCTCAGTGGGCATCACGGGAGAACACCCAGCCTCGTCTAACTCAGTTTAAGAGAGTGGAGTTTGGTTGTTGTACTGACGATGTGAGCAGCCTATAGAGAAGTGAACAGCAGCCTGCCTGCCCTGCTGGTTGCAGGGCCCTAGACCTCGACTTGCCAGCCTGCTGCTGTTAGTACAGCCGAGAGGCGTTCACAGAGGGCTCCCTGTCTATCTGCTCATCTGAGTCCAGCAAGTTCGGGGCTCTCCTCCTCAGTGAAATGAGGGGGTCCTTACTCACTGCTCAACTCACAAGAACCGAAAACTAAACATTTGGTAAACAGAGATTAAACTAACTTCCTATGGTAGTAGATGAAGATGAGAAAAAAATCTCCCAGAAAGTAAAACAAGAGGATAAAAATAAAAGAATATTTGAGAATCAATTATAGAAGTTAACACCCAGCTAATTCGATTTCCAGAAGAAGTAATGGGCAGAAAATTGTAACGAAGTAACAGTTCAGAAAAATCTCAGCACCTCCAAATCGAAAGGGCTCAGCAAATACCGGATGTTTCTTCTTTCTTCCACCTGCATTCTCCAGTGTCTGCGAGGCAGGCACCCCTAAATGCTGGAGGGCAACAGGAAGATGGACAGCAGACAGAACTGAGCCACTGTGGACTCTAAATTCTGTTGGATTCATTGAAAATAAAAGTGACTCCCACTACAGGAGCTGGTGATGAGATTTCAGAACATATGGGACAAAGGGAAAGTAATGCAAGTAAAAGGTTTCAGGGAGGAAAATAACAGATTATATTTTAAAGGATGAGCCATCAAATAACATTGAACTTCTCAGTTGTAAAGCTTTATGCTAGTTTTGAGGGGAAAGGCATTCTAGCTGATAGTTCTATACCTAGCCAAGCAATCAGGTGTGAAGATAGAACTAAGACATTATTAGATATGTCAGGACTAAAACACTTAGCTACTGGGGAGATATGTTCCACAAAAACTATGGAGTAAAATTCATACAGAGGAAGACATGTGGTGCAGGGAGTAAGAGATCCAACGGGAGAAGCAGCAGTGGGAATTCCCAGGGCACATGGCCCTAGAGATCAGCCTACCCAGATGGGGAGAGGGCAGAGGGCTGTGGGAGAAATGGCTGGATGTGGCAGTGGGGGGACACAAGGAACCTCTGGTTAACACCACATGGGTTTCTGGAGAGAGGAGTTTTATAGTTGTGTCAGAGGTTTTGGTGATAAATTGGTAACACAAATAGAAAACTGCAGTGACTATAAACAAGTTTATAATTAATACCAGGAGAAATAGAGTTATCAAGAAAGAAAATACACTGATAATATACTACAGACTCAGCTGCAAGTGAAAACAATGAATAGCAATTGAATAAGTAGTAGTGTATTAGCAAGATAGGGGTGGGGAGTCTGTGTGTGAAAGCTAGTTTCACCTTGCAAAGTAGAAGTCAGAAGTAACATGTACTTGGAAAATCAAGAAAGGGAATAACTCATAGGTTGTGTGACACTGAACCAACCTGACAGAGAAGTCTGTGTAATTTCTACCCAAGTGTAACTCAAGGCAGAGATTGAAAAGCCAGCACTTAGGAGTGTGGCCTTTTAGAGCCCCGGGGTTCTTGATTTCCACAGCAGACTCCATTGGCGAGGCGCCTGTTTAAGCTACCCAAGACTTTTTAGGGCATGCTTGTTTCAACAGGCAGCCAGCCTTCTTGTCACTGGGACAAAATACCTGACACAACTTAAGAGGAGGAGAGGTTTATTTTTCAGAGGGTTCAGTCCATGGTTGGCTGGTGTCAAGACAGAAATAACATGGCAGGAGGGTGTGGTAGAAGAAAGGTACTTAACCCATGGCAGCCAAGAATTAGAGAGCAGGAAGAACCAGAGAGAAATACCTCCCAAAAGCATGCCCCTGTGACCTCCTCCAGCCAGCCCCACCTTCTGACAGCACGTTCAGCTATGGACTCATCAGTGGGTTCTTCCACTGACAGGCACAGTGCCTGCGATCCCATCATCTTCCAGAAGCCCCACCTCTGAACACACTGGACTTGGGGGAGGGGTACATTTTAGATCTAAACCCTAACAGACCCTTTGAAGGACTTCCCTTGGGCTATAAAGACAGCATCATGCCTGTGTTTTACTTCACAGACACTGAGCTCTGTGCTTTCTTCTTATTCGAGAGGAATCTCAGCGTGGGAGGAGATTGGTTCCACCTCCTGGCAAGTGTGACCTTGGGCAAGTAAGGTTACCCGTGCTTCCCCATCTCCCAGAGCAGCCCCAGTAATTTGGGGATAATAGTGCTGCCCCTTCCTGAGGTGGTTGTGAAGAGTCAGTCAGTGAAGCTGCGTGCAGTCCTCTAGATAGTTCCTGGCACACAGGCATACTGCAATGTGTTAGGTTTTTCTTTTTAGCTTTTGTGTTTTCCTTCCTTTTCCTTCTTTGCCATTACTGTGGGGCTTTTTCCCTTTATCCAGCTCACAAAAATGCACTAGTAATTCAGAAGTGGTTCTTTGAAGGATAAAAGGAATAACAAAAGTAAGAGTAAAATACTACACCCCAAAATAACATCATAAACATAAACAGGGAACAGAAACCTATTGTAATTATATGAATATGAATCTTAACGTCCAGGGGCCAGTGAATCTGCCAGGTTGATAATTCACTCAAGTCACAGAAAAAGAAAAATTGTAAATAGGAAGCACCACAATGACTCTCTGAAAATTAGATTTTCCTTGGCAAGTGATTTATTTGGCCACGATCTCCAGTGCTTTCTCTGTTATGAAACTTTGTCAAATAGTGGCATGAAACGCTCAGTGCTTTTGAGTCATTTTCAGGCACAGTACAGTGGCTTCTATAGTAACTGAGTTGAGTTGTCCCAGATCAAACACTGGGACAAAACTGTTTCTGGGGTGAAACTGATTAATTCTGTCACTAAGGGCTCAGAATAGAGCAGAACCTCAGAGGTGTCCTTCAGAGTCACATTCCTCAGAGCAGAATCTGATTTGTCAGCAGTTTGCGACATCAAGCCCGAAGTCGATGGCGAACACGTGCAGAGCGGAGAGGAGCAGGCTTTGGGCAGAGCCCTATCAGATGCTGCTGCTGTATGTCACATAGCATCAGTGGTGCCCAGCAAGGAAGAGCCGTCATGTGTGAGAATGAGTATTTCATTAGTGACCTGGTCATCAGCGTCACCATAAAGGTTTTAGAAATTCTCAGGGTCTTCTTGCTGACATTGACCAGGAGGAGACAGAAATACTCATGCAGTGTGCCCCCTGACAACAGATGTCACAGAAATGGGCTTTACTGCATGCATCAGGACCATGAAGAAGTCTTTGATTTCATACCTTATTTGAAGAAGATCTCATCAGCTAGCAAAACTCAGCGTGGAAAAGCTGCAGTACTTACTGCTGAGCACTCTTCGTACAGCTCAGTGGAAACACCCATTCAGTGACGGAGCTCTCGTCACCTCTGGGGGACAAGTGAAGTGTCACTGAGCATTCCCAGAGCAGCATCCTCCTGGACACACTCAGCAGTGCCTATTGCTGGGCTCGCCAACAACCTTTCCTTCCGCAGGAGAGCCCACAAAATTATCAACTTGCAAAATCTCTTTTGCAGCAAAGGTTTTCAATGACAAACAGCTTGAAAAGTCACTGAAGGCTTCTCCCTGTGATGTGTTACCAGACATCTGCTAAAGGCTGACTTTTACTCTGCACGTCCGTGACTTACAGATCAGTAAAGAGTGATTTGACTCTTTACTAACACGTGCTGTGTGGGATGCATGTGAAAATCTGAGGCAAATATAATAAATGGTTGAAGAATATGTTCACTGCTTTCTCAGGTTGACACATTCCTGCTTCTAGCATTTAAGGATAACTTGGGTTCTGATAGATGCCAAGGCAAGCCTTTATGTTTTTCTGTAGTATCTGAGTTCATCCTTGATGCAGATATCTGTTACCTGTCAAGCAAAATACTGAAACAGTTCCCAGCAGTGTCTATGAAAATGAGAATAGCCAGACAATTTTACTTCTCAAAATACCGGTTCCTACTGACCTGAGAGACATTTTGAACTGAAGAGCTCCTTGGATGCCACCGGTCCTGTAAGTCTCCGTCGCAGGAGATGGTGGTGGTAATGTAGTCTGACCTCCTGCAGGAGGTACAGGTCGCCTCTGCAGCACACCTGGCGTACCCTGCGCTCGTGGGGTGAGCAGAGCACCTGAGACGCCTGGGATTTGGGAAGGACAGCAGGGCCAGTGCCGGGCCGCTCGCTACCATTCTCAGCAGCTGGAACTCTGATAAGGTTTGTTTATTTGTGCTCACGTCAGTGTCCTTCCTGTAACTTCTATATATTGGTTTTCATTCTGTCCACTACAGCCCAACAGAGAAAGTCAAGTCACTTTGGGGGCAAATTGCTCCATTTCTTTAGACCTTCCCTTCTGTGTCTCCCGTCTCCTTTTCTGTTTCGTCACCCCACCCCACCCCATTCTCGTGCTCTCCAGGACGAGTGTGGCCACTTGTGTTCAGCGTGACTTTTCCTTCTCTAAGAAGCAGTGGTGACTCAAATGGACCAGCTGTGTGACAGGAAGTAGGGGGTGGCCCAGGCCTGTGTTATTTTCTGTAAACAGCAACTTTGCAAATAGGCTCTATTATCTGTAGGATGCTGATTAAAAAACAAAAAAACAGATTCAGATATTAAGTAAATTGTTCAAGGTAGCTTACCCAGGAAGTAGTAGAGCTGCATCTTCGGTTCTTGTAATTATTTCCTTGCACCATTGACTCCTGTGCAGTCTTTCCCATACAAATTGCCCAAACATGTTCTCTTTCTTTAATTAAAAAAATACTTCCAGAAATACTTTAAACCATCTAAGTATGTACTCATATATATCCTCCATCCCTGTTCTTTTAAAAAATCTATAAAGGCATAAGCCCTTGTAAACCTTGATTCCCCACCCCAGGATACTATTTGAGCTACCACTCTTTATTGTATATAGAGAGTTGCCGTATTCTTTTCAACAGTTACATAGAATCCCAGACAGATTTGTGAAAAAATAAAAATAAAAAACAGGCCACTTATTTCTAAAAATAGTTCAGGAATCTAACAAGGCAAACAGTTTTTTCGGTTATAAGGCTTTTTAATTCAGATGACATGTCGAGTCATAATTAAAGTGTTACATGCTTCTGCAAACCTTTCAGCCATACAGAAGTGTGGAAGAAAGCCCTTCCTTGCCCCAGTCACCATGCCGCCGTGTGAAGCGTGACCGCCTTTTTATGTTCTTGTTCTACCCCGTACTTTCTATACCTAGGTACTCATATTGGAGGTATGAATGTATACCTGTTTTATTAGAAGGGGTGAATGAGTTAAGTCAGTATAAAGTACCTGCAGAATCGGGTTCAGTACATAGTAAAAGCTCAAGTGTTACTGTTAGATACACAGACGCGTGTGCAGAAATAAACACATAACAACTGAAATTCTTCCAGGACAAAAACAAGAGTGGGAAGTCTGTGTATAATGGCCTCAACCTGCTTTTATCACAGATTTGTCATGGGCCTTCTTCCATTTCAGTACAGTTCATTCCATGGTACGTGTTTTTCCTTTTCTTTCTGATGGATGTTTAGGTTGCCTTCGTGTTATAACAGGTGGTGGTGCAGGGCATTGTCTTGAACATGTCTTTATTCATGACAGTTGGTCATCTGAACCTACACAGAGAATTTACATTTACCTCTTGTTGCACTCGACTTGCTTTTATAATGTATTTTGACTTGACCATTCAGTGAATTCACTATCCTTGATTTTTCCTCATTTTTAATATTGTGATCAACCTACTCTCCTTAAGATCTTAAAAAAAAGAAAAAATGGATTTAAAAAAAAGAAGATTGAATTCAGCAGTTTAGGATCGAGTTCTGTAGCTGCCACCAGAGGGCTCCTGTTAGGTTGAAATTGTTCAGGTGTGATCACTCGCCCGGGTATTATGAATCTACTCCAAGGATTGTCTTGTAACTGTGTCTCCATCACACGTACAGATGTGGCACAGCAGGCCTTGTCCAGAGCCCTTACGGAATCTTGTTAAGGACGTAGTCATTTAATGGGTAGTCTTCAAGGTTCATACTGTGCTCTATATTTGGAAAAATTCGAAATATGAATGACAGATACCTATTCTTTGGGAAATGTCTGAAAATTTAAAAAGCGCCCACAGTTTTATTGCCTAAAAAAAGAAAGAAGAAAAGAGTAAGTGTTCTTGTGACCCCGTTGTCTAGCTGCCACATAGCTGGCACCGGTGCTCACGCTCCATCGGGAAAGTTTCTGGCAAGGTTAGATATAGTACAGTTAGTTAAAATATATTTTCAGAATATTGGGTTCATTTAAACCATTGCATGAAACAGACTAAAAAATAATTTTTGGTGTTTACTGTGCTACCTTTTATTATAAAATGAACATGTAACAAAGCCAACTCTGTTACATGGCTTCATTGAACATAATAAATGATAAAAACATTATTTTGTGCATTTCCATTTATTCCTTAACCTTTTAAGATTTTAGAGATTAGAACAACCACTTTATTTGAATCTTTAAAGAACTCAGAGGTGACAGAATACCAATGGTTATTTCCATTTTTTAGTTGAAAGAATTGAAGCACAGAGAAATGATAAAACTGCCCCCAAAAGGAGCCGTGCATTTCAGTCTTCAGGAGAGCTTGGGTGGCTTCTCACAGTGGTGGCCTTGAGCCAGGGCACGGGACGTGACAGGGAGCCGAGGTCGGAGGCACAGAGACCCCAAGGGCCCGGGAGGTGGAAGGAAGGTGGCGGCCAGCACCCCCAGGGTTGGGCGTGAGGGTGAGGGCAGAGGCCGAGGCCTGGAGAGCCCCGAGCCGGCTCAGGAACGCGGCCCTGGCCTGGGTGTCAGAGCCCAGCCAGGCTGGCAGAGGCCCAGAGGCAGCTGCCACACAGCTGCTGCTTGTCCCTGGCACAGCCATGCTGTTCCTGAGTGGGCACTGGAGAGTGCGCTCAGCTGACCCTCTGTCTCGGAGGCGCAGTGCACCACCGTCTCTGCTGACGGCCTGCCTCTGTGCTGGGGTTTGCGTTGTTTCCTGCTCACTTAGTCACTGTGAAGGTCCCTCCTCCCCCAGTACCTGTTTCCTCCCCTCTCCTCCTTGCTGCCTCAGCCTCCAGTTCAAGGGCCCCTTCTCCCTGGAGTCGGCACCCAGCTCTTGCGAGATGCGCAGTTCCGTTCAGCGGTGCTCCCTGAGCAGTCTGTGGCGCAGGACCCTGCAGGAGTAACTCGGGGCAAGAGCTGTTTCCGACTTGACCCTCAGAAGCCCGGGACTGAGCACAGTGCAGGCACCCAGCAAGGGCTCCCAGTGCGTCTCTCCAACAAGTACACGGCTTGTGTTGTGCTCCCTTGAGGAGGTGGCATGGAGACACACACCAGAGTCAGGCAGCATCCGGCAGAAAGAAAGGTACCATGTATATATACGGAAGACTGTTTTTATTCACAGCATGACCATCCACACAGAAAGTCCTGCAACAGGTACAAAAAACAAGCCAACTACTAACACTAATAAATAAATGGTGTGGACTTACAGAATGTAAGACCAAAATACAAAAATGAGTTACTAGCAAAAAGTAATTGAGAATGGATAATTTGAAAACAAATCAATCACCTTAAGATACTATATGAAATACTTGAGGATAAATTTAACAAATATGTGCACCACTGTGCCTTGAAAACTGCAAAAACATTAGTGAGATAACTAAAGACCTAAATAAAATTTGTTCGTTTTCAAATATGAACAGAGGTACCATGTTCATATTATTTAGGCATCAGTTTTCCAAAAATTTATCTCTAGACTCAGTATGACTTCACAGTTCCAGATTATCAAAGTTCTGTGTCAAAAAGGCACAAAATACAAATATAGTAGAGAGCAAAACAAAAGATTGATAAAAGGAAACAGGGAGATGGATCTTTTCTAAATGGCAAGGGGACCAAGAGACTGAGGGTGGGGGAGAAGGGGAAGGGACATAAAGAGTCAAGATGTGCTGTGTACATGTACCAACCAATGTAATCACTGTATGTTGCATACATGAATTAAAACACAATAACAATAATAATGAAAATGAGCAAAGGGGATCTAGAGGCGGAGGGAGCAAGGTGGGTGCAAAGGGAAGAGAAGTAAAAAGAAACAGGTTATGTTAATACAGGTACCTACTCCCTAAGATGAATGTAAACATGACGTACTAATAAAAAAGAAAAAGGAACAGGAACAGGCTGCAGTAGCAAGATATACAACACAGGCAAATTTCAAAAGTTTTTGGTAAAGACTCGTAAGTTTTTGTTTATATGGAATTCTAGAAACGACATCACCGTAGTGTCAGCGCCATAACGGCTGCTGAGCAGGGTGGAGGAGCGGGGGCTGGCTGCAGGGTCGCGACAGGACTGTTTGGGGTGATAGAACTGTTCTGTATCTTAGTTGAGTAATGGGTACGTGACTGCTTTCATTTGTCAAAACTCATCAAATGGTACACCTAAAATTAGTGAATTTTAGTGAATATAAATCAGTATATCAATGAAGCTGAGTTTAAAAATACAGAAACAAAATTTTGTGAAGTAAACCGTACAGTGCAAGCATGCTCACTCACGTCCCCATGCCTCGCCAAGAGACATGGACGATCCCTCCAGGCAGGAAGTAGTGTAAGTACAGGTAGAGGTGAAAAAGCAATCAGCAGTCAGCGGTGTAGAAACAAAAATGTGTTCGGAAAGATGGTAGAGAGAAAATGTATCATCGCTCTTACTATAAAGTTAAGAGACACAACTATATTTTTATAGTTATGTGCATAAATGTAACCACAAAAATAGAAATATGCCCCTTCTAAGTAATGATATAAAATGCAGAAGGCAAAGAAAGGGCAGATCACAAAGCAGATTTTTATGATAGCAGAGGCTTAGAAACAATTTTTTAAAAATATTATTGCAATAGCATAAAAAAATGTAAAATACAATTGGTCCTCATGTGCAGATTCTATATTTACAAATTAAACCTGCTCACCAAAATGTATTTGCAACCCAGAAGCAACACTCTTGGCCTGTTTATGTTCATTTATAGGCGTGTGCCAGGTGGCAGAATTTTCCACTGATCTGACTTGAACGTTCCCAGCTGAGGTCCAACAAAGCAAAGCTGTGCCCTTTGCTGCAGCACCATACTATAAATAGGTGTCCATTATGTGGTCTGTTCAGGACAAGTTTTTCTCATTTTTATACTCTTTCTTGGTGATTCCACTGTTAGAAATCGTCCCACATTGAAGTACTATCCAGTGTTCCTACGTGTAAGAGAGCTATGCTGTGCCATACAGGGAAAACGCTTTGTTCAGCTGAAGTGTTGTGGATCGCCCATGAGTGCAATGTTCATGAATGAACGACACAGTACACCAGGGAAAGGAAGAGCGTGTTTGCCAGTCTATACAGGAGGCTACTCCAGAAATTCTAAAGCAACAGCTGTAGTGTGTGATTTAACTATGGAAATGTGGCTGAATTTATGGACTCATGAAATCAGGGCCAATTTAAAAAGCATGGTGGGTTGCCGGGCCGATGAGATAGCTCAGCGGCATAAGCGCCTGCCTGGCAAGCGCGAGGTCCTGAGTTCGACTCCTGGTACCCACATATGAAAAAAGGGCCGGTGATATCGCTCAGTGGCCCAGTTGCCTGTTGGCGTGCAAGGTCCTGAGTTCAACCCCCGGTACCCACAAAAAAAAAAAGCATGGTGGATAGCATTGTTTTGAAGTTGAAACCCAAAGAAATTTGTGATCACATTGTCCAGGATCAGGAAAATGCTGAGCCATTCTCAGCTAGTCTTTTGTTATTAAAAATACTGTATGTAAGTGTTTGTAAGAAATATATATTAGATGAGTATCTTTAAACAAAAACACACGTAAAACAAGGCTGTGTGTTGATCACTAGACAAAAATTTGTGACAAGATGCTTACAAGAACCTAATCCAAGTCCTAGAAAAAATTTCTGCAGGTGCAATGGTTTATTGTTCACATAGTGAATGTACGTATATGGTGAGTCTTACATAACGACAGTGAATAATTGAGCCACTGTACTTAGGGATAAATCTAAAAAACAATGTGAAAAACATTTTATGCTGCAATGTACAAAACATCACTTGAGAAATTAAAGAACTAAATATCTGGAGAGATATACCATGTTCATGGATTATAAAACTAAGTATTTATGTGAACTCTACCAAAATTGATCTGTAGATTCAACGTAATCCCAATCCAAATACCAGCAGACTCTTGTAAAACTTTACAAGCTGATTCTAAAATTCACTTGAAAATGCTAAGCCTCACTAGTCAAAAATACTTTGATAAACAAGAACAAGGTTGGAGTATTTAGTTGACTTCAAGACTCATTTTAAAACTACACAGTAAGAAAGACAGTGTGGTATTGGTGTAAAGATAGATAAATAAGTAATCAGAATGGAGAGAGAAGGAGGGAAGGAAAGGGAGGGAGGGTTGTTATGTAGAGGTATGTGTGCATGTGTGTGTGCATGTGTGCATGGTTTTGACAAAAGTACAGAGGCTATTCATTTGACAGGGACAGCCTTTCAAACAGATGATGCTGAGTCACTTGGCTTCCATGCATGGAAATAATAACTGTGATCCATTCTTCTTACCATGTTCAAGAGTTAGCTCAAAATGGATTCCTATCTAAAATCTCCTAAGAGAAAACAGTAGAAAAATCTTTGCAACTTTGGGTTAGGCAAAGATTTGTTAGACATAAGACCAAAAACATTATTTATAAAGGAACAAATTGAGAAATAGATATGAAAATTAAGAACTTCTGCTCTTTAAAAGAAACTGTTCAGAGAATGAAAAGACAAGGAGAAAGGAACAGACCAGAGGAGAATATTTGATAATCATTTATCTGATAAAGGATTTCTATTCAGAATAGACAAGAAAACTCTCAAAACTGAACAGAATGAAAATAAGTAATCCAGCTTTTGAAAATTGGCAGAACAGTTGAACAGATCCTTCACCAAAAAAAGATATATGGATGACATATTCACATATGAAAGGATTCTCAACTTTGTAATCATTAGGAAAATACAAATTAAAACCATGAAGAGGTATCAGTGCACACTCTTAATGGTAGCTGAAAGACTGACAGCCCTGAAGTTTGATGGGATGTGAAGGAACTGGAACTCATGTTTGCTACTGAGCGGATTGCAAAACACTACAACTGAGTTGGAAAGCTGTGTGGTAGTTTCTTTAAAAGTTCAGCATGCAGCACTCAGGGAGGCCAAGGCAGGAGGATTCCAAGTTCAAACCCAGTAACTTATGGAACCCTGTCTCAAAATAAAAAGTAACAAGGGCTGGGGAGGTAGCTCAGTGTGAAGGCCCTGGGTTCAATCCCTACTACCAACACCAAATAAATAAATAAATAAATAAACAAACTATACCTGCCATATGTCCAGCTATTCTACTCCTAGGTTTTTACTGAAGAGAAATGGAAGCATATGGCCATATAAGAACTTGCACATCAGTGTTCATAGCTGTTTTATTTGCAAGAACCATAAAGTAGAACTTCCCCGTTACTCATCGACAGATGAATGGATGAACAAATCATGTCATGTCCTTACAACACAGGACTACTCAGCAGTAAAAAGCAATGAAGTGTAAATACACACACATGCTCAAGACAGAAGCACCGTGACCAAATAAATGTTCAGGTAGTCTATTTAAGCCCAAAAAGTAAAACCCTAAATATACTAAAAAAAATTTAAATGACAAAAAGAAAAATGGAGAATTCTTTGCTTAATCTAGAAATAAGAAAACACTTTCTAGTTAGAAAGTAAAACCCAGAAGTCATAAAAGAAAATACTGATAAGTTTGTATATATAAACTTCTAAAAAATCTGTATGGCATAAAATACTTTAAAATCAAAATACACTAAGTGGGAGGATTAGCAACTCATATCACAGACAATGGACATGATCTCCTTAATATAGACAGAACCTACATGTCACTGCGAAAAAGGCCAACAATACAAAAACAAGTAATGGGCAAAGGATATAAATACCTCACGGTAAAGGAAGAGGTAACTCTTATTAGGCATTCTTAAAAATATGTTCAGCCTTATTCATAGTAGTAGAAATGCTAATCAAAAACATAATGAGGGCCGGTGAGATGGCTCAGCAGCTTAAGTGCCTGCCCGGCAAGCGCGAGGGCCCGAGTTCAACTCCCGGAACCCACATACGAAAAAGGGGCCGGTGATATCGCTCAGTGGCACGGGCACCTGCTGGGGTGCGAGGTCGACCCCCCGGTACCCACAAAAAAAATAATAATAATAATGAGATCCTTCTTGCATACTGAAATATAAATATTATAACACTTAATTCTTGTTTGGTAAGTGTATTAGCTACTTTCTGTCACTGGGCAGGAATACCCAACACCCACAACTTTGTTTTGGCTCATAGTTTTGGTGGGTTCAGTCGATGATCAGCTGGCTCCAATACAGAAACAGCGAGGACCTGGTGGAGAAAAGTTGTTCCCTTCATGGCAGCCAGGAAGCAGAGAAAGAAAGGAGGAGCAGGGACAATAATACACCTTCCAAGTCAGCCCCCAGTGACCACCTCCAGCCAGGCCTCGCCTCCTAACAGCACAGTCAGCTCCTGAGCTCATGGATGGGTGAGTCCCCCGATAAGTGCAAAACCCCATGGTCTAACCACTCTTCAGACACACGAGACTTTGGGGGATGTTTTAGATCTAGGTGATGATAATGAGAGTAGGGGAAACATACTCACTTATACTTCTAGTATAATGTCCATGAAAAAGAGTTTGATAAGTTAGTATTACAGGTGCACATTATATGACATTTGATATAGTCATTTATGTCTAGGACTTTTCTTATAGATATATTCTTTTATATGCAAAAAGAATTCCTGGTGTCTTCATCACTTTTTCATCACTGAGACACAATACCTGGTACTCATAGCTTAATGGAGGAGAAGTTTATCTGGGCTCTCAGCTTCAGAGTTTTCTGCCCAGAGTCAGCTGCTCCAAGGCACAAATGACCCGGTGGGAGGGTCTGGCAGTCAGGAAGCAGAGAAGAAGGGTGGAGCCAGGGATGGAGTTGCCTTGCTGGGTCCCAACCTGTGCCTGCCTCTCTGACCAGGCCCCGCCTCCTGACAGCGCCCTCAGCCAGGACCTGATTAGTAATCAGCCCACTGCGCAGCACAGGGACCCCTCACGCAGTCACCTTCCAGTGCTCCACCTCTGAGCACAGCAGGCTGGGGGCACAGTGCAGACCTAACCCCTAATACCTGGGTGTTTATTGCAGTGTTACTTGTAAATTGTTTTATTTATAGTGCCCATCAAAAAAGAGATGGGCTGAATAAATCAGGCTACATCTGTGTATCAGAAAGAATGAGACAGCACACCGCATGCTGTACTGTTCTGCAAGAGACTGCGTCAAGTGAAAACAGGAACAGAGCACTGAACAGAGCGCTACCATTCCTTACATAAATGCTGTGTAGTCATAGATCTGTGTCCAGAAGGACACACAAGAAGCTAATCGGAGTGGCTCGCTGTAACAGACGGGAGTTAGGAACACACCGGTCACTGGTTACATTTCGTACTTCGTGTATGTTTTACCTTAGTTAAAAATATCACTTGCTTTATAATCAAGAAACCTGGAAGTTAAGTTAAATTTTTGCGTAGAGATTATGAATATTACACTAATCAAAATAGTCGACTGTAACAGTAATTGCGTGTTGGATTCTGTGCTCTGGATACTTCACAAACATCATCTGAGTTTTTCTGGGAACTCCTCAAGGTGGTGGTTGTACTTTACATGTTAGGAGATAGATTCAGAATGTGGCCCAAGAACACATAGCTAATGAAACTTCTAAGATGTTTTCTAAAATAAAAAAGAAATTTCATGAGGCTTGAGGAGTAACATCCAACACATCCAACCTACCAAAAACACTAAAAAATGGTTTTGTGTGGTGTCGGGTACTTTATTCTAACACACAAAGGCAGCCATTGTCTTACTTCAAATTTTGTGTATTAGGAATATAATTTGCATGAGTCTAGCAGGCTCAACATCTTTTTTTTTTTTTGTGGGTACCGGGGGGTCGACCTCAGGACCTCGCGTGCCAATAGGCACCCGTGCCGCTGAGCGATATCACCGGCCCCTTTTTCGTATGTGGGATCCGGGAGTCGAACTCGGGCCCTCGCGCTTGCAAAGCAGGCGCTTACACCGCTGAGCCATCTCACCGGCCCCTCAACATCTTAAAAATACCAACTGCCAAGATACATGTTGTCCTTTGAAAATAAATATTTTCATGCTTCTATATAAGTAGTGTTGTGGACTTAACTGATTACATAAAGAAAATAAGATTCTTCAGCAAAAGGAAAAATTTTAAATGTAGGTCATCTTTAAAAAAAAAATTCCAAGATAAATGAGGGAAAAAATTGAACTCCTTCCCTCTTTTTGTTTTTTGTTTTTTTTTTTTTTTTTTTACATCTTTCAGATAAGGCCTATTGCTTCTATACTACAAATAATCAATAAAGTTTTGCATTTTGTTTTATTTGGAGCAAGAATAAATTTCAATCTTTTTATCTCAGTATTTAAGGATTGTTTCAACAGCTGATACACTGGCTTACATATTAAATAATTACATGGCAAGTCTTGGGGTATCTTAATATAAAATCGATTTATGTCAGATTCAATTTGTAGCATCTGGAAATTTGCGTGTTTAGGCCAGTAAATCGGGGCGTGCGTTTACACTGCGGCGCAGCGTGTGTGTGGATGCCTGTGTACTTACAGTGCTGTCCAGAAACAAGAGAGACTTTGCTTTACCCAGGAAATGCATTATTAAAGAACAGTTGGAAAAAAAGCACTAGGTAAATAGAATTATTGAACAATGAATTTTGCTTTCTCAAAGCACTTATTTGCACGAAGCTTTATTTTTATTTATGATTCGTATTTATTAGGCTCGCTCTTTCAGTGAGCTTTGTTTCCCATAGCATGTAGCTCGTATCTGCCAACATGTCAACATTTAGAGGAGTGAGTGTGAGTGATCATAACCTATTCACGTGCGTCCTTAAAGCATCGTCTGGTGACTAAATACCTCCCTGTAAACTTTAACCATCCCTGTTCTTATTTCAGACTCCAGTCAGGTCAGTGGGTCTGTCTGTCTGTCTGTCTCTCAGTCTTAAAGTATACACCAACAAGAACCCGCTGTTTCCATTTTCACTGAAGCACTTGGCGTTTCAAGGAGTACTGCATCTTCTTCCTCTCTTCCCATGCTCCTCCTTGCTCACGTCTAGAACCATAAAATGTTCAAAGGCAAATGCACCACACCTTAAAGAGTGTGTTCAGAGCTACTTTCTCTCCTCTCACCAAGTGAATGTGCCCCCCCATCCCACTCTCCAGGTGACCAGATTGGTCTCTGTCACAGAATCCTGCCCCGAGTGGGCAGCAGTGCTTGCGCTGGGCTCCATGGATGTGGCCGTCAGACCTCATCGGTCCTCCTCCTCTCCACTGCTAGGAGCAGCTGCACGGTCAGTGCAGGGCCACATCTCCCAAAGGCAGTAGAACTCAGGAAGTCCTGATTGACAGTATGCTGCCCTCTGCACTGTCCAGTGCCCGGTGTGCTTGGCAGTGGGAAGATACTTACGTGTGTAGATACACGTTCAAGTCACACCACTCTGCATGGAAAAACCTTACTTCACCCGGCTTTTCCAAAAGAGATGAGACAAAAGAGGAGGTTGTGTGTTAGATCAGCTTAGTATACTCTGAAGCACAGTGAAATCATCCGTACAGACTTGAATGTGAACCTTTCACTTGCTCGGCACTTTGTGTAAATTGGGTGAATACAGAAGTAGCTAAAGCATCTCTGCTCTTAAACACCTGTGACCTCCTGGGGACACAGGACCAGCACTTGCGCAGATGACAAACATCAGGCCTGGACCACTTGAGTAACTTGCCCAGAGTCCCACAGCCAGCCAGTGAGGTGGGAATTCAGCCTGATTACCACACAGCACACTTTCAGAACTGAAGGTTGATTTACAAAGATGGGAGTTCTGCCTTCCGGGAGCCTTCCGAGTAACTGAAGATGGAATTCCTGGGACGGATATGCGTAAGGACACGAACTTGCTCCTGCCCCCTCTCCTACTGCAGCCTCTCATGTTCTCCTCAGCTCCATCCGAGTCGGGTCATCTCTTGAGACCAGGACCACCAGCCAGGCCAGCTTCTTTGTGATTAGGAAGCAGCTCTCTGCAGATGTTCTTGCCCTCTGGTGTCTGCACTTGCTGCCTGGTTATGTGCCCGGTCCCTGCCCAACACAGTGTGTGCAGCAGTTTCTCTCCAAAGTTTACCAGATAGCTCCGTATGCCAGTCAGGGTGGGCATAGGAGAGGCCCAGTGCCATGTTCAAAGCCCTCGCCTCAAACAGATAGGCTTAGCATTCTGATTTACTAGGAAAAACTATTGATTTTGACAAACCTAAATTGGCACTCTGTGACTTCCTTATTGTAGCCATGGTTCAGACACTTGTTTGAAATATAGCTCCTTGAAAGGGTAGACTGTTTTAAAGAGTGTAGGCATGCAACATAAATTGTGAATTCCTTTAGCCACCTCCTCTCTTTAGAAATAGCATTCATACATATTTTATTACATAAATTGACAAGGGTGGTGGAGACCTCATCATCCCTGTAGCAATTTAAACCAGATTGATTAAAGATTTATTGCCTAATTATGCTTGTCATCCTGACATAAATGTCATTAGTTCTGGAAAAGCATGTTTGTCATACTAGGATTATGGCTAATTAATACAGTCAATATCTAATATATACCTAAAGCCAAAGAGAACCGTTACCTCCAATGCATACGTTATGGGCTCCAGAGAACTGACAGCAAGCACGTCCAGGTCACAAGGCAGTGCCGTAAGCGCAGGAGAGAAATGAATTTAAAGACAGAAGGTTCATGTCCTGCACCACCCTTGGCTTTGGATGCAGTGAAGTGGTGCTGGTGTCATCAACTCCCTTTGTTGATGAGTAATGAAGGAAGCAACTGAAGAACCAGAGAGAGTTTGTAGTTCGGTTATAATTGGTGAACTAGGATTCAGACCTAGCCAGTGTTGTTTCCTCGGCTCAGAGTCCACTGGCCAAGCTGATCTCTGCAGGAATCTCTCTTCTTTCCTAAAGCGCGTGTGAAGTTGGAGCTCAGCACACAGTACACTAGGGAGTCGCATTGGAAGAGCTGCTTCTTTGGCCTGGTGCCCGGGCATGTGCTGGCTTACCGGGTGTTGCTTTGGTGGGGGTGCAGTTTCCTATGCATTGCCCGTGGTCTGCAGGCAGCTGTCAAAAATCTGCACCTGCTTGATGCCCTTGGACCCAGTTCGCCCTGCCCAGCACCATAGCTGTGCTTCGAGTGGGAAAATCATTCTGCAGTCAAAGCAAACTGACTCATCTGCTCCTAAGTGAGCATGTTTCCACCAAAAGGCACACATCAGAAGTGGTTTTTGACAGGAAAGGTGCGATTCATCAGCACATTCAGACCCACTTCAGACAGCTTCATGAGTGTGTTCCAAACAGCAATGGAAATGCTTCTGCAGACGTACATCCGGTAATAGAATGCGTGCATTGAACATCAGAACCTCTATGTTTCCAGTTCTATTGGATCTTTCTGCAGCAGTCATTTGGTATATTTATTTATTTAAGTTGTGTGATGAGCTGAAATACTGAAGCACAAACTAGAATCAACAGCTAAAGTAGCTGAAAATAAAGTGGTGTAGCACCTGTGGACTGCTTGGCGGGGCCTGCGCTTAGCCTCGCAGGCCATACTGCAGCGTGCTGAGCAGCGGCCAGCATCTGCACATCTCCTGAGAAAGCAGGCTCGTGTTGGGCTTCTTGGCAGAACTCAAAGGCAGGCCGTGGCTTCTGGAGTCCAGCGTGAGGACTGCTGTGCACTGGGCAGCTGCAGGCGCCCTGACCTCCCCGGAGAGCAGATGTCGGGGCAGCAGCAGAGACAAGGGGGGCCGGTGATGGATGGTGCTGTGGGGGCCTCCACACTTGGGGTCTGGCCCAGAAAGGGTCCTTCAGCATGCAGCCACACCAGGCCACTGGCCCTCCCCACCGAGGGGCAGAGACAGTGTGAATCGCATCTGTGATGAGCACAGAAAAGACTGCAGGAGGGCTGAGTGGGGCAGTTTCCAGAAACAGTGGTTGGTGCAGTCACACTGCTGTGTAGCCCTGCAGCTCTGTATAGTCGGTATCCAGGATGTCCGGACAAAAGGCATTATTAAACCCGTGAGTCACTTGGTTCTAAGGAAGATAAGTAATAGACGAGGTATAGTTTTGGAGAAAAAGAATTCATTTCCTTTCATTTGAAACTCAAACACACACACACGTGTTCCTTACCTGAGGGAGACTTCAGTGTAGAACGGCGTACCCCTTCTACAGAACTGGAGCGTGCCGAAGTTTGGCTGCATTGTTTCTAACATAGGCAGCTGTTTTCTTCTCCTGGTTTCCTGGTATCCACACGGTTCCTGCTCCAGATGTGTGAGGACTAGAAGATGGCCACGTGACATGCTTGATGGCTTTGTAAAGCTTTGAATGCTTTACAGATTCTCATTATACATTAGTCTACAGGTATTAAAGTATCAAGTTTAATACTTAATAGCCTAAAGTTTAATACTTTAATAGCCTTCTAACAACTAGAGATTGCCCCAATAAAAATGAATATTTGACCACAAACAACCTCGTGAAGATGCTCAGACGCAACTTCCTTTAGGAGCCCCGCCCCGAGGGTGCTGTGCTGCTGCCCCGTCCCCCACCCTTGGGTACAGACCCGGTGCACACAGGAACAGAGGATGAGAAAATATCTACTCTGACCCCAACAGGCCTTGAAAACAGGTTGTTCCAGTTATCTCTTGTAGCACAATCTACCCCAAAATTTAGACACTTCACAAAAACCCTCTATCTGGTTCACTGTTCGCGGGTTTGGAATGTGGGCAGGGTACTTATGGGCAGTGGCAGCTGGAGCAGGAGGTGTGCCCTGTCCCTCTGTGGCCTCCTCCCAACATGGCAGCTCATTCTCCAGAGACCGTCACATAGCCTGGGTTTTCTGCAGTGTGGCGTCTGAGGAGTCGGGCTGCCTATCCCAGGACTCCAGGAGCGACAAGTGGAAGCCCTGCCCGGGAAGTCGATGTGTCGCTTCCACCGCGTGCCATCAACGGGCCTGCCCCTGCGGCTGCCCAGCTTGGGCAGAAGATGAATTAGATTGTGCCCCACAGTCTTCAGAGCAGAAAGTCATGGGCTGTGAAGAGCTGCTTGTAAAACTCCTCTGGTGAAAAAGTCAGCTTTGTCAGTAGTGCCCAACAGCTACTTTGAGGAGAAGTGAAATCTTGCACATCGTTTGCTGTACTTTGTGTTTCATTTTTGCCTCAATGCAGTGAAGTCAGTGAGCCTGGCTTTGATCCCTCCTAGATTAATTATGGTTGCAATAATGCTAATGGTGCATGGACAGCAGTGACAAGAAGGGGCTGAGGGCCCGGAGTACGGGGCTGCTATGGTGTGAAACAGGAAACTGCTTCAAACTGCAAGTAGCAAAATACCAGCCAGAAGCTTTTCACTCACCTGAAACACACTTTCCTCCAAGGAGTCTGGGGACAGTGGTCCAGGACTGGCTCAGCGTCTCAGAGGTGGGAACTGCCAGTCCTCTGTCTGAGTCTGTGGACCCCTCCTGCAGTGCAGGACAGTGCCACGTCGCTTGGTCATGACAGAAGGGAGGCATCTCCGCTGCTGCGTCGCATCCTGAGGCCCACACCGGATCTCTTGGAGTCCCGCTGGCCGGGATGCAGCCCTGGAGGAGGCTGGGAGGGCTAGCGATGGTGCTGTGGGCGTCTTCAGGGAAGCCGGCTTGGCTGGCAGAGAGAATGGCACTAAGTGGGCAAACCGCGACGGCCGCACGGTGTGCTTTCCCTTCCCTGCACAGTCGCTAGAGTCTCACTTGGCAGCTGTACAGACCTGCCGTTAAATGGGTGAAATGATAATTATAATAAATTAGTATTTTTTGAAACCAATTCATTTTTCTGTAGGCTTTTCTCTGCCCTTTACTTTGTGGTTGAGAGATACCCCTACCACTTCTTAACAAATAAGAGATTTCACTATTTCCCTTACACTTTAAAAAGATAATGAAAGCTCTCTGGCTGCCATGAAAACAGATATCCCATATTGCAGCAGCCCTCTTGGAGCCTTTACACGTGTGTCGTAGGTTTCTAAGAGGAAGAACATTCTAAAGCAGGAGCTGTGTTTGTTTTACAGTCTAGAAATTTGGACAGCTCTCTGACAGTTTCTGTCCTTCATTCGCGCAGCATTTGCGGATGCCCCTGGCCTCGCGTTGGGGAGGGGAAGGCAGGCCTGCCTCGGCGGTGGCGCTCGGGACAGTGTGGTGAGCTGACCACAGCTGCCTCCCGCCACAGTGCATTAGGGGGGCGGTGACGTCGCCCTTACAGACTCCTCGAGTGGGCTTTATGAGGTTAAGGGGCTTCATTTCCAAACTGAGTTAGTGCAGTAAAGCCACGACACCACGTCACAGTAGTTGTGTTTGACCTGAATTACAGGGATTGCCGAAAGAAGGCCTTCCTGCCCGCCTGTCTGATATTTCAGAACTGGATTTCAGAACAAGTGCTTTGGGGAAATTATTATTTCCCCAAATACCTGAGAAGATTGACTCAAGTCAGTGAAGTCTGTGATTTACTAGAAGCTATATTTCTAGGAGTCATGTTTTCAGTGTTAAAAAAAAATAGTGTTGAAAATCATATTTATAGCCAAAAAAGCAGCTCAATCCCTTTATGTACAGCCCTTGTGGACTCTGTAAAATATGACCTAAAAGAGAAAGTGGAACTTGATATCCAGTTTAAATGCTCCTCTTATTTTCCCTAACCATCTGAATCTGATCGTTTTCTAAATTTCACACATGAACATGATTGGGCGAGCCCTAGCCATGGCATCCAGGGAAATCTGCGCCTCCCCATCTGTTTCCAAGAATCTTGGTGGTGGCTTCAGGTGTCCTGCTTTTGACTCCAGATGCCAGTCCTGGAGTCAGTGCCAGGCCCTCAGCCAGCTCATTGCCCCTTCCACACACTGCGGGGGCGCCTGTCGGGGCCCTGGGGTGTCAGCCCTAGGACTCTTGAGTGGGCTGGATTCCTCTCCTGTTTTAGGATTACTGGAAGAAAATGCCTGCCTGTTCTGGAAGTAACTTGCAGGTGACTGTCACCCTCATTCCTCCTGAAGTCCTCAGCCCCCTGCAGCGCTGTGTGATGTTTCCTCAAAGCCCCACCTCCCCTGCAGGGCCTCTTCTCCTGCTTGCCCAGCTTCCCCAAGTCCAGACGCCTCCAGATCATGGCCCTCCACCTGGAGTTTCCTAACCAAGAAGATGCGGAAAATGTGTTTTCCTAACACAGGAGCATTCACTGCTCCCAGCCTGGCCACGGACAACCTAGAAACTGGCAGAAGCTGGAAATCATGAATTGTCGTTAAATGGGCTCAGCATTCAGGGTCTCCTGGATCAAGCATTCAGGGCTTCACAGACCAGCGTGTCCCTCTGTACTCTGGCGCCGGGCGGTGTTCCCCTCTGCTCTGGGCAGTTTTGAGGCGTGGCAGTGCATTCTTAGTAAATGGTCTCTCATGTGTCACAAAGGCTTACATTGAATCACAAGAATACTTTTAGAACAAAACGTCTTAGAAGAATCGGGTCCGGTAACCACTTAGCGCCTATTAAACAGCTGTTTCTGGTGCTGCCCGGAGTGGTGTGAAGTGTCCGTCTCCAGGACACCTGCCCAGGGCTGGACAAGGCCGCAGGTGCACACAGTGAGGCCGCACCAGTCTGCTTGCCCAGCGCGGGAGGTTTAACTGCTGACACCAGCAAGCGTGTCGCGGAGTGGAAAGCAGTGTTTATGATCACTGTGCGATGTTCTAAGCGCGCCCACTTCGCTTCAGGGCCTCTCTCCGGTGGCTCCCAGCTCAGGGAGCTCCCTTTCAGTTCGGGCGAGCTGGGCTGGAGCTGGAACCACCGCGCTGAGGTTTTCTGCTGTAGAAGTGGTGAAGGTTTGTGCAAATAAACCTTCTTATTTTACGTAACGTGTGTTTGCCAAGAAAGTTTTCTTTAAATTGAAATATTGGTAAGTCGATTCCATCTTAAATGCAATAGATACTTTTTAAGGAACCCGAAAATAAGTTATCATATAATCACTCCTTGAATATTGGCTTTGTAAGTTTGAGTTTGTTTCTCTAAATGTAGGTTTTTTTCACTGACTGCAAATAAACATCGACTTCTTACTTTATAATTTAGTGTTTCCCAGCTTTATTGAAGTATAACTGACTTACGTGTTTTCAAGTTACACAACATGATGATTTGTATAACTTTGTGAAATGATTACCATAATCAGGTTAATTAACATATCCATCGCATCCCCCATCTTAAATTAGAAATAATTCTTTTGTAAGTTTGGCTTTCAAACAATGTTACACCAATCCCATTGAATTTATCTGACTCAGAACAATGAAAATTTGGAAGATTATATTTGTTAGTGGAGCTGAGCAGTTTCAGAAGTATTTTTTCAGGTTCTCAACCATATTAAAGATCCATATTAAATACTAGTATTATTTTAATAAAGCACATAAAGTAAAACATCAGTGTAATCTGGAAGTTCCTCAAGATGAATTATTAAATAACCATGAGATTAGCCAGGCTAACTTCCGAGATGATTTGGAGTGTACTGTTTATTGCTCTAAGCAATTACAGTTGTCAAATATAAATGTTAGAGTACATTTTCATTAGCATGCTATCTATGTCCAGCTGCTTATAAACGCTTTGTTGGTCTTCATACAGTGTCATCATTCAATAAATGTTTAATAGGCTTATTAAAGTTTTATTTATTAGACTTAACGTGAAATAGTGGAAATGAAGATAAGTTAAAGTAATGGAGAAAATATAATTGAAATAATTGGGAGTACAATTTAAATCAACTTCTTTGTTAATATTAAAAGTATATGACCACAATTTAAAATATGTTCAAATATATCATTGTGGGGAAAATGAGAGGAATATCTTATCATTCCTAGATTATTTGAAAAAGAATATTTGAGATTATGACAAAACATATCATTAGCTAAAAGTGTTATATTATAGAAATAGTTATAGAACATTGACAGTTCTTGTCAGTGATTTTGTATATGATTATAATCTCTGTAATCTTTGAAAAATAATACAGCAAAATGTTAGTGATTTACCTATAATATGAAATAAATTTTAAAATTTTAAATAAGTCACTATAATTAGTTTAAACTTTCTATCATTGATTGTAGGTGATATGGAGAACTATATATTTTTCTGAGAATGTGATTAGATCAAGTCTTGCAAACTAGTAACTAACTTTGAGTTAAGTAAAATATTGTTTGCAGAAAGATATTTGATGAGGCCAAATGGTGACTGTCAGATCCTCTGACAGGACAGAGCACGGGACAGGCTCTGCCTGATAAGAACATGCTCACTATGCAGGTTCTCCTAGGTGATTCTTCACTAGAAAATGTGCGATGCGTTGTTGCAATGAAGTTTTAATGATTTCTATGTTTTTTTATTTCACAACTAGGCTATCAGCTGCAAAGGCCAGCACAGCATCTCCTACACTTTATCAAGAAACCAGACCGTGGTGGTGGAGTACACGCACGATAAAGACACGGATATGTTTCAGGTAACAGCTGGCTTTCTTCATGGAAAATTCGTCACGTTTTCCTTTACTTCTGTATTTCGATGTTGAACCAAAACATCCAGCATAGTGGTATTTGGTGATGACCAGGGGAAAGAAGTAAGGATAGTATGAAATTTATTCCTACAGTACTTGTTTGAAAGATTAAAAAAAAACTTAATTCTGAAAATGTAAAAAGAAATTATAAAGGCCACATTCTTACATGGTAGTACAATAAAAAGTAGATATTAATAACAGGAATAGAGTATTTGAAAGCCAACCAGTTTTAAAAGCCAACATACTGAAAATACTTCCAAATAACATGAGTCAGTGGAGACATCAAAAGTGCAGTTCTAAACCTATCAGAAGTGACGGGGAAAACCAGACAGCACGACCACGTGATGTAAAGCTTAAGTGCTTTTTTTTCTTTTTTTTTTTTTTTAAAGAGAAGAAAAAACAAATCAAAAAAGAACAAATTTTCAAAACAACATAATAGGAGGGTAACAATGGTTAATGCATTACGTATTCTTATCTTTAAGTTAGTTATTCAGTGTACCAGATATTAGCATTCAATTGTCCAAACATTATTGGCACAAAAATTTAAGAAGATAAAAAAAAATCAAGGCAATAAGCATTTATCTCAAAAAGTTTTTTTAAAAACATAATCATAATTAAAGTATAGGTTGGGTTCAGGAGTAATTTTAGTAGTATATAACAGAAAACCCAGAAATATACTAAAAGAATGCAGAAGAGAGGAATTAAAGCAGCCCCATCATCAATTAATGAATTAAAAAGATGAGACTTTATAAATGTATACAAAATTTGCTATTTTAAAACTACAGAAGATTAAAATTCAAGCTAATAAAGGAAAAAAGCAAACATAATTTGGGAACAAAAAGACACTCTGCATTTCTGTATGGAGAATTAAATCAGTAAGTAAATACTGTTGAAAGAAATGTGAAATAATTATGACAGATGGATACAGTATCATATGCTCTGCCAAAATAAACTCGGGAGAGAAGAAGTTTTCAAATGTAAAACTGAAGGAACAAAAATCCTGCAACAAAATTTAAGTGACTTTATATTCTTAGAATAGGAAGTGATTACTAGCACATGAAGAAGTAGGTTTTACTTTATACAGCTTATCTTCTTTCTGAGTGTGAAAAAAACTAAAGACAAACTAATTAGTGACAATTTAGGAAACAAATCAAGTAGGTAGAAGAATGACACCTATAATATATTAATCACTTTTCACTTAAAGAGTGGTCAAAGAAAAAAATGCAGATCTCAAAAGAAGAGATGACTAGCCAATAAATACATAAAATAATTTTAAAATATAAAATCAATAATGAATTCATTGTGTGTTGTATATACTAATTTAAAAAAACTACAGGGGCCGGTGAGGTGGCTCAGCGGCGTAAGTGCCTGCCTTGCAAGCGCAAGGGCCCGAGTTCGACTCCTGGAACCCACATACGAGAAAGGGGCCGGTGATATCGCTCAGCGGCACGGGCGCCTGTTGGCGTGCGAGGTCCTGAGGTCGACCCCCCGGTACCCACCAAAAAAAAAAAAAAAAAAAAAAAAAACTACAAACAAAACTATACTTCCAGCAGTAGGTGAGAATGGGTACCGTAGGGCACGTTTAAATACAAAACACCATGCAGCCAATAGTGAATATTGAACAGAAACTAAATAAAATAAGAAAAAGATGTATGCCCAGTCCGTACTTCATTTTGTATGCACACACATAAACTAGAGAAATGACACAAGAAACAAGCATCCCAACTTTTGTAGCCTGTCTTCTGTAACATCCTGGCATGTGTTCTTAACGTGGACCACCTACATCAATTATTTTGATCATGATCAAAAAAGAAACAAAATTCTGTATCATTTTTAGAAGTATGCATAGTGATCATGAATTGAACATCTCAGACTGCTGAGAACTAGCCTAAAGCAAAGGTGTCTATTTCCACTCAACTTTCTCTCAAAATTTGGAAGAAATATCTATTTTTCCTTATGTTTATTAAATTAAAAATTAATAGCAAAAACACTATAAATCAGCCATCTGGTGGGGGACATTATTTTAGGATCTCATAAAATTTTAAGATTCAAATATTTTTCTACAAATAAACTATTAGGAGAAAACATGGGAAAGTGTTGTATAACCTGGTTCAAGTAGGAAGAACTTTCTAATTCTGAAACAAGACCCACAAACTGTAAAAGAAATGATTGATAAATTAGTTTGAGATAGTTAAGTTTCTGTGGAGCCAAATATAATAAAGTAAAGCAAATGTCATCTGGAAGAAATATTTAGTTTCGATTGCAAAAGGTTAACATCTCAAGTTGTAAGTAAGAAAAGACCTACCACCATTGAGTAGACAGCCCAGCAAAGGATTTGACAGATCATCCAAAAGAGAAAATAAATGGCTCTTACAAGTAAGAAAATATGCTCAGTGTCGTTTCCAAAAAAAGAAATGTGAATTAAAATCACATAGTTACTATTTTTTACTTATTAGATTGGGAAAAAAAAATCCAAAATTTTTGTCAGAGATATAAGGGAAATAGACACTACCATACATGCTGTAAATTGATTTAAACTCTGAGGATGGTGATTCGGAAACAAATTTGGAAACTATGAAATGCTTGCCTGCCATGACTCAGCTCTTGTCTTTATAAAACTCTTCTCTTTCTAGAGGTTTAGCCAGAGATGCTCTTATGCATACGCAAAATAAAATCTGTACAAATGGGGGCCAGTTTGGTAAATTTGGGAACAGAACAGAGAAGCTTTTTGTACAGAATAGGAAAAGCTTGGAAAGAGCTCCAAACATACTAAATGGATTAAATATTAACATTGTTAAATATATTGACTGTTGTCAGTAGTGTTTGATTCTGTTAATATTACTTAATGTTAAATGTTAACAAATTAAGTAATGTATTATAGACAGTAATGTTAAGTATTATATTAAGTGTCAAATCAGTATAGTTAAATGGTTTAAAACTGCTTAAATGCATTAAAAATTTCCGGGACACACAAGACCTTGCTAACATGGGTACCTTGTTGGGGAGGAGACTAGGATGGTGGAATGCAGGGATGGCTCACACTGTTTGATTTCAGGGCTGTGTGAATGTGTTAGTTATTACAAGAGAAAACTTAAACAATCCTAGACAGACACGTGACAGACATAGTCACAAATATAGACAGTTATTTAATACCAGTTTGAACTAAAGCATAAGAATTATCTTATTGGGCAAAATATTAACAGTGGTTTTACTCACTATGCTGTTCTAATGTATGCTTTTCCAAGTGTCCTTCTCTTCTCCTACCAAAGAAAACCTTGTTCTAACTACACACACACACACACACACACACACACACACACTCATTTATACTCACCTCTTCCTTTCACAACTGAGAATCCTAGGCCTGGGAGAGGAAAAGGGACTTAAACTAAGCTTAGAGAAGACTTCAGTGACAGAAGTAAGCCTTAACTCTCCAGAGTTCTTTGTTCTCTACGTGATACAGGCCCAAGCTCTTCAAATAAAACATGGTAAGCTCAGTAAGAATGCAGATACTTCTTAAGAAAACGTAACACATTTGTTGTTTTTACTGAAGTAATTTGATTCCATCCACAGACTAACTGGACATGGGGAGGATTAGAGCCAGATCATTTTAATTTAAATGCGGCTCTTAGAAGGCCTTGAAATGTTTTTTCCCTTTAGCAAGTTGGAACATCTAGAGCCTGCCACTGACGAAACCACTGAGGACAAAGCCCCGTAGTGCTCATGGTCCCCCAAGACAGACTCGGGGTACAGCCTGTTCAGTTTAGCTGAGTATTTAGAAGCCGAATATCAGAAGCAGCCTGAAAAGGGCCAGGGTGGAAGTGAAGACAGGGCTCAAGAGTGAGAGAGCCTGGATTAATATAGTTAAACAAGAGCTGAGTAATTGCGGGAGGGTAGAAGTAAATAAAGGAAGCAAAGAAAGAGAGGCCTAATGGGAAGAAAAAATGTATAGCAGGAAGTGGCTGGTGGGAGGAATGAGAGGAATGACAGATGTCCCCAGTGTCCCTCAAGTAAGGCGAGAGACCAATGCATTGAGACCCCAGGGCCAGGAGACTGGCCAGGTCCCGGTGGACCGAGTGCGCCTTCCCTCATTGCTCAGCCTCACAGGGTTGAGCCTGGCTGCTGCAGTGCCTGGTATTTTGGGGTTTTGTTTGGTTGAGTTTTCATTTATTGTACCGTAGTTTAAGATGGTAGCATTAATTAGCACCCATTTAGTTCAAGGAAACTGTGAAAGATACATACATTTTGTCAATAGTAGTTTCTCAGAAGGTGTCGTGCAGGGTGTGAGTGTGTGTGTGTGTCCCGGGGCCCAAGCCCTCCGTGGTCATCCTCCACTCATGGTTTTGATTCTTGGGCATCTGCTGTGTCAGGCTCTCCTCTGGTTCCTGGGAAGCGAGCTGCGGCTCTGCCTCTCAGGAGCTGGACCGGAGCTGTTGCAGCCAAAGTGCAAGGAGGCGGTGGGCAGAGGAGCAGAGAGGCGGCCGTGGGGCCAGGTCAGGACCCCGGCTTCGGGGAGGCGTTTGCAGAGTGGTTGGAGGGCGTGGCGCGGGGCCAGTGTGCCCTCTCAGTCGTGTGTGTGTGTGTGTGTGTGTGTGTGTGTGAAGTGTGTCCTGGGCGAGTGTGAACCCAGGGCATTTGGAGGCTGAGCCGATGGTGACTGGAGTAGCGGAGGCTGTGACCTGAGGGACAGCTGGAAGGGGCCAGAGGGAGGACGTGGAGGGTCAAGAATGAGTCTTAAGTTGACTTTTAGCTGGAGCCAGCCGGACGCCGGTCAGTCACTGTCCAGGGGAAACCGAGGAATGAGGGAGTGGGAGTCCTGTTACCTCAGCAGCGCCTTCTCTGCATCAGTGGCGCCTGAGGCTGTTATCGGGGCTCGGGAGAGACCAGGGCTTTGGCTCGTAAGTGGGACTTGGTGTGATTACCTGGGAGAGGCCAGAGGGGAGGGGGGCTGCGCACTCACTGCTGTAATCCAGGCGCAGGGGTGCTGGCTGACAGGAGCCCTGCAGCCTGTGGGGCCCTTAGCACGGGGTCCTGGAGATCGGGGGGAAGCCACGCGGGAGGGGTCGAGGAGGGAGTTGGAGATGGGCGAGGAGACGAGGCGGTGATGGTGACAGGCTTTCCAAGAAGAATTGCTGGTAAAGGAGACGGAGAGAGCTCAGTGGTGCGCAGGGTGCCAGGCTGCCCCCACAGCAGCACAGTGCTTGCAGGGATACAGGAGTTAAGGAGCACAGAAGTGGACACTTCTACAGCAGTTCAGCATTGCTGAGACGGCTAAGCAGAGGAACACTTTTCTCGTGCTCGTTTTTATTATATTTTTTTGAAAGCATCAGTGGTGGTTTGGAATTTGTACCAAAAAACAAAACTACTCCTTAACCATGGTTAGAGAACCTTCAGGATGTATTCAAGAGCCAGTGACAGGCTGCAGTAGGAGGGGACCATGATGGTTCAGGAAAGGGGACAATCAGGAGCAGAATCCGCAGGAAACAGAGACCGTTGGGACGTCAGGCTTCTTGGAGAGGTGGGTCTCGGGTGGGAGGAGCAACGCTTCATCCTTCTCACAGCAGGAGTCCGAAAGTCAAGTTACGGAAGGGACGGGCTGTGTGGGGCTCTGTAGTGTGCTCGCCTGGCGCCCAGACAAACCCACGCTCCTCGTCCTCCGCACAAAACTCAGTGAACTCTCACTGTGGCCACCACGCGTGAATACCACCCATGCTCTAGGAGCGTCAGGTGCAGTTCAGAAGTATGTTGGCTTCTGTGCCATCCGAGTGTCAGGTGCGACTCAGAAACATCTCGTGCTACCAACACGACTGCCTTTAAAATAACACGGAGCTGACCCAGTAGAATACAGGGTGGGCTGCTGGTTTTCCACACTGAGTCTGCAGTAGGAATGGGACCGGGGTTTCTTCCCTCTCAAAAGCACTGGGGGGCTTGTGTCCTAAAGTATACAATCTCACTGGCACTCCAGGGTGTAGATGTAAATGAAGCAAATTGATAAGCAAATCTTACATGGCCAGTCAGATAATAAGATCATGACTTAAAGTAATTGATCCTAGCAGTATGTTCCTGTTGGAATAAAATTTCACGTTTTACATTCAATTCAGTTCATTCATGAGGACATTAATTTAATAAATTCGGATGGACTCAGAATGTGGTTTTTCTAGAGGGGAGTAATTTCCATGAACAGAAAGGGTGGGGACTGGAGATGGAACTCAGTGGTAGAGAGCTGGCCTAGCATGTGGGAAAGCCTGGGATCCATCGCCAGGGCTCAAAAAACAGAGCTGAAAAAAAAGAGCAGAGGTGTGGCATTCTAGAAGAGGGCCACTTGAGCTCGGAGCATTCAACAGAGCTGAGAAAGTCTTTGCTTTCTCCCGTGAGGTTGACAGAAATCAGGACAGAGACTGTTTTCTTGGGGGTACCAGGCTTTGTGAGATGACCAAGGAATTTTAGAACTTTCCGCCTTTGTTCTACTCCTAAATTTCATTGAAATAGAGAGGTCCAGGACGAGCGTGTTCCTGAGTTTGGAGAAGGCTTTATTTTCTCCTTTATACTTTCTGCATTTGTTAAGTGTTTGTAATGAATATTTTGTTACTTTTCTAAATTTTTTTTTATTTTTTAAATTTTATTGGTAATTTTTTTATTATTATTATTTTTTTGTGTGTGTGAGTACCGGGATCGACCTCAGGACCTCATGCACCAGCAGGCTCCCATGCCGCTGAGAAATATCACCGGCCCGGGCCGGTGAGATGGCTCAGCGGCCTAAGCGCCTGCCTTGCAAGCGCGGGGGCCTGAGTTCGACTCCCGGATCCCACATACGAAAAAAAAGGGGCCGGTGATATCGCTCAGCGGCATGGGTGCCTGTTGGTGCACGAGGTCCTGAGGTCGACCCCCCGGTACCCACAAAAAAAAAAAGAAAAAAGAAATATCACCGGCCCTTTCTTCGCATGTGGGTTCCAGGAGTCGAACTCGGGCCCTCGCGCTTGCCAGGCAGGCGCTTACGCCGCTGAGCCATCTCACCAGCCCCACTTTATTGGTAATTTTAGATACACATAATGATAACATTAATCATAGGGAATTTGTACTTGTACATGATATATCTTGCTGCTGCTTTTTTTCTCATTCCCCTCCCCTTAACCCCTCTTCCCCTGCTTATTTACAAAAGCTTGTTTCCAGTTTTTCATTCTATTCTCTTTTTTGTCCTTTCTTTCCTTCCCCCCCCCCCCCGCTTGTTCCCCTTCTCATTTCAACATTTTGTTCCCATTTCCCAATATCCATTATACATTTGGGTCCTTATTTATACTTTTGGTTCCTCACATCAGAGAAACAATATGGTATTTAAATATCTGTGTCTGATTTATTTCACTTAAAAGTATGGTCTCAAAGTGCATCCATTTAGCCAGAAATGTCTCAAGTTTATCCTTCTTTATGGCAGAGTAGTACTCCATGGTATTAAAAAAAATCTTTATCCGTTTATCGGTTGATGGGCATTTGGTCTGTTTCCAAGATATAGCTATTACAAACTGTGCTGCTATATAAATGGGTGTGCATACATTGATGTGGTATGATGTTTTTAATTCTTTTGGGAAGGTACCAAGAAGGGGAATAGCTGTGTCCAATGGGACCTCTAGTCCTAGTTTTTTGAGGAATTTCCACAGTGGTTGCACCAGTCGACACTCCCACGATCAGTGAAGAAGGGTTCCTTTTTCCTCACAGCCCCTCCAGCATCTGTTATTGGTTGATTTCTTGATAATAGCCATTCTTTCTGGGGTGAGATGGAATCTCAGTGTTATTTTAATTTGCATCTCTTGAATGACTAGTGATGCTGAACATTTTTTCATATATTTATTTCCCAGTTTCTACTTCTTTATCTGAGAAGTGTATGTTCATTTCAGATGCCCATTTTTGGATTGGGTCTTTAAATTTGGGGGGTTCTGAATTTTTTTTTTTTTGAGTTCTTGATATATTCTAGATATTAGTCCTTTGAGGAACAGCTGGCAAAAATTTTTCCCCACTCTGTGGGTTGTCTCTTCACTCTGTTGGTGATTTATTTTGCTATGCAAAAGCTTTTTAATAAGATGAGATCCCAGTTGTTGATTCTTTGTGACAGTTCCTGTGCGATCAGGGTTTTGTTCATAAGGTCTTTGTCTACACCAGTGTCTTTAACAGTTCTATCTATTCTCTCCTCCAGCAGATTTAGTGTTTCTGTTTTAATATTTAGATCTTTGGTCCATTTCAATTTTTGTTTAGTGCATGGTGAAAGATAAAAATTCAGAGCAAGCATTGCTAATCAGTTTTTAAATGAAGCCAGTAAAGGAAAGATGATGCAACTTGAGAACAAGGGCTTCTATAAAATCTCTAACTTAGATTTTATGTTGCATTTTTTAGCAAGTTATGTTTTCTAAGCCTGAAATGCATACGTTCAGGCACTATACATCCGTTCAAGTTGATGAATTTCACTGAAACCAGCGGTTTGGTTTATTCCTGGCACATTTCATTAGGACCAGAAATTAAGGGTTGTAGAAAACAAGAGAAAATAGATGTTTGTCGTCTGTTGATTTTCTGGGGATAGTCTGTGCATGAGAATATACATGGGAGATTTACAAAAGGAGTTTAATAATATTGTTCTAGGAAGCAAGCAGAGCTAAGTGATGTGAGATATTTTCTTTGTACTTTATTCATTTGGAAAAAAAAAAGTGTGCTTTACATTGCTTATGTCTCACACAGAATTTTGTGACCAGAATAAAAGCACCTTGGAAATCGACTTTCAAGGGCCTTTTATATAACATCTTAGGTCCTGTGTGTTTCTCCCATTGGAGCTTTGAAGTCAGAGTCACTATTGTTAAGAGAAGACATTAATATGTTTAGTGAGAAAGTCTTCATTTACATATAAATGGTTTTTATTTAAGAAGGCTCTTCGGTATCTGTAACATTTGTGATTGTTAACAGCTTCATAGAACATCAGTACATAAATGTTTTATTATCCCATCTTAAGGATTTCCTTATTTGTAAACAAATGCTTTTCCTAGTTCATAGGAGAAAGCAAAACCTATTTTGTTTGAATTTATTGAATAGGAAAAGTTCAGAACTCTTAAGATCTTCCTAATGAAATGTGTTCTTTCTGGCAGCATTTAAATCTTACCAAGAAAGGTAAACCAATACAGTGTTATTAGCAACGTTTGAGGCTTCCCTAAGGGAGTTTTCTTAAAATCCACACATGAAATGCTAGGAGCAGGTTCCGAGTCTTTCCTTCTGCCGCCCTCGTCCATGCTGCGCGTGCGGCAGGCTCCCCCGGTCTTGGGCCCTCGTTGCTCAGGGCCGGGACTCACTGTTCGATTTACTCAGGAAACCACGTATCAGGAGCCACGCAAGAGTGGAGGCAGGAGCTCCTGCTGCTCTCTGGAAACAGAAAAGGAAAGAAAGAATGATTTGCCATGAAAGTAATATTTCTCCCAGAATCCAGGAAATGAAATCTAGAGTATAGGGGAAATTTTAATATTGTCTTCCAGAGTAGAAAATGGAGCTTTCTCCTAATAATTAAAATCTGATGGCCTAAATAACAGGCATAGAGTGCCAGTTAAGGCGAGCAAGTGCTAGAGGTCTGTCGTTCTGCATTCATCATACCTACAACGAACGGTTACAGCGCTCAGATCTGTGGAAGGAGGTCGATCTTGTGTTTCTTGTTCTTACCATAATGAAGTTATATCAAGTAAAATCTTTCTTTAAAAAGAGCTGATGGTTACTGTAATTTCTTCCTTCGTTAAATGAGAAAAGGCGCACGCTGGGTGTTTGTCGTTACCGTCTGCCCCTCTGAGCAGAGGGAGCGAACACCCATCCCGTGGGAAGCAGATGCTGTGCGCTGATGCTGGCAAGAGAATCACGAGCGTGTCGGTTTGTCCAGGTGGGCAGGTCAACCGAAAGCCCCATCGACTTTGTCGTCACAGACACCATTTCTGGCGGCCAGAACAATGATGAAGCCCAGATCACGCAGAGCACCATCTCCAGGTTCGCCTGCAGGATCGTGTGCGACAGGAGCGAGCCCTATACTGCGCGGATATTCGCCGCGGGCTTCGACTCTTCCAAAAACATCTTCCTTGGGGTAAGTACTGGTACTCGGTATGCGGCCTGAGGAGAAACGCCCATTATTATGATAGGGAGGGTTTGAAGGAGTCAAAAAATATCTGCAGTTTGTGGTGCCCGTTTGGCTTTCAGGTGGCCAGCTTAAACCCTGTTACTAAAAACCTGAAGACTGTGTAATGTTACTCATTATTTGTTACATTTGCTATATCACTTATACTATGGACAATAATTATGTTGTTACAGAATATACATTAACATTGTGTATAATGTATTTGTGGTGGATTAAGAGGTTTATTTTAGAAGGAAAATAAATGGCCAAATCTATATCATTGGGGCTCAAAGGAAAATGTTAGTGAGTTATTGATTCATTCAAAAATGTTTCATTGAAGTTTTGTTGTGTTCTGTCCTGGATGTTACAGATACTGTATCACAGAGAACAAAAGGCCCCTTGTAAAAGAACCCCAATGTTTTAGTGACTATACAGTTTTACTACAGTTGGATATATTTAAAGGGAAAAAATATGCTCGTTATGGCCTCACCAGTAATAAAATGTTGTCCCTGCTGACAAGAGATACCTAGGAAGGTCAGCTGCAGGGGCCCTGCTCATTCTGTTCTGCCCTCTACCCCTCTCTGCCTGCCACCTTCTCTGGGGACTGCTCCCTGCAGGGGCTCCTCCCATGCAACACAACCGTCCAGGACGGAGCAGAGGTGCAGGGCCTTCCAGGGCACCCAGCGTTAGGAAGGGGCAGACTGTCATGAGCAGTCACATGAAGCAGAGTCCCCTTGTTCAGCCCCACCGTGTGCCCCTATCTGGGCTCTGTCACCAAGAAGGAAGAGAGTGGTCATGGTGATTCGGGCCACAAGCGCCTGTCCTGCCACTGTGCCCTCACCTCTGAGCAGATCCATGTTGATCTGCATGAAAACAGTGGCCACACCTTGTCGGCTTAACGTTGTTTGTAATTTTGAACTTTTGATAAAAAGTCCTTTTGTATGATTACCTTCCTTCTGTATCCAGATGAGGAGTGCACAGAGAGCGCATTTATGTAATAGGGTAACGGCTTTCCACGCCAGCACCTGAAGAAGAGAGAGGCTGGCTTCCTGGACTTGGGGGGCTGTGCATCTTTGAGGGAAATCTGAACATCAAGCCTCTCTAAGCACCTGAGATGAATATGTGTATCCAGTGATGAATCGTTCATCCATTTTAGCACATCTTTCATATTGTCAGAATAATTGCACATTTTATCCCGTAAGGATTAGCTTTAAATAGAAAATGTAAATTTATCCCTCTCCTCCCCTTTGCCTCTGCCCAGTATCTTAAAGATTCCGGAGTCCCCTTGTTTTACATGTCACTTTAGTGTGCTTTTTCTGCCCCCTAGGAAAAGGCAGCAAAGTGGAAAAACCCCGATGGCCACATGGACGGGCTGACCACCAATGGCGTCCTGGTGATGCACCCGCGAGGCGGCTTCACCGAGGAGTCACAGCCCGGGCTGTGGCGCGAGATCTCGGTCTGCGGGGATGTGTACACTCTGAGGGAGACCCGGTCGGCGCAGCAGAAGGGCAAGCTGGTGAGTGGGTCTCGCCGGGCACTTGGGGCCGAGGGAACCTCCCTCCCGCATGGACCTGACACAGCAGGACCCAAAACCCAGTCGCTGAGCTGCTCCCACGGTGGGAGTAAGGTCTGTTCTCCATCTTAGGAGCGCCGTCTTTGTTCTCTGCCTCACCACACATTTCTACTTAAATCTGCTTTATGGAGAATAAACTTAGAGCAAGACTTTACTGATCTGGAAAAATCCGAGCAGTCTAAAACCAATTAGTGAAAATTTTGAGTTAAAGAATGACTGAGACTTTCTAGAATTACGGAATAATTAAGTGTCTTTTTTCTTAAGTTCATAGTAAGAAATTAACACAGAATTCTCTGTATTATTCTCCAAAGTCGTAGTTATAATTCTTTACTTGAAATAACTCACTCACTGCACTGACCTGGCGCGTTAATATTTTTTTGTAATCACCACCACTTACCACCGTGCCCTGAAGCGGCTGGGTGCAGGCCCTCCTTAATGAGATGGATTTTAATTCCTAGTGAGTGTGAGGCCTCTGGCTTGCCATGGCCATGTGGCGCAGCCACGGAAACTTCCCACTTGTACTTCAGGTAACTGTTAGGTAGAAGCTAGAGCAAGAAGGAGTAAATGCCTTTTTCTAGAAGGTAGGGAAGAAGGAGTTCTTAAAAACTCTCATAGAAAAACATACAGGGAATGGATGATGTGATCCAGCACTTTTCAGAGAAAAAGATAACTACATATTTATAGGCTAGAAAAAGCATTTTGCTAAGCTGGCCTGTTGTTCGCCCCCGGATGCTTGTTTGCAGGGAGCTGTCACTGTTCTCTTTTCCACACCATGATTCAGCTACCGGCGTGGCCTCTACCTCCCAGTAAAGCTTCGTCTCAGGGCATCGTGGCTGAATACCTGTGAGAAGCATTTTCTTCAAAAGCCAGTCAAAGTCAATAAGTCTGTAGCCACTTTTCAAGAAATTGTAAATGGAGTATGTGAAAATGTTTTTGTTTTAAAAAAACGACTTCGTCTCAGATCGCTGGACAGGGCTGGTCCGATCAGCCATGCTGGTTCCCATCACTGCACGGCCTCCCCCAACTGTGGGCTCCTGATGATGGGGCTTGCTCTGTTGGTCTTCGTATACCCAGGGCTCTGCCAGCTGCAACCCAGGGACACAGTGGTCAGTTCCTGCCAACCACATCTCGCTGTGCTGCTCATCGGCTGTTAACTCGACCTGTACGACTTCGTGCGTGGCACAGGCATCCTTTGAAAACATAGGCTCACAGTGAAGGACATGGCCTCCGACCTTAGGAACAAGGGAGAAGTGTCCTTCAGACAGACAGGTGTGTGTGAGGCGAAGGGTCACAGGAGTGTGCTGGACACTGCAGTAACAACTGCAGGCCGCACAAGGCTCCTCTGCATGCGCGGTGGTTGACACAAGTTCAAGTCTTCACTGGGCACGCTGGTTGGACATCTGTGCCCTGATGAGATCTCTCAACTTACAGAGTTACAAATAGAAACCTGGGGAGATTTGTGAAGTCCACAAGAACCACAGCATTAGCTGGACTCATAAAGCCAGGTCCATTGCACTCATGGCTTCGTACACTGGACAGATGTGATAAATCTGGTGTGCAAATGCAGAAACTGAGACTCCGGGAGGAGAGGTTTCTCCTGTGCTCCTGGGATAAACTGGCCCTCCCACATCTTCTTCAAAAGCGATACCTCATGTGAGAGGGAAGTTGGCGAGATTTGTTCCATGGTTTGCAGGGTTTTGCTTTTAAAAGGTGTCTGTCTGTCTGTCCTGTTACAGGTGGAAAGTGAGACCAACGTGCTGCAGGACGGCTCCCTCATCGACCTGTGCGGGGCCACGCTTCTCTGGAGAACCGCGGACGGGCTCTTCCACGCTCCCACGCAGAAGCACATCGAAGCCCTGCGGCAGGAGATCAACGCGGCCCGGCCGCAGTGCCCTGTGGGGCTCAACACCCTGGCCTTCCCCAGCATCAACAGGAAAGAGGTGGTGGAGGAGAAGCAGCCCTGGGCATATCTCAGCTGCGGCCATGTGCACGGGTACCACAACTGGGGCCACCGCAGTGACACGGAGGCCAACGAGAGGGAGTGTCCCATGTGCAGGACAGTGGGCCCCTACGTGCCTCTCTGGCTGGGCTGTGAGGCAGGATTTTATGTGGATGCGGGCCCACCAACTCACGCTTTCACCCCCTGCGGACACGTGTGCTCGGAGAAGTCTGCAAAGTACTGGGCTCAGATCCCACTGCCCCACGGGACCCACGCCTTCCATGCTGCCTGCCCCTTCTGTGCCACGCAGCTGGTCGGGGAGCAGAACTGCATCCGATTGATTTTCCAGGCTCCGGTTGACTGACGCCCTTCACAGCCACCCCGGGCACCATCGATAGTTACTGTGAAACTTCACCACTAACTCTAGATCCTACCTTTTTGTAATGCTGTTCACGGAGGGGAGGGCGGACTGGGGCTGGCTGGGAAGAGAGGGGCACGGTGCAGAACCACGGCGGCGTGTCACACCACCGGCAGGGTGTTGCGTGTTCCAGACTCTGGTGGTGTCCCTGATGTCTGCCCAGTCAAACCATAATCTCTGCGTGATCGTGGGCGGTCAGCTACCTGCTGTTATTTTTAACCTTGGGTTTTTAACCAGGTATTTTCCCTTTGTAAACTCAGACAAGATTTTAAATCCTATTTTGCAAGTGTACAAGAAATGTGTTCACACGTTGTTGGCTCGTAGCGTGCAGCCTGAAGACACACACTGTCTGCGACCGCGGCCAGTGCCCAGATCCGACCCAGTGGCAGACGTTGACAGGCAGGAGACCTTCAGTGCAGGGCCTTGTTCGGAACCGTGGGCCTTTTTTTGGGTTTATTTCACTGACGTTTTGGGAGAGAGAATATTCACGTATGTTTGTGGGTTTTTTCTTACTTTAGTGGCATTTACTTATCCACTCACACATCAGATACTTGGCATTCCAAACAAAAGAACTTTCCATGATGTTTTAGTATGCTTTTTATATTTCTGCTTAAAATGCTTTGTCCCCATTCCTCATCCTGCATGGCCAGAACTACTCGATTGGTTAAATACAGCAGCTCTTGGAAATCGTCAAGTAGGGGGGCCGCTGCGGCAGCACCACGGCGTGGGTACACTAACGCCAGCTGCATCTGCACACTGAATTATTTAAGGTCTGAGAGAGATTCAAAGTGCACTTTCACTTTTTAAAACCACTTGTTGGGGTTTCCTCAGATGTTTTGTCTTCTGTAAGAAAGAATGCTGTGAGCCCAAAGGCAACAAATAGCAGTGATGCAGGCTTTTTTGTTTGCCCACTGCCCACCATCTGTACCCTTCCTTCACAGCTTGGGGAGCCCTAAGTTTTGAAAATGTTTGCAAATCAAACTAGATTTAAATGTGATCATTAGAGATCCCCAGAACCAAGTGGTACATCTGCAGAGATAATTTGAAATTCCTGACTTGGAGCAAATGAGTGTTTCCTGAGGAATAATTAAATCAGAATTTTATATGCGCTCCCCATCCCCCTCTGTCGGTGTCTTTTCATTTTGATGAATAATTCCTGGGTGCTCGTTTTCTGTGCTTGATACCGGAAGTGTCACTGTTCCCGAAAGTAGGAAAGTTGGGTGAGCTAAAATAGGTCCCTGCACTTGGAGCAAGTGTTCATTGAACTAACATCTTCTTTGATGAATTATTGCAGATTTGAACTACATTTTTTAACTTTTGTAAATATATATAATTTATATGATTCTAATATACTATATTCATACTTGAATTTGTTTTCCCATATTTTACCTACTGGCAAGTATTTTGCCTATTTTTAATCATTCTAACCTGTTTGAATACTCTTTTTTCTTAAATTGATAAGATATATATATCTCTTAATTGCTGCTGCTTAATTTAACTTAATATTTTAAAAGGTCAGCCTGTCAGTTTTAAAACAGCTTTATTTTTCAATGGAGATCATTTTTAGGACGGGGTATTTTTGTTCAGGTGATTTTTTTTTTTTTTTTTTTTTTTTTTGTGGGTACCGGGGGGACGACCTCAGGACCTCGCGCGCCAGAAGGCGCCCGTGCCACTGAGCGATATCACCGGCCCCTTTTTTTCGTATGTGGGTTCCGGGAGTCGAACTCGGGCCTTCGCGCTTGCAAGGCAGGCGCTTAAGCCGCTGAGCCGTCTCACCGGCCCTGTTCAGGTGATTTTTAAATGATGTGAAAATCCAACAGCAGTCCTCTTACTGATAGCTTCCTCTATTCTGTGGTGTTTACCTGCAGACACAAGAGAAAAGAGAAAATGGAATTGCCTACAGTGACGTATTGAGTGCTGTTTGGCTCAGTCAGAGTCTCCAGTGATTAGCTGTCTCTGAGAGTCTCGCAGCTGTAATCGCTGGGCTCCAGGGAATGATGAAGGAGGCCCTTACTCCCTTGTCTTGCTGTATGACCTGAGGATTCTTGATACCCCGAGATCATCTTGTAAGGTACATGGCCTTGCACCCAGAAAGGCTGCATTTCACCTACCAAAAAAAGAAAGGGAAGGTTTCTTTCTGGCAAGTTATACTCTGTTACCATGTTTCTCTGTTCATAAATATGTCTGTCTAGTAATTGTGCAGGCAACATATGCCCCAAAATAAGGTTACTTTTGAACTTAAAAAGTTTCTGACCTGCAGTAGACTCAGATGGCCTAAGCGCAAGCTGAAATTCGGGCAGTTAATTCTAAGCTCTTGGAAAGGGTAAGAGTGCCGCGCTCGGTCAGCTTCAGGTCTTCTCCTTGGACTTCCCAGTGAGGTGCCCTCCCACCCTGCCCAAGCACCCACACAGGGGTGGTACAGCGGCAGGAAGTCAAGCCAGGCTCACTCACATGGCTACTTCGAGAACTTAGATGCCCTCATAGTTTTGATTGAGGAGATCTGTTTTCAGGTTTGGAAGCAATTTGGTTTGTGAGAATAGAGAACTCTAGCTCACCAAAGTCGAATGATACGGTTGAGAAAAGGTAGCCTCTCCAAGGTCGCCTCTGCCCTGCCTCTGCCTCACCGTCACATCAAAGGACCAGAGTGGCGCTCGCTGACACGTGTGCTAGGGGGTCGCCGGCCAGTTGTCCTGGTCTTGGCCTGGCTGAGATGCCTTTTTGAAAAGGTTCCCAGAAGTAAAGGCCCAATCATACATTCCCATGGATAGTTTTTTTTCAGTTTATGTCGGTTTACTACAAACAAACAAAGATTCAGAGTGGATGGTGTACAACTCTGAGTATTTTTCTAGCCTGGAGGTTTTTATTAATAATCAGTGCTGCCAGGCCACGCATGCTGCAGACCTTGACATTTCCCTTATTGGTTCCGCTTTTTGCAGAAAGGGCTACAGTTCACACTGCAGAGTAAGTATTAGGTGTTCTGGGTTCCCCCCCCCACCAACCGTGGCCCGAAAGAATTAAAATCTTTTAATATAAATAACATATTTATCATTCCTCAGTAGTTTATTAATTATAGAGTTTGGTACCTTTGTGCCTCAGGGAAGCCACGTGATAGAACTGGTTTTAGAAATTCAGGGTTAGGGTTTAAGGAAAGGAGAAAGCCATTGGAAAAATGACGGGCTCCAGGACGGAGATGAATGAATCTGATGCAGAAATGTGCCGGAACTGGCATAGACATGATTGTAGTAGAATTTTATTTTCCAGTACCCGTGGGGAAATCATTTTAAGTTATTACATGTACTGTATTAGGACAGTTGAGGAGAACTCTTTTTTCATAAAGCTTCAATGCCTTTTGCGTACATAGAAAAATGCAAACGTCTTGTCATTTGGGAGCTCAGTATTATTTGGGCACTTTTAAGAGTTTAGGAGCTCATTTTATGCTTAAGTATACAATGGGTTATAGAGTTGTTGTCTGTAGTTCTGATTGCGCTTAACTTCTTTCTGCTGTGAAGCCCTTCTGTTCTTTGGGTGTGCGCGAGAAATGTGTGACCACACCGGGGTCAGCGCTGGGTAGAACGTGCTGTCTCCGTGTGAGCTTGCCTCCTAATGGTGGAATTTCTCACAGACACACCAGGGGACCTTGACCTGAAGCCAGACGCCGCTCTGTCCCCTTGGCTGTCCATCTTACATCCCCGTAGTGTAGCCTTTGGAGCGCTATAGTTCTTCCTACAGTGCTGGACAGAGTACCACTCTGTTTTGTTTTCTTTATGACACAAAGACAAAGGAGGTAACTTCAGGATCTTTTGTAAAGAATGTAACCATTACTGAAGCAGTCATACAGAAGGTTCAGTATTTTCTTTTTACTAAGACATTACCTTTCAAGTAAGTTCTTCCCCCTCATGAAGAAGCCCTAGAGAATGGGGAAAAACAAATATTTTTCCAGTTCTAGTTAACTGTTTCTTAGTATGTTTCTAAACAAACACAAATAAACCCAATGAAAGGGAGGTTGTTTCTTTTTAGCTGAGATGAAAGCTCGCTTCTCTGTATTAATCTAGAAGTGAAGGGGGTGGTCATATTTACCATGTAGAGTGTTATGAGCAGTTAAATTTTATGGATATATTTGTAAAATTGTTCTTTTATATTTCATGTTAAATCGAAAAGTTTATTTCTTCACTATTGTACCTGTGGAAATACAAGCCATTTTACAGGAAAACTCTTCAAAACCTATTAAACAGATCTCACTATGTTTGAGTTCTTGTCTTCAGACTCTGGTTGTGTCCTTGGCTTCATCGAGACGTTCAGTAAGAGGTGGATATAGAAGTGCACTTGATTTTCACATTTCTTAAACTTCCAAGGTAACTTCAGATAGTTGACTTTATTATTGTTTTTTACACTACACAATACATATTTGGATTCTGGATTCTGAAAATTCCCTGAATTTTCTACTGAAATTCAGTTGGTGCTCTTACTCGCTTCTCCTGGTGTTTTATCACTGTCCAATGAATCTAACTCCCTGGAGAATTTAACCTGGCTTGTAGAGTTAAAGAATTTTCTTCATGATCATTAGAACCATGGTGCTACTTTTGTGACAGTCTTCATTTACTTTCAACAACAGTAAGGGGTTTTTTTTCTTTTAAGCCTTTAAACCTTACACTAATATCTGTCATAAAAAAAATATGTCCATTTAAGACAGCTTTTTTTCTCATCACATTGATACACAAGGGTTGTTAGGATTGTTGAGGGAAATAGATTTCATTTTTTAAAAATACAGTGTGTAATTATAAATGCACTTTGAGTTAAGTGTTCCGTACCTTATCAAAGATGCCATGAATTGTATGATGTGTTACTACAAAAAAAAATCCAGTTACAATTGTCAAATACACCTGTGACCATTAGTCATGATGTGTCCACTTGAGTGGATTTAGAGCCACTAGGATATTAGTGAAACACAGCCTGGATGTGTCTGGGTGAGGGGCGTGTAGGCCAGCAGACTGAGGTGGGAAGCCAGCCCTGGGTGTCAGTGGTACCAGGCAATAGGCTCGTAGTCAAGGTGGAGTAAAAAATGCAAAGAAGGAGGAAGCATGCCCATTTTTGAAGAGCCCCAGCTTTGCCATCCCCTTTGGACATGGGTCTCATTTCTTGAGCCTTCCAGTGCAGACTCCCATCGACTCTGCAGTGAGCTTCTGGGCCTCTGATCTTGGGCTGGCGCTGCAGCGTTGGTCCCTCTTGTTCTATGGCTTCCTTCTCTTGAGGCTGAGCAGCTTCTGGGTCCCCTGGCTCTCCAGTGCCCACTCATGGTGGTCTCTCCCGCCTCTTAGGCCTTGGAGAGCCACTGGGGACTCCCCCTTCTGATACTGTAGTGTACCCGATTAATTCCATTGCCTAATTACACATATTTTCTGTTGATTCTCTTCCTCTAGAGAACCCTCAATAATACACATCCTATTCAGCAAGGACACCTAAGCTAGCTGTTCAATGGGGAGAGAGTTGTGTTCTCAACAAATGGAGCTGGCACAACTGGAGATCTTGTATGCAAAAAGATGAAGTTGGACCTATACACAAAATTAAATGCATCAAAGAGCTACAACCATAGAATAAAGAAAAAATAAACCTTTCTAACCTTGAATTAGTCCATGATTTCTTGAGTATTACACCAAAAAACACAGCAAAAGAAAAAAACAGACAAATCAGTCTTCATAAAAATTAAAGTTTTGTGCATCAGAGGACACTGTCAGAGTAAAAAGCTCTCAAAACAGGAGAAAATATTTGAACATGGTTTATCTCACAAGGAACGCATACCAAAATGTGTAAAGAACTATTAACAATTCATTGATAAAAACAACCCATTAAATAATGGTCAGAAATTTCAATAGAGTCTTTCCAAAGAAGACATGCAAATGGCCAAGAACATAAAAAACACAACATCATTAGCCATCAGGGAAATGCAAACTAAAACCATACAATACCACTTCCTAGCTACTAGGATGGAAAATGTCAAAAAGACAATAATCATGGTTGGCCAGGAAGTCGAAGTGTTGGAGGCTCGCACTTGGACTGTGCAATGATGCCGCTGCTTTGGAACAGGGTGCCGATGCCTCAGAAAAGGTAAAGCAAGCAATTACCATGTGATCCAGTAGTTCCATTGCTGGGTGTATACCCAAGAGGACTAAAAATATTCACCAAAAATGGACAGAAATATCCAAAGCAGTCCTATGAAAATAACAAAAAAAGTGGGAACAACTATAAACAAATGTCCCATCTGAGAAATGTATAAACAAAATGTAGTGTACCTATAGGATGAAATATTTGGCTATAGACATATTAAGTATCGATATACACACTACAATATAGATGAACTGTGAACACATAATAAGTGAAAGATTCCAGACAGAGTGTATATGTCAGAAATGGAAACTCGTGGAGATATAAAGATTAGTGGTTGCCAGAGGTTATGAAAAAAAGAATAAAAATGATACAGGGTTTATTCTGGGTGATGTAAATGTTCTAAACTTAGTTGTACAACTACAGGAATATACTAAAAACCATTAAATTACAAACTTAAAGGGGTGACTTCTACAGTATATGAATTGTATCCTATTTAATGCATCCTATATTCAGAAAGATTAGACCGCAAATTTGTGTCTTAGAATTGAAATACCATAATCTGTTTAGTAATTCAGATGAAAATACTTAGAATCTTCCAAATTATGTCCACCTTGAGAGAGATTGTCCGAAGTCTTCCACCTTGTCACACTTCCACCTGCCCCTAAAGAGAACACAGACCCCTTTCAAAAAGACTGGAAGACAACTTCACAGGCTTAAAGACCTGCTGCTTTTTTGTTTTCTACTAGGCTGAAAGCAGGGACTGCTGTCCTGAAAGCCCTCAAAACCTGCTTTATTTATGAACTATTTTTGTAAATGGAAATTCTTTAGAAATCAAAATAAGGACCACTGTAAAGCTGACATAAAAAACTTAAAGCCTAGGATGGGAAACACATCTTTCTAAATTTAAAATAAAGAATATTAATTGTGACCTTAATTTCATCCTAGCTACTTAACCCAAAAGACTTCTGTAGAAGCTTTGAAATGTGGCTTTGGAAACAGGGAAAGTGATGACGTGCGCATCTGTGGCAGGAAGGGGTCTGAGGCTCACAAGATGAGGCCACGTTATTATGGCTGCCAAGCTGGAAACCTCAAAAATCGCTCTCAACCTGGCATGCCGCCCGAACGCCCACTGCCACTATGGCATGTGCCCCGGGTGCCCAGATGGACTCTGCCTAAGCATCCCTCCTTCTTTTATCTCCTAATCAGGATCTAGCTGAAGAATGCTAAGGTCTTTCTTCTTAGTTAAAAGAGGCATAATGGACTCTTCCTTGCCTAATTCCATATCCAAATTTAAGCTTCTGTCAGTTTCCTAACATTTCCTTAAAATGCAGATTCCTTAGCCGCGTCCAGAGAGACTGACTCCTTAGTGTTCTAGGTCTCTCCAGGGATTATCACTTTGGACAATCAAGATGACACCACATGTGATGCATGCCCCATACTTTGAGAAATTCTTCCACTGTTTGATTATATCGCTGTGTCCCTCCAGTGGTACGATCCATTGTGCTCTTCGGGTTGGGTAGAACCAACACGGTTTCCTGGGAACCTGAGGTGTGCGGCTGCATGAAGAGGGGGGCTGATGACCTCACCAGTCAGTGTCCGTCCTGCCCTGTGATTCCAGCTGCCACTTTCTCTCAGGTGAACGGACCAGACTCTCCTCTGTCGTCTCTCCTACATTTGCACTGGTTTCTTTAGTTCATGCCTTTAACCATTTCCACACTGCAGAAATCAACTTCCAGAGATCTTGAAACTACTTTGAAGGAGTTCAGAGGTAAAGATGAGGTATATACATAACTCTGGAAGTTTGCGGAACCCTCAAAGTCGTCATTAACACGATGAGAAGGCGCTGTGGGTCAGCACTGTCAGCAGAGCACATTTCACACTGAGTTCCTGTCACCTAGTGAAGTAGGTAGGAGAAGGAAACTTTTTTAAATTTCAGAACTTGATTACTGTATATGTTCTGGACATGTTCTACTATTTACATTTTCTGTTCTATAAAATAAAAGTTTTTCCTGTTCTATAAAATAGAGGTGATAATGGTGCCACCTCCCTTAAAGATGTAAAATTAACCTAACACTGATGCTATAGTGGATAGTAAGGACTAGTAAATGATAGTTACTTACATTGGTCCTGTGCAGGAACATTACCTCAAGTGTTTTCCTTAGAATTTGAGTCCAAGAAGCACTCTGGGGGAAAAAAAGTCATGTAATCTTACCACCTTGGGGAATAACCTAGTAAATCCCAAATTTATTTGACTACAGAGACTCTCTTATCCTGTACAATGTATTTTAAATTCTTGGAGAATGCTAAAATTGGTAGGCTTTAGCTATTATGGAACTGTCACCACGCATTCTCAAAATTAGTTTTATTTTAAAAGAAAATCAGTGATCATGAATCCAGTGCTGGCCATTGCTATTTATGGAGTTCTAAATCCTAATCTTTAAAGAAATAATAATTGCTTATGCACAATTCTGCATCACAGCCTTTGTGACTTAAAACACTTTCATATGGCATTGCTGATGTTTGTGGAGTAACTTCGGTATATGAAAAGAATCACATAGAAACTATAATTGTGAGTATATATGCTGGGAGTGGTAATGCAAACCTATAAGGGAGGCTGAGGCAAGAGGATACAAAGTTTGAGCCCAGCCTGGACAGTTTAACAAATTAGCATGACCCTGTCTCCATGTTTAAAAAATAAATAAAAAAAGACTAGAGATGCTGCTTAGAATGAAATGTCTCAATTCAAAGCCCAATATAGAAAAGAAAAAAAGTGAGTATATATTTGAGAATATAAGACTATTAATCAGTGTACCACCTTCTCAGTTGGTAGGGTTTCTCAATTTTAAATGTATTTGTATTTCTTAGTTCAAAACCCTCTTTTCTTTATTAGAATTATTTATCTGGAGTTGTGCACCTCTTGACTTGCGTGGATACCAAGCTTGGTATCACCCTGTGTTGCCGATGAAAATATGAAAATGCTGGACCAGCTCTGCTATTGGTTTGTTGTACAGAGTGAGGGCAAGAACTCAGGCTGGGGATGTAGCTAAGCCATGAAAGTGCATGCTTACTATGCGCAAGACCTCAGTTTAAATACAGTTAGAAACAGAGACTTGAGGAGCCACCCCCTTCCCTTCATTTAACTATAAACACAACACCTCGTTAGTGATTCTCCGTGTTTAAGCTTAGGAGATGGCGATGCATGAGGCAGTGGGTCATCTACACCGCCAAGAGATGGAATGGGAGGCATCTGGAGTCGGGGGTGTCTGACCACCATGGGAGGCACCTGCAGTCTGACCACGATGAGAGGCACCTGGATTAGAGGAGTCTGACGACATGGGAGGCACCTAGAGTAGAGGTTTCTAGCCACAGTTGGAGGCACCAAAACTAGAGATGTCTGACCACAGGAGTCAGAGGCATCTGACCATGATGGGATCACTTGGATTAGAGGCGTCTGACCATAATGGGAAGCAATTGGTATCAGAGGTGTCTGACCGCCATGGGAGGAGCCTTAGTTAGAGATGTCTGACCACACTGTGAGGCACCTGAACTAAAGGTGTCCGACTACAGTGGGTGGCATCTGGATTTGAGGCGTCTGACTACAGTGGAATGCACCTGGAATAGAGGCATCAGACCACAATCGGATGCACCTGGAGTCAGAGGCGTCTCGCCACACTGGAATCACCTGGAGTCAGGTGCATCTGAACGCAGGGGGAGGCTCCTGGGTTAGAGGTTTCTGACCAGTACGGGAGGAGCCTGGATTAGAGACGTCTGACCACAGTGGGAGGCACCTGAAGTAAAGGTGTCTGAGTACAGTGGGAGGCACCTGGATTAGAGGCGTCAGACCACGATGAGTCGTACCTTTTGTCAGAGGCGTCTGACACACTGGAATCACGTGGAGTCAGATGCCACTGACCATAGTGGAAGGCACCTGGATTAGAGGTGTCTGACCACAATAGTAGGCACCTATTTTAGAGGGGTCTGACCATGATGGGGTGCACTTGGAGTCAGAGGCGTCTGACCACAGTGGGAGGCACCTGGATTAGAAATGTCTGACCACTACGGGAGGGGCCTGGATTACAGGCGTCTGAACGCAATGGGGAGCACCTGGAATGAGAGGTATCTGACCACTGCTGGAGGAGCCTGGATTAGAGACGTCTGGTCACAGCGGGAGGCACCTGAACTAAAGGTGTCTGACTACAGTGGGAGCCACGTGGAGTACAGGTCTCTATGACGGGAGGCACCTGGACTGGGGGCGTCAGACCATGGTGGGATACACCTGGGGTCAGAAGTGTCTGACATCACTCAAATCGCCTGGAGTCAAATGTGTCTGACAGCAAAGGGAGGGGCGGGTTAGAGACGTCTGACCAGTCAGAGGTGCCTGGATTAGAGGCGCCTGACCGCAATGGGAGGAACCTGGAGTTAAAGGTGTCTGTTGTAGTCAGGGTTTTGCAAGGGAAACAATACAGTACACATAATTTATAGGATTTCATAATATTCACCCAAAGGTCAAATGCAAAAGAGTGCAGGAAATCTGTCCACACACTAGAGACCTAAAGAACCCAGCCGAGGGCCTGGATCCCATGGCAATGTCCTGCATGAGTCCAGCTGAGGACCTAGGGCCCATGGCAATGCCCTCGTGAGTCCAGCTGGAGGCCTAGAGCTCACGACAATGTCTCATGCAAGTCTGTTTCACAGATCTGCACTGGGAAGGCCCAAAGGTCAGTGGTGGAAGCTAGAAAGTCTGTGCCAGCGGGGTGAAGGATCTGTGCCAGCAGGCTGAGGGATCTGCACTGAAGGCAGGAAGCGATGCTCAAAGTAAGGACCAGAACTCCCGCAAAGTGAACCACAGCCATCCTCAGCAACAATGAGATCCCGAGCTCCTCCGATGAGAACACCGAGTTCATATCAGGAAAGCCAGTGTGACAACTTCTCCAGGAAAACTGATAGCACCCCCTCTTCCTCTCCATTTCTCCTCTTTATGCTGTTGGCAACAGTCTTCAGGTGGGCCTTCCACACCCAGCACCACACTGATTCAGTTCAGCTGGTGTTATAAGTCAACCACCAGTTGTCAATCTGCCACAGGCATCTGACCACAGTGGGAGGCAGCTGGATTAGAGATGCCTGACCACAGTCATTGTCACCTGGATCAGAGGTGTCTGACCAAGATGGGATGCACGCAGAGTCAGTGGCATCTGACCATGATGGGAGGCACCTGCAGTCAGAGATGTTTGAACAATGGGAGGCACCTGGATTAGAAGCTTTAGACAAGGATGGGATGCACCTGGAGTCAGAGGTGTGTGACCACAAAGGGAGGCACCTGGCTTAGCGGTATCTGAACACGATTGTAGGCACCTGCATTAGAGGTGCTTAAGCCCAATGGGAAGAACCTGGATTACAGTCATATGAACGCAATGGGATGCACCTGGAGTAGAGGTGTCTGACCATGTTGGAATTGCCTGGAGTCAGATGTGTGAATGTGGTTTAGCCAACAAAGGACACATGGCTTTCCAGTCAGAGAACCTGCACTGAAAGAAAAGGCTTTGAGACACCACCAAAATATTAGTATATGAATGTGCACTTGCGTTTTTAGGTCCAAGTGCGATATTACAATAAATGCAAATAACATGCTATTTTTAAATCGCCTGCTATTAATGATGTTAACTAAGTAACTAACTACATTGGATAAGAGAGTTTCTGCCACAGTTTAAATCAGGTTTTCAAGCAGCCATGTTCCAAAATGTACCTTGATCTGTTTTCCAAAGCTATGTTAGACATTGGGTTATTCTTATTTATTTGTTAATTCTATCAAAAATGAATTAACACTGCTATGTCCCACTCATCATACCAGTCATTTGAGGAGACTTGTTGTTAGATAGAGTCTGTGGTCCTAGGTTAACTTTATTTATCTCCTTTTTTCACACTTGCTATTTAAGTGCAATTTTTACTGTTGTTGACATTTTTCAGTAAAACTTAAAAAAAATTCTTTCTCAAACTTCCTGACCTAAAATCAAATAAGAGTTATCTTTGACAAATGATTGACTTTCAGTATATCCCTGTGAGTTTTGGTGATACGGTTTTAATTAGCAGCTACTGTAGAGCTGGGAAGCCAGCTTGACATAGACAGACAGACAGACAGACAGACCAAGACCCCCATGCTCAGGCACCGGTTCCCCGCCTACCTGTGGGACCGTGCACTCAGGAAGCCCAGGTCCTGTGAATTGGGAAGACATGTGACGGCCTTGTCACAGCCGTCCCCACGTCGCTGCAGAGTCCTCCTGAGTTCCTGGGTGCGGCCTGGACGTGGTATTTGGAGGGGATATGCACGGCCCGGGTGTCTCCTCCTCCAGGGAGGCACCCTTCACTGTGCCCGGTGAGCTGAGAAGTGGCAGGTCCATTTTGCTGCGCTGCGTCAGTCTGTACTCTAGCGGAGCCCTGGTCTCAACCCCAGCTCCTGCCCTGTGTGGGCCCTGAACCCCAATCCTTGTTCTCTAAGCTCAATGACCCTGCTGAAACCCGCTTATTCCAGGGGCTCTGTGCTTACTTTTCAGCCTTCCTCTCTGGCAGCCTCCTGAAGGGAAACGCCATGATCAGTTTTCTGCCCCTCACCAAGGTCTCCGCCTCTCACGGTTCCAGCTGTGGCCGTTGCAAAGACTTCCAGCGCTTTGCTGCTCCCTCCACTGCAGGAGCCGAGCTCAGCTCTCCACCGCCGCTGCAGTCTGACGGAGTGTGGCAGCAGCTACAGATCAGGGGCTCGCCCGCTCTGACTGCCCTCTTCACAGGACAGCCTTTCCAGCCATCCGCGCACCAGCGCCCTTTCCACGCCTTTCTTTTACCAGAGTGTTTACCTTGCTCAATCGGTGTGGCCTTCCCAGTGAGTCCTGGAGGGAGCATCCTCGGGGCAGAAATCCAAAGCCTGCGTTTGAAACCTCGGGGCAGGGCTGCGTTCGGCTACCTAGCTTTCCTTAAATCAATTTCCGTTCAAGAGCTCTCAGCTCAAATTAATGCTCCTCAGGATTTGGCAGTTGCATACCAGAGTTGATCTTCCCTCTTTCTAATTTCAAATGAGGAGATTCTCTTACAAAAACATAAATCATAGTATTGAGTGATTCTACTCTACATGCCTGGCAATGAGCAACTTCATTTTGGGGAGCTGTGGGTACTCACTTGGCACTGACCAGAACTGATGGTAGGGAGCTGCGTCCCCTCCCTCTGTCCCCAGAAGCAGCATGGCGGAAGCAAAGCGATGGCCCAGGTGTGGTGGCTCTGCTGCCAGGAGAGACGCTGCAGGTTACTTATGTGTGAGGAGCTGAGGGACTCTGGGTGGGGCGTGTCCCACTCCAGGACATCCACTGCTGCATGGGATCTCGCTGGACTTCGTGAGCTCATGGCCTCAGCCTTTCTCTGAGAGGAACATGGGGCAGGGCAGAGGTCAGACAAAAACAGATGACCCCAAGTCACAGGCAGAGTGGAGGACAGGGAAAGGGTGCTGGCTGGCTACTTGTCTGAAAATCACTTTGATCTAAGACCTCGAGGAAAGGAGAGTGTAGGTTGATTTCCGTAAGAAAAAAGAAGCCAAAGCTCCACGCCTATACCCACATCCCGCTCTTCCTGCCTGTGTTCCTGCTGTTCTCCTGCAGACCCGCAGGCAGGAAGAGCCCCTGGGCCCACAGGGGCTTTGCACAGAAGATCGCTGATTGCATTCCTTGCTTAAGAAGCACCCTCGTGGCACCAGGCCACAGAACATCTAAATGTTAGAAACCACGCCACTATTTTTAGCGTGCGTCCTTGTGTTTCTGTGCTATGAGTCAGGACTGTGTTTAAAAATACTTGGCACTCTTCGGAAGGAAGATACGCACTTCATGTTCTCACTTGCTGCTATTCTAATCCCAGAGTCAAGAGTTGCTCCTTTTCTCAGCCATCCTCAGCGCCTGGGGACTGATGGGCTGCTCCCCGCATTCCTGCTCATTTCAAAAGCGGTCACCGAGATAGATGTGAGGGGGACGCACTGGCGCTTGTGAACTCAAGGAGCAGACGTAGCAGCAGCTGTGGCAATTTTGGGATCTCAGCAGGTAATAAGGAACTAAGTGCAGAAGCAGGATTTGACAGTTCTACAGGGGACCAGGACAGAGAGCACGAGGACGTGAGCTGTCAAGGAAAATCTGTCAGCCCCAGGTCTTCCTGCCTTTGATGCAGTCCCTGAGCAGAAGGGATGCTTTCTTGGATACACTCAGCTCCTATTATACACTGCAGTTCACTCTGTATTTTAGATTAAATTCATCACTGGTCTATAACATCTTTCAATAGACTTAAGAAAACATGGGTGTTTTCAGGAAAGAGTATGGTGCCAGTGTAGGCTGAAGCTGTGAGTGGCACTGCCTCTGCACCATTCTTCCCAAGCAGAAGACAGTGATCCTCGGGTTCCCCTCCTAAGGGAACGTAGCCTGCCTCACTCCCTTGGAAGGGCGGGACAGTGCCCAGCACCAGGCAGGCACTTCTAGCTTCTGAGCCATAGAAAGAAAGGATGTCATGCCTTGGTCTTTTTGTCATCAGACATCATGACAACAGGCTTCATTCAGGTCGGGGTGAAGCTAGGCTGGAAGTATTAGCATGGCGGCTAAAGAACACACTCAAGCTCAAATGTTTAGGTTCAAGTCCCACCTCTGCCACTTGCAGGGCCCACGACTTGGGGTAATTTTCTCAACTGTTCCATATCCCAGTTTCTGCATCTACATAATAATGCCCATCTCAAATGATTTTGTAGGAATGTATTGATCTACTGCCTGGAAAATACTTAGAACAATGCTTAGCACACACTTAGTAAATATAATCTTGTAAATACAATCTTGTATTATATAAATTATCTCTCTTCAGTATATCTCTCTTCAGAAAATATCACTATAAGGAGAGTAAAAACTTTGATATTTTTAATGTATTTGTATTAGCTAGAATTGTGGTGCTTACAAATTCAGAAATCCAATTTCTGAACTAGCCTAAGGTACCAGAAAAGGAGCTGATTGATTCCTGTACGTGAGAGGTACAGGGTGCATCTGGCTTCAGGAACATCTGGCTGAAAGAGCTGTGTCTCTCTCTCCATTTCACAGCTGGGCTAACAGTCACACCTGCAATCTTCCACATGATGGCAAAGATGCCCACTACCAGCCACGGCCTATACCTGCCTGGCCTGGCATCTCCAGGTGAAACGGCCTCCCTGTCACCAGTTGAGGGATCTTTTGTTCAATTTGGATGGGAATAGTGAATCAACACAGTGTAGCCCTTGATTGTAGTGGCTCCAGGCTTTAGTGCCAATGGCCCTCAGCCCTCAGTGTCATAGCTCTTGGCAGCCCCCAGCCACTCCATCTGTCACAGCTCCTCCCCCAGCTTTCTGCAGCCCTTCCAGAGTGTCTGCTGGGGACTCTGGGGACCTCCACCAGTTGTTATCAGAAGCCAACATTCTCTGCTGCCAGGCACTGGCCTTTGTTGGTTTCTGTGGTCTCTACTGCTGGTCTCTGGACTCTTCCAGGCTAGCACGCCGGTGTTACTGACTGCTCCACCCACACTACCCGAGGTAAGAAGCAGAAGTAAAGGTACAGGACCACCCGGGCGAGGCTTTGTCGGGACTGTTCTGCTGCAGCTCGAGGGGTAGTGCACGGGAGGGAGCCCTCCTCGGCTGTGTAGGGGAGTGTAAAGGAGTGTAAAAGAGTGTAAGGGAGAGTAAAGGAGAGTGAGGGAATGCTGCCTGTCGAGAGCAGGAGCCGCCCGAGGATATGCGGTTTTGCTCATCTCACCGACCTCCTCGAGAACTTCCACACTAATAACAGAGGAGCAGAGTCCACTGGACATCACAGGGCAGAGTCGCCTGGGTTTGGTCTGAGTTTCCAGCCTGCTGAAGCCAATGAAGTTGTCTCCTGGCACGACAGGGGGTCAGGATCACCATGGTGGAACTTAGGGGAGAAGCAGCCGCTGGATTGACAGCTGTGTGTCACTGCGGAAATGGAGAAGCTCACATCAGGGTTAATGCTGCTTTTGAGGCGTCTCCTGGAGGGCTGGCCATGCAAACCACTAACTCCTAGGGTTTAGGGACTTGGGGGCCATCAACAGTGGTTCCCTACACTCAGCCCTGTCATGCAGTTTCCTGGCTGCTTCTCAGAGAGGCGGTGGCAGCACCTAGAGTGGCTGCTGTGGGGAGTGGTGGAGCTGGAGATCGACCACACATTCTGGGCTAGAGCAAGGCCAGCCCCGAAAACACAGAGCTCCAGAGGTGAACAAGTCATTGGACTAGAGTAAGGCCAGTCCAGCAGGTGTCCGGCCTTGGTTTCCTCCCTGTTAACTACAGCACAGATAGCTCTGAGAATGTTTCCCTTTCAGTGTTCTCAGCAAAACACTGAGACCTTGCACTTTTGACTCCATCGCACACTTCCCCCCTTTTTACTGTGTATAAATAAAGACACAGACCGTGCTGGGTTGTCACTGCCTCTCCATCAGAGAGGTCAGGTCCCACCTGGTTGCAGCTTTCATTTGAGTGTGTCTATAGTTTTTTCTTGATCTCCTGTCTCCCCCTTCTCGGGACCCCTCTGGCTGCGCTGGTCAAGGCAGCTGCAGTGGTGGAGGTGTCATGGTTGTCATCTGAGTCTCAGTTCCCATCAGCACAGCCTTGGGGGTGACCACCAGAATAACCCCAGGGTGCCAGAAATACCCTGGGGCTCACCTCAGACCACCCCTGAGGAGGAGGGGAACTGAGAAGGAGGCGGGTGGCAGCCACTAGTCAGATCTGAGGGAAAGGGAAGCGTGGACCTTGTTCCTTCCCTGTCTCATCCCTGAGCACAGGAGTCCCAAGGGGCTCTGGGACTGGCTGAGCCTAGAAAGGGTCACTCTGGATGCAGGGGTGTTGGTAGCTAGCTAGCCAGGGTGGGGCACCTCTGTGGTTTAGATCTAGATGTCCCCGCAAAGTCTCATGTGTCCAGGGGTGATTGGATCCCGGATTAGCTCAGTGATGAGTCCAGTACTGAGTGTGCTGCGGGGGGGGGGGGGCTGGTCACTGGGGGCTGTCCTGGTAGACGTAGCTCCTTCCCAGCTCCTCCCTTCTTGCCCTGCTTCCTGGCTGTCCTGAGGCGAGCAGGACCTCCGCCGGGCCCTTCTACCACGATGCTGCTGCCTGGAGCAGCCGACCGTGGGCTGGATGAATCTCCCAGACCATGAGCCAAGTGAAACGGCTCTTCCTTTAAGGTGTGGTGTCAGCTATTTTGTCCTAATGATGAGAACATGACAAGGACAGGTCCCTGACCCTGGAAGGTTGGGGGAGTGAGGAAGTTGGGGAGGAGGCAAGGTTGGCAACAGTAGTCTGGTCAAACCACAACAACCAAACTACACTGTAAATGGCGGGCTTCGGCCTCCGCGAGGAAGAGCGCCCCCTCCCGATGTCAGAGGGAAGCAGCACTGGGCAGTGAGGCCGTGTAGTCTTCCGCCACGGGTGCCCGGCCGAAGCGGACCGGGAAGAGCCGCCTCACTGCACATTTCCGAAGACGGGATCCATTCCACACAGAAGCTCCCAGTGAGGGCTCTGATTGTTTCCATTTTTTATTGTTTATTAGTACATGTTTATAGTACATACTGATCACAATCCTCAGAAAAGATCTTCTATATTAATCATGTGTTTTGCTTTCTGTATTTTACAATACTTTGCCATCTTGCGGGTCTTGTGGACTTGGGTGGGGGGCTCACAAGTTTGCTACTTCTTAGAGACAGCAGCTTGGCTGCAGCTTTCTCATCCAGTTCCATCGCTCCACAGCCCACATCCCGAACCACCTCCTTCACCTCTCAGACCCCGAGCCAGTGTTTCCCCTGCCCTAAGTCACCCCAAAGCCAGGGGCCAGATGACAAAGACTGGAGCCCACTGAATTTTCTCAAACTACCCACCCTACACCTGCTCAAAGCCACCTGCCTTTCCTGCAGAGACTGCAGCGAGGCCATGGGTCACTAGTTTCCCTCCTTCCATCTGCCTCGAGACTGACCCCAGCGCCCCCAGGGCCCTGTGAGACCTGGCTGCCTCTCTTCTTGGGAATCTCTGCTTTCCCAAGCACCTTCCTCCTCTGTCCTCTTAGTATACAGTACCCCAGGACATTTTAAGATGCTCCCACAAACACGCACAATAGGGTCAAAGAATAATACGCAAAGAAAAAATACTCTCAAAATTGAAATAGAGAAATGATGAGAAAAAGCATCTCCGAGTGCAGTATGATAAAATGTATTATTCATTTGCTTTCTCTGTGTTTGAAAAAAAAAAGTTATCAAAACCCGAACAGATATATAGAATTTCTATAGGCGTACATAAACACGCATTTGACATAGGATTCTTGCCAGAGTGTTAACAAAATTATGGATAGTATTAACATTAGCAGAAATAGTAATTTCCAACATAACTTTAGCAGTTCAGCAGGGGCGTGTGTGTGTGTGTGTGTGTGTGTGTGTACTAGGGACTGAACCCAGGGCCTTCACACTAAGCCACATCCCCATCCCTTTTTAAATTTTTTTATTTTGAGACTGTGTCTCATTAAATTGCCCAGGTTGGGCTTGAACTTGTGATCCTCCTGCCTCAGCCTCCAGAGTGCTGGAATTATAGCCTACTACACCCAGCTACAGCAGCTAATACCATCTCAATAAAACATGTCCAAACTTGGAAAAGTCAATTTTTTTTTTTCATTTTCTTTCTTTTATTTTCAAGAAACTTGTAAGTGCTTTCTCTTGGTTTTAGTGCCAGGTCTCAAAGCACCGAGGTCCTGGGCTGGCTGGGCCCTGCCCATACACGGTGGCAAGCAGCGAGCAGACCCAGAGCAGCGAGGCCGGGCCATGCAGGTACCGCAGTGCACGAGGGGGCGCACATCCACCGCAAGTGTTGTGGGACAGCATCGCGAGTGTGTTCCACACGCAGACTGTACTGGGAAAGGAGGGGACAACGATTTACGGGCTGAGAAAGATCTGGATGAAATCATCCATTTTAGAGAAATCTTTTAAGGATTGTGAAGGATTTCCAGAGAGCCATGGGCAGGCCAGCGTTTCGGTGACGTATTTACAATTCTCCAACACTTTCCATCCAAGTGCTGCGGAGGGTAAGACAAACATGAACTGATAAATTAAGCCTTGTGGCTCCTCAGCTTGGTCGATAGACCCAGGAACCATTTTTATAATGTAGCAAAGTAGCACCCCGCTCAGAAGTGCTGAAGTCACTTAGCCAAGGTCGCAACGGGGACCGGCTTACGGTGTCAGTACGGGCTCCAGCTCCGGCTGGCTCACCCCACATAATAAGCCTTTACTGTTCTGCAGGTTAGTGACGAAGAGGGCACGTTTCATTGAAAATAGTCTAATGTTTCTAAAGAAGACACTGCCAAGTCTATAACAGAATCTAACCGGTTGTTTGGCTTATTTTTTTATCTATTTTAGTCAAACATCACCATGTGTCTTCCTAATGCTACTCCTCACTGTCACAAACCTGGCTGGGTAGCAGCCCGTCCCACAGTGGTACTGTCTTTTACCCACTGTCTCTGATAAATGTATAATTTCTCCAATGGTATAGTCAGGTAGAATGGGGGAAACTCAAGGATGTTGAATATAAAAACCATGATGTTCATACTGCCCTTTGAAAAGAAAATGGTGTCTAATTGCCATTCTTTTTTCTATAGCAAAAAGTAGAAAATTTTTTTAAGGAAGCCAGACACCATACACCGGTTGCTGTTTAACATCCAGCCCCCTGTCTCCAGCAGAGCCGGCCCTTCCAGAACATGAGCGCTTACACAAGCGAAGACACCCATGGACTGCTCCACCTTGTGCATGAAGTCCCACCTGTCCTCAAGGACACCGAGTGGGGCGTTGTAAGGTGAGCTGGTCCTCAGGTGGCCTGGAAACCATGGGGACAGGAGTCAGGCAACACTGGATGCAAATACCAGCCCTGGGAACTGTTCATCTTCACAGTAAATTCTGCCGTCCATTGCCCATGCCCCCTCCATGAGAAGCAGGGTGCTCATCCAAATGGGCGCACGTGTCTGTGGCAGGGCAGTGAACGCCCATAGTTTAGGAGAAAAATACCCTAAGTATTCTAGCATGGCCTTCTGCAAGTTTGCGTGAAATTATCCTCACAGACTGTGTAGTTCTTTAAAAGCGTAGTTCGTCTTACAGTTAGGATGTAAACAGGTTTGGTGTACAGTCCATTTCCTGCCCCTTTGGGCAGGCTGTCAGAGAGAACAGAGAGAAACCAACGTGTCCACAGACACATCTGTCAGTTAACCAGCAGCCTGGCTTAAATTGCAGGTGCCAGGTATTTTGTCCCAGTGACTGAGTCTAAGTTCCATCCTGGGAACCTGGAGCAGGACCCTTGTTGGTAGGAAAGTCTGGTAGAGCTGGGCTTGCCACATGGGTTTCTGAAAGTGACCTAGACTAAAGGGAAAAGGAGAGTTGTTCGTCAGCCGTGAGGTCCCCAGCAGCCTGGCAAGGCCTAAGTTTGCTTCTTCCATCCCCACGATTTCCTCAAAACCCTCTTATGTATCAAAATTGATAAAGGAAGAGCCAATGATCTTTTCTAGGAGAGAAACCATCCCGAGGCCCTTTGGAGTAGAAACAAGGTCCGTTCTCAGCACGGCGCTCTGTGGTTTGGCCTTGGAGCCTGGGCCCTACTCGGCCCACAGCTCATTTGTCTCCCTCTGAGAAATAAGCAAGGGTCTGTGGAGTGAGGCCCCTGCTGCTCACACCCTTATTATTAAGGGTTTTAGGGCAAAGCTAATGGCCTCTTCTTTGGGACTTCCAACTGCAACCTTTAAAGCAGTCATGACAAGAATACCAGAGAGCATGAAGTCAGTCCTTGGTCTTCCAGGGAACTCATGTTTTATGATAGAAAAGAAAACCATGTGCTAATTATCTGAGCCCCTGCTTGAATGAAAATGGGCTGGATGGAATGGTTTTGTGACAGTGAAGGAAGACTCAGTGAAAAACCACTGGAATTCCCATTTTGATTTCAAGTGTGACGATATGGGAGTGATAAGATATTTCCTCTCTATAACATCATTACTTTTGCAAACCACAAGGTAACTTAAGTAGAACAATAATGTACTAGAAGGGTCTTATTGCAGAACTAACTGGAAACATTGAGAACCTGGGTGGGCATCAGAGGAAACAAGACAGCTGTCCCTAGCAGGCTAGGAGGGACCTCTAGTGTCCCCCTGTCCCTTACCACTCCAACCATGGCAGATCATTCCTGGCGGAACCTCTCCGCCAGATATGGAGGCTTGTCGTTAGCATTCTACAGGGTGTGCTCAAGTGATCTGCACCCCTAATGCCACTCTTCACTTGGTCTTGAGATTCCTTCAGATAGGAAAAGGCATCAGATGCTAAGGCACTCAAACCCCCCAAATGCCACTGCAGCACTTCGCATGGAGTGCGCCTAGGAACCCTACCCCTGCACCTCTTAGTGGACCCTGCCTCTCCCCACTTCATATACACATGTCCTAAACAAACCTTGACAATAGCAACCTGTATTGTGGCAAAATGTATCTAACGTGAAGTTTACCATTTTTGCCATTCTTAAAGGTACAATTTTGTGGCATTAAGTACACTCACTATGTTGTGTACCATCACTACTCTCCATGGAAAACTAATTTTGGTCAAGATTTTCCTCTGCCTGTAGTCCGAGGGGACTGGAGGCGACCCTGTGGAAACAAGATTGGGAAGTGGCCCAGGTGCTGACTCATCTTTGAATGCCATGCTGTAGATGCTGTTCATAAAACAGCACCCTCTCCTTACCCTCTCCTTGCCCTCTCCTTGCCCTCTCCTTACCCTCTCCTTGCCCTCTCCTTACCGCTGTGCTGTCAGCACACAGCTGCCGGCCTGTGCTGGAAAGTAGACTGTGCCCACGTGAAACTCTCGGAGTTAGCTTAGCGCTGGGGGCCCTGTCCAGCCCCTTTCCAGTTGTTTCATAAATAACTCCTCAGTGTGAAGTTAGGAAATTGAATAAATTCCTCATAAATGAAATAGTCTCCATCGTAGCTCCCATAATTATTGGAATTGTCGTGATAACTAAACAATTTTTACTTTATTTGCCCATGTGCTATCTGTAGCTACATTGTAGACATATTCACCACACTTACACCTCATCCAAGCAGGGAACCCCTCCAACCCCACTCTGTCCCAACCCCAACTGCCCTCTGTCTCTGAGCCTGTCTGCCACATCCGGGGCAGAGGAGAGGTTGCTTCCATTGTAAATGACAGCACACAGCGTTGCCCACAGCCATGCAGCAGATTCCATTCTCCCTAACCTTTTGGAATTTTATAAACTAAATAATTTAGATCCCTGTCATTAATAATGTCCTTGAGATTATTATGGTTGCTCACATTTCCTAACCACATTAGACAAGTTATCTGTTCAGGAAGTAGCTTTTTATAATCCATCGGTTTTTGCGCAACTCTTTTCAAGTGAGAACTAAAGAGTGCTGTATGGGGAAGATGGTCCCAACAAACAACCCTGACTCAATGTCATCTGAGCAATGTGAGGGAGAATGCAAAGAATTATACGAGAAGGCTGCAGAGTTTTCACTAACTATGCCTTGGTTAACCCAAGGGGGATCTTATGGTTTATATCTGGGTGTCCCCCAAGAGCCTCCTGTGCTCATAGGCGGGGCTCTTGGAAGGTGACTGGGTTATGGGGGGTGATAGCCGACTTGCTGTTGGAGGTGGAGTCTGGTCAGAACAGGAGGGCCACTCGGGGTGTGACCTGGCAGGGTTTCTCTCCCTTCCTGGCTCCTCCTTTCACTGTCCCTCTGCTTCTGACTGCGATGACAATGAGCAGCTTTACTGCAGACCTTTTAACCTCAAAGCCAGAAGATCATGGACTGAAAATGTTAGCCAAAATAAACATCTCCTCCTTTAAATTGCAGGAGTCAGATATTTTGTCCCAGTGATGAAGAAAGTGTCTAAGACCGAGTTCCATCCGGGAACCCGAGGCAGGACCTGTCAGTAGGAAAGACAAGTAGAGCCAGGCTTGCTGTCGCTGGACAGCGCTGCAGACCCCAGCCTCCTGCTGTCCCACCCAAAGCCCTGGCCGGGGCAACCGGTGAGCAGTTAAACACAACTTTTATTCAAAGTGAAGGAAGATTCGGTGTAAAGGCAGAAAAGGAAACAGTGAAGAAAAGTGAAATAAAGGAAGAAAAAGAAAGAATGAAAGAAAGAGAAGAAAGGAAGAGATCCATCCTGCGAGCAGGATGGGCTACTACAGAAAAGGACAACACAGTGCCAAGATGGCAGTGGCAGTGAAGTTAATGGCCACCATCTTTTTATACCTCCCAATCCTGTCCCTACAGCTTGCTCTGCCCACACATGTAATTGACAGGTCATACCTGTTCCAGATCAGGTTATAGGCTTCTAGCCTGTTCCCAGCCTCCATTCTGGATCTTCGTAATTGACAGGTTACATACATCCTGTCTTCCAACCAGCCAGCCATTGCCCTAATCTCCTACACCATTGCCACATTGGTATTTGAAAGTGACTAAGACTACAGGGGACAGTTAATGGTCAGTGATGTGGTTCCCAGCAGCCTAGAAAGGCCAGGCTCTCAGGGTTTGGTAAATTCCCATCCGAACTGGGAAAGGGAGGACTGGGAGTGTGACAGTTGGGGAGTTTGTTTCCAGTGGGTTCTACATTGCTCAAGGTTGGTCACTGAGTTGAGGGTGAGTCAAATCTAAGGGTTCAATAGAATCCTTTCCCTGGGGGAAGTGCCTGCCTTCTGCCAGTCAGAGCAGTAAATTACACCTTCTCTTTCACACTCACTGGTTATGACAATATCATCTCCCTGAGTTCCCTTCCCATTTATATGTGTGCCAAGAATTGTCTACAGAGTAGCATTGGCAGTTTTAGGGAGCTTTGTAATGGAATATTTTATGCCTTCTTACTATTTTTCTTCTACATGGTGACTAACTGGTAAACAAAATTACAAAAGGCTTAAGTCATGGATTAACTCAGTTTCTCATGCTGGTGTCTCTCCAAATTGCCTGTCTTCTCCTTTCTAGGCTCTTACTCAGGAAGTTACACAATTATAATTGTTACCATGGCAACCTGTATACATTATCTTTTAAATGGTCCAGACCCATAGAGCCTAATTTGATTGTAGGGATTCTAATTAATGACTTCTATGTTTTGTGTAACATGTTTTTAAAATTAACGAGTTGTAAACAGAAAAAGGCAGTTAAATTGGTTTTGATTGAAAGATAGCTTATGTAGATGCCTTCATTTATGCTGCTCAAAGAGCAATGCACTATTTCAAACCAAATCTGCACCCCTTGAAAGCCTGGTACTCACTTCTGTAATGAGCTTTCATCCTGGGAGACGAGGACCAGACCTGTCAGAAGGAAAATCAAGCAGAGCTAGGGACAATGAGTAAACCTCTTCCATTCTGTCTGCACTTGGTTTGCAAACATATTTACTTGTTACATAGAACAGTCTGGGAACTGCATGGACAATTTTCTCCACTATTATTTGCTTTTTATGATGAGTCTCAGCACAAAGGACTGGAGCACCTGGGGCTCCTCACCAGGTACATCTCGTGTGCTAGGTCATACACTTGCCTTTCTCTGCTGTGAGCTCTTCAGACAGCTGTTCCACATGCTCTCTCGCCATTAAATTTGGGTGGTTTTTAAGAGTTTTCTTGTTCCAAAGAAATTTAGGGAGAAGGGTGTAACATCTTGGGCTGAAGTTTTACTGGGTAGTCAAGGTGACAATAATTTGGGCTGTGCAGACCTTTAGCTAACCTACAGAAGCAATGAAGAAGTCACATCCTACTGTTTTTAGCTTTTGGCATTTTTTTCTACTGCGCTCCACATCTACTGGCACCTGCCATAATCCATCTACAGGCACTGTAGATAATCCAAAAATGGTTTGGGTGGAGGCACATTCTGGATGCAAATATACATTACTGGAGGGCGGAGATGCCGTGGGGAGAGGAGCTTTCTCCTGAGATGTCAAACCATTCTGAGAGGGGCACTGATCCAAGAGGAGTAAAGGTTGAAGCAACCAACAACAGCACTTGACTTAGCGGTACTTATAGTGCAAATGGGAACTTCCGAAACAAAGACGTCCGTGGTCCCTGGCTTCCTGGGGTCCCATCCATTTCTGCCCTCCAGCTCCTAGTGCCTCCTCCACCCCAACGCCTGCCAGGAGGGCACCCTCACCCCTTGTCTCAGAGAGCCCCATCCTTCCCCCAAAGGGCGCTCGACCCCTTCTGACTCACGGTTTGAGTGAGGCCTTGGTGTTTCCATCAATCTTGATTGATATTTTCTTCTAGTCAGCAGCTTAACTTCAACTCAAAGAAAGAATATGTCTTCCACCAGCATGACTTTGCTCTTTCAATTGCCGTGTCACAGGCCCCTTTGCACCCCTGAGCCCTGCTGCCTGCTTAGAGAAAGCACTGTGTTGTCCATGGTTGTGCCTTTGCTCCTGGGTGGGAGGAGTTTGTGCCGATGCCCTGCTTTACAGTAAACAGTTGGATCCTCAGGGTGGGCATGCTGTAGGGAGGAGAAGTGGGAGGATTTAAGGAGGAGGTTGCCAGTTTATTCCCTCACAGGGATGGAAGGAAAAACAACCCTTTTGGGGCCGGTGAGATAGCTCAGCGGCATAAGCGCCTGCCTGGCAAGCGCGCGGTCCTGAGTTCGACTCCCGGTACCCGCATAAAAAAAAAAATACAATGACCTTTTTTGTCTCCAGTCAGGAGGGAGGAGAGGGTTGTGGGCTCTCAGCCCCACAGGTGCTTGAGGAATGTCTCCCATGCAAGTTTACCTGTCTTCTCAACATTTCACTGCTCTTTAGTTTCTCCACAAAGGGGAGGAGAAACACAAAGAGGAATATATGACTTTCACTGACTTTTCAAAATAGTGGGATGCTTGTTTCATTAAAGACATTTGATACGCATTAATGGTTTAGTCATGGTAATGAACATAATGGGTTTTTAAAACTTTCTAACGCTATGTTTGTCTTCATCTTTCACTTGCATCAGATGACAGAATAGAATGATTTTACTGTGCTTAGAGAACATGAAGCCAATAGAGACAGCTTCAAAGTGTCACTCTCTCGCTCTTATTTTAAGGATCCATGTGTGTTTATAAAATACATTCAGTCTGTGGCCAACCTCTGTGTCAGCGGTTACCAGAGTGTTTATTCGTTGTGTCTCTGACTTTGGTCCCAGGAAAAGTACTAAACAAAAGCTCACCCCGGACACTGCTGCTCTCGGATCTTCATCTAGGGTCAGAACTAACTATTGTTAGTGAGGCAGTGTTGTGTGCTGCGTGCAAATTACGCAGATGAATAAAGCAAGACAGCTACACAGTGAGTTCAAAATGCCACCCTGTCTGCATCCTTGCTCTCAGCCCTCCACCTTTGTGCATGAATTGTCTCTACGGGCTGCAGCCCCATCTGGTCCACAGAGCCTCAGCCACAACCACAGCCACACCTGCATGGGGGAGGGCGATGGCGCCACGCCACTCCTCACCGCAGGCCTGAGTGTGATGGAGAAGCATCAGGAGAATTCGTGACTCAGCCTGCCAGACCTGCTACTCTAGGATCGTTCCACATGGAAACGCGACTGGGACCAGGAAGGAGGCCTCAGCTCCCAGCTCAACATCAGCTAAAAGCCAAGCAGCAAGAAGCCCGGCAATTCCCCTAAGACATGCAGTGCCAGATGAAGCTGTTGTGTCCCTCAGTTAGTGTAATAGTGGTCAAGCAGCCGCCCACAAACACTGGTGTTAGCTTCTACCTGTGTCTGCTGGCTGCTTGTGCTGTGTATTCCAAAGAATTAGCAACATATGACTCTGACCCCAGACACAGAGCATGATTTATTCTGCATATTCATTTTAAAGGAATTTTTGTAAAACCTTGTACATGTCAGATGTTCTGCAGATGCAGAATCGTCTTCTGGTACTGAACTACGTTCAAGAATATTTTATCTATCACATCATAATAAGAAAGATTCATGGATACTTTGCAGCTTGGTGGCTTAGAATGTTCTGCTTTCTCTTAATTTGTTTATGTTTTTAAAGGCAAGCTGTAAAATTGTTGGTAACTAAGTACTGAACTAGAACTCCATTCCCATCACCACTTCAGGAAGATTACGCTAATCCAGAGACCAAAAACCAGTTGAATTGCAAATTATCCAATTCTTGGTTGGAACTGGAAGGAAAGTCTTTAAGGACAGCTTTTGATTTCAATTACAGGTTTCCTCTATAGTTTGTTTCCCGCTATCTGAACATGCAGAACTATGTATGTATATAATCATCAGTTATGCCTCACGTGATATGCAGAATGCAGGCAATGGTGTACGGCAGCTTGGCAGAAGGTGGGGTGGAATTACCCCGTCCTGCACACCTTTGGGGCCAGGGTTGTGGTCAGCAATGTCAAAGCATTAAACTTCTATGTGGGATCTCTGAAATGACATCATTCTGTTTGTAACTTGTCTTAGCTACTTTCTCATTGCTGGGACAACATACTCGACACCCAAAGTTACAGAAGGAAAGGTTTATTTTGGTTCACAGTTTGTAGAGGTTTCAGTCCATAGATGGCTGGCTACATGGCAGGGCGGTATGGCAGAGGAGCATCAGAGAGGAGAAACAGTCCTTGGTAGGGTAAGCAGAAAGCAGCAAGAAACCCTTTCCCTTTTAGCTCATCCAGGCTATAAGCCTTTTCCTTGGTGCTACCCACACCCAGGGTGGGGCTTTTATCTTTAGTAAATCCATTCAGCCACACCCAAAACTATGCTAATTCCAGTTAGTGGACTAATTTAATACCACACACTCTTAACCCCAACATCGCACATCCTAGATCCAGCAAGCTCAGAAAGTCCCACCCATGCACAAATGAGGCTTTCGGGGGACATTTAGAAACAAGGCATAACATAGCTCAGATGCACATACATTTTATTCTTACCAAGCAGGGAAACAGGGAAATGTCGCACAAACTAATTCAAGAGTATTCGTTTCATTTCTTGATGTGCGTACAACACGTGTACCAACACTCTTCACATCTCTGCTCACTTGCTGTGGATAAGGTAGCACGCAAAGGAACAGGAACCCAGGGTAACTTGCCCCTTCTCATTGTGAGTGGCTGGCTCATCCAAGAGAGTAATGTGACAGAGAGGCTGTGGTCAGGATTCCTGGCCACCTCTGCTTCTGAGGACTCTGTTTCTGGCCTTCTGAATTCACAAGAAGTTCTGGTTCACAGTGAAAGTGCGGCCACTCAGGGCTGTCATCTCCCGCCCAGTAACGGACGTCTTGGTGCAGCCCATGCTCCAGAATTCCAGAGAGCCCACCGCGAGCCCTGGTGCAGCAAGAGGGTGAGTTCCCGGCAAGCATGTGAGCAAGGCTGCGGAGCGGTGGCCAGGAACACGGGGTGTGTGTGTGTGTTGTCTGTTGGCTCTGCGCATGTGCAAGCTAGAGAGTCTCACCAAGCTTCACTCCTAAATCACAAGATGGTGACAGCGGAGCTCCTACACAGGCATGGGACCCTTCTGAGCACGCAGTCCTGTGTGAGTGACAGGCCACGTGTCCAGGAAGCTGGCCCTGGGATGAGTGGTTCCCTACATGGAGCAAGGTCCTGTTAGAAAGAAGGGACTGCAGACTGAATTTCCGGTCAACATTTCAGTGTCCTCCCTCTAGGGACAGGAATCAGGGCACCAAGATGTCAGCTGTCTGCTTGTAAAGCCCGGACCAGTCTACAAAACCAGTCCCTCCTTTCTGCAAGTCCTGTTCTTCCCTGGGCACTCTGTGGCCTGGGAATCGGTCCCTCCCTTCCAGCGCACTGTTACCGATAACAAATCTGTGCTCCCGGATCCCCTTGGACAGCGATTGGGATTCTGCACAAACACCAATACTTCCAGTGGTTTCTGGGGAGAACCATTGAGACTAGGATTATTTATTCAATTTGTTATCGCTGCTCCTCTGGCCAGGAGGTGCACATAAAAGGAAGATAGATTCCAATACTACATTAAAGGAAGCCACTAAAAGTCCCCATAAAGGGAGCCAGATACCAACTGTTTGAATTGCTTGGTCTCATTTTTGAAACACACTTACTTTTTAAAGCCTGGGCCTCAAAGCCATTCTTGTCCCACTTCTCTGTGCTCATAAGTTTCAGGGGGCACTGCTTAGCGATGTATTTCGGGGAATGACCGTCAGGTACTGGGAAGGAAGTGATGAATGAGCGGACATTAGTAGGGCAATGTGGTTTTTAGCAGGACTGCAAGAGAATATATTTTCAGATGTGCCTGTTGGTATTTAACTTGGAGACTGTGTGTACAGTAAATCAGGAAGGCCGGCAACATAATGCAGGAGGGCAGTTTTATGTATGGCTCTGACAATGTGCAATGGCTGCCTTGGTGGAAGGGGCGTGGATTTATGGTCCCACACTTCCAGATGGTGGCACCTAATATGTAGTATGGTTCTCCATCTGTGCCTGAGAGTATTTATTTTTGAGTTCATCCTGAGGTGAAGGAAAGGTGTAAGGCAAACTTCTGAACACAAGAGGTACAGCCTGTGCCGTGATCACATAGCTTTACAGGCTGGAGAAGGCGCTTGCTATGGCGCATTTGCTCAGGATTCTTCCCAAGGCTCAGCTTCCGGTGCAGCGTCACCAGTGGGGAGATCTGAGTTCCGCTGGGTCTCATTTCATCTGTGGAGCACGGCTGACTCTCCCCGGAGGCACAGTGCTTGGGCCCACAAAAATGGTTTAATTTCTTACTAAATCAGAAGAAGGATGGACATAGTAATAATGATTATATAATGATGGATCCAGCATAGATTGTACTTGTCTTTACACCAATGACTTCATGAAGTGTTTCAGAGATTTTTCTTAATGCAAGAAGAAGCCCACAATGTCAAATTGCCTAAGGCCCATGAAAGTTAGGAGTCCCTGCTTGGAAGCAATAGTACACTTACATCTAACTTTTCTTGTCCCTAAGCAGGCACCAGAGACTCTGCATGGCAAAGGCCTCAGAAAGGGCTTGAGGCCCTTAGAAGAGCAGCCCCCCACCCCCTGCAGGCAGCACCCCACCACCTCGGTCCTGTTTGCACCCCACCTTACTCCAGGCTGGCTCACTGTGAGCTCCCAGATGCTACCTCTGGGCATCTTCAGCTTGGTAGTTTCCTAGGGGGATTATAATGAGGTGCCACAAACCAGAACTGGGATTTGTTCTTCACGAAGACAGGGTTGGTTCTGTCTGAGGGCTGAGAGGAAAGGACGTGTTCCGTGCCTCTCCCCAGCTTCTAGTGGTTTGCTGGCCATCTTTGACATCCCTTGGCTTGTTGCAGGATCATCTCGATGCTTCCTAGTCATGTGACATTCTGTCCATGAGCAGGTTTGTGTCCAGATCTCCCCCTTGTACGAGGCTACGCCTCATACTGATCTGGAGCCACTCCGCCATGACCTTCTGCTGTGTGGTGGACGTGGTTTGTGTCCTCCAAACTCATGCTGGACTTGGGTTGCCGCTGTGGCAGTGTTGGAAAGTGGTGCTGGAAGAGCTGAGCTCCAAGAGGACGTTGGAGCATTAAAAAGGATTGTTGGCTTTCTTCTGGAAGTGGATTAATTCTTGGGGGATCAAGGGAGAATTGTGATAAAGTGAGGCTTCCTAGTGTTTGGACGCTTTCACAGGCACTCATTTGCCCTTTCCACTTTTCTGCCATGGGGTGAAGGAATACAAAGCCCTGAAATGCCACTGCCATACTTGTGGACTTCTTGGCGTCCAGAAACATGAGCCAAAATAAAATTCTTTTCTTTATAAATTACTAGGCTGAGTTTTTGTTGTTGTTGTTGTTGTTATAGCAACCGGAAACAAACTAAGACACCCCATCTTGAGTAATTACATTAATCCTGTTTCCAAATAAGGGCATGTTCTGTGGCCCTAGGAGACAAGATTGCCACACTGACTCTTCGAGGGGCACAACTCAGCTCATAGCACCAGTTCACACTGATCTTCTGCTCTTAGCGTGGGCCTTGAACATGGGCCCCTTCTGCCTGACATTCCAGAAGGTAGCTCTGTGTCAGCCATCTGTCCATCTCTCACTTCCCTCTTCTCCCAACTTCCCTCTCAAGGGTGCTGGTGGGAGTGTAATCTGGGGTTCTTGTGCCCAGTGCCAGCTGGGAGTTGAGGGAAGACCTGGGGGTGCGTCTCCATCATGCTCCTTTGTAAGCCCAGAACCTGCTGCTCAGTAAGAAGATGAGGGTAAAGAAGAGTGGGCAAAGGAGATAAGGAGAGACCAGAGGTTGCCAGACAGGAGAACGGAGTGGGAGGTGCCAGACAGGCAGGACCAGCGCCCGCAGGCTTTATCTGATTGTCTCTATGTCAACGCCATGCGACTCTGCTCATTAGCAGGCTGGAGGATGAGACTCAGGCCAGGGTCAAAGCATGGATGCAAAGTCTGAAGAGCAGGCATGCGTGTGGGGAAGGAAAGGGGCTTGTAGGACTGGCGTTGAGCTCAGGATATGTGGGAAGCCCTGAATAGCTCTGCAGAGCCTCTGTGGGCATTAGCCGATTACCTAACCAGCAGTGTAAGCCGCCAAGGCTTGTCATCTCTCTATCAATGTCACAATGAACAGGAACAAGTGCCGTGGAGAAAGAGTGGACTCGGGAGTTAACTAGCCCTGAATAAATCTCAAATTCTGAATCTAGTTGGCCTTAAGCAAATCACTTTATCTTCCTGGCACCACAGGCCCACGTCTGTAAAATGGGATTTCTAGCAACATCTATTGCGTAAGGCTGTTGTGAAGGCTGGACATGCAGTAGGGTGCTGGTCTTTGGTAGGGTGGGCAGAAGTACCCCAGTGATGATGAGAAAATCTTGTGCTGACCCAGCGACATCCCTAGTGATCATTAGCTAATGTGCTTAAAATGCGCAGTAGGGTAGTATTATCGCTGGGTTAAAAATCCTATAAAACAAGTTTCACTTTTTTCTATCATGTAGACTGGTGGAAGGGACCAGGATTGTGCTAAAACATTTGCCCTTCATGATTATGAAGGGGAGGCTGACCTCTGTGCTGACCTCTGTGCTACTCTGCTTTCAAAAGCGAGTGGAAAGGTAATGATGTTCACCAAACATGCATGGTGCTTACCATGCGCAAGTCCCATTCTTCATGCTCATGCACATCCCTTATTTAACCTCCCAACAACCCGATGGGGGCGTGTTGTTATTACAACCCCATTTCCGAAGGTTCTGGTACAAGAACCTCATTGTAAAGTCTGGCCCCAGAGTACACACCACTGCGGCTGCAAGCTTCTGCCTCATGATTCCCCGTGTGCTCACCATGTGCAGTGACTCTGCTGAAGTGGTGTGTGTGTGTGTGTGTGTGTGTGTGTGCACTCACACACTGAGTTGTCAGACAGCGCCCAGCCCAACCACTGTGCTGAAGGCAGGGATGAGTTGTTTCATTTCAGCTGTTCTTTCTGCTTTTTGCAGAACTTATTGTCTCTTGAAGGATGTTAATACAGGAAATGAATAAAGAGAGGTTTCAAAACAAAACTGTGACCATGACAACTCCCATCTTATGCATTTTAGATAAATTAGCCCTCACGGTCATAAACTCTCTCCCAGGGATATTAAGCACTCCGGGACACTATAAATAACTCATTTCCCAACAGTCTTGTGGCCATCTGCTCAAGTATGTCCCTTCCTTTTCCTATATTAGAATGGTACGGCAATTCTACGAACTCTTACGTGGCCATTAAAAATGGTAATTAAGAAAAACAGTTCAGGTAACAATGTGGAAAAATACTTATAAACAGTTTGTAATGTTTACATTGAACAATATAAACAATTGAGTGAAACCCTTGCACACTTGATGTGCATGTGTGTAAAATAGCCATGCATGAGGGCAAGGCTGGAAGCACAGGGAGAAGGAAATTGCTTCCAAAACTTAAAGACTTCTTTATTAAAGTTCCGCAGTTACTTTTAAAAGTGGAAATAGAGCAAGATGTTTCCTTGTGAACATTACCCCATCAATTACAAACATTATACATACATATAGACTCAGAACTTTGGGGGGGATGTCTTTAAGATTGATAAAAATAGCTATTAAGATGACAGATTATGCAGGGTGGTGGAAAACTTATCATAAGATAAATAATGTGCTTTCCTTAGCCTGTTTGAAATTCTTAAGTGGTTAGAGAGATTGCGAGAGGGGAGAGGAGATGGCGGTGAGGAGATGATCTTTTCTTTCAAATGTTATCTCGCACTAGGTAGACAGAGCAAATGACACAGCTGCAAATCTTTTTGGGAAGGAAGCAGGGCATAAATAACAAAATGCAGACTAAATTAAGTATTTTAAGCATCCTCCCTAGGTACATTTTTCAATGAACCTGAAGCCCATGAGGTATGTTGTCATTCTTCACTTTCTTCACTAGCTTCCAGCTTTATTTGTCCTTTTTGTTTTTTCTGCCTTTAGTAGTTTACTCACTAAATCATCTGTTGTCAGCTTGGGACACTTGAGGTTTTGTTGGAGTGAAATGAATTTTTTATAATTCAGCTCTGTTTATTAACACATATTTTAAAGATAGATATTGCACATAAAATACTTTTTTAAAAAAGGCCTATGCCCTTGTGCAGCTGTGTTTCATTTGCTTTGTTGTCTGGGTCAGCTAAGATTCCCAAACATCCTAGGGTGTTGACACATCAAAGGACTTAGAGAAATTAATCACCTCCATTCTAAAATACAGCCTGCATTCCACAGGAAGAGTGGGTCATTAAGAAATGCTAATTTCCCCAAATTTAAAATGATATGGCATAGAAAGAAAATGAAATGAAATGACTTGGAGTAGGTTCAGTCCAAGGCTAATTTTAATTCAAGGAAAACCCATCACCGAAGTTAGAACTAGACACATTTATGGTCTTCTGCTTCTTGGAGGTCAAATCCAGTCCCATTCTTGATAATTCCTGTTGTCAGAGTGCCTGGAACAAGTGATGTTTTCTGAGTCTCCTTCAAGAATTTAATACTAAGGAGGTCCCTTGGGAAACCAGTGTGAATGATGTGTGCTAATGGAATGAAGAAGCAATGGAGAGAATGAACTTGCCAAGAGGGACCAAAGAGAATGCGTTGTTCTTCCAGCCTCTCTTGGTCCTCAGTGAAAAGATTTCAGAAGATTGTGGCCAAGACATCAGTCACAATGGAGAAGAGTCATCAGAGTTTGGAAATGCCAGGACATTTGCACAGATTTTATCACTAGCTGACATGTGATGCTGCTCTGGTCCTCAGGGTGTGGTCCTCGGGAGAGTAGGGCCATCGGCTTAGCATCACCTGGAGGCTCGTTACAAATGATGTAGGTCTTTAGCCTACAGGAGAGGATCTCGGGGCTCTGTTCGGCAACTTGTTGCCCCCGAGTGTCTTTTACAGTATCTGGTGCACATAATTCTTAATGAATGAATTTCTCCCACCAGATCTTGTACCATGGAACTAAAATCTCTACAGGCAGGTCCCAAGACTCTGCATTTTGATGAGATCCCCACATGGTGCGCAGGTGTAGTTGTGAGAACCATGACACTCTGTGCATGGACACTGACCAATACTCGAACACCGTCAGCTTGGCTGTTTCTCCAAATGTGCCACAAAATCAGAAGCCTAAAGATGAAAGAATAGCCATGCCTTATTTTCCACAATGACAATAACAACTATCCCCTATAATCGTATAAAACATTTACACCCATTCTCTGTAAGTCTTAGGTTAAGCAGCTCTCCTTATCTCCATTTTATAGCTGCAGAAACTTGAACATATGCAAGGTCAGATAATTAACAAAATAAGAATCAAAACCTACTTCATTAGACAGAATACAGAGCATGCTTTTAGTTCTTGGGGTGAAGACACCACATATATCCCCAGCATTGTTATTGTCAACACTTTGCATGGTATTAGGTCACGTTCCTATAATCACTCCATTCCAGTTTATTAGACTTAAGGTTTAATTGGAGGTTCCGATAGGAGATTTTATGTGTTTAATGGATTTGGGTATAATAATCAGAATCTAAAATGCAAGTCAGAAGGCCAGCTGACTTTTAATGAAGCTGTACTGAGAAAGCAGATTTTTCTAGACATTTCAAGCCTGTGCTGTAGAAGTAGATACAGAAATATTCAGGAAAGAAATTCAAGGTGTCTGGCTCCTTTTCAGTCCTTAGGTACTGACCCGATGAGCGTTCATCCCATTATCTACTGCTGGAATAGGGTAACAGTTGATAAACATTCAACTTGTGAGGCAGCCAGCGCAATTTTAGGGCAGGATAGGAATAGCAGACTCGGGCATTTCTCCCATTGGCCCCTTTGGGCCACTGGGGTTGGGCTCATGTCTTTTCCGTGGTTCCCCCCCTACGTCCTCAGCCCATCCCCCTCGGAATGGACTGCTCTCCAGCCCCCTGCTCCTTGCTGTCACCCACTCATGTCTGTTGAATGACTGCTTACAACTATGTACCAAAAGGAAAATGGGACTAACAAAAAGCAAGCAAGAAATGAAGGAATTAGCTATTATGGGAAAACTCATATTTATAGCCATATCAGAGCAATTTCCCCAGGAAATTTCATAGTATCTTGCTGGCGAAGCATTTTTTTATTGTCCCAGCCCTCATGGGAATATTCTAAATCCCAGACGAACACTCTTACCACAGAGATTTGTTATATTTAATATACTTAAAATACTATGTTGCACTATCTCTAACAGTTAAGTGCTTCACCTACACATGAAAACTGACAGTTCCTAAGTGACCTCGTCCACAACCAGGGACATTGGCCCTCCCTGCAGGGGAAATGCAAAATGGGGATGCTCTTTGCATCTCCATTCCAGCCACACAGCTTCTGTCCCTACGATGCACTGATTTCCTGCCTTTCACTAAAATGCGGAGAAGCCGCCCAGCCTGCTCATGCCCCTTTCTGCAGACTCAATGATCTGTGGTTCTCAGGTGTGAATGTGTGTGCATCACAGTGCGGATACTCATTAAGAATTTAGATTTGGGCCAGTGAGATGGCTCAGCAGCATAAGCACCTGCCTGGCAAGTGCGAGGTCCTGAGGTCGACTCCCGGTACCCACATTGAAAAAAAAAAAAAAAAAGAATTTAGATTTGTGGCTCTCAGGCACACGGATTGGTGCAGCTGGCCTGAGAGGACTCAGGAGTCTGCACTTGCCATAACCTCCTCCCCTAGGACCACTCCTTGAGGAAGCGAACCTTAGACCTTGGTGAAGAAGTACAGTTCTTGTCCTACTGCCCTGAGCACCTGGGCCACACCCGCTGTCCTGTCGCCCCTCTCTGAATACGCCGAGGGCCGTGTCTTCTGCAGTCACCTGAGTTCTCTAGGGTCAAGTTTTGGGCTTGTGAATAAAGAATTCTTCTCTGCATGTCATCTCCAGAGCTTCTGCCCCAGAGTTTACTGGATACTCTATTAATACGGAGGATTAATTAGGCTCCTGTATCTACCCAGGAGGACCACAATTGATTCCAATAAATTGTTTAATTTGCCAGCAGCATTGGCTCAAAATTTTGGGCTCTGGGGCTCAGTTTCTTCTTAACCTATTTTTCTGGAGTTCCTCAGACTTGGATGGGCACCAGGATTATCTGTGGAGTTTGCTAAACATCAGGTGGCACAGGCAGGCCTACACAGCCCAAGTCCCTGGTACCCGTGGGTGCTGGGCCTGAGATTCTGCCACTGTGTTTGACAGATTCTACTGGGGGTCCAGATGCCACCAGACATGGAGAATCATCGCGTAAGCCAGTTTTTCTCAAATGTCTGCATGAACTTGGAATAACTATGGGACTATTTCCCTGTGTCAGTGGGCCCTACGCCCAAATGTTGGGTTTGGTAGATCAGAGTGGAAATCCTATCCAGCCCCCAAGTGATGCTGATATTTCTGACCAGGGAGAACTAACTCAGCCAACATCTAGGCCCAAGCTGTACTTCCAGCCATGTAGTACCATCGTACCAAGACATCCAGTGACCTTAAAACAGCTTCTTCTCAAAACAGACAGTTCCATGGAAAGCCACTAAATTCCTGATTTCAGCTGGAGAGGACCTTTTGTTCTCAATCACTGGCAGAATAGCAGAGGTTGTTGGGAGATGCCATTTCTATAGATTTCTTACAGTCTCTCCCGTGTTGCCTTAAAATGACTTTGGCCCGAAAAATAACAACCAGAGATCTCCCTCACCTTTGCTAATTTTTCATGCTGCTGCTCAGTTCAGGCTTAGCCCATTAGGTACCCTTTCTCCCGCCCTTTGCTCAGGCACAGGCGTGCCCTCAAAGGCTGGGCCTCTCCTCAAATTCCATTCCCCCCTGCTCCATAAGACTCCCAAATCTTTATCAGGTAGTGTTGGTTCTACAGACGGTTCCACGAGAAGGTAGAGACAGAGGACATTATACACTATGCAGCAAAACTTGGTCAAAATCTCCACCTTGGTTGTCTCTGCCCCTCCTCTGGCCTCCACACTTCTGGCCAGTTTTTCCTGTTTCTGCCATCCTTTCTGTGTGTATGGTAATTTAGGCGACCTCCCTTTCCAACCCGCACCCTCCCACCTGAATCAATTCCACACCTTCGTTTTCTCTCAGCAGCTAATGGGTCTTCTTTGGTATCTTTCCTCCTTGGAAACCAAGAGGGGATTATAAACACATATCCCTACTGTGTTTGTTGATTGTTGTCCCTGACAAAACACTTCAGATAATCACCTCAAAAGAGGGCAGGTTATTATGGCTCACAATTTCAGATATTTCTGATGTTCATGGTTGCTTAGCCCTGTCATTTTGGGCCTGTGGCAAGGCAGATAATCATGGTCGAGAGCTCATGGGGCAGCCAGGAAGCACAGAAAGAAGGAAGGGGCTGGGGTCCCATTGTTCCCTCTGAAGGTTCATCCCCAGTGACATAACCTCCTTCTCCCAAGCCTACCTCCTGAAGTTGCCACTGCCTCTGATAGTGCCCCATGCCAGCAACCAAGCCTTTAACCCCTCCTCACCCCCGCCCTCCCTCAACACCAACTCCAGCAGCAGGAGCAGAGAGGTTCTCTTTGGGGGAGGACACTCGCCTTTGGGCGCTGCAGTCCGCTCCTCTGCGAGCATCTTCCTTCCCCATACAAAGCTGTCCAGGCACGGGTGAAGGTGGAAAGTTGCCTTCTTGTGTTCTGGGAAGTGTATGAGGTTGACGCAGCTGGAGGCTTTCCTGTGGGGTAGTGCAGCTGGGATGGAATATGAACCTCAGAGCCTCGGTGGGGGGTGGAGGAATGAACTTGAACATGCAATATAGACACACCTGACATTGCTGGGTCAGGAGGGCGGGGATGCAGTGAGGCCAGACCTGGCAGTGCAGCACGGGGTGGGAGTTGGGATGGTGCATTTGGAGATGGAATATAAACACCTGGAGCTTTGGGGTGGGGAGGGGCTTCACCTGGAGAAGACCCCTCAAGCACTTTCAGAGGCAGAGGCCACCCACAGCCACACCTCCCTCAGGCACCCTCGGGTTGGGTCTCCTGGTGGACAGACTCTCTCCTCTGCCACCCACAGTGGGGCTCATGGGCAGCCTGCCCCCCGTTGGCCAGTTTACCTAGCAGCCACACACATCGAGGGCTTCTCCTGAGTCTCCTGCTGCAGCCCCAAGTTCTGTGCCAGAGCGCAGACCGACAGCAAAGTTGGATGAGGGCCGGGAGGACAGTCAGAGGGAGGTGCGGCACTTTGCTCAGAGGGACAAACAGAGGCCGTTAATCGAGAGCACCCGCAAAATTCAAGGTGCCAAGGATTGCGGTGCCGCTTGCCTGTGAGGGCCTTCTGTCCTGCTCTTGCACTGGCCCCCTCTAGAAGCTTGTCTCTAGCCCCAGGCAGGACCAGATCCCTGGGAACACTGGAGACGTGCTGCCTGTGTGACCTTGACCGCGGAACAGGTCATCCCGTGGGTCTCTCTCGGACCTAATGAAACCTCTGTCCGTTCTAGAGGAACTTGGATGACTCAAAACTCGGAAGAGTCTAAAACCTAAAGTGGTATTAAAATGAAAGAAAGAAAATGTGGGAGGTAAAATATGCTCTTTGGATGTTTTGTATGTGCTTAAAATTCTTTATGATATCATAAAATGATCACCAACCAAACAATTTATTGTGTTCGTCTCTTCTGCCCCTACTTGTTAAAGGCTCTGGCTGCAATCCAGCTCTCAGGTAGACCACATAACTGGATTTGGGGGTGACAGTTCTTCTATTTTCCCTGTCCTGCACCATAGACATGAGAGTCTTTAAGTTGGTTAACAAAGATGAATCCTAGTTTCAGTAAGATTGCCATTGCTGTCTGATTACTTATCAGTATATTTCAAGCAGCGATTGATTCTGGGATCATAAAGGAAGCAGAAATACAGATGTATATGTGAAATTCATCTTTACATCCCAACCTTTCTGTCTACAGCCTTTACTTTACTGCTATGTCCATTTATCCGCTGAGTGACTGAAATACTTTTCTCTGGGCACTGAGGTTAACTTTCTTCTTTCTCATCTCCTAGAAGTGTTAACCAGCTGAGCCTTTGTTAACAGCTTCTGTGCCACATTTGCTCGGACAGCTTGCGTGATGGATGGAGCTGTCAGTGTCGCCTCGGTTCAGAGATGAGGGGACATCACCTTACCTATCACTTCTCTAAATCAGATGAATAAAAATTAGGACAAAGCTAGGCCCAGGAATCCTTTCCCTTTTATTTGTCCTTCATAGGTTATAATCTTTGGATATGCACCAGGAAAAAAGGGAAGAATTTAATGTTACCTTAAAGTAACATTAAATTTAAAGAATTAGCATTGATTTATTCTAGAAAACAATTGCTCTTGAGCAAGCCATCTGGAATGATCCACATCATATACACGCACTGTGGTCTGGAGTCATAACTTCAGGGTGGGAGGTGGGCTGGGCAGTGCAGGGAGGGAGATATTAGGGGAGACTCCAGCACCAAAGGGGAGGAAAGAGATGCAGCTCCAAAATGAGGTGACAAGAGGTGCCCAAGAGGCAGCTGCCTGGGGCAGAGGAAAGCCTTTCCACACCATCACAGATGACAGCTCCCACGGTTCCACCACGCTTCGTTACAGACCTGCCTACTTGTTTACAAGTCATTTTTCCCTGGTGGGCTCCGCACCTCTTATTGCTAGGAACTCCATCTCATCTTCGTGTCCCCATCTCAGCCCTCTGGCCCATTTCAGGAACCCAGGGTAAGATCTATGAATGAATGAATGAATGTGTGAGTGAATGGATGAATGGATGAGTGAGTGAATGGACAAATGAATGACTTCGGGTACTCCTGCAAAATAATTACAGTATCTCTAGAGGAAGAAAGAACTAGAGCCTGGTGGAAGTGTTGCAGAAAGATTTACCCAGATTATAAATATGTAAAAAGAAATTGTGGGAGAAAACAGCACCAATGAGCCTGAGATCTCATACTTTATTCTTGGCTGAGAACAAAATTCCTCCTTGGCACACATGATGCTGTGAGTGTTATTTATCAAGTTCTTCATCAGGGAAGAAAACGACGATGAGGCTCTATGCTTCTAGGGTCACCACATTCACTGCTTTTCCCTGCTCCAGGTCGCATCCCCAGACTTGGTGCTTGTGCCCCCGCCCCGATGCCCATCATTCCTCCCTCGGGACTGGGGTGGTTTTAAGTCAACACGGAGCAGTTTCCAGCTCCACCTGGCCGCACTGAGCTCGCATTTTCAGGTTTCAGGGTCTCAGCTTCTCCATTTGCTGCAAATGACAACACTTGGCCTTGGCTGCTAAGCAGAACCAGAATAAGAAGTAAGATGCTTTCAGGGAAGCCCGTAAGCCATTTGCATGGCACAGGGGTTAAAAATAGCCCAAAGGCAGATAAATGCAGGCAAACATTTTGTCATTTGCTTTGCCTTAAAATCTTCACTACTCTATGAAAATGAAAAGACGTCCTTTTTCAGGGTGACAGCTGCTGTTCTCGCAGGAAGCTGCTCTCTGCTACTGATAAACAAACGATAACTGCGCCTGAATGGACCATATATTGCCAGAGGCAGATTTAGGATTAATTTTTTGCTGGGCTCTTTTTTTTTTTTTTTTTGTGGGTACCAGGGGTTGAACTCAGGACCTTGTGCGCCAGCAAGCACCTGTGCCGCTGAGTGATATCACCGGCCCTTTCTTCGTTTGTGGGTACTGGGAGTCAAACTCAGGACCTCGTGCTTGCCAGGCAGGTGTTTATGCCGTTGAGCTATCTCACCGGCCCGTGGGCTCTTTTTTCTTTAACCACTGAAAAGATTTGGCTGGAGTGGGTATACATTTCCCTCTTAACGAAATCCTTTTGGTGTTTTGAAAACTTTCCAAGTAAGAAAATAAACCCTTTTACCCAGTTTGAGTCAGACGCTCAAAACAAAAGATAAAAATAGCTACTTGGGTGGGCAAAAAGGAACCCTTCTCCACTGTTGGTGGCAGTGTAGACTGGTGCAGCCACTGTGGAAATCAGTGTGGAGATTCCTCAAAAAACTAGGATTGGAGGTCCCATTTGACCCAGCTATTCCCCTTCTGGGTATCTTCCCAGAAGTATTAAAAACATCGTACCACAGCGATATATGTGCACCCATGTTTATAGCAGCACAGTTTGTAATCGCTAAATCTTGGAAACCACCCAAATGCCCATGAACCGAGGAATGGATAAAAAAGATGTGGTTTTTAATATAATGGAGTACTTCTTAGCCATAAAAAAAGATAAACTTGAGACTTCTATAGTCAAATGGATGCAACTTGAGACCATACTTGTAAGTGAAATAAACCAGACCCACATGTGTAAACATCGTATTGTCTCACTATTGTGAGAATCTGAAAGAGTAAACAAGATCCAAAATGTACAATAGATATTGTGAATAGGGAAGAAACTGTTCAAAAGAAAAAAACTGTGATGGGAGAAAGGGGAAAGGAAGGAAGGGAAAAAACATATATAAACACAAGCCAGTTTCTCTTCATTCATGGAAGGGAAAATTTTGTGCTAGTAATTTTCTGGACAATGTTTCATGCCTATATCTTGTACTCTGAACAACTACTGTGAATATAACAATACGTAATGTGTTGATTATTGTTATTCTCCTACTATCCTCTTTTGAAACTCTGTTTTACTGTTATTTCTTACTTTTTTCTGTTTAAAAAAAATAGCTGCTTGGAACACTGTGGCCTGCTTGCTCTGTCCCCAGGGTGGTTAACCCTTCAAAGGGCCCCAGCTCGGTGGGTGACCACATGGGGCTGTTGCTGGAGGCGGTCCTCACTCTTCATTTGTCATGGACTCTTCAGGAGCCATGCAAAGTTGTGGGCAAATGTAGCCAGGAAAATTGAGGGTGATCCCAAGCTCAAAGTACTCCTTCCAAACCCCCTGAACTGAACTGCTTTCCCCACTGGAGGATCGATTTGGGGACTTAACTCTATTTCTAATAGGAGTTTATGCTTTCATTTCTTTTTCCTGGATGATTCAGAAAATCTGATCTATCTGCATGTCAGTTATGATAACAAAAAAACCTGACACAGTTGATATTAAAAGCTGGCACTTAATGATCCCATCAGACACTTTCTATACAGATATAAACACCATTCTATTTAATCCTCACAGCAAATTCCTGAAATAGATGCTACTAAGTCTCCACTTTACAGATGGGAAGGTCGGGCTCAGGAGCTTGCCCAACATCTCACAACTTGAAAGTGGCTGGCAAGACCTTAACCTCAGAGCTGGCTGTCCAAGTCGGAGCCATGGACAGTGGGCTGTGCTGAGTGTGTGGGGTCCGAGACCCATCTCCAGGTGCGTGCACACGGCCACACTGCATCCCGGTCTCCCCAACAGAAACCATCAGATTGGGATTTCAAACAGATGACCCACGCTGGGCATGAATGAAGGCTAAGCGCCAGCCTCAGGTTGCAGTGAGTGTGAGGTGCAGGTGGCCACGTATCCGGTGTCCAAGCTTCCTGGAGCAGCAGCTTCATCACCGGCCTCAAGGAGAACACAGACCAGGAACTAGCATGGCCAGTGTGGTTTTATTTATTTATTTTTTTTATGTGGGTACTGAGAGTTGAACTGAGGACCTCGCGCTTGCCAGCAGGTGCTTGTGCCGCTGAGCGATATCATCAGCCCTTTTTTTCCTTTATGTGGGTATCAGGAGTCGAACTCAAGACCTAGCGCTTCCCAGGCAGGTGCTTATGCCACTGAGGTATCTCACCGGCCCTGGTTTTATTCTTGTTTGGAGTCTACTTTGCGTTTGGGATGCTCATCTCTGGGGCTTAGTTAATTCTTCTTGCAGTTGGGAAGTGGGGGTAAGCGAATATTAAACAAATAATCCCATGGGCAGAAAATTTACAATCCAGTGGAGAAATTAATGGACCCAAGTTCTTAATCAAGTGGGAGGTCTGGTAATTTTTCTCACTTACCTTTTGGTCTGATGTCTACAGTACTTGCTTGAAGTCTTTTAAAAAGGAGAGGACAGTAAAGCTAAAAAGACCAGGCTTTCTTTGGAGGTCTAGAAAAGCTAAAAGTCATTTTCCATGGAGGCTACCCCTGGCTGAAGCCAAGAGCTGGCTTCACTTGGATCGAGGCAGAGAGTGAATGTGTGAAGAGGGCCTTCCTTCCAGTTTGGAAAACAAGGGACCAAATGACTGTGGAACAGGCCCTGGTAGCCGGTTCATACATGGGGGAAGAAGCTCCTTTTCAGCCAGTGAGATCCCGGAGAAAGGTAGGACACTTTCAGGATTCCAGGAGTAAAACTCGTACCACTGTGTTCACCTAAATGGTCTTATTTAAATTGAAAAGTAGCTGAGCATGGTGGTGAATGTCTGTAATCCTAGCACTTGGGAGGCTGAGGCAAGAAGATCCTGAGCTTGAACCCAGCCTGAGTTACATAGCAAGTCTGAGACCAGCCTGGACTACATAGTGAGACCCTGTCTCCAAAAAAGGAATTAAAAATAAAAATAGTAATTTGGTTGTTTATCATGGGAGTGATAGTGTTGCGTTCCGAAGGCACTAAAAGTTACAATATGAAAAACCGGTCATTCCTTCCTTTGCGTTCTGTCCCCAGGCCATGACGGCTACTTCTCCCAGGGCAGCGTGGAAGATCCAGTCTCTGTCCCTGCCTCTCCCATCCTGAGCTCCTCTCTTCTTATTCCAGCTTTCAATTCTTCAAGTGCTCCTTACCTGCAAATTGTCCCTGTGTGTCACTACCTTTATTGGCTTTCAATATTATTTACTGACTTCCTAGAGTTCTTACGTCACTGCCTCCCCACCCCCACGTGGATATATTGCTGGTGGACAGGCCCTTCTAGGGGACCCCTTCCCCTGAGAATGACATTGTTGAACCTCTATTTCTAATGCCATTAGTGTTGGGAAAGAGAGCTTGACTTCCTCCTTTGGAATATGAAGATAGAATTGCAATATCTGTGCACTTAGCTTGTGTGTATCAGCCAACTTGGCATAACCAAAAAAGAAGAGGAAAGTGAGTTGGGGTGTAGGAGGAGACAGGCTAAGGGAATGGGATGGGGTCTTAAACAGCAGGAATGATTCCGCCTGCACCTGCAGTTTGCCCAGTACAAGCGGAGGGGAGATGGGAAGTAATGACTGCCTGCTCTCTCAGGCTGTCACTGCTGTCAGCCTCACGCCTGCTCTCGGCAAGCATCGCTCCATCGATGTCCCCTGGGAACAGGAGCAAATGTGTGGGCTCTGCTGTGGACCCACGGAGCCAGAAACCCCAGGGTGGGGCGGCAATCTGTGTTTGAACAAGCTCCTCCGCCGATCCTGGTGCAAGCTCAAGTCTGAGAAAACTCCTCTGAGCCGGGGTAATTCCAATGTTTAAAGATGCAATACTTTAATACTACTCCTAAGCCCAAGCTGATTAGCTCTACTTTCTTTTGGTGGAGAGAAAACTGATTCCGTGATAACACTGATATTTGGTTGTGAAACCATAATTAAGTCTTTCACACTTTCTCCATTTTTTTTTGAAACTGAAAACCAGTTAATTGTACTTACAGTTTATATTATGTAATTTTTTCTTTAAGACCAAGAAGAAATGGTTACATTTGTGTCTCTGATTTCACTGTCATGATTTCAAAGGAAGGAGACAAGGCAGAGCTGTCTTTTCTTGCCTTCCTCCAACTGGTCACCATCACGCCTTAGCAACCTTTGCTTTGTGGTTGAAACACTCCTCTCTTGTAGGTGGCTCTTGTCTTGTGTTCAGGACATCTCTGGTTGCCTTTTTCTTTCTAGTTGCTGGGAAAAGAATCACGTGAACTCACTGTTGTATTCCTATCACCATGCAGCTCCTTATTTGGGCTCTTTCTTGGGGTACATTTATTTTTCCCTGAATCTCGCTGACTTCCAGGTTACTTTGACCATAATTTTTATTGCCTTTCCTGGAAGATTTACATGCTTTATTTACTTTTTTCCTTGATTGCTGGTCAGGCATTCTGTGCCCTTTTCACAGCCTCAAGGAATTCCAATTTCTTTACCATTGTATCTAGCCATTGGAATCCCTTCCTCCCCTCCTCCCCAGGGCTCCCATCTGGAGACCTGCCTGCTCTCCAAACCTCCTTCACAGCTGATGTCCCAGGGCTTCTCTGTGCTGCTTCCCTGACTCGGAGCCACTGTTTCCTGAATCCTGTATCCGCCTTTTTCTTGGTTTACAATCTTTTGTACTAGAACACATCCTTATCCTCCCTCAAAAATGATGATGCAAGAGATATATTTCTTATATTAGAGGATGAATTTTCTGTACTTTTGTATGTCTAGAAATATCTTGGCTCTGTCCTCATGGTGCATTAAGGGTTTGACCATGGCATGAAGGCCTGGGTTCAATCCCCAGCACTGTGCAAAAGAAAAAAAAAAAAGATTTCAACTGAGTATACCATTCTAGATTGAAAGCAAAATAATTTATCTCAGACCTTGGAAGAAATCCCTCTGTTGTTTACTAATATTAATATTTAATGTCCTTGAAATTTATGGCCCATCATGAACATCTCTCTCATTAGTAGCACCTGCCCTGACTTCCACCATTTCAGCTCCTCCAACAATTTTGTGAGCATTATTTCCCTTTATTGCATCCTTTTCTGCTAAAATACCTGGTGCGTATGTGTTGCACTAAACTTAGGTACACTATTATTAGCAAATGAAGCTTGAAGAAGTCAAGTACTGGGTGAAAGATAACACAACTATCTAGTGGTGGAGCTGGATTTCAGCCTGGGTTTATCAGGCTACAAGGTTTATGCACTTCATTCTATGCTTTATTGTCTCTTGTTCTCCGTTTAAAGTTGGCTGGTGCTCGTAGAGACTGGGCAGCCCATCATACGCAAGAGTAGTCAGAGGGCTGGTCTACCAGCAACAGTACACTGCTGTCAGTATTGTGTCCAAGGCGTTCCACACTTTTGCCTGGATCTGACTAACCAGTGTGCTACAAATGAGGTAACACATAGCACTTCAAACCACCTACCAGCTCTAGTTTTCTATAGATCTTAAAATCAAGTTCAGTTAGCTTTGCATGCTATATGTAGAATAAATAAGTGGGAGCCTCCAAAATCATTTCGAGATTGCAATAATGGGAATATTCCTGATCCCGAAAACAGAAAACTTCATTATTTTCACATGTGTATAACTTTTCCCCACTGATACTATATTAAAGTATGAATAAAGGTAGAATTCCCCAGGGGCAAATCAGTGATGCACAAGACATGTTTTGAGACTTTCTATTTTCCCAGGTCAGGAACAGTTTGTTGCCATGAACTCGTTTGTTATTTTAAGAGAAAGGACTGAATAGTAGCTATTATACATTTGTCTGTCTCAGGTAATAATAGCAGGTAGGTTATTCCCGATAATTAAAATGGATTTGGGGCTCATCAAATCAGCTCAGCCTTCTCTTGTGAATTTTGGTCTTGAAGAGAAAAGAGAGTACTTGAGACTGTGCTAATGGAGATTTCAGTTTAGATGGACGTGCTTCGTTACTGCAGTAATACACACTCGATTCTGTGTGCATTTGAGCTGCGGGGCTCAGAGAAGCCAAGGGATCACCCCACTGGTTCTCTTAAGCCATCATCCATTCTGTACGCTCTAATATCCTGGATGTTTCCCTCCCAAGTGCAAGGAACAAAGTAAACCTGTTGTAGTTGAAAAGATCACTAAACCCCAAGGTCACGAAATCAATAGGATATTGTGGAGAGGACCCAAAGAGTCCTGGTTGTTGCTTTCCAAGCACTTACTATTTATCTAATCTGGATGAGTTGAGGGCACCCAAGATATAACAGAAAGATGTTGGAACAAGGAAAACACATAATGCATTTAGGACCTGTATTCTCTCATACAGTGAGAGAGGAAGAGAAGGACTGAGATGCAGACAGGTGGGAAGATTAGAATAATATTCTTCAGCCAACTGAGTGCTTCACAAGAATTAATCTCTGACCATACCCAAGCATTACTTCAACTGGGCTAAGACCATTCTCTCTAATCAGAAAATCACTCAGGAATATTAAATGCATGCATTACTGCCAGCCATTTGTATGTGAAGGAATCCTAAATATAAACTTCGTAAGCTTCATTTCTTCAGGGGTCTGGTAGGTACAGCGAATTTGTTCAAATGCAATCCAAGGAAGATATCTGACCTACTGCTTTTGCTTTAAGAAGGTTATCTGTAGAGTGTAGGGTTCCTGCATGTTGATGGTTCTGCATTCATCATGAACCAACGGAAGCAGCAATACTCATTTGTCTATGGTGTAAGTCACATTGTCCCCACAAGGAGTTAATGGGAGTCTCCAACTCAAGGACATTCCAAGGATCTTTCTATCTTGCCGTTCTCAACAATCTTCTTTTCCTTTTTGACAGCCTCTTTAACTTAGAATTTGAGAGGCAACAAAAACACCCAGGGCAGCAAAGTAATGTTGACAAAGTCCCACCCTGAGGGGAACTCTAGGCGCTCAGCCCGCCCTCTTCGCTCTTATTGTGCCCACAAATCTGGCTGTCTGGTTGTAAAAAATAACTTGGAATCAGCAATTAAAAGGGATGGCCAAGAACTACTCCAGATGCAACTTGAATCTAATAAGTAGGAAGAAAATCATGAACTAGAAGTAAATATTCAAAGAGCATAGTGGGCTGAAGTCCCTTTAGCCAACCCCTCAAATACCTCGCATAAACCCTGAGGCCATGTATTACATCCTTGTCTTATCACATTCATAGCGACAGCTCCAAAGTGTCAGGGAGAGGTTTTATATTCCAAGAGGTAAAGAGCGAGGTACATTTTATAAAGATTTCCATCCAGAGAAATCAAAAACTAAAATTAGTAAATGACGAGGTTTAATGTTAATCTCGTGAGACTTGTGTATACAGACAAATTTATTTCCATGAATATCCAATAGCCAAAGTTTCACTATGTAAGATTTTACCTGGGAGAGAGAAAAGTTAAAAGCCTTGTTTATAGCTACAAGGTATGTGCGTACAGGAACATGTGCTGGTTAATTTTGTCAGCACATGTGTGTGCATACATATGGGTGCATATAAGTGACTGTAGCAAATCTTTCTGTTTTCAGAAGGTTCTTTAATAGTGTAATGAAAGTTTACAGACTAGGTATCAAAATCTGGTTAGATTTTCAGTTTTGTGTTTAATGATTTAGTCTGTTTGTTATAATTTTTCCCAACCCCTTAGGAAATTGTATTCTCCTCACATTTTATGTTGAAGGTTCTTTAAATAGTCTAGACATCAGGTTTAGAAAATAAAGACGGTGAAGTATAGACATTGAAGTTGATCCTACCAATGAATTTCCCAGAACCAAGGACCTGGAACTGAGACACAGAGCCACCATCATAGTAATGATACCCAGTGTGTAACAACTGGGCTCTCCGCAAAGCATTTTCATGTTCATGTTCCACTTGAACATATTGAAGATATGGTCTTCAATTTTCTTGGTATCTGTAACTGCTAACATCTCCTTCTTTGACACCATTTATTTGTTTAAAAACCTGGCTGAGGTGGAATCTCACAACACAGATTTGTCTGAATCAACATGATGTCATTTTACAAATTCTTCTATCTCCCGTAATTGTGTAAACTACTATTTATGTCTAAAGAGTGACTAGCCTCAGATTCAAATTTTTTAAAGGATACCTCATGGGGGTGGGCTATGGAATTCCCATTGAATCACATCAGAAAGCTTGTGTCTGGCATTAGCCTTTAAGATTGATTAATCAAATCAGGTTCTCAACTTAATCCATCCATTATAAAATTTCCCATCAAAATTTTACCTAAGGCAGATATTGATCATTGCCTAGATTAGACCCATGATTTCACTGGGTGTTCCGAAATGATAATTTGCCAATTCCACTATTCCTGTAATAGCTGGGATTCTATAAGTAGAACTCATACTTATCAACTAGTTGGAAGCCCTGAAATTGTTTAATACTAGGAGATAGGATAGCTGCCCAGCTCCTATTTTACCTACCAAGTGATCCTGGAAAGATGAAACTTTCCTACAAAAGAGGCTGAGCCTGGCATCAAAAGGCTCTAGTGAGTTTCTTATCATAGGTAGCAGGAGACTCAACCCAGCTTGAAGCAGGATTCCTGTGGTGTCGTGACCCGCGGAGGCTCCGACCAGCAGAGCTCCCAGGGGCAGGAACGCGTAGCCCGAGAGACAGTATGGGGATGAAGAAAAACACATACGCAGTTTGAAGGCGAGGGCGAGAGAGAGAGAGAGAGTTTATTGAGGAAGTGCCAAGGCTTATATCTCTTTGAGGGAAGCAGTGGGAGGGTCTAATGGGTGACGTAGGATCAGGATGGGCAGAGGGAGCGCATGCTCAGACGCGAAGCTGGGTCATTTATGGCTCTCTACATATGCTCCTTTTTCTCCAAAAGAAAATATTGCTGACCATGAGTGTTTGTATGACCCTGAATGTGGCCTGTCTTAGGTTGTGGAGGTTACTGCAAGTCTTTTTTAGTTTTTACGCATTTGATTTTTCAGGCCTTACCCGTCATTGAGCTGACCACTAGCATCGCCAGGGTCCCGGCGAAGAGTGGGGCTCTGTCTTAGGTGGTCCTGAGAGTGCTAGTGACTTGTAACTCCATCTTACCCGTCATTGGCCGACATTCTTATATGCTGGGGCCTCAATATCATCATAGGGTTTGGCTTATTTGTATTTATCAGCGTCTGCCATAGCTAGACACTGATAATGAACTTGGAGAGGTCTTTCCCACACAGGAGCAAGGGCCGTTTTGACGGAGGCGATAAGTCTCCTAAATAGGAGAGGACCAAGAGCCAAAATGAGGACCAAAACCATAAGGGGGCCTAAGAAGGGGGCAAGGTAGGGGAGAACAGTTGAGAACCAAGTGTTGGGGAATAAGGCTTGTGTTCTGGCTATTTCTCTCTTTTTTAGGGCATCATTTAATTTATCCATAGCGTGTAAGACCACGCCGGAGGAGTCAGTATAGAAACAGCATTCTTCTTTGAGGGCCACACAAAGGCCACCTTCCTTGAGGAAAAGAAGATCCAAGCCGCGCCTGTTTTGGAGAACAACTTCAGACAGGGAGGTTAGTGATGTTTGTAGTGCACCCATAATGACCATAGTTTTGTTTATAGCTCTAAGATCTTGTAATAATCTATAGCCCCTATTATCCTTTTTTTGAATAACAAAGATAGGAGTGTTCCAGGGAGAGGTACTAGGAGAGATATGTCCCTTCTGGAGTTGTCCCTGTACCAACTGTAGAAGGGCAGAGTATTTGGGACCTACGATGGGCCATTGGTCAACCCAGACAGGCTCATCTGAAAGCCAGGTGATTTTTTTGTGCATGGGTTACAGGAGGACCAGTGGCCCCTATTAAAAATTTTGATGTTTAGGAGGTGACATGTGTGGGGGCTTTTCAGTATAGCCAAGGCCATGGCGGGGAACAAGGGGCCGAGGATGAATAGGGGAGGTAATGCCAGAGGAGTATTTGCCAAGGCCCTGTCCAGGGAGAAACCCCTGTTGAAGCATCTGTTTTGTGACTGTGGTGTTGGGGCTATGCATAATAAGTTGCATCTGAGAAAGGAGATCCCTGCCCCATAAATTGAGGGGAAGGTTTTGAACGACGAAGGGTTGGAAGGTACTTGAGTTGTTATCGCTATCGCGCCAAGTGAGGGGAGTGGCACTCTGATGGGGCTGTTGGAGGTACCCCAGGCCTTGGAGATGGGTGGCAGAAGGACATAGAGGCCAATGTGAAGGCCAGTGTTTGGAAGAGATGACGGAGACATCAGCGCCCGTGTCAATGAGCCCTTGAAAAGTTTTATTATTGATGAACAGAGTAAGCATAGGCTTATCAGAGGAGATAGGTTGAGACCAATATGCTTGAGAGATCCCTGGCAGCATAGGACGACGATGGGTGCTTAGGGGGGTGTTTGAAGGTGTGGGGACCTGGGGGATAGGCAGGAGCTGGGCAATGGGAGGTGAGGTGGGGATGAGGGTGGGGCCCCCCGTGACAGAGACGAGAAGGTGGATGTGGCCCTGAAATGTGGGGTCTATGACTCCAGGATGGACATGAATGCCTGAAGCTTTGGAGGAAAAGCGGCCCAATATAAGGCCCCAGCAGCCCTTAGGTAAGGGCCCCTTAACATTGGTGGGAATCACATGTACCGGTGGAGTGGGCTCTAATACCACGGGGGCGGAGGAACAGAGGTCCAGTCCTGGGCTTGAGGGGGTGGCTTTGAGGAGGTCTGAGATAGATTGGGAGTATGTGGGGAAAGGGGGCTTGACTCCATTGTCCCCTGAGTCAATGATGGGTGGGAATGTGGGGCCAGGGGAGGGCCCCTCAAGGAATTTTTTTGAATGGGAGAGCCCTCTAAAGTGTAACGGGATTTACATTCATTGGCCCAGTGAAATCCCTTTCGGCATTTGGGGCAGACAGTCTTAGGTGGAGGCCGGGGTGGATTTGGGGATTGTGAGGGAGGTGGAGGGGGTGTAGTTGTGCGGAGGGGGCAGGCCTTTGAAAAATGTCCTGGTTGGTGACATTTAAAACAGCGAAGATGTGAGGGGGGGTGTTTTTGGTTGTGTGAACCAGTTGTTTGTATAGATAGGACTTTGTGTAGGGTGTCCTCAAGTGCTGAGGCAAACATTATTCCTTGTTGGTAGGAGGGACCAAAATCTGCGCATAAACGGATGAGCTGTTCAATGGAACCCGTATGGCGGTGGGGTCTGATAATGTCTTGGCATGTGGGGTTAGCATTTTCAAAAGCAAGTTGTCTTATGAAGGTGTTATTATTTTCGTGTTCTCCAAAAATGCGATCTGCAGCCTCAGTGAGTCTGCCAATGAAGTCGGAGAAGGGTTCATCGGGGCCCTGTCGAATTTTGGTAAAAGAGGTAGGGCCCTCTCCCTTAGACGGGAGTTTACGCCAAGCTTTGCTTGCTGCTAAAGAGATTTGAGCGAATGCTTGAGGGTTAAGATTAAGTTGTTGTTCATCAGTACAAAAATCACCCGTTCCAGAGAGCATGGCAAAGGTAACCGGATTAGGGAGTTGTCTCTCCTGATTTTGTTTGGCAATCATCTCACATTGATCTAAAAAGTTAGATTTCCAGAACAAAAAATCGCCTCCAGAGAGGGCAGCTCTAGCTAATTTTTTATGTTCATTTGGAGTGACCCACCCTTGAGAGAGGCTATCATGTACTGCAAGGGTGAAGGTGGCAGTGGGGCCATATTGAGTGACCGCCATTTTAAGTTCTTTGAGAGAGTTTAGGGGGAAAGGAACTCTGGCTCGTTGAGGGGGAGGGGCCGGTTGTCCCTCAATAGTGGGTTGTTGTACCGCCGTGATGGGGAAAGCGAGGTGTGGTTTGTCAAGAGGGGAGGTTGGAGGAGGGTTAGGTTTGTTAGGAGGAAGAGTAGGGGATTGGGATAGCTGAAGTTTAAATGTTTGATGTAACTTATCGGCAGTTTGTTCAAGGTCAGCAATGCGAGTCATAAGTCGGGCCATGAAGGCATCAGAGTCAGGGGAAGCAGGAGATGGGGGGTAGAAGGGAGGGAAGTTAACAAGGAATGCAGGGGCTGTGAAAGGGGGGGCGGAGGGCAAAGGGCCGGAGTGAGTGGAATCGGGAGCAGAAAATGGCGGCGGCAGTTTGGTGCAAGATGGCGGAGGGGAGTTGTAGAGGGCGGAAGTGGGCGGTGGCGGGAGGTTAGGGTAGGAAAATGGCAGTGCGCCACAAGATGGCGGTCGCTCAGGGTGTCCGCATGATTGGGGATCACTCCTACAAGATGGAGGATCGTCTCCATGCGGAAGGACGGAAGCAGTAAGAGATGGGGTAGGGGACGGGCAGCCATGTTGGTCCTCAGGTATGTCAAGAATCACGGAGGCGGGGGGGCTATGATGGGGGAATGAGAACAAAGGGAAGCCTCAGCTTGAGCTATAGTTTGTGCTATGTGGGGATCGGAAGGGCGAGCCTGTAACAATTCAGAAATTAATGTCCAATATGCGAAGGCAGTCACGGGGACTTTTTCAGGTCCGAAGACCTGGTAGTAATCTTGGAGTGTATAACCCACACGGCTCCAAACCTTCACATTGATAGTACCCTCCAGTGGAAACCAAGGGCAGATTTTATTTATAAACTCAAAGTAGGCAGTTAGGTGGGATTGTTTGATTTTGACTCCCCGGGCTTTGAGGGCCTGGGAGAGCCCTGAGACAAAGAGCTCATGTTCACTGAGATTCTGTCCCATATTACACCTTACAGTATGAAAATGCTTACCGTGATTCAGATGAGAGACGAGAGAGAGAAGTTCTCGCGCGGATCACTGAGGGGGAGTCCTCATGGATGGATCAAAGGCCGGCCGGGCACTCTTTTAAACCTTTGTAGGGTGATCCCTCATAGAACCTGTCGTTCTCGAGCACCACGTTGGGCACCAAAATGTCGTGACCCGCGGAGGCTCCGACCAGCAGAGCTCCCAGGGGCAGGAACGCGTAGCCCGAGAGACAGTATGGGGATGAAGAAAAACACATACGCAGTTTGAAGGCGAGGGCGAGAGAGAGAGAGAGTTTATTGAGGAAGTGCCAAGGCTTATATCTCTTTGAGGGAAGCAGTGAGAGGGTCTAATGGGTGACGTAGGATCAGGATGGGCGGAGGGAGCACATGCTCAGACGCGAAGCTGGGTCATTTATGGCTCTCTACACTGTGGGAAGATGAAATGAAAAAGCAGGGCCAAGCTTTGAGAAGAAAAGGCTGGCAAGTTTTTGGCATGATTTCAGGCCCTAAGCCAGGTGGCTGATGCAGGGAGAACCCTGGTGTGTTGGTTACTTTTCTCTCATTGCTGAGACAAAATACCCAACACCCAAGGTTAAAGGAGGAAAGGTTTATTTAGTTCATAGTTTGTGGAGGTTCCAGTCCATAATCAGCTGGCTCCAAGACAGTGTGGCACATGGCAGAGAGCAACAGTTCATGGTGGCGGAAAACAGCAAAAGCAACAAGAGCAAAAATGGAGGAGCGCGAGAGAAGACTCTTCCTGTCCCTTATATTGTATGTAGGCTACCCGCCCTAGGGTGGGTGTAGCACTCATACCCATAATCCCAGCACTAGACAATGAATCAGTCACAAACTCTAGATTCAGCTGCCTCCGAAAAGCGCCCCCCCCATGACTGCATGAGGCTTTGGGGAGACATCCAGACCCAAACCATAACACCTGGAACATGGGGAAAAAAACAAAGACCCTGGCATGTGGACCAGGCACACTGGATGCAGCTGAAGAAAGCTGGAAGAAGAGCATCCCTGGAAATGAGGTGGTTTGGGATCTTGACCCAAGCAAAATGGAAACTAAGCTGAGGTGTGGCTGGGCTCTTTGATGGGGATAGGGCACAGAAGTCAATGTGAGGCCGAGCCCTGGGGTGAGTTCAGAGGGTGCGGGACGGGCTGGGTTTGGATGACTGATGATGTCGCCTTCCTGCCTGGATCTGGAGTTGAGTGCAGCTCAGTTCGTTTGATGGCAGCCACTCCATGTGGCCTCAGTTGGAAAAGACACTCTTTCGAGAGACAGAACGAAAAGGACCTGGTGGCCAGAGGAACAGAGCCAGAGGAGATGGGGCCAATACTGATTTTGTATGTGCAAAATATTCACTACTATTTCAAACTGGCACTTGGTTAATGAATCCTCCACCCAATTTTTGCCCACATGCCACTCTACTCACATCCCAATCACAAAATTTCCCAAATAAAGGGAGCTGGGGTATTTCTGATTTTAGAGCCATGCTGCAGGTCAGAATGACTAAGATGAGTGAATATGAAGACCTGCCTGGGTCCTGCCACGCCCTCAGCTCCTGATTCCAGGGACGCATTCCTTATTATGTCTAGGAATTGGCTGCTAAAATCAATTCACCCCAACCAATTAAGTTGAAATTTATTTTACTGCTGCATTACTTACACACAATAGCACCAGGAGTTATTTTTAGACTCAAAAAATAACACTTTGCTGGGGCGCTTGCCATCCAATTTGTAACAGATTTTGAGAAATTAACACTTGCGAGGTTTCTGGCCACACTGAGTCACAATGCACTCCGCTTGGAGGGTAAAAATAGCACCGCAATTGCTTGGGTGAGTCTGGGCGAGCGGGCAGTGCTTCCCAGTGCTGCTGAATGTTCTGGAATGGCTGCTCTTTGGAGCCTGTGTGTCTCACTGTTTCCCAGTGAGGCCCTCAATGTGTTAGAAAAGATATCTTTCCACGAAATAAATGAAGAGAGTAATTGTGTCTGATCATCTGGCTGGATTTTAGGACTGAAAAACCATAGAGTTCATGCCTTTTTTTGTTTTTTTTTAATTGCTTTTGATGAGTATTTTAGGGGCTCCAAACCACTCCACCCAGACGCCTTGGGTCTGGCTCGGCTTTGCACATGGTGTGGTCACTAATCCCTAAAGAGGGAAAGACGCTCCTGTGAAAAGTGCACATCCCAACACCCCGATTTAGCTTTGCTTTCCTGCATAACCTGGTTGTTTAGATCTGCCCGGAGGAAGCCGGGTGGCTCCCAGGAAATAGTCACCATAGCTGATTTATATTGGTCATCCCGTGAAATTACGGGTATTTCTGGATCTCTGTAAAAATCAATGGATTTTCAAAGTGCAAAGAAAATACTCCCAGCTGCCTCTAGAGAGAAGCCATGGGGATTCAGGGTTTGTTTTGTTTTGTTTTGTTTTGTTTTGTTGTTTTTTGAGAGAGAGAGAGATTTCATCATGCTCAGCTGTTGCCGTAGCTCATAGAGTGATTTCACAGATGAAGGTCGTGGTGGCAGAATGTCTTAGCCTGTCATGTACGGTCCTCCTTTATCCGCTAACCATCACCCCTGGAAGACAAACCAGACCCATGGATTCATAGTTAATTCTAAACACACACACACACACACACACACACACACACACACACACACACACACGCCCTAGGATGCAAGCTTGCATCCCTGTGATGGGCTCTCCTCCTGAGGGTGTCCTCTGTGGCCTCCCTGCCCACTTTTCTTTCTGGTCCTCTTTTGCCAACTTGTCATAAAGCTTAGACAATACCAATCTCTGACTTTTTGGACTCCATGGGCTTCATATTTTCTTAACTGATCAATCAGATAATACCTTACATTATGGACATGATTGTTTATAAAATTTACATGTTAGAGTTAGGGAAAAAATACCTAATGAACATTTAGCGCCACACTTACCCAAAATGTGGCCTGAGAAACTCTGAAAAGAGAGAGTTATTGCAGAAGAGTCTTCCACCGTAAAGCACATTAGGGGAACATGAATGAAAATTCCCAAGTCCCATTGGCTGTGCTCAGAAGGCTCTCAGAAACCCTTGAAATGACAAGCTGATTTACATAGGTTAACTCATTATTTTCAAAACTTACTTCATTTGAGACTTTTTTCCAGATACTTTATATTAAATTCCTATGGAACATAATTTAAAAATGTCAATCCCTTATCTTCCCTCCAGTTCGCTCCTGAGAAGAGTTTTTAATTACACATTTATTTCTTCATAAATTATTCTTCATACAAAGGAAATGAAAAGACCCTGGTGATTTCTCTTTCTGGGTTTTTTTTTTTTTTTTGTATTACATCAAAAATTATTTTTCTTTTAAGGATTGATATCCCTATGTGTCCATCATAAAATTTCACAATTTAAAAATATTCTATTTACTTCTCTTCCCTGAAGACACCCAGTTCAGGCATTGTTTCAAGGTATTTCCAATACCTACGATATAAATTCTGAACATCAGCCATTCTGTGTGCAGAAGAGTTCTGACATAAGCAGGGTCGTGTCTCCCATGGCAACACTCTGGAGACCAGGGACTCTCCCATCGGGCTCCTGTGTCACCACACCTGCAGGCACCACGTTCTGTGAACACTTGAGCGGATCCGTGGTCCATTGGCCTTTGTGTTCAAACCCGTGTCCATTGGCTTGTTTGTCTGACCACTCCTCTGCGCTTTGAGAAGTTGCCTGTGGTGGAATTTCATGTTTCCTCCAGGTGAGAGTGTTTACCATCCAGGCTTTGCACCTCCTGACATTTGAAAACTAAAATGCAGCATCTCAAACCACGAACTTGAAGCAAATCTGAGACTTCCATATAGACCCCTTGGGTGGAGAGAAGGGCAAGGGGTGGAAACAGGGGTTAGAAGTTTGAGGAGGTTGATGAGCTACAGCAAGAGAGACTGCAAGAAAGGCCCCACTCCGCCTTCTAGCAGGACTGTCCTCTGGACATCTCCCTGTGGCCTGGGATCCCATGTGGGGCAGGAGCAGAACCTGAACTTGCTTCACATTATCTGTTTCAGGAATACAGGTTGTTGCTTACGGAGATCTCAGAGATAACTTCCTTTAGGGTGAGTAAAATGTTTAGTCAGGGCAGGAGTGCAGAATGAAAATATTTATGAGATTTCCTACAATTTTTTTCCTTCTTAAAATGCACTTCACAGACATAGCAACTTAAATGCAATGTTGTAGCTTGGGAGGAATCCTGGATCAGAAGAAGGACATTAGGCAAGAACTAAGGAAATAGGAATAAAGCCATGCCCATTAGTGATTAATAACATCTTGATATTGGTTCCTCAGCTGTGATAAATGTGCCACACTAGTGATGTCAGACATCGACAATGGGGGAAACTGGTATGGAGTATAAGGGAACTCCCTGAGCTACCCTAACAACTTCTCTGCAAATCTGAAACTATTCTAAGTTTAAAAGTCTATTTTTAAAAATTCTCCTTGCAGCAGATTGGGATCTTCAGGCAGCTTTTTGGAAACAGTAAGAGGTCACCATGTACCTGTCATCAGAGCCATGTCCCAAAGGGGATGGTGGCTGCACCCCGTTCCAGACCTGAACTCCTCAAAGCAACACCTTACCTGCAGCAAGTGAAGTGGTGGCCTCCTGATACGAGCCCTGAAATCACTAGGAAGAATGGTGTGTCGATTTCTCAGACATGGGTCAAATCATTTTTGGTTAAAGGGCTGAGGCTGGCTGCCTCCCTGCCTGCCTCCCAATTATCTTCCCTCTGTTTGTGCCTTGTAAACCTGTGTCACCAAGGCAGCCCTGGTTACTCATTTTCAACAGATCCCACAGGGCCAAAAATACTGGGGTGTGGGGCCCTCTGGTCTGTGCCTTTGGAGGAGTGGTTTTGTTACGGAAAATGGACCGAACATGGGAAGAAACAGCACTGAGGAGGTTTAGGATGCAGTTTATTACACCAGTGGGCTTGACTGGGATCTCTCCCAAAGAGCCAGAGCCCTGCCTGGTGGGGTTTCAGGGCTTTTATGGGGAAAGTAAGCAGGGAGATACAAAGGCAGATTTGGCACATTGTGATTGGAGGGTTGGGTGACATCATGAGTTACCAAGGGAGTTTAAACATCTCAAGTTACACTACAAGGCCATCACTTACACAAAGGCAATAAAAACAGCGGTCACAAAAAGGAAGGAATGTTCTGTTATCAGGCTTGTCTAGACATGTCCACCAGGTTTTTGGTGGGCATTCTTGACTGGCTTTCTTGGTAGGCTTTCTTGTCAGGCTTTTATTTAAAATTTCAGTTTGGGTCTCAGATTCCACACTTGGTAATTCCATTCACCCCACAGCCGATGACACATCAGGAGTGGCAGTCATTTTTAGTAACATTTTTCTGATGTGGAAATGTCAAAGATGTCACTGACTGACAATTTACGTTTGACAGAGTTGAAGGAGTACTTAACTCAGGCACTGTTTCCTGCAATCCTCTGCTGCCAAAGCCCATTTACTTACATGCTTTTATTTCCTGGCTACCTCAGGAAGACTGAAAGGACAAAGACAAATATAACAACTTCTGGATGGGAGTAGCCAAATCTAGTCTCTTCTGGAAAATTGTCTTTGCTGAGGCCATCTGCATGTGATTTTAAAGATTTCCTTCCTGTTAAAAAGGTATTGATGTGGAAAGATGGAGTTGTTCACAGAAAAGCATGGGTTATAAAATAGTGTGTATACTATGGTTTTATTGTTTAAAAATAATGCATGTATGCTTTCACTGCTGGTGGGAATGCAAAATGGTCGCAACTTTGGAAGACACTTTGACATTCTCTTATACAACCAGTCATACTCTTACATATGATCCGGCAATTGCACTCCTTGACATTCATCCAAATGAGCTGAAAACTTGTGTCCACACAAAACTTGCACATGGTTGTGTATAGAAGTTTTATTCATAATTGGCAAAACCTGGAAATAATGAAGATGACCTTAAGTAGACACCTTGGATAAATATTACTAAGTGCTAAAAAGATGTGCGCTTCCAAGACATGGAAAGACATGAAGGGACTTTCAGTGTATGTTAAGTGAAAGAAGCCAATCAGGAAAGGTTACACTGCTGTGTAATTCCAATCATAGAACATTCTGCTCAAGGCAAGAAGATGGAGACAGCAGAAAGACCAGTGGTTGCCAGGGACCAGGGAAGAGGGAAGAAAGAATAAGAGGAGCGTGGAGCTTTAGGGGAGGGAAAGTCTTCTGCATACTGTGATGGTAGACACATGACATTGCCTGTTTGCCTGAACCCACAGAATGCATGACACCACGAGCGAGCTCTAACTGTGCCTTTGGGTGGCAGTGATGTGTCCATTGTCACATGTGAAAGTTGGAAGAGGGTAGGGAACTCCCTGTACTTTCTGCTGAATTTTGCCATGAGCCTAAAACTCCTTTAAAAAATAAACTCTTTGTTTGCAAAAGTCTTCTTCCAGAATGCTGGGCTTTTCAGTAATTGGGTGCACCCACATTTTTTGTAGCTTTGGAGAACCCAGCCCTGAGTCTTCTGGATTCATCCCCTCCTCTCCCTGCCCCTCTTGCTCCATCCCTGTGACAGTTCTCCTGCTCTTGACCTTGCAGCCTTGTGTCCTGCTCCTGCCCCACCCCCACGCTCCTCCCATTGCTCAAGCTTCCTCTCTGGCTCTTCCTGCCTCCAGCTCTTCCAGCCTGGCCCTGGCAGTGGCCTCTGTGGCCCTGATGAAACTCCCGCCAGAGGCAGCAATAGGGATTCCCCTGGGGTTTGGGCCCCGGATGTGATCCTACTTTCCTAACTCGCGTGGTCAGTGGGAGCCCCAGAGCAGCCAGGCTGCCCCTTGTGATGTCTGGGTTGTTGACTGTGAAGGGCTTTGGCAATGAAAGTTCTCAAGCAAAGAACTCTTGTGACCAGAGTAATAAGGTGCTCACTTGGGCACCCGAAACCCTCTGCTGCGAAACACTCACCTGCATAAGACATAGCATGGAAAAATGTACAAAAGGACTATTTTGCCACGGAAGAATGTCTTCCCACCTTTCAGGCACTGCTAGATATGAAATATCAGGCATAGTGGATAAACCTGCAACTATTAAATCAGAGATTAAATCAGCTTTTAAACACTTCAGCATTCAAAAACAAAAGCAAAAAGCAACAGTACGTTGTTCCCTCCAGAAGAACCAGTCCTTTGCATGATTTTTATCTCCCGTGATTTTTGTTGAAACCATTCCTGATTTGTTATGTTAATAGGCCTTCCAGAATCAGCTGTGATGCTCATTATTCCTGCATGGTGGTTTTATTCTTGCATTTCTGTACAAATAAGGGAGCCAGGGGACCTGCGATGCTAATCATCCCACAAGCCCAGCCTGGTGCCAGCTGTGCATTCATCTTTGGTGGAAATGGCAGCAAGAATACAGTGCAGAGGACTCATCGAGGGTTCTCACGGTCAGAGTATAAATGCTGAAGCAAAGCTTGTCTGTAAGCAGATAAATTCTGAAGCAAGTTGTTATGTCTTCAACCAATGTAGGTTAGCAGAGGCAGCTCTGATGTGACAGATAACAGGGGCAGATGTCTAGAGGAGTGGCTTTCCTGGTTTATTTTTTTATTCTTCGTTCAACAATTCCCCCTTCTTAATTGTAAGCATGCCCTTAGCTTGGGGCTCTGAGGATTGTTCTAAGAACTGGTGTGTGATGCCCAGTGTATGCCCATCCCCATCTTGCACAGATTTGCCGGTCACTCCCTTCATCCTCGGACCGCACATACACCAGCCCCTCCAGGTCTAGCCAGCCCTGGTAGGAGAGGTTTTTGATTAGCATAGGAATTAGGCTGGGATCTGACATCTAGAGAATCAGCCAAGCCTGAATCGGTGACGGCGACCACTGGTGTGTACCAGATGGAGGCACCCAGATGATAGCAATTTCAGCTGCCAGGGAACATCAGAGTTCAGAATGGCTCAGCGAACAGGCACATGCTAGTTCTCCATCGCTCAAGGCTCCTCTCTTTCCTCCTTTTCCTGCTTTCCTAGCTATCTCCCAGTTCTTCATTGTCCTTGTTCGGTTTCACTTCACTAAATACCTGCGTGTTTATCGGTGCCTCTTAAGCATGGCTCATTCATGCAGCCGAATTTGTGGGTGGAATACAGGACCTTGGCACTGAGCTGCATCCTCAGTCCTTTTCATTTTGAGAAGGGGTCTCACTAAGTGGCTGATCCTCCTGCCTCAGCCTGCCAGCGTACTGGGATTATAGATGTGCCCCACCACACCCAGCTTCTTTTCCTTTCTCCTATTATAAGGGTGCTACATAAGCTGAATGTACAGCTTTATCTGCTTTTAGGCACACTTCCTGTGGGCTTTGTTCCTAGAAGTGGTTACTCTGTCAAAGGTTATGAACACTTTTAGGTATCCTGCTATACAGTGCAAATTACTTTCCAAAATGCCTACCAGTCGTGTGTCACCCCTTTCACTCTCTCCTCAGCTGCTGGGGAAGACACTGTAGTTTTCCAACCCCAGAGCCACTGCGTCCCCCATTTTCCGTGTGGGTAGAGCTTGTCCAGGTGGGGACTGTACCCTGAGCCACCTAAGCCAGAGTGTGTAATCTTTCCCTGCCAGGGGGCGCATGACTCCATCTGGCTAAGGACATGAGATATGAGGTTTACTAGGTAAAAATTTTTTCTCTTGAAAAGACACAGGAAGAAACAGTCTCCCTTCTTTTGCTGGACATTGTCGCGTCTTCACATAACACCCCGAACTACAGCAGCCCGAGGACAAGCCCTGGGAAAGATGGAAGTTTGATAGTGTTGTGGAACCTCTGAGTTAATCTACTTGGTGGCTGTCCTTCCTTGGGAGTTCTTTTTATGTGAAATAATATATTACACAAATTGTTTAAAAAGTTTGGTTTGGTGGGGTGTTCTTATTGCATCCTAAAACATTTCTAACTGGAACACTGTTTTGTTTCAATTTGCTGTTCTTTAATTACAGATGAGAGCAGCTGTTTATTATTCATATGTTTGTTAATGATTTGCATTATCTTTCCTGAACTACCTGGGAAGATTTTGTAAAGATCAGCCCCCCCACAGGCTGGGCTGAGCAGATACATTTGGAATTGAGGGACAGTTAAGGTCAGGGTGGAAAGGAGCCTAATGTGTTTGAGGGCTCCTGTTGCCTCTTTTCTCCAACTTGCAAGTCTCTTCAAGCCAAAGAAATGGGGTGTCTATGCAAAATATGGTAATGATGGCAGTCGGTCTTTCAGGATGTTTATAGAAAGCTGGGCCTTAGCGCTGCTGTTTCTCAATAAGGAGACAAGAAGTCTGGTGGGCAAAAGAAAATTAAAACGTGAGAAAGTGAAGGAAAGATTCAGAGGAAACAAATATTTGCTAAGGGACATGCGTTGATCCTCTCTGCTTGACCTGGGCTCTCAGTCTGAATCGCGCTGCCCCCACCCCTGCCCCATCGAGATCATCGTGCTTCTGCTTTAACAACGGAACTTTTCCTTTAGCTTTTCCAAGCACAGAAATGTTTTTCAGGTACTCAGGTCTTGAAATGAACCTTGAACACAATCTTTGGAGCAGGAGTCTGATTCATCTCCCAGAACAAGGAACATATGAGAAAAATTCACCTTCTTCTTCATTATCATGTTTAAAAGGCACAGAGGACCCTCGGTACTAAGGTAATGCGTAGTGGTCAGGTAATTAGAACAATAAATGGCCTGAGTTTAACCGGTTTCAGTATCATGAATACTCACAAATTCAAGTCCAACCAAGAATGCTTCAGACATGAACTCCTGTCGATAAGCACGTTTATAATACACAGGTAAGGTTGCTTTATAAAGGACACATTGACTTTCTGGTCAAAACTCTAGTGGTTTCCATCAACGTGTTGTTCTAAGCCATCATAAATTAGCAGATCAATAGTTAATGGTACTGCTAGACATGTTTAAAGCCAAATAACTCTTAACCCATTTGTAACTTGGAGGCATTTTGGTAGATAACTGATACTTGTTTAGCTGATTTTGTATCCGAAGACCTCAGCCTGAGCTATCATGAAGCCCAGACACAACCTGCAGAATGTGCCTCGCTAATCAGGAGCTCACTTATCTTTTGTTTATGCTGAGACCTTGTATGGCTGGGTGGCCTCATTAATGACATCGTGGCTTATTAAATCTCGTCACGTGTGGTAAAATCCTTCTGATGCTGATGAATCTGTAGGGTGGACGCTATAACAATTGGGAGAAAGGGTATGGCTGAATAAGAGGGGGCCTGTTTAAAAGAAATACACGGCTGCTGGAGGGTGTGTGCTGCACTGTGTCCATGCCTTGTGGATGTGCTGGGGGCATTTACACCACATCATCTTGCCTGTGAGTTGTACCCACTACTCTGTGATTTAAAAGAAAATAATGTTTCCCCAGCATTAACGTGAACTGTGTTGGAATAAATAGAGGAAAAATAGATGATTTGTTTTTCTGGCTGCCTGCTCCTGATATGCAAAATTATAAAATAAACAGGATCCAAAAATAGTGCGGTCTCTCCTCCCAGACAGATCTTCCACTCAGCTCTGAATTCTAAAAGCCTCTGTGAAAGGAACGAGATAATGAATTAGGTTCATGGGGAGGGCTGTAGGAGCAGGAGGCAAAGCTGACTTTAACAGAAGGCTTGGGGCAGCTGGGGTTGTGAATATTTGCTACCCACTTAACTACAAACTAGCTAATTGTTTAAGACAGATAATGTTGCATGAGCCCTGATGATACTCAGCTGCCTGGTAGCAAAGAGGTCTCCAGTGCTGGGGTTCCAGTACTCGTACCAGTTAGTGGCCTGTTAAGAACTGGGCCACACAGCAAGAGATGAACAGCAGTGAGCAAGTGAAGGCTCATGCGTATTCCCAGCTGCTCCCATTGTTCACATCACCTCCTGAGTTCCACCCCTGTCAGATCAGCAACAGGCATTACTTTCTGCCTTCCGTACTTCTCTCTCATTGCTGGGACAAAATACTCAACCCCAAAGTTAAAGGAGGGAAGGTTTGTTTAGCTCACAGTTTGTGGAGGTTTCAGCCAATAATCAGCTGGCTCCAAGGCAGGGTGGCACATGGCAGAGGGGCAACAGTTCATGGCAGCAGAAGACAGCAAAAGTAACAAGTGAGAGAGAGACAAGTCTCTTTCTGTCCCTTATATTGTATCCAGTCTACCGGGATTAGGGCAGTGCCAATCCAATCAGGGGACTGATCCAGCAATCACCCACACTTAATCCCAGCACCCTTAATCCCAGCATTGCCTATGAATCAGTCACACACTCTAGGTTCAGCCACCTCCAAAATAACCCTATGACTGACTGCATGAAGCTTTGGGGGACATATAGACACAAACCATAACACCTTCTCATAGGGGTGTGAACCCTACTGTGAACTGTGCGTGCGTGGGACCTGCGTTGTGTGCTCCTTAGGGAAACCTAATGCCTGATGATCTGAGATGGAGCTGAGGTAGTGATACTGGCCCTGGGGAGTGGCTGAAAATACGGAGTCACATCAGCAGAGAGGTTTGGTTGCACAGAGACCATGATAAATCAATTACTCGGAGAGTCCGATCAAAACCCTATCAATGCAAGGCAAGTGAAACTAAGCTGCATCTGATAACAGGCTTTACAGTGGCCAGTGAGTTGATGTATTCAACTGTACAGGTGCATCTGGTGGCAGCTTTCTGCCAGAGTCTGACAGTTACTTTAGTCTGTCTGTGGCTTGCCCATTATTTTATTTCCCACCTGCACCTCTCTCCTGCACTGCACACTTGACTTAGTTACAGTTTTAGTAAGCCCACAAGCCAACCCTAGCCAAGATGAGTAAAAAACTGTCATTGGAGAGTTTCTTTGAAAAGGAGGAAAAACCCAACGATGAGATAGCAGAAGACTCTAAGACTGCCAAAAAAGAAAGAAGGAAAAAAGAAAGGAAGAAAGAAAGGAAGGAAGATTAAAAAGGAAATAATGAGACTTAAATTACGGGTTCATTGCAACAGGTTATTCACATTCTCCAAGCCTGCTATATATAATATGCGGCAACTTACTACCCAATGGAGTCATGAAACCTTCAAAATTGCTTTGCCACATGGAGACCAAGCATTCTGAATTAAAAGGAAAAACGTTGGAGTTTTTCCAAGGAAAAAAATGTGAACACAAAGAACAGAAGCAATCACTGAAGGCCACCACTTCATCAAGTGCGTCTGCCTGAGTGCATCATTCTTAGTGGCTGGCCACACTGCTAAAGCTAGGGAGCCCTTTGCTGTTCATGAAGAACTGATCTTGCCTGCTGTTAAGGACATTGGTCATGAACTTTAGGAGAAGTAGCAGTTCAAAAAGTGGCAGGTGCTCTTTTTGGGTAGCACCATAACTAGATGAATTGATGAAATAGCAGAGGATACTGAGGCACAATTGTTACAGAGGATTAATGAGTCACTGTGGTGGGGATTAAAGTTTGATGAGTCTACCAGTATTGACAACGAGGCAACAATGCTTGTTTTTCTGTGTGTTATGTTTTTCAGGAGGATGTACACGAGGATATGTTATGTGTACTTTTGTTGCCAACCAACACCACAGCTGCAAAACTATTCAAATCATTGAATGATTACAAATCAGGAAAATGGAACTGGGTTGTTTTGCGTCACTATAGGTGCAGATGGAGTAGCTGCCATGAGTGGGAGCTTTCTGGTATCACTACACATATCAAAGAGGTCACTTCTGCATGTGAATCTATGCATTGTGTCATCCACAGAGAAATGCCAGCTAGCTGGAAAATGCCACAACATTTCACAAAATGTGATTAAAATTATCAACCACATGCCTTTTATACACATCAGTTTTCCCAGCTCTGTGAGGAGGAGATGTATGCAGAGCAATCACACCTTCTCTAACACAGCAGTGTAAGTTTCTAAAAGTTAAATATCACTGGCCCGAATTTTTGAATTACAAGAGCTGCTCCAAAGATTTCTTTTAGAAAAACAGTCACCACTGCCAGCATATTTCAGTGACACAGAATATGCTGCAAAACTTGCTTACTCGTGTGACATAATCAACCTGCCCAACAAACTCAATCTGTCACTTCAGGGAAGAATGACAACTGTGTCCATGTTGACAGATAAAGTGGTTGCATTCAAAGATAAACTGGAATTATGGGGGCAGTGAGTGAACACTGGGATTTCTGACATCTTTCAAACGTTAGCAGAGGTTTTGAAAGAGACTGAGCCAGGGCCTTCTTTCTCTCAGCTGGTGCTTGATCACCTGTCTCAGCTTTCAAGAGTTTGAGCATGACTTCCCAACCACAAAAGACCAGAAACTGGGAAGGAATGAATCCATAATCCATTTGTGAATAAACAAGGTGAATCTATATTGTATTTTTAGAAGAGAATCAATTTCTTGAGATCACAAATGGTGGTGCCCTTGAAAGTATGTTTGAGACAACTTCAAATCTCCATACTCTCTGGATTAAAATCAAGGCAGAATATCCTGAGACTGCCATAAAAGCGCTGAAAATCTTGTTTCCATGTCCAGCATTCTATCTTTGTGAAGGAAGGTTTTCTGCAGTGACAGCAACCAAAATGAGATTATGGAGTAGTTGCTGGAAAACAAGCTCAAGGAACCCACCGATTCTGTATATGCTGAGTTGTATAATTATTTCAATATATTTTACAATGTTACAAAAGTAGAAATGGAGTGCCTAATGAGCATAGTGCACTTGAATCCTTCCCCAACCATCTCCCCTACCCCCAGTTAATGAAAAAGCTGTCTCATGAAACCAGTCCCTAGTGCCAAAAAGGTTGGGAACCGCTGCGGCAATGTATGGCCATCAAGTCTTGGTTCATAAGGCCTGAGGTTTCAACATATCCTTCTGTCCCCTCCAACCCCAAAGCATAGCATTGGATCCAGATTCTTGGGACCCACTGAATGAGAATCTCACCAGGTAGGACTCAAGAATGTACAATTGTTACTTTGGTCCCAGTTTTTTTTTTAATGTTTGCTCATATTTTTAGGTTCAAAATTTAAGACCCTATCTCATAGGGTTTTTCAATTTTCTTTTCCATTTCTACTTAGTATTATCTTTTGGGGGGGACCAGGAATCGAACTCAGGACCTTGTGCTTGCCAGGCAGGCACTGTGCCGCTGAGGTATATCCCCAACCCTTAGTATTATCTTTGTTTTTAAAAATTCCTTGTTAGAAGAAGAGCATTTGCCCAGGTTCTAGAATCACTTGTTTTGGTGGAATACAGGCTGCATGTGGCCATCATGGTGACTCAGTTGGAGTCTTGGGTAGTCCAAGTTTGATGCCCTGGGAGAGCCACACTCGTGCCTGCTGATAGTGACTGATGACAGTGGGCTACAGGTGGCAGGTTAACTTTATTCTGTCCTCCGGAAGATGTTTCTTGAGGACAGGGGAGGAAATGGTGTCACAACTCCCATGGCCATGTGTGGGAGTATGTGCCTGTAATCCCAGCACTCTGGGAGGCTGAAACAGGAAGATTGCAAGTTCAAGTCAAGTCTGGGTGACTTAGTGATTTAGCAAGATCCTGTCTCAAAATAAAAATTTAGAAAGGGCTGGGGATGTTGGTCAGGGCAAAGGCCCTGCATTCAGTCTTTAGTACTGGAAACAAAATAAGAAAAATGAAGCATAACTCTTTATATACTAGTTTCTGCTTTTAATATAACTGTACACATTTCCTCAGTGGCTTGAATCTTATTAACAATTTCTTTTGTATATTCTAGGAATAGCCCTGAACCTGAAGAATGGTAAATATAATATATATCAGATTCTTAGTTATTCACTTCGTGGGTTTTCTTTTCTTTTTTCTTTCTTTTTTTTTTTTTTTTTTTTTTTGTCGGTACCAGGGGTACCGACAACCTCAGGACCTCACGCTTGGCAGCAAGCGCTTGTGCGGCTGAGCGATATCACCGGCCCTTTTTTCCTTTTTATATGGGTTCCGGGAGTCAAACTAAGGATCTTGCACTTGCCAGGCAGGCGCTTATGCCACTGAGCCATCTCACCGGCCCACTTCGTGGGTTTTCTAAGGTACAATTTTTATTCTAAGGTCACTTTTCCCAGCGCTCAGGGCCCTGCCACATTGCTATGTCTCAAATAGTTTAAATTAAACATAACTGGGAGAGTTACATCTGCTACCTAAATATTGATTTCAGATTCTGCTATAATTTGGGTTCAAATCTACGGTTTTTAATTAAGTGCTATTGATTAAAATCATTGTTTATACATCCTGAATGAAAGATCTAGATTTTGACTCCCTTCCGTTTTTTGTTGTTCCCCTTCTTTCATAAAGACAATGACTTCTGATGAGAAACTACTGAAGCCACCTAGTGCTCCTTCCCAGAGGACAGCGTCTCCAAGCTCGCTTAGCACTGCAGAGGGGGGACCCTTTCAAAGGAAGCACAGAGTCTGGCTTCGAACTCCGCACAGTCAGCAGGGAACACGCATGCCTCTCGGCCAGACCGGAAGACACCCCAACAGTTTGTTCTTCTCCTTCCTCCATCCCGCCCCACCCTCCAACTCTCCCCTCGTGGCTCTTCAATGAGCCTTCCCAGCCCAGGCTCAGCCTGGCGGACGTGGCCAGGCCTCTCTTCTATCACTGCACTCTGAGTTCGGAGCTCCATGTAGAAGCGCGGGGACAGATGGGGACCACACATGAGAGAATAAAACAATCAGTAGTCCCAGAATGCCACAAAAGCAGCAGGATTATCCTGTGTGCCCCAGAGGGTGGGGGGGTTGAGACATGGGACAGCTCTGCAGTGACCATTGTGTCCACATGTCATCCAAGCAGTGGTGATGGCAGCTTGGGTGGGTGCCCCCCACCCTACCTACCCTTTACTCCCTGGCAGCGTGTAAGCCTCAAGTGTAGAGGCATCTTGGGGAACGGGCAAGTGCCCACAATGACTGAAATTAAGTTTCCACCACCTGGAAGGAAAGGGTTTATTACAGGTATTAACTTCATTTATAGAAAAATGAATTTACCTTTTCCACACCTGGGTTTGTGAACTCAGATTTGCATGCTGCACCCAGCAAGTGCGTAGGCACACCTGTGCTGCACCTTCCTCCGCTGAGTCCAGGTGGATGTCCCGCCATGTGTCCCCTGATGCTCATAAACAGTGACCGGCTCTGTGAATTAGGCCCTGTGAGCTGACTGTGTAGTCATCGCTGTCGCGGAGACTTTCTCTCCCAAGTCGTCGGTTGGTTAGTGTTTATGCGCTATTTCCTCTAGAAACAGCCATCTGCTCCGAGATTGGTACACTCCATGTTCCTTTCATTCCGTGCTTGAGCTTGATCTTAGACTTGTACTATTTACGTGAGGCTAAAGAAAATTTTCTTGACTAATGAGCCATCGCCCAACACAACTGGAGCCAGTTACTTTAAATAAGATCGCTGGGGGTGGATGCGGAGGGTCCGCACCTTTTTTGGTTATCACGGCTACAGTATGCAAAAGCTAAAGGAGAGACAGAAGGCTCCGTTGCTCTTCAGAGAACTCTGCTGCCTTCTGCACTCTTGAAGTCTGTATTCAGACACACGAGTAACCTCCCTCAGTGTAAATTTGATATATGAGAACTCACTTAGCTTCATAATTATGTAGAAGTAATTATGTAGAAGTTTTTAAAACCCGACTTATCAGGTGTACTAAAACATAACTTTTCTGTAACTTTACAAACCCACCATATTTAGGCTACCTGTCCCCCTTTCTCCACCACATTGTAAGTTGGAGAGAAGGCTTGGGAAGGGGAGCAGGCCTTCAGCACAGACTGGCATTCGCTGAGATACTGCTTGTGCCAACTGTCTTTGGACACTGTGCCATATGGCCTTTGGTCATAGCCCAGTGCCCTTAGTTCCTCTATGGCATCGTGTTATCATGCCCACACATTCTGTGTGCACCTCATCCCAACTGAATGCTCCTTCAGACGCCCTCAGTACTCCTGGGCTGAGGCCAACTTCCTCCCATGTGGGTACAGGAGAGCAGGGCTGTGAGGGTTCTCTTCGGTCCCCATCTTCTGTCCTGCACTGTTGTTCACCATGCTGCTGGGACCATCTTTCAGAGCACCAGTCAGGTGAATACTTAGTCTTAAAAACTGACTGGCCTTACTATAAATCTACAGTAATCATGACATTGTAGAACCAGTCAAAGATTTGACAAAGAGATCAATGGAACATAAGAGTACAGACATAGAACCACGTACATTTCACTGATCTTTGACAAAGAAGCAAAGGCAATACGTGTAGAAAAGGAGGTGTTTCCAGCAAATGGTACCAGAACAACTAGACATCTATGTGAAAATAATCTAGATACAGACTGTATATACTTCACAAAAACTAATTCAAAATAGATCGTAGACTCAAATATAAAACACAAAACTATAAACTCCTATAAGATGACATAAAAGGTAACCTTATGACCTTGTGCAGGGAGATGACTTTTTAGATACAAAGCAAAAAGCGTGATATGCAGTGTGAAAGAAATCACCAATAAGCTGCACTTCATCAAATTCATAGTCTGCTGTGAAGGACGTCAAGAGACTGAGAAGACAAGCCACAGGCTGGGAGAACATATTTGCAAAAGACACGTCTGATAAAGCACTGTTATTCAAATTATACAAAAAAACTAGTAATACTCAACAGTCAAATATGAATAACAATTAAAAACGGGCAAACAGAGGAGGGAAGGAAGATGGCGGATTTGTAAGAAGCAGGCAGTGAACCTCTCTAAAAGTTGCCGTTTGGACACTGGAATATAGTGGCAGAGGGAGGACAAGAAAGAGGGAAGTGGCTCCCCTGGACCCGGGAAGGATCTGAAGCGCAGTTCGGGGCTCACGGAGAGAGCGAAGAGAGAAACCCCAACAAAGAAGGAAGAGGTGACCACGGGTGCCTTCTCCGTGTCAAGAACCGCGGCGCAACAGAAGTTCAAATCTGCGGACACGCGGTGACAGCCGGCCCCCCGGGGGCCTCCGCGGAGGATCACGAGACAGCGGCGGCGCAGGGAAGCAGCGAAGGACTGCGCTGGCCGCGGTGAGCGCCTCCGAGGCTCAGCCGTCCAGTGGGAGAGTGCCACTGGCCGGGCGCCATTGTGGGGGGGCTGGGAACTCAGCGCAGCGCGGCTCTCGGCCCGTGGAAAGTGCGCTGATGGCGGCGGGCGGATGAGACTGGTCTCCGCCAGAGAGCGCAGGGCACTACCCCACTGCCCCGCCAAAGGGCCTCCTGGCTTGCAGGGACAGATCTGCAGGGAACAGGACTCAGTCATCACACGGTGCCTGCCCACAGCAGAGGCAAAACCTGGAAGTGAAATTTTTTTTTTTTCCTTTTCTCTCATTTGTTTTTTGTTCTGGTGAAGGTTTTATTTTTTTGTCTTCATTTTTGTTTTTGTTTGTCTGTTTATTTTTTCCTTCATTGTTCTATCTGGTTTTTATATGAGTGTAAACAGAACCTCTTTGTGATTGTGGTTCTGATCTGTTCTTCCTTTTATCCTTTCCTTCTTTTTCCCACCAGTCCTCTGCACCAGTTTCTCAATGTTAGCGGGATCCCTCTTGGTCCTCCAGCCTTACATCTGATTCCTTCCTCTCCTTCCAATTCTCTATTTCCTCCTCAACTCATTTTAAATTTAAAATCTTGAGGGCAAAATTCACATATTAAGGACTTGTATACTGCATATAAATTTTCTGGCTTGTTTTAGATTTTGCTATATAACCACAAATCTAGTTTATACTGTTAAAAGTGGCAAATAACTGGTTAGCTCAGTCTGTCATTTTCTAGGCTGTGTTTGATGCTTTTGGTACCATTATAGCCAAAAGTGACATAATTGTTCTAAACAGATTTTCTTCCTGGTACTCCATGACTGAGATTGACTAAGGGTCACAGAAAATACTGTGGCATAGTAGCAAAGAACCAAGGACTGGGCCAAACAAGCAGCAACCTCTCATGTCCAAAAAATGGAAGAGGTAGGATCTTGCAGCAGGCTCAAAACCCAAAAATAAGCTACACCTGGAAGACACCACAGAGAAGTAGTCATCTCCTAAGGATTTTAAATACTAGCAATAAAGCAACCTACCACAGGCAATTTACAAACATCACCCCAGGAATTAAACTAAAGAAAGAAAAGAAAATGAGACGACACTTAAACAAGATGCAACCCCACACATCCAGTTCACCAAAGGCAAACACAGGGGGCAACGAGGTGGGACAATCCGAAAGCCACCCACCTGGCATCTCTGAAGTGCTAACAACAAAGCAGTTGAATGAGGCTCTGGAAAAATTAAATCAGAAATAATTTCACAGATAACTGCAGAGATAATGTCCACAATGACGACCATGCTTAAGGACACTAGAGCAGATACAGACAAAAAAATAGATGAGCTCAAGAAAATTATGGAAGCCACGAACGCTCAGCATAGGAAAGAAATGGAATCCATATGGCAGATTCAAGCAGATATCCAGGAGAACAAAAATTTCATTGAAAGTATTTGTAGCAGATTAAGCCAATGTGAGGACAGGATCTCAGATATAGAAGACAGGCTTGCAATTAGTGATCATGAAAAGAAAGAATTCTTAAAAATAGCAAGGGACAATGAAAAATCAATCAAGCAGCTGCTGGATGAGGAAAAGAAGAATAATTTAAGATTAATTGGAGTCAATGAAAAAGCAGGAGATAGCATAAAAGACATCAGAACACTGTTCACAGACATTATCACAGAGAATTTCCCTGGTAGAGAAAAAGAATTTGATGTTCATATAAATGAGGCTTATAGAACTCCAACCAGCACAGTCAAAAAATATCTTCAGCCAGACATGTCATAGTCAAGATTCCAGAAATTCAACACAAGAGCAGAATCTTAAAAGCTGTTAGGGAAAAAGAGACAAATCACCTATAAAGGAGAGCCTATCAGAATCACAGTTGACTTTTCAGCACAAACCCTCAAGTCAAGAAGAGCTTGCAATGATGTATTTCAAGTTCTAAAGGAAAATAACTTTCAACCCAGATTCATGTACCCTGCAAAACTATCTTTCAAAACTGATGGAGAAATAAAATACTTCCATGACAAAGAACATCTGAGAAAATTTATGACCACCAAACCAGCACTCCAAAATGTTTTGAAGGACATTCTAGAAAGAGATAACAAGGACTACAACTCCAGGAACCCCAACAGAAGGAATCCACCAGGTAGGGCAAACAATTAAACAGAGGGAGGGGAAAACAAAAAAAGAGGAGGAGCCAACAACAGGAAAATAACATGACAAGTATAAGTCAATATATATCAGTTTTAACCATCAACGTTAATGGTCTCAATTCACCAATCAAAAGGCACAGACTGGCAAAATGGATCAAGAAACAAGATCCAACAATATGCTACATACAAGAAACACATTTAATTCAGAAAGAAATTCATAGACTGAAAGTCAAAGGATGGAAAACAATACTCCATGTGACAGGAACCCATTAGAAAAGCAGGGGTAGCTTTCTTTTTGCAGACAAAGGGAATTTCAAGCCAAGAATGATTCAGAGAGATAAAGAAGGGCACTACATCCTTGTAAAGGGAACAATCCAAGAGGAAGAGATAACAATCATAAATATATATGCAACAAATACCAGTGCACCCAACTATATAAAACAAATATTAAAGGACATGAAAAATCAAATAAGGGGCCGGTGAGATGGCTCAGTGGCTTAAGCACCTGCCCGGCAAGTGCGAGGGCCCGAGTTCGACTCCCAGAACCCACATACGAAAAAGGGGCCGGTGATATCGCTCAGCGGCACGGGCGCCTGCTGGCGCGCGAGGTCCTGAGGTCGACCCCCCGGTACCCACAAAAAAAAAAAAAAAAGAAAAATCAAATAAGCACTAATACAATTGTATTGGGGGATCTCAATACTCCACTGTCACAAAAAGACAGATCAACTAGACAAAAAATCAATACTGAAATATTAGAACGGAACCAAACTTTGGAACAAATGGACTTAGTAGATGTCTACAGAGTGTTCCACCCCACAACATCAGAATACACATTCTTCTCAGCTGCACACAGGATGTTCTCCAAAATAGACAACATACTAGCTCATAAAACCTGCTTAAGTAAATGCAAAGGAACTGAAATTATCCCATGTAATTATCAGACCATAGTGCAATGAAATTGGAAATCAATGGCAAAAGAAACCACATGAACTTCCTAAACACATGGAAATTAAACAGCACCCTCCTAAACAACCAATGGATCACAGATGAAATTAAAGAAGAAATTAGACAGTTTCTACAGCTGAGTGATAACGACAGTACAACATACCGGAACTTATGGGATACAATGAAAGCAGTCCTAAGAGGGAAATTTATAACATTAAATACCTGTATCAGAAAAATAGAGCAAGCACAAATAAACAACTTAATGGTGAACCTCAAACTTCTAGAAAAAGAAGAGCAGGATAAGCCAAAAGCTTGTACAAGGGAGGAAATTATAAAGATCAGAGCAGAAATTAACATATTGGAGACTAAAAAAACAATACAAAGAATCAATGAATCAAAGAGTTGGTTCTTTGGAAGAATAAATAAAATTGACAAACCCTTATCCAAACTTATTTAAAAAAGGAAAGAAAGTACTCAAGTCCATGCAGTTAAGAATGAAAAGGGTGATATCACAACGGACCCTGCAGAAATCCAGAAGATCATCTATACCTATTTTGAAAATATGTATTCTAATAAGATGGAAAATTCAGAAAAAATGGACAGATTCCTAGATACATATGAATTACCAAAGCTGAATCAAGAAGATTTAAAAATCCTAAATTAACCAATATCAACCAATGAAATCAAAGATGCAATTAAAAACCTCCCAACAAAGAAAAGCCCAGACCCTGATGGATTCACTGCTGAATTCTACAAGGAATTTAGAGAAGACCTAACACCACTACTTCTCAAACTTTTAATGAAATTGAAAGGGAAGCAATACTCCCAAATTCATTCCTGGAAGCAAGCATTACCCTGATACCAAAACCAGAGAAGGACCCAACTAAGAAAGAGAACTACAGGCAAATCTCCCTAATGAACATTGATGCAAAAATCCTCAATAAGATACTGGCAAACAGAATGCAGCAAATCGTCAAGAAGATTATACACCATGACCAAGTTGGATTCATCCCAGGGATGCAGGGATGGTTCAACATACGTAAATCAATAAATGTAATACACCATATCAACAGAACCAAGGACAAAAATCATATGATTATCTCAATAGATGCAGAAAAAGCTTTTGACAAAGTCCAGCACCTATTCATGATAAAAACCCTACAGAAAATTGGAATAGAGGGTCTTTATCTCAATCTGATAAAACTTATCTATGACAAACCAACAGCCAATATCATACTAAATGGACAAAAACTAAAAGCTTTCTCTCTAAAATCAGGAACAAACAAGACAAGGATGTCCACTGTCCCCACTTTTATTCAACATAGTTCTAGAAACTTTAGCCAGAGCAATTAGACAAGAGAAAGAAATAAAAGGAATAATGATTGGAAAGGAAGAAGTTAAATTATCATTATTTGCAGATAACATGATACTTTACCTAGAAGACCCCCAAAAACTCCACTAAAAAATCACTAGATTTAATAAGCAAATTCAGTCGTGTAGCTGGATACAAAGTCAACACTCAAAAATCAATAGCCTTCCTGTACACAAATAACAAACTTACTGAAAGAGAAATTAGGGAAACAACACCTTTCACAATAACATCCCCAAAAATGAAATACCTAGGAATCAATCTCACAAAGGATGTAAAAGACCTCTACGCTAAAAATTATAGTACTCTGAAAAAGGAGATTGAAGAGGATATCAGAAAATGGAAAGATGTCCCTTGCTCATGGATAGGAAGAACCAATATAGTGAAAATGGCCATACTTCCAAAATTGTTATACAGATTTAATGCAATCCCAATCAAAATTTCAACAACATATCTCACAGAAATAAAGAAAACAATCTTAAAATTCATTTGGAACCCGAAGAGACCTAGAATAGCAAAGGCAATTCTGGGCAACAAAAGCAAAGCAGAGGGCATCACAATCCCAGATTTGAAATTATACTATAAAGCTACTGTGATAAAAAAAACAGTGTGGTATTGGCAAAAAAACAGACCTGAAGATCAGTGGAACAGATTAGAAGATGTTGAAACAGCTCCAGACTTACTAAGCCACCTTATCTTCGACAAAGGTGCCAAACACATTCACTGGAAGAAAGATAGCCTCTTTAATAAATGGTGCTGGAAAAACTGGCTCTGCACATGCCAAAGATTAAAACTAGACCCATATCTTTCACCATGCACTAAACTAAATTCAAAATGTATCAAAGATCTAAATATTAAAACAGAAACATTAAATCTGCTGGAAGGTAAGGTAGGTAAAACTCTTGAAGACATGGGTGTAGGCAAAGACTTTATGAATAAAACCCCAATTGCACAAGAACTACCACAAAGAATCAACAACTAGGATCTCATCTTATTAAAAAGCGTTTGCACAGCAAGAGAAAGCACCAACAGAGTGAAGAGACAACACACAAGGTGGGAAAAAATGTTTGCCAGCTGTTCCTCAGACAAAGGATTACTATCGAGAACATATAAAGAACTCAAAAAAATCAGACCTCCCAAATTTAAAGACCCAATCCAAAAATGGGCATCTGAGATGAATAAACACTTCTCAGATGAAGAAATACAAATGGCAAATAAATATACGAAAAAATGTGCAACATCACTAGTCATTTGAGAGATGCAAATTAAAACAACACTGAGATTCCACCTCACTCCAGAAAGAATGGCTATTATCAAGAAATCAACCAATAACAAATGCTGGAGGGGTTGTGGGGAAAAAGGAACCCTGCTCCACTGTTGGTGGGAGTGCCGACTGGTACAGCCACTGTGGAAATCAGTGTGGAGATTCCTAAAAAAACTAGGGTTGGAGGTCCCATTTGACCCAGCTATACCCCTGCTGGGTATCTTCCCAGAAGAATTATAAACATCGTACCACAGCAATATATATGCACCCATGTTTATAGCAGCACAATTTGTAATAGCCAGATCTTGGAAACAACCCAAATGCCCATCAACCGAGGAATGGATAAAAAAGATGTGGTATTTTTATACAATGGAGTACTATTCAGCCATAAAGAAGGATAAACTGGAGAGTTTTATAGGTAAATGGATGCAACTTGAGAAAATACTCATAAGTGAAATAAACCAGATGCAGATGTGTAAACATCGTATTGTCTCCCTAGTGTGAGAAACTGAAAGAGTAAATAAGATCCAAAATGTACAATAGATATGGTAAAACAGGAAGAAACTGGTCAAAAGGAAAAAGAAACTGGGGAAAAGAAAGAAAGGAAAAGAAAAAAATTATATATATATATAAGATAGTTAAGATAGAAACACTATTAATTTTGCTTAGTTCATTGAGAAGAAAGGTTTGTGCTAATATTGTTTGGACAATTGAATGCTGATATTTTGTACCCTGAGTAACTAATTTAAAGATAACAAAACGTAATGTATTAACCATTGTTACCCTCCTACTATGTTGTTTTGAAATTTGTTCTTTTTTCTCTTTAAAATAAAAATAAATAAATAAATATAAATAATAATAAAAATGAGCAAACAGAGCCCCCACCCAAGAAGATACGCACAAAGTAAGTAAGCATATGAAAAGATGTCCAGTGTTACATGTAATTGGGGATTTGCCAATTAGAACAACAACAAGATGCCACTGTTAGAACGGCCAAAATCCAAAACACTGACAGCACAGAATTCCGTTGAGGACGTGAAGCATCAGAACTCATTCATTGCTGATGGGAACGCAAAATGGTACAGCCACTTTGGAAGACAGTTGGATAGTTTCTTACACAGGTAAATGTACTCTTAGCATATAATCCTCAATCACAATCCTTGGTATTTATCCAAATTAATTAAAAACTCATGTCTACAAACACCTGCACAACCAACCAAAATGTGCTTAAGTGAATGGATAAACAAACTATAGTATATACAGACAGTGGAATATTATTTAGCTCTAAAAAGAAATGGAGTGGACTAGAGATGAGATCAGTGGTACAGTGTTTGTCTAAGGTGTGTGAGGCTCTGTTTCGATCCCAAGAACTGCAAGACATCAATAACAAGAAACAATGAGACCCCTAACAGCAACAATAACAACAAAATCAGCTTTACTTTAAAAATAAAGTGAACTATCAAGCCATGAAAAGACAGGGAAGAAACTCAAATACATATTACTAAATGAAAGAAGCCAATTTGAAAAGGCTCCATACTGCATGATTTCAACTAGATAACATTCTGGAAAAGGGAAAGGTGGAGACCGTACGGATATCAGTGATTGTGGGAGGGAGGGATGAGTAGACACAACACAAGGGATTTTTTGGGCAGTGAAATGACTCTGCATGATACCACAATGGTGGATACACATCAGTATACATCTCCCAAACCCATAGCACTTAACCACATGAGCGAAATCTAATGTAAACTAGGGTCCGTGGGTTGTGCTAAATGTACCACTTAGGCAGGGAATGCTGGTAGTTGGGGAGTTGTGTGTATGTGGGGCCAGAGAGCAAAAGGGAACCGCTCTGTACTTTCTGCTCAATTTTGCTGTGAACCTAAAACTGCAGTGAAAAGTGAGATTTATTAACTGAAAAAAATCTATTGTCTGTGTCAGGAACTTGGCTCAGATTTGGGTAATGAGAAAGACTCTTTCTTCAAAGCTATTGTCTCTGCTCTTAAGGTGGAACACATGTTTTGAAATTCAAAAGGAGATGGTGCCTTTGTTCTTCCTGCCATCTCCCTGATCCCCGGCATTAGAGATTCCAAGGGATAGGACTGTCCCAAATATGCACCCACAATGTTTTCCTTTGCATGTTAGAATCTATTTTCTGCATTTTATAGCCAAGATACTTTCTTCTTCATTAAAAAGGAACCAGTCAAGGATCCTGGGAGAAGTTGTTGAGTCCAGGGCTGGGGCAAGGAAAAGATAAGATAATCCTGAAACATGCTGTATAATATCAGAAAGTAAGGACGTGCAAACCAAGGCTCCAAAAGGATGGGTGCAAGTCGAAAGACCATGGAAGCCAGCCCGCAGGAGCTCCCAATGGCCATATTAGGGACTATTTGAGCAAAAAAATAATGAAGATAGTACTGGATTATAACCCGTAAAAGAAGATGAATACCCACTAGTCCAGACAAATGTAAAAATAATTGAATTTAAAAATTAGGAAAAAAAGACAAGATAGCTTTTTACCTCACAGAAGAATTCCAATTAATAAATATAAAATGAATGAGGGAAATACAAAATCACCATTAGGCAGACATCTCAGTAATAATTTAAGCACAATCCACTAATGGATGCTAAATCAGCAGGCAAAAGTTTGAGAAGAAACAGGATATTTATGCAGCTTCAAAGTGCCTCCCCCAAGTATTTGTCAGTAACAGAGGGAAAAATGGTACCTACAGTGGGAAAACACAGCAGATACCATGTTAACTGAACGACCAAAGTGCACGTTGCTCGGGGTAGGACAGGTGCTGTCCTGTGCCCCCGCACCGCCCACTGAGAAGGAAGCCACATCACGCCTGCGGTGTTTTTACCAAAAATGCACAACCTCAACAAAACCACCAGGAAACAGCAGACACAAACTGAGAGAGAGGAAATAGCAAATAATTGAAAAGTATCGAAAACATTAAGGTCATCAAAGGGAAAGAAAAACTGAGACAAAGGAAACAATCGTTAAAATGATGTGGGGTCTTGGACTGGATTCTGGAACAGAAAAAGGAATTTGGGGGGAAACTGGTGAAATTTGAGTAAGCACTAAAATTTACGTAGTACTATTATAGTAATACTAATTTTGTAGTTTTGATAATAGTATGAGTGTGTAAATTGTTACTATTAGGAAAAGCCAGGTGAAGAGTTACCTGAATTCTTTGTACTATTTTTTCAGCTTTTCTGTAAGTCTAACATTATTTAAGAATAAAAAGGCAAAAAAAGCCAAGATATCACACACACACACACACACTCACACACACTCACACACACAATCTGGATTTCCTCGTTATCTAGAAAAACTGGAAAACTCACACATGTCATTGGTCACGGAGCAGCAGCCACTGTTTCCCTTTAAGTGGGGCATCTCCAGTCCGCTGCACCACTCCCCTCCCTATTGTACAGAATGGAGCCGTGTTTCACTTATTTATTGTGCTCTAAGCCTGATTCCAGGAAGTAACTGAATTTGGGATCCCTTCTTCAATAAAAATCCATTGTTCCAGGCTAAATGATCTACCCGTTGTTCTGTAAGCAAGATTTGTCTAGTATCTCCAATCCTGCTCACTTCGTTCTTCTCGTCCTTCCGGATCTGACACGCAGACCACCTCTTCCGTGAAGGTGGGGTTCACCCACTGAGTTTCTCTCTCCCTGCTTTGATCAAATATTTGAACAGCACCATTTTTTAGTAATCACTTATTGAGTAGCAGTTATGAGTTGGGCTCATTTTCCCAAGTGTGGGGGACATAAACAATCAGCCATCTTTAATCACCGAAGATCTTCCAGCCTGGAGCAAGGCAGACAAGAAAGCCAGCACTTGGAATGGATATGAACTGTGCTAAGACAAAGCTGTGCATGCTGCTAAGGTGCTCAGAGGAAGGGGCCTTGCAGGAAGGGGTTGTTACTAAGATAATTCCTGAAGGAAAATGAGGAATGAAGTAGGAGGTGCAGAGGGAAGAGCCTTCGGATGTGGGAGGAATTTAGTCAAAGGCCTGGGAACCTCAGAAGACACCAATTTTGAGAGCAGGTGCACAGGTCTTGTGCAGTAGCCATGTTCATAGATGCCTTGTCGCTCAAACTCAGTATTGATTCTTGAGGGGAGCAGAAATTTGTGGGCAAAAGGAAAAAAACATTAAACTTCCAGTTAAAAGACCTCATATGAGCCTGCCATTTTCTAGAGGCAATGACATTAGTAATAAAGGAAAGTCTACTTATAAACTGTGAATTTAGGTACATTTCTTAATATCTCTGTGCCTCAGTTTCCTTATCTGTAAAATGCCATGTACTACACAGAGCGTCGAGAGCAGAGCTGATGTAACCATTATTGGTATGGTCGCCAGCCCATCAATAAAGGCTGAACAGACATGGCTGTGAAAATTCGGAGGTGCAGACCAGGGTGTCCTGGCAAACCCCACTGTAGTTGTAAAGAATCAGTGGATGATCTATATAAATTGGAGGCACAGGGCCTGGAACAGAGTGGGCAATTAATAAGGGTGAGTTGCTAGAACCATGTCACAGCTTGGGCATGTTTTCTATCTCATGTAATTTTTACTGTACTTTTGTGAGACAAGTATTGTTCTTCCTGTGTTTACCAAGTGAGGACAATGAACTCGAGGGAGGTTAAGAAACTTACCCAAGGGTACAAAGGTAAGAAGGATCCCAGCTGGGATCTGAAACCACAAGCATTGTGTTCCAGCTACAAAATTCACAGGAGCAAGTGCAAAGTAAATATGCAGCCTTTTGTTCAAAAATAATTCAGAATCTCGAGACAATGGCAACAGAACATTACACCAAGTGTGTGGCCCATCTAAGTGTGGGGTCTTCTATGGGGGAAGTGGGAGACCACAGGTCGTGAGCCCAAAATGTGTGTTGTTTCCAAAATATGAGAGGTGCTGGAAAGAGCCAGCAGGAAGAAAAATCAGAGCGCTCACCTCTGGAGAGAAAGAGTAAATACTAGACAAAGGCTGCCATCCTGGATGCTCCCTAAATGCCCCTGCAGTGTGCTCGCAGCCCCTAATGAGCAGAGATCTTACAAAGATAAAGTAAAGAGAGAAAGGAAAGAAAACCCTGCCAGGCATGCGCTCCTGCTACGTGGAGCACCAACGGGCTTTACACCACAATGCGAGTTCATTGAATTGGTCTGTTTTTTTCCTATTCCAAGGAGTCTCCTTATGGTCAGGGTTAAAGAATACTAAAGACCTTTATATATCAACTTACGCTAGTTCAAACTCAGCTGCCTCTTAAAATCGTGTTTTAACATGAACAAATGTATGCCAATTACAAACCACATTGGCTAATATTTTGAAAAAACCTGCTCAGCAAGGACGCTTAATTTCAATTTGCTCAAGTAAGAAAAGAGATAAAGAACCTACCTAGGTGGGAATGCTCTCTTTTCTGCCAGCTCCTGCCACTTCCAAAGTGGCAGGATTCCCAGTCCCTGTTCCAGCGAGTTAGCATTTATCTCAAGATACTCACACATTTAAAAAATAGCATCTTCAGTTAAAATGGAAAACCAAGGTACCCTGGCGAGACCTCCTAAATTATCATAGTGCAGGCTTAAGCAGATTTTACTTCTTTTTAAGTTGACTTTTCCTCAGTTCTATGGGAGAATGAATCAACACACCAGCAAGCATTGACCTGACACCTACTAAATTTCCTTGTATAAGAGTAGCAAAGATTACAGTGGGATCTACCGTGGGAAAGAAGGGATTTCAGGGTTTCCTGGAATGAGACCACTCAGGCCCTGCGGATGATGTGGCGGTGACAGCCCCTGACATATTTACTAGGCTGGAGGTTCTCCCAGCCCATCTGGGAGACTAAAGAATACTAAAGAACTTACTAGAACATACTTGAAAGTAGAAAGATGTGGAATGAGGGCTGACAAGAGATGGAGAGTTTGATCCCAGCAAATGTGATCCATAACACATCTGACTTAAGGCATCAGAAACTTGGAATAAATTTTTCTGTTAAAGAAATATTAACCCTAAGAGATGGATAGTCTCTACTTCATGTAGGTCAGAACACTGGGTATAGGCTAAGGGAGAAACCACACTAGGTTAGGACGTGTGTTTTCCATATTAGTAAAAAGAACAATATCTCCGAAGCATGGGTAAACTCACTAGTAGATGAGCAGCAGTTGGGGAGGAGGGCATGCTAAGACACAGTCACCCCAGCTACCACAACAGCCCAGGGCCCTGACCCTGCAAAAGGACACCTAGTGGATTTGTGCCCCGATCTGCATATGTGAAGGCCGTGTTGGAGAGCACAGTGTGGTGGAGATGGAGCAGGTGGTGACGTCTGATAACTATAAAGACATACACACACACGCACACGGGCAAACGTCCATCTTGGGGCTGGCACTGTAGCTCAGTGGTAGAGCACTTGCCCTGGGTTCAAGCCCCAGTAACAGGAATAAAATCCATCTTCTGTTTACTAATAGAACTCAAATATGGCAGCCTCAGTGGAATCTCATTTGCATCCACACTTTTTCCTCATTTTATGAAAGAGTTTTGTTGTTTTAAAATAACAGCTTGATTGAAATATAATTCACATTACACTTAAAGTATACATTTCAAAGGCATTTAGTGCAGTCACAGAGCTCTACAGTAGTAACGATATACAATGTTGTATACAATAATACAGTCATTTTATAATCATTCTCATCCCCTGGAAAAGAAACCTTGTGCCCTTTAATGGTCATTTCCCAGTGCTCCCAAACATGACTCATTCCTGGGCAACCACAATTTTACTTTCTTTCCCTATGGAGTTACCTCTTCTGGCCGCTTCATATAAACAGAATTATATTATATGTGGTCTTTCGTGACTGGTTTCATTCATTCACTTAGCGTAATGTTTTTATGGTTCATTAATGTTATAGCCTAAGTCATTCTTCATTCTTTTCTATGGCCAGTATTATATTGAATAAATATAATTTTTAAAATTTATCCATGAATAAGTTGTTTCAAATATTTGGCTATTATGACCGATCTGACTCTGAACATTCATCTATAAATTTTTGTGTGAGCATGTGTTTTCCCTTCTGTATGCCGAGGAATAGAGTTGTGGGTCATACAGTGACTCTAGGCTTAGCTCATCTTTTGAAGAACTGATAAACTGTTTTTCAAAGTGCCTGTACCATTTTATAATCCTGATTCCTCCACCCCTCTCCAACATTTATCATCTTTTTGATGATAGCCATCTAAATGGGTGAGAGATCGCATCTCGTTGTGGGTTTGATTTGGGTTTCCCTGGCCACTAATGGATTTTTCATGTGCTTATTGGCCATTTCTCTATCTTTTTCGAAGAGATGACTATTCAGATACTTTGCCCACTTTTGAGTAATTTCTCTTTTTATTATTCCATCTTATTATTGCCTTTGATTATTGTAAGGGTTCTTTATATATCACGGATCTGTGACTTTCAAACATCTCTCATTCAGTGGATTGTCTTTTCACTTTCTTGGTGGTATCTTTGAGATATAAAAGCTTTTAATTTCTAAAGAGGTCAACGTATCTAGTTTTTCTTTTGTAGCTTCTGTTTTTGAGTCATATGTAAGAAAACACTGCTTAGCCAGCCATGTTTTGTTTTAAGACTTTGTAGTTTTAGCACTTCCATTTCTGTCTTTGATTTATTGAATTAGTATCTGCAGATGAAGGAGTCCATATCCACTTGTTCCAGTGCCATTTGTTGCAAAGATTATTTCCTCCATTGAATTCCCCTGATATTCTCGCCAACATTCAATTAACCGTCTAATGATCTACAAGTCTATTCTTATGTCAATACCACCCTCTCTTGATTGCTAGGGATTTGTAGTAGGTTTCAAAATTGTGATTCCTCTTACTTTGTTGTCTTTTACAATATAGTTTGGAATATTCTGGGTCTCTTACAATCCTGTATGAATTTTAGAATCAGTTTTTCAAGTTCTAAACAGATTTGGCTAGGAAGTGCTTTGAGATATAGATCAATCCGGGGAGTTTTGCCATCTGAGCAATGTTGTCTTCTAGTCATGTCTTTAATTTTTTTTAATACTTTTTGTAGTTTTCAGAACATAAATTTTGTTAAATTGCTTCCTAAATACACTATTCTTTTAATGCTATTATAAATGAAATTGTTTCATTAATTTCATTTTCATATTGTTCATTGCAATTATATAGAAATATAGTTGATATTTATGTATTGATAATGTATCCTGCAACCCTATTGCACTCATTTATCAATTCTAATAGTTTTTTAGGGGATTTCTTAAGATTTTCTACATACAAGATCATGTCATCTATAAATGTTTTCTTTCTTTCTTTCTAATCTAGATCTATTTCTTTTACTTGCATGATCACCTTAGCTAGACCTTCCAGTACACTGGAGGTTTGTCTGGTTCCTGATATTAGGAATAGCTTTGTCTGATTCCTAATATTAAGGGGAAAGCATGCAATCTCTTACCATTAACTATGAAATTAGCTGGGTGTAGTGGTGCACGCCTGTAATCTCAGCACTCAGGAAGCTGAGACAGGAGGATCGCTGTGAGTTCAAGGCCAGCCTGGACTACATAGTGAGACCCTGTCTCAAAAGCCAAAAGAAAGAAAAGAAAAAAAAAAAAAAAAAAAAAAACCAAAAACTATGAAGGTAGCTGTGAGTTCTTCATGGGTACCCTTTACTAAATGGAGGACATTCCCTTCTGTGCTGATTTGTTGGCTACTTTTGTCACAAAAGAGTATTTAATTTTTTCTTTCATTAGTGTATGTTTGCAGTACAAAATAGCGATGTTCATTTTGAGAAACTGGTACATGCAGAAAACGTATCTTGATCATTTTTATCTTCTTGCCCTCCTTTCTCCTTACCTCCTCCTCGTTTCCCTTCCCCATCTCCAAAAGTTTGTTTTGTTTCCTACCATCTTTCCTTTATTTTATTCATTTGTATTTTAGGTTATTCATATAAGAGAAATTATGTGATACTTAACTTTCTGAGTCTGACTTCAGTTAGCACTATGGTCTCCAGTTCTTTCTATCCATTTTCCTACAAATAACATGATTTCATTCCTCTTCGTGGCTCAGTGGCATTCCATTGTGTATATGTACCACATTTCCTTTACCCTTTTGTCTGTTACAGTGATATGGAATTTTGTCAGGTGCTTTTTATGCATCCACTAAGATGACCTTATAGTGCCTTACATTCATTGATTTTTCACTTGTTAAAACAACTTTACACCGGGCGTGGTGGCGCAAGCCTGTAATCCCAGCACTCGGGAGGCTGAGGCAGGAGGATCGCTGTGAGTTCGAGACCAGCCTGGGCTACAAAGTGAGTTCAAGGCCAGCCTGAACTGCACAGCGAGACCTTTTCTAAAAAAAAAAAAAAAAAAAAAAAAAGGGCCGGTGAGATGGCTCAGCGGCTTAAACGCCTGCCCGGCAAGCGCGAGGGCCTGAGTTCGACTCCCGGAACCCACATACAAAAAAGGGGCCGGTGATATCGCTCAGTGGCACGGGCGCCTGCTGGCGCGTGAGGTCCTGAGGTCGACCCCCCCGGTAGCCACAAAAAAAAAAAAAAAAACAAATAAAAAACAACTTTGCGTTCTTGAGGTAAATCCCACTTACCTGTGGTGTATAATTTTTCTTACATGTTGCTAGATTCCGTTTGTCAGTATTTTATTGAGGATTTTTGATCTATGTTCGTAAGAGACATCGATCTGGGTCTCCCGACTGCACGCGGAGCAGGAGTTCGCTTCACACAAGAGCTTCCCGGTGCAGAGGTCCGAGCTGCGGCATTGCAGGCCTGGGCCACTCCTCTCTGTCCCCGCTTCCCTTCCTCAGGGATCTAGTTCCACCTGCCCGCTGATGCTGCCCAGGAATTTAGCAAGAAACTGAAGTTTTGATTCAAGTGTATTTTGGATTAAAGCCAGAAACGTAGGACAGTTCAGATTCTTTCATTTGATTTCGTTTGACACATTTTGAAACCTCAAGTTTACAGAATACGATGGCCGAGTAATGGCAGCAGGATGTGAGAGGCAGGCTGTTCTGAAGATGCAGGCACACAGACCTGGGGTGTAAAGGCAGCCGGACAGGGAAGGCGAGCTGCAGGAGAAACCCAGCAGATCCAAATCCAGCATCAAGGGGTTTTGGAAAGGGCAGCTGGGCCGCCACTGGACTGCAGCGCCCCCCTCCTCCGGGCGCAGCATGGCATCGCCTTGGGAGACGACCTAACCCTGGAGGGAGGCAGCAAGGGGTTTAGCCAGAGGGCGACCTCAACTGGCTTCTCGGGAGCTTTGAGGAGGGAAAACACAGAAGCAGCCGCAGGGTTCGTCATGCAGGGAAGGGAGCAGAGATCGGAGATTGAGGGGGCCCTTGCAGAACTCAGCAGAAGACTGAGTGCCGAGGCAGCCGCGCTGCGCCGCCGCACTTCGACCTCACCGGGGTCCGAGCCTCCAGGGAGCCGAGCTGGCAGAGGCGGGGCTGCAATGGAGCGGAGCGCTGCTTGCAGCAGGAAGGTGGGCTCCACGGTCCGCCCTGCTCCCCAAGCCTCCTCACCCTCAGGCGGGCCACTGAACACATCATAGGAGGAGACCAGCTCGGGACCCAGACGGGCGAGGGCAGAGGCATGGAAAAGAGCCTGACCCCGAAATCCGCGCGCACTCCCTACCGCTCGGAGCTGCCCCGCGTGTGAGCCTGGGACGCAGAGCTCGCTGGCTGAATTCAGACTGCAAAACAGATGCTCTAATACTGCGCTCTTGTAACTGTGGTTGGGGGGGAGTCTTTTCTCTCCTTTTTTATTTATTTATCTTCCCTCTTTCCCTTCCCTCTTTTCATCTAGCATATATATGGCAGGTGTCCGTATGTATGTGAAAAGGAGAATAAGAATTAACCAAGTCTCTAATCTGAGTAGTATTTTGATGAGCAAGTCAGGGTGACCCTACCAAAGCAGTGTACGGAGGACTCGAACCCAAGTTACTCTCAGCACAGTAACAGGCTCTGACCTTCTCACAACTTCCTTCCATCTCCAGTTAGACTCCCCTCCCTCTGCCTCTCTTCTGCTCCCACAAACGGCCTCCCTTCCACCAGTCCTCCACTTCAGTTATAATAATAATATGGCAGAGTTCAATCTCCTCTCTTTCTTTCATTCGTTATTTCTCTTTTCTCTTTCTCTTCTTTCTGATCTTCCCTCTTCCCTTTTCTCTTCCTTTTTCCTTCCCCCATCCACCACATCCCAGCCTACCTGTCAGTAGCAATGTATTCGTCTTTATGAGTCATTGAAAAAAAAGGGTGAAATTTTTAAAACAAGTTTTAATGTGTATGATTGACATACAGTTGGATCTGTTGATTTTTATATCTCTGGTAGGGATTCTATCTTTGCAACACAGCAACTGTGTGTGACCCTCTTGTCGAATGGTTGAACAGGTATATGAATACTATAATACAACCAAAGCCAGGATCACATTACCGGACAGCAGACACAAACTAAAGAGATTGCTATACTAGTAACAGTCTTTTCCCTCAATTAATTGATCCTCAACTCTCAGCAAAAAAAAAAAAAAAAAAACAATAGAACCATGAGAAAATAAGGCAATAAAATGCCTGCAAAAATTCTTAATTTCCCCAAAGGTGAACCAATAGGCATTGATGGGGAGGAAGTAAAAAAACCAAGAGGTAAAAGTAAAAACCAAAACAGAGATCAATATAATGTTCTGTGAGCTCAAAGATGATGTAACTAAACAGAGAATGGCCTTCACTGATAAAATGATCAGTGAGTTTAAAGACTGGATGAACTAACCAAGATGACACAAGAGCTGAATGACTAGTTCAGTAAAGAAGTAGAGTCCATGAAAAGCTATTAACAGAAATCCACAATATAAAAAATTCTATTGAAAGTATGGAGGGAAAAAATGACCAATGCGAAGAGAGAGTCAGAACTAGAAGAAAGGGTTGATTCAGGACACCATATACACAGAGATACCTTAAAAACAAGAGATTATGTAAAATGGATCCAACAACTGCTGGATGACTTAGAGAACTACCATAAGAATAATAGAAGACAGCACAATCAGAAGACAGCACAAAAGTTATTTTAAAAATCTATTTACAAAAATTACAACAGAAAAATTTCCAAGTATAGGGAAAGACTCAATGTATGGGTAAATGAGACATATAGAGCCCCAAATTCTCTCCATGACACATCATAAATTCCCAGAAGTTCAACATAAGGATAGATTTTAAAAGCTGTTAGAGAAAAGCTACAAATTATTTATAAAGGCAATCCTATTAGAATTACAGCAGATTTCTCAACAACACATCTTAAAGACCAGAAAAGCTTGGAGCAAAATTTTTCAAGTCCTACAAGGAAACAACTTTCAATCCAGATTAATAAATCCTGCAAAACTATTTTTAAAAATTGATGGAAAAATACAGACTTTCTATGCCAAAGAGCATCTTGGGAAATTCATGACCACCAAATCAGCAGTGCAAAAAGAAAGTACTCAAGGATATCCTAGACAGAGACCATGAGGCCAACAATACAAAGAATCTAAGGTCAATACATCAAGAAGTGTGAGCAGAAGCAAAAAGAAAACCAACAGAGTCAGCAACATGAAAATAATGCAATGACATGAATCACTCAATCGTTTCCAGTAATAACTGTCAATGCAAATGGTCTCGATTTCCAATCAAAAGGCACACTGGCAGATTGGATCATAAAATAAAACCCAACCATATTTTGCATACAAAAGACACACCTAATCCATAAAAAAGCTAATAGAATAAAAATCAAAGGATGAAAACAATATTCCATGCAGGAGGAACCTGAAAGCAAGCAGGAGTAGCTATCTTAATTTTTTTTTTTTCTTTATGTGGGTACGGGGAACTGAACTCAGGACCTCACGCTTGCCAGGCAGGCACTTATGCCGCTGAGCTATATCACTGGCCCTTAGCTATCTTATTTTAAGACAAAGTGAAATTCAAGGCAAAACTGATCAGAAGACACAAGGATGGTCAGCACATAGTGACAAGGGAAAAATTCAACAGGAAGAGATAACAATTTTAAATATAAATGTCAAGTTCTGGTGCACCCAACTTCATAAAACAAATAGTACTAGATGTAAGGGATCAGATAAATGTCAACATGACCGCAGTGGGAGACTTCAGTACTCCACTACTGCCAAAAATATCATCAAAGAAATATCAGAGTTGAACCACAACTTCAAACAGTGAAATTCAGACCAATAAAAAAAAAATAATAATAAAGGAAAGAAAAGACCAATACTAATGCAATTAGAAATGAAATAGCCACAGCAAACACTGCCAAAATCCAGAGGATTATAATAATTTTTGAAAACCTATATTCCAATAAATTGGAGAATCTAGAAGAAATAGATTCCTGGACACATACAAATTACCAAAACTGAACCCAGAAGATATTAAAACCCTGAACAGTCCAATAACAGGCAAGGAAATTCAAATAATAATAATAAAAAAAAGCTACTAAGAAAATCCCAGGACCCAGTGAGTTCACTGCTGAATTTTACAAGAACTTCAGAAAATACCTAATGCCTATACTCCTCCAACTCTTCAGTGAAACTGAAAGAGAAGGAACACTGCCATTCTCATTCCTTGAACTTAGCATTGCCTTGACACCAAACCACACAAGGATCTAACAAAAGAAGAAAACTGCAGACCAATTTCCTTAATGAACATAGGTGTAAAAGTCCTCATCAAGGTACTTGCAAACAGAATAAAACAAACTGTTAAAAAGATCATACATCATGACCAAGTTGGCCACATCCCAGGGATGGAAGAATGGTTCAGCATACAGAAAGCAATAAATGTAATGCACTGCATAAACAGAAGTAAGGATAAAAATTGCCTGATCATCTTAGTAGATACAGAAAAGACCTTTGACAAAATCTGGCATCATTCGTGATAAAAAAAAAAAAAAAAAAACCTTGACAAAAATTGGTAGAGAAAAACCTTAGCTTCAAATGATACCATTTATGATAAACCTACTGCCTACACCATACTAAATGGGGGAAAACAGAAGGCATTCCCACTAAAATCAGAAATAAGGAAAGGCTGTCTAGAGCAATTAGGCAAAAGAAGGAAATAAAAGAGATTCAAATAGGAAAGGAAGAAGTCAAAATATCCATATTTACAGGTGACACAATCCTTTACATAGAGGATACAAAAAATTCCATGAGAAGATTCTTGGAACTAATAAGCAAATTCAGCAAAGTGGCTGGATACAAAATAAACACACAAAAATCAATAAACCAATAGCATTTCTATTCACCAAGAATGAACCCACTGAGAAAGAAATCAGAAAAATAATCCCATTCACAATAGAAATTAAATACATAAGAATTAACCTAACCAAGTATGTCAAAGACCTCTGTAATGAAAACTATACTGCTCTACAAAAAGAGATTGAAGGGGATATTAGAAAATGGAATGACATCCCCTGTTCCTGGATAGGCAGAACTGACATCATCAAAATAGCCATATTACCAAAACTGATACATAGATTTAATGCAATCCCCATCAAAATGCCATCAGCTTTCTTCAAAGAACTACAAAAAATAATTCTATAATTTATATGGAAACAAAAGAGTCTCAGAATAGCAAAAGTAATCCTGGACAGCAATAGCAAAGTATTAAGCATTACAATCCCAAACTTGAATTTATACTACATACAAAGCTACAGTAGTAAAATCATGGTACTGGCACAAAAACAGACATTGACCAATGGAACAGAACAGAGGATGCAGAAACAACCCCAAGCATCTTCAGCTAGCTGATTTTTCACAAAAGGCCAATAATATAAGATGGAGAAAGACTATTGAATGGTGCTGAGAAAACTGGTTATTCAGATGCGGAAGAATGAATCTTGATCCATATCTCTGACCCTGTACTAAAATCAAATCAAAATGGATCAAGAACCTATAGATAAAAACAGAAACACTGAATCTATTGGAAGAAAAAGTTAGTAAAAGTTTTTTTGTTTTTTGGGTTTTGTTTTGTTTTGTTTTGTTTTGTTTTTTTGAGACAGTGTCTTACTCTGTAGTCCAAACTGGCCTTGAATTCACTATGTAGCCCAAGCTGGCCTCAAACGCGTGGCAATCCTCCCGGCTCAGCCTCCCAAGTGCTGGGATTACAGGTGTGTGCCACCATGTAGGCAAAGACTCAGTGAACGGAAACACAATTGCAAGAAATACCAAGAATCAACAAGTGGGATTATATTAAATTAAAAAGCTTCTGCCCAGCAAAGGAAACAAACGACAGAGTGAAGAGAATGGGGAACCTAAAGAACAGGGGAAAATATTTTACCAGCTACTCACTGGACAGAGGATTCACATCTAGATTATATAAAGGACTCAAAAGTTAGACTGCCAAAAATAAAAGACTTAATCAAAAAATGGACAATTCCAATGAATAGACACTTTGCACCATAACAAATACGAATGGGCAATAATTACACGAGAAAAAAAGTGTTCAGCATTTTTAGCCATTAGAAAAATGCAAATCAAAACAACACTGAGATTCCTTTTTACTCTAGAAAGAATGGCAGTCATGAACTCAAAAACCAAGAAAAGGTGGTGATGTCGGGGAAAGGAAACTCTTCTATGCTGTCCATGGGGATGTAAACTAGTACAAATCAGTATGGAGAGTCTTCAAAAATCTAAAAATAGAAATTTCTTCTGACCCAGCTGCATCTCTCCTGGGTACCTCCCCAGGAAGCTAAAGACATCCTGCTACAGTGATACATGCCCATACATACCCGTGTTTACAGCAGCACAACTCACAACAGCTAAATCATAGAAGTGGCCCCTATGTTCACTGACAGATAAATGGATAAAGAAAATACGGTATTTACACACAATGGAGTACTGCTCTGCCATGAAGAAGGATAATTTTGAGTCATTGATAGGAAAATCAATGGATCTTGAGAGCATAATGCTAAGTGAAATAAATCAGCCCCACAAGGTTAAATGTTACATGGTACCTGTAACATGAGAGGCCCAAAATACAAATAAATTAAAAAGCAAAATAAAGAGCTCTTTTAAGAAGAAGGAACACACTCTTGGTAGAGATGGGAGGGGGGAATCTGAGGAAAGAAGGAGAGGAAATAAAAATGACCCTAATGCAATATGTATGTGTATCAGACCGCCAAGCCAAATGTAATCATTATGTATTGTAAATGTACTAATAAAAAAGAAGAAACCTAAAAAAAAGATATTGGACTGTATTTTCTTTTTCTGTCATGTCTTTGCCTGACAGTGGTATTAAGCAATACCAGCCCCATAGTATTGGGTTGTGAAGTATTCCTTCATTCTCCATTGTTTCAAAGAGTTTGCGAATAATTCATGTTAATTCTTCTTTAAATATTTTATAGAATTCACCACGGAATCCATCAGGGCTTGGGTTTTTCTTTGTAGGAAACTCTCTGGAGCTTGTTACGGTTTTCTACTTCTCGATTCAGTTTTGGTGGTTTGTTTTCTATATATTTGTATGTTTGATCAAGATCATATCCTCTGTTGGCATACAATTCTTCAGTTACTGGGTTAGTTCCGATGTCTCATCTTTTATTCCTAATTTGAGTAACTTGAGATTTTCTTTTTCTTTGGTCAATCTAGTCAAAGTTTTGTCAATTTTGTTGATATTTTAAAATACCTTTTCATTGACTTTTGTCTATTTTTCTCGTTTTCTATTTCATTTATGTCTGCTCCAATCTGTATTATTTCCTCCCTTCAGCTTACCGAAGCTATAGTTTTCACTTCATTTTCTAGTTTTAAATGTGAATAACCATTCACATTATTGATTTGAAGGCTTTCTTCCTTCTTTAATGTAGGTGTTTACAGCAATAAATATCTGTCTGGCCCTTCTTGTGTGGTGCTATGGTCTGAATGTTTATATCCTCCCAAAATTCATACATTGAAATTTTAACTCACAAAGTGATGCAGTTAGGAAATGAAACCTTCGTGGAGTTATTAGGTCATAAGTACAGAGCCTTCATGACTGTGATTACTTTTCTTATAAAATAGACCCCAGAGAACTGACTTACCTCTTCCACTAAACGAGAACAAGGCAAAATGTCTTGGAGCCAGAAGGTGGGCTGTCACCAAACACCAAATCTGGCAGTACCTTTATCTTCCCTGCACCATTTGTTAGAGAGGCTATCTTTTCTCCAGGACATGTTATTGGCCTCTGTGTCAAAGTTAACCTCCCCAAGGTTCTTTGGCTTGTGTGTGCATCCTCTATTACGTTCCATTGATCCACGTGGCTCTTTTTGTGCCAGTACAATTCTGTTTTTTCTTTGTAAATAACTTGAAATCTGGGATTGTAATGCCTCCTGCACTGCTCTTGTTGCCCAGAATTACTTTTGCTTTTCCAGGTCTCTTTGGGTTCCATATACATTTCAAGTTTTTTTTGTTTGTTTGTTTGTTTGTTTTTCTAGTTCTGTGAAGAAAGCCATTGGCATTTTGATTGAGTTTGCATTATATCTATGTAGCACCTTTGGCAACATGGCCATTTTGACAATATTGTTTGCCTACCCTGAAACAGGGGATATCTTTCCACTTTCTGATGGCCTCTTCCATCTCTTTTTTCAGAACAGGACACTATAGTTTTTATTACAGAGGTCTTTCATTTCCTTGGTTGGGTTAATTCCTAAATGTTTAATTTTTTGAAGCTGTTACGAATGGGATTATTTTCCTAATTTCTTTCTTGATGAGTTCATTGTTGGTGTACAGGAAACCTCCCGATTTTCGTGTGTTTATTTTGTATCCTGCTAATTTGCTGAATTTGTTTATTAGTTCTAGGAGACTTTGGGTGGAGTTCTTTTGGTGCCTTCTATGTAAAGGATCATGTCATCCGTGAATAAGAATAGTTGGACTTCTTCTTTTCCTATACATATCCTTTTTCTTTCTTTCTCTTCTCTGACTGCTCTGGTTATCATTTCAAATACTTCACTGAACAGGAGTGGTAAGAGCGGACAGCCTTCTCTTGTTGTAGGTTGTTCAGTTTTGAGAGTACTGAGGGACTATGGAGAAAGGAATGAGAAATGGATGAGCCAAAATGTCACAAAGTTTTCTTATAATTGTTCAGTTGTTTACTTTAATGTTCCTTGGATGGTTGAATATGATTGGTTATTTTCTCGGGTCCTGGAAAAATGGATTTTGACTATTTTTGAAAGTGCTTTGATTGATTTTTATAGAAAATTCTTTCTGTGAAGGTCCTTGCTCCATCATTCCATAAATATTTACCCAGAACCTAAGCATTCACAAGATTTCCAGGCATTTGTAGGCACATAAAAGTTTTTAAAAGCTTGGATGACATTTGTCCATAAATTTTCTAGATCCCTTCACTCAAAGTTATCAAGTGACCATGGCCTTTTCCAGCTAGTTAGTATATAGGAATATATAATTGTGTATAGATATTATACTTTACCTAAATTATGTATAATATACAGTGGACCCCCAAAATTTACAAGAGTTACATTCCTAGAGCACCCACGAATTGTGAAAAGCTGCGAATTTCAGATACGGCCAGAAAAATGCCAAGAAATGCCTATTTTTTATAGTTCAAACCCTAAATACACCATGTCTCCTGCAGCTACATAATTTAATTTTATAAATTACTGTACTTATAAAGCCTTAGAAGGTGCAGGGCATTTTGGCAGCATCTTAGGGATCTTAGGGCTTTAAGAAGAACAAAACCGAGAACACTCGAGATAGCTACACGAGGTTTGACAACCTGATATGATGCGGGAATGCTAGTGCATCTGCCAGAGATGGGTTACAGGGTAACAGCCAATCAGTAGCAAGGAGAACTGAATAACACTCTTGGATTGGCTACTTACAAACCTCCAGACAAAAATTATTACAGAGAGGACTTCTGGGAAGATGGTGGAGTGATAAGCAGCAACAAAGCAACCTCTCCAAGATTTGGAATCCAGACTGGAAATAACAACTTGGAGAAGAAAAGAAGGAGGGAAATGGGTCCTTGGGAGCCAGAAAGAATCTGAAGGGAAAATTGGAGCCCACAGAGAAAATGAAGAGACAGACATCAATACAGAAAAAGGAAGGGGCAATCTGCACTGTCTCCCTGGCTCCTGGCTCCTGGCTTCTGGCTCCTGGTGTGAGAAACGAAGATGGAATCTACAGAGACACAGTGAAAGTGGGTGAATCCAGGGGCCTCAAGGGAGAAATGCACCAGTGGAATGGAGACTGAGCATTGGATGCTGTGTGCTACAACAGCTGGTGAGTGACTCCAGACCAAGTGACTGCAGTATCCCCTGGAGACAGTCTTTGGTCTGACACCATTTTAGGGAGGGGCCAACGGAACCTGAGACTCAGAGCAGCTGTCAGTTGGCTACATCTCAGGGATCTCAGTGTTAAAACCCCACAGTGACTGGGTGAGGGACAAGCACAGGAGATGTCCAGGGTCAGAGAGCTGTAGTCAGGCCAGCAACAGACACCCAGAAGGATGTAAGCAGAACAACTCGGGATCCAACCCCATGACCAGAGGCCAGAATCAGCATGAACTTCTGTGGATTTGAAAGTACCAGAACTGGCACCCCACTCCAACCCCACTTCAGGTTGGCTGGGATCGTCCAGCACAGATGTGGGCTCTGACTCCCTCCTTTGTCTACCAGCCAGAGCAGAATCATACCCTGAATTGGACACTACCACAAAACTATAGACCCCAGAAGATAACAATGTGCTTGATAACACAGAGGAAGTTTCTTTCTTTCTTTCTTCCTTTCATTCTTGTTTTTCTCATCAGTTGTGAACCTTTGGTTGTTATTGTTCATTTGGGTTTTTTTCCCCTTTTTATGAATATTTTTTTTTGTGAGTATGAAGACTGCTTTTGGATTTTTTGTTTTGTTTTGTTCTTGTTTCTGTTTTTTTCTTCTTTGTTTCCCTCCTGTCTTCTTCACCAGCTCCCCAAGGCTTGAGTAATCTTCCTTTGTCCTTCAGGCTTGCTTCTAATCTCTTTCTTTTCTTTTATTTATCTATTTTTTTCTTTCCATCCTTTTTAAATTTTCTCACCTTAGGGTAAAATTGCTCTATTGAATGGATATTTACTGTATATAATTTTCTGATTTAGCTTAGATTTTATTATATGACTATAAAATCTTGTACCTATGATTAAAGGTGACAAACTTATAGTTATCACAGTTTGTCATTTCCCAGTCTGTGCTTGATGTTATTTTTATCAATGATTGTACTAGTTTAGCCAAGGTGACATAGTTGTTATGATCAGTTGATCTCCCTTGTATGCCAATACTAGATTGTCTGGGGGTAATAAACAATATTATAGTCTAGTACCAAAGAATTTGGAGCTTGGCCAAATATTCATCAACTTTCATGCCTGCCTAGCTGAAGAGGCAGGATCCTGGGACAAACTCAAAAGCCAAAAAACAGCTACCTTTAGAAAATATCTTTGAAAATTAGACATTTCCTAAGGAGGTCTCAATACTAGCAATAAAACTACCTACCATAAGGAATTTACCAGCCTCAACACAGAAAACAAATAAAAAAAAAATAAAAAATGAAAACACATGGAAGCAAGATGCAATCCATAACTGCAAACTAACCCAAGGCAAATCAAGGGAGTATTGAGGTGGAAGAAATCAAAAGCCACCCAGCTGAATTTTATGAAATGGAAGCAGCAGAAGTTACAAAAACAGTAAGTCTCTTGACAAAACCAAAACAGAGATAATTAAAGAGATGATGACCATAATGAAGGAAATGGTTAGTGAATCTAGAGTAGATAGAGATTGAAAAAAAAATAGAGGCTCTTAGGGAAGACATGGGAAACATGAATGTCTGCTTTTAGATTTTTTAGCAAAGAACTGGATTCCATAAAACAGATTCAAATAGAAATCCAGGGGATTAAAAATTCTACAGAAAGTATATGTGGCAGACTCAACCAATGTGAAGATAGAACAACAGATCTAGAACACAGGATTGTGGTTGGCGATCACCAAATGAAAGACCTATTAAAAATAGCAAAAGGCTATGAAAAATCAATCCAACAGCTGCTGGACAATGCAAAGAAGACTAATACAAGATTAATTGGAATCAATGAAGAATCAGAAGATAGCACAAAGGGCATTAAAAAAAAAAACCTGTCCACAGAAGTAATAGCAGAAAACTCCAAGCATGAAAAAGAATTTGAGATACAGGTAAGTGAGGTATATAGAACTCCAATTAGCCATGATCAGAGAAAAATGCCACCAAGGCATATAATAGTCAAGATTCCAGAAATTCAACAAAATACAGAATACAGAAAGCTATAAAAACAACTAAATCACCTATAAAGGAAACGTGTCAAATCACAGCAGACTTCTCAACACAAACACTTAGGTCAAGGAGAGCTTAGAGTGAAGTATTTCAAGCCCTAAAAGAAAACAGCCTCAACCCAGATTAATGTGGCCTACAAAATTATCTCTCGAAATTGGAGAAACAAGATACTTCCATGGTAAAGAACACCTGAAAAAACTCATGACCATCAAACTAGCACTCCAAAAATTCTGAAGGGTATTCTAGAAGAAGATAACAAAGACAACAATTCCAAGAATCCCAATAGAACGAATGCACCAGGCAACAACAGGAAAATAACAATGCAAGGATAAGTCAACACCTATCAGTTATAAACATCAATTTAAATGGCCTCAAGTCACCAATCAAAAGAAATAGACTAGCAGAATGGATCAAGAAACAAGATCCAACAATATGCTGCATACAAGAAACACATTTAACTCAAAACAAATTTGTAGATTGAAAGTCTGTGAAAAACAATGAATGAAAGGATGAAAAACAATACTCCATGTGACAGGAACATAAAAAAAAAAGCAGGAGTAGCTATTCTATTTTCAGATAATGTGGATTTCAAGCCAAGACTGATCAGAAGGACAAAGAAGGTCACTATATACTTGTTAAGGGAATAATCTAAGAGGAATAGATAACGATCATAAATACATATGCACCAAATACTGGCACACAAAACTACATAAAACAAACACTAAGAGATATGAAAAATCAGATAAGCACTAATACAACTGTAATGGGGGGCCTCAATCACACTGTCAAAAATAGATTAGCTAGACAAAAAATTAACAAAGAAATATGAAAGCTGAACCAAACCTTTGAACAAATGGACTTAGTAGATATCTACAGTATGTTCCACCCCACAACAGAATACAAATTCATCTCAGCTGCACATGGGACATTCTCCAAAATAGACCACATACTAGCCTATAGAACATGCTTAAGTAAATGCAAAGGAATTGAAATTATCCCATGCATATTATCATATAGTAGTGGAATGAAACTGGAAATCAATGGTAAAAGAAACCACAAAAACAACATAGACACATGGAAATTAAATAACACCCTCCTGAAAATCCAATGGGTTACAGATGAAATTAAAGACAAATTAAACAGTATCTACAATGAAACAATAACACCAATATGACATATGAGAACTTATGGGATGCAATGAAATCAGTCAGAAGAGAGAAGTATACAGCAGTGAATTCCCACATCAGAAAAACAGAGTGAGCTCAAATAAACAACCTGATGTTGAACTTCAAGGTTCTAGAAAAAGAAGAGCAAGTTAAACCCGAAGTGCATACACGGGAGGAAATTATAAAGATCAGTGCAGAAATTAATGCAATTGAGACTAAGAAAACAATACAAAGAATCAACGAATCAAAGAGTTGGTTCTTTGAAAGATTAAATAAAATAGACAAACCCCTAGCCATCCTTATCAAAAAAAGGAAAGAAAACACCCAAATCCATGCACTTAGGAATGAAAAAGGTAACATCACACAGATCCTGCAGAAATCCAAAAGATCATGAATTATCTACTTTGAGAATTTGTACTCAGAAGAAATGGACAGATTCCTAGATACGTATGAATTACCAAAGCTGAATCAAGAAAATATAAAAATTCTAGACAACCCAATATCAGTCAATGAAATTGAATAAGTAATAAAAAACTACCAACAAAGAGAAGCCCAGGTCCTGCCAGATTCACTCCTGAATTCTACAAGAACTTTGGAGATACCTAACACCATGACTCCTCAGACTCTTTAATGAAATTGAAAGGAGAGCAATAGTCCCAAACTCATTCCTGGAAGCAAGCATAACCCTGACACCAAACCCAGAGAAGGATCCAACCAAAAAAGAGAACTACAGGGCAATCTCCCTAATGAACATAGATGCAAAAATCCTCAGTAAGATACTTTCAAACAGAATGCAGCAAATCATCAAGAAGATTATACACCATGACCAAGTAGGATTCATCCCAGGGATGCAGGGATGGTTCAACATATGCAAATCAATGAATGTTAATACACCACATTAACAGAACCAAGGACAAAAACCACACGATTATCTCAAGAGACATAGAAAAATTTTTTGACAAAGTCCAACACCCATTCATGATAATAACCTTACAGAAAATTGGAACAGAATGTCTTAATCTTAATCTGATAAAAGCCATCTATGACAAACCAACAACCAAACTTATACTAAATCATCAAAAAACTAAAGCTTTCACTCTGAAACCAGGAACAAGACAAAAATGCCCACTATCACCACTCCTGTTCAATATTGTCCAAAAACATTAGCCAGAGCAATAGGGCAAGAGAAAAATTAAAAGGAATATGGATAGGAAAGGAAAAATTTTAATTATCATTATCTGTGGATGACATGATCTTCTACATAGAAGAAACCAAAAACTCTACCAAAAGACTCCTGGAATTAATAAACAAATTCAGCAGTATAGCAGGATTCAAAGGCAACACTCAAAAATCAATAGCATTCCTGCACAGGAATAACAAACTCACTGAGAGAGAAATTAGGGAAACAACACCTTTCACAATAGCATCAAGAAAAATAAAATACTTAGGGGTCAGTCTAACAAAAAAAAATAAAGACCTATACATTGGAAACTATAGTACCCTGAAAAAGGAGTTCAAAGAGGATATCAGAAAATGGAAAGATAGTCTCTGTTCTTGGATAGGCAGAACCAATATAATGAAAATGGCCATACTTCCATAATTACACAGATTTAACTCAATCCCGATAAAAATATAAATACCACACCTCACAGAGCTAGAAAAAAACAATCCTAAAATTTATATAGAACCATAAGAGATCTAGAATATCGAAAGCATTTCAGGCAACAAAAGCAAGGCAGGGGATATCATAGTCCCTGGCTTGAAATTATACTACAAAGCTTCCACTGTAAAAACAGCATGGTACTGGCAAAAAAACAGACCTGAGGATCAATGGTACAAGTAGAAGATGCACAAACAACCCCAAGCACACTCAGCTATCTTATCTTTGAAAAAGTGGCCAAACACCTTCACTGGAAGAAAAATAGCCTCTTTAATAAATGGTGGTAGGAAAAACTGGCTTTCCACATGGTGAAGATTAAATCTAGACCCATATCTCTCACCATGCACTAAACTAAAATCAAAATGGATCAAAGATCTAAATATTAAAACAGGAACACTTAATTTGCTGAAAGATAGAATAGGTATAACTCTTGAAGACAGATGTAGGCAGGCTTCAGGAACAAAATCCCTATTGCATGGAAATATTACAAAGGATCAACAACTGGGATCACATCAATTTAAAAAACTTTTGCACAGCAAAAGAAACCACCAACAAAGTGAAGAAATAATCCATAAAATGGGAAAAAGTTTTTATCAGCTACTTCTCAGACGAACGACTAACATCTAGAATATATAAAGAACTCAAAATAAAATCACCCTCCCAAATTTAAAGACCCAATTCAAAAATGGGCATCTGAAATGAATAGACATTTCTCAGATGAAGAAGTTCAAATAGGAAATAAATACATGAAAAAATGCTCAATATCACTGGTCATTCAAGAAATGCAAATTAAAACACTGAGATTCTATCTCAGTCCAGAAAGAATGACTAGCATCAAGAAATCAACCAATAACAAATGCAGGTAATGCTGTGGGGAAAAAGAAACCCTTTTCTATTGCTGGTGGGAGTGTAAACTGGTGCGGCCACTATGGAAATCAGTGTGGAGATTCCTCAAAAAACTTAAACTAGAGATTTGACTCAGCTCTTCCTCTCCTACGTATCTTCCCAAAAGAGTTTAAAGCATCATACCGCAGTAATATATGCACACCCACGTTTATAGCAGCACAATTTATAATAGGTAAATCTTGGAAGTAGCCCATATGCCCATCAACAGATGAATGAATAAAGAAAACTTGATTTTTATATAAAATGAAGTACTACTCTGCCATAAAGAGGTATGAATTTGAGTCATTTATAAGAAAATGGATGCACTTCGAGACTATAATCTAAGGTGAAATGAACTGAACTCACAAGTTTAAATATCACATTATTTCTCTTGTGTGAGAAACCCAAAGTGTAAACAAGGAGCACAATGAAGGACAAATATAGGGAAGTAGGGAGAACATGTTCAAGTGGAAAGGGGAGTGGGGAGGGAGGAGGAAGGGAAGAAAGGGATAAAGGAAAAAAGGAGACTAGAAGTAAAAAAATGGAAACAATCTTTTGTACATAGGGAGGGGAAGAAAGGCTGAAGGGAAATGAGGAAAAAAGAATTAAGATGTGAACAGGTACAAATTTCCTATGATGAATGTGATTAATATGTATGACAAATACGTACTAATAAAAATATAAAGTTAAAAAATTACTACAGTAAAAGACACATAGACCTTAATTCCCCCCAAAGTATTCCCCCCTTGGCTTGAACACACTTACCCCATTGTTCTTGCCACTTTCTAAAGCAGTTCTGGAAGACCCCTTTTGTTTATGGCTGCCTCATTTTCCAGAATCGATTCAGAACGTTTACCTTTCACAATCCTTTTGATTTTGTAGAACAGCCAGAAGCCACACAGCTGAGAAGAAGGTGGCTGAGGACACACCATAATATTTTGATGAGTCTGTCTTTCCTGTGGATAGCACCTGGCTGTGGCATTAGTCATATTTTATCACACCTCATAAAGACACTCAGGGAAGAGGATTTCCAGAGCTGCTTCAGAAGGTGGCAAGAGTGATGGGGTAAGTGAGCTCAAAGTGAGGGGGAGGATTGTGAGGGGAATGAATGACAATGTGTCTTTTACCATAATACACTTTTAAAATTTAAACCTTCACTGTGTTTTCTTATCACACCTCATACAATTTACCCCATGAGCCCATCATTTCCATCCCTGATGTACTGGAACAGGCTGCTTTGCCATTAGGGAGAAGTAACATTTTCCATCATAGGGGAAAAAAGAATAATGTGTGCTTCAAAGAAGAAAAATGCTTCACTGCGTCAATGATTAACTTTGCTGAAGTCTTCAAAAATAACAAAATAAAATGTAAATCAATATCTGCAGTAGGAGTGAAATGAGTTAGAAGCGAGCTATCCTACACAAAGAGGGTGGGCTGAGATGCGTTGGCTCAGGTTTTCCATATTGATTAAGCGTAGCTCAGTGCCTTCAGCTGGTAAGAATCGAAGCATGAGGCTAAACACTAAATGAGCTGTGTGCCTGCACCTCACAGCAGAGCTCAAATGAGGCAGCGTTTTTTATCCTGCACCTCCCGATGCTTGCCAGGAAGAATTCAAAGCAAGGAGAAATATGCTTCCTGGTGTTTGGGGGAGGTACGAGATACATTTAAAAATTGATTTATGCTTTAATCGCTCTTGAAGCTTCATTATTCCAAATATTAGTATGAAAGACAGTCTGATCTGGCGGACTTATTTGTTAATGCACCGACAGTAGCAACAGCTGTGCTGCTTTTCATCTACAACCTGATCCACTAGCTGATTCATCTGCTTCCGTTTTCATTTACCCGTCATTGATTTATTAAGGGCCTCTTACTTATCTGTGGCTCTCTTATGGGGTGGGCTTCCTCCGGCGAGGTCTCAAGAGAGAGGCTCTGCACCTTCCCTCAGCATCAAATGCCCAGCCCCCTTCTCTGGTGTTCTTTGTCATTGCTCTAGAGATTAGAGACTTTAATCATTTAGTAACCGAAATAACCTCCGTGCCTTGCAGAGTTTATGGCCAATTTGTCTTCAGCGCACAGAATTCAACTGCTTTTCCTTGCTAAGGAATGGCCGTACTCAAGGCACTGCCTCTACACAATTGGCAATCCGTGTGCTGCCTCAGATCCATGCAAGCAGTGGGTGATGGTGATCATGGGCAGCTCAGGACCAGGAAAGCATGGCTCGCCATGGCCAGGGAACACACAGATCTGGCAGGGTGCTGGTAACCTTTGAAATTGCTAAAATGAAAGAACTGTTCCTAGCTTTTAGCTCCAAGGAGCAAAGAAGGGAGTGTGGACAAGAGGGTTGAAACTCTGTGATTTTTTACAGACCCATCGGTGGAGTCGTACACCGCAAATGCCAAATGGACCCATTGTGTCTGGAATATAGTAACAGTATGTTGTGGGTTTCTAAAACTCCGATTATGTCAGCAGGCAGGCTGGTATGATAGGTGTCACCATCCTCCACCCAAACCCCCTAAGGACTGACACACTCATTCCCTCCATTTCTCCAGGAACAAGAGCTATCAGCTAAGTCCTTGTCTGGGACTTGCTTTGAGCTAAAGAGAGACAGTCACTATGCCCAAGGTCATGGTTCCATTCCATGGCAGCCTTATTGGGTGACTGTTGGATGCCCAGTCCCCTCATCCCAACTTGAGATCACCCTGCAGGGCCGTCCCAGCTCAGAGTACCCTGGGGGGTCAGGGAGATATTTTTGTAGCCTCAGCACACTTCATCTTTCCCTCTGTGTACTCTTCCTTCACTGCTCGCATAAGGGTTCGCAAGAGCACTTCCATTTCCCACCAAGCTTCCCGTGGACACATCTCTGTCTCAAACTGTTCTCAGAGAAGCAGCCCTGCCACTGAGCTAAGACCGGTAAATCACAAACCAAAGGCTAACCGGGAAGGCAGACGACCTGCTTCACAGCACGGAAGATTCATATCCGGAAGACAGAGGGCAGGAAAACTGGAACAGACCAGAGCCGAGTTAGGGCAGCAACGGAGCTCGAGAGAGGGCTGAGTTCTCAGCTCCATAGGTCTGCCATCCCAAGGCCAAGAGCAGAACCCTGAGACACAGAGGGCATAGATCTCTATGCACTGGAAAAATGGGAACCCCAGATTCTTCTGAAACCTCTTGGTTCCAAGCATTGGCCCATTCCTCCACATTAGACTAGTGCTCCTCCCTCACTTGAAGGTGGTAGAGAGGCCTCTGCTTTATAGGACAATACACCCCTCCTTCCTAAACTCCTCGCAGCTCCCCTCCAGGTTAACAGACATAGGATGAGGGTTGAATCACAGTGTAAGTTAAGAGGCAAGGCTAAACTTTCCTGTAGGAGGCCAGAAAGCTCTTGCAATAGTCTGCCTCCAGAGCTTGGGTCCTCCTACACGGGGAAGAAGGGCATACCCACACATTCCAAAGACTACAGACGCAGGGTCTGAGCCAATACTGACACCTGGACAGCTGGTGTCATCTACGCCCCATTACAGTGTGGACACACAAAGGCCAATGATAAGTAAGGTGTGGACAGGTCCAACTCTATGTGTGTCCACTGGGTGCATAAACCTGCCATGTGGTCCCATCCTCAGACCTGGAATTATCATTGCTCTGAGGTAAGAGCTATCTCTGCAGGGAAGGACCCTTTCCCAGAGGGGATTACGTCCTCCACAGCACACACCAAGCATCCAACCAAACCTCCAGCAATGGCTCCCAACTGGGTACTGCCCACTTCTTATGCCAAGCAGCCAGCAGGCAAGGAGAGGAGTCACCATCGTGGGTGGGGTAACTGACCCTGGTCATCAGAAGAAAGGCCAGCAGCTGTCATGAGATCTGGCAGGAAAGCATGTACATGGTGCCCAAATGATTGGCTTAGATGCCTCCTGACCCTCTTGCCCAACCATCATGATAAATGGGCAAATGGGCAAATGGGCAAAGGCAGCATCCCTGGCTCAAGAGAACATGGTGACCTTAGGGATGTGGACACAGGCCACCCACCAGGCAAGCCAACTTTTATAGTTTATATCTAGATGTCCCCCTGAGAGCCTCATGCACTCATAGGTGGGGCTTTTGAAAGGTGATTGAATGATGGGGACTTATAGCTGACTTATTGTTAAAAGGTAGGGTCTAGTTAGGAGGGGGAGAGTCAGTGGTGTGTGTCCAGGCAGGGTTTATCTCCCTTCCTGGGTCCTCTCTTTACTCTGTTTCCTGGATGCCATGCTGTAAGCAGCTGTTCCTCCAGCTATTCCTCTGCCATGCCCCTGTGCCATGCCTTTCTGCCTTGGAGCCAGCTGACTATGGACTGAACCCCTGCCAACTGTAAGCCAAAATAAAGCTCTCTTTCCTTAAATTGTGGGTGTTGGGTATTTTGTCCCAGCAAGGAAAGTAGCTAAGTCTTCTTAACCCTCACCCGCTCCATGCTATTCTTACACCACCCCTCTTGCTCCCACTCCAGCTTGAAGCCATTCTGCATTAGGTCACATGGCTTCCATGCTGCCCTCCTGGAGCCAGGGAGCCCCTGCCATCCAGTGATGCAACCACCAGGTGGACCTGAATAGTTTTGGAATGGCAACACCATCCTCTGTGTAGCCAAGCTTGCGTGTCCCAGCTCTTTACCTTTGGGGTCCAGCCTTCCTCCTGGGAAGCCAGTGCTGCAGCGGCATCACCCTCTGGTCTTGATTCCACCAACTGCAGGTTGTTGCATTTCCCCAGCGCTGTACATCGGGGGCCTGGGGTTACTTGCAACTGATCCACACTGACTTTCCAAACATTCCAGTAGGAATAGAACTTGGAAACTATGCTCACAGTCAGTCTTCTTAGCCAGGTTTTATTTTCCAGTTAGATGCAAGGTTGGGCTGTTATGTCATGGCATGAGGCCAAGGATTCTTATATATGTTTCATTTCCCAGAACCTTTTAACGCCAGAGATCATTTCACATGAAACACATACGTCATCCAAAAAAGGCCGCTGAATGCACATCGGGTAACAGTAGTTTGGCCTGAACAATTCAACCAAAAGACATCCTTATACCTCTTCCTCTTGTGACAGCCACAGAATGGAGAAGTTTCACAACTCTGTTTTCTAACAGAAAAATTCTGAATTTAAGTTTTCGGGACTATTAATTTAACTAATCTACTAAATATTTCTGAAGACTGAATCACTACTGTCTCTCAGAATCTAGGGATGGGGAAAAAATGAGTTTCTTTTCTAAAGATATTTGCTTATTTCCAGAATCAGTTGAATTTTCACTGGGGAGGCCCATGCAAGTCTACAGATCATTTTTGTCTGGTACAGCCCCTTTATGTGCCTTCAACTTGACGAAACTCTTTGCTCCTTATTTTCCTAACTCTAGACTATAATTTCAGTTTAATTCTCATCTCCCTTTTGAGAAAAGAAAATAGAGTGCTATGGAAATTGAGGTATTTAGTAGCTTTTCTTTTAATAACCAAATATTGTCAGGGCATCTATTCTCCATGGAATAGAAAGTTTTCCATCCTAACCAAAGCACAGAACTCTTTAGCAGCAAATCTGACTTTATGAGCTTCCTATTGCTGTCATTACAATACCACCACCTTAGCGGCTCAAAGCAGCACGTATTTATTATCTTATTGCTTGGGTGGTCAGAGCCCAAAATGGATCTCTCTGGGCTTTCTGGAAACTCTAGAATAGGATTTGTTTCCTTGCCTTTTCCAGAGTCTGATCAACATCTTCATCTTTAAAGTTGGACACTGCTGGTGGAGTCTTACGGCAGCTACTGCTACGGCCCAATCTCTCTCCCTCTCGACAGTAAGCATGCTTATGACTTTCTGGGGCTCACTCGGATCATCTCCCCATATCAAGACCCTTAATCATGGGCCGGTGAGATAGCTCAGCGGCGTAAGTGCCTGCCTGGCAAGCACGAGGTCCTGAGTTCGACTCGCACAACTCACATATGAAAAAAGGGCCAGTGATATTGCTCAGCGGCACGGGCGCCTGCTGGTGCGCAAGGTCCTGAGTTCGACTCCCGGAACCCACATACAAAAAAAGGGCCAGTGATATCGCTCAGCAGCACAGGCGCCTGCTGGCACGCAAGCTCCTGAGGTTGACCCCCGGTACCCACAAAAAAAAAAAAAAGACCCTTAATCATGTCTACAAAGTCCTTCTGACAGGAAAGTTTACATGTGCCGGGGTTCCGGGGCGTGGGACATGGACATTTAGGGGAAGCAGAGCCTTATTCTGCCCAACGCAGGGAAAGTAAAGCGCGTGTAATTGTCAAGATGTTTTCTACCTGTCCTCATCAGTTTGATAATCAGAAGCTAACTCTTAGGGCTATTGTACTGACTGCAGAAGATTCTTCTGGAGGACACTTGCCCACTTCCACCGCTATGCTGCTTAGTCATGATGTATCCAATTTCCTGAGGAAAAAACATAACGCGCTCTGGATCCAAGACATAGATGACTACGTGCATCTCCCTGCCGCCTCTTCTCTGCCGATTCTTCATTCGATTTAATTCTGTAGAACCCCGCATGCTGCCTTTGGATGCTGACCCTACTTGGGGTCAGATGAGAGACACGATGTGATGATCGCTCAAATAGCGCAGCATGGTGGGAGGTAGACTAAAACATCACCGGAGGTCGAGAAGGAAAGGGGATTTTCCCACAGAGCGTGTGTGCTGGAGTTTTGTTGAAACCCCTGCCCGCCACTCACATGGCTTTAGCCCGGAGAGTCTCTCCACTGTGGTCACTGTTGCTGTGTCCCTTTGTATGTGCAGCACACTCCTCAACTAGCAGATGCAATGCAGCCAGCAGCTGCCCCGTGCATTGGCAATGTCCCACAGCTTACCTGTGGCCCGCCAGGGCTTAATTCACTTTCCCTGGCTCCTCCGCTCCTTGCCCTGCCAACACAGCTGCCACCAAGCGCCTGCATCTGGAAACCTGGCAGCTGTCCCTTTGGAAGCTACCTGGCAATGCTTCTCTGAAGACCAGCCAAAGGGGGCAGAGCAGGAGGACAGGGGGCTGGGAGGGAGGGAAGGGTAGATACCTCGGACCTCATGCTTCCTGGGTGATGCCTGTCATATTCAGCAGTCCTCACGGATTCGGCTTGTGAAAGCTCTGGTCAGATGTGCACACACTCTTTTGAGGTTTGAGTCTCTAGAATCACCCCTCCTCCTCTACTTCGCAGCGTTGCAGATCTAGGAAAACCCCACAGACTGGAGTGACAGCCTCTGACATTCAGAGGGGCGGGGCTCCGGTTTTAGGTCTCTTTACCTCATGCTATTCATTAAATTGTGCACCTCTTCCTCGCCTCCACCATGCGCAGCAACACCGCCCAACTGTTCTAGGATGAGGACATTTTGTTCATGTCGGATTTTACAGCCTTCCCACATGGTAGCAATTGTGCTTTTAGTGACAGTTGATTTTTAAACTATGTGGTAAAGGCATCTGAATTCAGTAGACTTTCAGGTCGGCTTGTATTTTATTAATCACAATGGTGTCTAATTACATTAGGAAAATGGTGAGGACAAAGAAAGATGCTGTGGAAACTGCCCCAGGACATGTGCTTTACAAAGACTGGTGGGGTGGATACAAACAGCGGTCGCAAGGAATACGGATCCTAACCTGACTCCTTAGAGAAGCGGTGGCCACAGGGGGAGGCGCCTCTGGAGAGAAGTAGGGACCACGCTGGCTCAGTTCAGCGTGAGCCGGAGTGAGTCTGCAGCAGCTCTTTCCAAGTGCGCGTGTGCCCTGGGGAAAGAGGGAGTTTTGTGCAGGTGCCCACCTGGGAGGCTAAGCTGCCACCAGTCCTCCTTCCACAGTTCAAGAGCCTTCCAAACAAGGGAAGCGGCCCTGGTGGCCGGGACTTCAGTTATGGCCTCTGGCTCATATTACAGCCCTGTACAAGGCAAAGTGACTTCGGGACATCTGGAACTGAAAGGAGAATGTAGCAGGCAGTGTTCCAGCCTGAGCAGGCAGTGCTAGCCGCCCCCCACCCACCACCGCCTTGGCCACCAAGGGCTGGCCCAAGGCAAGAGTGATTTCAAGTTCTCTGCTGTGCCACAAGCACATTGGGAACCAAAGAAGAGGTGTAGAGAGAGACAGCGGCTTAGAATAGAGGTGGTGAGGGCCGGGGAGATAGCTCAGTGGCACAAGCGCCTGCCTGGCAAGCACAAGGTCCTGAGTTCCATTTCTGGAACCAAAAAAAAAAAAAAGAAGAGAGGCGGTGAGCAAGTGTCGAGAAACCAGGAAGGCCCAGGAGCTGCACAGCTAGTGCAGGAAGGGCCCTGAGTACATCCCTCCCCACTCAGCCTCAAGAAGGGGTTTGACCCTTTGATTGCAGAATCAGAGAGAGGGTGAGAGGGTCCCCCGGGGGCTGGGTTGTCGTGCAGCACTTGGTGCAGAGGCAACTTAGCAGCTGGTGAGGAAGCATTTCAGTATTTAACAACTAGAACAGTGGAAGCGCCACATTGCAGTCAAGAATTTTGAAGTGGGTCTTCAAGGGCTGTGATGCCACGGGGAGGAAACACTGAAGGAGTCCTGTTCCTTTCTTCTCTTTCTCTCGCCATGGATACAACCAGTTCAGATGTAAGCTTTTCCTGACTCTCCTCTCCTGAGAGCATGGGACCTCCAGAGAAGAGAGAAGGGAAGGGAAGGTGGAGAGAGAGGGAGATTGCTCGGTGCTGCAAGCCTACTGAGTGCTAGCACCGAGCCTGTATTTCACCAGGACCACTTCCTTTCCTCACGAGTCCCACAGGGTTGGGGGTAACTTATTATACCCATCTTACAGCTGAGCAGCCTGGCACCATCACTCACCCCTCTGTTAAAGGCTGGATCCGTATTCTGGATCCAGAGCAGGCAACATCCTTCCTACTTCATCACACTGCAGCATGGCAGGCTCCTCCTAACCCTGGCAGACAAGGCCTCCCCACCAGCACAAGCTGGGCATTTTATCAAACAGGTCCACCGTATTCTCTCAAGCCACCTTCATCAGTCTTGTATAGCAATATGTTTACTGCACGTCCACCTCAGCTAGTAACTCATCCATCAAGCTAATTACATTGAAGTTATCACTTTGAGTGGAATAATGGAAGAATCCATATTCAGCTTCCTATTTGAAATGCATACTGACTGGAGATAACAAAGCCTTTACCTTTTTATTTAGGCCTCCCTGTTACCAAGTGTAAGAAATAGCTCAATTAAAAACACATACAGATATACATGTGCATACTCAGCTCCCGGAAGACAACAGTTGCGGTAATTCTGAAGGATTTCCTGCATTTTTATCTAAAGACTTTTCCATGGAAATCAATTTCATGCACTTGTTAATGCGAGCAAGTGCTTCATGATAGAGATTATGACCTTTCATGAAAAATGTCTAACCCCATTATTCCTCAGCTTTTTATCTTCTACCATTTGGTGATAATGTACTGTTGTAAAGATGCTTCTGATACAAATCAATAGTGATAAATGTCCATTCCCAATTAATTTCATCTTATATGTGATACAAGCTGGATTGCTAAATAGTGGGGCAGTGAGTAGAGCCTTGCAGGTGAGAAATGATGTTGTGTGAGTACACATCCTTGGTGCTGTCCCCTGGCCGCTCAGGGTGTGCCTGGCCTCTCTGTGATGCCCAGCCTGCATCCTCTAGAGTAAAAACGCCCTTTCTCCTCTCTGGGGCTATGTGCAGAAACGACATGAGGGAAAATGAGCTTTCAAAGGGTTAAACTGTGTGGAAAAAGACAAAAGTTGTAACTTTTTTCCACAGAGGTCTAAACACGGAGAAGAACAGTCTACTGCTACTATTTTAGAATTCAACTCAATAGCTGATGGATTCGATTTCCTTTACTCTGAGCGAAAATTTCAAACGCAGCAGACCCTGGCTGGGAAATAACTTCTCTGGACTTCTTTAGAGTTCTCCCTCACATTCATCAAGCATGTCAAGTTTCAAAAGGTATTCCTGCTGCCCTGCCATAATGCCTTCATTTTTAGTGTGACTCTACTTTAAAAATGTATTATGCAGTATTTAAGACATTCAAGAAAAGGATAAGGAAAAATACCTATGTATCTACCACTCAGCTGGAGAAACAAAACACTGAAAATGTTACCAGTCACTCAGGTTGCTATGGCTCACCACCCTCACAAGAGTGCAGGAGACAACCTTTGGTGAAAAGGAAACGCTCTGAGCTCTGGAGGAGACCAAGTGTACAACGACTTTTACAGTAATGAAGAGGGGGAGAAATACAATGAGTTGAGACAAGAAAATTCCCATGCGATTTCATTCTCAGCTTCTTCCCTCCCTGTGGGAATGAAACCAGAGCCCAGCCTCCTGGGGCCAACGTCTGTTTATTCCTTCCAGACAGATATGCCAGTGTTGTCCATTTATCTGAGCTGAGGACAGGGGGGCTGGGGGCTTCCACTATCAGCCTAAGGCAGTATGGAGAAGCAGCTCAGTCTTTTAAAGATTAAAATGGATTAAAGATCCATTTTACCCTCTTGTTACAGGAACACAGTTAAATCCATTGTGCGGTCAATGCCTACCTGATGGAGTGTGTTACTTCTTAGCAGTTACTTCCTGAGAGGTTAGGAGCCCGGGCTCCAGGCGTGGCCTGTCTGCAAGGCCCTGAACACGTCCCTGATATCATTGGCCTCGATGCTGTCAAAGTCAGAGCTGACCATGTGATGTTCCAGGCCATGGGTCAGCCACGCAGCATCCTCACTCGTCCTCTGGCCTTATCAGATGGAAGGGCGCACGGCCTCTCCTGCCTGTGTCTTCCAGAAGGTTCCATGAGAGAACCTAGCCTGTGTGACCGCAGCTCTCTGTGATGGGGCTGGGAGGCCTGGGGGGCCCAGGCTGGCCTGGAGCCGTAGAGGAGGAAGGTGTGCTCCTCCATGCTGACAGGGCGGCCCCTGTCTGAGCTGACGCCAGCTGTTCTTCGTGGCCTCTTCTGAGTTTGGCCTCTTTGTCTGTGGCACCGTCCTGCCTGGTGCACTGGGCCTCCCCACACACTCATCTGAATTCAGAAACAGTTTCCCATGCACTTTTGGTGAAGGGGAAACTCACAGTATCCTATTATTCAGTAGACATTGATCTTGGCTAAAAATCACATTGAAATCCTAAGGGTTTTAAAGATAAGAAAAAATGCAGGAAACTCAAGGAGTTACTGGCCCATTGCTCCTGTGCACCACAGCCAAATAAATACATTCCCATATTTATTTATGTTGCAGGCCACTCATTTTTCGTTACATGGGAATCTTATTAAAACAATAAATCAATGTTAACCTGGGTTTTAAATTGGCTCAATATGTTTAGAGAACTTGCTGGTTCAATTTTCCTATTTTTCATTTTTCAATTAACTCATTTAGCTTTCCCAGTCATGAGGCCAGAAACTTTAACACATGGATTTATCTTGAAACCAGGAAGCTCCAACATATATTTCCACCAAAACAAAAGAGGAAAATCTAATATCTTGTCCTGTAATGAGATGGCAAAAAAGCACAGGTCCAAGAAATACCTGTTCCTATCATTGCAAACTCCCCAAGCCTGCGCTCTGGGAGCAGCCTCCTCTGTGGCAGGTTCTCCTGAGCGCTGGGTTCTGTCTCTTCTCTCCATCTAACCCTGGGATTCCCTGTTGTAGATACAATGTTTGTGTTCCAACACACCTTGAATTCACAGGCTGAAACCCTAACCCTCAATGTGATGATGTTTTGAGACAGGGCTATTATGAGAACCATTAAGATTAAATGAGGTCGTAAGGGTGGGGCTCTGATCCAGTAAGATTAGTGCCCTTAGGAGACCAGAGAGCTCAGCCATTCTCCACGGTAGTCCTCTGGGCACACAGCCAGACAGTGGCTGCCTACGAGCCAAGAGGCCTCAGAATGAAACCTACTATTATGGCTTAAATCTAGGATGTCCCCCAAAAGCCTCTTGTGTTCTGAGGTAGGGTTTGGCAAGGAGATTGGATCATGGGGGTGTTATACTCATCAGTGAATTAATCCATTAATGAGCTCATAGCTGAATGTGCTATTAGGAGGTGGTGCCTGGTCAGAGGCAGCAGGTCCCTGGGGTGTGACCTGGACGGGTGTATCTCCCTCCCTGGGGACCTCCCTTCTTTCTCTGCTTCCTGGCCACCGAGACCTGACCAGCTTTCCTCTGCCACACTGTTTCTGCCTTGGAGCCAGCTAACCATGGACTGAAACTTCTGAAACTGAGTCAAAATAAACTTCTCCCGCTTAAGTTGTAGTGTCAAGTATTGTGTCTCAGCAATAAAGAAAGTGAGTAAAACATCTTCCTTGCTGGCACCTTGATCTTGGACTCTCCAGCCTCTTTAACCAAGAGAAAATAATTTCCATCATTTATGCCATGTGATCAATGGAATTATGTCAGCCCGGTGGACCAAGATGATCTCCCAGCCATGTTTTTCCAGGAACATTTGCTAGTGATCTGTGGGGCATCAGATAACTGGACAGACTACCGCCGGCACCTTCAAGGGACCAGCACCACCGCAGCGCGAGTGGATCGCCACACAGCCCCAGACCCCAGAGTGTGATCAGGGCCCAGATGCCGAGGGTCGCTTTCTTTCCCCAGAGTCCAGAGGACCACGGACATGAGTGCGAGTGTCTGCTGGAGAGGGTACCTCGACAGTGGACCGGTACCAGGACTGTCCTCAACCCTGTGGCTGTGTTGTGATTTGTTTTCTGTTCTGAAGCCTGAAATTTAGGCTGTGAGTGTGGGCTTTAGGAAAACACAGGCTCCCAGGGCACTCTATTTGGGGGAAGTCATTCTGTATAGTGGAAAAGTATTGGCTTTGGAGTCAGACAATGCTGGATTCAAATTCCAGATTTTTATTATTTGATTTTATTAGTTAAATAGCATAAACTCGGACTACACTGGCTCATGCAGCTGAGAAACCCAGGAACTTGCTTTGCTCTCAGGCATAACTATATCCAGTTACTCAGAGGATGTCCCTGGAAATCTGTCTCCTCTTTTCCCACTCCGGCTATTTCTCTGCTGGTCTCATTCTGAGGACAAGGCTTCCTCAGCAGCTGCAAACTCATGCTCACGGTGATGAGTAAAGGCAGGAGGGAGTTTCTTTGCCGAGAGTTTCAACTGAGGTCTTGCTAAGGTTCCTGGGCACGCGTACACTGAGGAGCAGAGATTGGGTAGGCAATGGGGAGAAACCAGTCCTGTGTGAACTCAGGAGAGAGAGTGCTGTTGCTGAAGAAGGATGAAGGGATGCTAGGCAGGAAAAAGCAACAGAGGTCCACATAGATGCGAAAGGGAGCTGTGACTCTGCGCAAGCTATTTAACCTCTGATCCTTGCGTTCTCCCTCCGTAAACTGGCTAAACCACTGCCTGCTAGTGCGGCTGTGAATATAAACGCGCTCTTACAATAGCTCAAGCACAGACGGGGGTGAATGACTGCTGATTTCCTCCCTCTTTCTCCTGCCTCTGAGCTGTTTCTGGAGGCCTGGGGAAGCTCAGAGGATTTGGATGGCACTGAAGGTGCCATGCTGCTTCAGGTTGGGGAGGCTGCGTGCAACACAAAAACTCAGAGCCCACCCAATGGGCCCCCCTTGCAGAGCTCCCCTGGGAAGGCTGGCCTCACATGACAGATGGGCCATGATGGTTCTGCAGCTGGGCTCAGCCCTAGGACCTCCAGCTGAGCAGCAGAGGCCTTTCAAAGGAAATTCTCTGGGCAGAAAAGCTGGGAGCTACCAGAAGGCACCTTCCAGTTATCCTCTGGAAAGAAAGCCAAGTCTCCTGCTGCACACAGCATTTTCCTGCGAGCCACACAGTCCCTCTCAGATCTCTAGGGTTTCTCTCCCAGTAGCCGCCACATTACTTACGTTGAGTCATGTGAACACTGAAGAATCCTAATGTGAATTTATCACTGCGGAAACCTAAAGCAGCCAGCTGCTGATGGGGTGAACACTGCCACGTTTCCTCTCCTCGCCGCCACCTGCTCTCCTTCCCCAGCCTCTGTGCAGCACTCTGAGGAGCCTCTGTCCATGGGTCAAAAGAATATGGACACCTGTGTCCTCAGCTATGTCTCAGTTTTTGATGGGCCAAATTGGAGCACATGTCCATCCCAGCCCCACTCATCCCCTGGGAGGGAGTCCAGCGTCTCAGCCGTGCATTTCTGCCCTGGCACTGTGTGGGTAAAGGTCACCCAGATGCTGAGGAAATCCAACAGAGGCTGAAAAAACAAGCACTGCCCCAAGAACCATCACCTGGTATCCTTGGATCCACCTGTGCTTATTCCGGGACCGTGGCAGAGGGTCCTGTTTTCCTGGTTACCATCAAGGACATTAAGAGGGCCGCTCCCATGTTTCTGTGGACTTCAGCGGCATCTTTCCTACCTCAGTCAGCAGCCATGGAGTAAACCAGACAGCACGTATTGAAACGGTGTGGGCGCTTAGTGGGTAAGTTCTGTAGTCCACGGGCAGTGTGACGGCTAAAGGTAGTTGATGTGGCATTTTATCTGGGGCTCAGTGGGAGTAATGGGTATGAAGGGGTGAGGGAAGATGATTCTTGTAATAACTTAAGGGCAAACCTCAGTGTGAGGAATGTATGAGAACACGATCTCAGCATGAGCACTTCAGTGGAGTTGGGGCTGTCACGTTGGTCAGTGACAGTGATTTATGAGTAAAATTGCCACCGTTGGGGCAGTTCACGAAAGTCATGTTGTAAGCAGAGACAAATAGTGTGGCATCATCAGGAGAAACGCCTCAACGGGCCTGGCCTGACCCCCTGGAGGGGTCCCAACAGTTTCCAATTTGTGTCATTTGGGCCTTTCATTTAGAAATCCATTTTCTAGGGACAGTTTTATTATGTGTAGTACTCATGGAATTGCTAGTTTTCAAAGGGCTTCTTTTGACAGAGTGAGGAAAACCTCTTCATACACTAATGGGAGTCAGAATTGGGGCAACTTCTTTGGCAAGCAGTTCTGCAGTATCTAGCCAATTAAAAATGTGGAAGTTCTATAACACAGTAATTATATTTTAGGAGAAAGCTCTGCATGTATACTAACTTATGTGCCCATAGAGTCATGTATATATGTCACGCCCAAACGATGAAATCAATGTGAGTCCTCTTTACTGGAGAATTGGTGAAATCGGTTGTGGCACACCCACCACAAAACGCTGTGCAGTTGTCAAGAAAAATCAGATACATGTTTAAGTGAAGATTTGGAATAATCTATATATACACTAATAAAAAAATCATATATACAACAGTGAACACGGTATGCTTCCAGTTAAGTGCACAATTGGTAGGTGTGTGCATAGAAATTGCTGGAAGGATATACCAGAAATTATTAACAGGTGCAGCAAGACTGGAGTTCTAAGCTGAAAGAAAAACTTGCTTTGTACTGGATCTGCATATACTGAATTTTTAAAAAATTTTGCTCATGCATTTCTTTTTCACTTAAATACAGAAAGAAATAGGCCCCTTTTCAAGGGTCCTCCGTGTCCGCAGCAACACTGCGGCCACGCAGGAATGGGTGGCTCTGGCCCTGTGCAGAAAGAAGGCACCATTTGCCCTTCTAGCCAATCACGTCTTCACATTTGTTCACTGTTTGAAAGAACATACACTGAATTTGGAGTTTAGCTCAAAAAAAAGGAAAGAATGACGGAGATATTTTCTCTTTTTGCTTTTGTTGAGACACGCTGTAAGCCACTTAGCCTAGCCAACCTCCCTCTGTGTATTTCTAATTTCATCCCAGACATGTGGGTTCGTGGGAATTAGTGCAGGCAGGGCTCCAGAATTCTTCTGCATCCAGGACGTGGACCAAAGAAGAGAGATATTTTCCTCACTCTTATGTCACTGATGGGGTAATGGAGGGAAATGGGGCTGAGGGACACAGACATTTTGGGGAGCTGGGGAGGCTAAGGAAGCAGCAAGAAGGCAAAAAGCCAGGAAGATGGCAGGGCCTGGAACATGCCATCTGTTCTGGAACCTTCTAAGCCTGGGAAACTGAAGAGAGCCCACCCTGACTCCAATATGAAACTACCGCCTGGCCAAATCCATTGTTATTTGATGATTTATTAATTTAAATGTGTAAACTTAAAGAAAAGCATAAGAAAGTATGGAACTAATTATTTCCATTACTGCTTTAAAGTTTATTATTTAATGATTTATTACTAGTGATTTTTACACAATATCTTATCTTACGTAACAATAAATCCAGATGTGAGAAATTTAAGAAAGACATCTTTCTTTGCAAGATTGGTGAAGCTTTGTAAGTTAATGGCACAAGTGTTAGCAAAAGTAGAAAAGGAAAAAGAGAAGCAAGCAAGCTAAGGTTTGTAATTGTGGTGTATGGATATCCATTGGCTGGATTCTTCTAGAAGACCTTTTGGCATTATCTGTCAAATGAAGAGACGCATAAACCCTGACCCAGCAATTCTCCTACTAGGAATTTATTTTATAGGAGCACTGTGCACAAAGATTATTACAAGAAGCATTTTATCCATTCCTGTGGCTCTTCAGCCCAAATGTGTATCAATAGCAGAGTAAACAATCCTGATTCTTCCAGACCGTGGAGCAGATGCCCGTGTGCAAAGAGGCTGCTCGGCCCGCGAGACTCTGGATAGGTATCCAGTGCAAGTGACAGGCAGCAAAGGCAAGGTGAAAACCACTCCGTGTGTGTTCTTCCTTCAGTTTATATGAAAATCTGCTAGGCACTGAAAAGATATCTAGATGCATATAAGCCAAGCAATGTTTATCTCTGTGGTTCTAGGGACTTCCCTGTTTGATAGCACATGCTTTGTAATTTTTGTTATGATCATGTGTTATTTTTATTGCTAGAGATAACGATAATGATTTTTAAATAAGAAAAAGATTATTGATCAGAAAAAAAGTCCCGCACACTCATTCTTAAAAACAGCTGACATCGGGGGCCAGTGAGATGGCTCAGCGGCGTAAGCGCCTGCCTTGCAAGCACGAGGGTCCGAGTTCGACTCCCGGATCCCACATACGAAAAAGGGGCCGGTGATATCGCTCAGCGGCACGGGTGCCTGTTGGCACGCGAGGTCCTGAGGTCGACCCCCCGGTACCCACACAAAAAAAAAAAAAAAACAGCTGACATCAGAGAGCTGATGACACTATTCTAGAAAGACAAAGAGTTCTTCTTCTGAAGAGATGTATAAACCAGTGACAAAATTTTTGGAAAAGAAGTCTATACTGCATCAGGGATATATATTCTAATTAGTAGAGCCATACCACTGTGCATCATTAAAGCATATTTTTCGTTGGGCATTGGTGGCTCACGCCTGTAATCCCAGCACTCAAGAGGCTGAGGCAGGAGGATCACTGCGAGTTTGAAGCCAGCCTAGGCTCCATAGTGAGTTCACAACCAGCCTGAAGAACATAGAGAGACCCTGTCTCAAAAAACCAAAATATGATGGCTCAGCGGCGTAAGCGCCTGCCTTGCAAGCGCGAGGGCCCGAGTTCGACTCCCGGATCCCACATACGAAAAAGGGGCCAGTGATATCGCTCAGCGGCACGGGTGCCTGTTGGTGCGCGAGGTCCTGAGGTCGACCCCCCGGTACCCACAAAAAAAAAAAAAGAATAAAAAACCAAAATAAACAAACAAACAAACAAACCCATATTTTTCCATTGATTAGAAAAGCAGGAGCCTAAGAGCTTAATTCCTAACTTTTTAGGTAGAAAAGCCCACAAGTTGTTTTAAAAATGCTTCCATGGACATGATTTAGAAGGCAAGAAGCCTCTTTCTATCGTACATTAATGTTTAAAAAGGAAAATGGGGGCCGGTGAGATGGCTCAGCGGCTTGAGCGCCTGCCCGGCAAGCTCAAGGGCCCGAGTTTGACTCCCGGATCCCACATACGAAAAAGGGGCCGGTGATATCGCTCAGCGGCACGAGCGCCTGCTGGCGCGTGAGGTCCTGAGGTGGACCCCCCGGTACCCACAAAAAAAAAAAAAAGGAAAATGGCGATGAAAAAGGGAAAAAAGCACTTGGAAGCACTTAGAAGTCCCATTTGGAAAATATTTATTTCTACTTTCATCCATTGGAAATACGCCCTATAAACCGTAAGCTAGAGGAAGGTGCTTATGGATTCTTTCAGACTCCCTGTTTTCTCTTTACCTTTTCAGACCCCAAAGTTTTTGTGAATTTGTACAACGTCTAGAGCTAATGGACCACAGTGGGAAGCATCCTGCTCTTACACGTGGTTTATGCGCCCTCTCTTGATTTCTTCGACATTCCCAGGCAAGTGTGTAGCCTTACCGAGTCGCAGAGGAACCTCTCAAATGTGCCCCCACTCAGCTAATTGCCTGTTGGGATTGGGCTGGGATATGAGGGTTAGGGACCCTCATTCCTGGCGTTGTCTTGCTGGTCCAGGGGCTGAGAGGGACTGAGCTGCGATCACTCCAGCATTCTTGTCTACGCTGAATAATTATAGGCTGACGGTGAAATGGCTCAGGGCCACCACCTGTACAACAGTGAAATCAGATCTCCTGACCACTCATCCAGGGCTCTCATCCAAGCCCACTTTGCTCTTTCCGTGTTGTAATGAAAGTTGTTCAGATGAAGATTCATGTCTTTACTTTGGCGCATGTCTCAGGCGTTTGATGTGGATGAAAAGCGCAGTCGCCTTTCAGCTTATGGACAATCTAGGCTATCTTCTCATTGGCGCATTCAGCTCGGCCCTTTCCCAGCAAGCCCTGGCCGCTTTCCTGGAACAAGTCACAGCTTTGGCCACAGGGGCTGCCTAGCCTCCTGTCCCTCCAGTGCCACTGCCTGCCAGCACTAGGCTGGATCACAGGCCATCATGTCACTGCACTCCAGGCTTCACCTTGGGGTGTGAGACCTCAACTGCCCTTGGGGACAGGTGCCAGCTTCCTGGGAAAAAACACCAGATGGCCACTAGACGCCGATCTGTGGCGCGAGCACCATGAGGTGATGGCCAGCAGCTGGAGACCTGGAGTCTGCGTCCTCAGAGGTGGCCAGCTGAAGCCACCACACTCAGGTCCTTTCCCGGGTGCTGGCTTCTGAATGCCACCGATCCAGAGTACGTAAGCGTGGTCACAACACTGTAAACCTGGAAATGCTCTGGAATCTTCAGCTCTTTACAAAAGATGTGTTTACTCGAGGTTCCCCAGATTGGACAAGCATCCTAAAGCCCACACAGTATTCCAACAATGATTGTTGGCCTGAAAGTGCTCCACTATGAACACTAAAAACACGTTTTTATCTATCATGCTGGAAGGAAGAATGAATTCACTTTCTAGGCCTTTTTAGCAAATAATATTATAGACTGTTGCTATGATGAAGCAATTAAAGTGTATGCAGCTTGGTAGGAAGGGTAGGAAAAAAAGAATTAGAGAGGTGGATCAGCCTGTTTATAGGTTATTTTTCTGGATGTTGTAATGTTTGTGGGATTTGTCGCAATTTTAGTTTTTTAATTCATTGTGATTTCTCTTTTCGTTCTGTATAAGTATTCTTTTCATACCTAATTTTGAAACTTTTTTTATTCAAGAGGGGCCCCAGATTGCATAAGCATCATGCCAGCACAAGGCCTACATCGGCCTTTGTATACCCTCCTCATTCCTAGCGGCACGTACGTGTCCAGCAGTGGTCAGGCATTGCCATTGTCACTGTCCACGTTGTCACCTCTCTGCTCAACCGTCTGGAGCTCCTGATTCTTCAAAGTGCTGCTGACCTTTTATCTTGGGTCTAGTTTGGAAACAAGGGATGATTTGTAATGTCTGCTAGTTACTTATTTTTCTCATCTGCAAAACGGTGATAACCGTGGTTCCTATTTTATAAGATTGTTGTGAGGGTTACATGGGTGAATGTATGTGAAGTGCTGAGAACCTAAAGCCCCTAAGGGGGAGCCAGCTGTTAGTGTACTCTATTTCTTGCCTAGATGAGTGCACTTCACAATATGCAGTAGAACAAGACCTCACCATTTTTACCTCTCCCATCCCCTCTAGTTTTGATGCTGTTACGTTGGGATCATGATAAAGGCCCCCAAATCTTCATCATATAGGAAGTCAATATGTAAAGTAAAAATGAATAAATCAAAAAACACAGGAGAAGCGTATTATCTACATATGCAGAGAGATAAATATCAAGAAAAATAGCTAAGAGTTTGAAATTGTGACATCCGAAGAAGGAAAGAAGAATGGATCTGGAAATTCTGTTTCTCATCAAAAGCTTGGACTCTTTCAAATGTGAGCATATGTAACTTTGATTTGTTAAAAAATTTAACTATTCAAAAAATGTTATGAACACAAGTATTTGGCTAAAAATGTCCTTTCAAAGAATTCTTTTAATTGCAAGAAACATTTTTTTTCTTGATATGCTAAAAGTGCTCTTGGTTTTAGTTATTTTAATAAAAAATTAATAGGAAACAAAACTCCCCCAAAAGAAGAGGATTTGTTTAGGTAAATTGTAAGCAAGCTTTCCCTTGTGGGGAGCTTTGCATAATTGAGCTGCATCTGTTGCTAATTTATTCTCTTCACTGTATCTCATTTTGGTCTTGCACTAGTATTTGCCTCTGCTTGTGTTTTAAACATCACAAAATTTGAGGCTCTCATGTGCTGGCATGAATTTGGATACAACTGGAGGAGCTCCCGAGACACTTATCTTAACAAGCGTTTACTTTTTTGTTATAGTATTTTTTTTGCCGTACACCTGGGAGCTACTGAATGAACAGGTGGGAGGAACTAGGTGGGGCGTTGCTACGTGATCGTACTCAAGCTTAAATCGCATTATGGCGTTGTCTCCTTCATTCAGTCCTCCCGACCCATTCAGTATTGAAGGTGCCTCTCGGGAGGGTGGGGGCTGGGGGAAAGGAGCCCTAATTGCTGGTTAGTGTGTGCACTGGCTTGGTGAGCGGGGCAAGCAGCGCTTGAGCCTCCATTCCTGGAACAGCAGCGTCCTGGGCACAGAGTGGAAAGCAGTTGGCTTTTTTAGCTTGATAAATGGAAAATACCATCTGGGCATATTTTTCTTGTGCCTGGGAATGTTTCTGCTGGGTCTGCCGGACACCAGTTGCATTTCATTATCCTCTAACAAGTGGCATCCGTCAATGTCCCATCTTTCCGTGGCTCACAGGAGAGCAGTGAACAGAACATACTGTTTGTTATATTTTTTTTCAGTCTAGGTATAAGGGGTGGGTTTCATTTCATTACTGAATCGCAAGTCATACTCAGCTGAGATGAATCATTTGTGAAGATTCTTACTGCTCTTTTTTTTCCCTGCTCATATAGAGCCAATAACTGACTTTAAAAAAAAAAAAAAAAACAGAACCGAACTGCCAGCTGTTTTATTTTTTAATTTTTTCTGGCACTGGGGATCAAACCCAAGTTTGCACGTGCTAAGCCAGTGCTCTTCCCTGGGTTACATCCCTAGCCCCGCAGCTACTTTATAAAGCAAAACTAGGGATTTTTAGTTTGACATATATTAAATCATATTACAAGATGACTGTTAAGTTAGTCTTCCAGTAAGATACTCACAAATGAAGTATTGAAAGTCACTTTGTTTAAAAACGAAAATGTTGGCCGGGCATGGTGGCGCATGCCTCTAATTCCAGCACTCCGGAGGCTGACGCAGGAGGATCACTGCGAGTTCGAGGCCAGCCTGGGCTACAAAGTGAGTTCAAGGCCAGCCTGAACTGCATGGTGAGACCCTGTCTCAAAAAGACAAAAAAAAAAAAAAAAAAAAAAAAGAGCTAAACTGGAACACATTATACTTAGTGAAATATGCTAGACAGGAAGGATAAATCCTGAGACCACTCACATGGAGTACCTAGAACAGGCAAATGCCTGGGGACAGGAAGTAGGATGGGGCAACACTGCACCATGAGAAGGGAAAACAAGGTGCAGGTGTGGCCTGGGTGTAGCAGTTCTGGCTGGGATGGTGAAGTTCTGGAAGTGCATGGTATTGATGGTTGTTCATCATTGCAAATGTACTTAATTCCACTGAATTGTAATTAGTAGTCAAGGTGGTAAATATATGCACAATAAAAAATACAAAACAGCAGTGTTTCCTACATGGTGCCAGTGCATTCCATATGTATAGCCACGGTGTGCAATTTTATAAAACACGGATATGTTTCCTGCTCCCTCCACCCATGCTGGCCTAATCTAGGTGCTCTTGCAGTGTGAGGTTTATTATAGCCCCATCAATACTTAAGGTTAAAGATTACTGGTACGTTTCAGACTTCCTGCACCCCCATTCTCCCTGGTGCTTCTAGATTTATGTTTTGGATGTGTGGTAGCTCAGTTGCTATCCTTGCTCCTCGGCTCTGATGGGGCTTGGCCTCCGACAGCTGCAGGAAGAATTTCTGCACTCGCTCCAGCACGGGGAAGCAGGGGATTCTGGAGGATTAGAGCTGGAATGCGGGACCCAGGCACAGGCAGGACACTGCAGATGGAGGAGCCTCAGGCTCATTTTTCTATAGATGTTCCCAAAGCAAGCTACTCTTGTCCATGCTTCCTTACCTCAAAAGCATCTCCTTCCCGCAGTGCCAAGCAGGAACTGGTGGAAGCATCCAGCTGCCAGCTGTCTGCAGTCACGGAGGGGACACAATGCAAGGGCTCACTGCAGAAGCCATTTGCAGTTTCAGGACTGCCCCACAGTGATCAATAGACCTACAGAAGACAGCAGGCAGAAGACTGATACAGTGCTCCTCCCTCTAATACCCTTGCAACCAGGCCTCTCACCCAGAAGAATCAACTAAGTTTCAACTGTTCCTATTGTTCTGTACCTTTAATATGTCAAGGCTGGGGATGTAGCTCAGTGTTAGAGCACTTGCCTGGCACTCATGAAGCACCAGCTTCAATTCTCACTATTGCAAATAATAACTTTGCTATGTTAAGGAGAGGAGAGGTTACTGATCTCTGTACCTCTGATTAAAGTATAACTGTGGCAGCTTCAGCCCCATGTCCAGTCATGGTAAGTGTCATATTGCAGCATTATCCATTTTTCTATACGTATAAAAATATCTTGTTTTAGGGGATAAAATCAGTGTACCTGATGTATTAATAGATTATTCTAAGTAAGTGAATATTATTTTGGCGGATAAGAAGAAGACAAGCGTTGCATATATTGTACTTTAAAGTAATAGAAGTCATTGTTGAGAGAAAATGTAAATGATTTTTATACCTAGAGAAGTTGAGTGAAAAACACAGTTGTTTTCCAAAATTAAGAAAAAGAAAACATATCCAAGACATGGAAATAGGGAAAAGGATGATTATAACCCCTGTGAATGTCATCCTGGCACAGTGTCAAACAGCCCCCTCCAAGGGTGCCTAATTCTTTGGGGATATGAGATGTACATTTGCCTAACTTCTTATGTACTATTGGTTTGTAGATGTGGACTTCTAGTGAACTGATGGCGACATGAATGAAATAGAAATGACTCCTGCCTGGTAAAAATGATTACAGCCCTAAGATCTAAAGTGTATTGCCATGTATGACATTACATGTGGTAATTTATTCCAGAATTATTTATTTCAGGGACTACAACTACACCTGGTTTTCCCACATTCATTTGCAGCCGTTTTACCATCGCACCAAGCTTTCTGTTAATGAGATGCGTCACTCCTCAGTGCGGGCTTGCTTTGGTTGTGTACGACGCTCGCGTTTTTAACCCTGTAAAAATCATACTTTGACTCTAATCTGCTTCTCGCAGCCTATAAAGGGAAGTCACCAATGATCAACTGACAGAGCATGTTGGAAGTCACACTTTTCTCATGAAAAAAACAGAACCAAAAGTGAGTTTCTACGAAACATCACTTTGCTTGCTTTTCCTCACCCAGATTCCAGGTAAAATTCCCCCTAACTTGGCTGGCCTTTAAACTGAGCCGTTCTAAATTCACCGCAGAGGGAAAGCTGCCTAGAGGCGGGGAGAAGGGATGGGGACAGAGTGAAAAGATGCTGTCCCAGCTGGGATGAGGTCACTAAGCTCACGGAGATGTGAGGAGCCTTTTGCTGACCAGGGATGCAAACCAGAACCGTCTGATCTCTAGCAGTTAAGTCCCGTGAGTGACTCCGCCTCACGTAGAATGGAAAGGAACAGTTTATACTTAAAGAGGCGGGGAAGGAGGGTCGATCCCCCTTCATCCTGGGGGTTCTGAAGAAAATTCAGTGGAGCCAGGCGCAGCCCCCTGGGTGTGAAGTGGGAGAAGATTAAAATGCAAAGCAATAAATCGGTCTGTGTAACGAGGGCAAAGGACTTTCCTCCTGCTGCTCCGCAGTCCTCCGGCTCCTTGGCCTTTCGGTGGAGATCTGTGACCGTAAGCAAGAGTCTTGCGCAAAGTGGAACGGGAGAGGGGATGAAACTCACACAGGGGGAGTGGTGAGGCAGGGGACAGCAGCCACTGCCGCGGAGCCGGCCGGGCTAAAATCTGTGCCACAGCCAGGAGGATTCAGCCTGAGCAAACGCGGCCCCTCCTCGCTATGCCTCCCAGGAAACTGTCAAAGCAGGGGAAGCATGGTGGAGCTGGCATTTATATAAAATGGAAATCAATGAATTTTTCTCAATTAAAAGAATGATTCCAGAATCTTAGGAGTGTTAAGGGATACAAGTTATACAAATATACCTTTAAATTCTGGAGTATTTGATCAGTGTGTAATGTATGCATGTACTGAAATATCATACTGAACCTTCATTAATATGTACAATTAATGCATCATTAAAAAATATCTGGAGTTACACCATGAAAAGTAGATTAAAACCACCAAACCCACCCTAGTTATTACCTCGTAACTTGCAAACCAAGCATGCTCCTGCTACTTCAGAGCAGAAGCAGGGCAGGTTTGGGGCAGCTGGCCCTAACAAAAAGACCAAATGGCTAAACAAGGCACAGGGCCTGGGGTGATGCCCCCTCCTGCTGAAGCCTGAGATGCAAGCTCTATTTCCTGTAGGGTGCAGGAGCCTCTGCACTGGAGGTGCTTTTTCGTCTGGGTTTAAGGAAGTAAACGTTAACCTCGGGAGTCAAGACTTTAAGGAGAGCTGAGTCCTTGGGGAGTTAGAGCACCAGCGGGTGGCCAGGGCCTGGTTACTGTTGCAGGCAGTGAGCGCCTTGGCTGTGGTTCTGGTTATTTTCTGCACAGAAGGAAGGGTTGCACCAGGACAGGGCCTCGGTCACCACTCAGAGGAGGACTGACAAAGGGACGGGCAGCAGGTGGCCCTCCTGGAGATGATGAGCCACACAGCCACCCACCCAGAGGCAGGGGTGTCCCAGGGGCTGGGGTGAGGCCTCTCCCTTCCCAGCTCTTAAGGCAGAGTTGAGCTTTAGCAGTAATCCTTTTGTGTTTGCTATTTGGCCTGGAATCCATTACCTTGGGTGGTCCTGACTCTATTTTGCTAAAATTCTATGTTTATCTTTCCCTTGCATCAAGTCATTGATTTCAGGGTTTTTAAAAAATTATTATCAGTTAGAAAAGAATATGGTGATAGCGACCCTAAGAAAGAGATATCTATAACTTATGTGGTTGTATAAGACTAATAAAAAATTCCTTATGACATGTAGAAAAGTATCTGATGCTATATGTTTTTGAAAGCACTTTTAGAAACCTGATCTCATAACTAAGACTTCTGTTAGGTATGCAGGGTATGATTCCCCACCCCTGCCACAGTACCTGACCTGAAATTTAATGGTAATAACACTGAAATTGACGGTCCCCAGCAGGCCATGGCGGGAGGGCGCTCAGCCTGTGTCTTTCCCTTCACATCGGGAAACAGTCCTTCTTCGTCAGTTAGGTGAAGTCGTCTGCACCTTTATGCCTCACTCCCGTCGCCCCTCTGCCTGGGACTGCTCCAGGCAGAGCCAGGAACACCAGTATTGGAGCTCACAGGGGCACAGGGAGGTGGATACGTGAGTCGACAGAGGAAGGAAGGACTGTGGGGGCAGCTGGACACGCTGACCTGTATCTCAGAACACAGGGAGCGGACTCCCTGCTTCTGGAGTGCTCTGTTCTTCATGCTTTCCTCCCCTCTTCTCTGCCGACTTCTGTCTTTTTGACACCCACTTCCTTCTCCACCTGGCCACTAACTGAGGGAGATCCTCAAGGAGTTCCTCGGGGTTAGCTTGGGGCTCCCACTTCCTTTCCCATACACCCTTCCATGCAGTCTTCAAATGCCGTCGATGTGCAATGACCTCCACATCCATTCCTACCCCAGGCCTCTCTGAGCTCTGAGCCTTACATCTAGCTATGTAATTAATGTTTTTATGAGTATGTCTCTAATTCTCCATATGTTCCAGATAGAACACAGGATGTTCCCTCCTTCCACAAACGAGTTTTCCTCCAGGTTTCCTACCTGCTACGCATCCCACTGTGCGAGTCAGAACTCTTCCCGCCCTCACACTCGAGAGCCCGCACATCACCGAGCCCTCGCCTGGTGATTTTGACGGATTCCCTCCATGCCATCGCTCCCCCAGGCTAAGCTACCGTTCTCTCTCATCTGGACTTGCAATAGCTTCTGACCCGTGCCCTTTAAACCCACTCTTGGTCCTCTCCGATCACTCTTTACCCCAAAGTCTCCCCAGATGCTCATCTGACTGTGGTGTGCGTCCTGTACCACCTCCCTGTGCTGCAGCCACAGTGACTTTCTCTTAGTGCCCTGCTACAAGCCATGTCCCCACGCCTCCCCAGGACCCCTCTGCCACCCTCAGCCACATAGCACAGCGTCTCACCCGTGGTCATCTCAGTGCCTAAAGACACTATCCCCAACCCACAGATCGCTCCTCGCCTAGACCCTGTCCCCTGCATCATTCCCTTGGTCTCGCTTCGTGGTCCTTTGCGAGACACTCACTCGGACCTGTGCTCCAGATGTAGGTAGCTCCGGTTTGGGATTACGGACTGAATCTGCAGATTCAGCCACCCGCTCATCAAAAATATTTGGAAAAAATTTTTGCCTGTATTGAGCATACATATTTAGGCTTTTCTTTCCTTGTTGCTGTTTCCTCATCACTATAGTACAGCATAACTATTTACATCACATTTCCGTTACGAGGTATTAGGAGTAACCAACCTAGAGATGATTTAAAGTATATGGGAAGATGTGTGTAGGCTACATATAAACACGATGCCATTTTATACAAAGGAGTTGAGCATCCACAGATTTGGCATTGGTAGGAGGTCCTGGAACCACCCCTCCACTGGAGCGGAGGGTAAGTGTACACCTTCACTCCATCCACAGCCCTTCTAAAGCACCCCCCTGAGGCCCGACACCCTCCCCTAGGTATGTCTTTAATCACTCAATCGATGAGAAAGTGTGTTCCATCACTCCAGTAAGAGAATAATTTAAAACACCTGTAGTAAGTATAGTCCGTGAATAATTTCATTTCCTTGCGATCTTTTTGATATCATCCCACCGTGGGCTCCAGCTCGCACGAGAACCAGGACTATGTCTGTCCCACTTGTGAACGTCATCAGCCCTCAGCACAGTGCCAGCACCTAGCAGGTGCTCAAACACTCAGGATGTTAATGAAGGTTTAGTCTGTGAATTAATAAATGAAGGAATACTTGATATTGCAATGCCGTATCCTAGTTTACCTTGAACTTGTGGTACCTCAGATATTTCAAATATTGTGATAAATGATCAGAGTATAAAGTCCAAGTATGATCCCCACACCTACACTCCCTCCTTACCCATTAACCTTTAAAGACATGAACAACTTCTCTCTGCTTGTTCTGAAGAATTGGCTTCTGAAAGACAAGCTGAACATTGCTGCCATCTTTTGACAAAAGTCAATACCACGGAAACGCAAGCCGCAGCCCATGTTTCAAATTCTAATTACCGCCTCTCAGTGTCCATGAAAGGTCCCACCACGGAGGTCTCTCCTTGCCTGAAAAGCAAGAACATGTGCCTGCTAGGAGGAAAGCACGACCTCACTGTGTCCTCCTCTGATAGAGCTGCGTTTATTCGTTGGTTGGCTTAGCTGTCTCCTACTCCTCTTCCTTTTATGTCCCAGTGCCATGGTGAAGCTTAATAAACGTTTTTTATGTGAACATTTTATGTAAACAGTGACTGAAAGACTGTTATATCAGGGTTGCTAAGGTACAGACCTGCAGCAAATATTGGCTATTATTAGTAACATCATCTAATCTTGACAGTAACATCATCTAATCTTGACGGCAACATCAGTAAAGCGTACTTTCGGGTGAGTCTATAGGTTTTGCCAGAGACAATTGGATCCCGAGGGCTCTAATTTGATTATAATCTGATAGCATTATTGAGCGGTAATAGAGACTTAGAAGGCAGAGCTTAGTTGAAGGGAGGGAGTCCTGGGGGCATGACATTAGGGACTATATCTGGCCCCTGGCCTCTTTCTCCATGGCTCTTTCCTTCTTTCTCTGTTTTGCAACAGGCCTAGAAGCCATGGAGCCAGTGGACCAAGGACTGAAATCTCTGAAACCATGAAGCAAAATAATCCTTTCCTCCTTTAAATTAAAATACTTTCCTCAGGTATTCGGTCACAGTGATGGAAAGCTAACTTCCCTGCAAAGCAGACGATTTAAGACCATTCTACTCTGTTGTAAGTTCTCCCATGCATGAAGATACCCACCTTAAAATCCATGCAAGCCTTTCCTGCCCTTTCCTGCTCTCCTTTACCTTCTGTCTCTCTCCTCCTCCCTCTCCCTTTTGTCTTCCTCTTTTCACATCAGCGGTGAGCACCACTGGGATGAGCAACTAGCTGGGACTGTAAACTCAGCACCAGTAATGAGTTAAAGGGACAGAGTTTGAGAAAGATGCTTTATTTGTAAGGAAGAAAAAATAGAAGATGGAAAGCTGCCCAGAAGAGGGGCAGGGGGTTCCAGAAGGATGGATTCCCCCAGGCCTTTGTCCCCAGCTCCTTTGATCAGGTGATAAAGACCCCCCCACCGGGGATACCTGGAACTTGTCACAACCTGATTGGCTCTCTGGGCAGTATTTGGACAAATCCCAGGCCACGAGACCCTAACCAGACACCCCGAGTCCATGTACACATTCCTTTTGGTGAGCTTCATTTGATTTCCTCCTGCGCTTTCCTAGTGCATAAGTTAGGTGGGGAGGAGGAAGCTTACAGAGAGGCAGCTTAGAGTTAGTGATTAAGTGATGGGGATATGTATGTATCTAGTGCAGTAATACAGTGACCCTAGAGTGAATATATATATATATATATTGCTTAAGTGTGTGTATTTTTATATACTAAATAAGTGTTTTCTTTTTGTTAGGTGGCCACCCCTTGTCTCCTTTGCATTTTATTGGAGGTGGGGGAGGGGTGGTTGTCCTGGTCTTTCATGCTTCTAGTTTCCTCCATGCTTTGTCTATCAGCTCTTCTTCTGGTAAATTCTTATGGTCACTGCACTGTCTGGCGCTTTTCTAGTTCTGTCTGTCTGTCTGTCTGTCTCTCTTTTTCTCCACCTTTGTCTTTTTAATTGTTTGAATCTTACTGCAGAGGCAAAAGCTGCTTTTAGTAAGATTTTCTATTAATTTCTTTAATAAATCCTAATGAGGCCCTTATTCTATTCTTTCCCTGCCTGCCGACCCTGTCCCTACAGTCTCTCTTTCCTTTCCTTGTGCTCTCCTTCTCCTTCTTTCTCCCTCACCTTCCCTGAAAAGCATAGTAAAACATTTTTTGTTGCTGTCTTAATTCTTGATACATTTCCTTATACTTTGGTTCTCCAGTAAATTTATAAATCCTTGGTTGCAAAGGAATCATTTTTTAAACTTAAGATCTCCTACAACACTCAATAAATGCTTACGGGCCATCTTAAGAGCCCTTTTTTGAAACGAAGGATTTGAAGATATATTTTATTTTGTTGGAACATATTTTATGTGATGACTACATGGCAAAAATTATGACAGGTGCTCAGAGAGCTGCAAGTCTGCTCTTAAAAACATTTATGTTTAACATAGATATTTGAAAATTATATTCCTTCATAAAGTTTGCCAATTTGAAAATATGTCCTGTTTGAAATAGCTGTGATGCCTAGGAGTCTCTGTATGCATGGTTCAGGTTATGGAATAGAGTCTGAGAACCTAGAGTTAACTTCTGTACACAAAGAAAGCCAGAGAAATGAAAAAATTTGGACTGTCCTACAAGGAAAGGTCAGCAAGGGTTACAGGCATAGATTTGCCAATAACAGATAGACTTGTTCAGAGGACAGATAACTCTAGGAGTCTCCAAGGAATGTTTCCTGCAGAGGCTGGCTTCAGGGAAGTGAAATGATTGGATAGTCCAAGAGATCAAAAACTGAAACCAAGAGTTTTGTGGCCAGCTTGATGCCAGCTCTCTCTGCAGGGCATAGAAACCCTGCCCCCTCAAGGGATCCACTCACTGTGCCCCACAGCTGTGCCTGATACCCCACACTAGGTTGTCAGCAGCCATCTATTGAATTCCAGAGGACAGTGACTAGCTGAGTTCCCCCTTCTCTTTACCTTTCACTACAGCCATACTGTAGTGACCTAATGATTTAAATCATCCAGACAGAAATGTCCTCTTTTAAACCATTGAGTCTGAACAGTGTTGTGCTGGAAAGTGACGTTTTTAAGTGGAGAAAGCTCAATGAAGTAGGCGAGGGATGTGGATGATTTTATTTGCAGGAGCTACGTCACGTGTGCATCTCTCTCGCTCATTTTACTGAAAATGTTGCTGGATACCATGTTAGCACAGAAGCCCTCTGAGATTCGGATGCTGCTTTTGGTTTGTTGTGTGGGGGCTCAGCCCACCAGAGACCCAAGAGCTCTCTTTGGGGGACATTTTCCAGTCCCAGCTGAGCGCTGCTCAAAGCACTGAGCAGTAGCCTCTGTTTCTCCCGCCTCTAGCATGAAATCGGACACCTGCCAGCAATTGCCTGTGCTGAGAGACTGGAGACAGTCCCCGAGGGCAAGGAGAGGGGAGGCCGGTCACTTGGGAAGTCTAGCGCTGGACAGGAGACACCTGCTGGACATCGCCTGGTCATTTCAAAATCTCTAGACAGTTCCAGGAGTGAAACTGGATTCTACGTAGAGGACAAGGTACTACTTATCCTTCTCAGGCTTAGATTCCAGAACTACCCTTAAAATAGGGGCCCCTTTCTTCGGAGAGCGCTAAATCCTCTTGATGACTTTGGTGAAAGAGCCAGGAAATAACTTACAAAGGCCAAGGTATTTCAGATGGAAAATAATGGTTCTTGGAAAGGAACTCCTGGTGAACATCTGGCATCCCTTTATTCTGAATGAACATCTGTCACCCATGGTTAGTAGGTAATTCCTGTTGACCCAGTCAAAGTCCCTATATCCACTGACGGTGAAAATACTGACATTGAGAGCCTGCCTCCAGGAATCCTGGTGTAATTTCTTGAGTTTGACTTAAGCTTCAGGGTTTTTAAAGCTCCCTAGGTGATTTTAATATGCAGCCCAGACTGAGAACCACTGTGTAAACCCATTAATGGATTTGGGAGTCTGATTTATTAATGTAAAAAAGCTGTGAATTGTTCATAGAAATGTGTCCTACTTTTAAAACATTTTTAAATGACTTTACATTAAATTTTTATAATTTTCAACAGTTTTAGACAATTTTATATTAGATTTACTTAGAGTTCTTGTCAATATTATAAACACATCTTGGAGTACATGATACCGATTGTGTCAGTTATAAGCAACAGTTAACAAATAGAAAAATAACTAATATAAATGTTGCTCAAATATCTGTGTACGTAGTACTTCCTCATGGTGCAAACCTCTGACAAGTTGCCTCTGGTTGAAGACGGTCTAAAGTGACTATTTGGTGTTTTATTACTTTTTCTCATTTTATGATAAGCTGTCAATTTTTGAGTTTTTTTCATCATTAGGTATGTATGACTGGGTGAGTCTTAATTTAGCAGGAAAAAAAATTAACTTATATTGGTAGAAAATATGATTCTAGAAAATGTGTTGTCTTTGTTCATCTGGGCTGCTATAACACAATACTGTAAATGCAAAATGGAAATATATTCCTCACAGTTCTTTGGGCTGGGAGGTTCAAGACCAAGACTTCAGAAGATTTTGTTCCTAGTGTGGACGATCTCCGCTTCCAAAATGGCGCCTTGTTGTTTCCTAACATGGCAGAAAGGATGGAAGGAAGCAAACTCACCCCCTCAAGCCCTTTTATAAGGACACTAATTCCATCCATGAAGGGAGAGCCCTCACGACCTAATCACCTCCCCAAGTCTTCTCCTCTTCACACTCTCACTTTGGGGTTCAGTTCCCACACACAAGTTTTAGAGGAACACTGACACTCATACACGGTCAGATTTCTTCTTAGCTACTGTTATAAAGAGAATAGCTAATACAGCCTGAAGATAGCACAGCAAAGTACAGTACACTGGATTCTCTTCTGTGCAAGAGCAAATGGTCCTGCTGGTCCTCCATTTAAGGTGTGGAAAAGAAGGCATTATCAAGACAATATCAAGTTCAATTACTACATCTCATTCTTCCCCAGCTTTACTACAGTGCTTTACTATAATTATGGAACCAACCCTAAGGTAAATTAGTAAGTCCCAGCTAACATTTTCTGGCCAAGCTGAGCTAATGTGCAAAAAGTAGTGTCTGTTAATGTCCACGCATTGACTGTTTCTTTAAAGTCCTGCTTCTTACTGATTCCTGAAAGCCTGTACAATTTTGAATTGATCACACCTCCCAACCTTGGTAAATCCAGAGATTTGATAAAACCAAAGATTCCCATTTAGCGTGGCCCATTAAAATAGGGGAAAGGACATATTTTTCTGCACTGTAGTCATCTGGACAATAACAGTCCAAAAGTCTCGCTTTCCTTCATGATATCCATCCTAATTAAATACTTAGTTATTGGAGTACACACCACTTGACAACAGAATTCTTGTTAGCAGTGTTTTTTGGATGCTTTACCTCTTTTCTATTGCATCCTCGAATTCTGTGAAACAAGCTTAATTTGCAAATTTCTTTGCAATGAGTCCCTGCAGCCAGCAGTCCCATTTGTGCTGCTGTAGCTCCCTCTGTTGGTTCAACTATTTTCACCAGAGCAATAAAAAAGCCAGGGTACAACCGTGTCACGCTCTTTTGAAAAAAAATTTTTTTGTTTTCTCTATGTTAAGTTAGTGGCCAGGCCCAGAAAGTGAAAGGTCCCGTTCCACAGGCACTTCTGCCTGATCCACATCACAGGTCCTTAGCTACGTCAACACACAGACGTTCAGCTGATCCACCCAACACTATGACATCATCTGGTTTCCTTCACCTGTGAGTCTGCGGTAACATTAATCCCACCTCTGCCTCTAACCTTCCCAGTAGCTGTGTGGATAGATGTCAGTCATGAACTCACATGATGGAAAGACATAGCTCTCACTGGACAAATCAGACGGTGTTGCAGTCAGGATTTTAAAATAATAATAATAATAATAATAATAATAATAGGGTTATCCAGGGCAGGGAAAGATCTGTCCTCATATCCCCAAATCCTCACAAAGGAGAATGCACAGTTGGGCTAAAAATATCCTTGTAACTGAGCACGCCAGAAAAATGAAATAGCCTCCTCGAGTTCTGGAGGTTGGAGAGTTCTGCATATTCGCCTGACACGTGTTCATCAGAGTCTGGTGTGTTTCAGTCAGCTCAGGATTTCGTGGTAAACGTGACTGTAGAGCACAGTGCAACACTGCCGGCCAGGCACGAACTCATTCCTGGTCTCTCAAGAGTAGCGCTGTCTAGTTTCACTCCGGATTTACAGAGCCACAAGAGCCAGTTGCTCAGGCAGCTGGAATCCTAGGCCAGGCCCTCGGATTAGCCGTGAGCCGTGTCTCTCAGCCCGCGGGACTTCCATTTGAAGAAGGTCAGACCTCCACCCGCTACCTGTGCTCAGCTTCACAGCCTTTGGCTCTGCTCACTGAACTGGGTATGCTACCTGGGGGCCTCTTTCAGACTGGGGTACCCACTGTCCACCAGAGGAGGGGTCTTTCCTCTAACTCAGGATGGCCTGGGCCTTCAGCTCTGTCGCATTTGCTCTTCCTGTCTCCTCCTTTATCCTGGAAGGCCACCCTACCATGTCAGATGAGACTTATCCTATGAGCAGTGCTCGAGGAGCCTCAAAGGCTGCTCCTGCTGGGACGCCTGGCATCCCCAGGACTGCCCGGGGGCTATGCCTGTGTGGGCCATCACACTATGGCCTGAGAAAAGAGAAGTTGCTCAGAAGAGAGCACGGCCTTGGCGGGAAGAGAGAGCTGTGTCCACGTGTGCGCTTCTTCACCAAGTGACATGACCTCAGGCCAATGGTTTAACCTCTCTGTTTCAGTTTCATGTGTAAAATAGAAATAATAACATATTACAGGGTTGTAAGGGTCAAGCAAGAGAACATGTTTGAGATACTGGAGCGTAGAAAGTACTTAGGAACTGGCAGCTGCACCATCACCATCTTCTTTATCCTCTTCCTTCTCCTCCTCTTCCTCCTCCTCTTTGTCATCCCTAAATCTAGTTCTGCTCTACCCAGAACTTGCTTGCCTGTCTTATTAGAGGCTCTGCAATTTGCCTTGCCCCAAAATGTCTGGATAGGAGGATGGAAGACTAAACTCTAAAAAGAGTTACCCAGGTTAATTTCATCTTCCTCCCCGCGTTTTCAAAACTCTTCTTTAGCGCAACACTGCATGGGGTGCAGAGCACTGGAACCTGGACGTGCTCTGTCCAGCTCGCCCAGCAGCCATTCTCAGGAACTGTGGCCTCTCTGTACCTCAGCTTTCTCAGATGGAAAACGGGAATTTATACCTAGTTTGCAAGATTGCTCAAAGAAATGCTGAGGTCAACTGTGTGCTGCTCCTCATGTAGATTCTGGTGTGTTGTGCGGGTACCACAGGCGCTGGGGCCCCTCTACTCCTTTTGCTGTGGGCATTCTGTTCCCTGTAAAAGAAGGGAGTTGGACTCATTTTTCCTCTGAGATCTTGTGTCCCTAATGTATTGTAGCTTTTGCACTTCTCACAGTACCTATTTTCAGTCCCGAAATTTAGAAAAGGAACTGGGAGGAAAGAAACTCATAGACGGCTTCAAGGCCTTGGGCTTTTAGTCCCATGGTGCTAAATTCTCCACTGTCTGTTTGGGTTGCTTTATGTTGCAGTCTGGTTTCCTTGAGAAGATCTATAGCTCCTTTTTTTTCTCTTGAAATGGAAATATATCTATTAATTGGCTCATCATTGCATAACACATTCTTTAAAAAAAAAGTTCTGCATTTTGTATCCAAGCCATGAAGGCCATGACCTGATTTGCTCCCCAAACCCCTCTTCCATCCTCATCTTGGAATATACCATTTCCTTCCAGTTACTAAATTAAAAATCGAAGCCAACATGGTGGTGAATACCTGCAACCCCAGTTACTGGGGAGGGTGAGGCAAAAAGATCTCGAGTTGAAGGCCAGCCTGGGCAACATAGCAAGATGTTTCAAAATTCTAAAGCAGGACTGAGATACAGCTCAGTGTTGGAGAACTTGCCTGTTATGTACGAGGCCCTGGGTTCAATCCCCAGTACCAGGGAAAGAAATTGAGTGTCATTCTTAAGTCTTCTCCTCCCCTTGCCGCCATATCCAAGCCATTCAGCAAATCGTCTCATTCTACCACCAAACACATCCAAATGACTCAGCTCTCTCCGTTTCCAGTGACAGCAGGCTAAACCAAGACACCCCTCTTTCTGAGTGGCCTCTAACTGGCTCCCAACTTCCTCCTCTGAACTCCTGCTGTTTGCTCTTTCCTCAGTAACCAGAGTGAGCTTTTAACGAATGTGACCATCCTGTGTGACAGTCTCCATCTTACTTTGATTCCCTGAGGCTGTGTAATCCGGTGTCACTTAGCCTTTCCAACCCCATCTTGTACCCGTCTCTCCACCCACCCCTCTCCAACCACTCTGACCACTTCTGTGCCTACATGTTCCCCAACCCCATTTGGGTCTTAAGGTTCCTGCTGCAGCTATTTCCTCTGCCAGGAATATTCGTGCTCGTAGTCTTTGTGTGGCTGGCTCCCTGGGCTCCGGGCTCTTGGGGTAAATATCACTGCTCAGGGAGGCCACTGTTGACAGTCCAGGGCTGGTACCCACTCAGTCACCCTCTGCCACGTGGCTTTCATTCTACTTTCATTTCATATCACTATCTCAGTGGCTTCTTGTTCAGTTCTGTTACTCCCTGTTAAGCATGGATGCTCCCTGGAGCTGGCTTCTCTCCACCGCTGCTGTAACTGCAGAGCTACAGCACGCATGGCACAGAGTAGCTGTTCAGTAAATCACTGAAAAAAGGAAAACTTATTCCCCCTTCACTTCACATCAATATTTAGCACTCTGCACCACTAGAGGGCAATAAATCACCTAATTGTAATGTGGAAATCAGAGTTCTTTTACACCTCTTTCCAATATGAACTTTAATGCAACAGACATTTATGTAAGAAAAACACTTCTTCAGAAAAAATGTAAAGGCCCTAGATTTTCAAATCAGCTACTAGGTGCAAGCCCAGGAGAAAAGTTTATTTCAGGATAATAAATAGTGAAGCCATTTTAAGCAGATTTTCTGTTTAATATTATTCAAGTTAAAAATATATTAAATAAAATGATATGTTCACTTTGGTGGTATGGAATTGTTTGGGAAACCAGTAGAAAGTTAAATTTTACAGTCTGATTTTACTGTCTTATTCACACACACACGTATTCACACTGTCTTATTCACATTTTACTGTCTTATTCACACACACGTATAGAATCATATTACTTGGTCATTGTTCTTAGTTCTGCCTTTGGAAGTTTGCACTCTGACTAGTCTCATGGGAGTAGAGATTTTGAAAGGAATTTTCTTTCTATTTTTCCTAGTTTTGTAATTCTTTCTGTGCATTTATGTCTAAGCTTTTCTTTCCAATAAGGCCACACAGTGCGTCTAAAATCACTCGCTGAGCAGTGAGGCATCAGGTGCTCCTGCCGGACTTGTGGAAACGGGGCAGGAGCTCCTGAGCTGCTGCGGCGATCGCCCATCACCAGCTCAGAGCGCTCAGGTCCCCCAGGGAGACCTATCAGGAGCCACGGGGTGAGGCCCACTGCTCCCAGGAACTCGACTTGACCTGACCTCCAGGGCAGGACTCTGGTCACCGTGGTCACTGTGAGGGCAGTGCCCAACACCACCATGTTTGCCCATCACCATGACAACCCAAAGACTGTCCTGCAATCCAGGAGTTTCTGGTTGCCCTGTCCCCAGAGGCCAGAAGTGATGTATAAAGGAAAGCTTAAGCCTACATGGAAAAACTGTTTTCGTAATGTTTCTGATGTGACCCACTGCGGCAGACAGATTAGTGTGGCAACGTGAGCGCTAATGGCCACTAGATGGGTCAGATGAGACGGCACCGATGGATTTCCAGGGGTCTGGCAGAGTGACGGAGGGACTTAAACTTTTCTAGTCACTTTGTGGAATAAGAGTGGTGTAGGGCACCACCATGTGAGGCAGGGAAGGAAGGGACATAAGCTTGCTTGCTTCTCTAGACTCTTCTGAGTAGGGCAAGGTTTATTGAATCCTCGGATTTATTATTATACACTGCATTGCCAGTAACGCAGCAAGAAGAATTCAAAAGGCATAAGCGCAAGTCTCCTCTGGCCTCCTTCTCCAAGGAGAGTGAACAGGATCTCCTACACTTGAAGTCCAATTTTTAGCCACACAAGGTATATTCGTCTACTCATTCAGCTAACACTGATGTGTTGAGCACCTGCCAAACAGTTAACTACATTCGAGGCGTCAAATGGCAATGGAGAATTAAGTTATAAAAGAGAAGCACAAAATATCAAAAGTTCAGAGGACAGACCAGTGAAGTTTCCGCTAAGAGAAAATCAGGTGATAGTTTATACAGCAGTGATTTGGGCCTTAAAGAATTACTAGGAATTTAGAAGAACAGCGTTGGGTGGTGAAAGAGGTGCATGTAAAACCAGATGGAGACCAAGCGAGGGTGTGAAGGGGAAAGAACCTGAGAGGTTGGGGACACAGTGAGCAAGGGAGAGGCAGTTTTGATGAGACTTTAGCAGTGGTGGTCTCAACCGGGGGACATGTGGTCCGTGACTATAGCCTGGTGGAGCAGTGCTACTGGTGCCCCCAGCCAGAGCCAGGGGCATTAGCACCCGACAGCGCATGCGCCGCAAAGCCTGTTCAGTCCCAGGGCTCGTAGTGCTAATGTGGGGAAACCCTGTTTTGAAGGAGGGTTGGTCTTGTTCAGGGGGGACCTTGAAAGACAGGTGAATTATTTGGAAGGCAAAGAGAGAAGCAAAACGTTTTTACAAAGGAAAATAAGTGTATTAAATGTTATCATTTACGGGAGTCACGTGACTAGAAGTGTTGCTAGTTATCCTTCCCCTCTTTTTTGTGGTACTGGGGGTTGAACCCAGGACCTTTGCACTGAACTACATCCCTAGGCCTTTTTGTTTCTGAGACACGGTCTCCCTAGGTCACGCGGGACGCCTCAGCCTCCCAGGGTGCTGGGATACGGGCCTGCACCACCATGACCGGCTTCCCCCTTCGTGTTTTAAAGAGACACTTTGCTTACACCACTTGGCTAGGTGATCTTTGTTGTACCTAAAGGTTAAAAGTGGAGATGAGGAATTGGAGAGAGGAAGCTACATTAGTCTCCTAGTTTATTTTCTGCTGCTAATCACACAACACCACAGTAACACCACAAAAACATAATTTACCACAGATGCAAAGAAAAGAGGTTTTTTTTGGCTCACAGTTCCATGCCAAGTTTGAGGGGCCACATCTGGTGCTGGGAAAGTCCCGCGGCCATGTGGGGAGACAGCGAGGGACCCGGAGGGGGGGGTGTGTCCTCTGCCTCTCTCTTCTTATAAAGCCATGAGGTTTCAGTCACAGGGCATCCACCCTGCCGGCCTTTCCTAGTCCCGCTCACCTCCCGAAGTCCTCCCCTCTGAGCACCGCAGTTGGATTAAGTTTCTACCTTCTTAACCTCACAATGGAGACTGAACTCAGGCATGTGTTCAGGAGGGGACAAACCATCTTCCACCCTGGCAATTTCCACATGTAAGGGCTTGGGGCTTCCAGAAAAGATCCAGGAGGTAGGGCTGAGGGATGCGAGGGGAATACATAGGATGAGTCAGCGCAATGAGGAGCACCATATCAGGTGCTCCTATGGAAACCTCACTTCTGCCCTCCTAGAGCCTGTGATTTCCTAAAGTGCTTACATTAACTAAACTTCTCTGATTCGCCAGAAAGAGTACACATATTTTCACAAGGCTTGGTTATTTCCTAGAGAGTTCCCTGATGAATAAAACACAAAATCTTCAACCTGGAGGTAAAAAATCATGTTGGGATCCCTTTCTTGTGGCTTGTTTTTACACTGAACATGAGAAAAAGAAATCAAAACCCAACCAAGTCTATCCGAGCCTAGTATTAAATGATTTCCGTCTTTGGGTCTGGAGATGAGCTTGATGTAATAGCCAGTTGCAGCTTGTTCCAGGGGGATCCTTATAAGTTTTGCCAACAGAAGCTATTGTGGGGAAACTGTGAGGACAGCAGGAGGATCGCTGCTCTTGTCCCAGTCGACTGCTCAGGTGTCTGCATGCACCTCTGCCAACTTCCAGTGGTTAATGAGCTTTTGGCCTAGCCATGGAGGCAACAGTGCCAATGACAAAGATAAACAAGGTCTTCTGCCAGGAGCCAAAGCTGAAATCTTTCCAGTAATTCAGCCTGACATGTGCGTGGCCCCAGGATCATGGGCCATGTCCACCACCGCCACTCACTCCAGGGACCTCATGCAACACGATGCTGCCATTGGTGCTGCACTGTCGTGAATTTGCCAGGGCAGAGTGGCCACGTTCTTTTTTGTTATGTCTCAGAGCACATGGAGTTGAAAATGAGTGGGCATTAGGGAGCACACCCACAGAGCTGGTCAGTGGGGCAGCAAGTGTGTGCATCAAACTGAGAACAGCTGTAGATCCAGGATTTAAAGAAGGGATGGGGAGAGGACTTGCTCCTCTGGTTTGGCTGGAAGGGCTCTGTATCATATAGAACTGCTTCCAGTTGCTTCTTACAGCAAGTCCAAAACGATGGCTTAAAAATGGGGATAACTTTACCAGGTGACAGGAAGTCCTACATGGGTAGGTTGTTGGGGTGCAGCAACTGCCCTGCAACGCATCGAAGACACAGGTTAGTTTCACGGTTCCTACCCTCCGTCCTTAGCATGTTGGCTTTTAGAATTCACTTGTTGTTTCATGGTCATTACTTCAGGTGTCATGTCTGAGGTCCCAGCAAGGAGAAAGGGGCAAAGACGGTGTGGACACTTCTGCCTCTCCTATCAGGAAAAAGAAAATTGCCAACTACAAAGCATGGGCCAGAGCTGAGTCCCCTGGTCACCCCCGGCTGTAAAGGAAACTGGGAAAATGAGTGTCAAAGAGGAAGAGGAACTTCATGGGTCGTTTGGACCACCATGAAGCACCTCCAAGGGGAGGCTGTTTGTGATCACAAACAAAATTGGGGTTCCATTAGCAAGGAAGGAAGGTAACTATCGGGTAGGCGACTCCGAGTGCCCGTCACACACTTCGCTGTGCCGACACGCTGTCCTGCACGTGTGTCTTCAGCTGGTGCGGGGTGAAACACATAGCCTCCTGCACTTCGCAGATGTTCCGATGCCTCAAATGCCTCTTCCTCCCTCCCCTCCTCTGCTGAGCCAGCCTCTCCTCACACACGGGTGCGTTCCTAGTAAATCTCTGCTTGTTCTCAAGCTTTGCAGAAATCGTCATGGGGCCTGTCCCCGAACTCCGCACTGGCACCGTCGCCTGAATTGTGGCTGTCTGTGTTCTTGTCCTGCTCAGCACCAGGCTGCGCTCCCTGAGGAGTGTCACGGGGGATCCCCAAGACACCACAGAGCTCGGCACACGGGGGCATTCAACAAATACTGACCGAATCGGGAGGACTTCGCAGGGACTTTCTGAATGCAGTAGCTCTGTAAGAAACGGTGTTCCTGCATTACACACAGAGAAAAGTTTACTGTTTAGGAACTGTAAAACAGCATGCCGTTCAAGGGAGAGGCGCTCTTTCTCAGAGCAGATGAAATTGTCTGGCTTTTTTCCACCTTCGTCTGCTGAGTCCAAGCACCGCAGCCCTTCCGCGGCTCCCCTACCGCCCCCAGCTCCCCGTGCGCGTGCTGGGGTGAGCTTCTCCTCCCGAGAGCTGGGTTTCACTGGGGAAAGAGTCTGAGCTCTGGGGCTTTGAATCTCCGCTCTGCCATTACCACGCTCTGCTAAAGAGCGGCACGAGTTAGCCGGTTAACCAACCTCATCCAGCTTCAGTGTGCTCACTGGCACGATGTGGTAATGACAGTCACTTCACGGAGTCCTACTGCATCTCAGACAGAGCGCGTGTGCCATGTTCAGCACGTGATAGATGCTCAGGAAAGTGTTATTTTTAGAGACTGTACCCTAGATCTTCACTTATATGCTTTGGTCAGGTCAGAGTTCTATTATTCATAGGTGATTTCATTCTCCAAGCACCGGAAGTTCCATATCCCACGATGACGTTTGGAAGACTCTTCACTCCACGTCATGTACATAGCTACTCTGCTCTATATCAAATTTGGTGATAATTAGATCCCTGGCTTCAAGGGAAGGTCACAGAATGTCCCCCAGGAACAGCTGTGTGTTTTATATGTAGTCATTGCGAGCACAAAGACCCACATATGTTAAGGTCATATGTTTTCTATAATGTATACAAGGAGAATAATTTATAATTAGCCCTTATTCATCTTTTCACTGAGATACAATTTACATCCTATAAAACTCACCATATAAAGTGTACAATTCAGTGGATTTTAGTATATTGAGTTGTGCAATCATTATTGCCATCTAATTTCATATTTTCACTATTCCAAAAATAACTGTATACCCATTATCAGTTGTGCCCCATTCCATCCTCCCCCCATGCCTGGAAATGTACTTCCTGCGTCTATGGATTTGCCTATCCCAGGCATTTCATAAAGTGGAATCATACGCTCTGTACCCTTTGTCTGGCTTCTGTTATCATTGTGATGGTGTCCCAGTTCATCCATACTGGAGCAGGAATTCCCACTCCATTTCTCTTTTTTTTTTTTTTTTTTTTTTTGTGGGTACCGGGGGGTCGACCTCAGGACCTCGTGCGCCAGCAGGTACCCGTGCCACTGAGCGATATCACCGGCCCCTTTTTCGTATGTGGGTTCCGGGAGTTGAACTCGGGCCCTCGCGCTTGCCGGGCAGGCACTTAAGCCGCTGAGCCATCTCACCGGCCCCCACTCCATTTCTTTTTGTGGCTGTCTTATACTCCACATTTTTCAAACCATTTACAATTTGATAAATATGTACATTGTTCCTACCTGTTGGCCATTATATATAATTTTACTACGAACATTTGTGCACATGTTTTAATGTGGGTGTATGTTTTCATTTTTCTTGGGTATGTACCTTGAAGTGAAAATGCTGGAACCTATGCTGACTCTATGCTTAACCGTTTGAGGAATGAAAAAGTGTGTTCAAAATAACTGCATGGTTGAGGGTTCCAGTTCTCCACATCCTTACCAACACTTGTTACTGTCTTTTGATTTTAGCCCACCTAGTGGGTGTGAATTGATATTTCACTGAGGTTTTGACTTGTATTTCCCTCATCACTAATAATTTTGAGTAACTTTTCATGCACTTATTACATGATACAGGGTACATAAAATACTAATCTCTTTAATATGCAAGATTTCCTAGCAATCTACACAGAAAAGACCAATGACCCAGTACATACAGGCAAAGAATACAAGCACAAAATTCATAGGAGAGCGGTAAATGGCTAATAAATCTATTGAAGGATAACAAAAGCATCAAAATAAAACAATGAAACTACCTACCAGATCAGCACATTTAAAAAATTAGTGGCATAAAATCTTAGTCATGGAGAAGGGGAAAATATATAAGCTGTTTGAAAAGCCAATTTGGCAATATTAATAAAAATTTTAGCTGGAGAGGCAGCTCAGTGGTAGAATGCCCGCTTCTTTATGCTTAGACCTCAGAGCAACTTTGCCAATATATTCACCAGAAATCAGTGTGTCCTTTTCTCAGTGACCCAATCTTCCTTTTCCCCCTTTTCTAGTTTTTAAAATTATTTTTATCTTTTTTTAATTAGTACATATTTGTCATACATATATCACATTCATCACAAGGAATATGCACCTATACACATTATATCTTGATTTTCCTTTTTTTCCCATCTCCCTCCCCTCTCTTCTTCCCCTCCCCATTTACAAAAGCTTCGTTTCCATCTTTTCCTTCTATTCTCTTTTACTTCTTTTCCTTTCTTCCCTTCTCCTTCTCCCCTCCATTGTTCCCCTTCTCATTTCAACACGTTCTTCGTACATCCCAGTATCTATCCTCCCTTATGCTCTTTATTTACCCTTTGGGTTTCTCACACAAGAGAAACAATGTGATATTTAAACTTGTGTGTCCAATTCATTTCACCTAAGATTATAGTCTCGAAGTGCATCCATTTTCCTACAAATGACTCAAGTTTATCCTTCTTTATGGAAGAGTAATACTCCATTGTATATAAATACCACGTTTTCTTTATCCACTCATCTGTTGATGGGTATATGGGCTGCTTCCAAGATTTACCTATTATAAATTGTGCTGATATAAACACGAATGTGCATATGTCACTGTGGTGATGCTTTTAGTTCTTTCAGAAAGATACCTAGGAGGGGAACAGCTCAGTCAAATGGAACCTGTAGTCCTAGTTTTCTAAGGAATCTCCATACTGATCTCCACAGTGGCTGCACCAGTCTACACTCCCACCAACAGTGAAGAAGGGTTCCTTTTTCCCCACAGCCCCTCCAGCATTTGTTATTGGTTGATTTCTTGATAATTTCCATTTTTTTCTGGGGTGAGATAGAATCTCAGCATTATTTTAATTTGTTTCTCTCAAATGACCAGTGATGTTGAACATTTTTTCATATATTTATTGCTTTTTGTACTTCTTCATCTGAGAAGTGTCTATTCATTTCAGATGCCCATTTTTCAACTGGGTCTTTAAATTTGGGGGTCTGATTTTTTTGAGTTCTTTATATGTTCTCAATAGTAATCCTTTGTGTGAGGAACAGCTGGAAAACATTTTTTCCAACACTGTGAGTTGTCTTTTCACTCTGTTGATGGTTTCTCTTGATGTGCAAAAGCTTTTTATTTTTATTTATTTATTTTTTTGTGGGTACCAGGGTCAACCTCAGAACCTCGCGTGCCAGCAGGCACCCGTGCCGCTGAGCGATATCACCGGCCCTTTTTTTGCATGTGGATTCCGGGAGTCGAACTCGGGCCCTAGCGCTTGCCAGGCAGGCACCTTCGCCCCTGAGCCATTTCACCGGCCCGCAAAAGCTTTTTAGTAAGAAGAGATCCCAGTTGTTGATTCTTTGTAATAGTTCCTGTGCTATTGGGGTTTTGTTCAAAAGTCTTTGCCTACTCCTATGTTGTCTTAGTTTATTTGTTCTTGAAGCAAAATACCCAACACATAACGTTAAAGGTTTATTTCAGTTCACAGTTTGTAGAGGTTTCAGTCCACAGTTGGCTATCTCCAAGGAAGGGTGGCATGGCGGAGGGGCATCACAGAGGAGAAACAATTAATGGCAGGGAGAAGGCAGCAAAGTAGTGAGGAAACAGCAGCAGGCCTGCCTTCTTTCTGTCCATTTATATCCATCCAGGCTACCCACCCTTTAGGTGGTGCCACCCACACCCAGGGTGGTCCTTCCCATTATCCAAACCCAGAACTATGCGAAACCAATCGGTGGACTAATTTAGTAATCACACACTCAATCCCAACATCACATAATTAAACCGAGCACCACACACCCTAGATCCAACCACTTTTGAAAAGCCCCACCATGACCACATGAGACTTTGGGGGGACATCTAGACACAAGCCAGGACATAATTCTTCAAGAGTTCTACTTATTCTATCTTCCAGTAGATTTAGTGTTTCTGCTTTAATATTTAGATCTTTGATCCATTTTAATTTTAGTTTAGTGCATGGTGAGAGATACGGGTCTAGGTTTAATCTTGGCATGTGGAAAGCCAGTTTTCCAAGAATCATTTATTAAAGAGGCTATCTTTCTTCTGATGAAGGTGTTTGGACCCTTTTTCAAATATAAGGTAGCTGAGAGAGCTTGGAGTTGTTGCTGCATCTTCTATTTTGTTCTGTGATCCTCAGGTCTGTTTTATTTTCATTTGTTTTGTTTTTTGGTTTTTCTAATTCCACAGTGGTTTTATCATGGTAGCTTTGTAGTATAACTGTAAATTGGGGATTGTGATGCCCCCTGCCTTGCCTTTGTTGCCTAGAATTTCTTTTAATATTCCAGGTCTCTTCTGGTTCCATATGAATTTTAGGATTTTTTTTTTCTAGTTATGGAAGGTATGCTATTAGTATTGTGATCAGAATTGCATTAAATCTGTATAACAATTTTGGAAGTATGGCCATTTTCACTACATTAGTTCTGCCTACAGGGACCACCTTTCCATTTTCTGATATTCTCTTTGAACTCCTTTTTCAGAGTTTTATAGATTTCAGTGTGTAGATTCTTTTGTTAGGTTGATTCCTAGGTATTTTATTTTTATTGATGCTGTTGTGAAAAGTGTTGTTTCCCTAATTTTCTCTCGGTGAGTTTGTTATTCATGTACAGGCGTGTTATTGATTTTTGAGTGTTGACTTTGTATTTTTGAGTGTTGACTTTGCTGTGCTGCTAAATTTGGTTATTAATTCCAGAACTCTTTTGGTGGGGTTTCTGTGATCTTCTTATGTAGACTATCACGTCATCAGCAAATAATGACAATTTAACATCTTCCTTTCCTGTGCATTTTCCTTCTGTTTCTTTCTCTGGACTAATTGCTCTTGCTAATGCTAATAGAACAGTACTGAATAGGAGTGGTGATAGTGAACATCCTTGTCTTGCTCCTGATTTTAGAGTGAGAGCTTTCAGTTTTTGACCATTTAGTATGATGTTGGCTGTTGGTTTGTCATAGATGGTTTTTAATGTCAGTTTTTTGTTAGGTTTTTTTTTTTTTTTTTGTACTGGTGATTGAACTCATGACCTCACACTTGCCAGGCAGGCACTGTGCCACTGAGCTATATCTCCGGCCTGATGGCTTTTATCAGAATGAAAGTAAGAACTTCTATTCCAATTTTCTATATGGTTTTTATGATGGGTGGGTGTTGGACTTCATTAAATTTTTTGTTTGTTTGTTTGTTTCTATTGAGATGATTATGTGGTTTTTGTCCTTGATTCTGTTAATGTGGTATACTACATTTATTGATATGTGTACATTGAACCATTCCTGAATCCTTGGGTTGAATCTTGCTTGGTTACGGCACATAACCTTCTTGATGATTTGCTGAATTCTGTTTGCCAGTCTTACTAAAGATTTTTGCATCTATGTTCGTTAGGGAGATTGGCCTGTAGCTCTCTTTTTTGGTTAGATCCTTCTCTGGTTTGGGTATCTGGGTAATGTTTGCTTCCAGGAATAAGTTTGGAAGTATTGCTTCCCTTTCAATTTCATTAAAAAGTTGGAGTAGTGTCATTATATCTTTTGTAAAGTTCTTGTAAAATTCAGCAGTGGATCTGTCAGGACCTGTTTCTTTGTTGGTACTTTTTATTACTTCTTCAATTTCATTGACTGATATCAAGTTATTTAGAACTTTTATATCTTTTTGATTCATATTTGGTAATTCATATCTATCTGGGAATCTGTCCATTTCTTCTGAGTTTTCCATCTTATTGGAATACAGATTCTGAAAGTAGGTGTTCATGATCTTTTGGATTTCTGCAGGATCTGTGTGATTTCACCCTTTTCTTCCTAATTGCATGAATTTGTGTCTTTTCCTTCCTTTTTTTGGTAAGGATGGCTAGAAGTTTGTCTGTTTTATTTAATCTTTCAAAGAACCAAATCTTCGATTCATTGATTCTTTGTATTGTTTTCTTAGTCTCAATTTCAGTATTTTCTGCTTTGATCTTTATAATTTCCTCCCTATACATATCTTGGATTTAACTTGCTTTTCTTTTTCTAGAATCTTGAGGTTCAACATTAGGTTACTTATTTGAGCTTGCTCTGTTTTTCTAATATGGGAATTTACCACTATGAATTTACCTTGTATAACTGCTTTCATTGTGTCCCATAAGTTCCACTATGGCATATTGGTATTATTGTTTAATTGTAGATACTCTCTAATTTCTTCTTTAATTTCATCTGTGACCCATTGGTTATTCAGAAGGGTTTTATTTAATTTCCATGTGTTTATGGAGTTTTTGTAGTTTCTTTTGCCATTGATTTCCAATTTCATTGTACTGTGATATGGTAATATGCCTGGGGTGATTTCAATTCCTTTGCATTTTCTTAAGGTTGTTCTATGAGCTAGTATGTGGTCTATTTTGGAGAATATCCCATGCACAGCTGAGAAGAATGTGTTTCTGATGTTGTGGGGAGGAACACTCTGTAGATATATACTAATTCCATTTGTTCACAAGTGGTTCAGGTCTGATACTTCCTTGTTGATTTTTTTGCCTAGTTGATTTGTCTATTTGTGACAGTGGGGTATTGAGGTCCCCCATTATAACTTTTTTCCTTTTTTTTTTTTTTACCCTGTTTGAAACTAGCCCACATGTTATATACCCAACTATCAGGCTGTGAGACCAGCTTCAGCATTCCTTCTCCTCCTTTAGGACCACCAAGACAAGTGTTCAGATCCAATGGGAAAGGGAACTGTAGGGTCCCATTACAATTGTATTAGTGCTTAACTGATTTTTCATATCTAATTGCCACCTTTAACCATAGGTACAAGATTTTATAGTTATATAACAAAATCTAAAACAAATCAGAAAATTATATGTAGTAAATATTCATTTAATAGAGAAATTTTATCCTAAGGAGAGAAAATTTAAAAGAGGTAAGAAGAAAAGTAGAGAAAGAAGGGAAAGAGATAAGAAATAAGGCTGAAGGACGGGGGGAAAATTACCTAAGCCCTGGAAAAATGGAAGACAGGAGGGAAAGAAAGAAGGGAAAAAAAAAAAAACAGAAACAAGAACAAAACTAAAAACAATGTTCGCACTACAAAAAACAAAAACAGTTTTTAAAAACCCCAAACAGTCAAACAGAACAACCCAAAAGTGAAGGATAAAAAAGAAAAAAGGAATTTCCCTATGATTTCAAGCCACTGGTGATCTGGGGTCTACAGACTGTGGTTGCATCCAATTCAGGTGTGACTCTGCTCTCACTGGTACGAAGGAAGCAGTTGGAGCCCAGATTCATGCTGGGTAATCCCAGCAGGACTGCAGTAGGGTCAGGGTGGGATGCTGGATAATCCCAGTAAGTCTGCAATAGGATTAGGGCAGGGTGCCAGTTCTGGTACTTTCAAATCCACAGAAGTTCAGGCTGATCTTGGCCTCTGGTTGTGGGATTGGGGCCTGAGTTTTCTAGTTTATAACACTCTGGATGTCTCTTGCCAGCCTGAACACGGTTCCCTGACCAAGGACACCTCCCATTGTTAACCCTCCTCCAGTCACTGTGGGTTTTTAACACTGGGAGCCCTGAGATGAAGCCAACCCACAGCTGCTCTGAGTCCCAGATTTAGCTGGCCCTGCCCTAAAATGGCAACTGATCAAGCATTGTCTCCAGGGGATGGCAGTCACTTGGACTAGAATCACTCACAAGCTGTTGTAGCACACAGCATGCACTGCTCTGTTCCACTGGTGTATTTCTCTCTGGAGGCCTCTGGAGTCACCACTTGCACTGTGTCTCTACAGAGTTAATCTTCCTTTCTCGTGCCATGAGCCAGGAGCTGAGGAGAAAGTGTGGATTTCCCTTTCTTTACTTTCTCTGTGGGCTCAAATTTTCCCTTCAGATCCTTCCTGGGTCCTGGGGAATCCATCTCACTCCTTCTTTCCTTCCCCAAGTTGTTATTTTCCAGTGTCTGGATTCCAAATCTTGGAGAAGCTGATTCATTGCTGCTTACCACTCCACCATCTTCCAGGAAGTCCTCTTTGAATATATTTTTGGGGAGCTGTCTAGTTCATTCTTTTTCCCATTTTAAAATTGAGTTGTTCATGTTTATTGTTCAATTATAAACATTCTTTATATATTCTGAACAGTAGACCTAAATGAAATAGATGATTTACAAAGAATTTCTCCATTCTGTAGGTTATGTTTTTTCAGTTTCTCAATGGTTTAAATTAAAGTTTTTATTTCGGTGAATTAATAGTTTTTATTTTATTTATTTTATTTTGGTGACACAGTCATCTAGATTTTCTTCTATTGCTTGTACTTTTAGTGTTGTATCTAAGCTACCATTGCCTGATCTAAGATCAGAAAGACTTACACCTGTGTTTTCACTGAAGCACTTCCACTCCTCTCTCAAGTGCCAAAGTGCCACATTTCAGGTTAGTGTGTCCTTGTATTTGTCTTTAATCCATTTTGATTTAATTTTTGTATTTGGTATGAAGTAGGGGTACAACTTCATTCTTTTGGACATCCAGTTATCCTAGCACCGTTTGTTGAAAAGACTATTTTTTCTCCACTGAATTACTTAGCACTCTTGTTGGAAATCAATTCACCATGAATGCCAGAATGTCAAGATTGGTTCTTGGACTCTACTCTCAATTCTATTCTGTTGATCTATGTATTAGTCAGAGAAATGGAACCAGTAGGGGATCTCTCTTTCTTTTTCCCTCTCTAACACACACACATGCACGCGCGCACACGTGCACACACACACGGAGAGAAAAGGAGATATTCATTGCAAGGATGGCTTATATAATTATAGTAATTTTAAAATCGGAAGGGCAGGCTGAAATGCCCAGATAAGAGCTGAAGCTTTAGTCCACAGGTAGAATTTCCCCCTGTTCAGAGTAGACTCAGTTCTCCTCTTAAGGACTTTCAACTGATTGACTTGGGGCCCACTGAGATTATCTAGGATAATCCTCCTTACTTAAAGTCAGTTGATTATAGACTTTAGCTGCATTTACAAAACAAGTTCATAGCAGCACCTAGATCAGTTCTGAATAACAAGACAGTGTATCTTAACCAGTTGACACATAAAACTGACCACTACAATCCATATGTCCATGCTTATGCCAGTACCACACAGTCTTCATTACTATAGCTGTGATATTATTTTGAAATTGGGAAGTATGAGTCTTCTGACTTTTTCTTTTTTTCCCCAAGATTGTGTTGGCTATTCAGAGTGCTTTGCACTAGAATTGTGCTTTGCACTGAATTTCAGGATCAACCTGTCAGTTTCTGTACATATATTCATTTTTATATTAAGATAAATTGATAATTTTGAAATCTAATCCATGTGACTTAAAGGAGATGCTCTGTTTATCCTTGTAGGAAAGAAAAAATGATATGTTTTCCTCACCCATAGCAAAATCCATGGCTGATTCCTATAACAAAAGACAAATTAACAAGAGAAAAACATAACAAATTTATTTGATATAGTTTTACATGACATGAGAGCCTTCAAAAATGAAGGCCCAAAGAAACCTGCATTTTTATGGAGAAGTATGATTGGAGGACAAAAAAGTATGATCCCATGGTAATAAACTGTGGGGAGCTCACCAGGCCTTTTCCTTTAGATTCCCTGCCGTGTCTGTGTCTTCATCTGAAATGAGAGTCTTATAACTCCTTCAGAGGGAGATCAGCCGATTCTCTTATGCCTGGCTTCAGGGGAGATGCAGAGAAGGGCAGAGGGACTTTCCTACTTCTGCTGTTTTCTCAGTGCCAGAGAGGGTATTTGGGGGTAGCAAAATCCTAAAATCCATCATCTTTCAGGGTCACTTCACATATATCCTATCTTATGCAAGCCAGTGGGAAAAACTATGACAAAAATATCAGAGGAATAAATGAATTAACATGACATCCAATGAGCAATTTCAAATCAATTTCAATTGCAAATACTCTAATATAAAGTATTTTTCTCTCCTGACTATTAAAAAGAAAAAGAGGCACATTCTGTGTACTTTACTTGTGGCTATTCATGATGATACAAATAATAACTTCACCTTCTTTGGGGAGGAGCGCCCAGTGTACACTCAAAATTCACTTGTGTTCCCATAAACCTATTTGGAGACATTATGAAGCCCTAATCCCCAAGAAATGCCTGTGGCTGGGGAGCTGAGTAAGCCTGGTTTCTCCCTGTGCCGCTACAAAACCAAACACAACCAGTCAAAATGAGGAGGCCATGACCCAACTGGTCTTATAGTTTGACTGATGGCACATTTTTAATGCAAGTTTCAAATGTGCACTTCCTCCATTGATTGCACCATTTTCCAGTTGTTGTTCTGAGGCTTGTTTTTTCAAAGTCATGCCAAGCTGGTGAGGAGGAGTCCTGAAGGCTTGTGTCCATTCAGGACAAGAGGGTTGCAGATAACTGTGACCCGTTCCATCCCTCCTGCTCCCTGCTCAGTCATTCTGTTTTCTGGGAAGGTTTCTCAGTACTCAGGCATCCTGAAAAGATTTGAGAAACAATGCATATTGTCAAGAATCAATTAACAGCCACCAGGCTATAAAGACACCTAATTAGTAGATGACCCTTTCGAGGTTTATGGTGAGGGCTCCTCCTCTTTACTTGTCGCCTGCTTTGAGAATTCTTGTAAGGTATGCAGTCAAATGCTCTTCTGGGATCAAAGAAACAGGGCTCTGTTTTATAAACAGGCTTATTTTCTTCTTTTCTCTTTCTTGCTCCATAATCAGATTCCTGTAAAAGGGAGTTGACACTGAGACACATGAAGGAGAAGCTAAGCGCCCCCTACTGCTGGAAAAAGTCATGCTTGCACCTACAGTTGGTGCAGGGCCCAAGAGGGAAAGTGGTTCTTGACTTCCGATTGAAGATGTTAGGCACTACACGGGCAGATCACAATCCCTCCCCTTGAATGAATATGTGAATAATAATCAGCTGTTAAAGGCCACTCAAAATACAACTCTAGTAGTTCACACCAAAATCTGTTAAACAATGGCCACTATGCTTATGCACTGAAGTGCAAAAGGACAGCTTGTTTTTCAAAGTAAAGGTGGTCTGGGTACAGATGTGGATTATTCTGGGGATTCTCACACCAATGAGTAGAATTAGTCCAACTCCCCCACCCCCAGGTCAGTTTAAAATCAGCATGAATGCTGTGTAATCTAACCAACAGGATTGATCCAGGTCAGGTATTAAGGGCTAAAATGGATTAAACAAAAGACATTCCCTTTGTAACAAGAAGGAAAAACTTCAAAGGTAGGATTTGTTCTTATTAGGACAAAGGAAGTGGATTTACAAACTGCCTTGAGGCACACCCCTCTGTGACTTTCAATTTGCTCTCTTTGGTAGAGAGAACTTTTTCTTCTCTTCTCCCCCTTCCCCACTCCCAGCGCCCAGAGTCCTCCCCAGGGTAAGTGCTTCAGGTTAAGAGGATCTGATGGAGAATACTTTTCTTGTTTGTTTTTAAAGACCGGGCACCAGGCAGCCCCCATCAATGGGATCAAATGACACTTGTATTAGGGCACCTCCCAGGTTCCCAACACACAGAAGTGAAACTGGGAGCGCTCCCTGGTTCCTTCCACTGGGGCAGATTGAAGATACCATCCTGGTACTAGATGAGAATCCTGTCAAGGGACATGCAAATAAAAGCCAGAATATCCTAGCAGGTTCAAACCACTCTGCCCCATTAGCATATCTCACCGCATAGACACACTAAGTCATTTAGGCACACTGGGCTTTATTTTCAACACCCTGATGCAATGTTATAATGCCTTTCATTATAATAATACACATGTGGATGGAACTTATTTTCTGGGAATCCAAAGTATTTTGTAGTTTTTAGTTATATATATATATATTCACATACTCATGTATAGATAATACACGTTTATCAACTACTATACGCAAATGACCCTTAAGGTACTTAAATTATTTGGGGTTGAAATAGAAACAGCACTGGTGTGCAAATATACATCCTAGCTTCTCCAACTAGAGCGCTCCATCAACACTTCTTTTTTATTTTTATTTTATTTTTTTTTTTGGTTCCGGGAATTTAACTCAGGACCTTGCGCTTGCCAGGCAGGTGCTGTGCCACTGAGCTATATCCCTGGCCTTCTTAAAAGAATGGATAAAAAACCTCCCACTGACCCCTAGATGCTGACTTCAATTGTGTTTATAATACTATTACTTAAACATGCATGAACATAAAACTAGCTATGCTTTCCTTATGTAGTGGTTCTTATCCAATTATGAAACCAGTGTAAATGTACTAATTACAAACAAATTAAAAAACCAATAATACTCAAATCAGCGACATTAATGTGACACAAAATGATGTCCATTTACAACAAGAAGATGGCGCTGATGGCCCCTCTCACATCGTTTGGAGTCGGGTATGCCAATTCAACTAACCCAACTTTGGGAAAGCCTTTAAAAAAAAAAATACTCTAACGCATCTGACCCTTCTTAATATTATTTTCTTTGAATAATATCTATCATGATGCTCTTTTCAGCCATAATATACACTGTTTCTTTTTTCCAATGCAACTGTAAAACTTGTGTACTGGGTCTGCCTGTGGTATTTTTTCATTAGCCTGAAATAGAGACAATGCTCTACAAACCACAGATTTTGGTGCTGAAATCAGTGGCAGAACCCCACTATATGTTGTCATCCAGAGGATCCAGAATATAACTATATCACCTTTTAAAAAAAGATTGTCTTCTACCAAAAAAAAAAAAAAAAAAGACAACAACTTTCTCCTAAGAAGTTAATGGTCAATGAGAACATGTCCTTGGCTCATGATATGAGGGTTATAAATAACTTTTAGAGGCTGAGTAGTATCTGTCCCCAAAATTCATTTTCTCCCAATAGGATGGAGTGTGTGAGTTAAAGAACAAAGATACTCTTCCTTTACCGTGAGGCAAGAGCGTGGTCCAAATCAAAAGACTGGTCTTCATTATCTAGCCGATTAGTTTTCGCTACCTCATCAACCAGGTGTTTCTCCTTAAGTAGCTTAGCCCTGTACTTGAGACCAGACACAACAGGAAGAAATATTAATATTTGAAAGTGTTCAAAGTTTGCTTATGAGGCATCCATATTTCCCAGTCAACACACAAGGTTTAAGTTAAACTGTGGAAATATTATTTGTCATTTACACTGCAATACTTCACCAAACTTCACATGATGTCCTCCTGTGCAGTCACAAATGCCCTTTCTATACAACCCTGTCAGTGGTTTGAAGTGAGGAAAGCTGATAGCATTTGGATTTTGACCTTCAGAAAACACACCTGAGTCATTAGTGAATTTGAAATAAATACATGATTGCCATAGTCAAAGAAAGCCCAAGACATCTTGCCAACTGAATTGGGTATTAATATATTTCTTTTTTTTAATTTTATGGAAAATAAAAGTAAAACAAAAATTCATAACAAAATAATAGGAGAATAACAGTAGTTAATATATTGCATATTGTTATCTTTAAAGTACTTACTCGGGCCGGTGAGATGGCTCAGTGGCATAAGCACCTGCCTTGCAAGCGCGAGGGCCTGAGTTCGACTCCCGGATCCCACATACGGAAAAGGGGCCGGTGATATCGCTCAGCGGCACGGGCGCCTGTTGGCGCGCGAGGTCCTGAGGTCGACCCCCCGGTACCCACAAAAAAAATAAATAAATAAAATAAATAAATAAATAAAGTACTTACTCAAAGTACAAGATATGGGCATAAAAATTCTCCAATCAATATTAGCACAAACCTTCCTTTTCAATGAACTAAGAGATATTAGTAGCATAACTAACTTGCTTTTTTTTTCCTTTTTCCTTCCTTCCTTTCCCTTTTCCCCCATCCTAGTTCTTTTTTCCTTTTGAGCAATTTCTTCCCCTTTCACAATATCTATTATACATTTTAGACCTCACTTACTCTTTCAATTTCTCACACCAAGGAGACAATATGATGTTTACACACGTGAGCCTGGTTTATTTCACTTATGAGTGTAGTCTCAAGTTGCATCCATTTACCTATAAAAATCTCAAGTTTATCCTTCTTTATGGCTGAGTAGTACTCCATCATACAAAAAGATCACATCTTTTTTATCCATTCCTCAATTGATGGGCATTTGTGTTGTTTCCAAGATTTAGCTATTACACATTGTGCTGCCATAAACATAGATGTACATATATTGCTGTGGTATGATGTTTTTAATTCTTCTGGGAAGATACCCAGAAGGGGAATAGCTGGGTTGAATGGGACCTCTAGTCCTAGTTTTTTGAGGAATCTCCACACTGATTTCCACAGTGGTTGCTCCAGTCTACGCTCCCACCAACAGTGAAGGGTTCCTTTTTCCCCACAGCCCCGCCAGCATTTGTTATTGGTTGATTTCTTGATAGTAGCCATTCTTACTGGGGTGAGATGGAATCTCAGTGTTGTTTTAATTTGCATCTCTCGAATGACCAATGATGTTGAACATTTTTTCATATATTTCTTTACCATTTGTATTTCTTCATCTGAGAAATGCATATTCATCTGACATGCCTATTTTGGGTTGGGTCTTTGGATTTGGGGGATCTGATTTTTTTCAATTCTTTATATGTTCTAGATAGAAGTCCTTTGTCTGAGGGACAGTTGGCTAAAACTTTTTCCCATTCTATGGATTTTCTTTTCACTCTGTTGGTGATTTCTTTTGATGTGCAAAAGCTTTTTAAAAAGATGAGATCCTCTTATTAAAAAGTTTTTGCACAGCAAGAGAAACCACCAACAGAGTGAAGAGACAACCCACAACGTGGGAAAAAATGTTTTCCAGCTGTTCCTCAGACAAAGGATTACTATCGAGAACATACAAAGAACTCAAAAACATCAGACCTCCCAAATTTAAAGACCCACTCCAAAAATGGGCATCTGAGACAAATACACACTTCTCAGATGAAGAAATACAAATGGCAAATAAATATACAAAAAAATGTGCAACATCACTAGTCATTCGAGAGATGCAAATTAAAACAACACTGAGATACCATCTCACTCCAGAAAGAATGGCTATTATCAAGAAATCAACTAATAACAAACGCTGGAGGGGCTGTGGGGAAAAGGGAACCCTTCTCCACTGTTGGTGGGAGTGTCAACTGGTACAACCACTGTGGAAATCAGTGTGGAGATTCCTCAAAAAACTAGGATTGGGGCCGGTGAGATGGCTCAGCGGCGTAAGCGCCTGCCTGGCAAGCGCGAGGGCCCGAGTTCGACTCCTGGATCCCACATACAAAAAAGAGGCCGGTGATATCGCTCAGTGGCACGGGCACCTGCTGGTGCATGAGGTCCTGAGGTCGACCCCTGGTACCCACAAAAAAAAAAAAACAAAAAACTAGGATTGGAGGTCCCAGCTATTCCCCTTCTGGGTATCTTCCCAGAAGAATTAAAAACATCATACCACAGCGATATATGTGCACCCAAGTTTATAGCAGCATAATTTTTAATAGCCAGATCTTGGAAACAACCCAAATGCCCATCAGCCAAGGAATGGATAAAAAAGATGTGGTCTTTTTATACAATGGAGTACTATTCAGCCATAAAGAAGGATAAACTGGAGACTTCTATAGGTAAATGGATGCAACTTGAGAAAATACTCATAAGTGAAATCAACCAGACGCACATGTGTAAACATCGTATTGTCTCCCTAGTGTGAGAAACTGAAAGAGTAAATAAGATCCAAAATGTACAATAGATATGATGAATCAGAAAGAAACTGGTCAAAAGGGAAGAGAGTCTGGGATGGGGGAATGGGGAAAAGAAAGAAGGGAAAAGAAAAAAAATTGTATCTATATATAAGATGGTTAAGATAGATATACCACTAATTTTGCTTAGTTCATTGAAGAGAAAGGTTTATGCCAGTAATGTTTGGACAATTGAATGCTGATATCTTGTACCCTGAGTAGCTAACATAATGTATTAACCATTGTTACCCTCCTATTATGTTGTTTTGAAATTTTGTTCTTTTTTGTTTTGTTTTGTTTTTCTTCTCTTTAAAATAAAATAAAATAAATAAATAAATAAAATAAAAAAGATAAAAAAACAAAAAAAGAAAAACAAAAAGATGCGATCCCACTTGTTGATTCTTTGAGGTATTTCCCGTGCAGTTTGGATTTTGTTCATGAACTCTCTGCCTACCCCTATGTCTTCAAGATTTCTACCTACTTTCTCTTCCAGCAGATTTTGTGTTTCTGTTTTAATATTTAGATTTTTGATCCATTTTGACTTTAGTTTAGTGCATGGTGATAGACATGGGTCTAGTTTTAGTCTTTGGCATGTAGACAGCCAGTTTTTCCAGCACCATTTATTAAAGAGGCTATCTTTCTTCCAGTGAACATGTTTGACCCCTTTGTCAAAGATAAGATGGCTGAGTGTGTTTGTAGTGGTGTCTGCATCTTCTATTCTGTTCCACTGATCCTCAGGTCTGTTTTTTTTTTTTTTTTTTTTTCCAGTACCATGCTTATTTTAACATAGTAGCTTTGTAGTATAATTTCAAGTCAGGGATTGTGATGCCCCCTGCCTTGCCTTTTTTGCCCAGGATTGCTTTTGCTATTCTAGGTCTCTTCTGTTTCCAAATAAATTTTAGGGATGTTTCCTCTAGTTCTGTGAGGCATGCTAGTGGTATTTTGATTGGGATTGCATTAAAATCTGTATAACAATTTTGGGAGCATGGCCATTTTCACAATGTTGGTTCTTCCTATCCATGAGCAAGGGATATAGTTCCATTTTTTTATATCCTCTTCAATTTCCTTTTTCAGAGTACTGTAACTTTCAATGTATAGATCTTTTACTTCCTTTGTTAGATTGATTCCTAAGTATTTCAGTTTTTTGGATGCTATTGTGAAGGGTGTGGTTTCCTAATTTCTCTCTCAGTGAGTTTGTCGTTTGTGTACAGGAATACTATTGATTTCTGAGTGTTGACTTTGTATCTAGCTACACAACTGAATTTGGTTATTAAATCTAGGAGTCTTTTGTTGGAGTCTTTGGTGTCTTCTATGTAAAGTATCATGTCATCTGTAAATAATGATAATTTAACTTCTTCCTTTTCTATCCTTATTCCTTTTATTTCTCTCTCTTGTCTAATTGTTCCTGCTAATGTTTCCAGAACTATGTTGAATAGGAATGGTGACAGTGGACATCCTTGTCTTGTTCCTGATTTTATAGTGAAAGCTTTCAGTATTTTAGAGTGAAAGCTTTTGTTAATATATTTCTGTAAGAGTTGTGTAGGCATAAGAAATTAAAAGTACATTGAGGAGTACTACTCAGCCATAAAGAAGGATAAGCTGGAGACTTTTATAGGTAAATGGATGCAACTTGAGACCATACCCATAAGTGAAATAAACCAGACGCACATGTGTAAACATCGTATTGTCTCCCTAGTGTGAGAAGCTGAAAGAGTAAATATCCAAAATGTACAACAGATATTATAAAACAGGAAGAAACTGTTCAAAAGGAAAGAGAAACTGGGATGGGGGAATGGAAAAAAGAAGGAAGGGAAAAGCAAAAAAAATATATATATATATACATATGAAAGATAGTTAAGATAGATATACTATTAATTTCTCTTAGTTCATTGAAAAGAAAGGTTTGTGCTAATATTGTTTGGACAATTTAATGCCAATATCTTGTACTCTGAGTAACTAATTTAAAAATAACAATATGCAATGTATTAACCATTGTTACTCTCCTATTATGTTGTTTTGAAATTTTGTTCTATTTTTTTCTCTTTAAAATAAAAATTTTAAAGAAGTACATGGAAAGCATGTATACTCTGATAAATTTCAAGGTCTTTAGAATTAGGGAGAAAAAAGAAATCTATATATAATGAAAAGCCAGAAATATGTAAAATTCAATCTAGTGATTTTCCTGAGTAGGGGTACCCCACCTACTCAGACTCCAAGATTACAGGAGAATTATGGAAGAATATATAATTTGAAGCCACAATAATGAACTATTAGAAATCACCATTTGGGGGGAATGTTTAAATACAGTTACTATAAAACAAGAGTAGCATACTCTATCGGGGTTGCTGACAAAAATCAAGTTGCTGTCCTGCCTGGATCCTCTGTCCATTCAGCAATCTCCATCCTCGTCATGGCTGGAGATAAGCCACGTCTTTCAACTCTGGGAAAGTCAGATTTAAATACAGAAATGTCAGAGGGCTCAAACTTGCAGTTTTCAATTCACTTTAGTAAAAAGAAATATGTGTATTTGGTATTTTAGCTCCTTATAATATTTAAGAGAACTTATTCTGTTAGAATACTTGGTCAGTTTTATAATTACAGCATTAAAATGTGTGATTCGGTAATTGATTTAGATTTATGATCTTAAGCTGAACTCTAATTAAGGTTATAAATAGCACTGGACTTTCAAAGAGCTTGAGAGTCACCATATAGGGCCGGTGAGATGGCTCAGTGGCATAAGCGCCTGCCTGGCAAGCACAAGGTCCTGAGTTCGACTCCCAGAACCCACATATGAAAAAAGGGCCGGTGATATCACTCAGTGGCACGAGTGCCTGCTAGCGTGCGAGGTCCTGAGTTTAACCCCCAGTACCCACAAAAAAAAAAAAAAAAGAGTCACCATATATAAATTTAACTTACTAGATTTATAAGAATAATTTGAATACTTGAGATGGTTGGTCAGTTAGACAACTAAAGGACTTTTAAGAAAATTGAGCACTATATAAAATCAATAATTTAGTTTAAAGTATTCTAAGATTCATAATATGAAATATAAAATTATTTAAAGATCAATTTTAAAAGTGATTGTTCTAATTAGCTAGGCTGATAAACAGTATAATAAAATTGTAAGTCAAACTTAAAAGCTAATGGAAGAGCTACATTTTTGAATTTGTAATTTCAATATCAAACACTGCAGTTTTAAAACTGAAGTTATCTTCTAACTAGTATCTTCTGCACAGGAGAGCAAAGGCAAAACCTTCAACAGCAACAAGAAATTCACAATTTATAAAGTAAAATTATTTCTTTTATTTTTTCTCATGAAAATATATAAACAATTATTATCCTCATCACCTCTGCAATTGAAGTGTGAAGTTTTTTCATCCAATTGTTAAAACAGGTTTGGAGTCTACATAGGAAACTAAGGAAACTACTTGTTACCTCCACTACCACCGTGGCTCCTCCAGTGGCCTCCTCGGGGATGTCCAGAGTGAGTAGTGCTTGTCTTGGTCACTGTGGGCCCTAGGTGCCTGCCTGGTCCTGGAGGGGGCAGTGTGGGGTCTGAAGCCCAGCTCCTAGGAGGAAACGCTCATCAGCAATACATGCAGCCTCTCTCCTTCCTGTATTACTCACAGTCCTCTCTCAACGCACTCTCACACCATCCCCACTACAACCCATATCCCATTTTTAGCGGTGGAGACACTCTCGCATGGAACTTCCCCACATACGGGGAACAATTATTGCTAGGGATTCACTTGTATTATTACCCAACCCTCACCTGAATTCCGATGTTGAAACCTTCAGGCCCAATGTGATAGTACTGTATTTGCAGAAAGGGTTTGAGGGAGTAATTAGGCAGATAAAGTCATGGGAGAGGGCCCTTGTTATGGGCTTAGTGCCTGTGTAAGGAGAGGCACCTGGACACTCGTTTCCCTCCTCACTCTCCCTGCTATGTCAGGACACAGCCAGCAGGCGGCCATCTGCAAGCCAGGCAGAGGGCCCTCACCAGAGGCCTGACGTGACGTGCACCTTGATCCTGGTCTTCCCAGCCTCCAGGACTGGGGCAGAAAAATGTCTGTTGTTGAAGCCTCCCAGACAGTGATATTGTCCAAGCAGTCCAGGACACCCTAAGGGATACTGTTTTTGATTAATAAAGATAGAAAACAAAAATATCAATTGCAGTCAAGCTTGGTCTTTCTAGCTAGCAATTTCAATAATTGACTGAAGGTCTCAGGGATAACAAGAATGCTGAATATTTTTCTAAATCGATTGCCAGATGGAAAATCGCCCACCAGACAGTTTAACAATAAATAAGGGATATTTTCTAAATCACACAAAAGGAAATCTCAAAGTGGCTGATTGGACTGTATGGTAAATAGCAATGATGGCCCCAGGTTTTCATTCTTCCCTGTGTTCGTGTCCCTGGTTATGTACCTTTGCCCACCCACCATGGACAAACCACCCTGTGTGGAAACATACAACACCTGGGCGCTGCTCTTAGCCATGTGACGAGTTAGTAGGATCCAAGGAGAGACCGAAGTGGGCTTGTGCTTTGGGGAGCTGCCCCTGGCTCTTCTGTCTTTGCCCTGGGGCGTGCGAGTCCAGAGTCATCAGCCCCATCAGCCTGGATCACCTGCAGCTGGCCTAACCCGAGCCTCACCGGGGTCAGCAGAGCAACCAGCTGACATCCAGGCGGTGCAGATGCAGGAGTGAGCGACAGAAACGGGCACAGACTGCACATGGGGGAAACGTATGCGCCACCCGGTCATCTCCACTGCTGGAAGCGGCTGGTGATGTTTCTTGGCACACCCTGATTGAAACTTACAAAGAGGGTTGGAGCTGGCTCGACAAATATGAACGTTTAGGGCCGGTGAGATGGCTCAGCGGCTTAAGCGCCTGCCCGGCAAGCGCGAGGGCCCGAGTTCGACTCCCGGAACCCACATACGAAAAAGGGGCCGGTGATATCGCTCAGCGGCACGGGCGCCTGCTGGCGCTCGAGGTCCTGAGGTCGACCCCCCGGTACCCACAAAAAAAAAAAAATATGAACGTTTAAACACTATGAATACAGTATTTGGAGTCTGACCTGCAGACGTGGCTTCCAGCTCTGCTAACCCTAATGATGCTGTCCTTCAGTTCCTACAGAGTTGCTTTAAGGTAGCCCTGACATGATGATATTCCTGTTTTCATTCTTCCTAAAGTCCCTTTCAACACGAGCTAATTATCTTCGTAAGGAACAGAGCCAAGTTAACGTCCTGACCCTCGATAACTGTGTGAGCAGGTCATCGCCATAGGAGCTCTGAGGCCGGAGTGACGATGGTCTTCCAGGGGCTGCTGGGAGGAATCACCTCATCCGCGGGATACACCTGGGGAGTGGCTTTTCCTTATCTAAATTGGGCCTCCCCAAATCCAGCAGGCGCTGTCTGATGATCACTCGTCTCTTGCCCCAAGTAACGCAGAGGAAAGCCTGATAGATCTCTCATCTTTAATTCCTGTGATTTGGATCCCAGGAAACGAGAAGGACAGTCTGTGAATCATTTGTCATCTAAGCCTTCTTTCCAAGGAAACACCCCGAGGAGTTAATGTCATGTCACCAAGTAATTATCTCCACTGCCTCACAAAAATTCGGCACCAAAGGCAGGCTAATTCTATTAGAAAAGGAAACCACGATGTCGTACAGTTCTGAGGCTACTACATTTGTATTTAATTATCCAGGTAATGTAATTATACCATCATTTCTAATCTGATATCAAGAGGAAAAGTTCGTGGTGGTTTTTAGTTTTTTCTTTGGCAAGGTTTTGTGAAAGGGCCATGCAATTAATACGACACACTTAATTACTGAACTGCAGAGATATCGTTACAAGAATGTATCCCCATCCAAGCGTGCATGCCACATTAGCTGCTTAGATCTTTGCCATTCCTAATATATTTGTGGCTTCTTATCTTGTAATGACCGATGGTGATAATTAGCACCATCATAGAACAAATATTGCAAAGCTTGGTTCTGCACATTATCCACAGAACAACTGAGAAACTGAGAATTCAGGAAAGAATTTAGATCCCCTCAAGTGTTCATAACCACTTTTTAAAAATCCACCCAAATAATGAAAATCTCCCGGAGGCATACATTTCCAAACTCCTTATAAGTGCCACCAAAATAAAATTCTTTCCTTACTACTTATAGCCCCCTATAAATAAAGACTTTCAAAAGTTCCTTAAATAGTAAACTGAATTCTTAGGGCTAATATCTGCTGTAATAGTTATTTAAGTTCCCTTTTTCTCCCCTCTACTACATAGTGTTCCCTCCCTGTAATGTTTGACTGGATTGTTTCTTTCAACTTTGAGGGGTTTGCACCTTTGCCCCTCGAGAAGAATACACAGTAGCTTAGAGACGCGGAGAGCGGTGGAGAGGACATGCATGCGGCATATTTGCCTCCCAGCAAGCCTTCCTGTCCTGCCTCGAGCTGGGTGGGACCTTCCCGAAGGCTTCCGTGATCACTTTTGAAACTAAGTGGGCCTCCTAAAAGCTTCACTTGCGGTCAGAAACGGTTTTCTGTCTTCCGGTGTTGTTCTCCTGACTTGTTTATCTCTTTGGCCGATAGCTGTGCAGACTACGCTGTTTCCCAGAGCAAAAGGAGAAGCCGGGTGTGTGGCTGTTCTTAGTTAATGTTTTCTGAAATCTGGTTCCGAGATGGGGGACATTCAAGATAGACAGTGAGCTAGAAATGTTGTGGTGGGCACATAGCACCCGGAGGAAGGGGGCAATGTGGTGACAGAGTTGGGACCAGAGCGCATGTTCAGTAGAGTCAGAAGGCAACCTTGCCGGCGTGGAGGTTGGGTTGCTCATTAATTTGTTCTCCATCACTGTGAAACAGATCAGCACACACTTAGTGGCTTCAGACAACACACACTTGTGACCTCACACTTCCAGGGGCCAGGGCAGGGAGCCAATCATCAGCCGAGACTACAGTTTTCTCAGGGAGATTGGGGTCCTGTCCTGGCTCGCTGGTTGCTGGAAAAACTCATGTCCTTGTGATTCCCATTTTCCTGCCTGCTCTTGGCTGGGGACAACTCTCAGCAAGTAGGGGCTGCCCACAGGCCCTCACAGTTTGGTTTCTGCAGGCAGTGCACAACCAGGTTTCCTCTCTTCCAGGCCAGCTGAGCATGGCTGCCTGCCTCCCTTTCCGGGGACTGGCCAGAGAAAAGTCCCTCTTAGAGGGCGTAGGTCACTGGCGGCAAACCTGTGGCGCAGATGCCGCAGCAGGCTGTTTGTATCATTGAAATCTCTGAAAGGTTCGCCATCACTGGCTTAGGTGATTAATCACGTGGGTAATCGCTCTGAATTAAGGTCAACTGATAACAAAAACCTAAATGAAGTCTGTACGATTCCTCCAAAATTTGCCTCTATTAGTGTCTTATATAAGCCAACAGGGGCTGGTGTTTAAAGTACGTCTTTGCACATCCTGGCTCTGAAGTCAAGTAGGCGACTTCATCTAGTACTCAGTCAAAGAACAGCAATTCCTGCTCCAGTCTCGGGGGAGAGATGAGTTAAACTGGGCTTATTCAAAGATTGATAGTTAGAATCCAAGAGATTTTTAAGGCTGATTTTTGGCTAGATGAGGTTTTTGTCCGTCAAAGCTGACATCAGAGATTAATCCCTGTGTAAGACAGGATCTCGCTATATTAATTTCAAATACCCTGTAAAAAAAAAAAATGGGGCCATTCTTACCCAGGTTTCACAGAGGGTTCTAAACCATCCTGCTCCTTTTTCCATACTGTGTTTAGTAAGCGCCACGGTATGACACAGAACTCCCTGCCCTCACAGGATTGCCTTCTAGCTGTGCAGAAAGAAAGCACAGGCAAATGATACATGGCATCCAAGTAGCGCTACAGTGCACCCCGGAGTCCAGAAGGAGAAAAGTAGACCGGGATTGGTGGGAAGGAGAGGAGGCAAGTGTGGCCTTCATAAAGTCCATGCAGGAAGTGTTCCAAGGAAGAAAGAGGTGGACAACATCAGACATCAAATAACACTGGGACCAGGAGCCGGCCACCGGCTGTGGCAGTGTGAAGGTTGTCATGACCTTGACAAAGGAATGACAGCCACTGACTGAAGCGGGTGAGAGTATAGACAGCTCTTTAGAGGGAAATTGCACTTTTTCAATGTCTACTTTCAACTCAGGGTCGGGCAGTCACCAAACAGGAAATGATGTGCGACAGGAAGACAGAAGGCCAGATTCCAGCTGGAAGGGATATGACCCAATGTGGGTCCAGGTGCTCTGACCTCGCCTTCTGTCCTCTGCTGCTCCTTCCCCCTCCAGGTCCAAACAGCCAGCATTGCTAGCAAAGCATAAGTCATTTCCTCTTGAGGGGACTGAGAGGGATTTGCACTCTGACCCTTGCTTCAAAATAAGAGCCAGGAAACTTTGTCTCTCACTTAGCAGAATGTCTCGCGTTTGCCCAAAAGCTCTCCTGAGCTGAGGAACCTTCCCGTGCCTCCTCAAATCCCATTGTGCCAGCGCCACCCACTCAGGCCTTTGGATAAGACTTGCCCTGTGGATGAGGCTCAGCCTGTTGAAGCAACCCTCAGGCATTTCTAAAGCAGAAAAACCAAAGTGAACCCCAACAGAGAGGAGCAGCCTCAATGGTTCCTCGGCTGAGTGGCAGGAAGGAGGTAGCAGGCCTCATCTTTTCTCCTTAGAGAGGCAGCGTGCTTTAGGGCCTGGAGAATGCCCCAATTTATACAACTCACTTCCACAGCATTAAGCCTGAATGGCATTTGGTGGCAGATAAAGTCTCTCTATGTCACGCAGCAGAGGGCTGTGCGGCCAGATTTAGTTTAGAATTACATTTAAATCCTGGAAATCAAATGATGTGTCCAGATAACTTCTGTGGTAAACCCCAAAGCAGTTATGCTCTGGGTTAACCCTCTGCATTGCTAAACGACATGCCTTTCTTCTCTCCTGGCCAGTGCTTGCACCTTCCTGCCAGCAATATCAAATAGCAAGAGGCTGAACATCCCCTCTGTGTGTGCATTAAGAGATCAGTGGCTGGAGAAGCGGTGCCTCTCTGCTGAGAAAATCTCCTTCTCTGATATCTTTCCTCCACACGCATCAAATTGACTACTTCTCTCGTTTCCTGGGCTATGTTTTAATATCTAAAATTTTACAAAAACCAAACAAACCGAAAATATTGATTGCCGTGCGAAGACACGTGCAAATCCTGGTTTTCTGAACTTCTTTTCTCTAAACCTCTCTCTTGAATAAGTCTCCCCTGGTCATCAAATGGTTTCCTTTCGTAGCACTTTGCTTCTCGGGGTCCCTAAGTGTCAAGGTTCTCGGAAAGTTGCCAGACCTCCTGGTGGCTCCTGAGGTCAAGAAAATAAGCAATCCTGGCAGCAAAGATAGAAAAAGAACAAAATGTGTTTCTGCTCTTTAGCAATCACCTCAGTCCTGGGCTGAGGACTCTGAAGCCTACAAGACAATGCCACATCTGGAGCAAGCTGGGAGGAAACATCCGGAAGGCTGAGAGGCCTGCGCCCAGGCATTTTCTTTGGGAATGAACCCCACCTGCTCCAGAAGGGGTTCGGGCCCTTCCTTCTGCCTCCTGTACCTCCCGTAAAAGGGTCTGTTCTGTTGCGCCTATGAGCTCATGGTCCCATCAGGCACCAGGTGATGCTTACGAGCACCGATCTTAATTTCTCCTGGGCAGAGGGATTGACTTAGATCCGAGCTCAAAAGTGAGATGCTAAGATTTCCTGCTGTCCTTGTCCCTCCAAAGTGATGTGTGACACAGAGAGGGTGACATAGAAGCCGGCACACTGAGCACATTCCCATCCCCTGGGCAGGGACGTACCATCTGTTGAAGTCCAGTGGTCCATTTTATGACTTTAGAAGAGGAATATTTTTCATGCCAAAAAAAAAAAAAAAAAGGTGGTAGATTCTCTTTCTAAAAGAGTCATTTAAATATTACTGGTCACGTCACATTGTAGTTGTTTGGAAATAATTATATCCATATCACAGACAGTAAATAATAGATGTGCGTTGGCTAACATTTTATTCATGTTCTGTTTTAATATGGCAAACTTAGAAGTAATTTAATCTCCCAGTAAATTGAAGTGGTAGGGGGTTCTTCACACACAAGACTGCAAGTTATTAATTCTGGGCAGTCTTCGCCTTGTACAATTAGTCACTGTTTGCAGCTGGATATGTTTTATTAATTTTCCATAGCAGTTGATTTTCTACAGTTTTCTCAGTTTAAATTAAGCAGTAAGAGCTGCTGTTTCTTCTTAAATAAATTTTCTTTCCACAAAAATACATGCCTCTGGCTATGTCAATTTTCCCATTTGATTAAAGTGCCAGCAGGCAATTAATAACTTAATGCATTTTAAAGTACTTTTGGAAAAAGTAATTTGAATAGCCAAACTTGTGCATTTGAATTGATAGTTGTAGAAGAGTTAATAGGTGTTGGAAAACCCCAAACCTTGGAAAGGACAAATGGGGCCCAACAGCCCTGGCTGGAGACAGTAGGGCAGTCCCCATGGAGAGGCCACAGCTGGTACTCACACTTCGGGGGAGGTTGATTGCCACTTTGTAGCAGGCTAGAGAATGAAAGGCAACTTCAAAACGGCCTTCCGGGGGAGAAGGAAAGGCTCTAAGCTACCATGGTGCAGTCTGAGTAGGAAGCAGTCCAGGGAAGACCATTTTTAAAACAAGGAGGAGCCAGGTGTGGTGGTGCACACCTGTAATCCGAGCACTCTGGAAGGCTGAGGCAGGAGGATCACAATTTCCAGCCAAGGCTGGGCCATTTCATGATTTAGCCAAATCCTGTCTCAAAATAAAATGTTAAAAAATTTTTAAAAGGCTGAGGATATATATAGCTCAGTGTGAAGATCCTGGGTTCAATCCCCATATCAAAAAAAAAATTAAATTAAATTAAATTAAAAATAAATAAGCAAAAGCAAGGAGACAGCATGGACAAACCTTGAAGACATCACGCTAAGCACCTGGGGTCCCACACAGAAGAGCAAATGTCGTGAGACGCGGCTTGTGTGAGGTATCCAGCGCAGTCAAGTTCATAGAGAGGGTAGAGCAGTGGTGGCCAGGGGATACCGGAAGTTATTTCCTGGATTAAAGAGTTCCAGTTTGGAAAGATTTAAAAGCTCTGGAGATGGATGGTGGCGATGGTTCCTCAGCAAAACGACTGTACTGAACGCCTCTGGGCTGTGCACTCACCAAGGGTCAAAACGGAAAGTCTCATGCAATGTATATTTTACCGTAATATAATTTAAAAGGACCAAGGCGGACTCGCCCCACGTCCAAGATGTCTACGTGGTGAGTCCTCTCGTGCAAAGCTCACATCTCCCTGGGGCTCGCAGGTGGAGCTGTGTCCCACGGCGCTGACAGCTCAAGAGCCTCGGTTCTGACCCACAGCTCACCAAGGGGACGAGGGGCCACTGATGAGCTGTCCCGCTGCCAGGTGGGCGACGCGGTGCTGACCACAGTCAAGAAAGGTCAGCTGGAGCGCAGGAAGCAGGCGCGCACAACAGGGTGTCACCCCACAGGAGGCAGCAGGTCTCCTTATGTGAAGGTGGCAGCGAGGTCAACAAGACGAGAGGTTCTGCGTCCCCGGGGCTGGCGGTGACGGGTGTGCGGGCTCATGGCCAGAACTGCAGCCCCGCTGCCGACTGCACGGTTCTCCAAGGCCCAAGACAAAACCAACCGTTGCAAGTCATTAGCAATGTAGATGCACATATGAGGACCTTTTGGGCTAATCTGTCTTCTTTTTAAAAAAGAAAACATGCACTGACGCTGGGGAACATCATATTAAGTGACAAGAGTCGGGCACAGAAAGGCAAACCCTGCGTGCGCTCGCTCCGACGTGAGGCTGCGGAGTAACCTCAGAGGCGGACTCACAGCGGTGGCTTCGGAGCCTGGAAAGCGCATGTCTGTGGTGGGGCGGAGGGGACAGTAACAGATACAGCAGTGCAGGTGAGCAGGAGGAACGATGCCTAAGGCTCTGTAGCACTGTAGGGTAACTACGGTTGACAATTAAATGAATATTTCAAACTAGATAATAAAGAGGATTTTGAACATTTCCAACACAAGTGATAAATGTCTGAGGTGATAGATATGGAAGTCACCCTGACCTGATTGTTTACATGCATGGAAAGAGCACACTGTAACCCATCAGTATGGCTCAGAATCCTTTTTTAGTTTGGAGATTTTCTCCCTGGCTTTAACTGAACTTTGAACCTGGAACATATGCGACACCTGCGCAGGGCTCACCTTTACCAAGCTTGGCTAAGACATTCCACTTAGTGCTCCTAGAAACCACAGCGCTCTTTCCTCGTGAGCTTACATTTCATCGGCTTACATAATATTTAATTAAATTGCATAAGTCAAACAACAGGATGTAAACAGAGCTGGGGACCAGCCTGGCTGAGTCTCGGGAGGCCTTGGGACCAGAGCCGGCTGAGGTCTGAGCGCACCTCCCACTGCTGTGCCGCGTGGGCTTTGCTGGCCCGGAGCCTGGGGCAGAGGCTCTGTCATGGAGAGTCGCTGGCTCCGAGTCCAGGAAACGCAGGCACTGTAAGCACTGACGATTGTGCTGCATTTCTTCAGAGAAGCCCATCCTTAGGGCTAGCCAATGTATCACTTCAGTCACCCACCCACCTGAAGAAAATGTAAAGCACTTTTTAAAACTGTTTTTGCAGAATGCCATCTTGAGTCTGGGAGATGATGCTGGGTTGCCTTCCTAACACTGAGCTGCATGTTCCTGGCAGCCCTGCGGCAGATACTGAATAACGTGCGTGGTCCCAGGAGAGAAAGGAATGGCGATTCTGTTGTGGATATCAGTTGTTCACACATCTGACAGAGTGACGGTACCAGCTGAGGGCTTCAATTCACTTTGTGCAAGAGAAAATGGCGGCTGGGTTGCCTTGGCTTAAAAAGACAAGAAGTCATGTAACAGTAGGATTGGCAGCTCAGCTACTGCACTGACCCAGAGGTCAGCTCAGGGTTTGCCTCATTTACCAAGCACCAGGGAATTGGGATGGGTTTGTCTGCTAGAAACCTCAGCAGAAGAGGAAGAGGAAGTTAGCACTATCCGACCATCTATCTCTTCAGAAAACTGCTTTCATTTAGGCTTTTTCTCTTTTTTTTAATGCCTTGTTCCTTTGGTCATTAGATTTAGGTATGTTTTATGTTCCTTGAGGGGGTCTATTAGATGTTATTTCCATGGACCACCAAGGGTCTAGTTCTGGATGTCTGAGAAAATCTGTCCCAGCTTTTCCCACCTTAAAAAAAAGAGATTTGTGTAACTTAATAGACCACAAAACTATAATTAACTATACAGTGGAGATGCACCTGCTAAGATTAGCTTTGGCTGCACAGAACAGCATATCAAAACAAATAAACAAAGGCGTACATGAAATGGAAGTGTCTTTCTCTTGTAAGAGAAATCAAGGCCATATCATCATGTTATACAAAACAAAACGTGTTTAAAAAAAAAAAAGCCAAAGGATTACAACTTATGATTGGGATAGTCATCAGGAATTAGTACTCCAGCTTGCTACTTGGCCATCACTTGTGTTGTATACCAAAATGGCTGCTCGAGCTCCAGCCATCACGTCCACCTTTCAGACAGAGGAAGAAGGAAAGTGTGCTCCTTCCTTTGAGGACACATTCTAAAAACTGCACATAACATACCTTTCCACATGTCATTGGCCAAATTTTAATCATTTGGCTACACTCAACTGCTAGGGAGACTGAAGAGCTGATTGCTGTGACTGGATGATAATAAGCTGAGCTAAGAATTAGGATTTTTGTTGTTACCGAAGAAGGAGAGAATGAATATTGGGGGTGAGTAGCATTCTTGCCTAAAAGGAGCATCCATTATGGGCGAGTACAGTTTTAGAGAAGGCAAGTTTTACATTTACCTTCAAAGTCCCTTGTAGATATTGTGAGAATACTTAGCGCTGAGTAGGGTGGGGGGTGTCCCTGGACAGATGCAATTTGGGGTTTCTCCCCTAGAATTGTGTTTGTAGAACACCAAGTTCTACTCTCACCTGTATTAGCCTCTTTCCTGTGCCTGGGGCAAAGTACTGTACACCTGCAACTTGAAGGAGGAAAGGTTTATTTTCGCTCACAGTTTCAGTGGGTTCAATCCATGGTTGGCTGGCTCCAAGGCAGGAAGGGCATGGCAGAGGAACGCTGCTCAACCCAGGGTGGCCAGGAAGCACAGAGTGAAGGGAGTTGCTGGCGACAAGAATACATGTTCCAGGTTACACCCCAGTGGCCACCTTCACCTGGACTCCATCTCAAACAGCACATCCACCTATGAACTCAGCAGCAAACTAATCCACAGGGGAGTGTATCTCCCGCATGATCCCATCGTCTTCTAAAAGCCCCACGTTTGAACACATGAGACTTTGGGGGATACTTCAGATCCAAACCGTAACACACCACTACTACCTCCCTACCAGACACGAAATGCCTCATCGCAAAAGCTATGACAACTTTCCTCATACTGTGCTTCCCAGGGGAGTCCCAACCACCCCTTGTCCTCCCTCTCCACCCCCAGAAAATTGCTGGAAAAAGCATCAGTGATCTCGTGTCTCTCAACACTAAGAAAGAAAAGAATACTATTTGCTACTTGTTAAAAAAGTTTGGAAGTCAAGTCATGATAGATAATATGTGGAATGCAGGAGGGCTGCTGTTTCTTTCTGTTGTCTTTGAGTGCTTATTTTTTTCCTTGAGTATTCTTCTCTTGTTCCTTCCTTCCCTCCTTCCGTCCATCTCATGCTCCCTTCCCTTTCCATCCTTCCTTTCTTCTCCTAAATCATTAAAAAATAAATAAACTTAGCAGAGCTAGCACATAGCCCCTACAGGTGCAGCAACCTCATGCTCTGGTTCTGTGGCTGTGGATGGAGCAGGCAGCCTGGGCGCTGGGTACAGGACTCCACTGCTGCAGGCCCAAGCACTAGGCTCCCACCCAGGCAGCTTTCATTGCCTCTGTCCACACGCCACTGCTGGCCCCACGCCTCTGCTGGCCCCGCGCCCCTGCTGGCCCCACGCCCCTGCTGGCCAAGGCTACTTCAGGCTTTTCCTGCTGTTCTGTGCCCCTACTTAGTTTCCCCTCTGCACCTCTGTGTTGATTCTTGAAGGAATCATCAATATTTAAGCTCTTTTCTCTGTTCCACCACTTGAAAATGTTAAGCATGGGGTAACTTTTCTGAAAATTCAGTGGAAAAGGTGAGTTAACAGGCTACTGGATGTACAATGCCCTGTACTCCTGGTTGAGGAAAAGAGCATTCTAAGCAATAATTTTAAATCCTTTTCAATGAGTACCTTGAAGCAATGAAAGGAGGGGGAAAAAAGCAAGCTTGGTGGAGTGCATTAAGCAATTATCATTGAAAATTATTTAAGCTTAAATAACTAAAATAATTTATTTTATAAAATCACACAAAGTACTGGAAAGATTCTGCACAGCCAGTTTGCTTTCTCATGTGGCAGTTGAAGAGGTAAGCAAAAATGTTGAATTCTAAAAGTCTCAACTTAGTGAATTCATATAGATTTGGCAGTGGCACTAAATACTTGCTGATTTTGATGACTCATTACCGCAAATGGATTGGCAAATGGGACAAAATGAATTCCAAGCATCCAAAAACCTAATAAAATGAAAACATTGAGTCTCAAACAAATCATGACCTTCTTCCCCACTTCTACCCCCACTAAAAAAAATTTAAAAGCCCCCAGTATTTATAGAAGACCACCAGAGCACAGTGGGTAAGATCTTGAACTCTGGAGCCAGACCACCAGAAATTTCCACCACTTCAGCTGCAGGCCTTTGGGTGAGTCAACTAAGCCTCTGTGCCTCAGTTTCCCCATCTATAAAGGAGGACAGTGTGTGAGTTGCTAGTGTAAGTGCTTAGAACAGGGCCTGGCACACTGGAAGCACCTATATGAGCTATTTGTGTTTGTTCTGGTTGCATTCTTGGCTTGCATTCTTGGGGCACTATCTTTGCCCCACCTTGGAAGTGGACACCTGGAGGAAGTGCGGCATCAGCTTGCAGGACGCAGAGGTCCTCAGAGCTGTCTTGGAGCAGTTGACTGGCAGGAGTGGCATGCACCTGTGCTGGAGGCAGACAGGGTTTCCTCACTGAGCTCCCTGACCTCAGGGATCCACTCCACGAAGACTGATCAACACCCACCACGTGCCAGCCCTTGGCATGGCACAGTCAACACAGACCCACAGGCCCTGCCCTTGCTGGAGGCCCAGTGAGACCTGCAGGGTGAGACAAGCCAGTGAGACACATACGGTAAAGCCTACACATGCACCTGGGCTTTGGAGGGATCAGGAGACTTCGCCCAGAGGGTGACATATTAAAATGGATGTTGAAGAGTTGGTGGAATTCTCTGCATAGGCAAGAAAGGCAGCAGCAGAAGACACTACGCACGGCACTAGAAATGCGGCTGATTCAGAACAGCAAATTGTGTTCTGGGATCTCACCCTGGTTGCGGGTTAACCCCTGCCAAGGCTGTGGTTGGTCATACGTCCCTTTCTAGGAGATGACGGAGCACAGGCCTGAGGAGTGCCGTGCACTCTGCACCAGCCCAGTGGGCACCCGTACTGTGCACCGTGAGCTCTGCTTCTGCACTCTGGCTCCCAAGGGTCGTTGTTGCATGATGTTGTCATCTTTGTCCTTGAGGTCAAGGACTGTGTGTGACTCCTGTCTATCCTACATAAGAGCATCTCAGACCAGGGTTCCCAGACACCCCACATCAAATCATATGGGGAACATGACTGAAAACACATATTCCCATTCCCACCTATGTCTGCTCAACCAAATGTACTGAATCGAATGCCAGAAACCTTCTTTTTTAAAGAGATAGAAATATACTTTAGAAAACATATTCCCCAGGTAATTCTGAGGCACATCATAGCAAAAGAAATGGGCACCGTAGGGCCTAGCAGAGAGCCTGGCATATTATACATGCTCAGTAAAGTTTAATAAATGAAAGACCAAGTGAATACCTTGAAGAAGAATGTGACTCAGACAGGGTATGGCAGAGGAATGGGAAGACCCCAGGCAAGACAATGGGCAGTGACTTCTGTGAAAGGCAAGTCGAGACCCTGAGGCGGGCAGGTGCAGGCTGGGGGGACATGGGCCATTCCAAGACATCTGCTCTCCACTGTGAGCTCTGGATGGAATTCGTGACTCAGTCCTCTTTGCCCCTGACCCTTGTCTGTCCTTATCGTCCATGAGACAGCTTTTCCCTAGTTGCTTCTGCCAGGCAGGGCCAGTCTCACTCTCATCCTTGCAGCTCCAGTGAGCAGAGAGCGGGCATCCGACAACTGCACGGGTTGGTGGGTACCTGCACCCGGGATCTCATGCAGCTCCACAATCCTCTTTGAAAACAGAAAGATGTGTTTCTTCAGATCTCTGCAGACCATCATATGAACAGCCATAATATTATCTCTCTCCCTCCATCCTTCCCTCCCTTCTTTTTTCTCTCTCTGTTTTATTTTACTTTAATTGACAATAATTATACATATTTATGGGGTGCAATGTGATGCTTTGATATATGTACACATTATGGAACAATCAAATCAGACTAATTAGCATACCTAGCACCTCAAATATTTACCATCTCCTCATGGTGATAACATTTAAAATCATCTTTTATCTATGTTGCAATTTATCTGCCAAAGTTTTCAACAAATGTTAACGAGAATGTATTATAAATTTAACAGTTTTATCAAAGCCGTGGAGCTCAGTCTTCGCCACACACTGGGGGGCTTTCAGAACTACTTCCGCCTGGGTCTAACCCAGGGCTTCTCATGTATTTGTCAGGGCACAGCCTGACACATACACAGCCCTGGGCACAAGGCATTTTGCAAAGCTCTCCGAGGGACTCTGATATGCCATCTGGGTGGTGGATGACTGTTATCGAGACATCACATCGAGGAACTCTGCGGGTGGCTCTTACACATCCACCAAGTCAGACCTTGAGAGATTGGCTGGTATCCCCTTGGCCCTGAGCTGGGTTGAAGATGGCTCTGCAACAGAGCTACCCAAGACCCTGCTAAAGCAGCTCTAGAAATGTGAGTAGATGGAGACACCATACTCACTAGAACACTTTCCAGGGAGAGAAATGCACCAGGTTGGAAGAAATTCTTTTATAGAGAAGTTTAAATATGAAATTATTTTATGATTGCCAATTTCTGTTATTATTATTAACATGTGTTAATTATGCAAATTAACAAAATTCACTGCGATATTTTCATACCTGCATTAAGTATGAAATTGTTGAAACTCCAAAAGACATGCTCTGAAGGGCAATGCCGGAATCAAAGACATCAGATGCTGAACTGCCTTCTAAGAGGAGTGTGCTGTTAATCACAGGAGTTTGGATTCACTGGATGGGTAGGACAAGTTTAGGGCCCAAGCCAAATCATCACCACTGATCAGCATTCTCTGCCTCCTTCCTGAAGCCTTTCCTATCTAATGAACAAAACATAAAAAATATCCATTTGAAAGGGAGCCAAGTTGTTAAATCCTCTCGTCTCAGTCTGAACTCGAACACCAGCTTTTCTACTCCAAGGAAAGAGGCCACCAGCCCAGGACCTCCCACTGGGAAGACAGGGATTCCTTCTGTAACAGCAGTTGTACTACAACTCTTACAAACCCTCTGGTCAATTTAGATGAGTTTTTTTTTTTTAATTGTGCAGTTATAAAATATTTTGTCAGCAGTTTTTTTTAAACAATTTTTACTGATGCTGTTACTTAATAATTTTTAAATTTACATTACTTAGTCGATTCCTAACCTATCTTAACAAATACACAAGTGAAAAGATAGGTTCCCTGGAAAGAGCAGAAAGGAGTATCTTTCTGGCAAGTCAGTAAACAGATCCCTGTGGAGAGCTGCCAGAGCTCTGTGGCCAGCCCTGAAAGTCAGCTAGTGCACGGCCAGTGTGTTGTAGCATCAGGATCCATTTACTTGGGGCACAAAGGGGCATCTTATCCTCACCGTCACAAACACTAAGTGACCTAATTCAACAGGCGCTTCTAAAGATCCAGCCCAGGAAGGCCTCTCCCCTCTTGGAACTTATTGATATAGGGGGAGTAAATGTAACTCCCAACCTGCTAGATGTCAGATACGCCAAGTACATGTTCCCCAAAATCAAAGAATGAGATCTAAGGAACAACACCGGTTAAAAGTAGGAAAACTATTGAGAGGACAGCTCCTGAGAGACAGGAAGGGATCCAGAAGTGGGTTGCCTCAGACTCCACTTCACAGGCGAAGTTTTGTAGAGCGAAATCACGAGGCGGATACAAAATCACAGGGAGGGTACAGCATGGGTCAACTATGATCAACCAGTAAGATTACAAGTATCGCTGCTTAGGTAATATTGATCCAATGGGGAAGCAGGTCACATAGCAAGTGTACATGGAAAGAACAAAGACCTTTCCAGGTAGGGCAGGATCAGGAGGTCCTGGTCACCCACCTGGGTGACTGATGTCTATCTAGACTTTATCGAACCAGGTGATACCAATTATAGCATAATCTTCAGTGTATTGTTTATCCCTCGGGGAGGCACGTAGGCCTGGTCATTCTTCTTTATCCTGAGGCCTGGCCTTTGACAGATGCCCCTCCAGCCACAGTTGTGATGTGTTCTCATCTTTTGCCCTGACTCCCTTGAGGACTTAGCCCTATCTGACTGCCTATAATATTTCTGCCTAACTTAGCTGTCTATAATATTCCCCCCTCCGAAAAGGTGCCCCTAACTGCCATGAGGAGGCAAGGGCTGATGACTGTTCTGGCTCCTTCTGGCTGAAGACGTCGTAGTTATGATCAGCAGTCAGAAATGCGCTCTCCAGAGTCTTCCTTTTTTTATTTTTTAATTTTATTTTATGGAAAAATTAAAACAAAATTTCATTACAAAGTAATAGGAGAATAACAATAGTTAATACATTGCGTATTGTTATCTTTAAAGTAGTTATTCAGAGTACAAGATATGGGCATAAAAATTCTCCCATCTATATTAGCACAAACCTTCCTTTTCAATGAACTAAGAGACACTAGTAGCATAACTAACACATTTTTTTTCTTTTTCCCTTCCTTTCCCTTTTCCCCCATCCTAGTTCCTTTTTCCTTTTGAACAATTTCTTCCCATTTCACAGTATCTATTGTACATTTTAGACCTTATTTACTCTTTCAGTTTCTCACACCAGGGCTACAATATGAAATTTACACATGTGAGTCTGATATATTTCACTTATGAGTATGGTCTCAAGTTGCATCCATTCTATTCAAGTTGCATCTCTATTCTATAAAGAGATCACATCTTTTTTATCCATTCCTCGGTTGATAGGCATTTGGGCTGTTTCCAAGATATAGCTATTACAAACTGTGGTGCTATAAATGTGTGTGCATATATCACTGCGGCATGATGCTTTTAATTCTTTTGGGAAGTTACCAAGAAAGGGAATATCTGGGTTGAATGGAACCTCTAGTCCTAGTTTTTTGAGGAATCTCCACACTGATTTCCACAGTGGTTGCACCAATCTACACTCCCACCAACAGTGAAGGGTTCCTTTTTCCCCACACCCCTGACAGAATTTGTTATTGGTTGATTTCTTGATGACAGCCATTCTTTCTACTCCAGAGTCTTTCTGAAGGCCCGAGATAGACACCAGGCACTCTCGTCTTTGGTTGGCATATAGCTTTAAATCTGGAGTAGACAAAGCCAAAGAAACAGTTATTGCATGGGCCAAATAATAAATACATCTATTATGAATACAACTAACAAATGTTTTCACCAGGAAGAGCCAGTAATAGCCTCCCACAAAGAAGGTAAGGAGAAGGTCCAGGGAATTTCAGAATCCAACATGGCATTAACCTATTGTTTAATATCTTGAACACCCATTGAGATATTAGCAGAAGAGTCAAGAATGTACACACAACATTCAGCTTTTACGTTGCACAAGTACCTCCTTGTGCTTTTTCTGTTCTGCAAGGAAAGGCCTCAACCCAGTTAGTGAAAGTATCTACCCCAATCAATAGGTATTGGAGCCCCTTACTCTTTGGCACATGAGTAAAATCGAGCTGCCAATCTTCTCCAAGGTATTTACCATGTCTCTGTATATCTGGAGGGGCTACTGTCCAGTTAAGAGGATTGTTCTTTTGGCAGAGCTCACATGTCTTAACTATCTGTTGTTTTGTCTGAGAGAGTTCTTTTCCTATGAATACTTTTGAGGCCATAGGGTGGGTCTTGTCCCTCCCCAAGTGAAAAGTTTGATGTAAAGACTTATTAATTTTCCACTGACTAGCACCCAGGAAGGAACAACTTACCATCATCTGACTGTAACCATCCTGATGGAAGAAACTGATGCCCGTGGGAGAGAGCCCATTCTGTTTCTGACTGAGAATACTTGGGCTGCATATGATAAAGGGACCCTCCTCAGATCAGGGGGGCCTGAAGGGGGGCCCTCAAGCAGCTTCTTTTATAGCTGCATCAGCCAGTTGATCACCTTGAGATACTTCATCAACTCTTTTTTGGTGCCCTCTACAGTGAATTACTGCCACTTTGGAGGGAATGTAGATAGATGATAAAACCTCATCTATCTCCCTGTGACACTTTATGAGAGATCCATTAGCTGTTAGATAATTCCTTTCTTTCCCTATGGCTGCATGAGCATGCAGCACTAGGAAAGCATAGTTTGAATCAGTATAAATATTGACTTTCTGTCCTTCACTGAGTCATAAAGCCCCATTCAGAGCTATGAGTTCTGCCAGTTGCTCACTAGTCCCAGGCACTAGTGAGGATCTTTCAAGTGTCTGACGTAGAGTTGATACTGTATATGCTGCTCTTCTTGTCTCATTTTCCATGAAGGAGCTGCCATCACAGAAGAGGGTCAGATCAGGGTCAGTAAGGGCTGTGTCTAACCAATCTCCTATGTATGGAGAATTACCTGTATGCAGTCATTCCTTTCACTCTCAATTTCCTCCTTTTCTGGTAGAAAGGTAGCAGGGTTTAAGGAGGAACATGACTTTATTTGGATGGCTGGTCCTTCTAGAAGCAGAGCCTGGTGTTTAAGAAGTCAGTTGTCAGGCCAGTGAGATAGCTCAGCGGCATAAGCACCTGCCTGGCAAGCGCAAGGTCCTGAGTTCGACTTCTGGTACCCACATAAGAAAAAAGGGCCAGTGATATTACTCAGCAGCACGGGTGCCTGCTGGCATGCGAGGTCCTGAGGTCGACCCCCGGTACCCACATAAAAAAGAAAAAAAAAAAAAGAAGTCAGTTGTCTGATAGCCATAGGCTCCCTTTGGAAGAAAGAAGTCCTGCTACATTGTGGGGTGTATACACAGTGAGATCTTTGCCTAATGTCAGCTTGTATGCCTCTTGTACTAGGAGAACTATGGCAGCCACAGCTAAGGCACGCAGGCCATCCCTTTGCTACAATGTCTAATTCATGACTCAGTTACCCTAAAGCTGTTGAGCAGGTCCTCAATCCTGCATAAGCACTCCCAAAGCCATGCCCCACCTAGCACCAACATATAGATAGAAATGGTGTCCTGTAGGTAGACTCAGTGCCAGGGCATTTAGAAATGCTTATTTAAGCTCCCATAATGCTGTTTGGGAATAAGGTTCCCAGGCTAAAATCTGAGGCTTCCTTTGTAAACCAATGGGGGAATAGTGTGATCTCACCATACCCTGCTATCCAAAGGCAATAAAAGCCTGTAATTCCTAGGAATGCCCTTAGCTATTTTAGAGTCTTGGGCTATGGGAAGGAAAGTATTGGTTTAATTCTCTCTTCCCCCAGCCTTTGGGTTCCCTTAGATATGATAAGGCTCAAGTATTTTACCTCAAGCCTGCAAAGTTGTGCCTTAGACCTAGAGACCTTATAACCTCTGTCTGCTAGAAAATTCAGCAGAGTATGGGTGCCATGGCCAGAGAGCTCTTCGGAGGGTGCACATAACAGTGTATCACTACATATTGCAGGACTGTGACTTGGGGAAATTCATAACATGCCAAGTCTTGGGAAAGCACTTGTCCAGAAAGATGGGGACTGTTTTTGAACCCTTGGGGAAGCACAGTCCACATGAGTTGAGAAGCCTGGTCGTGAGGATTTTCAAAGGCAAAAAGAAACTTGGAATCTGTATGTAAAGGAATACAAAAGAAGGCATCTTTTAAATCTAAAACTGAAAGTCAACCAGCATCTTCTGAGGTCTGAGAAAGGAGAGTGTATGGGTTAGGTATCACTGGGTGGATTGGCACTACTGCCTTGTTTACTAATCTAAGGTCCTGTACCAACCTCCACTCTCCATTGGGTTTTTGAATTCCCAAGATTGGAGTGTTGCAGGGACTGTTACAATGTGTAAGTAGACCTTGTGCCCTTAAGTTGTTGACTATGGACAATAGTCCTTTTTTAACTTCAGGCCTTAGAGGGAATTGTCTCCAATGAGGAAAAATAGTAGAATCTTTAAGATGTATTTGCACTGGGCAGCTCTTACTTCTCTTCCTATTCTACCTTTAGTTGCCCATACTTCAGGATTTTATTTCTGTCTCCATGAGGGAGAGGCAGCTTATTTGACCTGGGCACATGTATATTACAGTATTCAAGCAAGATATCTCTCCCAGTAGGGAGTAGTAGTAGTCCAGTAGGGGAACTGGACTTTCAGGCATAATCAAAAAGGAATAGGAGAAGAGAAAGCCATCCCAGTTACAGCCGAAGGGTTGTGAGAAATAGCAAGTTATCTCCTCTCCAGTGACTCCTTTCACTGAAGTATGATGGCTGGAAGGAGGCCAGTGTTGAAAAGAAGGACCGAGAGAAACGTGCTAGCGTCCAGCCGTAGGCTGGTTTCTTTTCCCTCTGTAGTCATGTTTACCCGGGGCTGCTCCATGGAGAGGACAGCCTGGCCAGAGGGAGGAGGCAGAGAGTGCCCCAGAGCCCTTCAGTCTTGCTGGACCAGCTGGTAAGATGGGTCAGATCTCTGGGACCTCTGTCTCAGGGGGCAGTCCAACTTCCAGTGGTCACCTTTCCAATCTGGGCATGGCTCAGAGAGCCTCTTGCCATGATGGTTTTTATCATAGTCCCTCCTAAGGTGGCCTGGCTTTCTGCAGCAGTAGCAGGTGGGTTTGGTCATCAAGCTCTTCTTGGAGCTCTGAGAATCAGACTTAGAGTCTATTCCTTTTAAGGCCACAATCAAGGCAGCTGCTTTCTCTTGGTCTCTTTGTTTTCTCCCCTTGTCCTCCTCCTGGTCTCCATTATAAAATACTGAGGAGGCAATTCTCACTAAAGTATCGAGTGAGCTATCTGGAGCAAAAGCCATCTTCTGTAGCTTTTTCCTGATAGCTGAAACTCGATATTGAGGTTCCCATCTGCAAAACAAGGGGGAAATAAGCATCTCTTTTAATCCCTACTTGGTTTCTATATCCCCTCAAGGCATCCACTGAGGTGACCTGCTCTAGAGCAGGTGGCTGCTCTCTGGAGAGTGACCAGAAGACAGGTCAAGTCAGTCTAGCCACCCTTACTGACGTGCGCCCCTACCTTCTCCAGCAACTCACACTTCTAACTCCAACAGGTATTTCCAAAAACGCAAGTTACAATTGATTCTAGCTGTAACAGTCATGTTCAAAGAAAGAAGCATTGCTAGCAAAATTAAACCAATAATCAAGAGACCTGAGAAACTGCTTTCCAATTCTTTGAAAGAGAGTGAGGGAGAAAAAGTCAAAGGGCAAACTGGAAGTGGTTGGAGCACTTCCCAGCCTACAAAAGAGATCACATCCAGAGATGAAGGCAAGTAATGGCTCAGAAAAATCCTGCCCTGGGCCCTAGGGCAAAGAAGGCCCCAAGACATTTTTGCCGTCTGCCTAATCACCCAGGCACCCTCCCTTAGCAGCACATTTGTGAAGCTCACACGTTAGAGCCCGCACCCATCATCCAGCAACCACAATTTACACGTCAGTGAAAGCACCTCCCTCCCTACACGTAAATGACAAGAACCAGGCCCAGGAGGGGAGAGAGAGGCAGGAGGGTGGGGATTCTCCCTAAACTGAGTGTGTTTTGGTCCCTTAAATGTTGTGTTAGGAAATAGCTCCTTCTAGTCTCACCCAGAAGTTGATTCTTTCCACGAGGTCTCAGGTGCAGTTTCTCGTACCCGGGAGACTTTGCCCAGAACACTTGAGCAGGGACATCGCTTTCATGTGTATTCTCCTGGACGGACGAAATTCTGATGTCTCATTTGATGCATGTGGGGTGCATGAGGTATGTGTCCCTCATCTAAGATGACTTCCCTGTTTTTGGCTTTAGCAAACACTCATTTTCTATGGGCTCAACTTAAAAGTTCTTAGTTGTTAGACAGGAGGGAAAGGTTGAGAGAGTTCAGGGTTCCTCACTCTCTAATCTTTAGCAGAAACATGCCTCCAAGAAAGGAACGTACTAAATGACAGAAAAGATCAGAAATGAGATCAGAAAAAGGAAGTCCTTTTTTTATGCTCACGGTGAGTTACTGAGACAATTTGCCCATGAGTCATCACCCTTAGTGTGGAAAGACAAGAATGGGGAATCTCAAGAGCTAAGATTTCCTCCTCACTGGTGGATCAGACCTGAAAGGGAACTGAGGCAGAGCAGGCTTGACGCCCCCTCTAAAGTGTAGAGGGGGAACCAGGCCAGACTGTCCCAGTGAAACCTGTCCTCCAGGCTGCTGGCCTATTGCCTTTTAACTGGCAGTTGGAGCCCCATGATTTATTAATAGGCATGTATATTTCCTAAATGTAAACTAGATTTCATTTAAAAAAAGACCCATTTTACATTTCATAAATTCACTTTTTGGTTAGTCTCAAAGTCCACTAGGGGACGCTCTAACAGTACTTTTCCCTAGTGCTGCAGTCTAAGGTAAGACAACAAACCACAACAGTCAAAACGAGTCAGACAGTTCAAGCAAGGGGCACCAGTAACTTCAGCAACTAGTGAGTCCAGTTGGGCGTACAAAACAGGAACGCAAGACCTTGCCGGCAAAAGTAAAATGTCCCGTCAGAGAAACATCATGATCTCCCCATGTTCTCAACTTAAATTTATCATCATTTTAACAAAAAACAATGCATGAAGAAAAGACGAGGCATAAAAATTCAAGGCATAAGCAATTGACAAGAATGACAATTTCTGATTACCTAAACGAATCACAACACACAATCCATGAAACAAAAGCAAACTCTTGCCTCCTTCCAGTCATCTTGGTGTGGACTTCCAAATGATACAGGGGAAATAAATGTGACTCCCAACCTGCTAGATGTCAGATACGCCAAGTACGTGTTCCCCAAAATCAAAGCGTGAATTCTAAGGAACAGCAGAGGTTAAGAGTAGGAAAACTATTGAGAGGACAGCTCCTGAGAGACAGCAAGGGGTCCAGAAGTGGGTTGCCTCAGACTCCACTTCACAGGGGAAGTTTTATAGAGTAAAATCACGAGGCGGATACAAAATCACAGGGAGGGTACAGCATGGGTCAACTATGATCAACCAGTAAGATTACAAGTATCGCTGCTTAGGTAATATTGATCCAATGGGGAAGCAGGTCATATAGTAAGTGTACATGGAAAGAACAAAGACCTTTCCAGGTAGGGCAGGATCAGGAGGTCCTGGTCACCCACCTGGGTGACTGATGTCTATCTAGACTTTATTGAACCAGGTGATACCACTTATAGCATAATCTTCAGTGTATTGCTTATCCCTCGAGGAGGCACGTAGGCCTGGTCATTCGTCTTTATCCTGAGGCCTGGCCTTTGACAGATGCCCCTCCAGCCACAGTTGTGAAGTGTTCTCATCTTCTGCCCTGACTCTCTCGAGGGCCCAGCCCCGTCCATCTATATAATATTTCTGCCTACCTTAGCTGTCTATAATATTATCATCAGACTTGAGAGAGGAGCTACATTTTTCCCATATGAAGCAGTTATATAGCAAACTACATCTACAAATAGATGTAGCATAGGATACGTGCCTAATTTTAATTCAGTTTATTCACAAAATAGAATGATATTACTTACCTACAGTGTTGCCACTGAGTAAAGCAATTGTATAACACTGAAATAAAATATGTAAGCACTTGAGCTTATCCTAACAGCTCGAGAAATGTTGCTTCCTCTTCATCTCTTAATCAGTGGCATTAAAGATCATCAGCAGCTTCATTTTAGAGATGAGGAAATTGAGGCCCCAAGAGGTCAAATGACTTTGCCCCGAGTCATAAAACTGGGAAGAGGAAGAGTTCATTACTACAGAAGGAGCTGTGTTTCTCTTTGGATTTCCAAAAAGAGCCAGGACTCTAAAATTCCACATTGCCCTCTAAGATGCCAGCCCCAGAACAATGGCCTGAGGTCATTTAAATGACAAAACACAAGTCCCCCACCCAGGTTTAATGCCACATTCATCTGCTTTCAGTTGAGAAAGCTGCTAACAGCTCCGACCATGCCTTTTTCCCAGCTGAAGCACAGAACCAAAACACTTGCAGCCCGAGGAGGACCTCCCGCTGTCCGTAGATCAAACACAAACAGAAACTGTGGGAGCTGGGCCATCTCTAACTGAGAGAATCAATATCAATGAAACAGACAAAATCCCAAAATCTCAAAATAATGAAAACAAAGATATCCAAGTAATAAAATCTGCTAGAATCACAAAGACAACACAACTCCAATCTCAGCTGGCTCAAAGAAAGTGTCCATTAACAAGGGATTAACACGAGGGAAGTACACAACCAGTCAATAGGAAATGAAAACGTTTCGCACAGCCTGGTCGAATCCGAGCCCACCTCAGGATTATGGATGAGTGTGTGCCGAGGCGGCGCGGCTGTGGCCGTAGGAAGGAGGCCCCGGGAACTGTCAGCCATGTTTCAATTTAGAGAGACACCTCAAACAGGCATCGTTCAGACTAAAAATTCAGAACCAACAAGCCGGAAGATGATGCTGGCCTGTCGGTACTGATGAGTGTGGATTAATTGCCCCTGCTGTCATGTCCGTTGCAATTTTCAGCACACCCTTGGGGGAAAAGCTATGCAGTCTCATCTCACTGTGGCACCTTTCGAAATACAAATTTTAGTCAACATTCTCAAATGCCAGAGCTTTGAGGGAGGAGGAAAAGGAAAAATAAACAAAACTGTGCCATAAAATTTTATTAGCTTATCATAAGTAAAATGACATTTTCCATGCCCACTATGAAACAATGCGGGTGCAACCGTTCAAATGTCTGTGTCCCTCCAACATTCATGTTGGCACTTATTCCCCAGCGCAACGGCGTCAAGAGACAAAGCCTTCGGAAGTGATTAAGTCAACTTCTTTATGACAAGGGCAGCCTGATGTGGTGGTGCAGGCCTGTAATCCCAGCATTCGAGAAGCTGAGGCAGGGGGACTGCTGCAAGTTCAAGGCCAGCCTGGGCTACCATAGTGAGTTCAAGGGCAGCCTGAACTACATGGTGAGACCCTGTCTCAAAAAAGAAAAAAAAAGAAAGAAAAGGACTTCAGGAGGCTGCCTGGTCTTTCCACATCCCCTGCACAGAGAGAAGGCACCATCATGGAGGCAGAGGCCAGCGCTCACCAGACCCTGAATCCGCCAGTGCCTTGACCTTGGGCTTCCCAGCTTTCACAGCTGTGAGAAATATGTTTCTATTATTTACTAATAGAAATTACCTGGTCTAAGGTATTTGGCATAGCCAAATGGCATAGCCAAATGGACTGAGTCAGGGGGCATTTTTCAGCTTAAAATATCTTCATTTGGATGAGGTCAGAAGCAATTATTAAAATTAATGTAGTTGATCAATGGGTATAAATTAGTACAATTATTATATTCTTATAATGACTGATATTACTTGTTCATAGCTAAGCAATCTATTGAGTTAAATTGAATGCATTCTATTCATATAACAAAATTCAAATGTTTCTGCAAGAGTTAACACTTAAAAAGTAACAATTCTTTTCTTCCAAGTTTTGCACAGTGTATTTTAGTGCACAGGTACACTGTATCCATTCGACAAGCTCCTCTGTAAGCAGGTGAAACTGTGTTGGAGGAAACGGACTCTTTGTGACTCATTGGCCACTCCCAGGACAGCCCCAGCTTTGAAACTGTCTGGCCTCCTCAGTGCGCTGAGCTTTGAGGACAAACTGCAGACACACTTCTGGAAATGGGTGTCTCAGCCTGGAAACATTACAGAGAGCAAAAAAGAAGAGAAAAAAGGAATTAATGACCCAGAGCTCCAGACCACTGTAACAGAAGACAATGGCAGGTAGCTCATAGCTGCAGGGCCATGTTTCACACCTGGCAGATCCAGGTACATCATCAAGCCTGGGGGGTCTGACTCACCTCACCCCACGGTTTCCTTATGTTGGAGGATGAAGTCACATTCACGCTGGCTTCCCCGGCTCCTCCCCCTTTCCACAACCTAAGGTCTTCCCACCAGCTGCTACCCTCAAGACCCTTTTCTTCTGCAGCCTCCATGTCTGCTTGTGTAAATGCAGGTTCACACGCGTGTGCCCACTTGCTTTCCGACTACTGATCTCTTCCTCTCCTCATCTCCTTGTATGCCTCGTCTCCTGGGAGAAAATGTGATTTTAGCTAAGATGCAAAGCTTAGTCTCAAACTTGCTACTTAAGGGCAAAGGATTTGGGGCAGATTCTGGGGGAGGCTAAAACATATTAGTAAAAGCTTACACAGAAGGAGAGAGAAGTAGTTTTGGAATTGTTTCCTTTATCTAGCTGTGGGAAAATCTTTTCACATAAATGATCTCCAAACCTCTTAAAAGAATCACTTAGCAAAGTGGTGAGGGTTGGCAGCCCTGCCTCTTCCTCTCTCTCATTCCTCTCTTCTCTTCTCTTCTCTTCTCTTCTCTTCTCTTCTCTTCTCTTCCTCTCCTCCCCTCTTCTCTTTTCCTCTCCTCCCCTCCTCTCCTCTCCTCTCCCTTCCTCCTCCTCCTTCCTCTCTCTCTCTCTTTCCCTGAAAAGAGACTATTTCAGTGTTGTGCAACTAAATTGCCACCAATTGTCAGCCTTTGCCAACATCCACATGGAGTTATAAGGAGGCCACCAAGACTTCTCTGTTTGGTGGAATTTCAGCCCGGAGCCTTCAATCAAAGAAGCCCAGTGTCTACAGTGTGCCAGTGACAGGGAATGTGGCAAATAAGACAAGGTCCTTAGGCATTTAAGATGTGAGCATGGGGTTTGGAATGAGACCACCCTGGGATCCAATCCCAAAGGGACAGATTCTATAGTTACGGATTCCTTATAGCCCGATCATTCTCCTCTTACCCTTTGCTGAAAGAATCCTGCTGTGAGTGTCAAAATACCATTTCCTGGTATCCCCTGCAAACAGAAGTAGTTGTGAGACAAGTTCTAGCCACTGAGCTGCTGGATGGGGAGATGGGGACATTTGAAGGAAGAGGGGCAGCCTGAGCTAGCGGACTCCTCCACCCCTGCCCTCACCTCTTCCCGCTGGATGACGAATCCAAGGACAAACGCCAGCGCTCCGTGAAGGATGGAGAGGGAGGCAGAAGAGCCCGGGCTCCTGGAATCTGCGAGCAACACGGCAACCCTAGACAGCCTCCACACGCCAGCTTGTAGGAGCCAAGTAAATTCCAACTCGCTTAACCCAGCGATTGCCCGGTTTTCTACGATTTTCAGCCAAAATATTTCTGAATGATAAAGTAATGATGTCTTTGAGCTTCATTTTCCTCATTTGTAAAACAAGAATTTAATCTTTGTCAACTTTAAAGCTGTTCCGTAAAGCCAAGTTGGTAATACATAGTTTCTAGCCCAGTGCCTTATTCATAGTAATAACGATAGCCTATTCTGTCTCTCTCTCTCTGTCTCTCTATCTCTGCCTCTCTGTCTCTGTCTCTGTCTCTCTCTCTCTCTGGAACAGAGCCAAGCTTTCCCCCAGGTGGGGAGAGGGACTAAGGTCATCTGGGGTGGAACAGTTGTGTCTCCCTTTTCAAAACGATGATCATAAATAGTGTCTGAAACCATGCCCTGTCCTTACTGTGGGGTTTCTCTCGCTCACTGCTGATGCTGCTCGCTGCTTCTGACACTCGGAGAGAAAGCTGGTGCTTTATGTTCAGTGAAACCAAATCCCCTGGCTGCATTTCATTCCTGAGCAGCAATCATACCAGCATCTAATAGAGAATTTCAGTTAAAAAACAGAAATATTCTTGGGACGCAGAGCATTTTGCCTCCAAACACTGGGCTTCTCCTCATTTGGGGGGGGGGGGGTCAGGGGCATTTTCTGAATATGTGAAATTATAATTTGATTCAGTTAGTGTTATATGAATTTGGCCCTCAATTTTGTGGTAAAATCATCAGTTATTGCTCCTTTTTTTAACCTATAAATTAGTTCTAGATGAAGCCTCTTGATATTCTGGCTCACACAATCAATATAGAGGGGCTTAAAAATACACCCTGTGTAATGATACAGACCACCCTACCTGGGCGTCATGGAGCAAGACCTGGGATTCCTGTCCCACCCCAGTCCACGCTGCTGCTTTGCCATGGCTAAGAAAATGTGGTGTAGATACGCCAGGGAATATTATTCAGCCATAAAAGAATGAAGTCCTGCCATTGTGGCAACCTGGAGGAGCCTGCAGGGTATTATGCTAAGTGCAATAAGCCAGACACAGAAAGACAAATGATGCATGTTCTCATTCGTAGGTGGAGTTTTAAGATGTTGATTTCATGGAAGTAGAAACAAGATTGTTCTTACCAGAGACTAGAACGTGCGGGAGGGAGCCAGGGAGAGCCTGGTGAATGGGTATAAAAGTACAGTTAAGCCAGAGGAATAAAGTCTAGTGTTACAGCCTGATAGTGTAACTGTAGCCAGTAATGTATCATTATTTCAAAATAGCTAGAAGAGAGGATTTGAAAGTTCTCACCATTAAGTAATGGTTTTTGAGGAGATGGATATGCTAATTCCTTGATCGGATCATTATATACTGCATACATGCATCAAAACCTCACACTGCACCCCAGGTCTATGTTCAATGATGGTTTATCAATTAAAAAAAGAAACCGTAATCCAGGAGAAATCTAGGAACACACACAAACACTAACAATAACAAAACAGCCGTGAAAGCTCTTGTTCTGAACTTGAGTAGAGTGCGTTTGGAATGTAAATAAAGCAGGTGAAGGTTGAGGCTCATCTGAGCCAGGAGAGCTCCACCTGTTTGTTGGAGTGAGACTGGAAATGAACGGCTACCAGAGCCTTTCTGGCCTGTAGAGTAGAGGTTTTTCACACCACAAAGATTTCACCCAACCCCTCATGAATATTTTGAGTTTCCCAACTTCTAAAGGAAGGTCCATGTAGCACTGTCCAGTAGAAATATAATGTGAACCATAAATATAAGCCATATATGTGATTTTAAAATTTCTTAGTCACCTTATTTATTTATTTTTTGTGGGTACCAGGGGTCGACCTCAGGACCTTGTGCGCCAGCAGGCGTCCGTGCCGCTAAGCGATATCACCAGCCTCTTTTTTCGTATGTGGGTTCCAGGAGTTGAACTCAGGACCTCGTGCTTGCCAGGCAGGCGCTTATGCCGCTGAGCCATCTCACCGGCCCTTCTTAGTCACTTTAAAAACTCAGTGTTGGTGATATAGCTCAGCGGCGTGAGCGCCTGCCTGGCAAGCACGAGGTCTTGAGGTCGACTCCTGGAACTCGCATATAAATAAAATAAAATAAAATAAAAATTTTTAAAAATAAAAAAATAAAAAGACACAGGTAAAATGAATTTCAATAATAAATTTTATTTAATCCAAAAATATATCCAAAATATTATCATTCCAACAAGTAATCAATTAAAAATTTAATGAAAAATTGGGGGGCACCAGGGATGGTGCCCAGCGTACTCTACCACTGAGCCATATCTCCAGCCCCCCCCTTTTGAATTTTTATTTTGTGATCAGGTCTTTCTAAATTGCCCTGGTGGGACTCAAACTTGCCATCCTCCTGCCCCAGCCTCCCTCTGTGCTGGGATTGCAGGGATGCACCATCAAGACTGGCTTTAATGAAATATCGTTACGTTCTCTGTTTTCTAAGTCCTTAAAATCTGGCGTGTATGAGTATTTCACCCTGACAACATATCTCAGTTCAGGCTGGCCACACTTCAGGTGTTCGAGAGCTACCTATGGTCAGTGGCTAATACGGTAACATAAGCTAGAGTATTAGCCTTGAAATTTCCTGTCTGCTTTGACATTGTTGAGCATTCTGAGGCCCCCAAAGCCTAACTGTGAGTCCCCTGCCCGACCCCCAGCACAGTAGGGTAGTTCCCAGGGCTGCCATAGGAGTCACGATATGCCTGGCCCTCCATCCGCAGCGCAAATCACTTCTCTGCGGCCTTGGGGGTCAGTCAAGCAACTGATACCGTCTCTCAGGACCAGGAGTCCTCCCCATCTTGTCCCTACAGAGCCAACCTTCTACATCCTCTGCTCGTTGGTGCAACCCCGCGTGGCCTGCATGGCGAGTGCTGTCTTCCAGGACCAGGGTGTGTCCATGAGTACATGTGACAAATAAGTGGCCATCACTGTCACCTGCTGGTGGCCGGTGTCCTGTGCTCACACTCCCTGCATGCCTACAGTAGGACAAGGTGAAGGGCAGGCAAACAAAGCAACAGCATGGGTCTGTGGTTTGAAAGAGTAGAGTCAACTTTTCAGAAAGATCTGGAGGAAGTGCACTCAACCGTTGGCATAAACACTGTCTGAAGAAAGTCCTGTTACAGCTCTGCTGGTAACACTTTTCTTATTTTGTCAGTGTTTTTATGATCTCATGGTGCTTCTCACTCAGCTTTACAGCTGATCTTGTATTGCACTGTATTTTCTTCTCATCTTTTTGAGGCCAGTGGACCCCTGCGTCCTACCCAAGTACTCCAGAGCCTGTCGTAGAATGGTCCTTCAGCTCAGTTGAGGTGGCGGGTGACAATCCTGAGACAGGAGCAACTCGAACCAGGTAGAGTTTTGATTTCGCTCATTGAAAAGCAGCTAGGCTTCCCAAAGACAGTTGCAAGGCCTTCATAGAGCCTGGGTCCTAATGAATAATAGTATGTAAGAAAAAAAAAAAAGTACACTCCCTTAAAGAGTTTAATTAATTAACTAAGTAGTTAAGTAAGTAGTTGCTTAGTTAATTAAAAATATTAAAGCGAAAATCTGTACCCATGGAGCTATTTTCTGTGTGCATTTTGGATATGAGGTCTCGGGCAAAAGCCCCTAGGCAGGACCAATGGGGTGCACAAGGCCACCTGAGCGCTTGCACACTAGCTGCGTATGCATCCTTTTAACCAGCTATGCCAGTCGTGAAAAGTCTGTGCAAGCAGAGGCAGCCCCAGGTTCCCCGCTGCTCCCAACAGATGTGTTGGTGTGCCTCACTTTACTGACAAAACTCACTGTAAAAAAAAGTCCATCTATAAACAATGGTGAAATAAAAACTGCATTTAACTTCGCATAGTTTATTTAGGCTCAGCTTGTGACAAAGCTCCTATTGCAGTACTGGGTAAAGAACACCATATTGGCATCCATTCTGAAGAGCCTGTGAATCCTGGCTTTCCCAAGAGTTATTACTTTTTCAGGCCTCAGTTTTCTCATCTTTAAAATGCAGATAATAAGTTAACTACTTTCAAGAATTTTCAAAGCAAGTAATAGGAAAGTTCATACTATGTACTTGCACAATTATATATCAGTGATGCTATTATTATGAAAGGAATACTGGTTTTTCAGGGGGGGATTACCCTCAGGACACGGCATGCTGAGCAAGCGCTTCGCCCCTGGTCCGCACCTCCAACCGTAACAGGAATTTGTCTGTCTTCAGAGAAACCTGGCTCTTTCTGGAAACATACTTCAGTAAATGTCTTCTACGAATCCAAGCCCCGAATCCCTCTGGCTTTCTGTCTCTCCCCAGAGTGGTGCCCCTGGCAATCATCTCCCCACCTCTGCAGCGGGCTCCAGGACCAAGCTGGGACCACACACCCACTGCCAGAGTTTCTTGCTCTATCAGTTATTCGCTTACGTCACGCAGCGCGGGGAAGTTCTAGATTTTGTGTTTTCCTGAAAACAGGTGCTTTTAAGAAAAGAAGACACAGAAGCGTAGAGAGAGAAGCCTCACAGAGAAGCAGCAGGGCAGAAGAAGGGACCAAGCCCCACAGGAATTTCTCCCCCTTGGCCACTTCCCTCTAAGGCCCACACTGAGATCAGCATCTGAAGCTGGGAGGAAGAAGGGAGGGAGTTGTTACTGTTGACCTCAGGCAGGGACTCTGCTGGGTGCTTTAATAGAGAAACATTAGCCAGTATTTGTGAAATAATAGCATTTCTCAGGTTTTGCACCAATTGTTGTATGTGTATTTCTACAGTTCATTTTCAGAACAATTACACAGGCGTGTGGACAGTTGTCTCCATCTTACAGAGGAAATGGAGGCGCCGGAGGCTGAGTCATTATTAGTCCAAGGTGCTCTGATCCTGGCTGGAGCTCAGTGCTGGCCATGCCGGCTCAGGGAGGTCTGCGTGGTCTTTTCCTTGACCACAGCCCCTCTCCAAGGCACACATCGCCGCTTCCCGGTCCTCTGTCCTCGCCCAGCTGTCCCCGAGCTCCTCCCTCAGGGCAGCTGCTCGGTACAGGTCCACAGGAGGCACAGGAAGCTGCAGAGATGTGGGTGTGGACTGTTAACAGACCGGGGGCTGAGCAAGGAGGGAAGGGACAGCAGGCACAGGTGGGTGTCCGTCGGGATTCCATGACCCCGTGCACCACAGCGAGCCCGGCTTGGTCGGCTCCACTTAGCGGTGCTCAGTAATAAAATCAATTCAGCGGCCATCATTTGCAAGCCTAGCTGGGCTTTTCGTACCTGCTGATTTCCATTAACGCTCTTTAGAAAAATAATTGTGTGACTCAGCCCTGTTGGCGTGAAATATAAGTCGTTGGTTTGGCCGCTGAAATATAACATTCAAGGTGTGCAGAGAGTCAAGCAATCTTTTCTCTATTTTTTTGTTTTGTTTTGTTTTGTTTTGTTTTGTTTTGTGTTTTCATTTTTTTTTCCTGAGATGCTCTACCTGCAGCCCGGAGACGCTGGCAGTTTCCTGTAGCAATGAGCCTCACGTGCGTGTCCCACTTGGCTGGCTGGCGGCGCTAGGCTGCCAATGTCGCAGAGCCATCAGTCATGGATTACGGCTGCGAGGGGTGCCCTGGTTTAATCTCATTTTTGAATAAATTAGTATTATTAGTTTTGACGAATTAATGGTATTAAACACGCAAGGTTAGTATGAATTATGTCTACATCCACCTATTACTAAATGTGCCTCATTTGTGTGCAAGAAAGCTTGCTGCATCGGTTCAGTAGGATCCTCTCCATTTTCTATTTTCTAAAATGTTCCTTACAAGACTTACAAAGATGGACTAATATTCCTGAGGAGAAGGTCTTGTTTTTTACTAAAATTGGTACCTCGGTCCATACCGAAGGGGACTACATAATTCACTTCTCGGAAGACATAACTTCGATTTATTGTACATCCTTATAAATGTAATCACAAGTACACTTCATCCAAGAAAACTCTCTTTTCAGGCAGCTTTGAGCCTCCCTACTCTCCTTTTCCCCTTTCATTAAAAATAGAAGTGCTAAGACACCCATTTTCTCGGCATTAGAGGGAGTGGAAAGGGGGCCATATGCTGATGTGTATATTTTCATTTCTGAAACCAAGTTTTTTCCTAATGAAACATGGAATGCATATTGTTAGAGTCCTGTGCCAGCGAAACTAAAATTCACGCCTGTGGTTGAAGCTAGGGGGAGCTGATCAAATATAAAGGAGCCTAAGGATTTTTCCTGAGTGGTACTTTTAATTGTTCATTTAAAGAACCTAGAAGATTGAATATGTGACCGTGTAGATTGAATATATTGCATTAATGCAATTTACTGGGTACCAGGCATTGTGCTTAACACTGGGGCTCAAAACTTATTACCTCATTGGTTTGACTTTGGCCCCGACCATAGCACAGGATAATGAAATGATCCCGTAGTTCTGGGAGTGCCAGTCCACCTTTCTTAACACCAGGGAATCTGCCTTAGTCACTTTCCTCATTGCTGGGACGCAATACCCAACACTACGACCTAAAGGAGGGGTCTACTTTGGCTCACGTTTTAGAAGTTTCAGTCCATGGTTGGCAGGATCAGACAAAGAAACAGCATAGTGGAAGGGTCTGGGGGGAGGAAAAAGGCTCACTCACGGTGGCCAGGAAGCAGAGAGTGAGGGAGGAGCCAGGGAGGGAGATAAACCCTTCCAGGTCACACCCCGAGTGACTGTCTTTTCTGATCAGATCCCATCTCCCTCCCAACAGCAGGTCACCTATATCGCCTTCATGATTCAACCACCTTCCAAAAGTCCTGCCTATGAGTCCATGAGGCTTTTATGGGACATCTAGATACAAACCACAACAGTATCTCAGTGTTTTGTTTTGTTTTGTTTTTGAGACAGGGTCTCACTGTGTAGTTCAGGCTGGCCTTGAACTCACAGCAATCCTCCTGCCTCTGCCTCCTGAGTGCTGGGATTACAGGCATGTGCCACCACGCCCGGCCTCAGTATCTCACTTTTAAACCTAAACAAAATCTAAATTTTTAAGCAGGCAATAAAGGTGACAGTTGTCATATGCAATAATCAATGTGTATCTCAGTGTTCTAGGTTCAAAGTCCATACTCTGGTTCTCTTCAGATCATATAAACCTTTTGCCTTTTAGAAGACCAAGCTGGGAACTTTATAAAGTAAAAAGTATTGCTTAGCTCCAGTTTGGAGACTGATAATCCAAACAGTATGGCACTGGCTCTGGTGAGGACCTTGTGGAGGAAGAAAGGCAAGTGAGAGGGAGACCTCCCAGGTCTGTTTAGGAAGCCAGAGAGGCTGGGGAGGGGCTGGGCTTGCTCTTTTACAATAATCCTCTTGCGGAACTAACCAGGGTTCTAGAGGAACTTCTTCCAAGGGTAATGCCCTCAGGGGCCTAAGTACTTCCTGCTGGGTCCCACCTGTTACATAGTCACACTGGGGACTGAGCTGCCAACGTGTGATCCCCTGGTGGACACAGTCGTACTATATCTAGATCAAAGCAATGTCCTACAAATTATATTTCAACACATAATCAGAATTCACAAATTGTTGAGGTATTTTACCATCTTATTCTTATTTATTAAGAATAAGTATATATTTTGTACTTATAGATCATTTCGATTTGAACTGGCCATCGCTAGCAAGGCTTTACAACTTTTTTCCCAAGATAACTTCTCATTTCACATGGTTAATTTCATATGGCACTTGGTGTTTCCAGATGTTTGTCTTCCCCAGCTTACCAAAGTCCCACTCACTTTGTCTCTTTCCAACTAACAAGTAGTTATTATTTGGTGCCCACTAAAGAGTGAAAGAACTGCGTCCTACCTCTGAGTTGGGTAGTGATCTGGGGAAGTTATGGACACATCTGGTTTCCCGTCAGAGCTATGGGCTCCCTCTTTTCTGTCCCACTACACTCTATACGGCCTTCATTTATAGCAATGTTTAGGTTCCCTGTATTATGACAAAACCTAGGACACAGCACTGCTTCCACTTACAAAAGGGATTTTGACTGTGTGCTCATGATAAACAGGATTTTATACCACAGGAGAGATTTAGATTGGATGGGACCTCCCAGGGTGATGGTTAATTTTATGTGTCAACTGTACTGGGCCACAGGGTGCCCAGATATTTGGGCAAACAATACCCCGAGTGCTCCTGTGAGGGAGTTGTTGGACAAGGTTAACACTTGAATCAGCAGATGGAGTACAGCGGATGGCTCCCACTGGTGTGAGCAGGACTCATGGAATCATTTGGAGGCCTGAACAGAACAAAAAGGCTGGGTCCTGTCTAAATGCCTTTGAGTTAGGCATTGGCCTTTATCCTGCCTTCAAACTGCAATGGAAACACCAGCTCCTCCTGGGTGTTGAGCCTGCTGACCCTCAGACTGGAGCCGCAGTATCGGTGTCCCTGTCTCCATCTCCCTAATCCGACTCCCCAGCCTCCATAGTTGATGAATAAATTCCATATCCATGCACATACTCGTACACACATGCACACACACCAGAGAGCTAGGTAGGCAGGTAGGTAAGTAGGTGGATGATGGATATAGATAGATAGGAGATAGGATAAGTTCTAATTATAGAACAGGGTTCCATTTTTCTGGAGAACTCTGACTAGTACAAGGCTTTTCTTTTCTTTTTTTTTTTTTTTTGTGGGTACCGGGTGTCGAACTCAGGACCGCGCGCACCAGCAGGCGCCCGTGCCGCTGAGCGACATCACCCGACCTTTTCTCGTATGTGGGATCCGGGAGTCGAACTCGGGTCCTCGCGCTTGCCAGGCAGGCGCTTATGCCGCTGAGCTATCTCACCGGCCCCTCCCATATACTTTAAATCATCTCTAGATTACGTATGATGCCTAACACAATGCAAATAGTCGCTCCACTGCGTGGTTTAGGGAATAGGCAGGAGAAAAACAGTCTCCGGATGTTCAGCATGGAGGTGATTTCTTTTTTCTTTCAAAGAAATCGCCTTTGTGCTGAACACAAATGCCCTTGCTCGCTCCCTGATTCCCAGCACAGAATCTAGGAGAGGTTGCCCCAGGTACAATGCTAGTAAGCAGTCACTGAAGGGCCACCATTCAGTAAAGGAATGTCATTGACTCTGTGAATATTTCCCTTAGAAGCGTGACTTTCAGGCACTATTCTCCATCACTCCTGAATCCTAGCATAGCTGCCATCGCTGCAGAGTTTGATTTCGTTGGCCCTTTAGAGGGGAGGCTCCTATGGGTTACATCTGGTCCTTTCTCCAAAATCCTATTTAACTCAGTCTTTCAGTTCAATATAGTTTGCACCTTCTCAGAAGAGGAGGGTTCTGGCCTGGCTCTCCACCCTCTGGCCTGGGATCTTGGGTGAATTTGCTCATCCATCCCCCGGAAAACTGTGATCTCTTGCGCTTCCCGCTGATGCTGTCTGAACCGCAGGACACTTCCTCTCCCACCCCACCCCCACTCCCATCCCCCACCCCGCCTTTCCTGCTTGGAGCGCTAGTCTGTTAACCACTCTACAAAACAGTGGTTGCACAGTAAACACAGGCAGCTGTTTTTCTCCACTGCTTTGCATGTGTGTGTTTGTGCACACACTTGTGCACATGTGCGTGTTTCCCGTTGCTGCCTTCAAACTTGGGCTTTGCGACTCTTAAACAGCTTTTCAGTTCTCCGAAGATTTTGAGTGTTCTTTTTGTACAAGTATAGTTGGTACCACCCCTGCCAACCCCAAGCAGGCCCTAATCCCCCACAGTAATTAGCCCTAACCAATATTTATGTGCTTAATTTTTTTTCAAGTTCTGTTTGTTTTGCCCGTGACACTAATTTATGGTTAGGTTAGAACGATGGCAACCACAATTGTTTAAGTTACTACGAGATTCATACGCTTTTAGGGATTTTTATTTGGGGGAGGAAAAAACCCTAAAGTGGATTGTTATTTTTTATTATTATTTTTGTTTAAAAATATTCCCAGGATTTTCTCTCCACACTTTAGCTCCTTGTAGGTATTTTAGGAATAACGAACAGTGAACTTCTCTGGGTAGAATGCCCTGAGCTATTCTTTAAGTTAATTATCACTTCTTTAGGTTCTGTGAATGGCTGTTCAGTGACACTGTCAGCAAGTGGAATGAACCAAATTACTTTAATTATGGAGTAATTGCACAGAGTGATGGTAATTAAATCTCGATCAGTTTAAGTGAGTGAATTAATTGCTCTTACTTGGAATGCACACCACAGCAAAAGAATTGTTTTGTAGTTTAATAACACCGTACACTAAAGTCTTATCATATCTAAAATGTAGACAATTAATGAGTTTGATATTATTCTCACCTTCATAAGAACTAGGACCGAATACATGCTGAGAAAGGTAGTGCGCTGAAGGAATGATAGAAAACTTAATATTCTTGTCACTTCTATGGATATATTGGTTGCAATCTCTACTTTGCCTTCTGGAGAAATGTGCAAATAGAAATATTTCCATATAATTAGCTTCTGGCCTCATTTCATTTCAATATTCCCTAATCTATGCAACAGTATACATTTCAAAATTTGTTAATGTTTTACATTTCTCCAGTCTGAACTTCATTGTGAATCTATCCCTCATTCACTTCCTTTTCATTTGGGAGGGTTTGGCCCTTATGCAGGTGTGCTTGGGGTCATTGTAAAGCTTGATTAGCGAGATCATGTATTGGAAAGGGCTTTCCATGTACCTGTTATTACCCATCCCCTAGTGCCAGGAAATGCTTTATGTTTTTAGAGCAATTTCCCCACCTAGACCAGTAGTGTTCCCCTTTCATTATGCATTAGAATCACCTACAAAACTTAAAAACTTCTCCAGTGCCCAGGCTCCACTGTAGCATTTAGAGGGGTGGGATACAGGCCTGGACATGTTTTTTAAAACTCCTTAGGTGACTGTAGTGCACATCAGAGATTCAAAACCACGTCTTTGGAAATTCCACCCATCCTATCCAGTCAACTCGCAAAGGAAGAAAGTACCCCAGATCTCCAGGAGGGACCCTCTGACTGTCAGGACAGTCCAAGGATTGAGACCTAGGCCTAATCCTCTGACCCTCTGTTGCTTCTGTCTTGTAAAAGCCAAGTCTTCATAAATATATCACACTGCACTCTAGAATAAATCAAGCACAGGCACAAGAAATCATGATTTAGTTAGCAATCTTACACATTGCCTCCAAGAAAAGGTGTGTCCTGCTAAGCCCCAGGACTGTTAACATGAGAGCAGTTGGCTTCAGGGTCATTTCTTAAGTGTCATTGGGTAGGATGCTTAAGCAGAACTGGTGGAGAAGAAGGAGTTGGCCAGTTCAGCCTGATATGAATAATAAACCTGCTTGTCAAGGCCAGACATTGCCAAAACCAGAACTTGAAACTGCTCTTCTCTGATGTTGAACCTGTACATGACAGGCTATAGCTCAACCTGAGACAGTGCGTAGGTTCTCGGAAGTGTCCATACATAACTCAGCAAGTGATGGGTTTGGGAAAAGACGAGAATTTTCAGTGTGGAGTGAAGGCAGGGGGTGATGGTAAATGGTAGGTCCTGCAAGGCAGTGGTGCTTCGGTGCTAACAGATGTGTTTGGGAAGCTGCACGTGGTCTTGCTGTGGAGGATATATTATGAGGGGAGAAATGTATTAAAGCAAACGGACTCAATTGCTGACAGCCACTGAGAGGCTGAAACAGCAGCTATGTTTAGTTTGTTGTTCCAAGAGGTAATGAACAGGAACGGCTCAGTAACAGGGAGCTGGGAGACAGGATTTGGGGTGCTGCTGGGTGGTACTAAGGAGGGTTTATACAACTGAAGGAAATCACTTTAACATTATAGTTTCCTTTTCCTCCAGAAATAAAATCCAGTGTTTACTAACTAAGCGCCTGTCTAGACAAATATAAATTCCAAGTAATAGAATTACAACTATTAGCCACCGTAAGATTGGAATTTTGTTCATCTGGGGGGAAAAAGCTACAAAGATACCCAAATATCTTTCCTTTTCGTCTTTTGTGGGGGGTGCGGTATTGCTCAAATCACTTAATTGTAATTTGTGATGGCATACTTGTGTAAATAGCTCTGTACAGAGCACTTCTTATGCTTACTTCTATTCCACTTAACGCAAATGTTTGGAGGAGCCCATATTGGTTTGAGAGCAATATTGCATAAAATTCACATGACTTATTTACCCAGTACATCTACAAGCCTATCCCACAGATTAATTTTTTTTCTAAAACTGTTTATTAAGCCAAATGAAACCCTCAGAAAGTGAGGATTCTTTTAGTTCATGACCTTGTGTTTTAGTGGAAAAAACTGGCTTTGCAACCCATAAAATGTGTTAATGTGGGGATAGAACCTTTATCCTTCCACAAAGCCTTCCAATCAACAGAATGGATTAGGCCCTAAATAATCTGACATTAGTATTAAAACAAATATTTAAAACACATGTGTACCCATTACTGGCACATTATGTATGGAGCTTTAGTTCTTGGTATTAAGACGTAGCTTGATCCCCAAACCCTTTCGTAGAAGCCATCGCTACATGTGATGTTAGGTAGGGAATGCAGATTACGTCTTAGGTCACTTTTTCAATTAGTGGCAGAGGAAAGACTTGATGGTCATTTAAGAACTGATTAGTGAGACAGTGTGTTGAAACCAGGGGACCCGAAGCACACTTTGCCTTACTGCCGTCGCCTGGGACCAGCTGCTGTGCTGAAGAAGCAGCGGCGGTGAGCAAACCACGCATCGGTGTTCTGATTTCACAACTGAGCAACACTGTAACCAGAGCAAAAGGCAGGGCGAGACCTTTGAAAACCGTAGACCAGCTCAGTGATCAGCAAGTTGAAAGTGGCATCACACACAGCCACAGTTCCAGGCCCCCTTTCAGGTACCAAATTCCCGGGGTGCTCAAATCTCTCGCATAAAATCACGTAGTATTCACATATAATATGTGCACATCCTCCCATATACTTTAAATAAATCATCTCTAGATGACTTATAATATTTAATAGAATTAAATGCTATGTAAATATTTTGTATTGTTTTGGGAATAATTACAAGAAAAAAGTCTGTACATGTTTGGTACAGATGTAATTTTTTATTTTTATTTTATTTATTTTATTTTATTTTATTTTATTTTTTGGTACCAGGAATTGAACACAGGACCTTGCACTTGCCAGGCAGGCGCTGTGCCGCTGAGCTATATCCCTGGCCCCAGATGTAATTTTTTAAATCAATGGTTGATCAAGTCTAAGGATACAGAGAACCAACTGTATATGGTTTACTATCTTGACTGTTTTTCGAAAATAAAATTTTGCTCATTTTAAAATGTGTCTGTCAGGCCGGTGAGATGGCTCAGCGGCTTAAGCGCCTGCCCGGCAAGCGCGAGGGCCCGAGTTTGACTCCCGGAACCCACATACGAAAAAGGGGCCGGTGATATCGCTCAGCGGCACGGGCACCTGCTGGCGCGCGAGGTCCTGAGGTCGACCCCCCGGTACCCACCAAAAAAAAAAAAAAAAAAATGTGTCTGTCTTGTTTTCACTCACCTGGGTTTTTTCAGAACCTATTACTCAGTAACCCCTTTCACTGATGTTGATCAGCTGCCATTCATTTTCATTCTAACATTCTGCCGGCCCCGTGGCTTCACAGGGTGAGTGCCGTAGGGCAGGCACCTGCCTTCATGGGTCTTGTGATCTACGTAAGAATATTGAAGATAAATGATGGCATGCTAGGAAAACAACATGAAGAAGCGATCTCAGCCACCATTTAGAGCCAAGGCGTCAGATAAATGGAGGAGACGGGATATGTGCCCTCAGCTCTGATAGGCAGGGACAGTTGCTCGCCTGAAGTCCTCAGGAAGTGGGTATCAAGCTGGCTCAAGGAAGAAGAATAAGGACAATGGAGTTCTGGTAAAAACTAGCTCCTGGGATGGGGAAGCTGATCAGTGGCATTTGTCAGTTCCCACAAACATTCCCAACCTGGCTGATTTAAAATCATCAGATTCTCTGATTCTGGACGCAAAGCAGAAAAGATGCCGGTGATTGGTCTCAGGGCCCGCACAGGCCGACTGCAGCCCTGCTGCGCAGGACGCCGGTGAGCGCTGAAGTTGCAGCCACCTTAGCAAGTGCCTTCCTGAAAGAAGGGCGGGGGTTAAGTGCCCTCGGAAGTAAGACAGCATCTGCTTATCCCCTTTCCTCTCCAACCCCACTTTAGGGCATGGTCTTAATTGCAAGGCAAACACTTTTGAAAACTACACTGAGGACCTTTCCGGGGACAAGCGGCAGCAGTGCCGGGACAGAAATGCTTTGCAATGGTCTCCGGTGCCAGTCTCTCCCTGGTCTATTTACTCTTTCTTTCCGAGCACCTCTCAAGAGCAGAACGCATATTTCCAAGACGATGGACTCTGATTAGAAGTGGAGGCTGTCCCCCAAAACAGATCAAAGTTACGTAGAAGCACAGAATTAGAGTGGATTTAAAACTTGGTAGAACTTGCCCAATTTGCGATCTCTTGGCTATTTGTTTGAAGTGTGCAGTGGGGATCCGACGTCCTGGTCTCATCACTCAGGAAATGTTAAAACGCCTCTGGTGAGTCTGACTTTATGCCGTGTGACTGCTAAAACAGAGGCTTCGGAAACGAAAGCAACTGAGAATCTCGTGTGTGAGATCAGAACTCTTGGGAAGACAATAAGCGACTACAGTTTTTGAACATACGTTACCCCCCCCCCAAAATTACTGTGGCTTAAATATTCCCAGCAAGTTTCCAGCTGCTGAGGAAGGAGAAGGTAAGTCACTCATTCATTTATTCATTCATTCACTCAACTATACAAGGATTAAAATAGACCTTGGTCTGTCTTGCTTCAACCCTTGCCTCCTTTTTCCTTTTTCTTTTCTCTTCCCTTTCACTGCCTCCCCCTCCCGTGAACTTTGATTAACACTCAACCCATATGCTTACATAAACAGCTCTGGAAATAACTCTTCCAACAATTGCCATAAAAACAGAGCAATTTCCTGGTGTTCCAAAGGCAAACTTTAAAGCCATTAATAAAGAAAACTACAGCCTGGACCAGACCACAAGGATACACACCCTCTCTTCTCAGTCTTTGTGACCGCGATATTGCTCCATCTTGGGGAATTCTGGGTCTTTGAATCCAAATTTGCACCAGGTGAATAAAGGCTTTACATTCTTGAACTATTTATTTTTCTGTGATGCAACAAGTATCTATGGACCATCTCCTTTGTCCAAATACTAATCTTTGGGTGCATCCATGAACAGAACAAAGAAAAGACCAAAACCTTCTAAGAGTCTGTACTCCAGCCATGCCTGGAACCACGGGCTGGATGATTTTAGGCTGGACAGCAGGTGTCTGTAGGGGAGCCATAGAGGGAAGGATGAAGGCCAAATTCTCTGTACTATTTAAGTCCACAAACCACTCTTTGACTTCCCATACTGGAGTAATGACCTGGCCTTTACCAAACACTGCACCTTCCAGAAAGGACTCCCAGAAAGTATGAGGCTTTAGGAATGGCATGAGGTAGGAAATTAAAAATATAAATCTTAATTTATTTGACAGAAGCAACAGAGAAATCAAACATGGAAGACAGAAAGATCACTGATTTCTCAGCGTGTAAATACAAAGCGCCCAGCTCATTGAATGGCTAGGGCAACAGACGCCCGCAGTACTGCCAGGATTCTCTGGCAAGGTCTGGAACCACCAGGCGCAGCGATAATGAAGAGTGGACTGGCCTTTAGCTGCCTTCATTCTTTTTTTTTTTTTTTTTTTTTAATATGGGTACCGGGAGTCAACCTCAGGACCTCGCGCTTGCCAGCAAGCGCTTGTGCCACTGAGCAATATCACCCGCCCCTTTTTTTCCTTTATGTGGGTACCAGGAGTCGAACTCAGGACCTCGCGCTTGCCAGGCAGGCACTTATGCCACTGAGCCATCTCACCAGCCCTGCCTTCATTCTTTTTAAATTTTCTCCCTACAATGTACCCCATTTTGTCCGCATCTGGATCTGACCACCTCCATCCTTCCCTCCCTGGCGCACTGTGCCTTTCTTTCCAACATTTTTTTAGCTCTCTCTCACATACAGTACCAGTGTCTTCTGCGTTCTCCTGCAGCAGCACGCTCTGCACTGCTGCGCACGCCACTAGTAGTGGGAGACGATGCAGGTGGCCTGTGAGGGCCAGGACCCCTCTGAGGCCTCCTCCTCTCAGCACAGGTTAGAAAGTCTCTGCCCTGCACAGGCCAGGCTGTGCTCTGTGAAGAGAAGATCCAGCTGTGTCCAGCGGTGCCCACCAGGTGTCCCTAGGAGGAAACGAGGTAGTTAGGCCAGCGGGCATGGCCTGTGAGCAACATTTCAGGACTCAAGGGCAGACTGGCTCTGAGTACAAGCTGTGGACTTATATCCGGGTCGGGGGGAGAAAAGGAGTAAAGAGAAACTAACTTAGTGAGACTCTGGGCCCCAGCCGTGCTGCCTGAAATCTCCAGTAACAGGATGTGCCCCGTCCTTCCCATCAGCCTCTGGGCAGCTGCCACAGCATGGTCTGCAAACAGCTCTAGGAACACCAGGGAGATGCAATGTCATGATGGGGAAAAGAGTAGAGTGAGTGTCAGGAGTAGTCCCAGCTCCTCAGGAGGCTGAGGCAGGAGAATCATAAGCTTAAGTCCAGCCTGGAACTTAGTGAGACCTTGTCTCAGAATAAATATTAAAAGGGCTGGGGGTCTGGAGACGTAGGTCAGTGGCAGAGCATCTCTGGGTTATATTTTGGGGGAAGAAAAGAGAGATAGAGACAGAAAGGAAGAAGAAGGGGAAGGGGAAAGGGAAGAAGGAAGGAAGGAAGGGAAAGAAGGAAAGAGAAGGAAGAGTAGCTGGGGGAAGGGAAGGAAAGGGCCACCAAAGGTGGCATCTGGCAAGGGTGGCAGCTCAGCAGCTGGTACCTCTAACTCCACAGCCCTGACATTGATTGAAAACACACCTGGGTCCAAGCCCTGAGCTGTAGCACTTCCCGCACACTATTCTACTTACTGCTCACCACCCCGTGGGGTGTTTCAGCCTCGCAGATGTGATGAGACAGAATCAGGGAGCCGCTGCAGAGATCAGCTCCGGGACACAGCCAGCGAGTGTCAGGTGTGTTCAGGACGAGCTCTCTAGAACCCCACTCTGTGAGTCTTCCAGGGGCGACATTATGCATTTGACTCCATTTAATCGCACAGGTTGGTACAACCCCCCAAAAATGTGAATGAGAATAGCAAAAGAATCATAGCGGGTTCAGGAGAGGGTAGATACAGATCACTAATAAGGCAAAGTGGTCCCTGCTCAAATATCCAGAGGGATGTCACTATCCTGATGTCCCTAGGGCAGCTCTGTAAGTGTGTAGACACTGGTTAGCACCCATGGCTGGCAGGTTGCTGTCCCCTGCAGAAGCGGGACGTGGAGCCTTGGGGTGAGCAGAGGGGTGGGGTGCCTGCACCCGCCTCCCGCCTCCGGGAGGCTAATTAGCCGGCCCCAAGGGGGGGGACTGCTCCTAGTGCATTTAGACCTGTGGTTTCCAATCTGAGCTGCAGGTACAGGAACCCCCCAGGGGCTTTAAAAATGGGCCCTGTCACCCCCTCAGAGAGTTCTTCTTTCCTTGGTTTAGGCGGGTATGCCCGGGGGCGCCAGGTCGTGTTCAAGCCCCCCACGTAATTCATTGCTCAGTTACCAGGTTGAAAACTCCTGACTGACTGCGAGCCTCAGTGGAGAGTCCGTGTGCTGACAACTTACTGAGCTGCCTTTCCAGTCCTTCAAATCAGTTTACAGGCAGGTGTGCTCATGGCAAGGCTGAGCTGAGAGAGAGTCCACCCCATCTGCCTACTTCACACCCAATCTTCTTCTCTCCCAGAGGGGCAGCAAAGGATGGCAAGGAGAGGTAAACTGGCCCGGATGATCTTCACAAAGGCTCTGTCTTCCCAAAACAAACAAACAAACAAACAAGAAGCTCTAGGACACCTTTTCTGCTGATGTTGCATGGTTACCCTTCAACCCAGGTCCGCTGCCTCACAGTTTTGTTGCCAGTACCTCAGGACATGGTTTGCCTCTGTTACCTTTAGCACCTAGTCTCCTTGTCACAGCCTCGTGCTGGCGCTAAGGGAGGTGTCAGAGACAGGATCCACACACTGGGCTCCAGGAAAAGCTCTTCTTGAGGTGAGCCTCGAGGGAGATAAAACTACTTGCAATAGCAAAACAGGGCAGGGGGCAAATTAATCAAAAGGCAGAGCCAGGGATATAGCTCAGCAGCACGGCGCCTGCCTGGCAAGTGCAAGGTCGTGAGTTCGATTCCCAGTAACAAAAACAAAAAAAAAAAAAAAAAGAGAAAAGAAAGACAGCAAATTGCTCCACCTTTGACCTGAAAGGTGGTCCTCAAGCCAGCAGCCCCAGGTCATGCATGAGGGCGCTTCTTACAAATGCAGACTCTCAGCCCAGAATCTACATCAAGAATGCCTCCGCACAGTGTATTTATACAATAATTTGGGAAGCAGTGGTCATAAGCAACAGCAGCATTACTTTGGTCCCATTTTGTTGCTTTAGGAACACCTGTTTCATCCTTTATTTCCCCTGAGAATCCCCCACCCCCCCATACGCAACCTTTTTTCTTTTTTAAAAAAGCATAGTAGCAATTTTTCCTGCCTTTCTTAAAGTGCAGGAAACCAAGATGAGCAGAGAGCTGGGATCTCGTTCATAACTAAATCTTTTGTAAGGTTTCCTGCTGTGGCCCCAGGTGCCCTGACACAGCTGCTGCTATTTAGTTACGTTCTGCACCAGCAATTTTAGCATTTGGTAAGCGAAATTCATTTTTCTCTCTCTCGATTATGAAAGCCCAGGGCAAAGCAGGTGAAGAAACCACCAGTTGGAAGAAATAACTCTAGGAAGAATCAGGTGTAGCAGCAAGGTCAGAACCATTTTTGTTTTAGGTCATGGCATTTGATTTCGGCCTCCTCAGTCTCTTCCTTAATATGGAGGTGGGAGAATTTCTTTAGTAAGTCTACAAACAAAGGCTTTTAGTTCTAAAGCGCTTAACATTTGACTCACAAGTCCACATATTAAGTTACACTCCAAACAGGGGTTATGTTCTCTCTGTTGAGAATAATTACTTTCAGAAATGTTAGGTGAAGTCCTCTCAACCGTGATCTCAGACACTCGTAATATTAATTGTCCCATTTAATAAGGCGATGCAGCCCCCTTTAACCTTCCATCAATGTATGCACCTCATTTCATCAAGTAATAAAGTGAATCGCTTTCTCGGGTCTTAGATCTGTCTCCCTTTTCACCAACCTGTTCAGCTCCTTGTTTTAGCATTAATAATCAAGATCCACCTTCACTATGGAACAAAGTCAAAAATGAAACCTACTCGAAGAGAGGAAAGAATTTGTACACACTGTGGAACTCTTTGGAGGTTAAAGGGTTTGGGTGAGTTTGAAACAAACTGTGCTTATTTTTGCAAAGTCGCAAACGTATGCTACGTAATATTTGCATCATAAAAATTATGACCCTAAGCCATGAGTTAGAAATATAATTAAACTGATTAGTGTCATAGGATGAAAATAAAAAGCAAGGCCTGTGACAGCTTCCTGAGTTTCCCCACCCCCAGAAAGGCTCTCAAAGGAACATTTAAAACACGAGCTTTTGTTCCTTCAACCTACAGTGCTCAGGTCCGGTGGCCCCGCGCGTGGCTGAAGTATTTCAGTCACTCACAAATATGTCACCTGACCTGCTGTTCTTCCAAAGAGGTATGAAAAATGTGTTTCTTGCTGAGATAACCTGAAATCAAATAAACATAATCTCCTTAATTCTTTCTAAATAGTTCCATATTTTAAGTCTAAACACAATAGAACTCAAGGCCTCTGGCTTTTAAAAAGTTTATTTTTTATGTGTGTGGTGTTGTTGGATTTTTTTCCCCTTCCAGTTCACATTAGTTTGATTTTAAGAGTATAATTTACATTTAAAACCAAAGGAAAACATTCCCTTCATTTTGGAGACACACACACACACACACACGTGTACACAGGCCGGCAGTGTTGTGTACTCAGTTAATGTATGAGTGTGCCTTTATAAGAATGCTATCTTAAAGCAAAGACAAACACTCTTATTTATAATTAACCATCACTTGCTAGATCATAGGAGACTTCAGCAAGCCTTGCAACAAATTAAACAATATTTCCTTATGTAAAATCAGTTCTGGTCCATTGTTTTTATTTATCTGAAATAATGGTATTCACTCAAGTTTGTAATAACACTGTCATGGCTGAAGGGAGTTTACTTTAGGTATTATATCTTGTATCTGTTTCCTTGCCCTTCTTTAAACAGAATCTCCAAGGAGAAAATCTGAATGTGGCTCGGATTTAAGAAGAAAAGGGGAGAAAAGCTTTTCTAAAACCTCACCGTGTAGGATGTTGTTTTAGATTGTTGGAAGATTTTTAATAATTCTTGTTTGTTTGCCCTAGGCATTGAGCATTGGATAAAATAAAAATTGCCTTCTTCAGAAAGAAGAATTAGAAGGCTTGGAATTGCTTTATTCTAAGACTTCTAGGAGTTGTCACATAATGTTCTATTAATTTCCTTTGCTCTTTTATGAGGGAAGCCTACCTAACCTTTTGCCCAAACAAGGAGTGTTTATCTAGTACTCCCAGGAGTGGATAAATCCCGCAGTTTGCAAGTGTTTGCTTTTCTTCACCACCGCTAGAGTATGCTCTAGTGCTGTGAAATTGGCCTGCTTTTCTTTAGACTGCCAGCAAGGTAGGTGGATGAAGTTCCTGGGGAAAAAAAGTCTCTCCTAATTACACAGATGTCCCTTTAATGGTTTTGGTAGGACTGGATTAGTTTGGTTGAAGACTTTAGCTTTAATATCGATTCATGACAATATTCTGAATTTTTTTTTTTTTTGTCTGAATTAGCTCCATGTGGCTCCAGTAGGGTGGTGAGAAATACCATTTTTAGTCCATCCATAAGCTATATTTTTCCCTGGACTTGGTAGCGCATGCCTGTAATCCCAGCACTTGGGGAGGCTGAAGCAGGAGGATCACTGTGAGTTTGAGGCCAGCCTAGGCCACACAGAGTTCAAGGCCAGCCTGTACTATAATAAAACCCTATCTCAAAACAACAACAACAAAAAAATAAGCTATATTTTCAGGCAGTAAGTCTTTATTTATAAAATAAGCACCACTGGGGCCTCAGTACATGGATGTATACCTGGGGTCACTTGGGCAGAATTCACCCTTTGAAGAGAGGAAGGAGTCTAGCAAGAGTGTATCGCCCATTTATGTTGGTCTCTACTGAATCATTTCTTTTTAAATCCAGCCACCTTCTGAGTGGCTGACCTTCATCAGCGTCAACACACTGCCGGGAGCCTGGAAGGAGAAGGCATGGTGTGAGTGTCTGCCGCCCTCGTCCCTGATGGAGACCCCTCAGTCCCGGCTTACGGGCGGGCAGTGGCATGGGAGGACAGTGTGCACCTGCGCGCTCCTCGCACCTCTCAGCAGCGCCTGGCCTGCATCCCTCGGAGGACACAGCAGTCATCGGTCCTCACTCCTCCCAGGAGAGAGCAGGTCCCCGTGACCCTGAATCAGGCACTGTGGTTCTTCGGTTCCCTTCTGTCTCAGTGACCTAAAGTCCTTTTGCTCCCAGGCCTTTAAACAGCTTCAAAGCTGAGATAACTTCCTCCCCACACTGTCAGCCACACCTGCTCCAGCAAATTCTGAAACAGAATCTAAATAAAAGAAACACACTTGCTACGAGAGCACAGCTCTGAGGGAAACGGTGAAATGAGTGGTGCTTCCAGCTTCTACGCAGAGCTCCCCGTGCGAAGGTGCTGCAGACCCCTCGGAAGACCGCACTCGCCCTGGAAAGGTAGAGGAGTGGCTGCTCCCGCCTCCAGGGGCCAAAGAACACAGCCTGTCCTACTCCTGACCCTGAGATTCTGGAGAAGATGCAAAATGCGAGGTTTGGTGGACCTCAGAGTCTTCTGAGAATACTCATGAAGACGGTTTGTGGGATGAACAGCACCCAAGCTGAGCCTGACTCTCTCTTCCTACTTTCTGGAAGTTTCTTCCACCTTTGAGCCGTGTAACCTGCAGACGCTCTTGGAGCAGAAAAAGAGAATGCAAATCCAGTAATCAACTTCTTCTCAGTTGGGCAGAGCATGGAATTAGTTTGGAAAAAGAGTAGCATGCAAGTTCTTCAGCTTGTGAGGGGTGTTGTCAAGGCTTGGTCAAACATTGTATAGCCCCATTTGTTTCTCTCTCTCCCTCTCTCTCTCCCTCTCTCTCTCCCTCTTCCTCTCCCTCTCCCTCTCCTTCTCCCTCTCCCTCTCCTTCTCCCTCCCACTCTCCTTCTCTCTCTCTCTCTCTCTTAGGGCCGGCATGAGATACCAGGCTTAGGGTGGTGGTGTGCCCCAAAGTGAAACTACTTCTATTAACTTCTATGGCATTAACTATTCAGTTTTTCTAAAGATAATTTACTCAATCATATTTGTCAAACCACCTTTAAAAAGTAGTGTATTGTTATTACTTACCAAAAATATGTTTTATGCTACTCACCAAAGAGCTGTAATTTCAGCAGAACAAATGTTTAACAGACTTGAAAAGGGGAAAAAAAAAAGACTTGAGATTTGCACAAAATCAATATTTTTCTGCCACCCTGTTTTTAGCCACCGCTCAGCCTCTTTGTGAGTTGACAAGTTCCGTCCTGTTTTTCAGCCTCTAACGCCCTAATCGCTAACCTCATTATCATTAGGGTGGATGTGGAACAGATACATAGACAAAGTGATGGAGAAAGAGGAGAATAAGAGTCAAAGTGAGATAGAGAGAAACAGAGATACAGGTGTGGAGAGAGAGAGAGAGAGACAGACAGAGACAGAGAGAAAGAGACAGAGACAGAGAGATGAAGAGACAGAGAATATGGTTTATTTCTGATGGTCCTAAATAAGAATAGCTCTCCCTTCTCACGTTGGTCTGCAGAAATTATCCTTTGGAGTATCGCGAGAAGAACATCTCACAGTCATCTCCGTGCCGGTCATGCCAGATGGACTCCATTCCATCGCAGCCCTGGCTGCCATCTCTGCTCCTGCTGCGTCCTCCTGTCCCCTCCCCTGGGGTCGCACGCTGTCCTGACTGTTTGTGTCCCTGCTCCCACAGTGTGCCAATCACCACCGCAGCAGCTGACCCTCAGGATAAACCCAATCCTACCACGATGCTGAAGCCAGTTCCAGCCCAGGACATTGGAGCTCAAAAAACAATCCAGGGACTCAGTGTCACATCGAGGGTGCACATGAGTTAGTGTGCTGGTGTACGCAGCCCTGCAAGGGAGCCTGTGGGCCTGACTGCCTGCCTTGTATTCACTGGTGCTATGACTTGGGCGAGTCACTCAACCTCTCTATGGCCCCCTTAGCTTATCTGTAACATGGGAATAAAAATGTTTCTAGCTCTAGGGTTGCTGGGAATGGGATCACGTATAACTACTAAGGTTTTTGGAGTGCTTACTATGCAGCAAGTAGCGTTCTGATCATTGCACATGTATCAGCTCTTTGCACTGGTAAAGGTGGGTCTCCAGCCCAGGCAGGTGGGCAGGCGTAAAACCCAAGGTCTCGGCCCTATTCTGGGTCAGACTTCATCTCATTCCCTGTTTAGTTACCCATTTCCCTCGGCGCTTAGGGGCTCACTTCCTCTGGTCCTGCCACCTCCTAAGAGCTCCCTCATGTGAGCCCTTCCTTCCTGACACTGTTGTTTTTTTTTTGTTTTTTTTGTTTTTTGTTTTTTTTTGTGGGTACCAGGGGGACGACCTCAGGACCTCGCGGGCCAACAGGCACCCGTGCCACTGAGCGATATCACCGGCCCCTTTTTCGTATGTGGGTTCCGGGAGTCGAACTCGGGCCCTCGCGCTTGCAAGGCAGGCGCTTACGCCGCTGAGCCATCTCACCGGCCCCCTGACACTGTTGTTAATGCTGCTCTGGCTTCTGCCATCACCACGAGAAGGACATGGTTGGCCTAGCCTGATGGAAGATAAGGACACATGGAGGAGAAACAGAAACTCCTGCCATATTTATCAGTGCACAGAGCCTGGTATGCAGTACTCAACTGATATATATATATATATATATATATATATTTTTTTTTTTTTTTGTGGGTACCGGGGGGTCGACCTCAGGACCTCACGCGCCAACAGGCACCCGTGCCGCTGAGCGATATCACCGGCCCCTTTTTCGTTTGTGGGATCCGGGAGTCAAACTTGGGCCCTCGCGCTTGCAAGGCAGGCGCTTACAAGGCAGGCGCTTACGCCACTGAGCCATCTCACCGGCCCTCAACTGATATTTTTAAATAAATAATAACAGCCAACATTTATTGAATACTTACTCTGCCAGGCCGGATACTGAGCACTTATCCTAGGTCATTTTATTGAATTCTCACCCTGTCCCCACATAGCAATGGGAAAATAAGGTAAAAGAAGTTACTTGCCTAACTAGCAAGTAATGGAGCTGAGATCTGAACCCAGAATGTCCAACTCCAAAGGCCACAGCCTTAACCACGGCCCTGTAGCCACAAAAGGACGACAGCTCCTGGCAGGCCAGGTACCACCACTTTCCTTAGCCACAGGAAGCTGAGCCCCACCTCAAGGCTCCTGACCCTCCGTGGGACCCGGGCCACCTCTCTGTCCACTCCACGCTCCCACTCTCCTGCTCTCCCAACCTTCCTCCGTCTCTAGGGACACCTGCGCCCTTACAGACTGCTGTCATGTCTAAGACTACGCCACCTATGATAAACTCGAACACCCACAAAACCCATCTTTGCTTGCACGCAGGCGAGCAGTCTCATTTATGCCTCAGTCCGTGTGCTCGAATCTTGATGGTAACACTGGCGGAGCAGTCCCTGGACTTCCTCCATTGATTTACAGTCAGCTTATTCCAAACGTCCTTCTCCCAAGCTCAGAGTCCAACCAAATAACACTTCTCCACCGAGCATTTCCACAGGGAAACAGAGCCCTTTGGTTGGGTTTGTGGGAAAACAAGACACTCGGGACAGCAATTCCTGCCCAGCTCGCTGGACTCCTCCCGAGGCGGCAGTCGCGCGTGCGGGCGTTCTTCATCTCGGCGTACCTGCTGCGGCTTAGCACACCTTTCCGGACGAGGACTCCGCTGTCGGCATCTCCACCTTTCCCATAGGGCACGAGAGGAACGGACATCTCTGGCATCCCCTAAAGGCTGTACCGCCAGCCCCAAAGACCTTGGTGTGTGCAGGGTTCAGACCAACCGAAGTCACCCCCACATTCTCTGCGCTCCCGTGCTCACCGATGCTCCCATCCTCAGAGAAAAGCAGGTTTCCCGGTGGGGAGCTACCTGAGAAGTAGGAGGACCTACCCCACTCCCAAGACCCCGCAGAGAAAGACAGCTCCCCCATCTCAGGCAGACAAATCTACCATGGCATTTTTGCAGTGGACCATCACAGTACTAACCTGTTCTTTAACTCTCAAGACATTTTTGAGCCAACGTTTGCCTTCTTCTAAACCCCAACACTAGCCATTTTCTAAAGGCAAAGGGAAGTATCAGTCTGAGGAAATCCTTAAAGTACAGGCTGACACCTATTTCCAATTTTTTCTGCCCAACTTCCAAAATTAGACAATCGCAAACAAACTGTAGACAACACCCCCAACTTTGGTTTTCCGTGTGGCAAATGACTCTGATAATAATTTCAAGTCCGTGAGAAGAGGCGGGCAGTGGCATAGCAACAGTGACCAGACACTCAGTTTTAGGTTATTGATTCCCAAAGAACATCATGCGGGGACCCCTGCATAATCCGAAGCTGGTGAACTTGAATTTCTACTTGTGTGCATCTGTATGAAAATATTCAGTTCACTCATACAGATGCTATGTATCTATCCCTTCGTTGTTTTTCTTCAGATCTTGTGAGCATCAATTCAGAAAACCTGAGATTGAAAACATACAGACTAACCATGGCTGGGATGCAGAGCATGTAAATCCTGGTACATAGAAGGAAGAAGGTCCTTTATCTTACCCCCAGATGCCTGATGACTTCGGGCATGCGAATTTAGGGCCAAGTCCTCAGGCAAAGGGGGAAGAGAATTTACAAGTTTACAGAGGTGAGGGTGGGAGAGAAACGGGGAACCTCAGCAGGAACCTGCCCCGTGGTTGCTGGCCGGACCCTCTCCTCTCAATTCTGTTAGAATTCAGTTTGTTCAGTGCCAGTGGGTTTCTATAGAAACCAAGGAAAGGGCTGAGTGTATGTTGATGCAGCATGAAGAGCGCGAGGCTGAGTGGAGATGGAAGCAGGATCTCCCACGCTGTGAATATTGGGATGAGACTTGGGCTTTCACACTTTATGGCATTGAAGTTTTTACCCCAGTTTGACTAAGTCTCTAGGTAGGTAGGAGCTTCCAGATCACATCCAGGTTACAAATAGATGGAATATTTCTCCCAAAATATTTTAAGCTCTAGCTAATTACCTTTGAAATAGAAGTAGAAAATCATGCATTGTATTTGCCTATTTAAAAATCACATCCCATAGCATTTCTTCTGAATGTTAGATAATAACAAAAGCTAATATTTATTGTGGTCACAATGTGCCAGACTCTGTTCTTTTATTATTTCAATCTTTAGTCCAAATTCATGTGAATGGAACTACCGTTATTACCATTTATCAGATGAGAAATATGAGGACCAGAGAATTTAAGAAAATTGTTCAATATCACAAAAAATAATTGATACAGCTGGGTATGGTGGTGCATGCTTGCAATCTCAGCATTCTGGGAGGCTGAGGCAGGAGGATCACAAGTTCCAGCTCAGCCTGGGCAACTTATCAACTTGGTGAGACTCTGTCTCAAAATTTAAAAGAGTGAAAAAAGGTCTGGGGATGTAGCTCATTGAGAAGGCTCTGGGTTCAGTCTCCAGTTCCATACATCATCATCATTACTGGTAGACTCAGGATTTGAACACAGGCCACTCCCTGAATTATGTGAAAATTATTATTATCATAGAAGTTTCATAATTACCTTCTAAACTACCCTGTGTAATGATTACCTTTTAACATTTCTCTTGTCATTTGCATTAAATCTTGGGTCTAGATTAGGGTCTAGAAGGTGTCTCACCTTCCTCAGGGTGGCTAGCTTAAATAAAATCTTTTCTGAAAAACTTGGCAAGATCAGTCAATCACCAAATAATTTTTGAGTAATTAGTGTGTTCTAGGCACCCTCCTGGGTACTGGGAAAAACTCACAGTCTTAGTATTTAATATTCATTTTCCACCTGATACATCATTCTTTTACCATTGTCTTAGTGAATGTTAAAAAAAAAAAGAAAACTTCATTCTCTCAACCTGACTTAGAACAAGAATATTTTACAAATACCACATTTAAAAGCACTATTTAAATTATTCAAGTATAAGCTCATCAGATTTTGAAGCAATGATACTTTAATATTTGTTACAAGAGTTTTCTGGGTTGAGGCCAGATGGTATTTCTTTTGCAAACTTCATAGTAAGTTAGTGGTTTGAATTTTCTAGCCATTCTGCCTGAGACTGGAAAAAATAATACTTACCTCATATGTCTTCTTTATTTTTGTGTCAAGGTCTTAATGAAGGATACAAAGTTTATGTTCAAAAAATAAATTTATTTTAGGAGAGAGTACAGTACAATGTTACATTAGATCACCACAAGGGATTTTGAAAGAAAATTTACTTCTGTTATGAAATCTACTCTTCTTGCGTGTGAGACACTTCTCTGTGACCCCTTCCATTACAAAGGACTAAAAAGACACAGGACGATTCATGAATTCTCTTATGTCAAGCCAGGTCATACGCTGCTTAGTATTCATTTCATAATTGCCTAACTAGATAACTGCTCCAGAATCTTCCTTCTTTACTTTAAAAAATGTTTGAAATACGTGAAGCATTTATAAATGGTTTAAGGAATAATTACAAAGGACATACCCATGCTGCTGTCACCTAAGTCAAGGAGAAAAACATTGACAAAATATCCTACGCCCACAAGTGTCCTACCATCCACAACCCCACCTGCCCCTAGAGGAGCTATCATTAGCTCACCATTTGTGATATTTTCTTAAACCTTATAGTTGTATAATCATCATCATCATCATCATAATAATAATAATACAGATGATAATACAGACTACTTTCACTATCTTTCGATTTTAAAAACTAGAGTCCCTCTCTAAATCTTTTTCAGAACTTTCTTGTTTTATTCAATATTATGCTTTTGTTGTTTGTAGTATTCTATTGTAGCTCAGTCTGATTTGTTCCTTCTCTGTTTTATACTATTGCCTCATATAAATATACAAGGATGCATTTCTATTCTACTGTTCAACTGTTTGGTGTTCTTACTCGGGGTTATTATGAACACACTGCCATGGACATTTGATGAAAACCTAGAGTGATGTTGCTGGGTTATAGGCACCATTCTACTAGAAAGATGTCTGTTTTTCAAAGTGTTTGTACCAATTTACACTTCTGCTAATATTTAAATTGTTGCACACATATACTATTTTGTGTAGTGAGGTTTTAATTTTTGCAAGCTGGTAGGTGTGTAGTATCCAATTGTGATTTTTAAATTTGCATTTCTCTAATTATAAAGTTGAACATGTCTTCATATGTTTACTTAAAATTCTAGGTAAATTATATGAGTATCTTCACAAAACTTTGTTTTTTATTTTTGTGCACTAGGGATCAAATCCAGGGCTTCATGCAGGCTAGGCAAATGTTCTATAACTGAGCACTACCCTCAGCCCATCTTTGCAGATTTTTTGATACACATTGCTAAATTGGTCTCTAAAATGTTACATCAAATTCCTTTATTATCAATATTTCATATTAAGTATTAAGATATTAAGTACTTTTGACAATTGGGAAGATAAAAATGACCTTCCTTTACTTTTATTTCAAATTCCTCTGGTTACTGGCACATTTGAACGTTTGAAGTTATTTTTTCCAAGCATTTGACAGGGATGTTTGTATCTTTGTTGTTGTCCTATTGCAGATGGTTTATTAGATAATATTCCAGGTATCTAATTTGTAACCTTAAGTTTCCAATATAAAATTTCATTGCTATTAATAAGATGAAGACAATTGATTTCAGGTCGAGTGGGGTTTTGAAAGGCATACACTTCTAAATTATAATTTCAGGTGAATTCAAGGGCATTAATATTTGTAAAACTGCTCTGCATGCTCAGAAAGAATAAAACAAAGGGGAGTGACTTCTGCTTCCAGGAAGATGGAGTAGACGTACTTTCCCTATTCTTCTTGCTAGGTACAACTAAACACCCCGGACATAATACACAACACAAACCTGACTAGACTTTCAGAGGTGGAGAAAAGAAGGCAGACCAGGTAGGAGCTCTGAAATCTGAGGAACAGAACAGAGGTGCGAGCTCTGGACTTTCCTTCCACTTCCAGTATCCCGGATTGGTTGCTAGGGAAGCTGGCAACCTAGCGATGCCAATGAACACAGACAAAAAGATGCCTAAGAGAAAGTCTGCTCTTCCTAGGCAAAGAACCAAGAAAGGGTAAAAACATAAATGTAGAAATAACCTCTCTACCGCAGCAGAAACCAAAGGAAAAACTGGCAAAAGCTGTATGGGAAGCCCAGGCACCTACTCTCTCCTGGTGCCTCCACATCCCCACCAGGATGGCATGAAAGAAGGCTGAGGAAGGAGCCAGAACTTTCATTCGCGTGGGGCAGTAACGAGGCCCCTCTTTTCCATGTGGTCAGTGGGGATCACCTCCTAGACTTCCACCCCTACTCAGCAATAATGAACCCTTCACTTCCCTTGCCCCCACCCACAGTGTGAGGCCAGGGGACGCCACAAGGGGGCAATAACCAGGCACTGCCACCCCTCCCAGCCAGGGAGGGGACAGTGCAGGACTAGCGGGTAGCTGGAATAAAGAGCCATCCCTGAGAATTCAAGGGAGGCTCCATGCAGGCCATAGGTGCAAAGGAGAGAAAAGTCTTTCTCTGGAGGATGACAGACCACATAAATGATCCTCTTTCCATTTTGTTTGGCTGTCAAGGCTCCCAGAACAAAATCTGGGGTATCATAGGATCACAGAGCTATGTACAGGTTCAACACTCTCACCAAAAAGTCTAAAATCTGTATGTAATGCTCCAAAATTAAAAACTTTTTGAGTGCTGACATGATTTTAGAGTGTTTTAGATTTCAAATTTTTACATTTGACATTCTCAGCTGGTAAAGTCTGTACAAACATTCCAAAATACAGAAAATTCTGAAATCAGAAACACTTCTGGTTCCAAGCATTTTGGATAAGGGATACTTAGCCTCGCTTTACTTTCCCTTAACCTAATGTTCCATTCCTAATCTGCATGTTCCCTGCCTTTGTGATGGTTTTTAGATGTGACAACTTGGCTTAGCTACATTCCCTAACTTTTCAATCATACATTAATCTTGGTGTTGCTGTGCAGGCATTTTGTAGATACGATTAAAGCCTATAATCAGGTGATGTTAAAAACAGAAGCTTGTTGTAGGTAATGTGAATGGCTTGATACGATCAGTGGAAAAGTCTTAAGAAGAAGAAACTCCACTTCTGGACTTAGCCCTCGCCTAAGAGCTCCAGCCTCCCTTTCCTGATGGCCTGTCCTAGACATTTCAAACATGCTCAGCTGCCCCCACAATTACATGAGACAATTCCTGGCATCAAATCTCATAATATACTATATAAATCTCTTATTAGTTCTGTTTCTCCGTTGAATCCTATGTTAGTACATATTTTCATACTTTATAGTTTGTATTATAGTAGATATCTCTAAATAACTGTAGAATGAGGTGGAGCATAAACAATAAATACTCCTCCTATATCTTTTTGGTTGGCCCTTGGATGAAGTCCAACCGTCACGTGTTACCTAAAGGTCTCTCTATACATACCTCTAATTTTTTACCGTCCTAGTAATGTAGTAAATCATTATATGTAACCAATCTTTATGAATTTTTTACTTAAACACATAATATTGACTAGTATTTATGGTTTGCTTTGTAAAATACTATAAACTTAACTAGCCCTTGTTTCAACGCCTTGGCTATTTTGTGCAGTTCCACCCCACACCACAGGTGGCAGCAGCAGCCCTTTCTAGCTCGCGGTTTTCGAGGAGGCTCCTATCTCTGTCAGAACCGACCAAATCACTGTTAAAGAGGGGGCAATCGCCATAGAGTCCGTGGAGCTATGCCCACGATTACTTTCTTAAGGAATCTTCCTCCTGTAATTATTCACGTGAAAGTGCATGATACGCATGGAAATGCCCACTCGCGATGGCGGCCGGAGCATGGCGGGGCCGACTGTCGAGTGCGCGGCATGCTCGCGCCCCCCCGTTCGGGCGCTGAATGGTGCGGCCCACCCGCGGGGCTCCACCCGGAAGTCGTCGCGGCGGCGCGCGGGAGGTGCGCGCTTCTCGGCCGGACGGTAGGCGCCGCGCGGAGTCCTGGCGCTCGCTGACTACCCCCCGGGTCCGCCAGGGGCATGGGTCCTCACGGCGACGGCCGGGGCCGCACTCGGGGGCGGTCAGGCCCAGTGGGGCCGCGGCGCTCCGGGGGCCTCCGCGGCGGCGTCGCCGTGTTCGCCGCTGTGGCCGCGGTGTTCACCGTCACGCTGCCCCCGTCGGTGCCGGGGGGAGACTCGGGTAAAGTATGCGGACCGCCGAGCCGGGCTGTCCCTGGGTCTGTGGCGCTCGGGCGTCGCCACGCGGCTTCCGCCGATCCGCCGGAGGGGCTTGCGCGCCTCTGCACTTCCCCAGGTTGTTTCTCTGGGCCTGGGTTTTATCTTGCGTTCCTCTTCCGCCCGCACACTGTACCGAGCCCTCACTGTGTTTCAAGCAGAGGAGCCACGGATGTCCTGGAGCGTGGTGGTGTGCGGAGAGGACGCGCCGGTGACTGATGAGCAGCGGTGTCTGACATGGAGTTATGGAGACGGCAACGGGGAGATGTGACCGAGATCGGGGCGGGTGGGTCAGGATGAGGTCAGGAAAGGCTTCCCGGAGGTAAGGTTCTAGTTGAAACCTGAACATTGAGGAGCCAGCCAGGCAGAATATTTGGAGGAGAACCTTTGAAAAGGTGGAAACAAGGTGCATCTTAAAGCTTGCTGCGTCTATGGGAAACAAAAGCCTGGCCCTGGGCCGTTGAGATGGTCCGCGCACTTGTTCTGTATTTGAGACTGGAAAGAAGGTCCTGGTTGTGATTAGGGTTCCGCTTTCCTGCCAAATTAAGTGATCATCCAGGGACGCCTTATGGCCATTAGTTTTGTCAGAGTGGTGCTGTGACTGCAGCGAGTGAATCTGTGCCCTGAGCAAACGGTGTACTCGTTGTCACCTCCCAGGTTCTGTTGGTCAGAAGTCCGGGGCAGTGTAGCCCGGTGCGCCCCCTTGGGCGAGGCCGCTGTCCTGATGTTGGCTGGGGCTGCAGTGCCCCCAGGCTGCGTTTGGGGAGTGTCAGCCTCTGAGCTCAGGCCAGTTCTTTGCTGTGCTGGTCTCAAGATAGCGACTTCTGTCAAGAGAAAGAGATAGCGCCTCTGTCTGACACCTCTGTCATTTTGTACCCTAATCCTGGAAGTGATATGACACGGCCCTGTTTCATTCCTGGAAGTCAGTAAATCCAGCCCAGTTCAAGGGGGAGAGGATTACAGCAGGAGTAGGGGATTATTGGGAGCCGTCTTCAGAGCTGCCTGCCACATCGAGGATGCTTGATGTTCCCTTTTCCAGCTCATTACCTTCGCTTTCTCTTGTCCTGTTGAACAGATGGAGTGCTCTTTCTTGAGTGTAGTAGGGACCACATTTCCAAGATTCATGTTATAATGGAGATAGCTTCGTGTTTGTTTTCATATTGGGAAGCATTCAGAGGTTGGGTAGTTTTGTTTCTTGTTTAAAAAAAAAAAAATAGCTACTTAGAATTGTTCGGGCCTACAGTATGGGGTGGGATGGGGAGTGATCACCAGGATTTACTGAGCACTTAATTGGGTGCCAGGTACTGTTCCAAGTGCTTCATCACTTGTTTTATCCCTCCCAGCTACCCTGTGAGGTAGGCAGTGTTACCTTCCACTTATAGAGGAGAAAACTAAAGCTGTGTCCGAGTCGCAGCAAGGAAGGGCTGGCAGGGAAAGAACCCAAGTAGGTTAACTTTAGAACATGGTCTTGTAAACCCTACTCTTTGTCAAAGAAGTTTAAGAAATTCTTTGTTAAATCCACCACCACATACATAGTGATATTTAAAGTCTGTGGTTGTTACCGTGTTTTTATTAATACTGCATTTTTTTCCCCAAAAAAACAAAGTTCATGTATTTACCTTGAGTTAACAAACTTTTCAAGTATTCTTATGTATTTGTTTAGGTTGATCAAAATAGTGGTTGCTTCTAATTTTTTGATGTTTGTTTTTGGGAATGATAAATAAACTTTTCCAACTACATGGCAATACATATAGAAATTTGTTTAATTATATCTGTGATAATTTTATGTGTTGAATGTACTGTTCTCCTTGAATGTTTATGCAATATATTTTCTATCAATAAACAGAACCCACCTCCAAACCAAAATAAAGCATTTATTCTTCTTCCTGTTAAGTCTTAATTTATATTCCATAAATCCATCACATTGTGTGGCTTGCCAAAATTATTTTTTGTTCTACTTGACACACATAGTTCATTTACGAGCAGGAGTGGGAATCTAGGCTTTACTAAATTAACATGTATGGCTATGTATTTTGAATGTACTGTAGTTAACAGATTTATTATGTGACACTGTAGTAGTATAATTAATATTAAAAAGGAAACATTAAAATCTCCTTGCATGCCACACCACAAAGCTGTGAACCTTAAATCTTAGTGTACTTCAGAATTCCTCAGAAAACTTGGGCCACGGTGCCAGAGGGTCTTATTAGACCAGGGAGTTTGGGAGTATGGTCGAGGAATCTTCCATTAAAACGAAGCAACATGAAGACCACCAGGTAGTCGCAGTGCAGGACTTGATTTGAGGAGACTCTAGTGTGAAGAGTTGGGTGAAAATGAGAACTCCAGAGGCTGAGTTTTGTGTCTTTTTTTTTTTTTAAACTATTCACTTCCCCTTTTTCTGACCTTCAATTTAGAAGCTTTATTTCCCTGTAGCTCTTTATCCCAGAGTAGGTACATGATAGGCTTTGAGTAGTGGCATCTTTTCTATTTGGATTTAAGTTTAACATTCTAGATTTATTTTTATAGAAGAACTGCTTTTTTTTTTTTTTTTTTTTTTATCTTTGGGACAGGGTCTCACTATGTGTTCAAGGCTGGCCTTGAACTTACTGTGTAGCCTAGGCTGGCCTGGAATTTGCAGTGATCCTCCTGCCTCAGCCTCCCGAGTGCTGGGATTACAGGCCTGTACCACCACACTTGGCCAAAAAAAAAAAAGTGATTTTTTTAAAGTGGTAAAACTAAGAGAAAATCAGCTATTTTTTCTTAATGTTAAGTATAGTTTACACTTTATATGGAAGAGAATGAATAACAAAAACTAATCAAAACAGTTGAGGTCAGAGGACATAGAGCTAAGCCAGTATGGAGTAAAACTATAAAATCATGTTTGCAAGTAGTTTTAAGGGAAGAATTGTACATATTTTTGGACCACGAACAGTTTCTTTTTGTGATGGTTTGTGCCTATACTCCAAGCAACTCAGGAGGCTGACTTGGGAAAATTGCAACTTCCTTGTCCAGCCTAGGCAGCTTAGACCTAGCTCAAAAAATAAAACTAAAAGGAAGGCTGGGGTGTGGCTCTGTGGTAGAGTACTTGCCTGTCTTTCCAGAGGCCCTGGTTCAGTTCCTAGCAACAGCTGGGGTGGGGTGGCGCGGGGAGGGGAACAGTATTCAAGATACAAAAGTACCATGGTTTCTGAGGGGCTGGCCACTTGTGCTCTTAAGTAACGTAAGGGATTGAAGAGAGCGGTAGGCATCTGTGGATGCCCTTAGAGGCTTCTGTGATCACTCATTCCCGAGATCTGTGTGCTGGACTTGAGTTAAATTCTTAGTGTGTGGTCAGAGGAGGGAAAGGCGGTGATGTCTTGGCAGGATCCTGGAATGGATGAGATAATATTTTTAAACTTGGTGGGAGAGAGATGAGAACTAGCCACAATACGAGGCCATCTGCGTAAGTGCTGGTTAGAGAGGCCAGGCAGGTTCTATGGAGGGCAAAGAAGCGATTGGTTCTGACTGGGAGGGAGGTGTGTGAGGACCTGAGCCTTAAAGGATGCAGGGGAGGATGCTGGGAAAACATTCAGGTGCGAGGAGAAAGTGAGTGATGAGAGGTGCAAAAGAGGACCACTTTAGAGGAGCACTGGGTGTGGGATTTCACTGGGTAAGCCCAGGTGTCAGGGACACAAGTCTAGGACAGGGACCTTGAATGGCTCACTGAGGAATCTGAGGTTCATTCAGTAAGGGGAGCGCAGCCACCAAGATTTTACCTAGGCGTGGGATCCAGCTGATGTCTGGTGTGGGGGGAGGGGCCGTAGGGTGGCGGGAGTAAGTAATTTCAGTATGAAGATAAATTAAACTTATCCACCAAGTCTATTGCTACAGTGCAGGCCAGAGCAGGAGAAGGTCTAAATTGTAGGTGGGGCAGTAGAAACGAAAAGCAGAGTAGTGATGTCTATTGAAGGATAGAAAGTGGACATTAGTACTTTCCTAAATAAGTAATAGTAACTTTCACAAATCGTCCGTACTGACCGATTTCTGACACTGTACTGTACTGCGGTGTACAGGAAAGAGTCAGAAATGGTTTCTGTGTTCTGGATACTTAAAATGTTAGCAAATAGGCATTAAATTACCACATCATAATTTTTGGTAATAATAACAGTAACTATATGTACAAAATATAATGAGTCATTTGTTTGGGAAAATGTACTATAGTAGAGTTTATCTAAAGAACCTAGATGAAAATTGTTTGACGATATCCGACCTAATTAATGCAACAGGGACACACAGCAGCGTCTAAGCCCCAGGGTTCTGCACATTTTACGTGTCCTAAGGTCGCTTGTTCATAGCTTGTGATAATTTCGTGGGAGAACACAGCACATTACACTAATGCTATGTGAAAGTGTTTCTATATGAGCAAGAGAAGATGACTTTTAGGAGGGAAAATAAGCATTTTTTTAAAAAACAGAGTTCACCTGTGTTTCCACTGACCAGTTATTAAAAACGATCAAAGATAGTTCGTTCAGTGGGACCTAAGGGGGAAGTATTCTTAGACTATTTCACACTGCTAAATCTCTACAGATTTAGTTTGATCCAGTCAAATTAATGCAAAACCTCCATGCAAGCATTTGGATTTTGGAAACTTGGGAGGAATGTCATTATGTAATAGTAATTATTGGTTTTACATTATTTTTTCACAGGGGAGCTGATCACAGCCGCACACGAGCTTGGAGTAAGTATTAGTTTTATTGTTTAATCAATGCTCTCATTAACAGTGTTAGGAATTAAGAAAGTTTAATTAAGCGTGGAATAAAGTAGATTAATTTATTTTCAAACCCTAGTTTTTAGTAACTTATAAGTACAGTACGTGACAATTTACTTTAAGTTTTAAATCCAATTACACTCAATTGTAAAGCAAAGCCTCTACTATATATATGGTAGCTGGCCTATTATCGCCCCAAATTTTGTTTAAGCTGTGGAGAATAAAATAAATCGGGTTAACAGTTTTAATAAGTTTATTATTTAATAAACTTTATTATAGTGCATGATCCCTTTAGGCAAGACCTTAGGACTGTCAGTGTGGTGGTAATCCGATAGCAGTGTGGTCCTTTCAACTTTCTAGCCAAGATGATATTGCAGAATCTGCTTTTTTCAGTCTTTTAAATGACCTTGGTACTGTGAACCCAGAGAACAAACTGCTGACCAACTGACAGCGAAATATGTCGCCCTTTCTGTAGGTCTCACACACTGGCGAATCCACTAAGGAAAATATTTATTTGTATTGGCACAAGAGCATCACCGTAGGGAGCCACCCTTCACACCTGTGGTCACTGTTGCTTTTGACTTGCCTGAGAAGAGGACTACTTTTGGGTTCAAGCCAGCGTGACGCTCCTTGCCCAGATGCAAACCTTCTAACTTGCCGATTTTCTGTAGGTTGCCCATCCGCCTGGCTACCCTTTGTTCACACTGGTGGCTAAGCTGGCAATGACACTGTTGCCTTTTGGGACAGTGGCCTACCGGGTCAATCTCCTCTGTGGCTTATTTGGAGCAGTGGCTGCAGCGTTACTGTTTCTCACCGTTTTCAGGTACAGTAGTTGAGTTAAAATTAATTTTGAGTAACTGGAGACGTGGTTTCTTTCAGACAGCTCTGCAGCCGAGGGTCTCCCTCAGGCCTGCGATTTCACCTTGTGCACATGCAGTCGTTCTGTGTATGCGTGAGCCCGCACGTGATCGCACAGTTGGTTCTGCTTCCTGCAGTGGAGCGAAGGCTCTGGTTAGGCAGCACTAATGAGGTTCGTCATTTTAGGAAGATGCAGATGGGCCAGTTTAATCCAACAGTATGAAGTTATCGTTTGGTAAATGGTAAATATCATTTAATTACAACACTGCTGACGGGCAGCAGCCCATCAGGCTGGCCTGAATCTGGGTGTGTTACATTCTAAATACTCTAAATGCGAGTGCATTGTATACTTTTTGAAATGAAGTTGTTGGCCAAGAAAGTGACATTTGGGATGTGGTGTATTAAGGCTTCACTTTGTTCCGTGATAGCCCTAGGGAAGGTAGGCAAATTAGCCCTATTTACTTCCTTGATGGGAAGCTTTCTTAGCATAGGAGCCACTCTGCTTTTAAAAATTAGGTCATTAGTTTAGGATATTGGTTAGCTCATTTGTCTTTGATGTTTTTGTCTCCTTTATTCTTAACTTAGTCTAACCAACGCCCAAGAGGATGATAATGAAAAACGCAAATTATGCTTGGTGGAAAGGGAAAACTTCCTCCAAAAACTTTTGACCCTTTTTGATTAAAAAAAAATTATTTTTGTATGTAAATATAGTATAATTTGAATAGACATGATTTCAGATGTTATTTTTTGGAGATCAACATTTATAATGTAATAGCCATAATACTGCCTTTCAGTTAAATTCTTTCCAAATTCCCTTTTAACTATTATAGGAAGATAAAAGTTAACATAATTGTAACTCTGAAGTTTACATTTAAATCTATTTGCAGAGAGCTTTCAAATTCAGATGTTCTAATTGTTGATCATTTACTAAATTTTTATCTATATAGTTTATTTTTATTTAATCTGTCATGTTTTTGGTGACAGCCAAATCTTTATGAAAGGCTTAAAATAAATCTCTGGATTGATCAGTTTTATGCATATATACTCTTTCTAAGTGGTTAGAATAATTTTTTTTTTTTTTTTTTTTTTTTTTGGTGGGTACCGGGGGTCAACCTCAGGACCTCGCGCGCCAGCAGGTGCCCGTGCTGCTGAGCGATATCACCGGCCCTTTTTTCGTATGTGGGTTCTGGGAGTCGAACTCGGGCCCTTGCGCTTGGCAGGTGGCGCTTAAGCCGCTGAGCCATCTCACCGGCCCAGAATAATTTTTATTAGAATTATTTCTTTGGAGTCTTTTATAATTAAGAATTATCAATATTTCCATCAACAGAGATGTTGATCTTCTTTTCTATAAATATCTTTGTTGAAATTTGGAACTTAATCCGTTCTACACTGAATGTGTAAATTGTTCATTTTCACAAGACATTTTAAGACAGTTAAAGAAAACTTATTTTAGTATTTCATCTGTGTTTTAGATCTTTTATATAGCATATACATATATTTAAATGTTCCATAGATATAAGTGCTTTTAGGCAAATGAAGTGATTCATTTTCTGAAACTTCTTCACATTTGTTAACATATTGTTGATGCCATGCCACATGAGAACGACTATAAAAATGATATACAAAAATCCTTTCAGAATCTAAATAGCTTTGGACAATAATTTTCTTTTGAGTCGTTCACATTTAAAAATAAGCTTTCTTATCATGCTGGTTATATGACTTTTAGATGAGCACACTAGCCTGTGACCCTTTTCATTTAATATACAGCATTAATGATAAATTTTTATACTTTCCGATATGTGTTTTAAATCAAAATTCTAATACTGCTAAATGGGTATTTGGGTGGCTTTACTACTAGAGTACTTTGGAAAAGTTGCTTTTTTTCCAAAAAGAGATGTAACAATATTATCTCTCCCATACATTTTCATATGAAAATACTTCCTTATTTTGAATACAAATAACTAACAAGGTACATGTCCTTGGGGAACAACCTCGTTCAAGTGGCAGATCCGTTCTGTCTCACAATAGACACCCTTCCGGAGGGAGAAGCCATCTCTATGGTAATGGGACTAAAGGTAGCCTATTGATTGAGTGGAAGAAGACGTTATACAGTGTCAGCTGGCTTGTTACAATTTCATTTGTTGTACGACCTGAACTTAACCTCTGAAACCTTTCTCCTGTGAACATAAACCCAACAGCAGGACGGTTTTCATATAGCCATTTCAGTGATGGCTTTTTCTCAGTCCTAGCACACAGTAAATGCATTCCTTTCCAGGTTGACGTCTTCACCAGAATCTGTTTAGGAGATAGTCCCCTACTCCGTTCATTTAGAGACTGTACCATCGTTCCATTCTGCTGAACATCGGAGGGTTTGATCTGGGACACAGCTTTATCCTTTCTTCCCCCATCACTTAAGAGAACATTACTGTACACATGGGATTAGTGCTGACTGGTGTGCAGGGAATTATTAGTTCTTTTAACAGGTTTAAGGTTTTTTTCAGGTAATTGTTCACATAGCATTCACTATATTTAACCCTTGGGGTGGACATAAAGACCTTCTGTACCTTTTAAACAAAGATTGTATTTTCAAAAGCAAATTTCTGTTTAAATGTGTTGATGTTAAAAGCTCCTTTTTTTGCAGTAAACATGACTTAAATTGAAAGAACAATTTATTCGTTGTTTCCAATTACTATGTAATTTTTGCTTTTCTTGCATTTTTCTTTGGCTTTTACAAGCCGTAAGATGTCATTAACACTGCATTTTTGTCAGTCTTTCCTAATGGTTGGGCAATAACTCATTTCTCTTTGCTTCCCTCTAATGTAGGAAGCATATGAGTAAAACAGCACAGTGAAAGCTGTGTCGTTGTAGTTTATTGAATTAAAAATAGTAAGATTGTGGCAGTTTCTTATTTATTTGTGGATTGTCCCCTTCAGGGGCATTTTTAAGCATGCATTATGTTAGAGGAGTTTAATACATTTCATTTATATGAAGTAATACTCATTTAATTCAGGTAAATATCTGTGTATTTAAGCTATATAATGAAGTTAGGGATTTATGGCAAGTGGGATTTTCTATTTTAAGACCCTTGAAGTAAACGATTTTTAAATTTAATAGTATATTTAGAGTGTCATTCTATTTGCATTTCACAAATCCTATTAGTATAAATTAAAAAGTTATAAAGAATATAAATCACAAATATGAGCACCATTTAACTTTGCTGAATACTTGAATTTCAAAATTATTTTCTGGAAAACATGAAAAGGTCCTGTGTAGTAAATAGGGAGGCGTGCTGAAGTCACTGTCCTCTGACATCTCCACGCTTACATTGTATACGTTCCGGTGTCGCTGAAAGAGAAGGGATATGTTGGTAGCATTGCATGATGATGTTTTACTGCAGGGAAGTGTTAACTTATGGTCTCAGATGACAGCACATCTTAATTATTTCGGTAGTTACAGGACAGGGACTATATTCTTGCCAGGACTGAGAGTCAGCGTATCCTTTTCAAACTATCAGAGGCCAGATGGAGCTATGGAAAGGCTGAAGCAGAAGGATAGCAAGCTTGAGCCTAGTCTGGGCAGTTTAGCAACTTAGCTAGACCCTGTCTCAAACTAAAAAAATACAAAAAAAGGCTGAGGATGTAGCTCAGTGCAGAGGCCCTGGGTTCAGTCCCCAGTACCAGGAAAAAAAAAAAGTTTGTTGAACATTTGTGAATTGAAAGTAAAACTCTTAGTTTTTATAATCAAAATTTAGTGTATTTTTTAAAAGTAAGGTAAAGTCACTAACCATTTAATAAGTGTTTTTTCAGGTTTTTTTTCTAAAAGGCACTATTTCTGGAAGCTTGCATTAAAAACACTAATACCCGTAACATTGTATAGTAAGAAACCATATCTCTTAAGGTCAAGTAGGTTCTCTAGAATATATGAATATTAATAATTAAAAGTATATTGAAACTGTGCCTGTGTACTACAAAGAACTTAGCAATTTCAGCCATTCTTTAATATCTTCTGGCAGATTATTTCATGCCTGTATTTCATGCACAGGACTTTGTCATTTTTATGTTACATATTTCTAAACCTTACGTTGCTGCTAAAAATTATTTTGATTATAGTTTTGGAAAGCAAGCACGTGATTCTGGGCCCCATGTCTGCTGTTTTTAAAGCTTCTGTTAGGATTCCATTCAATAAAGAATAGAAAATTAAAACACCATACCTTAGAGAGTGCAGAATCTCCTGCTTAAGGGACATTTGGATTTTCCAGCCCAAAGAGTATTTTAGATTATTGCCATAGAGAATAATGTGAAGCTCTTCATAATTTCAGAAGTAACTATGCATACGTAACAAAGAGTCACCAAGTTTTTGTAGTTGGAGAAGAATGGGAAGTACTGGAGCATTAATTTCCATTCAGGAGAATATCTGTCTTGATCCCTGGTTAATTGATCATATATTTCCCTCATGCTTGTATTAAAATTGCATTGACTCAGACTGGTTAAGCATATTAAGAGCTTGGTTCATTTGCATTTTCTTCTAAGTAGAGGGACATATTAGGCTCAAATAGCAGCGCTTCATTTTGAAGGGAAAAAAGCAGGGCAAAAACTCTTTTAAGACTGTAGAGTCTTTCTGACAGCTAGTCAGAGTTAGAATTAGCTCAAGGAAATGGTAGTAATGCACTGGCTGGCCTAATCCCTTTGATATCACCAGGTATCCTCCTGTTCATGGGTTAATTGCTTTAAAAGCGAAGGCAATATTCTGAGCGGTGGGCCGCTTCACCTTTTCACAGCTGTTACCATTGAGTGACAACTAAATCCCATGTGTAAGATGAGGAAGAGCTCAATCTCCAATTGGGAGAAAATTTATGTAAACCGCAATCCCTTCAGAATGTGCGGAAGTCATAGACTTTCTTGATTTACTCTGCTTTTCCCAGAAAGCTCTATTGTTCACTTTCCTAAGTCCCATCAGCCCTTTGTAGCAGAATATCACAGCAGCAGCAGATAGCTTGAAATATATAAATGCTATCATAGCTCTGATTAATAGCAGTGCTTATGAGTCAAGTCTGATAACAGTGCAGCTCTCCACTCAATTTCAGATACTGCTAATGGAATCTGTCTTCTCCAATTGTAATATGAGAAGGCCTAATTTGCCATGGAGCTTGGAGCTGTCACCAGTAGGGGATTGTGGGGTCAGATGGGAGCTGCCAGGTTTTTGCCCTGCAGCTTGTATCTCTCACTTTGAATAGAACAGCCCCCTGCCTGCCAGTTAGCTGATAGGCCGTGGTGGGGTTTATGCCACTACGTACAATAGGGAAGGGCTCCATAGGCTGACTTGATAATTGTGAAGCTAGCTCATATTTCCACAGCTACTGTGCTGCATAATTTCTAATAAGTGGTTTTAACAAATGTCAGATTATGAAAAGTTTCCTCAATTACAAAAACTTATAAAACATTTAAATTACTAAATCTGTTTCCTGCCGAGATCTTGCTACTGGAACTAGTCATCAGTTATTATGGCTATCCTGATAAATGCGTACATTTCTTTAAATTACAAGTAAAATTATAGGTCACAAGTCATATAAACTTGCTGCTTTTCAAAGCCATAAAATTAGAAAACAATCTTAATGAGTTAAAATATTAAGATATACTTCATAACTTTGCATAAGACCACTTTAATGTTGTTTGTGGAGTAGTTTAGTATTGCTAATGGAAATAATTCAGTATGTTCGTTCTGTTGATTTTAGTTACTGGGATGTTTTAAGTTTACTTTAGATACTTATAGTTTCTTAATACTGTAAAATTACATAGCATCTTCTAAGAGTGCAGCTAAAAAGGACGAGTTGTGAGGAGAGGCCTCGACCAGCATGTTTGGGAATGAGATGCTGGAGTATACTTTGAACCAGTTTCTCTTTTGCTGCTGAATGCAAAGTACACTGTCAAGATTGAATAACAGGCTAATCCTGAGGTCTTGTGTGTTTTTACACATTTCGAATTGAATTGACTACAATCTGTAATTTGGGGGTAAACAAGGCTGTCTCTCAAGAAGGTATTGCTTCCCATCATGCCAGTTTTTTGGCCACCATGAAAACTTGACAAAACCTGAGTGTGATTCCTATAAAGACAAGCTCAGTGTTGGCTGTCAGGTCATTCAGGCATAATTTGATGGCTATAATAAGATGAGTCGTTTTAAACCTTGAAGAACTTTATCATTTATTACTTATTAATGAATCTTAACTCTAATTTAAATCATATGATTACATTTTGTTTATGAAAGCTACTCATAATCTTGTTCCTTCCATTTCAGTTGTGCTTTTATCCCTTTTGAAGGCTTTAAAAAAATTTCCCCCCAAGGTCATATAGTGGTTTTAAATCAGGAATAATACTCTCTACTTTTACTTTTAGAGGACTGGTAGTTAATATTTATGTAGCTGAAAATTCAGGATAGAAACATTTTTCCTTTTGATTGATTTTTGTGAAATAGAACTAACCTTGGTAGGATTTTATCTGGAGTGACAGTAAATTTATATGAAGTGTGGAAAAAGGACTTACTTGCAAATTTATTAAAGTCAGAAATGTTAAAAATTTGGCTTCAGAGGTACAACTTTATCTCAATTATTGATTTATGTTCATTAGGTCTAAATGTGCAAATGAAAAGGTTTAGATCCCACTGCTCTCTAGACGGCCACTGTAGAGCACTTGGCGCATACGAGACGCCCAGTGCCTGTCGCTGAAGGAACACTGAATGAACTCCACTGAAAGAAAGAGCTTCAGCAGTGCTTAGGGTTTTGTAGCTGAATTCCCCATTCCCAGTGTGACCATTCGCCAGGTAGACAAGAAGGATAAATACATGGTGGAGGTTATGTAAATGATCCAGAAGGGAACAGTTACATCGGTTTCATGAATGAGACCCAGAAAGCTAAGAACGCAGAGGGAAAAGAATGGTAGATTCGCTGTCAACTGCATCCTGCTTCACCAGACTCCTTTCCTGCAGGCCACCGCCCCTGTTTAGTCTTCAGTATGAATCGGCACTAACAGTAGCTTATTAAATACTGGTGTTCATCTGCTGCATGGAGACCAGCCAACTCCGAGTCCACTCGCTTCAAGTAGGAGCTCTCAGCAGAGCTGGAGGGAAGTCAGTATACTCTCCATGTAGGGCTCTTTGCATGTAAGTGACACCGAAGACAGATACGTTCATGGATTTGAGGAGGCACATCCAATGTGTGTTCAGAAGGAATTGCAGGTTTTTGTTATTTGCCTTTTGATTGAGGGTTAGACAAACATGTGACTACACATAAAAATCAAATACTGTGTAGTGGAAAGAAAAATATACCTTGTCATCAATAGCAAACCTGTGTCAGTGGTGTAAATTGTAACCTTTTCTGATTTCTGATTTATCCATTGTGTCAACAGATGAATACCATTCCATCAGTGAGAAAACTGCTGTACAAACCAGTGCCTTTCCTAGGAGTCTTCTTTAGGTCTCGCAGGTTTTGTGGGCCAAAAAGAAGGCAGTTCTGTTTTAGCTAGAGAATTCTGACACGTCTTAGGGCACTCTCAGTAGCATCACATCTTCCTTTGCTGGTGGAGAATTTCCATCACTTGCATTATCTGAGTGAGATTTAAGATCCTTGGCTGGTCTCTTCATACTCATGGTGTGTCTCTCTCCACTGTGCATCAACTGGACTCCTGGGATGAGAACTGCATGATTTTACTGTTATCCCAAACAAAAGCAATTAGGAAGATTTATTTACTTCAGATACACTGCATGATATGCTTTATAGATAAAATATTTAACATATTTAAGTGAAATAAAACAATGACTTGGATTTGATATATTGAATTATTTTTTTCTTTTATTTTGAGATCTTAAAATTCAGTATACATCTCTAACAGTACAAAATTTGATTTTGATCATTGGTTATCAATACGTGACTATCCTTTACAGTATAATAGTCACATCATTAAAATTACAGCAGTGGTGTTTAGAATGTGTGATCTCTTCATACGGACTCATGAGATTTTGTATTTCTGTAAGTCAGGTTAGATTCTAAACATACGTGTTTCATTTGAAGCAAAACATGCTTTGATCTTGCTCTATGAACCTTTTTCTCATTTTTTTCTCATATCCAACCCATCATAAAGTACTAAGTTAAAATGGAAAATAATGTAGACTAATAGTAATGTATTAGTTCTGGTAAAAAGAGTACTCATTTTATTTACCACTTCATTGACATTTGACTTCTTTTTCTCAGTTTACTGCTTATCTTCGTTAAAGTAATTTAACAGTTTCAGTAGAAAAAAAAGTATGTCTTTTAATTTGAATGGACAAATTATAAGATTCCACTTTAGCAAATTATTAATTCTTCAGTTGCTTTAAAAAATTGTAACAAATATATTTGTTCAAGAGAATTAAATGAAAATTGAAATAGGGCTCCAGGATTGCCAAATAAAGCGCAGTATTTTTGATTATATCATTTTTATTTTTTAAAAAGTTATCATCACATGGTACACGCCCGTGATCCCAGCACTCTGGAATGCTGAGGCAGGAGGATCACAAGTTGAAGGCCGGGCTGGGCAACTTAGTGAGACTGTATCTGAAACAAACAAACAAAAAATCATCACACTTACTTGGTCTGTTGATAGGTGACAATGGTTTTATTTTTGTTATTTTGAGGGTACTTATATTTATAGCTCATTTGTATATTAGAGTTTATGGAAATAAAATAGCTTGTTTTGTGGGCTGAGGTCCATAATTTCATTTTTTGTGGGCTGAGGTCCATAATTTCATTTAAAACTCATATTTAAATAATAATGTCAGATTGGACATCCCTTCCATTTATTTATTTATTTAGTTGGGTTTTTCGAAACAGGGTCTCACTATGTAGTTCAGACTGTCCTTGAACTCACTACGTAGCCCAGGCTGGCCTTGAATTCACAGCAGTCCTCCTGCCTCAGCCTCCTGAGTGCTGAGATTACAGTTGTGCACCGCCATACCTAGCCATTTATTTTTAAAAGAAAGATTACTTAGCTAGAAATTAGAACTTTTAGTTCATTTAATAATAGCATATGTAGGAAGATTTCTGAATACCGTTCTACTCTACTTATATAAAAAGTTTTTAATATATGTCATAGCCTTTCCACGGGGTAAATTTGTAGAGTATGCATTCTGGTCAGAGTTATTGCCACAAAGAGACTGTAACTGACCTGTCTCATCGCTCACAGGACAGCCCTGCATTGATAGGAATGACAAGTGGCCGGACTGTGACAAGGTCCCAGTCATCACAAAGGACCCTGTGTTCACTGGCGCCTCAGGAGCTCTGTAGAAAATGCTGTGTTACACTCGTGAATGGCTGCAGGAGCTGCTCAGCTGTTTCTCTTGCTGAACAAGTCTGAGACTAGGTTTGCCTCGAGACAGCTCTTGTGATTTTCATAATGTCACCTAGGCCCGCCTTCTGCACAGTGTCTTTTCTATCTCAGGTGTGTAGCGGCCTACTGACGTCTGGCTCAATAAAACAGACGATGGGACTTTGAGGTATTTTGTAAGGGCACTTTAAATTACATTGCTATTACAATACACTCTCCAAAAAAATGTTTAGACTTAGAATAAACCAGGGTTGGTGGTGCACACCTGTAATCCCAGCACTCGGGAAGCTGAGTCAGGAGTTTGAGACCAGCCTGGGCTACACAGTGAGTTCAAGGCTGGCCTAGACTACATAATGAGGGCATGTCTTAAAAACACAAAAAAAAAAAGAAAAAAAAGGGAAGTACAGAGTGATTAAATGAGTATGTATACCTTAATTTCTAGCAGACTTGTCCATATGCACATCACTTTTTTATGTCAATGTAACAAATCCAAAATGAGTCCTTTAATTTCTTCCTTACTTTCATTTGTTGCCAAGATACCAGTTTCATAATTGGGAAGGACATTGTTCTTACCCCGAGATACAACACCTGCCATGTTTTATACATTTTGAAAAAAATTCTCTTTAAATAATGACATGCATAACTTTGTGTTATTTGAAAATGGTTAGACTTAGGTTGAGGTAAATAGAAACCACTGCGATTTGGAGCCCATTAAAAACTTAAAGTGTTTCTGCAGTTTAAAATTATATATAAATGGGAAACCTTTAAGTTTAGAAGAGTTAAATAGCTTTTCTAGAAACACATACAATTCAATGGTGTCAAAAATCCAAAATAACTTTTTTGGCTTTTTAATACCTTGTATAGAAGATTTTAAATTCTTCCAATCTGGTTTATTTATTGTTTTGATTTGGTTACAGTTAAAAATTCATATTTCTTGGGGTAATTTTAAAAATATACAGAAAAATCTGTGTATTTATTACCATTCAGTATTTAATTTAATGAGACCTGGAGAGAGGCAGCTGTCCTGGTCATGGGAAAAGGGCCTTTGAGAGCACCCAGGGCAGGTGCTGCCTACGGTGAGCTGTGAACAGTAAGCGGGCTGTAGGTGCAGCCCGGGGAAGCCCCAGCAGTGCTCTGGAGGGAGAGAATCTTACTGGCAGGGGACCCCAGGGGTGCAGAAACAGCCTTTGAATGCAGGGATTTACATGCCGTGCAGTGTTGCTGAAACCTGAAGCTTGATGTGAGTTAGGGAGGAAACAAAGCTACCCATGGGCAGCGAACAGCCTGGGAAAGATTTGACTGTGGTCGGGAGGAGCTTCTCTTACGGTTTAGGGCTGCAGAGGCGTCACTGAATGGGGCAGTGCAGAAAAGTGCAAGATCAGATACGGTTTGGATCCGTCGCCCTGGTGGGCAGACAGCTCACCATGCTGTTGGGTTGGTTTGGAAGAGGGCAGTGGCGGTATAGGTGGAGAGAGGAGGATCAGTTTTAAAATAGCCACGAAGTACAGCTGGCAGCTTGGGATGTGTTCACCAGGGAGGAAGCAGCGATGATGACTCCCGATGATCTTAGCCTAGATCTAGATAATAAGGTCGGTAATGCACATCCTGACAGAGCGCGCAGAAGCAGGGCCGATCCGCAGCGGACAGGATGGAGGCTCATTTTAAACGCTGTGCCCCTGAGGCGGTGTGGGACGACCTGAGCTGGAGTGGCACTGGGGTGTACCCAGGCAGCTGGCGATGCCTCAGTCTGAAACAGGAAGCATGTTGCACTGGAAGCAGAATTTATTTTTTTTTCAGATTAACAGTTGCCAGCTGAAATCAAGATAGATGAAGCAGGCCGAAGTGTGTAGAGTCCGAAGAGTGATTTCCTGAGATTGAAGAGAATGGAATTTTGGCAACTAGCAACTTTAAAGGAGTTATTGGAAAAGAGGAGATATTCAGAGAAGATGCAGAGCCACCCAAGGAAAACCAGGGGGTTGTGGGGCCCCAGACATCATCCTGCGGCGGTGTCTGGGGGCGAGCATCCCTCACGGTGCACACCCAACACAGCCGTCCAGAGAGCCTGCGGCCGCGGAGTGCTCAGTGGAAGCGCTCGCAGGTGCGCCAGAGTGAGGAGGGCAGAGGCTGCCAGAGTGGACAGTGACTGCGCCTAGCTAAATCATCCTGATGCTAGCTGCTTTTTAGTCATTTCCCTGTCTCATTGAGGTGAAACAAAGCATGCTAAGCAAATGCTTAAGAAATAGGACGTGAGCCATAAAATAAGACTGCCTTCTCATAGAACCAGAGAAGGGGTTGAAGACCTTCATTGTCCTCAGGAAATCGTCATCCTGGCCTTTTCTGTCTTGCTGTGCCCTGGCCTGGGGGATCCTGCTGCATGTCAGCACCCATGTGACGTTGTGGCACCGGGCTGCACTCCTATGTTCCCACATTGCACTCAGCTGGCACATGTACTTGTGCACGGTGTGCCAGCCACTACTTGGCTTGCAGGACAAATACTTAATTTTAATTAAAATCTTACAAATTTGAGAGCAGTTTATTAGACTTTTCCATCATGGGCTGGTTTCAACATAGAGTGCAATCTGGTTTACCTGGCCTGTTCCACCCTCTAACAATTGTAGCAATGCCCCTGCTTCCCCAACCTGCTTTCACTGCCAAGCCTGACCTTAGCTCTCAGCTTACTCATTTCCTTGGTGCCCCATGCAGTCTTTGGTTTAACTGAGACCAGCAGTGCTTTGCCGTCCTTTCTGTTGCCTCCATCAGCTCCCTCCTAGCTTTTATTTCCTTCCCTATCCAATCACAGGAGACACACAGCAGCCCTTTGCCATGGTGCTGCTTCCTCCCCACAGTGTCCGTGGGCGCCACTCTCAGCTGCGCATTGGTCGCCGCCTACGAAGTCTTGTATGTGCTTTTCCTGAGCTTGCGGAGTTTTTCCACAAAAGATGTTTCCAATTACCTCTACTTTCCTGGGTCTACTAACTCTGACATGTTACACATTTACATAGTAAAGTTGATTCTGAATCGTAGCATAAAGCTAACTTCAAAGCCAGTGTTTTAAAATATGTTCATTTTAAGGGAAATTTAGAGCTTGATTTATAAAATGCTATTGAAATCAAAGAAATGCATGCAGGCTTAGTCTATATAGATTATTTTATGAAAATGTAAATGGTGAATATAAGGCCTCCAAAATGTTCCATACTTTCATCTTTCAGGGTGGATGCACATAGGACTCTGTGCTGGGAAGCATTCTTCCTCTCTTCTGTTTTCCACAAAACCAAGAAAACTTCATGTTTACGTTCCGATTTTCCTCACAGTTTCCCTTGAAAATGTGATAGGAATTGTCATAAAGAGGGAAGACAGCATGTTTCAGGCAAGATTCCCGGTCGCAAGCAACCGACTGGCTGTGTTTAGCAGAAAAGAAATGTTCTAAAAGGAAGTTGGGAAGACGTTTACAATTCAATTATAAAAGGACAAGTAATCCAAGTTAAAGAATGGGGCAAAGGATCTGGAAAGACATTTCCCCGAGGAAGATACCCAGATGGCCAGTAGACACCGAAGTCGCTCAGCATCTCCAGCCGTTGGGGAAATGCATCTCAGAACTCGAGGAGACACCACTTCACATCTACAAGGATGGCTAGAATTAAAAAGCCGGGTAACAAGTGCTCACTGGGCTCCGCAGAAGGCAGCTCATACTGTGCTGATAAGAAACAAAAGATCCACTATGCTTAGGAAGTGTGATCAATACAGGGAATATTTAAATTTTTAAAAAGTCTATTATAGTAAAGACATATTGCCATTAATCCCTCTCAGAATACGCCCCCCCATTGGAACACACTTATCCCATCCTCTTACTACTTCCTGGAGCAGTTCTGGAAGTCCTCTTTTGTGAGTGTCTTTCGTTGCACTGTCAAGACTGCCTTGATGTTCTGAATCAATTCAAAATGTTGACCAGTCACGGTCATTCTGACTTTGGGAAGGATCCAGAAGAAACGGTGCCAGATCTGGTGAATAAAGTGGTTCAGAATCCACTGTAATTTTTTTTTCATTTGACAGAAATTGCCATAAATGCTTAACCAATCAGTGTGGGATGATCATAAAATACAGTTAAGAGTTTAGATTTATAAATGTATTACAGTAGAAGACATCTTGCTATTAATCCCCCCTTAAAATGTTCTGCTTTGATTGGAATACACATCCCATCATTGTTGTCTTTTACTGTAATGTTTGGTTTTTTTGTTTTTTTGTTTTGTGGGTACCGGGGGTTGACCTCAGGACCTCGCGTGCTAGTAGGTGCCTGTGGCTCTGAGCGATATCACCGGCCCTTTTTTCATATGTGGGTTCTGGGAGTCGAACTCGGGCCCTCACGCTTGCCAGGCAGGCGCTTATGCCGCTGAGCTGTCACACCGGCCCATACTGTAATGTTTTTTAAAATTTAAATATTCACCATATCTTTCAGTCATCCCTTACATATCTTCAACTTAAATTAGAACTACAACCCAAATTCCTAAGGCTTCGTTTGAACTCCAAGCAAGTTTGTTTGATGTTAAAATGGTTGAGATGATAGGTTTGATTTCCATTACCGTTTCTTATTATCAGTTAGTTACCTTCTCTTCTATAACTTTATTCAGAAGCCTCAAATTATTTCTCTAGTACTGAAGAAAATCAGGTGAAAAACTATGTAGGTTATTTATTACAAAACTATCCTGACCTTGGCAGAGTATAGAGAAAATTCAGATCATAAATCTTGCTGATGTGAGTCTACAATAAAAGGTTAACGTACCTAACCGTATGTAACAGTGATAAATTTTATCATCAAAACTTAAAATTTTACCTTACTCTCTTAACCTTTTGAAATCTTAGGAAATATTTGGAAAGATAATTAACATACTTCATAATTCCAATAATTACTCTCAACAATTCAAATATGTTACGGTGTCTTCTCAAGTGTAGTAACACATTAAAAATTATTGCTGATTAGTGATTCTTGAGTTTTCTTCCTGAGAATTCATTTACAGTACCAGGACTTTCTTCTCAGTTCTCTTTAATTAACCATTTGTTGGTTTTAACCTTTGACAAAATTTCCTTTTAACAATATGTAGATTAAAACTTGACTCTAGGGCCGGTGAGATGGCTCAGCGGCTTAAGCGCCTGCCCGGCAAGCGCGAGGGCCCGAGTTCAACTCCCGGAACCCACATACGAAAAAGGGGCTGGTGATATCGCTCAGCGGCATGGGCGCCTCCTGGCGCGCGAGGTCCTGAGGTCGACCCCCCGGTACCCACAAAAAAAAAAACTTGACTCTAGAGGTTTTGAATAGTACTAAGCTTGTAGTGGATTGTTTTGATAAAATGCATAAATAAACACAATTCTAATAATTAATAAAACATATTGTAGCCTACTCGTCACTCCAGGAGGTAATGTTTAATCAAGTAAAAGTACAATTTATCATTAATTTGGAATGAATTATTTGAACTGACATCAACGCACCCATCTTTTCACCCGGTGTTGTGATACTAGATGGCTCTATTAATAATTTGAATCTCAGTTATGTCACTAAATTGCCATACAATGTGGGAAAATTACCTGGCCTCTCTGGACCTCAATTTTGTCATTTAAAAAACTGTTGATTTTTTTTTTGTGTGTGGGTACTGGGGGTCAAACTCAGGACCTCACGCGCCAGCAGGCGCCTGTGCCACTGAGGGATATCACCGGCCCTTTTTTCGTATGTGGGCACCGGGAGTCGAACTCAGGACCTCGCGCTTGCTGGGCAGGCACTTATGCCACTGAGCCATCTCACCAGCCCAAAACTGATTTTTTTAAAAATTTTTTATTTTGACCAGATGTTTCAGACTCCTTTTGTACTTGAGCTGCTCCTGCCTTAGAATCGGCCATCTCGCCAGGGATGCCATTTGCTATTTTAAGTAGAGGACAGATCTTGCTTCTTATGCTGACTTTCCAGAATAATACAGTTAGATGAAACTTATTAAGTATTTCTAATGCTTTAAGGTTCATTCATTCATTAAGTTTCCTTTGCATGCTATAAATGAAGTTCAGTTCACATTTCAGCGGCAAGGTCCAAATAACTGATACGGTTAAAGGCTACAGATGTTCAGAGATGGACTAGAAAGCTGGGAATTGAGACATTTGAGAAAAGAGTAGTATTTGAATAAATAGGAACGGGGGGACGTTCCTGGGGTTAGCGTGACAAAGCCGTGGCATTGGGCAGAGGCATATCGTATTAGGGAACTGTGATACATTTGATTAGGTGGTAATTTGTGGATGAGGAAACCCAGTTTATTGGAAGCCTGGATTCCAGTCTGACTCATTTAGAATTTATCCTGCATGTAATGAAGTAGGCTTCACTTTTGAGGCTGAGTAGCCATCAAGCACATATTTTAGGAAATTTAATGTTATGCCATGTTGTGGAATATGTTGGAAAACAGCAGACAAGTTAAGCATCTGATCTCAGGTGGTGGGAATATAAACTGAAAAGAATGAATGAATAGGAAAATAATTTGGAAGGAAGAAATTACTTCAGTGTATTGAACTGGATTGGTGGGACAGTGTGGAACTCTGAAATAGAAACTGCTGATTTTTATAAGGGAAAGAACAGAAATAAATTGCCAACAGAAACTCAAGGAAAAAAAGCAAGTTTGGTGGTACTGAATTTTTCTTTCTGTTTTCTTTTTCTTTCCTTTTTTTTTTCATTTAAAAATTTTATTTTTTTACTTAAAAAAATTTTTGGAAGTTTTGAGGGCCGGTGAGATGGCTCAGCGGCTTAAGCGCCTGCCTGGCAAGCGTGAGGGCCCGAGTTCGACTCCCGGAACCCACATACGAAAAAGGGGCCGGTGATATCGCTCAGCGGCACGGGCGCCTGCTGGTGCACGAGGTCCTGAGGTCGACCCCCCGGTACCCACAAAAAAAAAAAAAATTTGGGGGGGGGCCGGTGAGATGGCTCAGCGGCTTAAGCGCCTGCCCTGCAAGCACGAGGGCCCAAGTTCGACTCCCGGAACCCACATACGAAAAAGGGGCCGGTGATATCGCTCAGCGGCACGGGCGCCTGCTGGCGTGTGAGGTCCTGAGGTCGACCCCCCGGTACCCACAAAAAAAAAAATTGGGGGGGGGGGCCAGTGATATAGCTCAGCGGCATAAGCACCTGCCTGGCAAGTGTGAGGTCCTGAGTTCGGTTCCCGGTACCCACATAAAAGAAAAAAAATTTTTTTTGGTGCCATGGTTTGAACTCAGGGCCAGACTTCCTGAGCACAAGCTCTACCACTGAGCTATATCTCCAGTCCCAATGATATTGAAATTTTTATCTAACTCTTTTTCTATAATAGTTAATTAATATCTATAGAATTGGGCTGGTGAGACAGCTCAGTGGCATAAGCGCCTGCCTAGCAAGCGCGAGGTCCTGAGTTCGACTTCCGGAACTCACATACGAAAAAAAAGGGCCGGTGATATCGCTCAGCAGCACAAGCGCTTGCTAGCAAGTGCGAGGTCCTGAGGTCGAACCCCGGTACCCACCAAAAAAAAAAAAAAAAATCTATAGAATTATTGCATAATATTTTACACAGAACAATACAGTTAAAAATTAATGACTTGGAGCCAGATAATGTCATAATTATTAGATACAGTAAAATTTGCTGAATTTGCTAACACTATTAGAAATAGATGTTGCATAATAGCATTAATATTTATAGCCTTAGGTGTATAGCAAAATAGGAAGCTGTTTTGGCTTGCTGTGTTCACACATTACCAGATTCAGACCAGTTCTCTGAATCGAGCTCCAGGTTCTTAATAGTTTGAAATGTAAAGCTCTCGTTGGCATTTGGAAGGGAGAAGTTTGTTTCCATGCACTGCATTTGATTCCTACAGTGTTATTGAAATTCACATTCCTACTTTTTTCTAAAGAAAAAAGCCATTAGACACTAAGAACTTAACTATTTGATTAAAATCATCAAATACTGTGACCAAAACATTCTTTGTCTTAAGTGGGGCAGTAAAGGCAGAAGAAGGGACCTGGATCCAAACACGCTATGAGAACTAAGAATGATGTTTCTGACGAGGTGTTTGACATTTCATTAATTTTTACTGTTAAACGTATTTCGGACTTACCACCATACTCTTCTTAACTGAGCTAGTAGGAAATGACACGTTTGCTACCTCTAGCTACTATTTCTTCATTTCTTTTTTTTTTTTTGTGGGTACCAGGGGTCGACCTCAGGACCTCGCGCGCCAGCAGGCGCCTGTGCCACTGAGCGATATCACCGGCCCCTTTTTCGTATGTGGGATCCGGGAGTCGAACTCGGGCCCTCGCGCTTGCAAGGCAGGCGCTTACGCCGCTGAGCCATCTCACCGGCCCTATTTCTTCATTTCTAAACTGGCTTGAGTCCTAGAGGTTACACTAGAGAGCGAAACTTCATTCTTTCCGTAAATTTGTTCATTTGCTTGCTAATAGATTGTGGACTTTCTAATTAAAGTCTGTTGGAAGGAGTTATTCCATAAAGTAGTGTATGAACCATATCATGTGTTGGACGGATGCTGGATGGGTGACTGTCATAATTTCTGCTGGTACAGTTTTTGAAAAGGAAAATAAAGTCAGTTCTTTTTGTTGGAAAGAAGATTTCATGTTATCTGTCTTTGCAGGCTTTCTGGCTCGCGCGCCGGAGGAATCCTTGCTGCGGGGGTGTTTTCATTTTCTCGTCTAACATGGCAGTGGTCCATTGCGGCAGAGGTTTTTAGCTTAAACAATCTGTTTGTGGGGCTGCTTATGGCTCTTACTGTACATTTTGAGGAGGCGGAAACTGCAAAGGAGAGATCAAAGGTAACCTATTTTGATCAAAGTGAAATCATTTTTGTTTTAATTTTTAGACAGATTCTGTGTTTCCTTTTAACTTCAGTTTAGATGCTGTTTATTCTGATTACTGTCAGAGTAATCTAGGCATGTTGAGAGAAAGAATGTTCTCAGTTCTTTGATTGAGACCTCAATCAAATTGAGTCCCATGGGACATGGGACTTTTTCTCCTCAGAGTTGAGAAGTTTCTTGGGGAAGGAGGGATTATGAAACCCTCCTTGAGTGCTGGAGGAAAGGCAGGCTGCTTAGTTCATCCACCATCCCGTGTGTGTGTGTGTGTGTGTGTGTGTGTGTGCGCGCACACGCGCGTGTGTGAGATTGTAAAGTGCCAGGCTCTAATTGGACCAACCACCTTAAATTGTAAATCATCATGGTTCATTGACGTACACACTGATTGTGAAAATGGTCAAATCTGTATTTGTTTAAACTAGGGAGTGTCAAATGTAAAAAGTATCTCAGAAGAGATTAAACTATTACCAAAACATCTGACCACAATGAAACCCAATATTTTGTAAAGTTAATATGCACTAATTTTCAACATACATGCGGAAAAGTCACTGGAGTGTCTTCTGAGAGCTTGGCATCTACACACTGAAAAATGCTAGATTATCTCAGTGTGGGGCAGCCTTATGTTCTCAAAGAATATAGAAACCAAAGAACATTATGACTTACCTGTGAGTCCCATGAACAGGTCCATGACACTGTTAGAGACTTTGTTTAAAATTGGTCTTTTTCTCATTACGTTAAAGGAAGAGTTATTTAATACATTTGGAAGAACTGTGGACACAGCTGGCTTTTGATTCAGCTTTAAGGTTAGGGACAGCCGCAGTGGGGTTTTGTCGTAGGGGAGAGAGATCAGGCTCAATTCCTCATACAAGAGTGAGAGCTGAGGGCCGGTGAGATGGCTCAGTAGCTTAAGCACCTGCCTGGCAAGCGCGAGGGCCCGAGTTTGACTCCCAGAACCCACATACAAAAAAGGGGGTGAAGGGGAACCAGGCTCTCCTGACCTAACAGGGTTCCCGCTGGCAGCAGGCCAGGGTGACTGCAGGGTGGAGTGGAGGAAGAGGCGGGAGATCAGATGCTGGGTGCCCAGACAAGGAAGGTGAGGGCTCTGGCTGAGTGGAGTTCACAGAGCTCTTGCTAAAAGTGGACACCGCACGATGGGTGCACTCACCCCTTGCCAGGGCCAAGCTGAGAAGGGTTCAGAGGAGCCTCATGGAGTTTGGTCAAGCAGAGACTCTGTCAACTGTGAAAGGAATACATGTCTAAAAAGGCAAAGGTACTACCCAGGTTTCTAAGTACAGTATAAGGTGCTATAGTTCATGCACATAATAGGAAAAAAGGTAAAACACAATTGCTCAGCTAATAGCTATGAATTTTACTTGAGAAAGGAAGGGTGCAAAAGGTGGGTGGAAAGGCGAGGGAGGGAAGGGATAGGGGATGGAAAAAGGAATGAAAATTTATTAAGTACACGTACCAACTGCACACAAGGAATGCAAACGTGTATTGCACATGTGCTAAGAAACTAAAATTAAACATAAAAGGAATTACGCAGTACCCTGTTGCTGTTAGCACTGGATATACTTAAAAGACTTTCTGAGAGTCAGTTGGAAGCTAGTCATTTAGGGTCACACTGCAATTGTTTGATGAGAATGGAAACATTAACAAAAAACTGTGGTGATAAAACTGGGTGTGGTGTAGTATAACTTGTAATCCCAGCACACAGGATGCTGAGACAGGGAGGTCCTGAGTTCAAGGCCAACCTGGAGAACATGGCCAGACCTTCTCTTAAAAAATTATAGTGATAAATATTAGTGACTGATAAAGTGTAATTATTTGCATGCAGGAGGCTGATTTTATCCTCAGTGATGACTCAAAATTTGGTTTGAATATTAACAGTAGCTTTTTGTCATTGTGCTAGAGTTTTAGATGAATTTCTAACTCAGGTTTTTTTTTTGTTTTTTTTTTTTCTATTTATTTTCAGATAGCTAAAATTGGTGCTTTCTGCTGTGGCCTTAGTTTATGTAATCAGCACACAATAGCAATCTATGTTTTATGCATAATACCTTGGATTCTCTTTCGACTTTTAAAAGAGAAGGTAGGTTTCAAAATTTATCAAAATAAAAATACATCATATTTCATTTAAGTGAAGTGCAATATTTATGGCACCAGAAAACCTGGAGCTTTAATTTTTCATGGGTTTTAGGTAAAGCATAAATAGCCTTTGGCCTTAGCAGTATTGACTTAAAAAAAAGAGGATTTACAAAATTATGCAATATAGATTGCAGTGGCATCTGGCCTATTTTGTAATTTTCTCTGTGATTCAGAACAGCACCTCAATGAAAATAGGCTAAAAGGATATTAAATTTCCTTAATGGTTTTCTTACACATTGGAAGACACAGGCGGGTGCCAGGAATACATCACCCGCTATTTAACTGCGCGTTGTATGCCCGCCCGTGTCGTGCACTTGTGCCACGTGCTTGGAGATTTAGCTCTCAACGAACCCACGACATCACCGCTCCTGTGAACTCATTAAAATCTCCGAAAAGTAGCAGTCTGTTTTCTCAGAACGTGTTTCCCTAGAAGTAAAAATGATTTATCTTCATCTTTCTCTGAAGGAAAAATTATTGTTAATTAAAATGGCAGTAAGAAGCACTATAGGAAAATTATTTCGTTAGGTGCTGGGAGACTGGGTGAGGAAAAGGCAGAAGGTTGGGTTAGACACAAGCACTGGGAGGGTAAATGCCTTTTATTCTGTTGAGCTTCCTCCTAAAGGGTGAGTATCTGTAAACAAAGCCAGTGTTGACATCTTTGACTTTTATTTTTTGTGGAGAAAAAGCTGCATTTATTTGTTATCTTATTATTTGCTAATTGTACCTAGCTATAATCAGAATTATAATAGAAAACACATAGTATGTAGAATAAAATTAGAATGTAAAAATAGGGAAATAATTATACCAAAGCTTTAGATACAAGGGGTGATCAAAATATACAGTGAATGTTTAAATAAAGAAATTTGCTACACTAAAAGACACACTGCCATTAATCCGCCTCAGAACGTTCCCTCTCACTTTGATCACACTCATCCTGTTCTTCTTGCCACTGTGAAGCAGCTCCTGAAGTCCTATTTTGTGTTTTTACCACAGGCGATCAAAAATAACAGTGAATGCTGCTGCCTGCCGCTATCCGATGGAAAGGCAGGCTTGTAAAAACCTTACAGTGTGTCCTCATCTGTTTTATTTATCAGAGTTGTCACAGTGTGACTTGTGGCTCTTCTCCATAGTCAGAATGACCATGAGAGGTCAACGTTTTGGATTGATTGAGGTACCCATGACAGCACAACGAAAGACACTCATGAAAAAGACTTCCATTCAGAAAGGGTCAAGAACAATGAGATAAGTGTGTTTGAAGAAACGGGGAGAATGTTGAGGAGCGGGGTGATTAATGTCAATGTGTCCTTTGCTATAATACATTTTAAAAATTTTAATATTCACTGTATTTTTCTATCATACCTTGTGGTTGAATTTCCTATACTTGAACATATTTTGTTTCTTAGCATCAAAGCAAAAAGGGTAACATGATTGTAAAATTCTTATTATGTGATTAAAGAGTAAATAAAAGGGAAACATAATAGTTGACAGAGAAGAACAACTTTTTCTTCGAATTGAATTGAATTCTATGAAGTTGATCTTACATGACTCATATCAGGGATATTAAACACCCTAACAGGCAGGGTTTGGGTTTTATAGTGTATGGAGAAAGTTCTTCATGTGATCTTTTATAGCATAAAGACTTTTCTATGGAATACAGAGCAGAGAAAGCCCAAGTATGTTTCCTGTGGATCAACAGATACACAGAGGCCGGTGACTGGGCAGCATGGCACATGTCCTACTGGGCTTCCAACCTGAGCGGATGTTAGAGAGGTGCATCCTCTGGAAAGAACCCCCAAAACAGATGCTATGTGTGAGCCAATGCCTTGTGTAGAACATGCAGAACTCAGGGTTGATGGTTTAGGGGCCCGTTTGCCCATGATGGAGGTAGGCTGTGGAGGAATGATGAAATTCAGGGAACTGTGACTCTTCTGTGTACCTCTTTCAGGTCCACTATTTAGATAGCAGAGGCTCGGATATAAAGTCAACAATGATGCCTTCGGGTTGCTGGATCTCATTGTGAGGTGACTTGAGGGCAAGGAGTCCCGAGTCGGTTTATCTCAACCCTGGCTGCACACTTCATTATCTGGGAAGCTTTAAAAACAAGTGTGCGGACATACACGTAGATGCATGGGTACATATGTGTATTTGTGCTGCAGCTTGTCCCCCCACACATAATTCTGGTACAGTTGATCGGGGTGAGCCCCAAACATCAGTTTGTTTGCATCCTTTTTACTCCCCAGGTGACTCCACTGTGCAGCTGGGACTCAGAGCCACCCCCTTCACTCTGCAACAGCTCTTATAGAACTGTCTCCTGTTTATTTCTCACACAAAAGGAAAATGCTGCAGCAACTGCATCTTACTGCCGAACTGAAAATTGACTTTCCTTGAAACCGCTTTTAAAGCTGGCAAAGGCATGCTGTTAGATTAGATATTCCTGTACTCTTTTCATGCCATCATTTTTCATGCGTCTCATTACTGCTACAGAAATCTCAAATGAAATCAGTGCTACAACAAAAACACTTCATTTTCAATTAAGAGTGTTTATTTGAAAATGCTAATATAAATCTACTGCTTGTTCCACTTCTGGTGGATGTGAACCGTGGCTCTTATATTCACTCGCACAGATTAATTTCTCTTTTCTGTAAAAAAAATTGGAAATCTCCAAGTGTGATATTTGTAAGAGACCCCTTTTCCCCAGTTGTTAAAGCAGCCAGTATTTCAGTCTTTCTGGTATACCACAACTTATGTTCTTTCGGACTTAATCTTTATGAAACTTTGTTTATGTAGTCCTTTGTTTTAGGAATGTACGGATCAGGAATACATTTCTCCCAAATAAGATATATGAGAAAACTCTGTTATATATAACAACACATTTCTTTAATGTTCCATCCTAAATATAACTTGAGAGGAAAAAACAATTAGGTGAGCCTGGAGGTTATATATGAGCTGGTTTTATTTGTGCCAAACATTCTGTGGAATGTTCAGAGCCCTTGTGGAAAGAATTACATCATCAGTATGTAAGTGAATAAAGCATATTCTTGGGGTTCACTCCTAAGGACCATGACGAGGCGAACTGGTATGAGAACAGTATTTGGGACATAGTCAAAATCAGCCCAGCCACACATAATCAGTCCCAAGTGCTTATCTCAGCTGTGCAGTGCTGCATTTTGCAACATGGTTTTAAATGTAAAAGATGGCAATAAACACCATAGTCTTGCATCTTCACTGACACATTTTTTGCTTCACTCCTATTTCCCCTGCCAGGTAAAGGAGTTCAGGCCGGTGCAGTTTCCTAGTAATCCACAGTAGTAGGAAGGGTTCACGCAGTATTCGGTAGTGACTTGATATAAATTGAGAGAGGAGCTTTGAGCAAACATGTAAGTTTCAGGACAAATGGACTGAAATAAACACTGTCCCACCACCCATGTGCTGACGCAGGAGCTGTCCCTGGGATCCGTACTGAAGCTGAGCCTGGCCTTTTCAGCTGGTTTGCTGCCCTACCTTTACCTCCCTGTCTCGTCCTACCTCAGCCGGGCCCGCTGGACCTGGGGCGACCAGACCACGCTGCGCGGGTTTCTGACACACTTCCTCAGGGAAGAGTATGGAACATTCAGCCTGGTAAGCTTGTACTTCAAGCCCTTCTGAGGAGATAAGTGCAACACTTCAGGCCTGGGCCTTGAATGAGAAAATAGTGTTTATCAATGACAGGAGTTCAAATTTTCATCTAGTTATTTATGTACTAAACTTGTCCCTTGAAGGGTGGCCCTTAACATACCTTAGAAAAAAATCAGAACCACTTAGCCCAAAATCATGCTGTTGTATATCCCAAGTATACTTTTAAGGATGACAGGCATTAAAAGGAAGATTTTCAGTCTTGTTAGCCGTGGGCACCCATGTGGGCACGTGATCTGTGAGTAGACATACCTGAAAAAGAATTGAGGGAAAGAAACCTCAAAATTTTTATCTTGCTGAAACATTTCCTTAAAAAAAATCGACGGACATTGTTCATGTTACCAATTAGTCTTCAAAACTGAAGACCTACCTGTAAATGCTTTGTAAATATATGTTCAGTAAATGGGAATAGTGTGCTGTAAAGAAACTCAAAAGGTCTCGCTTTCCCTGAGAGGTAGTAAGAAAAAACATTCAATATAGTCCAGTAAAGGGCACCTGAACAAAGGACACACAGCCGCTGTTCTGGTACAGACAGCTCCTCCAGGGTTTTCTCTCGGGTTCCTGTTCCGTGTGTTGCTGAGAGTCTCAGGAGCACATGGAGTACGACGCCGTTTACACAGAATTCTAAGCATTGCAGACCCTAAACAATCGTGTTCAAAGATACATTCAAAAGTAGTAAAACTTTGTATTTCTTTTTTTTTTTTTTTTTTTTTTTTTTTTTTTGTGGGTACCAGGGGGACGACCTCAGGACCTCGCGCGCCAACAGGCACCCGTGCCACTGAGCGATATCACCGGCCCCTTTTTCGTATGTGGGTTCCGGGAGTCGAACTCGGGCCCTCGCGCTTGCAAGGCAGGCGCTTACGCCGCTGAGCCATCTCACCGGCCCAAACTTTGTATTTCTAAAAAGTAGGAGAGGGCCGGTGAGATGGCTCAGCGGTGTAAGCACCTGCCTGGCAAGCGCGAGGGCCCGAGTTCGATTCCCGGAACCCACATACGAAAAAGGGGCCGGTGATATCGCTCAGCGGCACGGGCGCCTACTGGCGCGCGAGGTCCTGAGGTCGACCCCCAGTACCCACAAAAAAAAAAAAGAAAGTAGGGGAATCACAAACACCAAGTTCAAGGTCATAGTTACCTCTGGGGGCTAAGGAGTGAGAAGCTTATGGGGGCTTCGTGATGCTTCATGGTATTGGTGAGTTTTGGTTTCTTAAATGAATGGTGGATCTTAGATTTTTTAAAAAACTCTTTATCCCTTAAATATTTATTATGTATAGTTAATATATAGATATTAGAGACTGTATTTATCTGATATAGATATTAAACATTTCATAAAAATAGGTAAATAAGAGGATGATTATTATTGACATTTGAAAGTTTGATATTTTAAATTTATACTCTATTCATATTGGTCAATCCAGATTTGAACTTCGTATCATTCACACATAATTGTGAAATTATGGACTACCATGTTATAATGAACTGTAATCAGAATGCCCCAAAAAGAGTGTAAAGAGTGTTCATAACAAAAGTATTAAAAGTCTGTTAATAGCCAGGCATGCCTATAATCCCAGCACTCAGGAGGCTGAGGCAGGAGGCTCACTGCGAGTTTGAGGCCAGCCTGGGCAACATAGTGAACGCAAGGCCAGCCTCCACTACACAGTGAGACCCTGTCTCAAAAAAAAAGTCTGTTAATTCATTAATGCGTTGATCATCCCTGCTGGAATAGTTGAACTGATTTTTAGCCAGTTATTTCTAGTATCTTTACTGAAAGTTGTCCAAGTTTTGTTTTTATTGCTTTTAAAAATTCAACAAGGCTTTGTGGACTTTGAAAGAAGTGAGATGCATTGTGTATTGAAAACATATATCTTTTAAGTGAAGATCATTAAAATGCAGTAATGTAACAAAGCTACAGTTTAATGCTTATGCAAATAAGTGTTCTCTTTTGTGTTTAGGCCAAATCTGAAATAGGATCCAGTATGTCTAAAATACTGCTGTGAGTATGAAATATTTGAAACTATTTTAAAATAAATCTCCATTAGTTCTTTTAAATGACTGTTAAGGATTGCTGGGTTCTCTTTGTGAAGAAGTATGTCTGAGCATTAGTTTTCATCTCTACAATTAATAGTTGTTTGCAAATACCATATTGTCATATATGCTAGCATTTTTCTCACTAAGATAAAGCTTAAAGTGAGCAGTAAGTACAACAGTGAATAAGAATACTGGGAGAATAGATAGAGCCTAAAAACTAAAATGTTTCAATTTCTAATCGGATGCAAAATCACCCAATATTCTGTTGCTTTATAAGTAATTTATTCTTTGTTTTGAGTTTTATATTGTCTTTATTTTACAGAAATTTTATAACATTGTATTTTCATAGTTTGAACAATTATTTTCTTGTTATTTTGGCTGGAACTATGTTTTTAATTCTTCAGAGATTAATTTATGTATTAATATTTCTTATGACTTTTTTTGGCTGTCCTTGTCATAAGCTCTGTTTTTGACTTACATATGTTTAAGATCCAACCTTATTAAATCAGCTTAAGCAAGTATATTTTCATCTGTATTATCCAGTAGTGTTCTTTAAAAATGGGTTAATAGTTACTTAAAATGTACTCAGATTGAGACAAATTGAAAATATGCATGCCAATTTCAAATCATCCATATCAACTACAATACTTTGAAATTCCTGAATAAAATAGATTTCATATAACATGAAAGTGATCTCCTAACTAATTACCAGTTTGGAACTCTCAGGGCTACTTGAAAAAAGTATTAAGAGAATATTTCAACCGTTCATAGGTTCTCACAGTTTGCCTTGTGTGCTGACTTCCATTCACCTTTTCTTTCTTTCTTTTTAAACAACTTTTCCCCACTCCAAAAAAGATATATATCTTTATATTATATTATTATAGATACATGATGGTATTATTGAAATTAGAAAATAAGTAAACAAAATAAGAAAATTAAAATGACCTTGGGCTGGTGAGATGGCTCAGCGGCGTAAGCGCCTGCCTTGCAAGCGCAAGGGCCCAAGTTCGACTCCCAGATCCCACATACGAAAAAGGGGCCGGTGATATCGCTTAGCGGCACGGGTGCCTGTTAGCGCACGAGGTCCTGAGGTCGACCCCCCGGTACCCACAAAAAAAAAAAAAAAAAAAAAAAAAAATGACCTATAATCCCAACATGCAAAGATAACCACTATTCTTAGATTAACATTTTTCTCTGTATTCTTCTGAACTTTTATAAATGTTTCTGTGTGTGTGTGTGTGTGTGTGTGTGTTATACATGCACATTTTTCTTTTAAGTGAGATAATTGCTGGGTGTGGTGGCACATGCCTGTAACCCAACCTTCAGGGGAGGCTGAGGCAGGAGGAGCATGAATTTAAGGCCAGCCTGGGCTATACAGAGAGACACTGCTTAAAAAAAAAAAAAAAGGATCCTATTTACATGCTGTTTTATTACCCTACTGCTTTTCACTTTCCACTATATCTGGAAACTATTTCCCTGTCAACAATTATTCTTACATAGCCTTTTGATGATTCTCATAGTTGATTTTAAATATTTCTTTTTATGTCTAACTTAGAGTTTTGTGACACCTGCTTTTTGTGGGGGAGAAAGTAGCAAGAAGCTCAGTTTTCTTTAATTCACTGTGTTCTCTCTGCTCCATGCTCTTCTCTGCCCGCCTTCCCCAGGCTGGCACAGGGCAGCGTGCAGGGTTAGGGTCACATTTACTTCAGCAAATCCTACAGGGACGCCAACCTCGCTTAAGAAGAATCTTAGACCGTGCATCCAACGTGGTATTTGTACATAAAAGTCACCTCAGGGCATTTAGAGCCCTCTTTTACATTAAAATAATAGCTGTTGGGTTTTATACCCAGAAAAAGACCAGACCAAAGTGATACCCACGGCCCTCCAAACTGCTTGCTAAATCGTCTGCAGACCGGAGGCAGAACCCCGGCTCACTTGGAGTGAGCGTTTCTGGTCTTCCATTGTTTCAGGTGGACAGGAGTGTTGAAAAAGACAACTGATAATGAACTTACGAAAAAATTCTTCAGAGTGATAGAACCTAATCATCTGCCCTTTTCCAGGCAACCAAATTCAATTCTTTCCCCGCACATATCTCAAAATTGCAATCCTGTACGAGGAAATTATTGAATCTAACCTTAGGCAGTGACCATCTTTTAGAGCTTATGTTTAAGCAACAGATCGCTAAGAATTAATTTTGGTACTGACTTCGTTTCTTTTGAAGGAATGAGCCTCATGCTAGAATCAATTTTTCAAGTACATTTGCAGATGATTAGGATAACTTCTCATAGCAGATGAGTCTCCATTAGTAAAATACATATTGTGTGGTTTCCATAATTATGGCATCACATTTTCCCAGTAAAATTGCCAGTAGGGAGAAGAAAGTTCCTGGAGGTGGTGTATAATTGTTTCTTTTTTATTTTTTTTTTTTACTTTTTATTTATTTATTTTTTTTGTGGGTACCGGGGGTCGACCTCAGGACCTCGTGCGCCAGCAGGCACCTGTGCCGCTGAGCGATATCACCAGCTCTTTTTTCGTATGTGGGTTCCGGGAGTCGAACTCAGGACCTTGCGCTTGCCAGGCAGGCGCTTATGCCGCTGAGCTATCTCACTGGCCCTTGTTTCTTTTTTAAAAATCAGAGGCTGCTACAGCAATGGCCATTTTAAATAACACTTGACGAACACTTCTTAGTTGTTTGTTTGCTTGCAGAAAAGAATGGTTGGAGAATCCTTCTCTTGGCCTTTTTTATTTTCCCTTCATGATCAACTCTCCAGAAAATGCCTTTAATTAATTTTATTTTCATTTGCTAAATTACTAGTAACCATGTCCACATTATCGACAGAATAAAATTCAAAAGCCCCTTTCAAACAACTTACTACACTGATTGGAATATCTATTCAGAATACCAGTATTAAAAATACAAAAGAATTATTTATCCTGATCCCATCACAAATTATACACGCTGATAATCAAAACTTACAATAGGAAAACATCTTAGAAGTATTAACTCTTTCTGTGGTGATAATCAAATACATTCTACAGAGAATATTTTATTTGCAATTAGCCAAACTTGTTTTCTACCAACAATAAGTTGGTTTATTTTTCACAGTTCTCAAGTAACAAGTATGAGGACAGAACTCTCACTCAACATTCAAGCCCTTGCTGTTTGGGCAAATATATGTTCAGCAAGAAAGTGAGTAAAATGATTCCTTTTCCTGTTATTTTTACCATGGTCATTAATTGAATTAATGTTTTCCGTGTATCATTGTAGAACTCTGCCATATTCTCTATGTTCCAAATCAGTGGCTCTGCTAGCTGCCTCTGTTAAGGCAAATATGCTCCATTTTCTTCCTGGCTTATTTTGTCTTCTGGTTATAAATCAGCGTGTCAGAAAGGGGTCAGTTTATGCAAAGAGGCAAGTCATTTGATGTCTCAAGCTTTGGTTTTGATTGCTTACTGATTATTGATTTACAAAGGAAGCAAATAACTGTTTAAATTCCTCGGATAATGAGAGAAAGCCTTAGTCCCCATTAATTTTTTATTCATTGTACTTTTACATCTGTTGAATGTATTTATATGTAAATGTACACCTGTACATATATGTATGAGTTTTATTTGCTTAATACTTGACATTGTATTGTTAAGTTTTACCATACCAAAAAATTAAACTTAAAACAATTTAAATGTCTATATTCCATCCTGTGACCACAGAAGAGTGAATTTAAATGTTCTCCTATTTAAGAATCATTAGATTGCTTCCACTTTTTCCAGTTATGTGATAATAATTCTAGAGCATTTTTATGCAGTGATTTTTCATATTTCTGTTTACTGCTTAAAGATTTATACCTGAATTTCAAATGACTGAGTAAATGATTGTGAGTATTATTAAGGCTCTTCATAGAGATATTATTTAATTAATTTTTCTCAAGGATTATACTAACATATTCTCATCCTGAATTCTCACCAACATTGAGATTTGTCACTTTTAAATCTTTATTAGTTCAAGCATGAAAATAATGCTTTTGTTTTATATGTTTGATTACTTCTGAAATTTAACAAGATTAATAGTTTGTATTTTGTCTGTGAATATCCTTTGCTTCATAGTTCCAAGTTGCCTACAATATACAATTCAAATTTATTACTAGATTTTGGTTGTCTGTTCCTACTCAGATTTTAAAAACTAAGATTTTTCTTCTTAAAAATGGTAAGTTTTGGAAATAGAAATACTTTTCCTATAGTTTAAAGCTGTGTAATATTATTGATGTTCATGCATATGGACAAGTTTGTACATACTTGTATTTTTTTTTTTGTAGGGACAGACAGAATTCATCATTAGTTTGGCTTTTTACTGGAATGTTTTGCATTTACTCATTGTTCTTTGCTTGGAGGGCAAACTTAGATATTTCTAAACCACTTTTCATGGGTGTGGTAAGTTGTACTTAGATCCTTTAACCAGAAAGTTTGTGGAGATTGTGCAAATTTGTCTTTCATGAACCTTGTAGAAGAACAAATGATTTCAGGAGTAAAGTCATATAAGTATATGACTTTATATATGACTTTTATATATGACATATATATGTAATTTTTATAAATCAGAAGTTAAATTATTGATCCGTTAAGACTAAGCCCATTTTTAGGGAGGACTTCCAACATTTAGTTAACATTGTAGTGAAATAGAAAAACAGATCTCAGACATTTCAGTCATTTCGTGTGTGTGTATTTACTTGCAAGTATATGTACAATTGCATTTTGCCTAGAAATTTTTAGAATAGCAAAAGAAATAAGGGGTATAATTGAGGCACTTCCCAACACATTCCTTTACTCTTTAGCTCACAGTCCCAGGACTGTGCCAAAGAGCTGTTTTCCCAGCAGCCATCTGTGAGATTAGGGAATTTCTTCTCCTTACAATGGAAACTCTGTATAGGTATCAACTGAGAAACAAGACAAGCCAGTGTAAACGGGGTGAGCCACTTTGCTGCTGGTCATCCTGACACTGCAGAATATGGCTCCATCTGTGTGCAAGGGCCCTCCTCATGCTGCGTGCAGGGTGGGCAGCCCCAGCCCCCGTCACCTGCCGGCTGCTCAGGACAGGCCTTGTCCCATCACCCCATCACGGGCGCCCCGGGCACAGACTCTGCCCCTGGACAGATGCTTCCTGGGGCAGCTCACTTCCAAGAGTAGTGGTGGCAGGAGGGTGGGGGAGGGTTGGGCTAGCAGGCTCAACCCCAGCTCCCCACTCCCTGTCACATCAGTTCCTGCAACCCACAGGAAGAAGGAAAGGAGGGCCCTAAAGTTATTAGACTCATGGGAGGGAAACCAAGAGTCAGGCCAGAGCATTTTCCTGCTTCCTCCACCCTATTTCTGGAGCCCAAGATGGACGGTTACTATCCTGAAGTGAATGTTTTTATCCGGAAAGGAAGATGCAGGCTCAGAATATAATTCAGTGGCAGAATGCTTGTCTAACATGCACAAGGCCCTGAGTTCCATCCTCAGCACCACCAAAAATAAAAAATCAAATTAAAAATAAAAGTAAAGAGGCCCATGTCAGACTTTGCTTGAAAACTGAAAAATGAAGCAATCAGTATGGGGTTGGGTTCGGGAAGTCAGTTAACAAGGTCAGCATGAGCGCAGGCGTAGCACTAGGTGTAAGCAGCGTGAATACTTAGAATAGGTAAGTGCCCATTTGATTGCATGAGCGGCCAGCTGGACACATGGCTTGTGTGTCTCCCGCAGGTGGAACGGTTCTGGATGCAGAGCAACGCAGTGGTGGCCGTCCTCGCGGGCCTCGGCTTGGCCATGCTTACGTCTGAGACTAAGCGAGTGCTGAACAGCAGTGGGCTTCAGTGTCTGGAATGGCTCTCGGCAACTCTGTTTGTGGTTTACCAAGTGTATTCTAATTATAGGTAACCCTGGGTTATTTTTATGAAAAGCAGCACCCAAGCCAGAGACATTTGGAGACTTAGGTTGTGGGACTTGGTTTCATTTTTAGCTTGTGTTGGTTTCCAAGACTTGAGTGAGGCAGCTTAGTCTGAGAGCAGCCGTCTTTAAAGTCTGGGGCTTGTTAGTCCTCCTGAGGCAGAATTCTGAATGGGCGACAGGTGTCTTCCAGCCCCTGCACACAAGGGTTCGTACAGTGCACACAGACTGTAGACTCTCTGTAGAACCCTGGAGATGCTTTGTAGGATCTGGAGTATGTGTAAAATTATGTGATCTAAAATACCACTTACACAGAGAGTAAAGAGACTTGGAGCTTTTTATGTGCACTAAATACTCCAAAAGTTAATCTTTTGAGTAATATTGGGCCCTTTTCCGGTTAAATTTGTAATAGAGACTATTAATTATTTTTAAGTTAAGTTCTAAAAGTTTCTTAACTCTCACATAGTGTTTTTAAATATATATGTATTTTTAAATCTTTTAACTAAAGGTCACAATGAAATCTCAGTGTAACAGAAAAGATGTCCAAGTCTTAGATGACAGTTTATTTCCAGCGGTTTGACATGTTACAGAAGTGGAAGAGAAAGTCCTTTGGTGTTTTGTTATAGTGAGATTTGACTGGAATCGTTTTAGAATTAACTTCCTCTTTCAGCTTAACTCTGAAAGCCGTGATCCCTCATCCTCCCTTGTCCTCCCGCGTTCCTGAGCCGCGTGTGTGTGGGAGGAGGCTGCCCTCCTCCGGGTTGCTCTGTTCACTCCTTCCATCCAGCTTTGCCACGAGCAATGTGTGCACACACTGGGCAGTTCCTCTTATTCTGATGTCTTCGTGTGCCCCAAGGGAATAGCATTGCTAGCTACTTTGCAGGGTGGCAGAGTGCATGCACCACCCATGGCGAGGTGGGGAACAATGGTAGGAAACAGTCACCCTTGCATCTATCGCAAAGGCAGGGTAATACTGCATTCCTGGAAGTCTGTTAGCTTTGGGAGGCCAACCTAGTGATTCAACTTTGGGCGGTGCTTCTCAATTCCATCAAATGTAACACACCTGATGGTAACAGGAAGGACGTTTCTTCTCCCATTTTTTGATGCTTTTCTTTTCATGTTAAGTCAGAATTCATGCACTTTTTCTTTGAAGTTAGAAAGTCTGCTTCGTTCTTGAGAAGAGCCGTGCCGCTATAGTTGGCAAGAGCGAGCAGTGCCTGGAGAGAAGTGGACAGCACACTCTCCTGCTCTTCCTTGTTGGCCCCTTTGCCCAGAGCCTTCTGGTCTTGAGGGAGAGAGGATACCGGAAGCGTGGGGTGCAGGGAAGCGGTGGGGAGGGTCAGCCTCTGCGTGCTAGAGCTTTGCACAACTGCCACACACGTTCACGTCAGAAACTGGCAGGTTTCCTTCTGCATTTCTAAACGTTCCTTTGGTGTAAATGGAATTAACATGAAACTAACTAAATTCCACATAGTCACGAACCTAAGCTTTGTTGGATGCAATTGGATTACTTTGGGGGTGGCAGTATTCTTGGACACGGACTGATTCTGCTTTTATGAAGACGGTTATAAATTCTAGAAGTAAAGCAGCAGACTGGGTTTTTTCATTTGTACATTTAGGTATTTTTTTTATTAGATAATAGGGTTTATTTCCAAATATATGCATCCTCTCAGAGGACATAAATTAGGAAGTATTGAAACACTAAATGCAGATTGTGTGATTCGAAAGGAATGGCAGTATTCTTAAAACATAGTTATTTGTTGCGGCAACTTTAACTTTTATTATCTTTCTATTTAGCATTTGTGACCAAAGGACCAACAATGTGATCAGTACATTTGCAAAGAACCTTCTAGACTCTATGCCCCATGATGCAATCGTCTTACTCAGAGGCGACTTGCCAGGGAATGCTCTCCGTTACATGCACTACTGCGAGGGCTTACGGCCAGATATTTCATTAGTGGATCAGGAAGTAAGTATATATAATATATAATACATAATATGTAAAATACATCTATAATATAGCAATCATTTTAAAAACATTTTTGAAAAACACTGTCTTTTAAATAGTGGATGAGTGCATTGTTCATAATCACTCTTAGATAGACTACATACCACATTCTTTTGTTTAACTAATAATACAAATCATATGCATTGTTTCTTTATCATTTAAACTAACTGGTTTAAGAATTCCTGTGTTTTGTCAGCTTAGTCCTGCATGCCTGTAACCCCAGCTACTTGGGATGATGAGGTAGGAGGATCACAAGTTTGAGGCCAGCCTGGGCAACTTAGCAGGATCTTTTCTGAAAATAAAAACTTTCAGAAGAGCAAAGGATGTAGCTCAAGAGTAGAGCATTAACCCAAACCCTAACCCTAAGCTGAATATAATAGAATCATACGTGGGGAAGTAAACATCTCAAATAATTTCTCAAAATAAACATTACTAACCAAATCGCTGCTATAGAAGTTTTATATAATCTTTACTGATCCTATGACAAAAATACTTTAGGAGGGAACTCGTGGAAATTTCGATGGCTAGTAGGACAATTTTTGCAACTGAAAAACCATTTAAAAATAAGATTTATTATTTAGATTATAAATACCTAAAAGGGACCAAATCTAACATGCTTAGAGGCATCATCAGGAAAAGAGAAATTCTTAATCTTGAAAGAATAATATGATTAGTTTAGTTGGACAATTGTTAGAATACTTAAGTGTTGAATTAAAAAATAATTAGAATTTTGGGAGAAAACTATAAGCAAATACTCAAATCTGTAGGGAAATTTGCAAATTGCATATATTTTATAAGCAATTTGCATTTATATTATGTATACAAATTGACAAATTTGATCTTCAGTTTAGCTTCTGAAAAAAACTTGTTGATAACATGGTATTGTACTGTTTTTAAATACTATTGGGGGGAGGTGGGGGTATAGCTCAGTGGTAGAGTACATACATGCCTAGCATGTGTGGGGCCCTGAGTTCAATCCTAGCACTTAAATCATATATAATATGTATGTATTATTTGTGTGTGTTATGTGTGTGTATATGTAAAATATGTATATCATATATATGTATTAGTTGGAGCAGTAGCTACTATAGTTGAGAAGCATGGATTTCACACAGAATAAGATCTAAATCCTAGTCTTTATTCTGTCGTTTCCTAGTATTATGAGAAGGACGAGTGATTTTTCCTCTCAGAGCTTCTGTTCCCTTATGCATGAAATAGAAGTTATTATTATAAAGCAGGAAGCTTTAGAATGCAAAAACCAGAATGCCTGAGGAAGAGTAGTTTAAATTAAGGAGTTTTTATTTCACATAACAAGTAGTCCAGAAATAGGAGGCTTTAGTATCGATACAAGCAACTCAATGATAGCAGTATTCCGGGGCAGCTTCTCCGACTTTACCCTCGTAGTCACAAGATGAATGTTCACTTCCAAACATCCTACCTTGAAACAAAGTGCTTCTTCGGGAGCCTCTACCTCCCCCACCTCTGTGTTGGGAGACCTTCATCAGTGTGGGTTCATACGCTGACACCTACAGTACTCACTAGCAAAGTGAATGACTAAACCCAAGCATCCTGGGCTACCTGATCAAAATAGGACACATCAGCAAAAAAGGAAGGTTGAATGGGCAACCAACAGTATCTGATGCAATTATTCTCATAAGGTTATTATGAAAATTAATTAGGAACACGAAGGTCACTAACACACAGAGGATGTTTAATTAATATTGGTATTCCCCAAAACTGAAACTGTTGAGTAATACATCGAAAACAGTATTTCTTGAGTTTTACAAGGTACGTTTAGATTAAAATTAATTTCTAGCTGGGCATGGTGGTGAATGCCTGTAATCCAAGCTACTCAAGAGGCTGAGGCAGAAGGATCGCAAGTTCAAGGCCAGCCTGGGCAACTTAGTAAGACCCTCTCTCAAAAATAAAAAATAAAATCAGCTGGGTGTGCAGCTCATTGGTCAAGTGCCCCTGTGTTTGATGCCTGATACCACAAAAATAAATAAATAGCCATTTGCTAGTGAAACACCTTAATGAAGGAAAACACAAGCACAGTTGCTCAAATGATGATACATAAACTCTAACAAAGCTTTCAAAGTATTCTTTTCTACATACTGAGGGATATTCTACGTAAAAGTCTAGAATTAAGTAATAAGTATATATTAAGTATAGAATTAAGAAAAGTTATTTTCTTCTAATCATTTAATCGAAAGAACATGTAAAGATATGTAATTAACTCAGGACTACTAAGAAATGGAGCCATTATTATGTGAGTGAGTCCAAGAACGGGGATTGTGTCTTACTCACTAGAGTCAGCGGCGCTTGCCCCCTGAGCAGATGAAGTGCAGTGTGCCGACACAGTTCTGTCTCTTGCCTAGGTGGCCTAGCCTGGCTGTCACAGAGGTTTCACTTCAGCACACATAATTCGAGAACTTTCCTGTGCACAGAGACAAGCAGACGCAGGCCTCCCTCCCTCGCAGCACAGTCGTGGGAGGAACAGGCCGAGAGCTGTGCCTGGAGCCTGGGGAGGGAGGGAAGGAGGGGGGCCTTGTCAGGTGGGCCCACCCTCGGGGTGACAGCGGAGGTGATGACCCTGAGGACCGGTGTTGTGGGGACAGTCCTAAAATCCAAGGTTTAGTCATTTTAAGAGTGGCCACGGCCACACTCCTCTGTTGTGCTTGAAAGTATTCAATTACTGAAAAGTATATTCACATTTTAGAACCTTGACTTTGTAAAGAAGTATACTAAAAGTGTATCATATGCTATTTTCTGGCAGATGATGACTTATGAGTGGTACTTACCCAAGATGGCAAAGCATTTGCCAGGTGTCCACTTTCCCGGGGACCGGTGGAATCCTGTGGAAGGAGTATTACCTACTGGAATGGTCACATTTAATCTTTATCGTTTTCTTGAAATAAATAAACAGTAAGCATTCTTTTCATATAATAGCTTTTCTAAAATCTTAAGCTTTTCTAAAATTGTTTCTGTAACAGCTGTGCCTCATCCAAAAGACCAATTTTCTACACCTATTTCCCTGTCACTGGTGAGATTATCTTTGTAATTAAATTGAATATCTGTGCATAAATGAGGCCAGGCAGGAATAAATGTTATTGTTCTGGGTAAAGGAAAAATAAAGACAGATTAGCAAGAACAGCAAATAAGATCTTAGTACAATTCAGAGAAATTGGAGATGTGCCTTCCTACTTGAAATCATTGCAAGTGTATTGCAAGCAATTATAGTTTCCTCCTGATCAACACCATGGCCCCCTTTTAAGTGTAAAGCAAATTTTTTTCAGAAATAATCACTATATAAAAATAGCTTAAGGATTTTGTTTTATAAAGGATAAGACATTTTATAAATAAGAAAGACACCTACAGTTTACACTTGCTGAGATAAAAAGTATGAGAATTATGAATTCTATACTTGAGAACATAAAATTATTCGTAGTTAAGGTCAACAATAAAAAACTGTCAGTGGCATAGTTTTGAACACTTCTCCTGTCATTGAGATGTTCAAGATTGTCCAGAGCTTGAAAAAGAGGAAAACTTACTTCGTGACTTCTTTTTCTCTTATAAAGAGGACTTCAGAAAATCTTTTTAAATCCCAAAGTTAAATCAGCCCTTGCTGAGAGCCTCATTCCGGTGTTCAGAGCGCGTGTGTACAGTGGCTTGTGGAGTGACACGAAGCAGTGGATATAGATACACTGCACAAGGAGCGTACTGATTCTATTCTGGAATAACATTCTAGAATGAAATGTGCAGAACCTAACCATCTCAGAATGGCATTTGTATGAATTTTATTTAATTCAGTCGCACAAAATTTAATTTGAGTCAGGCTGAGGCAATAAAAAGATAAGTGAGGGCCAGTGAGATGGCTCAGTGGCTTAAGCGCCTGCCTGGCAAGCGCGAGGGCCCAAGTTCGACTCCCGGAACCCACATATGAAAAAGGGGCCGGTGATATCGCTCAGCGGCACAGGCGCCTGCTGGCGCGCGAGGTCCTGAGGTCGACCCCCCGGTACCCACAAAAAAAAAAAAAAGATAAGTGAAACTCAGCTCCAAATCCAGGTAGATCATAGTTGAGTTGTGCAAGTACGCGCATGTGGCTGTAACTAGCAGCGCCGCGGAAAGCTCTGCACTTGCTTCATGGCGTGGGAATGAATGCTCAGTGTGTGTCCACCAATAGGTCATTTCCTGAGTGGGCGATGAGTGTTCTGGGACCATGGATGAGGCAGCCATTCATTCTGCCTGAGGGCATCCACTGAGCATTTGTTTAATAAATACGAGGACTCCAGAATGATCCAGGAACAGCGTTATAGAAATGCTGCATGCCCCTCGGGGAAAGGCTGGGCAGTCCAGAAGAGTGTGAAGCCATTGGTATCATCTGGGTTTCAGGGATAACCACTGTTAACATTCCGATAAACTTATTTTGGATTCCATTCAGTTTTAACATAAATTATTTACCTACACATAGACAAAGTCACACACATAGCATATTTTACGTAGCTAGGACAGTACCTCATTTTCTGTTCAGTTTCTTCACCTAACATCATAAGTGTCTCCTATGTAATTAATGAAATGTCCTCAGTGCCATCATTTTTGCTGTACAATATTTCCATAGTAAATGGTAATTTAACAAATATTCTGTTTTCCTAAGAAATTTTTCTTGTTTCTAGACTTTCGCTCTTTTAGTATGGTGATAAACATTCTGGCCCACAAAGTTTTGTCAGTATTTTTTACTAACAAAGTCTCAGGATAAATATTATTTATTGGTGTCTGTTTTTAAAATAAATTTTTAAATAATATGTGTTAATTATAGAATAAGAAATTATGTTTAAATGTTAGACAAAGTGGTCCTATCACTCATCAATAATAAATACATCAAAGATGTGTATTTTTTTTACAAAGTTGAAAGCATAATGTAAGGGTCCTGTTTTTTTTCATTTAACAGCATAAATGCATTTCCCTGCTTTTCCAAACTTTATGTAAATATTTTAGTAGACACATGCTACTGTTTAAATAGGACTGTTTAGTAGATATTAACATGGTATCTACATTTTAACTATAATATTATGAACTAGAACAAATGCCTTTTGCATATAGTTTTTTGTGGAGGAGATAGAATTTTAAGTTATTATTAGTATAAAATAATTAGTATCAGCAAATTAGAATATTAGAATAATTATAATAATAATAATACACTATTAGTATTTCACTTAGAAATGAAGTTGTGAACGATCTAAAGGAACTTGGTAGGGATTTTCTGTAAGTGTTAGACCATCATCATGTGAAAGCTCTCTAAATGGGTACTTTTAAAAGGAAGCCAATGTTTATTGAACAAATATTTTATTTTTATGTTTATCATGCAGTAAAATTTTTTTTGGTATACAGTTCTATGAATTTTAACACAAGTATAGGTTTATGTATTCATCACAACAGTCAAAATGCAGACCAACAGCCTGTGGCCCCAAAACACCCTTCTGCTACTGCCCTGTGGTCAGCCCTCCATGCTGCCCCGACCTGGCAGCCCCTGCTCTGTTCTCTGCTAGTGGTTTTTCCTCTTCCGGAGCGTCACATGCGGGGAACCAGAAAGCGTGCCGCCCCTTGGCTGTGGTGTATTTCACGCAGCACACTGCCTCTGACGCCCGCCCAAGCTGTGTGTATCGTAGTTCTTTTTCTTTGGTTGCTGAGTAGTGGGCTTTGTTTTTTTTACCTGTTGAGTTTTGCAGGTTTCTTTATGTATTCTAGATGTGAGTCATTTATCAAATGTGTGATTTGCAAATATTTTCTGTCTTTTTATTTTCTTACAAATGTCTTTTGTAGTAGAAAGATTTTTATTTCAATAAAACCCCATTTTTTTTTTCTTTTATTGGTCATACTTTTGATTTCATATCTAGGAACTCAGCATAGTATCGACCCATAGAAATGTTCTCATGTTTTCTTCTAAGAGTTTTATTGTTTTGTTTTTGTATATAAGATGTCAGATTGTCCTCACACTATTTGTTGAATTTCTTCATTGAATGATATTTGAAACTTTCTATATTATCTACCCTCAAAAAAATCCTTGTGGGATTTTTGATTGGTTTTAATTTGCTTAGTGTTTTCATGATGTGTTTTCATTCCCTTGCTTTTAACCAGCCAGTGTCATATTTAAACTGTGTTTCTGGTAGTCAGCGTATATTTAGGTCTTACTTTACTATCCATTCTATCTCTTTCATTGTTTTTATTTTATGAACAAATAAAACAAAATTTCATAACAAAATAATAAGATAATAACAATAATGAATAGACTGTGTATCATCTTTAAAGTAGTTACTCAGAGTACAATACGTAGGCAAAAAAAGATTGTCTCTTACAAAGAAACAGACAATAGCTGTTTTTTAACTAACGTCTTTAGATCATTTGCATTTAATGTGAATATCGATGTTTAGATGTATATAACGTTATTGTTTTCTTTCAGTTTGTTCCCTGTTTTTTATTGTACCATTTTCCCTTTTCTGCCTTTTTTTGTATTATTTGATTTTTTAAAATTATTTCTTGAGATTTTTGCCATATATCTTGGTAAATGTGTTGTGTTTGTTTTCTCGTGGTTTTTTGCTGTTATCGTTGGGTTTTTTCTTTTTTCTACTCGATGCTCTTGAGAGTACGGTATACACTAACTGGCCACAGTTACTTAGGGGTGATATTTTACCACTTCTGGTAGTCTACAGAAACCTCACTGCCATGTTAGTCCAGATACTTAATTCTCTGCGCTTTTGTTTTATTATATATATTACATCACACATATGCTAATTTTCTTTTCCAGTTTTCATATACGTGTATATTAAAGAACTGAACAGGAAATTCTATAATATTTATCCGATATTTACCAGGTCTATTGTTTTTCCTTCAGTCCTGGTATTCGAGGTCTCTCCTGTGTCATTCATTTCCTTTCTTTCTTAGAGCAGAGCCGTTAGTGGATCATCTTAATTATCCATCATCCAAAAATGTTTTTATTTCAATTTCCTTTTTTTGGATGTTTGTGGACATAGAACTCTGAGTTGATAATGTTATTTTATATATTTTGATTCATGTATTTATAAGGAGAAATCCACATTTAAATTTTTGTTCTCCTGGTTGAAATGTGTTTTCTTTACTGCTTTCAAGACTTTTTATTTGTTTTAGTTTTCAGTGGTTTGATTATATAGTATGTGGGTATGGGTTTGAGTGTTTGGGGTTTGCAGAGTTTCTTGACTCTGTAAATTAGGTCTTTAACAAATGTAAGCTTTTCAGGCATTACTTTAAATATTTTTTTTTCTATTTCATATTCTTTCTCTCCCTGAGACTGATGACAAAAATTTAGACTTCAGTGTATTGTCCCACAGGTACCTGAGACTCTGAAATTTTTGTTCCATCCTTTTCTCTTTTTGTTTGAGAAAAAGAGAAATAGTACGATTTGTCATTCTTGACATACCCTCTCTCCAAACTTGTATAAAGTGCAACCAGGGAATTTTTAACTTCGGTCACTGTATTTTTTAGGTTTATAATTTCCATTTGGTTTCACTTTATACCTTCTTTTTTCTTTGTTGAGGTTCTCTATCCTCTCACTAATTTCAAGAGTATTTGCCTTTATTTTTTGGTGCATGGTTTTAATAGCTATTTCTAGTCTTTGGCAATTCTACCATCTGTGTCATCGTGGAATTGATGTTATTGACTTTTCACTTGTGAATTAAAATTTTTCCTGGTTCCTCATATGCTGAATAATTTTAGATTTTATCCTGGACTTTTGAATATGTATGCCTTGTTAAATCCCAAGAAGATGTCTATTGTTTGTTTGTTCATTTGTTTTTGTTTAGCAGAGCAGCAGCCAGGTCCATCTCAGACTGCAAGTCCTGGTCTACCTTCTGGGAATTCTGGCTCCACTGCCAGTTCTGTTTTTAAAACATGCATAGTGATATTTGGATCAATGCCTTGTGTGTGCTACCAAGTGTCTAGTCTGAGACTGGGCGGTAGTTTTCCCTGTGGTTGATTTTGCAAACTCTGCTGAGGGTCAGTCAGATCCGTGCAAGCCAGGAGGACTCCTGGCTCACAGATAACCCAGGAGTTCATACACAACTGGGGTTGCTCTCTTGATGGCTCTCATTTCTGGTTACCCCGGTACCTTCCAGCTTCCTGATGCCTTCCTTCCTAGTTCTCTGGGGTTTTAATTTCCCTTTTTGTTTGTTTGTTTTTTGTTTTCAGTACCGGGAATCAAACTCATGACTTCGCGCTTGCCAGGCAGGCGCTGTGCCACTGGGGTTTTAATTTCTACCTTCTGCCATGAGTTTCCTGTGGCTTTGTCTCCATCTGGGATCAGGCTGTGGGATGACAGAGCCAGAAAGCAATGGGGATTTGCCCCACACTCTTGGAGCCACACCTCCTCTGGTTAGAGAGAAGGGTTCCCCTTCCAAGGAGTTTTGTGGTTAATTCCACTGTCACCATCAAATTGCCTGGTGCCTGGGAAGGAGAGAAGGAGAAAAGATCCAGGGGATTTCCTCCATTCTCTCCAAAGCTTAGAAGTTCACTTTCTTGTTCCTTAGGCTAGAAAAAGAATGAGCCTTTTTCTTGGAGCTTTCTTTTGTCCCCATTTGATATGTACTTCTAGGTTTCTGGTCCTTTGAGGACAAGACAGCAATAATGGAGGGAGACAAATAATAATTCACTGCTGGTTTGATAGAACTTTTAATGTTGGTCCTATGCCCCATCTTTATTCAACCATTTCCGTTCCTTTCCTGGAGCTTCTTCCAAGATCAAATCTCAGAGCAATAGTTGAAGGCAGAGAGAAACAAAGGGGTTCCTCCATCTTTCCCAGAACCAGAACTTTACCTGTTTCAGTACTGTACTTCACATCAGAATCTCACTTGATCTGAAAAATAGTTACCAGACTTATTTCACAGATGAGAAGGCTAGACTAGGTAATTAAATGATTTTCCCAAAATCCTAGAGGCCATAAATGGTAGAGAAAAAAATCTAAAATCTAAGCTACCTTCTTTCAAGCTTCACAAAGTGTTTTACTTTTAACCTATTTCCCCTGTTATGCCCCCTTTTCTTTCCCATAGTAAAAGGTAAGACAAATTACAAATTGGAAGAGGACTATTCAGTTACTGTCTTTCCTGAATCAGGTTTGTTTTAACCATATCTATTACTATTTTGCAGTTATTCTAATCTAGTTAACTTTATCCGGCAAGTATTTACTGTGTTAGGTATACATCATGCTATGTGGGATTTAGAGTTTATTCAAGGATATAGAGGGCCCTCCTTAGGGCAAATGTAAATAATAAGTACAATACAATAATGACAAAAGACATTTTTAAAAGTAGCAAAGGGTGATAGGAATTTGAGGAAGGAAATACTACTTCTAAGTAGGGATACAAAGGAAGAATTACAGCTGGGAGTGGTGGTGCACGCCTGTAATCCCAGCACTAAGGAGGCAGAGGCAGGAGGATCACTAGGAGTTCAAGGCCAGCCTGGACTACATAGGGAGACCCTGTCTCAAAAACAAAACAAAGCAAACAAACAAACAAAGGAAGAATTACAGTATTTCCACCTGTAAAATGAAAAGAAGCATCAGAGAAAACGTTTGTTTACATGCAGGACAACACCACAGCAGTTTTCCTAGTAGCAGTGCTTGTCCCCAAGTATTTCTTGTAATGTTACAGACAGGAATATTTTTTTCATGTGTGTCTGTTTGCTTCCCTTCAATCCCTAAGAACAACATTTTTACACAAAGATAAATTTCAAACAATACATTTGGTCAAGATTTAAATAAGTGAACATGTTCCCAAATGGCTTATGGTAACCAAGGTTTAAGGAGTCAAAAGTGACTTTTCATGAATTATATTAAACGTGTAGAATTTTACATTAAAATATTTTTTTTCCTATCTTCAGGAAAGACACATTTGTTTGCATAGGCATTCATGAAGGTGACCCGACCTGGAGAAAGAAGTATTCACTGTGGCCGTGGGGGTCTTGTGACAAATTAGTTCCTTCAGAGATTGTATTCAACCCCGAGGAATGGGTTAAACTCACAAAAAATATCTATAACTGGACCGAAGAGTACGGGAGGTAGGAACAGCAGTTGCATTTTTAAGCATAAGATAGCAGTTTTGGTTACCTAAAAAATATACTACATTTGGAGATGCCTTTTAATGTTTTTTGCATGCTTGTTTATTATTAAAATCATTTGCTGCTCACAGAGTATCACAAAATAAATACAGAAAGACAACGCGTCTCTCTTCTCCCACTGTTTACAGAATGGCAGAGGACAGAGGGACTGTGGAGCGTGTGCCACAGTAGGCACTCGCACGACCCCTGCGTCCAGGCCTTTTGAAGTCGTATTCTCTCCTGCCCGCCTCACCTTATTACCCTCAAACTAGAAGGGATTTATTTCCTGCGGTCGAGGTTTAAGAGGCACTCAATGGCTCACGACAGTGTCCACACATGTGAACTTGTTCCATGCTTTTTCTTCAAAAATGGCAGATATGAGCAGAGCTTGTAGCTCAGTGGTAGAGTACTTGCCTACTTGCCTAGCACACATGAGGCCCTAGGTTCAATCCCCAGCACTGCCAAAAGAAAAAAAGCTGCAGATCATTTTTCTGCAGGAAAGATTGGGTACATTTTTCACAGTTGTTGGGTATCAACCTAGTTATGTTTTGGGGGACATTACTTGTCTACCTTTAAGCATTTCTACTCTCTCCCATATGGAAAATGAGTCACCATGTAAAGAAATTGCCCGTTATCTATTTGTTAAATTATGAAGTACTGTATTTAAAGATTATATAACCTATTGCAGTGATGGCGAACCTTTTAGAGATGAGTGCCCAAACTGTAGCCCAAAACCCATTTATTTATCGCAAAGTGCCAACACTGCTATTAAACCTGAATACTGAGGTTTTTAGTTTAGAAAAAACAACTCATCCACTTGGCTCTCACGCTGACAGATAGGGCACTGCATGCCCGCTGTGGCACACGTGCCATAGGTTTGCCACCACTGAGCTATTGCTTATAGTTTAAGAACAAGAGGCAAGACATGTGAACAGATGCTATATAGGTTTTTTGAGTCAACATGAGCAGACAGACACCTTTGTGTATAGCAGCCGGAGCCAGGTAACGAGGCCTGCATCAGAGCACTCTGTGGCCTGCAGAAGGAAGAGGTAGACAATAACATCTTCCTTAGGCTGATGAATAGGACACAGATACAGTATCACTCACCATCTCCCTTCTGTCAAAATAAACACTAAGGAAAATGTTAATTAAGAAAAATCAGCAAACCATTTTTCCAGCAGCGTTGTGGCTCCAGCAGTGTTCATCAGAGCTGAGCATCCCCTCTCCAGCATATCCTCTGGCTCTTCACTGGGTCCCAAGGGTGGCCTGCACCTTGCCTACACCACCTGCTGCGATCCATGGCTCGTGGGACAGCGGCCCCCTGAACTCCCCAGCCTCTTCCATGAGTCCCTTGTTTGCTCCTTTGAGGCCCGAGCTCACTGGCAGATCAGGAGCACGTTTACCAGAAGCCTGAATTCCTTACGACTGAACTGGTTTTCAGTTTGGTTAGTATCAGTGGTTCTTTAAGGCCCAGCCTGCTTCAGTAGTCTTGTAAAATTCATAAAACAAGCACCATTCATCATAGTGATGAATGACTGACAGAGAAATACTGTCTTTCTTGTAACTGCAGGTTTGATCCATCTTCTTGGGAGTCCGTCGCCAATGAAGAGATGTGGCAAGCAAGGTGACTATTTTGCAGTTGTGTCTTTCACTCTCTTTTAAACATAGCAGGGAAGTAGCCTGTGGCACTTTTCATTTTGAGAGTACTAAAAACAACACTAGCAACTCTTTTCTTGGAGGCATTGCATGTGAACAGTCTCATTTTGTCCTCGTTACCCCGTGAAGCTACTGACCTCCCCATTGTAGAAAAGGGCAGACCGGAATGGAGAGGGTCGGGCCACGGCTGCTCGCTACGAGAGCCAGAGTCTGAGCTCATGTCCTTCTGACTGGGAACCTCTGAACTCCTACGCTTCCCGTTTCAAGTAAACCAGAGTGAGCAAGTGAGACTGAATAGAAGCTGCTCATGCCAGCCTGTGTCTGTTATAATGTGCAGGTAGTTGTTCAGCTGGCACCTATTTAATACTTCCCAGAGGTCGGGCAGCACACCGTGCAGCAGAGCTGTGCGTGTTGGAGAACACAGCGCCCACTCTCACGGAGCTCATGGTCTGATGGAGCATACTAGCATAGAACAGAGAGGCCTCGCTGTGAATGTGATAGATGCTGGGCTTTCCTGTTAATCAGAGAAAGTTAGCGCTGTTCTGCATGAAATGCTATGTAATGACGCTCCTGCTTCCCTTGGATCATCGTTACTGTTTTTAAGTAATTGAACAACTTACACTAGTGGGCCTTGGCCTGAACATGAACGTACAGGTCCTAAGAAGTACAGGCAGGGTGCCTTTTACATACGGAGTGCCCCCATCCACAAAAACACACTGATGCCCAGCCTGTGCCAGCGACTGCACTGAGAACTGACTTGCAGTAGGGAGGGCTTTCGTAGGTTTAAAGAGGCTCGTTATCAATTGTCAAGAAGTACAGCTGCACTATAATGTTAAAAAAAAATCAGTACACAATAGTTTGTGTAGTAGTGTTTATTAAAAAGTCAGAATTTCCAGTTACAAGTCTAGCTATAGGGACAGACACCGAAGACCTGATCAAAGATGGGCTGTGTGTTTACACAGCTCTCCACCGCAATTGACCGCAGGAGAGCTGAACGGAAATCGCATAAAAGAAGCACACAGGTCATTATTGAGGCAGGTATTGATTTAATTGGTGTGCTGAATACGACTTGGATGAGTTCATGTGGCCAGGGCGCCCAGCACATCCCCTGCCGCCTGCTCCGGCCTAATAGTATCGTACATCCGGAGAGCCCAGTGCGGCGGTGCCAGGATGTACGCAGACTTTCTCCCTGGCGGATTTGGTAGTAAGTATGCAGTGTCTTTGGGAAACAGAGGGTCACTGGTGATTCAGAATAAATGTCTAAGAATATGAGAGAATGAAAAATAATACAGTAAAGGATTTCATACATGCTGTATCAGTGGAAAGCCAGGAGCAGTTAGTCCTGAATGTGAAATGGGTAATACAACTTTACTGAGAGGTCCCACTCCCACCCCAGGATGAAAACACCATTCTTCATCTTCAGCCTGGCAGAAACCGTGACTGTGCCTTCAGATGTGAAAGCTCAGCTCTACGCTCATGCGTATAACGTATGTTCTTCTTTTATAAAGAGGGGTATTTGGTGGGCAGTGGCAGCAACTGTTTGGGATGGAGAGGTGTATAGCAGTTTTTATTCTTTGTTTCCAGCTTAGTTTGGACATTGTAAAGCAGTATATAAGGGAAAGTACTCTGTATTATCATAGTGTGAAGTAAATGGCTGCAGTAAGCAGAATAACGTCCCCCTGAAGGATGTCTGTGTCCTAAACTCCAGAAGCTGTAACTATTACCTTACAAGGCAAAGGGGACTTTGTGGATGTGACTCCGATGAGGGTCTTGAGGTGGGGGATTGTCCTGGATTATCCAGATGGGCCTGATGTAATCCAGGGGCCTTGGCAAAGGAGGAAGGGGGTGAGAGTCGTGGAGATGGGGAGCGGAAGCAGCGCTCAGAGAGGGAGCGGTCTGAGTTGTCACACCCTGGTGCTGGAGGCAGAGGCAGGGGCTGTGGGCTGAATGCAGGCGTGTCTGGAAGCCTCCCAAGGACAAGGTAAGGAAGTCGTCTCCTTTGAGCCTCCCAAAGGACACAGCTCTGCTGATTTTATTGACTTAATTGGTGCGCTGAATACAACGTGGGTGAGCTCGTGTGGTCAGAGAGCCCAGCTGTGGGCTTACCACCGGAAGTGCAGGATAATAAATGTGTGTTGCTTTAAGCCACTGTGTTTGTGGTCGTGTTACAGCAGCAATAGGAAACTAATATAATGGCTACGTGAAAAAATAAAAAGTTCACCTGGCAAGCGCGAGGGCCCGAGTTTGACTCCCGGATCCCACATACGAAAAAGGGGCCGGTGATATCGCTCAGCGGCACGGGTGCCTGTTGGCGCGCGAGGTCCTGAGGTCGACCCCCGGTACCCACAAAAAAAATAAATAAATAAATAAAAAAATAAAAAGTTCTGGCAGGTTACCCTCTGTGCAGAAGTCCAGACCCTGGCTGTACTTGAAATGAGGGCCATGGCTAGTTGAGATTTCGTGGGTAAAGAGGTCATAGAGAGATGCTGTCTTCTAACCGTGGCCCCATGGAGCTGAACAGACCTTCCAAACACACAGCCACACTGAGGCCCTTCTGCACATCTCTCCTCTCTACCGAGAAATGGGTGCGTGGCCGGAGGCTCGCTGCAGTGCTGCTTCGCCGTCTGCTTTTCTGTGACCTGTAGCACTGGGCTCTTCAGCTCCTGCAGACAGCCTTAGGGTCTGCTGTACAGGAAACAGATACTCTGGCAAGGCCCACGGACCCAGAGGCCAGGACAGTGTGTGAACGACAGGTACTTCTGCACTCTCTGGACTGCTGTGAATCTTTTCTGGGCGTTCATTTGGGGCTAAGTCAGAACAGCATGGTATCTAATCAGTATGACTAATTCTACTCCGGAACTCAGATCCTTGCTTTTATTTATTTATTCTCCACAGAGCACTTACTGAGTCCCCACTCAGTAGCACACGTTGTGTTGGAGGCAAGCGGCCTTGTCCCTGCCACCAAGAAAGGTAGCGGGCTAGAAAGGGAGACAGAGGCCAGGTCCTCAGTGACAGCTTGGGCCTGAAAGTGCAGAGTGGCTGTGGGGGCAGAGCTGGGCCGAGCCAGCTGGGCCGGGTATCGCTGGGCTGTCGGCTGAATGACCAGACAATGACAGATGGTGGAGCCAGGAAGCCAGAGAGGGAGGGCAGGCGTCCATCCGGAGGAAGCCACAGGCGCGTCCCCCAGGGGCAGACGGGCCCTCGGCACCTGCCCAAAGGGGGCCTGGCAGGTGGCGGCCCAGGTTCTCGGCCACTCCACCATGTGTTGTCAGCTGTGAGTCATTCAACCTTCCGAGGCCTTGATTTTTTTAAGAAAAATGGATGTTAAACTTTAAAGTACTAGCTCTCACATCCTGGTCATATCACTTTGCCTCTTCATCTCTAGTGCCTTGTAGTTCTGTGACAAACAAGCAGTCTTTATTGGGGCCTCACTAATACCTCATCTCTCACGGGTGAGATATTCCGCACCAGTCGTTAGGCTGTGCTGAAGCTCGCCTGTGGCTCTGTGGTCCCTGTGGGCTGTGAGCTTTGCCCTTTTCAGTGAACACAGGCTTTCGGCATCTCCTCACCCGCGTACATCTCCAGATGTGTGATAGTAGTAACAAGACAGGCAAGGCCAATTACCTTGTGGTCAACACAGACCCACCCCAGTGCTGGTTCTTCAAGAACATTCTTGCTAGATGTTAAGGATATTTGTCCTATTGTCCCACTTCGTAGCTTATACAAAACATTCAGTTCAGGTGACACTAAGTTCAGGGGTAGTAGGGAAGCAAGGGGTAGCCAGCTCCTTGGGAAACACTGGGTCAGGTGAGGATGTCCCCAGGGAATGGAATACAGCCCACTAAGACCAGTATCATCGTAACACACAGAGGAGGAGATGTAGCTCCACACGACGAGAAATGGCTGCTTCTCAAGATGCAGCACAGGTGGCTTACCAGGTCACCAGAATTCGCTAATGCTGCCTAAGCCACAGAATGTTCTAGAAAAGGGCAGAGTGGTTGCTGATGCCCGAAGACTGTAGTGGGTGGGTCACAGTGAGCCTCTGCTTCTTTCGAGTACTTGGGGAAACGAATGCTCCTAGAAGCACTGCCGCTGCTAAGATTGTGAAAACATGACAGCTTGTATATGCCTGCCTCTGGTGGTGCCTGCCAAGCACCACACAGGACTCCTCCTCGGAGGGAAGCTTGGGACACGGGGAGAAGACAGCTTAGCAGGGCTGAGGAGAGAAACTGTATTTTACAGCAGATAAGAGGGCAAGAGTGACCTGATAGAGTACATGGCGATTTTTTCATATTTTATACAACTTAGATAAATACAGGAGAAGTTACTCTAAAAGGCAGCTTGAAGGCAAAGGCCTATTAAATATGGAAATGATGTCTCAATATGGATTATAGAGTTTTGGGCAAAGACACTCTTGAAATCGGTGTGCATTTGTCTGCTCTGGAGTAGGAGAAGCTGGGGAAGTAGATAATATAGTTGGTCCCTTTCAACTTGATGATGTTGAGTATACAGTTCTTACTCAAAACTCTGTGTCCCAGAGCCGGTATCACTACCATGCTGTGTACAGAGGCTGCTGGAATATTCCTGGTCCCCATGAAGGCTGTGAAACTCCCAAAGAAGCAAGCATAATGCTTCATTTTGTGATTTTCCTCAGCTTCTTGTTTATGCGTTAAACTTTCAATATTGAAAACTCCTCAGGCCGGTGAGATGGCTCAGCGGCGTAAGCGCCTGCCCGGCAAGCACGAGGGCCCGAGTTCGACTCCTGGATCCCACATACGAAAAAGGGGCCGGTGATATCGCTCAGTGGCACGGGTGCCTGTTGGCGCGCGAGGTCCTGAGGTCGACCCCCCGGTACCCACAAAAAAAAAAAAAACTCCTCAATATTGAAAATTCCGTTCCTCAATATTGAAAATTCTAACTGTATCCAGTTAATACTGTCTGATGTGGAAAAATCAAAATTCTGAATTTCTATGGCAGAAATCTAACTCTCAAAGTTGTACATTATAGGCTGTGGTGCAGATGTAGGGTATGTCATGCTAAGGGTGCTGCTTATGTTTTTTCCAGCCTCCTTCAGGATGGGGTAGTCGGGATTGTTCTGTTGTTGTCATTACTGTTGTCTTTGATGCTGAGAGAAATGCATGTAAATAATGTGGGACAAAATTTAAATTCCTTCCAGTTCTTTTGCCACACAGTCTTCTAAAGGAAGCTATTTTTTTTTTTTTTTTTTTTCTCCAGCAGCTAAATTTAGAGTTTCAGCCTCTCTGCCTGTTGAGTAAATAGCTTTCCACGAGTTAGAACTAAATCCCTTTCCCAGGACATCTTTCTGGAGGAAGAGCATTTTGTCCTGACACAGTGTGTGTCAGGTTCCTCCTGCAGCCCCCGAAAACCCCAGAAGCAGTTTTAGATGAAGCATGTTTGCCTCCTGCTACTGTAATAATTACAGTAACATCCTGCATTTTCTGCATGGCCTAGCAATGATTAGATTTTTACTGTAGGCTGCTTGGATTTTTTTTTTTTTCTTTTGCTATCAATTCCTCTGTGTTTTCTGGGGTTTGGGGGGGGAGGGGTTAAGTCAAGGGATAACAGTGGAATACCAACATTTTTGCTGTTTTCCAGCTTTATAAGGAGATTGTCTATTTACGAAAGGAACACCCAGTGAATTGGCACAAAAACTACGCCATCGCCTGTGAGCGGATGCTGCGCTTTCAGGAGGGAGATGCAGATGTCGAAGTCCTGTTGTCTGAAACCATCAGACATTTTCGTCTCTACACTCAGAAAGCACAGAATGATCCACAGCTCACTGATATTTTAGCTGCTGTCAAGGACCTAAGAAAAAAACTGCAAAGTCTGAGAAATATGAAAAATGTCAGAGACAGCAAAATGTGAAAAACCTGCTCATCATTCAGCTTCCAAAATTCTGAAGTCCAAAAGTTTTTCCTCCAAGAAAAGAAACTGCAAACTAAGTTATTGCCCAGATGCAAGTAACCTGGTACAGCAGTACGACCTAATCAGTGTTGAGTGACCAAGATGTAGTATTTATGCAAAATTCTGTTTACCCCTTGTTGCCAAATTAGCATTTCCATGAGAAGCTTTAGAAAAAACATCTTCCTACCTACAGTCGCTGCAGTCTTTCACCAAATGACTGTGCTTGATTAAACTCTAGAAGAGAATGAGCTATTTTCATTTACTTAAAATATTGACCATGAATCTTCTAAGGACCGTGCTTATTGGAATCAGTTTTATAGGTTAAATTCTTAAAATTTTCATACCAAAGAGATTTTGTTTCCTGAAAGTGAAATAATTGTTTAAAAAGAATGAATCATGTTATACTTCAAGTTTAGAGTTCTTTTTTGACAAAAGGAACTGTCATGGTTCCATGTGTCACACCGCAGTGTGCACACCAAGTAGGTGATATCGTGAAAAGGTTCGAGTTGTGTTGATTAGATAGTTCTTCACATTCACTAAAAAGAAAAGCTAATTTGGTGCATAAACTGGACAGTAAAAGCATTTCATATTTAATTAATTAATTTTATATTTATATTACTTCTATTTTCTCACAAGTCTAGACCCAATGATTAGTAGGTTCCTGCTGCCCAAATGCAAAAAGTGTGTGTAGGGGGTGGGGGTGGGGTTGTTCAATAAATTCATTTCTGTTACAAGCATCTTTTATACCTATTACTAAAGAGAACATAGTAAGAAATGCAAATAATAGTTCTTTATTTATTATGACAGTTAATTAATAGCAACCTGTTTTAATGAATAAAGTCACTCAGAGCCCTTCAGTACTTCCTACGCAGAGGCCCGAATCTGTAGGGATTCTTTCCCCCGATTGTGTGGCTCCTAGACTGCAGGCGCTCTATAGGCCCCTGTATAGAAATGCTCACTAATGAAGAGGGAGGGCTAGAAGCTTGTCCGCATTCAAAGATCACTGGTGAGTCATTCAGCAAGAAAAGGCCCCTTACCAGGAATACTCACAGTTCCGTGGCATTGTACTAGCGAAAGGGTCTGATCAAAGGTCTCCCGCAGAGCTTGCATGGTTCCCTTTCATACTACGACCATAATTAAAACCACTAATTCTCTTTTAAAATGCTGCAGGATGCCATGTAGGCATCTGTCTGGAGTGTCCTTTGTGATGTCATAAGCTGTTAAGGACCAGTGCCGAGAGCTTTTGAGCGAAATGCCAGTCATGAAGGTGCTTCAAGACAAGGGTGCCTCTAAAAGCTTGACAGGCCTTGACTGCACAATTCGAGCTGAATTTGCCCCTTGTCAGCTGCCAGTAAATAAATCTCAAAGGGGGAAAAGCTGAAGTTTCATTACCTGATCCATGGGGCTTTGTTGGTTTTGGCATCACACAGGGGAAGCTCTTGCCCCTCCATTCTCTGCATTTGAAGATGTCCATTGGAGCCTGCAGCGCCTGGACAGGGTTCAGAGCGGAACCTTTTGAAGAGTGTCAATAGTTGTAACAGTTCAGCTGTTAGGAAGACAAATAAATGGAGGAGCTCATTAATCCGCTTTTGGCTCTCAGTGCCTTTTGCCCTTTTATCACAGCCTTATTAGGCTCCTACTCATCTTGAACCAGAAAAAAATGAATTGAAGTTGTTGAGTACTAATTGGCAAAGACTTTTAATCATGGGCCAAGAACTTTCACTGACTTGAAAGTAACTTCTCCACAGGGAAGAACCCAAAACCTGGGTTACCTTAAAACAAAAACCTGTTGGAATTCAGTGTGGTGTAAAAATTTAAGGAAGCGTTGATAAATTGTCTAAGTTTATCCATTTGAAAGAAATTATGTAAGTGTGATTTTTCACTTTTCTGGGGGGAAAAGACAATAAAATGCAAATGGTCTTTAGTAATATGTTGTCTCTATTGGTTCAGAAAAGAGATCGCATGTCTGTGTGAGTTGACCGTGCTTGTTTTGAATATCTAAGCGTGTGTGTGAATATTCGCCAGAGTACACATATGTGGTTGTTTGAGGCACCTTATTAAAAGTAATATTTCCTAGTCATAGCCTTAAGAATGTCAGTGAAGGCCTCTTTTTGAGGATGCCTTCTTTTTCAGTGTCTCTGCTATGGAGCCCCTTGTCTAAGTAGGCTTTGTGTACTGACTGCTGTCTAATGGAACATGGATTATTATGGATTTGTATGATGATGACTTTGGGCCACTCGCTCTTCGAGAAGGCAATGATAAAGTTCAAAGTAGATAGGATCGTAATTATATTTAAATTTCTAGAAACCATGGACAAATGAAAAGTAGTAAGCCGAGCTGAGAGGTAGGGATATTGGTCTTCATTCCCATATTAACTACTTTGAAGAATCCTTTCCTTTCCTTTGTGTGACATAAGGAAGTTGCCTTTTCCCCCTTTCTCTTGCCTAGTGCACAACACCGCAAAATAGAAGGGGTCCTCTAGTTTCACCTCGCCGTGTTGAAGAGGATGCGAAGAAGATGACTTCTCACGCAGGATTTGGCCGGCATCCCCCGCGCAGTGTCCCAGGAGGGCTGCGGGTTGGCAGGATGACAGGAACCCCACAAGGCCAACTTCTGCCTGGACTTTGGCCTGGGGAGCAAGTGGGAGCCAGCAGAACAGTGTGCCTTCCCACATGCCGCAGTGCCCTGCTGCCCTGGCACGGGGCAGCGGAGGCCGAGGGCAAGGGGAGGGCACCGCCCAGCGAGCCTGGCTGTGTCTGCCTGCCCCCGCCCGTACGCATCGTTCTTGGTGTTGACTGTTCTTTTTTCTTTGTTTTTTAAAAGGACCCATTTCATGCAGCGAAATGGAAAGGAATCATTTACTAGTGTTGTTATTTTGAAAAACTTAACAATAGAAATATGAAATGTTATTTCTGCCCACATTCTTAGTGTTTTCTAATGATGGGACCATGATGTTTAACTTCAAGATATTTGACTAAAGCCCATTTTGAGTTTTAAGCTTATTGTTTTGTTACCTTACAGATAACTTTAAGTCATCAGACTAGGATATGAAGAGTAGATTTTTAAACTGATATTTAAAAAGTTAAATAGTTTGAGTCCTTAATCATAATTGCCATCAATACCTTTCAGAGGTTAAAATGTTAATGCTTTTAATATTCAGGAAAAGTTTTAACTCCAAAGGTTGAAAAATATTAATCCTGTTCCACCAAATTTTTTTGTTCCATTTTACTTTTGGTATATTTTATAAATGCACCAATGCAGGGTATTGACTTAAAATTCTGCTCTTCTAACTGGCTCCAAGTCCGATGGCTTAGTAAAGAAAATGATTCCAACCCAGGAAGAGACTCACACTACTTTGTTTATCCTCAGATTTGGTTGTGGATGCAAAGCCATCGTAAAGCTCTTACTGACAAACCAGTGCTGTTTGCAGGATGCTAGGAACATCCAGAGGCCAGGATCCTGGCTCCGCAGCCCAGGGCAGGCACAGAGCTGCCGCTCAGCACGGTTGCGCACAATGAAGACGTCGTGGCAGCGCCTTGGAAGGTCTGTGTGACTGGGATCCATGTGCATGACGTTTTAAGCAGCTCCAGGAATAGTGCAGTGTGCCTACCTGAATGTAGGAAAGTGAGCTAACAGGAGTAAATCCTGCAAAGGGTCCCCTCCACCCAGAAAAAAAGAAATCCGATAGCTCTTCAACGGTGTAACCCGTGTGTGGCGGGAGCAGTGTACTGGCTAGACTGGGTCCCGTCCTGTGGAAGGAGGGGTAGGTTCAGGTTGCGACGCTGCAAAAGTGAACCCAGCCATCACTGGGCCCTCGGTGAAGTTCTCTTTTCTGCAGATCTCAGGTGTAATGGGTGAGGGTGAGTTTTCAGTAACACAAACATTGGGGTAGTTTTTAAATGTTGAGTCGGTAAGATGGAGACAGCTGCAAGGTAAAGATCAAGAACACAAAGGCAAATAACAGCCACACTCCTGTCCAATGACTCAGATTCACAGAGCAGCCCGATAGCTGAGCCTCGTTGCCATTAGGCGAGGCCAGTGTTGAGTGTAGGATCTGTTGGAGTTGGGTGTAAGCAGTATGAGGGGAAGAGGGGTACAGCAGATGGGTATGGAATACCATCTTCGCATTGGTAAATTTGTTATGTTACCTGTTATATACTAATAGAGATCATGAATTATGTACTGTTTGGGGAAAAAATAACACGATCATCTTCTATTTAGTAGAAGTGTTATCTGAAAGGCGTTATTTTGTAAGGTAACCTTTGAAAAGGGATATTTGAGACTTCTCTCAGCTGAATGAAATATTCCCTTAGATGTTTGAACCATTGGAAATACCTTTAATACCTGTGGTTTGGTTTAAAACCAGAAGGGCCACACTCAGACCAGGTTGCTCACCTCGGGGAGAAACACCTGGCACTGGAATCGCATTAACCATGGAGGACAGGATTCCCTGTGAGAACCTCGGGCGCCATGACGGGCACCCAAAGGTGGCGACAGTGGACACAGGGAGGCTGGAGGGAGAGGGTGAAAGACCCAAGGACTGGAGTCTGCTTTCATTGTCTTCCCTCACAATAGGTGTTGAAAGCAGAAGGAAAAACGTGAGATAATTGTTGTATTAATAGAAGTGGTTTTAAACATTAATGTAAAAAAAATTAAGTGTTTTTTTAAAATTATTCTAGGAAAAGCTATAGAAAAAGTTGTTTGAAAGAAGAAATGATCTACTAATAAAAACAGCTTTCGTTGATGAGTTAAAGGCCAATGAAACAGTAAAAGGAAGTTTCAATTAAAAGTTTGCATATAGGAGAATGAAAAACAAAAGTTCAATTATACAGAGCTTACCTGTGAACAGGTAAGTTCGCAGAGGGAGAAGACTCAGGTGGCTTTCTTATTTAGTCTATCATAATTTTCACCATGGACACAGCACACCCGTACTGTGCGTGCTGGTGACCCCACGGCGCTGCCACTCGGTGACGGAGCTGCTATCCCTAACCTCGTGCTCACCCGCACTCATGCAGAGGCATTCCTCGCCAGGCAGGGTTGTGCGTCCAGAGTGATTGTCAAAATGCCAGTTGTGAGGTCCGTATAGTGACAATTGACCAGTTCCTCTTAATGACAAAGAATAAAAAATACAATGCACCTGAGCTAACAAGGGCAGATACTGTTTCATGAAATGTGTGTGTAAGTACATGTGTATTTATAACATCTATTCTACTATGTATGTGTGCATATGTATAAATAACACATATAAGCCTCTATTTGTATTACTAGGTCACAATATAAAATTATTCATTATGTATCACATTAAAAAATAAATTTGGAAGCCACTGGCTTAGGAGAACCTAATATAAAAGGGTTTGTAAGGGATTGTCCAGTATTAACTATCAGTTAGTGCAGTTTAATACATGAAAAAGAAACCGAGTCCTGTACTAAGTAACTTGAATAATGTCACACACCCAGGCAGTGGCAGATCCAGAACAGGAGCTCCTGGCTCAGGCTGGTACACCCTGTGCTTCTCAGTTAAACGAAACCAGCTGAATCCACCATGCACTCCATAGCACAGTGATGTTCTCAAATGATGCTGCCATGTTTAAATTATGATAAACTTTTCTAGAGGTAAATGGTGTGTGAAGTCAAAAACTATGTCACGGGAGATTGTTTAAAAGCCATACACAAGTTCTTTCTCGCCCTCCTCCAACCCTTCAGAATGTAATTTTCCCCCTTTCCTTTTAGAAAGGACCAAATTGTATCCCTAGATTTTGACTGAGAATTTCCCCACCCATTCTGGACTTAGAAATATATACCCAAATTAAAGAGTTTCAGCATGATAAGAAAAAAGTCACTTTGAAATCCAGGAATTTATTAGCATAAATTACATTCCAGCTGAATCAGCTGCTGGCAGCTCCATTTGAAAAATGTTGTTCTAGTTTATGTTTCTGTCGCTCTGAGCCAAGGTGCGGACGCAAGCAGGAGGAGACCACGTCCCGCTGCACTGGACATCCCTGGGTTTGCAATCAGATTTTGCCTTCCAGGAGGTGGTGCTCACTACTGCTGTCCATTCAGCCACTCAATTTGAACGACAAAGGGTCACAAGCACAGAGGCCACTTAGAAGACCCAAGTGTCTGGTTTCCTAACTTGTAACAATTCTGGGTATAGGTAAAATGATTCTTTACCAATTTGCCTCCTGAGTCCTAAGTATAAAAATGGTAATAATCACAATTATTATAGTGACTAATCGGTGACATTTGTCATCCATTGATTGCTTCAGTGATTTAAAATCACCTGCATTTCTTTCATTTTCTCTCAGAACTGGAAGTAATTTGGCCTTTCTTTGAGAAGTAAATTTGGTGTCTGAGTCGCAGACCCCTCGAGATGTAACCTTGCCATCAGGGGCTTGTATACGAGGTGCATTTGGTAAAGGTATAAAGACGGCCTGCTTCACAGGGTCACGTCTAATAGGACAGTACTTCCTCTCTTTCACTCATTCGCTGGTGGACAAATAAATACTGTACTTGGTTCCAAAGCCCAATCCTGTTGGATACTGTGAACTAATTTTACCATGTAAAGGTGTGAGTCTGTACAAAAACCAAGCAAAACTAGAGTTTTGTTTCAAGGCAGTCTCCTGAGATCCAGTAACCGTGGTGTTAATGTGACACATGGAATCTGCTTGAAATTTTGGTAAAATATTGTTTTTTATTGTAGTGCACTGGATCGAACACACCTCTGCCAGCACTTTGGTGTCAGCCCGTGAAGCCCCGGCTGCGCATGGCCAGAAGCGCGGCCAGGACTGCGCCCGGCGCTCCCGGGGAAGCGCGGCCAGCACAAGCTGACCTTCGAGCCCTGGCGCTCACAGTCCCAGGATGCAGGCCGTTCTGGAAAGCACGGGCCGTCGCTGGAACTGCTGCAGGAGCGCAGGACAGTGCAGCTGTTAGAGCTGGCTTGGGAAGCTCGGTACGCCTGGGTTCCCTCCTTGTGGAGAGGAGATGGCGCCTGGCCTCGCGGTGAGCTGCTCGGTCACTGGTCCCACGGACGTGTCGGTAAAGGTGGCTCCTCTTCCCTCGCACTCCTGTAAAATCAATCTTCAAAGCCTCTAGTACTTCGCTTGTCTCTTACGTGTTTTAAAATGTCCTCAGTACACATCTAGAAATTTTAAATGATTCCATTTAAATTACAGTAATTATAAATAATGTTAAATCAGACGATAGCCAAAGAGAATAACCAAAAAAGCCCTGAACAGATGGAAAAATAGATCAACCTCATCAATAAGGGAGCCATCCCTCAGTCTGCCTGTGTGTGCGCGCGTGTGTCCGTGCACACGCGAGTCACGGTCACGTGTGTACACTCCAAGGGCCCGGTTCCCGCGAGCGTCCTCCTGCTGGACTCCGGCCTGACCCGCTTCGAGAAGGCGTGGACGCTGCTTCTGCTTCCTCGTCCCAAGCCTGCTGCGCCCGCCCGTGGATGGAGGCGCTCTGAGGATCCCCCAGAAAGCAGTCCCCTCGGGCACGCCAGGGCCGGCGGCGGCCTGGCGTTGGGGCAGCGGGGCTCGGGGTTTCCGCGCGGAGACGGCCTCGTGGGTGAGCGCTCCGTCCGCTCACTTATTTTCCACCCGTTCAGTGAACATCGTTGCGCAGGCCTGGGTGCTGCGTGTTCTGAGGGACACCAGAGAAGGGCCGCCGCTCCCCCGCGGAGGGAGAAGCCAGAGCGAAGTCCGAGGGCACCAAGGGGCCCTCTCGCCACGGCCGCGCTTTCCTGAACTCCGGCCCGGGTTCTGCGAGCCGCCGCCCGCGTCTCCTCCCCGGGTTACCCGGGCCCTGCTCAGTCCACGCCGGCTCCCGAACCGCACACAGCCCGGACCCGCGCCGCCGCAGGACTCCGCCTTCCTCTCCGCGCTTCCGCTCCTGCTCTCGGCGGTGCTGTCCCTGTAACGGGCGATGGTGTCCACGTCTCCGGGCGAGAGAGGCGCCTGACTCCCCCGCGCCGCGCTGATTTCCCGGCGGCCGCTCGGCCTCGGTGCCCGGAGCCCAGGCCCTGCGTGCGCAGAGCAGCGGGGAGAACTGCCGCTGTCGTGTTCTCGTCAGATCACGGAAGAGTACCTCACTACCCAAGCTGAGAGACAGTCCCTTCCAGTGCATCAGGGCCACGAAGGACGAGGAAGAGCGGAAAACGTCACCGGCGTCAGGAGACTGAAGAGAGGACGGTGCACGTGGTTACCAGGAGGGCGTCAGGTTAGCGTCTTGGTCTTGGTCATTGGATGATGGTTATTTAAAATATTAGATTAGATGAAGTTGGCTGAAGAGTAAACAGGAACTTTCTAAATTATTTTTGCAACATTTCTGTAACTTTAAATTACTCCAAAATGAATTTAAAAAATTTTTCTTGAACAAATCCCTCTTTCCCCCACTCCTCATTCTTTGTTGACTCCGATGGGCCTCATGATGGGCAGCGGAGAGGACAGTGGGCTTCATTACTTGGGGGCACCAACGGTCGAAGGCACGGGAGCCTTCAGGGCAAAGGTCAATGGACGCTGCCTTGGCCTCGAGCACAGCGGCCTGCCCGGCCGGGCCCGAGCCTCTCCCTCGGGCTGCCCGGGGGCCCGGCAGAGGGCCGAGCTTCTCCAGCGAGCCTGAAGCTGCTTCGGGTACTCGGGAGGCTCGGGGGCGGCCTCCGCCGTCACTCTCCCTCCTAGCCGCTGGCCTGGCCCTGTCCGAAGACAGCGCGATCAGCCCCGGGTCATTCGGCTGGCCCTGGCTTCTCCGAGCGGGGGGAGTGGAGGTGAAGCACCCTTCATGCCTAATTCTCTCAGGTGGTTCAGGTTTTGTGGCTTCATTAGCATTTGCAGATAAAAATACATTTTAAGTGACATTATGCTAAATAATTATTCTTACAAGATGTGAAATTAAACACATTTCACTCACCATGAAATTATTCCTGCCACGTTTGAGGTGGGTGACAGCTCGAGAGTTTGGACAGTGGCTCGCAAGAAGAGGAGAAGCAAACCAAGTACTTAAAAAAAAAAAAAAGCCAACCCAAAATACCCCACCAAAGGTAATTCCTTGTAGCAAAATGCTGCTGGCTGCATGGAATATTAAACCGGCTACTATAAATTTCACGCCTCGCATTCCTAAAGCAGATGCCAAAAATTAATTGGAAACACCGCGGCCTGCCTGGCGCGTTCTACCCAGTAGAGGGCGCGGCGGGTGAGCGCTGTGTGCGCCGGCGCGCCGCGGCCGATGAGGCTGTAATCGCTTCTGTAAAGATATGGAGCCGCATGCTTCGATGCTTATTTACATTTAGGAATGTGGTTCAGAATAGAGGGTTTAGATTTATAACTTCGTTTTTCTCTGTCAATACATGGGAGACTTTTGGTTGTTGCCAGCATTATATTTACCAATGCGAAATGTTAAATTGCTGGATTTAATTGTTACAGTACAGTGAATTATTCTATTACTTCTTACTTTTTTATCCCAAGGAAAATTCAAACTTTCCAGGCTTTAGGGCAGGATAAAATGGCTCGGAGCATGTCAACGTCTCAAGAGCACATTATTTTCTTATTGGATTGTATTAACTTTACAGATGGAAATTTGAAGGAGAATTAGAAGGCTTAGAGATGGGAAATTTGGAGAAGAAAAGAATAATGTCTTAAGATTTCTGGAGGGGCTAACTGGTAAGTCATTTTGAAAGCTGCTGATGCTAATTCTCATGGCAAAAGACATAGCAGACCCTAAAATTATCAGGAATGAGGCACAGAATTGCTAAGAAGGAGGGAATCTTACGGCACACTCAGAATTGCCAAAGGCTTATTCAGCAGTGCCCGCCCATCTTTCTCTCTCTCGTCTCTTTCTCTACCTGCTACAATTGGCACTGATTTTTGTTAGGTAAACTCTTAATAGGGCAACTTTCCGTGACCTGGAAGAAGGTGGCTGGCAGTTCCACTTAGTTTAAAAAACAAACACAGTCTCCTGTCTCAGATGCACACATTTGTCCCCGAAGGGACAGCGACATGACATACATAAACAAACATTCATCCATAAGCACTCTAACTGGCAGCTGAAGGCAAAGCTGGGGAAAAACACAACATAATAAAACCCAGCATACAATAATGCTGGAGAAGAGGGTACAGGCCTCCCTCCTGGCAGGGAGCTGGCTGCTTCCTGAGTCTAGGTGGCTAGGAGTGGGCAGTTGTCCTGTGCATGCGGTGTCATCAAACCCTCAATAGGCACCTGCCTGGGGCCTGGATCCTGGGTGTCACCAACCCCATTTCCACCATCAGCTCGGCCTTTCCCTCTGGAGCCCTTCCCCACGCGGTCAGAGGAGGCACAATGGGGAGCCAGGCGGGGAAGAAATAGATCCCAGACCTGCTCCCAGGTGAGGGACCAGGAGAGCCCACCTAAGGGTGGCAGGGCCTGCTGTCCACTCTGTGCCCTTTCTGGCTCCAAGCATCATATCCTGAGCGAGGATTACCCGTCTTACAATAATAGATGGAGAGACAATGGCTTTTATTGAAGAAAGCAAATTGTAGAACAATGGTGCAGGGACAATAGATGGTGACTTAACCCTTTCTTGGACCTGCTTTTCTTGCCAGACTCTCTCCTTGCCATTTGGATTACTTTCTCCTCTCTCCTTTCTCCTTTCTCCTTTCTCCTTCCTCCCAGGGATTTGTGTGACTACAGGTCTTGCTATCATTTCTCCTTTGAAACTTGGGTTCGTTGCTTATGTCACACCATTTCCTTACAAATGGATTTCTGCAGACTCCTGTGTGTGTTTGTGGGGTGGGAGGTGAATATAATAGTTGGTGGTCATGAAGGAAAAGGAAAGAACAGAGAGAATGCAGAGAGTCCGTTTGTCATTAGAATTCAACCTGCAGGATTATCAGTTTTGGGTCTTAGGATGGATTCGAGTTTAATGTGAAAGTTAAGGCCTACAAAATCCCACTCATTTCTCAAAACTTTGTAGCTATTATTATCACAGGAAGTTGTAAGTACATCCAAAATGTCAAGAGCCATGATTTGAGCCCCAGAAGCTACACCAGCCAAGGAAAAGTCTAAATAGCGCTCTTCTCTTAAATAGCTGCCTCTCTTGTCTTAAAATCATCCCAGTCAGGAGTTAGACTTAATATTGCAAATAACCACTCCCATGGCATATGGGTTGATTGTGGCTTCACTGCAAAGAGAATCCATTCCAGCCAGCTCCCTTCCTCTCCCCTCAGCATAGTGTATGTTCTAGAGTCTTTCAACTGAAGAGCAAGTGTCCCCCACACTCACCCCTACAACCCCTTGCCCTCTCCCCAGCTCCCCTGGGTCTGTCCTGCCTCTTGCTGCTAAACCTTAGCCACACTGGTCCCAACACCCCAAGCCTTGCCTACCTGGCTGCCTCTGCTTCATTTGCCTGAAAAAGAGCTTGCTATTTGAATTGGGTTAAACAGTATCTCCCCAAAATATCAGCCTTGTTTGGAAATGTGGCCTTTGTAGATGTAATTAGTTAAAATGAGGTTGTGTTGGGTTAGGGTGAGCCTTCAGCGTAGTGGCGGGTATTCCTGTAAGAGGAGGAGAGGAGACAGCGCGATCAGCCCCCAACATCTGCAGTTCTGCATCAGGATCCAAATCATTGCAGATGAAAAATACCAGGAAAAAAGCAACTGTACTGAACACGTACACCTATTTATACAGCATTTACATTGCATTAAGGATAATGAGTAATCTAGAGATTATTGAGAGTATGTGGGAAGATATATTTTTTTAAAAGCATGCGGGAGGATATTTGTGGATTATATGCAAATACTGTGCATTTTACATAAGGGGCTTGAGTGTCCAGGGATTTTGGAATCCTCAGAGATCCCATAACCAGCACCCTTCGAATACCAAGAGACACTGTCGACATGCAGGAGGAGGCCATGGAGTGGTGTCTATCAGCCAAGCAGCCACCAGCAGAAGAGCTAGGAAGAGGAGGGTAGGGACTTTCCCCTAGAGCATTTAGAGTTCATCTCTCGATATCTCTCTCTCTCTCTCTCTCTCTCTCCCTCTCTCTCCCTCTCTCTCCCTCTCTCCCTCTCTCCCTCTCCCCCTCTCCCTTCCTCCCCTCTCTCTCTCCTTTTTTCTTTTTGTAGTACTGGAGATTGAACCCAAGGCCTGTGTACTGTACTGAACTACATCCCCTGCCTGTTTGTATTTTTTATTTTGAAACAGGGTCTCATTAAGTTGCTAAGTTGCCCAGGCAGACTGGGCTGGAACTTGCAGTCCTCCCACCTCAGCCTCCCAGAGTGCTGGGACTGCAGGTGTGCCACATTACGCCTGGCTGAGAACTTGATTTCTGACTTCCAGCCTCCAGAACTGTGAAAGAATAAATGTCTGTTTTAAGCTTCCCAGTTTGGGGTGATTTGCTATGACAGCCCTAGGAAATTAATACAGCATTCTTCCTATGACCTGTCCCCGCCCAGACCTGTCTCTTCTTTAGGAGATCCTTCCTGGGCCACCTAAGCTACAAGTCTCTCATATTCTTCTGCTTTCTCAAAAACAGCTCATCTTCTTCACAGCTTTTCTCATGACAGCCCTGCCATGGACTGTTTCTCCTCTGCCATGCAGGCCTGCCTTGGAGCCAGCCGACTATGGACTAAAACCTCTACAAACTGTGAGCCAAAATAAACCTTTCCTCCTTAAGTGCTGTGGGTGTTGGGTATTATGTCTCAGCTACAGGAAAGTAACAAAGACAGATTTTGGTACCTGACCATGTATTTATTGATTTGTTTTTGTTTACATTCACTACATTTAAAGTTCCAAGAGGAACTATCTTGTTAGTTTTGTTACTTTTCTATGGAGGATTGGCCTGAGATGTATGTGTATTCGGTAAGCGATGAATAAGTGAGTGAGTGAATGAATGAATGAATGGGGTATTGAGAAGCTAGTGTGAACACAAGTTGTGACAAGTTGGGGGGGGGACTGACATTCCGCAGCTGAATGTGGCTGTGCAAGATTGAGTACAGAGCACAGTGGGAAAGGCTGTCCTTGGAAGGAAAGAAAAGGAGCACAGCTGGGAGTTTGAACTTAAAAAACCTGTGGAGCACTCCAAAGTAGATGTCAGCTGGGTGTGATTACACACCTGTAATCTCTACTCAGGAAGCTGAAGCAGGAAGAACACAAATTGAGGTCAGCCTGGGCAACTGAGAGAGACCCTGTTTTAAAATAAACATTTTAAAAGTGCTGGGGATGTAGTTTAGTGGTAGTGTTCTTGCCTAGCATGCATGAGGACCTGGGTTCCAATCCCAGTGCCACACACACACACACACACACACACACAGTAGATGTCAGCTCACGGGTATACCTGATTCTGCCTCTCCTACCGCACTGCCACCTAGTCTTAGTTATTTTCTCCTTGCTGTGACAAAATGCCCAATAGACACAAGTCAAGGGAGGAAAGGTTTATTTAGCTCACAGTCTGTAGAGGTTTCAGTCCATAATCAGTTGGCTCCAAGGCAGGGTGGCACATGGCAGAGGGGCAACAGTTCATGGCAGCAGAAGACAGCAAAAGCAACAACTGAGAGAGAAGACAAGCCCCTTTCTGGCCCTTATATTGTATCCAGTCTACTGGGATTAGGGCGGTGCCAGTGCACCAGTGTACTGATCCAGCAATCACCCACCCATAATCCCAGCACCCTTAATCCCAGCATTGAACCATGAATCAGTCACAAACTCTGGATTCAGCTACCTCTGAAAAAGCCCCATCTAAAAGTGCATGAGGGTTTGGGAGGACCTCTAGACACAAACCATAACACACCCCCTACTCCCAGTGAACTTTGCAAGAGCCAGAGTGAGCTGTTTGAAATCTGAACAAGCGCCCAGCATGGTGGCACATGCTGGTAATCCCAGCACTTGGGAGGCTGAGGCAGGAGGATTGCCATGAGTTCAAGGCCAGCCTGTTTTACATAGTGATTTCAAGGCCACCCTGAACTACATAGCAAGACCTTGTCTCAAAAAAATGAAATAAAAAATAAAATAAAATAAAATATGAACAGGTGATATCTGTTCTGTGCTTGCCATATAGTGATTCATCCCTATTATTTATTACTTTATTATCTTATTTATTGTATGGCTAACCCTAATCTAGTAAGATATACAGATAATGTTTTAAAAACTTATTATGCTAAAGACACAGTGCCACTCATGTCCCTCATAATACTCTCCCTCACTTGGAACACATAACCCATTGTACTCGTCACTGTCTGTAGCAGATCTAGAAGTGCTCTTTTGCGAGTGTCTTTACTAGGTGTGATTAAAATATACAGTGAATGCTGCTGCCAAGTGCCAGCCAATGAAAAGGTGGCCCTGTAAAAACAGTGCAATGTATCCTCATACCCCTTCTTCACAGGCACTATTTTGGCTGCATTTCTATCAGCATTCTGGTCTTCTGAGCTCTGACCAGAATCTCCCATCAGGCTCGGCTTACAGCATTCTAGGGCTGCTTCTCCAGCAGACATCTCCAAACCTTTCCAAACTCCTCCCGCAAGCCAATTCCAAAGGCTTCTGAACCACATGGTCAGGTAGTGTCCACTTCTGGTACCAAAATCTGTGTTACTTTCCTGTAGCTGAATCACAATACCCGACACCCACAACACTTAAGGAGGAAAGGTTTATTTTGGCTCATAGTTTGTAGAGGTTTCAGTCCACAGTCGGCTGGCTCCAAGGCAGGCCTGCATGGCAAAGGAGAAACAGTCCATAGCAAGCAGACAGGAAGCAGCAAAGAAAGATCAAGGGAGGAGAAAGGAAGACCCTCCTAGGCCACGCCCCCAGTGTCCCACCTGTGAACACATGAGGCTTTAGAGGGACAGCTAGATATGACCATGACAAAGGCAAACATTTTGAAACCATTCAAGACATGTTTTGAAACATTCAAGCCAACACTGCAACTAAAGACACTCACAAAAGAGAACTTCCAGAACTGCTACAGAAAGTGACAAGAAGGATGGGATAAGTGTGTTTGAAGCAAGGGAGCATTAATGGCAATATGTCTTACTGTAATACATTTTCAAAAATCTAGACATTCACTATATTTTTCGATTGCACTCCATAGGCTCCATGAGAGAGGACAGAGGTTCTTGTCTGTTTTGTTCACTGCTGTACACCCCGCACCTGCAGCAGTATATGGCAGACAGGAGATGCTCAGTCCATGCTTGCTGAGGAGATGAATGTGATTGTGTTAAGCTCCTGGGGGGAACTGGGGCCTGAAGGTGAGGGTCACAGGCTGTCAACAGGCAGGTAGCACATGACGCCCCTGGAGAGGCTGTGACCTCACAGGGGAGGAACAAAGAGTAGGAGCAGATAAGGATCGAGCAGAGAGGTCCAAGAAACACCCCCCTGTATGGGGAACACAGAACCAGGGAAAGAGCATTTCAGAGGGCAGTGATCCATAGTCAAAGATGGCTGAGAGGCCTGGTGCGGTGGCGCACACCTGTATTCACAGCACTTGGGAAGCTGAGGCAGGAGGATCACAGTGAGTTCGAGGCCAACCTGGGCTACATAGTACATGCAAGGCCAGCCTGAACTACAGAGGGAAACCCTACCTCAAACACACACAGACTTAAGGGCAGCTTCTGGGGATGACAGAGGTGACAGTCCAGCCTCAGTGAGGAACGGGGGGATGACAGTGTGCAGCCAGGAAGTTGGGCAGCTGGGTGCACAGCTCTCTGAGAACAAGACTGAGGAAAGGGTGACCTCTTTGGGGGATTATTGCAGAGGCTTTATTTGATGACTGGAGAGAGGGAAGCTAGCCAATGAGAATGAGCAAGCAAAGAGAAGAGTTTGCAGGAATGAGTGAGAGACAGACATGCTTGGCACCATGGAGAGAATGAGCTATAGACAGGTAAAGGCACACAAGGACGGGCCCTGCTGTGAGGGAGCAGGATGAGATGGGGCAACCGCTCACAGCCAGACAGCCTTCTTGCTCAGCTGTCAGTGAGTGGACAGGAGTCCAGGTGCTCGAGCGTGGGCACAGCTGGGCATGGCTTCAGGCTGTTCAGCGTCTTATTTTTCTGGGACCAGCAAAGCATGGCCTCCTGTGTTGGTGGCAGAGAAGGCCCGACCATGCCAGCACGTCTCTGACCGCTGATGATATTCCATGCGCTCACACTCCACTGGCGAAAACCTAGCTCTCGGCCCAGCTCCAAGTCAACGGTGGGGCACAGCACATTCTGCCCAGGTGAGGCCAGGGCGGGCTGAGAATGTGTGATTCTCATAGAGAGCGGGGTTAGGTGAAGAACAGACATGCTGTTGTTACCACCATAGGACACGATTCCTATTGTTCTTATTATTGTCACCTCATCTGGGCTGCACACTGTACAATTTCTGTAGCTCCCAGCAGGCTCCCCACCTCCAACATCATGCTGCCGCTCTCTTCCCAAACCCCACCTGCACTAGAAGGTAAAGCCCAAGGTCCTTGTCCAAGGGTCCCAGGCCTGCAAACCCCACCTGTTGAGTGTGTCCCCATTGCTCTCCAAATGCACTCTCCACTCAGGTCAGTCTAATCCTACTCATTGCACCCCAAAAAAACTCTCTGTGGCCCCTCCACTATTCCCTCCTCACGACCCCATCAGCTCATTAAAGTTTCTTTATGGCTTCATGAACTCATCCTCAATTCCCCATCCCTTCTCCTAAACTCCTGTAATGAAATATCAATAGTTTGTACTACCTTTTAAAGCTTTAATTGTGTAGTCATTGCAGTACAGTGACTTGAGTTATGAGGCCCTGTATCAGGAGCTGGCACTTAGTGGCAATCCAGCAACATCTGGCCCTGCAGGAGTTTCAAGGAAATAGTTGGTTCTGTGGGAAGTCACAGTACAGATGGGGCCCAGGATGTGAGGCTATGAGAGTAGGAGGGGCTATCCCAGACTGAGAGGAAATGGAAGGCTTCCTGGGTGTCTTAGGTACCTTCTTGTTGCTGGGACGAAATACCTGACACCCAGAGTTAACGGAGGAAGGGTTTATTTCAGCTCATGGCTTGTAGAAGTTTCAGTCCATAGTCGGCTGGCTCCAAGGCAGGGCAGCAATACAGAGAAGCACTGCAGTGGAGAAACAGTCCATGTCAGGATAAGCAGGAAACAGCAAGCAGCAAACTTCCTTTCCCTTTTATCCTATCCTGTCTACAATGAGTGGACTAACTTTAGTTATTACCCTTAATCCATCTTTATATACCCTATATTCAGCCACCTCCCAGAAGCCCCAACTGTGGGCACATGAGGCCTTGGGGAGACATCTAGATATAAGCCATAACATAGCTTATATCTAGATGTCCCTGGCCCCCCCAAAGACTTATACACATCCCTTTATACAAAATGCATTCAGTTTATCTCCAAGAGTTGCCAAAGTTCTAGCAGTTTCAGCATTGCTGAAAAGTCCAAGTCCAAATTCTCCTCTGAGATTTAAAGCAAACTCTAAACTGTGAGCCCCTGTACAAAGGAAAAGAAAGTTAAACACTTCCAACATACAATGACACAGGATAAACGTTCCCATCTCAAAAGGTAGAAATAGGGGGATAGAAAGGAATGGGACCAAACCAAGACCAAAATCCAGCAGGGCAAACATTAAGTCCCATAGTTCCATGTCCAGAATTCGGGGTAATCTGTGACAAGATGTGAACTCCAAAGGGCTTGGGTGGCCCAGCTTCTGCATCACTGCCAGTGGTTGTAGCTCTCATGGCTTCTCTCTTGGGCCAGTTCTGCTCACTCCTTGTGGCTTTTGGAAGAGAAGCCACATTCCTGGAGTCTCCAACCTTCTGAGGTCTCACTGCACCTTCGGCTTCACACTCACAGCTTCACACCCTGCCTTCTCAGGGGCACACTGCCTGGCCTCCCAGGCCTTCTTCTGAAATCTAGGTGGAAGCCTTCCTGATCCAACAACTATTGCATTTTGCATGTGCATAAGATAAGCACAATGTGGATGATACCAACTGGAGCAGTAGCCAGACTTCCTCCTCTCTTGGCTGTAGAGGTCAAGTGTCTGGATTGCTGAGTGCTATGAACCCAATCCAGGTGAACAGATTCTCTAGGCTGCTGCTATTCTGGAATATGGTGCCCTGGGGCTGTCTTCTCAAATCAAAGTCTTTCACCTTTGCAGTTTTGAGGCCACAAAGGGTGTAGTCTTGCTGGTCCTTGTGATGCCCTTAGGTCATCTTTTCTATTATCCTCATCTGAAATATTTAGCTTTTTATTGCTAATCTTTTCAGCAACCCAGTTCTCCTCTGTTCCATCTTTGCAGGTGGCAACTTTACTGGAGCATTTTTTCTGGCCAAACTCAAAACTGTTCAGATCATTCTGCTGGGCTATTTGCTCTTGATTCTCAAGGTACAGCTGGCTAAAAGCCCCCAACAGTAGCCATGCCACCACCTCAACATTAGACCACCTTGAAATTTCTTCTGTAAGATTAATTAGTCTGCCACCCTTAGTCTCAGTCAAAGTCTCTGGACATGAGTAAAATGCTGATAAATTTTCAACCTGAGTATAGCATGCATAGTCTGGAGTCCAACCGCCAATGGAGTCATTCTTCCCAATTGAATCCTCTTGAACCTGGTCTTTACTAGCTGCACTGCAGTCATCATTCTGCTCTTCTAATCTCTGACCAAAATCTCCCATTAAGCTTGGCTCACAGAATTCCAGGGCTGCTTTTTCATCTCCAAATGTTTCCAAACTCTCCCCACAAGCCAGTTCCAAAGGGTTCTGAATCACATTGTTGGGGTAGCATCACAGCAACCACCCTACTTCTCTGGTAACAAAATCTGCCTTAGTTACTTCTTCATTACTGAGACAAAATACCTATGCCAAAAGTTAAAGGAAGAAAGGTTGATTTCGGCTCACAGTTTATGGAGGTTTCAATCCATAGTCGACTGGCTTGAAGGCAGGGTGGCGTGGCAGAGGAGAAACAGTCTGTGGCAGGACAGGAGAAAGCAGCAAGCGGCAGCCTTTCTTTCCCTTTTATGCCATTCAGGGTACAAGCCTTTTGGGTGGTGCCACCCACACTCAGGGTGGGCCTTCCCATTATCAGAACTACGCTAAACCAATCAGAGGACTAATTTAGTTATTGCACACCCTTAATCCATCTTCACAGACCCTAGATCCATCCACCTCCCCAAAGCTCCACCTACAAGTACATGAGCCCTGGGGGGACAACTAGATAAACCCATAACACCAAGGAAGGCAAAATATGCAGGATGCCCAGGGCTTACTAAGCCGAGAGAGGCAAAGTGTTCCAGGCAGAGAGAGTGCCCTGGACAAAGGCATGGAGACCTGCAGGGAGGTGGTGTGTTTGGGGGCTGAAAGTAGGCTGCTATGTGCCCCATTGATGGGATGAAGGTTACAGTCACAGGGAAAAGGCGGGAATGCTTAGTTGGGCCCTGGGCTACACTTAGGAGTTTGAACTTTGTAAGACAATGGGGATGAAATGAGCCCCGCCGGAGGAACACACAAGGAAGAGTCTGGTAGCATTTGGCCTCCAAACCCTAAATATCCAACAACTCACTTCTTCTCTGAGGATCTCCCAGCCCCAGCCCAAAAGAGTGATCTTTGAGATGGTTCAGCAGTGCCCCCCCCCAGGCAGCTCCTGACTTTCCTTAACCCTTCCTAGGGTGCCGACCTCCCTGTGTGGAGCTGGGGCAGCATTAACATCTGCAAGGCTCTCTTCACTCCTGCCTGAGGCAGCCCAGGGGCGGAGCATCCTTTTAGGCCCTACTAAGTGAAGCTCCATCTTGCACTTGGTCTTTGGTGTAACCCTGAGCTGGGGTGAGGCGGGGGTCATCTTCCTTCTCTCTCTGGTGTTTGCAGACGCCCACCACAGGGGTCTGCATTCGCTTGGCAGAGACATCGGTGATCCCTTGGGAACACTTGGTGCTCTCGGAGGCTGCTCACAGTGTCCCCTCTCAGCGTCATTGTGCGGGTTCTGGATGGTACTGGATAACAGCTGGAAGGGCAGGAGATGTCGGTGTCATGACACTGCTTCCTTACATATGTACCTGGAAGCTTTCCCTCCCTACCTCAGAATCAGTGCATGTGTCTGCGGCTCAGAACGTTGTCCCCCTGTCCCCAGATCCATCCGGACACTGCATTTGCTAGACTAGAGGATCCCTCTCTCACTCTCCTCTGCTGCCTGGGCAGGACACCCAGCTTCCCGAGGTGCCTGAGTTCCCAGTTCCATTGTGGACTAGAGCTGCTGTTAGGTGCTCTTTCCTTGCCTTTGGAGAATGGCAGGAAGCTTCCCACATGGCTCTGTGCATGCACATTTGGAATGAAATGTGTCATTCTCATGTAAACTGAGGTGTTTCTGGGGGGTCGGTGAACACGCTGAGCCCAAGCCTCCCCACCATGTCTGTGGTCTGGCACAGCCCTCACCTGCACTTTCTCAGGATGGTTGCATGTTTCCCTGTTTATTAGGGTGGCACCCAGCCTGCCCAGTCCAGCCTCATGGACCTGCAGAGTGCCTGCTCTGTACGCCCCAAGGCAGCCCTTCCAGGGGCAGCACCCTGGCAATGCTTGGGAAGAGTGTGAGCTCTGAGACAGGGCATTCACGGATCCCGTCCTTTTCATTTGCCCTGTCTTGGGCCAGTTACCTAATTTCTCTGAGCCCAGGTTTCATTGTCTGTGAAAGGTGGGCAGTAACGTTTCCTCCCGGGGGCTCAAGAGGGTTAAATGACAGAATGAAAGCAGAGCATCCCACCCCAGTGCTCACATGGAGCCCACATCCCGCGATGAGGAGTGGAGCTCCTCGGACTCTCACTGAGCAGGGAACCACAGACTGGGTGGCTTTTGAACAACAGGAGACGCTTTCTGTGGAGGCCAGAAGTCCAAGGTCGGGGGCCGGTGAGATGGCTCAGCGGCGTAAGCGCCTGCCTTGCAAGCGCGAGGGCCCGAGTTCGACTCCCGGAACCCACATACAAAAAAGGGGCCGGTGGTATCGCTCAGCAGCATGGGTGCCTGTTGGTGCGCGAGGTCCTGAGGTCGACCCCCCGGTACCCACAAAAAAAAAAAAAAAAGTCCAAGGTCGGACACCTGCAGACTCAGCGTCTAGTGAGGTCCACTTCCTGTTCACAGACAGCATCTTCCTGCCGGGTCCTCAAGCGGTAGAAGCCGGAAAGACGATCCTCTCCATCTCTTTTATAAGGCACTGATCCCTTTCCTGAGGGCTCCCTTCATGACTGAACCACTTCCCACAGATCCTCTCCATACACTATCACCTTGGGGGTCAGGACTTCAACAGAGACCCTGGGGACAGGGGACACAAATGTTCAAGCTGCAGCACCTGCCTTCCCCTACTCTTAGATGACTCATTTCCCCTTCCAACTCAAACTCTAATTCCGAGGGGACAGTGGGCTCAGACTGTGTGCACCTGTGCCTGCCTCACGTTCTAGCTAGAGTGGCCCAAGTGACAGCTTTGGCCTTCCCAGGGCCAAGAGCCAGGTCACTGGAGGGGTCACCAGCTATGTTGTGCCACATGGGCTCTGGCCTCCCAGCCACTCACAGACTGGCCAGTGCTGTCCACGGTGCAAGCAAGTTAACCGCCCAGGGCTGCCTCGGGTCAGTACAGGAGCAGGGAGGGGACTCTCAAGGTCATTCTGTACCCTCCCACTTCCCAAACAGAGTCTTCCAGGGCACAGTGAGTCACACAGCCTCTCTGCAGACATCCTGCATGGTCACGCATTCACCTGTTGCAAAGCTGGGGCTGCTCGAGAACTGGCCCGCATGTCCACCACCCTGCTTCTCCGCCACCCCACTTCGTCCTCATTTCTGCCCCTAGGGCCTGCACCTCCGGCCCAAGAGGATCAGCATGCAAGCAACTGCCCCTCTCGGAGAACGCAGTCAAGGTGTCCTCATATTTTCTCCCTGCATACCCGGCAGGCGGCACGGACCTGAAGCCAAGACCCTCGAGGACAAGGATGCACAGAACAAAGAGGCCACCGCGCGACTCATAGCTGGTCTTTCTCCCGTGGGCTCACAAGGTGGGGCTGAGCTCTCCTCTCTGGGCACTGCTTTTTGCTTTGCTCGTGCTTTTCCTCCCTGGAGTTCACTACTCCTGTAAATCAGTACTTTCCCTATGTTGTCCAAAACCATGATTTTCCTTCATCTTCTCCAAGCAAGAGACAACTAATTTCTTCATTTAAAATAATGTGATTTGCAGGCTCAGGCTTCTGATCACTGTCACTTGCTGGGGCCATGATGTCAAAGACCAATGTTCCTCCTACCGCATGGCTCCCAGAAAGTGGTCCAACCCCCCGTGGTGCAGGGCCACATGCAGGCTGTGCACTGCTGTCGGCCAGCTGTTCTTCGGTGACCATGGCACCAGATCACCATCTCTTACTGGGTGCCACGTATCATTGCCTCGTTCTTATTTAAACAGCAGGCACACAGCCAGTTTCCATCCCAAAGAGTTACAGATTTACTCACAGAATCCTTTCAAAGTTTCCTAACCAAGAAACCTGAGATGTACCCTGACATTGCCAAAAGAAAATTTATGAAATTTGGAGTTCAGTGGAATTGGATTTGAATTCAAGCTCTTGTGCCTATTAACATTTTGACCAAAGCAAGTGACAGCTTTGGTGAGCCTGTTTTCTTTTCTCTAAAGTGAGAATCTGTTATTTACCTCACGAGATTGTTGTGAGCATTAAATTGGATAACACTGTAGTGGATGCTCAGTAAACGTTAGCTTCTTTCCCTTGACAGTCTGAGATTTCCAAGCCCCCGCTTCCCAAGGCGCCCTGAGAGCAGGAGAGTGCTCTGGACACTTGGATGCTGATCCCGACTCCTTTCTCTATCATAGCATGAGAGCTGTGAATTCTGCTCTGTATGCCCCTGCAGGTGATGTGCACATCAAAGAGGCAGTATGAGTGTGGGTCCCTAACGGGAACCTCATTAAAAAAAAGGAGCCCTTTATTTTATTTTTACTGGGCAGATATTTCAAGTGCATTTGCTGGCATCAGGGACTGTGCTCTGCAGACAAGATGGAGAAGTTTCACCATACACGGAGACCTAACCATGGCTCCTCTGCCACAGGGAGGCTTGGAGGAGGCTGGGGCCAGAGCCTCCATTTACTCATGGATTAGAGGGTCTTTTCAGACCTTTCTCCATGAACAGACCTTGTGTTATGGTTCAGATCGAGAATGTTTCCCAAAGCCTCATGCGCTCAGATGCAGGGCTTTTGGAAGATGATAGGATCATGGGCTACACTCATCACTGCATTCATCCACCAATGAGTTCAGCAGCCTAGTGTGCTGTTAGGAGGGGGGCCTGGTTGGAGGTGGGGGGCACGATTGCCCTCCCCACGTCCCCCTTCTCCTGCTTCCTGGCTGCCATGCTGTGAGCAGCTTTACTCTGCTGGGTTCTTCCACCATGCTACTTCTGCATTTCAGCCTTCAACCATGGACTGAAACTTCTGAAACCAGGAGTCAAAATAAATCTCTCCTCCTTAAAGTTCTGGGTGTTGGGTATTTTGTCCCAGTGGTGAGAAAGCTGGCTAATACGTGTCTCCAACATTGTGTAGGGCCAGTGTCACCAGCTGAAGAAACAGGGAAGCTTCTGGAGAACACCCTGTAACAGTCAGGGTAATGCTGACACTGTAGACTATAAGCAGCAAGACTGAATGAGCCCAAATACGTTAATAAAATGTGTTTAATGGTTGTTCGAGTTGTTGTCTCTCCAATAGACTGTGGGCCTCAGATAGGGACTTTGATAGATCTGGCCCGTAGCAGCCATGCCAGCAACACCTACCTCGGTGAATAGCAAAGGACCGGTTAATGGATAAAGCACAGTCTAAGCAAAGCTCACTGGTATAGATCCAAACGCGGCACAGCACGTTCAGGAGCAACGAGAGGTTCAGAGGTGGGGGTGTCCAGGGAGAGCGCGTGGAGCCGAGGCGGGGAGGACGGCAGTGCCGCGACAGTGAAGGAGCTGTCGTGCTATGGTACAGATCTAGTTTTTAAATTTGTAGATTTTATTTTTTGGAGCAATTCTAGGTTTACAGAGAAACAGGGCAATAGTTACAGAGTTCCTATGCACACCCTCTCTCACCTCCTCCCTCTTCCCCTGGTTTCCCTGTCAACGTCACGCATTAGTGTGATGCATTTGTTACAGCTGATGAGGAAATACTGATGTGCTGCTATTAACACAAGTCCATAGTTTACATGAGGGGTCACTGTATTGTACAGTTTTATGGGTTCTAACAAATACATAATACCATGTGTCCACAGTTACAGATTGTACAATAAAGCTTCACTACCTCAAAAATCTGCTGTGTTCCAACTTTTCATCCCTCCTCACCTCTCTGAAACTCATGATCTTTTTTTCTTTGAAACAGGGTCTCACTATGTAGTGCAGGCTGGCCTCAGACTCACTGTGTAGCCCAGGCTGGCCTCTCCTGCCTCAGCCTCCTGGGTGCTAAGATACAGGAGGCATGCACCACCATGCCTGGCTCCTTATCCTTTTATTGTTTCTGTATTTTTACCTTTTTTTGGACTCTCATGCATCGGAATCATATGGTGTGTAGTCTCAGACCAGCTTCTTTTACCTAGCAATATACATTTACATCTCCTGCAAAGTTTTTTTTTAACTTCATTTGATTTTTTGTATGTGTGTGGCTTCTTTTTATTGCATAATAATACCATTCTATTGTGTGGATGTACCTCAATTTGTTTATACATCCACCTATTGAAGGGTAGCTTGGTTGTTTTCAAGTTTTTCACAATTATGAACAAATCAGGGTTTTGTGTGTACATAAATTTTCAAATCATTCTGGTAAATACCAAGGAGTAAGACTGGCTTATATGGTAAGACTGCATTTAGCTTTGTGAGAGATCACCAGTGTGTCTTCTGTGTAGCTGTACAGTTCGGCTTTCTCACTACCAAACGAGCATTCCTGTTGCTCCACGTCCTCACCACTGTGTGACGTTGTCAGGATTTAACCGCTCGGATGGGTGTATGATGGTGTCTTATTTTAATTTGCAACTCTTGCTGACAATGTACATATTTTCATATGCTTGCTTGCTGTGGGTACATCTTCTTTGGTGCAGTGTCTGTTTAGATCTTTTGTCTATCTTTAAATCAGGTTGTTTTCTTGTAGAGTTTTGAGCGTTCTCTATATATTTATATACAAATGCTTTAGGATGTAAGTATTCTGTAAACGTGATTCTCAATCCATAGCTTATCCTTTCATTCTTTTAATCCTGTCTTTGCAAAGCAGAAGTTTTTGTTTTGTTTTGTTTGCTAAGTATATGGTGTTAATTTTGATTATGTTCATTTTAATCCATTTTTTTTCTTTCATGGATTATGCTTTTAGTGTTGTATCTAAAATATTGTTACCCAAAGCAAGGTCACCTAGAGTTTTCTCCTATGTTATCTTCTAGAAGTTGTATAGTTTTGAATTTTATATTTAGTTCTGTGAGTCATTTTTCATTAAATTTTGTGGAAGATGTAAAATTTGTGTCTTAACTTACTGTTTTGTTGCTGTTGTTGTTGTTGTAGTTTTTTGAGACAGGGTCTCATTATGTAACTCAGGCTGGCCTTGAACTCACTATGTAGTTCAGGCTGGCCTCAGACTTAACTATCCAGCCCAGGCTGGCCTTGAACTCAAGGCAATCCTCTTGCCTCAGCCTCCCAAGTGCTGAGATTATAGGCATGCACCACCACACCAGCTAGGTGTCTTAATTCTTTTTTTTTTTTTTTTTTTTTTTAATGTGGGTACCGGGAGTCGACCTCAGGACCTCACACTTGCCAGCAAGCGCTTGTGCCACTGAGTGATATCACCGGTCCTTTTTTCCTTTATGTGGGTTCTGGGAGCCGAACTCAGGACCTCGCGCTTGCGGGGCAGGCACTTATGCCGCTGAGCCATATCACTGGCTCTTAATTCTTTTTTTTTTTTTGCATGTAGATATCCAGTTTTTCCAACACCATTTGCTAAGACTGTTCTTTCTCCACTGAATTGCCTTTGCTTCCTTGTCAACGATTAGTTGACTATACTGGTATGAGCCTATTTCTGTGGTTATATTCTGTTCTATTGATCTACGTGTCTATTCTTTTGTCACTCACACTGGTTTTGTGTGTGTGTGTGTCTTTGGTTGGTTGGTTTCTTGAGACAAGAGTCTCGCTATGTAGCCCAGGCTGGCCTCCACCTCAGGATCCTCCTTGGATACAGCTCTAAGCCTCCCTGGGATTGCAGGTGTGGGCCACCATGCCTGGCCACAGTGTTTGGATTACTGCAGTTTTACGGCAATTCTTGAAGTTTGCACAGTGTCAGTCCCCTGACTTTGTTCTTCTTTAGCACTGAGTTGGCTCTTCTAGAATCTTTTCCTTTCCATACCAACTTTCAGTATTTCCAAAATAACTTGCTGAGATTTTTATTGGGATTGCATTAAGTCTGCAGATCGATTTGAGCACTGATATCTTTTCTGTTGTACTGGGGATTGAACCCAGGGCCTCACACATACATGGTAAGCGCTTACCGATGAGCTACTTCCCTAGCACTTTTTAAAAATGTTATTATTATTATTATCATCATTATTTTATTATTATTATTGCAGTTCTGGGGATTGGACCTAGGGCCTTTTGTGCTGAGCCATATACCCAGTCTTTTTTAAAAAGATTTTTTTTTTTTAAATTTTTGAGACAGGGACTCACTAAATCACTAAGTTGCCCAGGCTGGGTGACTTGTGTTTCTCCTGCCTCAACCTCTCAGAGAGCTGGGATTATAGGTATGTGCCACCGCACCTGGCTAAAGATTTTATTTTGAGACAGGGTCTCCCTAAACTGCCCATGCTAGCCTTGATCCTCCTGTCTCAGCCTCCCAAGTAGCTAGGATTATAAGTGTGGGCCACTGCACCAAGCAAGTACTAGTATCTTGATAGTGAGTCTTCTACCCGTGAGTATAATACCTCTATTCATTTAGCTCTGATTTCTTTCATCAGAGTTTTTAAGCTCTCTACACATTTCTTTTATATATTCTGTTAGACACATACCTAAATATTTCACTTTTTATGCCAATACAAAGATTTTTTAGCTTTGAAAGTGATAGCATGCCAAAGCAAGAGAATAATATAATGTACTTATTTTAAGATTATTCTACTAACAAGGTGGAAAATGGACTAGATTTGGGTAAAATTGGAGGTAGGAAGACTTGTTAGGATAATTTAAGTGTGGATTGCTATGGTCTCAATCTAAAATGTCCCTCCAGTCGGGGATATAGCTCAGTGGCACAAGTGCCTGCCTGGCAAGTGCAAGGTCCTGAGTTTGATTCCTGGTACCAAAAAAAAAAAGAGCCCCTCCAAAGTCTGGAAGGAGATTGGATCAAGGTGACACTGTACTCATCAGTGGATTTATCCATCGGTGAGTTCAGTGCTTTACTTGTCAGGAGGTGGAGCCTGGTTGGAGGTGGTCACTGGGCGGGACCTGGAAGAGTGAATTCTTGTCCCTGGCTCCTCCCTTTGCTCTCTGCTTCCTGGCTCTCATGGGTTGAGCAGCTCTACTTTGCCAGGCCTTTTCACCAAGCTGTCTCTGCCTTGGAGCCAGCCAACCATGGACTGAACCCACTAGAAACTGCAAGCCCAATGGACCCCTCTTCCTTTAAGTTGTAGATGTTGGGTATTATATCCCAGTGATGGAAAAGAAGTAGCTAATATGTGAGCGAACAGAAGTGAAGGCCTAAACTAAGAAAGTGGCAAAGATATGAAAAATAGTCAAGTCAGGTTCTAGAAATGAGGCAAATAGCAAGGATGCTCCCCCACAAGAAGTCAAGTAGCGAAGAGACTTTGACAGCTTTAACCTTCACATCCCCGTGGACATTCAGAGGCCAAATGGCAGTGTTAGCTCTTACTCATCATTTATCCCCTGCACTTCTTTCTGCCCAACATAAACCTGGCTTTGCTCAAGTAGCTGCCTTTCCTCCTGGACAGATATTGTAGCAGAATCTGTCTCTGGTGGACCTCTGATTGGTGTAAGAATGACCCCACCCCTGCTAAGTCTGGTTCAGGAATGGGCATGTGGGCCAATTCTGGACAAAGAGACAAACAGGGAGGTGAGCTGGATGGGGTGGAGACTTGAGCTAGAAAACATTTCCTCTGTCCTAAGAGAAAGCAACAGGAAGAAGTGGTCCCCTGCCTTGCTCTGTAAGTTGTCCTGTGTCATTATAGCTCCTAGAACTGCTGCAGTCCTAGTCCATCAGCCCAAGAGTGGCACCAACAGGGAAGCCGGGATAGAATAGAGAAGGCGTTGTTGGGCTGCTGAAATAGAAAGCCCAAGTCTTTATTGTTTAAGGAACTTTAAGGGAGATTTCTCAGACTTAACTCTGAAAGCCCAATGTGGGCTTTATTTGTTATACCTTCTTTTTCCTAGCAACTAAATTGTAGGAAGCTTGCCTGTGATACTGCCTCCCCGCGGGCACGCGAAGCTCATGGGGAAGAGTAGGTCCTACTCCACCGCTCTGTCCCTTCTACCCAGACTCCGACGCTCCGTAGGTGCTTCCTGGATACCAGCACACCAGCCAGCGGGTGGGATGCCCAGAGCTAAAATCTGAGTCATATTTGTCTAGCTGTGCTCTCCACTTTCTTTGTGTCCTCACAGAATAAAATTTACGACCACCGAGCTGCCAGGGATTACCACAAGAAATGGGAACATCAGACGAGCCTCTGCAATGGTTATGCAAAAGCTTGTTTAAAACATTATATTTTCAGAGATTCCTATACAAAATTTCTAAAAGAAATTCAGGGCTGGTGAGATAGCTCAGTGGCATAAGCGCCTGCCTGGCAAGCGTGAGGTCCTGAGTTCGACTCCCACTACCCACAAACGAAAAAAGGGCCGGTGATATCGCTCAGCGGCACAGGCGAGGTCCTGAGTTTGACCCCCGGTACCCACCAAAAAAAAAAAAAAAACCAGAAAAACACCCCGCCCCCACCCAAAAGCGATCTCTCTCGAGAATAGTCCTGCTTCCTTCCGGTAGGTTGCTTGGCTCATCTAACTGAGTGTTCTGCTTTCACCCTGGCTGCCAGGAAGCTCAAGGGCTGACCTGTTACTGACTCACGGTAATGCTGTTACACTTCCTAATCAATGCTTGCTTCTCCTCCTTTCCATAGCTTTGCTTTTCTAATTTTAGTTGAATGACCTTATTGTATTTACCTTTAATGTAAGGTGCTTCAAATCCTTTTCAGAAAGAGATGCGTATGAAAAATTAGCAGCTCAATTCTAAAAAGGCATGCAGAGGCGGAGCTGGCACCCCTTGCTCTGTGATAGCCCGGGAGGGCCCCAAAGTAGCCTGGTGCTTTACCTTTGCAAACAGTCTCCAGAGCCGCGGCGTTCACCAGCGATCTCTGAAGACCGGGGCCCAAATCACATCGTTCCCTACCGAGTGGGCGTCTGAGGCCCATCCAGCTCCGGGTGGCCGGACGGGGATTAACGCGGGAGCCCTAGGGAGCAGCGCCGCCCTTCCTGCCTGCTGCAGCTTAGAGGTGAGCGTGCGCCCGGTTCTGAAGACAGCGCCTCCCGGCCTGGCCCGGCCGCGGCGTGCATCAAGGACTCCGTGGCCTCGCCCTGCCTCTGGCGCACAGGCCTCCCCGGCCAGCCCTCCGTGCCAGCTGGCAGAGGGTGCTCTTGTACAGCGGATCTGACTCCCGCCTGCGCCGGCTCGGCCTTCGGCTCCAGCCTGCCGCCGCCCTGCCGGGGCCCTGGAGCCTCCAAGCTCGGGCTGGGCGGGGGCAGAGCGCTGGGTTCCCCCAAGCCTGGCCTCGGCCATCCCCAGAGCCGCTGCTGAGCTGGCCTCCTCCACCTCCAAGCTCAGCCCTCTCTGTGCTCCGATGTCCCGCGGGTGGAACACAATGAGGCCATGTGCGTGACGGAGACGCGTGGGCTTGGTTCGCTCATCTTAGATGGACCATGCGTGTTCACAGACGGGAAGGTGGAAGCGGAGAAAGTGGGGGTGGGGGGGCCGCCCCCTTCTCAGAGCTCTGCAATCACAGATTTCATGATTTAATTGGAAATTTAGTAAATCTGCTAAAACATTTTAGTGGTTTAAGTTTTTCCTGTTCTGCAATGAAACAAAGACTTCTGGTTTACCTGTGTCTTTCAACAACTTTAATTTCATTTGTAGATTATGGATGGAAGTAGCATTTCCACTCGATTGCATACTGGGCATTAAGAAGACAAAAGCCTTCATTGTTCGCAGCCCTCCGAATTCTTTTTCAGACATTAAGCTGTAGGTGGCATTCTTTATACCTGACATCAGAGCACTTTTGTCAGGCATCTAGTTGACGGGATTTACTGCCAGCCCATCCTAGGTGTGTGAAGCAGGGAAAACAAGAAAATATTTCATTCAGGTGGGCAGAGAGAGGTGCGCACAGGCCAACCAGCCTGATCGGGTAACCGCTGCTTTTCAAACTGTGTAATTAGAGATCTTTAGAGTTCTTTGAAGGGAATTAATTAGTAGAGAAAGACTGTTTTGTTTACAGTCTTTATCATCAACATAATCAAAAGCAACCCTTGATATTGGTGGCAAATGGGACAAATTCTCCCAAAGCCAAGAATGCTTCACGCGGAGCTGTTCTTGTTTGCTGACTTTGTTGTATCTGTGTGTTCGTTTGCCATAGGGTGGCAAGGAGGGCAGAGGGGTGAGCAGTGCATTGTGGGTGGGGTGATCAAGAAGCGCCTTCACTGTGGTCAAAGCACCCCGGCTGCACACACGCACACAGCTCCTGCTGCAAGCCACCCCGCCTGTGGGAGGGCACCGACAGCTTGGGCTTCCGTTCGGTTCCCGTCCACGCTCGACTGTGTTTCCAGGCCTGGACCACTGCACCTGGGACGACCTAAAAGATCGCCTGGTAATGTGTCACAGTGGAGGTCACTGTGCTGGCCTGGTGGCATCAGAAACACCTGGAGTGCTTCAGAATAAATGCATATTTCTGGGTCCCACCCAGACCAGAACCTCCTGGGTTCAGTCTCTGGAACTGTATAATTCACTGGTCAGGTGCTTCTGTAGGCAGCCGCTACAGGTCTAAGCCATTTGGTGACCCTGCGGTGAAAGGATGTGAGATGCAGTGGAAGGACAGGGGTGCATGGGGAAATTGGCTTGGGAAGGAAGAGTCCCAGCGCAATGCGTCAGACACATGGCTGTGACCAAAGACGAGTGCTCCTGGAGGCAGAGCCACTGTGCGCTGTGCAGCAGAGTCACTTGGAGGTCAGTCCCAGGACCTAGGCTGACCACAGGCCATTCTCCAAGCCTGAGAGACGGAAGGGAGCTGCCAACTCCTTTGCTCCTGATACCCTAAAGATCCCATTCATGGTGCCAGGAAGTGTCCCAGAGGAGCAGCACACTCAAGAGAGGGGGCCTCATCCACCACTGGTTACCCAGCCTGTGGGAACTGGGTCTTGGTGGGGTCTGGGTTTAACGGGCCATGTCCATCTGCTTATCTTGGGGCTAATGTTCTAGCTTCTGTCTTGCTTTGGCCATGACAAGAGGTCAGAGGCTTCTTCCTCCCCAATTGTGCTTATACCTGGCCACCTGTGCAATCCTTACTCACCATTTCCTTTGGATCCTCTAGCAACTCTAGTCCTAGCCCATTAATTTCCTTTTTCATTAAAAATTTGTATTGCAATAGCAATACGTGTTTTATTAAACATATTTAAACAAATAGAGGTATTTAGAATGGGGGCTGGGCTTTTTCCCTGTAATCTCACCCTTCAGAGATAATGCCGTCAATGGTGTCAACTCTCTCCTTTGAAGGATGTGGATTTTGGGGTTCAGAGAGGTGAAATCGAACAGTGATTCTGGGACACAGTGAGGGCAGGGCGGTGGCCCCTGTGCCCAGGGCTCTTTCCGCCCACCCCTGCCTTTGCAAAAGGCCTCTCCCAGCAGTGCTGGATCTCGGCAAATTTTTGTTGAAATCATCAAGGTGGTGACTCACCCATTCCTCATGCATCAACAAAGATGATCAGCACCCTGCTCTGGAAATGCGAAGCCACATCTCAAAGCTGTATTCTTCCAGATTATAGGCATTACACCCTGTGGCAGATTCTTCCTCCATCCTGTCTCATTACAGGGCTTCACTTTTCTGAACCAATTCCCAAAGGTTCCAGATACTCAATGAGGGAAGCAGGAAGGAGCATGCCTATAACTGCTGGCCACTGGGCTCTGTGAGTAAAGCAAGGCTGCCATCTTGGAAAATGCCTTGGGAAGAGCCCCATAGGCTACTTTGTAAGCAGAGCCCACTGTGCTGTTCTAAGGCCCCCTTACTTTCTCCCAGCATTCCTGGGAACTCAAGGCTCCCGTGGTTGTCCTATCTTTCTACATCTTATGATCTGATTAGGCTTCAGGGAGTATGCAGAGTTGTAGAGCTAAATATCTTTGATCCCAAGAAATGGAGGAATCCAGACGCACCTTGGTCAATAGTACTGCCAAAGACAGAGGCTAAACCTCGGGATGGTTTTGTTCTGTTCAGTAGACCCAGTGAAGAGCCATACCCAGCCCAGTTCTCCATCCTTGCAGAGTCAGAGTCTAACGATAATAAGTATCATGACAGTAACTGTCCTGTATTAAGGATCAAACATGGGCCAGGCCCCAGGCTTGCTGTCTCCCATACATCATCCCATCTACCTAAGCAGAGGGTGTTTCTATCCCCTGCATTTTACAGAAGAAGGAACTGAGACTCCGAGAGGCTACCCAAGGTCACATATAATTGTTAGCTGCAGACTGTTAGCTGAGTCAGGTTTCCAGTCCAGGCTGATTTGATCACAAGACTGACAAACATGCCAGTGAGGCCTGGAGTTAACACTTCCACTACATTTCCCACACATGAGATAGAGCTTATGCGGGAAGGCAAGGTGAGCTAAAGCGAGGGTTCATTTCCTACTCTGCACCCCAGCAAGTGGACACTGAGTGGGGCAGAACTGCTGTGTAGGGTAGAACTTTCGGGGACACCATGTTAGCTGAACACACAACGGCACACTCAGCTGGGTTTAAGAATCTGTTATTCTACCTTGCCGATTTATTTATTTTGTGTTTAATCCCCTTTTCCTCTAGCAAAATGATCTCCCCTCTTTTGAAACTCTTTGCCAATAGTTCTGTTGACTGCAGTAATCTATACCGACCACAGCACTTGATAAGAGAAATAAAGACCTCTGTCAGGCCACAGGATGGAGAGAAACCGACGGGCACCAATCACCGAGCCCCGCCAGCCAGCTCACAAGTCATTTCCAGGACAGCCACACACCCAGAGGGGCTTCTTCTTTCCTTTTTTTCTTTTTCTTTTACCATTAAAAAATTTTGTATCAGTAAAGCTAGGTTCTTCATGTGCCTCTCTGAGAAAACTCCTTGCTTTTGAATGCCTTTGTATTTGCCATGCTATTGTTGGAAGAGAACTGAATTTTAATTCTTTTCTCTTCTGTGGGTCTCTCCCTCCTCTCCCAAATGTTTTAGCATCTGTTAATCCCAGTTGGAAACCTTAGCAGATAAAGTCATGTTCTGTGTAGATTGCTTCCAGAACAAATACGGGGTGGTAGATAATTCAGCATTTGGTTTCAGGAGGGCTTAGGGCGGGGGCTGCAAAGGACAGCACCCTCTTCCTCATAAGACATCCAGTCAAAGGGAAGCAAAGTAATTCCCAAGCTCAGATGGAATGCATGTAGATCAGGTTCATTTCCAGAACTGCCGCTGCCTGCATTTAGGTGATATTAGAAGCCACCATGACAGCAAAGTAGTTTTATGCATAGCGGCTTAGCGAACACTTTGAGAACTAGTTTAGTGAAGCTATCAGGTTGAAAAATAGCAAGTCACAAAGTTTTAATGGAAGTAAGTGTGGATCAACGTATCATAAAGAGCATCCAGGACGACTTAAAAGATCCTTGGGTGGAAATTAGAATGGATCTTCAGGATTTATTTGGCAAAGCCTGTCTATTTTGACCTTTTTCCGTTTCATATTAAGGCTACTGAAAGTGTGTTTTGTTTGGCGGAGGCTGGAGGAGGACAGCCACTATCGGTGCTGTTACCCTGCCACTGCCGCTGAAGTTTAGCTGCATTAATTGACTGATAAGGGCTTGGGCATCAAATAGCAGAGAGAAAGGCCATCGGAGATTTTCTTGCTTTATTTCTCTCTGCACTTCATTTACATCTTAAGCCATATTGGTGATCCAGATTTGAATAAAGCCACAGCTTAAACAGTGATTAGATCTCAATAGCTTGGGTTTTCTATAAAATTGCTGCATTTTTACTAGCTGTATTTAGAAATACTGGTGAAAACTGACACCTTGGGTAACTTTATCATTTAAAATGGAGCTCCGGGTGGATAAAAAACCCCAGCTAAAACGGGGGTATTAGTTGCCAGGCCTTTGACTCAAGCAGTGTCAGGGGTTAGAATTAGACAAAAGCCAAGCTCAGCACGACTTGAGCAAGAAAGAATGCAGATAAGTCAACCTACCACCTCCTCTAAGCCTGCGCCCCCTAGAATGTTAATCGAAGCAGTGATCCCACAACCTGAAGAAAAATAAGGAAGCCGAAAGGAATACAGAATGCAACAGGGAGCCTATTTTTATTTTGAGATTTTTTTAATCATAAAGCAATATTTTTAACTCTAAGGTTAACCTGCTAATCCTTAAGCTGGTGACATGACAGTGTCAAATGTGATGGGATTTTGTGATTCTCATTATTGTTATGTATTGTTCTTTCCCTGGTATTCCATATTAATATTTATAAATGCCCTTTTTATAGAACCAAGAAGACCAAAACCCATTATTAAATTTTTAAAATGGACAAACTGTGCATCCAATATAGTTGATTACAATTTAGAACAAAAAGGATCTCGGCAGTAATCCACTTCTTGCTTTGCGTTGCTGTTGACTTGTACAGACAGCAGAGCTCCTGATGTTATTAAAAAAAAAAAAAACTACTGTTTACACAAAGTAACATCCAAATGACAGAGAATAACAGAATATTGATTGTTCCCAGTGAGGAGGCAGTGAGCCCGCCACACGCAGGTAAGAGGGCAGAGTGGAGGAAAGGTGTGTGCTTAAAATGCTAAATCATCTGCCAAGAGCGACTACAAAATGAAAAAATCGATTAAAATTCTTGAAAGAAGGGAGGTGTTCATTCAGTTGTTTTCAAGTGCTTTGTTTTACTTGACGAGTGGCCTCCAAAGGGTTCAGTGGGCGACCTTGTATGAAAGAGGAGCCTCCCCCCAAAGAAAGGGGGGCTCAATTAGGCCACACCCGACCGAATCTGTGACTGACCTCCCAGTCCCTTCTCCTCTCAGTGCCACGGGAGGTGATCAGACACCTTTGGGCACACGGAGAGGAGGAGAACGTCTCCTCCTGCACAGGGTCGCTGTGCGCTCAGCTCTGGGGAGTGGACAGCCGTCTCCAGTCGCAGGAAGAACACTGTGAAAGGGGGACAAGTGGTGGCTGCCTGGCCTCGCCACTCCTTGGCCTCCAAAGAACCTAATGCGCTGCTGTGTGCAGGAGTAGCTGGCTGTGCTCTGGGCGGCTGTGTGGCCTGGTTTTACAGGAGAGCCCGAAGAGGAGAGTGTCACCGAGGCAAGAACCCAGCGTGCTTATGACAAACAGTTAGAAACACTCCGCTCTCGTCCTTTTGTGGAGAGGGCACTAGTATTCTTGGTTATAAATACCAGTTTTTCCCAACTCAGTCTGAAGGAATCTGACCACCGCCATCCTGGTCCAAGCAGAGACCACTTCAAATGCCTTCCCCTGCTCGGCTTGCACCCCTGCTGCAGATGCATCATCCCGGGTCGCCGAGGCCCAGCGAGCACAGCCACACCCTACAGCTTCCAGTCGTCGCTCAGCCATGCTCTTGGCAGACCACACAACGCCTCGTGCGTCCTCAAGCCCGGTCCGGGCGGATAGGCAGAGCTCCTTTGTACTGAACTCTCCCCGCAAAAGTCCCACTGTGACGTTTCCCTTCCACAGCCCCCTTTTCTATGCCCATGACCCTGTAAAGACCCCCATAGCCTGCAGAGAGCAGCCAGTCTGTTCTCTAGTGCCAGCGTGGTCCAGTCAGGTTTGCTCTGAAGTAACCCTGTCCTGCTGAGCTTGTACCCCAGCTTCTCTTCCTTTTGTCCTAACGCAGTATCCAAAGTCTGGCTTCCAGACCAGACCTGATTCTGAGCCATGGCTCTTCCCCTTCTAATCGTGCGATGCTGGGCAAGTTACTTGATCCTGCTTCCTTGGTTATAAAATGAGGAAACTCACACCTCCTTCCCACTGCTGTGGGAATCATATGTGTTAACTGCGGGGCCTGGTACACTGTAACCATGCAGGACACCGTAGCTGTAATTAATAATAAATCGATGACTTTGGAGTTTTGGTTGTTTCTGAGGGTTTTTTTTTTTTCCCTGTTTTTAAATTTGGGGATAATTTTTTCTATTTGATCCCCTCCTGGCTTGCGAGTTGCAGCGTGTGTATTTGGGTCTTTGTAACTATAAATTCGCACTTGAAAAAGTTAAGCCACCCGGGGGCCTGGGTTTCCTGAGGAATGGCAGGCTGCGCTTGGCCTTTTGCGATGAACACTTGGACGTGTAGCTGTAAATGCATCTAAGGTATTTTCCAGCACCAGTAAGGAGAGAGGAGCCAGAATTGATGCCTAGTGGTTCTGACAGTTATTTTATTGGAGTGCAGAGTTACGGCCATAGGCGTGGTGTCCGCTCCCAGCTGAGGAGTATTGTGTGTTCAAAGCAGCAATGGTGTAACTCAATCCCGGTGAAACCCAAGTTTGGTGGAGCAATGAGAGGCTATTCACTGTGACCAGTCCTTGCAAAACCTGCCTCGCCTTTCGGGGAAATGCGTCTTATGTTTCAAAGGTGGGTAATGGCCTTTCTTTGCAATGTGGCGCTAGTTCAGAAGCTATGCTGAGGAGGTGGGCTTTTCCGACTTCTCAAACGCTCGTCAGCTCACTTCTCCCGAAGCCCCAGGGCCCTCTGCCTTTGAGCTCCTCCGCGCGGAGCTGGGGGTTGCCCAGCACCGTCCTCCTCCTGTCCAGACAGGCCCCCTCGGCCTCCTTCCAGACAGCTCGCCATCTGAGTCAACCCTGTGGGCCTTTCACTGCCACTCACTGCCCTGAGACTTCTCCTCCCACGGACTTAGCGGATTTGCTGTCCTCTGGGCCACTTCCTCAGGAGGACCCTGAGTGAGCACCAGGGCACTTGAGCAGAAGCCCGATCAGTGCTGAGTGTACCTACTCCGTGGCTGACCCCAGCCCGACACCTCAGTGACGACTCTCTCCGTAACTTGTCCTCATGCCAGAGACCTGTGATGCCCCTTCTTACATGGACTCAAGCCACTGTGCACCCTCAGCCATTCCTGCGACATCCAGCTGTGCAGTAGCTTGGCAGCTGTGCTCCTGTGCCTGGTTCCTCTCAGCGACGGCCACAGGCACACAAAACCCTGGAAATGTGAGCGAGTCAAGGGAGTGAGGGAGTCCCGGGCAAACCCGGTGAGTGCAGAGAAGAGCTGGTGGGTAGAAATGCCCTTTCCATGTCCTTTGGTCTCATTCCTCAGAAAGTCACCCTGAGTGACAAATCTCACTTGCCCACCATGGTAACAACCTCTACACTGTACACCTAAATTGGCCTTGCCTTCCTCCTTGTTTGGTTCTTTGTGGATTCTCTCTCCAAATCCCTAGAATCACTTCTCAAAATAAACCATGTACACATAGGCCCTTACCTCACTCTCCTTTTTGGGAGAAGCCAAGGAAGATATCCCTTTTAGCACCGGACTTGTTCAGATGGCTCCCTTAGTCTAAGACGACACATCTTGGGGGTGAAATTTCCATGTGTACTGTAGATGTTGGGCAGTACCTCTGAGCTCCTGTAACTACTAAGACACCATCTTTCATGACTCTTCTACTCTTAGATTGTCATAGCCTGTTTATTTGACTGTCACCCTCACTACACTGAATTCAGGGACAGTATCTCTTCTTTCTGTGTCCCTGTGCCTCATACACTGTCTGGTATGCTGCAGTTACTTAAGATGCAAGTTTTTGATAGATGGATGAATAAAAGTGGCAAATATGAGCATTCCACAGCAGCCCCCATACCAGATCTCATAATTAACTATTTAACATAAAGCCCTCTTAGAATCTCAAAATAAGATAAACTTAATATAATATAACAGAATTAAGTTAAATCTTAGGGGGAGAAAAAAGAAACAAAATCTCAGGATTGGGGAGTAAAACTGTGTGGAGATGGGGAAGGGATTTGGGAATGGGGAGAGATGGAGGGAGGGAAGGGGAAGGGGAGGGAAAGGATGGAGATGCAATATGTATTCAAGACCAGGTGGGTTTCATCCCAGGCATGCAAGGATGGTTTGACACATGCATATCAATAAGTATAAATATCACATGAACAGAAGCAAGGACAAAAATCACATGATAGTCTCAATAGATGCAGAAAAAGCCTTTGTCAAAATCCATCATCCATCCATGATAAAAACATTGAAGAAAACAGGTATAGAAGGACTTGTTAAACAATTTATAATAAACCTGCCAACATCATATTAAATGGAGAAAAACTGAAACCTTTCCTTCTAAAATCAGGAATAAGACAAGGATGTCCATTATCCCACCCCTGTTTGACACAGTACTTGAAACATTATCCAGAGCAATTAGGCAAGAAAAAGAAAGAAAAGGGATATGTATAGGGAAAGAATTATCGTTGTTTGCAGATAACATGATCCTCTACATAAAAGACCCAAAAATTTCACCAAAAGATGCCCAGCATTAATAATCAAATTCAACAGTATAGTGGGATACAAAGTCAACACACAAAAATCAATAGCTTTCCTGTACATCAATAGTGAACTCACTGACAAAGAAATTAGGAAAATAATACTATTCACAATAGCTTCAGGAACAATTAAATAGTTAGGAATTGACCTAACCAAAGAAGCAATAGATCCCTACATTGAAAACTTTGTACTCTGAAAATGGAGATTCAAGAGGAAATCAGAAAATGGCCATACTTCCAAAACAGATATACAGACTTAATGCAATCTCAAAATACCAATAGCATTCCTCACAGAACTAGAGAAAGCAATCCTAATATTCATGTGGAACCAAAAGAGACCCATGATAGCAAAGCAATCCTGAGTAATGAGAGCAAAGCAAAAGGCTCACAACCCTGGATTTCAAGTTATATTATAAAACTACAGTGATAAAACAACATGGCACTAGCACAAGAACAGAATGAAGATTATTGGCACAGAATAGAAGACGCAGAAACAACTCCAGGTACATTCAGCTTTTTGATCTTTGACAATAGGGCCAAAAATATACACTGGAGGAAGGATAGCCTCTTTAATAAATGGTGCTGGGAAAACTTGCTATCCACATGCAGAAGATTGAACTTAGACAGATCTCTCTCACCATGCACTAAACTAAATAAAAATGGATCAAAGATGTAAATGTTTAAACAGAAACGCTTAATTTGCTGGAAAATAAAATAAGTAAAACTCTTGCAGACATGGGCATAGGCAGGGACTTTCTAAACAGAAGCCAGGTTGCATAGGAAATAGTACCAATAGTCAACGAATGGCTGGGCATGGTGATGCATGCATGCCTGTAGTCCCAGCACTTGGGAGACAGAGGCTGGAGAATCACCATGAGTTCGAGCCCAGCCTGGGCTACATAGTGACTTCATGGCCAGCCTGAACTACATAGCAAGATCCTGTCTAAAAAAGAAACAAAAACAAAAATCAGGGATCAATAAATAGGATAATACCGAATCAAAAGCAGCTGCACAGCAAAAGACACAACCAACACAGCAAAGAGACAGCTACGACAGTGGGAAAAAATGCCAGCTACTCCTCAGACAGAAGACTAATATCTAGAATATGTAAAGAACTCAAAAAAAGTAGACCCCATAGAAGACCAATCAGAAAAACAGGCAACTGGAATGAATAAGCACTTCTCAGAAGAAGTGCAAGTGGCCAATAAATACATGAAGAAAAGTTCAACATCACTAGAAAAATGCAAAGCAAAACAACACTAAGAGTCCATCTTACCCCAGAAAGAATGGTCATCATCAAGAACTCAAATAATGGGCCGGGAATATAGCTCAGTGGCGCAGCACCTGCCTGGCAAGCGAAAGGTCCTGAGTTCGATTCCTGGTACCAAAAAAAAAAAAAACCTCAAATAATAAATGCTGGTGAGGCTGCAGGGAAAAAGGAATCCTTTTACATTATTGATGGGAGTATAAACTAGTACAACCATTGTGGAAATCACTATGGAGATTCCTCAAGAAACTAAAACTAGAAATTAATTTGACACAGCGATTCCCCTTCTAGGTGTCTTCCTGAAAGAGTTAAAAACATCATGTTACAGCCACACATGTACACCCATGTTTATAGCAGCACAATGTATAACAGCTAAATCTTAGAAGTGGCCTATATGTCAATCAACAGATGAATGGATAAAGAAACGGTGGTAAATATACACAATGGAGGACTGCTGTGCCATAAATCCCCGCATTCAGGAGGCTGAGGCAGGAGGACCACCACAAATTTAAGGCCAGCCTGAGCTACATAGTAAATTCAAGACCAGCCAGGACTGCATAGCGAGACCTGGTACCAAAAAAAAAAAAAAAAAAAAAAAAAAGGAGAAGAGGGGAGGGAAAGGGATGAGAAAAGAATGACAATGTGTGTTATGTACATGTACCAACTCCCCACAATGAATGTAATCACTGTGTACTGCAAACGTGGACTAATAAAAAAGGGCTGGGGATATAGCTCGGCAGCACAGCATCTGCCTAGAAAGCATGAGGTCGTGAGTTCGATTCCTAGTGCCAAAAAATAAATAAATAAATAGATAAGAATGAAAAAGATGCAATATGTATGTACCAATTCTCCACGATGAGTATATTCATTATATATCATAAACATGTACTAATAAAAAACTTTTTTGGACTATCTCATGGATATCTCCTCCCCTCCACACGCGAAGACCACTTTTGTCACTGTGTCCGTCTCAGTGCCGCCCTGTCATCGTGGACACGGTTGAGCCTCTTGCTCTGGCTACTGAGCAGCTGCTCCCATCTTGGTTCTTCCTCTGCCTTCCGGTGCATTCATCTGTTTTTGTTACTATGACACAATCCCTGAGGTAGACTACTTTATAAAGAAAAAAGTTTATGTAGCTCACAGCTCTGGAAGTCCAAAGGCCTGCATCTCATGATGGTCTTCTCACTGGAGGAGACCTGAGGTGGCACCGGTCATCACACACGGCAAGACACTGGGAGTGGACGTGTGCTCAGTCTCTGTCTCTCTTCTCACAGAGCCCCCAGCATTCAATAGCAAGAACCCTACCTTAACGACACTATCTCATCCACATACCTTCCAAAGGCCCCACTTCTTTCTTTTTTTTTATTTTCCTGGGATTGAACCCAGAACCTTCACACTAAGCTACACCTCCAGCCCTTTCTTCCTTTTTACCGAGACAGCATCTCACTAAGTTAATTAATTACCCAGCCTGGGCCAGAATGTGGGATCCTCCTGCCTCATCCTCCCAGAGTGCTGGATTACAGGTGTGCTCCAGCACGCCCAGCTCAAAGGCTGCACTCCTAAATGTCATACTTGCATTTTCACCTTCTTACAAACTTCACAATGGGGATAAAATTTCAGCACATGAACCATAGCTGCAACATAGCAATGGGGGGTCCTTTAGGGATAATTGGGATCTACATAGAGCTTTTTCAAAGATTCTTGTAGAGAACATGCTATCGGGGACAGCAGGCCCTCTCCCCAAGGTTTTAGGACCACTCAGCACTAGAGTGGCCCGGTAGGTGGTCCCACACTTTACCATGCTGCCCACCATAAGACATCATGTGGTCCTGGGAAGCTAGCACCAAGGACTTCTGGAGAGGGCCCTCACTGAATGTGCTGCAGCAGTGTCTCTGGCCCGCTGGAGCCGTAGAGCACGGTGACAATGCAGCCCGGGTGGCAGGGTTAGGGTTAGGGTCCCAGCCTGGACCGGGCTTGGCCACGGCAGCACTGGGGGCTTTGTCATTGCCACAGCGAGGGGCTTCTCTCGCCAGCTGCAGTGCAGTCTGAAAGAGTGAATCACTATTCTCTGTCCTCTGCCAAGTACGGCCTCACCTCCCCCTAGGGCTGCAACAGCCCCAGCCACGATTCAGAGCAAAAATGGAAACTACCTCTTCCTTTGCCTCTTTTTAGGAGAGAAAGACGTTTTCAAAAGGCCTCACATCAGCCTTTATTCACACATCATTATCTAGAACAGGGTCACAGCTCAAGCTCAATTATGCTTGGATACGAAATAACCCCCCCAAGTTCCACGGTTTCACACAGCGAGGTGCACTGCCTGCTCCCTGCAGCACGGCGACCTTGGATGTCGTGTGTCTCCAGCGTTCTTCCCTGGTCACAGGAGGTGGGGAGGTCTCGCACAATAACTGAGCAGTGGCTCCTGGAGGGACACTTATCACCTCCACATGATCCCACACGGCTGCAATTGGTAGACACAGATCTTCCCACGTCCTAGTGAAGAACAGTAGGACCAGGCAGAGTGGGCACTTTAGCGGCCACCTCGCTCACCCTGGAGGAGGCTGGTAGAAGGGCTACGAAGAGATGAGTGCGGGGCATAAGGCGAATGCACCCCGAAAGTCTGACCACCTGGAAGACAGGCTGGGCGTACGTGCCTGTTATACGGGAGGCCAAGGCCGAGGCCACCATGGTGGAGGCCAGCCTGCTCAACTTAGAAGACAGATTCAGAATTTTAAAAACTGGAGATGCAGCTAAGTGTGAGGCCCTGGGTTCAATCCTCAGCACCACAAAAAATAAAACAAAACAAAAACATAAATAAATAAAATAAATATAAAAAGAGAACAAATGTAAACTTTGTAGACATTGGGAGATGACACCACAATCAAAGGGAAGCTCATTCCGCATTGCTTATGTGCCGAGTACCTAACCTTTCACTGGATCATCAGAAAGGCGGAGGACGGCAAGTCCGATTACCTGGGTTAGAGTCTTAGCTAAACACAGGGCAGTCCCTTCTGCTGGCCAGTGTGAACTCGGGGTACAGCTCTTTCATATACTGGCACGGTTCATCTGCACACCACACCTACACATTTGAGGGTCTGGAAACTTCTTTTTTTTTTTTTTTTTTTTGTGGGTACCGGGGGGTCGACCTCAGGACCTCGTGCGCCAACAGGCACCCATGCCACTGAGCGATATCACCGGCCCCTTTTTCGTATGTGGGATCCGGGAGTCGAACTCGGGCCCTTGCGCTTGCAAGGCAGGCGCTTACGCCGCTGAGCCATCTCACCGGCCCCGGAAACTTCTTTTGACCATGCATAGCAATCTATTAAATTAAAACTCCACTAAATCTCCAGCAATCAAATGTTAGTCTAAATATGAAGAAACTAATGGACAACTTCTCAAACTTTTTCCCTACAAAAACAAACAGAAAACCATAGAAGAGTGTTTAACGTCCTCTGTACTTCCACTAGAACCTGGCTCCCTCGCTAAAAGCTGTCTCTGCACAGTTTTAAAAACTTCTCAGGCAGGTGAGATGGCTCAGCGGCATAAGCGCCTGCCTGGCAAGCACGAGGGCCCGAGTTTGACTCCCGGAACCCACATACGAAAAAAAGGGCCGGTGATATCGCTCAGCGGCAGGGGTGCCTGCTGGCACGCGAGGTCCTGAGGTCGACCCCCCGGTACCCACAAAAAAAAAAAACTTCTCCCGGTCCCTTGCCCATCTACTAATCAACTGCCTCAGAAGTCCCTGGAGAATGTTAACACCCCCCCACACACACACACACGCACTCACACATCATCAATAAATAAATCTACGCAGAACTCAAGCCTGGAGCCTGCAGGAGCGGCTAAAGCAGGCGGCTCTGAAATCTGCACTGCAGCGGTAGCCGCCTCGCGCCGCAGCTTCTTGTCCCAGCTCTCTGTGCACAGGCGACGGCCTCCTGCTCCCCCACGAGTCCAGCGGTGGTTCTCCCCAGCTCGTTAGGGCCACAAAGCGCTCTGCAGCGAGTGCGACAGAATGACGCGTCCAGCGCGCACTCGCTGTGCTGTGTCTGAGGCCATTTTGTCTCCTGACATTAACGATCAATGTGAGGGTGGAAGCAGATCTTTTTTCTTGATTTGACTCTTCATAGAATGAATTTTATTTTGTGTGGTGCCAGGGCCTTGAGCACGCTAGGCCAACATTCTCCATTGGGTTATTCTCCCTGGGTCCCACAGAATGAATTTTAAGGTTGTTGAGCCCACTTTCACTACAGCTTTTGCTCACAGAAGCAGAAGTGGTTGCTAGTTCACTGCTTGCATTTTACAAAAGCAAACACTGGGTGGGAAAAGCTTCACTTCTGCTCTCCACATCTCAGTTTACTTGTCTGTGAAGAAGAGACAACAATAGCATCAATCTCACAAGGTCACTAAAAAGGACAACCAGGGGTGGTGTCACACATGTGTGATCCTGGCACTCAGAAGGCTGAGGCAGGAGGATCCCAGTGAGTTTCAGGCCAGCGTGGGCTACATAGTGAGTTCAAGGCCAGCCTGGACTATATAGCCTGAGCCTGTCTCAAAAAACCAACGAAACAAAAAGAAAAATCTAACAAAACAAATGAACAAAAATAATCTAACAGAAATGAAAACAGACATGAAGAAACATTTCATCAAAGAGGATGTACTGATACTAATGAGAAACACAGAAAATGGTGTTCTACAGCATTAACCATTATGGAAATGTTAAGTAAAACCATGATGTAAAACATCAGAATACACCTATTAGAATGACTAAAAAAAAAAATAGTGACAACACCCAACACTAGTGGCTATGCGAGGAAACTGGATTGCTCACGCATTTGGTGGGGGAATGCGAAGTGTGACCACGGCTCAGGAAACTAAACATCCAGCTATCAGGCGAGCCAATCATTACACTTCTGTGCATTCATCCCAGGGAAAGGAAGACTTACGTTCATTTATAGATTTGTCACAAATGTTTACAGAAACTTAATTTGTAATAGTCAAAAACTGGAAATGACAGAGATGCCCTTCACCAGGTGAATGTTAAACAAATCATGGTACCTCAGCAGCACTGACGCTACTCAGCGAGGGGGCGGATGAGCTGTACTGATACACCCGGCAACACGACGGAGCTCCAGACAGCTGCTGAGAGGGAGGAGACTGTTACAAGACATTTCATCTGCCTAATGCTACCTAAATAACATCCTTAAAATGACTAGTTAAGAACTGGAGAGTACCTTGGTTGTCACGGGTAAGAAGTGGGAATGACACGGGTACGGCTCTAAAAGGAGACGAGGCGGTGACGGCAATACTGCACTGCATACCAGACTGGTGTCGGCGCCAGTGTCCTGGCTCCTTCCGGCTTTGTTCTATAATGTTACTATGCGGAATGTTACAAGATGCGGAATCACTGTGGAAAGGCTACCCAGGGTCTCTCTTACAGTTGCACGTGAATCTACAATTATCTCAAACTAAAAAAGTTAATTAAAAAGATTAAATGAGATAATATTCATGGCAGATGCATAGTAAGCCTTTAATAGATTTTAGCTATTATCGGTTAAAGTTTCCTTCAGTCACTTAGTATAATTCCTGCTTTGCTCCTCTGTCCCTCCTAAAATACCATGAGGCAGCATGGTACAAAGGAAACGCAGGGTCCACTCGGAGTCACAATCAAGTTCCGATCACAACTGTGACACTTATGAATCAGTTATGTGACACTGGGCAAGATAAAATCTTTCTGGGGCTTTTCATCAGTAAAATGGGGATAATACTTCCTCTTTGTCCTCACTGCATGGCTTTTTGGGCTACTTGTTTGCGTAAGAATCAAATACAGTAAATGTTGGGTGTGGTGGTGCACTGCTGTAATCCCAACACTCAGGAGGCTGAGGCAGGAGGATCACTCTGAATTCAAGGCCAGTCTGGGCTCCATAGTGCATTCAAGGCCAGCCTGAACTACATAGTGAGACCCTGTCTCAAAAAAAAAAAAAAAAAAAAAAAGAGAATCAAATAAATGATGTACAGGAAAAGAAAAGCGTTGAAAACAAGTGCTACAGAAACACTAACACATTCAACACACATTTATTAAATATCTCTTACTCATCTACTACCACTACTACTCATAAATATGACCATTTACTCGCTTGAAACCCATGCTGGAATTTGGCATGCAAATTTCTGGAGTGTTGCTCATTTGCATTGGAAAGAGGGAAAGAGGTGGGAGGCCTTTCGAAGCCTTTTGAAAACTGAGCTCAGGGGGATGAATTCTTATCACTGGGCCCAAGGTATAATTGATTTTCTGCACAATGGCTCACAGGTGCTACATTTAATACCCTGAGTGTAGGAGGATGGAAATGTATCCCAAGGTGCAGCTATTACTTAGACTATCTGTGGAGTCAGCCCTCTGCTCCGGGGAGGGCTGGGCATCCCAGCGGCGGGGAAGGTGGCGCCCCACTTGCCCCAGCTGAGGTGGGATGCGCGGCCCAGGCCTGCTCCTTCCATAGCCTTGGGCCTGACTTCCTTATTCTCGGTGGCCGGAAGCCAAAGCACCTCTTTAAAGGCCCAGATCACAAGGTGAGGGAGAAACACAGGGCAAACACGCCATGAATTCCATATTAATATTATAACAACCCTTTCAGAATTCACTGTTGCTATGTCAACAAAGCAGCTGGGGAAATTGGGTCTTTGGGAAATTGGGAAATGAGGTCAGCTTTGGCAACAGGGCAAATGTTTCTTTCTTGCAGAACAACTGGTCTGTGACACCAGTCAGCCTTTTCCTACCTACCCTTTCTTTTGCTTTTTTACAGTGAAAATTGAGATGCAAACAGCAGCAATTAAGGTTTGGGGTTAGAGAGCGTCTATGTCACATGAAGAAACAGAAACAAAACGACTCCGTCCCCAGCCCTCGTCACCTGTTCATGCCTATTTCCCGGCTCCAGCGTGGCCTCTGCCAGACATAAAGCGGACTCTGAGCCACCTCTGCAGCTTCAAACGGTGGCGACCTCATTTGGGCGTCACTTGCCTCCTCCTACAGAACACAGGTGTGTCCCCAAGCACGCCGTCCTGGGAGCCGGCGCAGGGCAGGGGCAGGCGCGGCCCCCATTTGGAATGAAGATCTTCCGGGCAGCGGCAGAGCCTGACCAGGCGGCCGGGCCGCAGCGGACCTCGTTCCTCACTCGGGGACTGTCCTGGGCCGCGCCCACAGCGCGTGGACACCGGGCAGAGCTGGACGGTGTGGCCTCTGCGTCAGACGCCACCGGGCTGGGGCACCAGCGCCCGCATTCCCGTCCGCCTCCGCGCTCCTCCCCGCCAGGCCCTCCCCCAGGCCGGGGAAGCAAGCCCAGGCGGCCCGCAGGTCCCCAGCCACACCCAGTGTCCTCGGTTTCTCAGCGCAGGAACCCGGGAAGGGCCCGGCCACGGGAGGGGCCCCCGGGGAGTTTCGGGGCGCCGCAGGGAGGGCCTGGGGCAGGGCAGCACGCAGCCCCGCAGCACCCAGCCTGTTGGGCGGACCGACGGCCGACTTCATCTCCCCATGCCACCGGCTCTCTACGCAACTGCCCCGGGGCAGCGGCCGCCGGCTGCCCACGGATAGGCGGTGTGGCCCACGGCCCGCGCTGGCCCTCCTGGACGGGCTGCTGTCGCGTGGCGTGCCCAGGGTGTGCCTCTGTCCCCCGCAAGCCCACGCCTCCCCGCCAAGTCACCTCCAGGACGCCAACGAATGTAGAGTGGTTTCTTCCATCCTAGAGAGGTTGGCACAATGTGATGCATTCTCTTAAAATAAATGTATTTTAGACACACAAGAGAAGTGTTCTAGCGTAAGCAACCCTGAAGCAAGCCTTCGGTACGAAAGATTCTTACTTAGCTGAACCAGCGCTTAGCTCCTTCACAAACACGCACTTCTTAAGCGAGGCGGCCCGCGGGTCTCACGAGGAAAGGCGCTCGCGCGGGGAAGGCGGCGGGTCCACACCCACAGGACCGGCATCGGCAAGCCGCCACCTGCCCTGCCACCGCCTCGGCAGCGGGGCTTTCTGCACTGCACACCCCAGGCTCCCGCCACCCCTCCGAGGACGCCCTAGTGTCCTCGCATGAGCCCTCTTGTAGAAGACTGGTGCCTTTGCCGGCAGTGTGAGGATGGCAGACATGGTGACAGGGCCTTCGACTGGCACACTGTGGCAGCCACAGGCCCCACGGCTGCAGAGCCCTCGCAGCGTGGCCAGTCTAAGTGGAAGCATGTAGTATGCGGGAAACCAAGCCCGGATCACGGAGGCTCTGTATGAAAAAAAAGGAATGTAAAAGGTCCCATGAGTTTTAGTGGCTGGGGGTGTAGCTCAGTGGTAGAGTATATGCTGAGTATACACAAGGTCCTGGATTCCAGCCCCAGCACCACCACCAAGAATAATAATAATAATGGTAATGTTATTTATTGAGTACATGTTGAAATTTTTTCATATATTAGGTCAAATAAAAAATCCTAGTTTTTCACTGGGTTTCTTTTTACTTTTCAATGCAGATACTGCAAAATTGTAAGTGACTCACGTGGCTGCCCCTGGTAGTGGGCAGGCTGGTTCCACAGGTGCCCACCTCTGCCCAGTGCAGCAGGCCTCTCCATGTGCTCTCCCCAGAAGAGGAGTGGAGCTCCTTCCAGGTCAGCCAGGTCAAAGAGGAGGGGAACTCCTTCCAGGTCAGCCAGAGAGGAAGTGGAAACTGCCGGTTCCTCAGAGGCTGGGCCCAGAACTGGCAGGGCAGACCAGAGGGCTATCCAAGCTCAATAGGAAGGGACACAGATCTACCTCCTGGTTGGAGGTGGTGCAAAAACGTGGCTGAAACCAAGCGTGGTGGTACATGCCTATAATCTAAGCACTCTGGGAGGCTGAGGCAGGAGGATCACAAGTTCCAGCTCAGCCTGGGCAACTTATCAACTTAGTGAGACACTGTCTCAAAAATCTAAAAATTGTAATACAGTGGAGATGTAGCTTAATGCAAAGGTCTTGGGTTCAATCTTCAGTACTGGAAAATGAGAGACAACGTGGCTGGGAATCGGTGTACTTCTGCCTCTGGTCTCCTGTGAGGTCTGAGGCTCCATGCCCAGCTATCAGCAGCAAGGATCCTCAAGGAGGAGAAGGGGGCTGGGGGCAGGAGGGTGCTGGAGCTCAGTTTGTGCTGGCTCCTCACCAACCACGCAGCCCTTCCGCAGAACACAGATGTGGGAACCACTGAATGAGCTGCAAGGAAATCTCTGACAGGACCAGTGACTGTCACTAGGCTTGGGGGTGACTGCACATTGGAAAAGGTTCCTCCTGGACCATGTGGGGTTTTCTAAATTGATGACTTCGGGTTCCGCCGAGGAAGAAAGGAGGATGATCTATGATCTATGGGCTTTCAGCCTCAGCAGATGATGGAACACATAAGCTTCCTTTCTCGCTCTTTGATTCTATACTAACCTCAGGCCTACCAGGTGTGCTCTACGGCTGAGCTACTTCCCCAGCCCTTTATATGTTTTAAGACAGGGTCTCACTAGGTTGCCCAGGTAGGATTCAAACTTGGAATCCTCCTGCCTCAGCCTCCATCAGTGCTGGGATTACAGGTGTGCACAGGCCTGTCTTCCAAAGGGCTCATGTTGTGTCTGTGCTTAAGGACCATGCCAGTTTGCCTGTTGCTCACATGAGACCTAAGCCTGTTGCTTCATAACTTTCCCCAGGCAGGCGCAGTAAGACTTGTTTCCCATGTAGGTGATGAGCAGAATGTGGCAGTGGGTGACCCACTGTCACCACTGAGTTGCATTTTACCTACACAGCGAGGAAGGCCAGGGGCCCAGAACAGTAGCGACACCTTGGAAAACGATGTCACTCCCCATACCCAATTCAGATCCACAGGTTTTAACCTCTACAATCATCTCAGATCCATATCGTTAAGTCAGATTCCAGGAAGATGGCTTGATATTCTGAATTATTCGTCAGCTGGGCGCAGCAAATAAACATTTGTGAAATTCATTTCAAAAGATGTTAACACTGGTGAAACCCACGTGCCCCCAGAGGGATTATACAAATTTCCATGTCAAATATTTGAGGCAAAGCACTTGTAGAGAAACAGTGCTTTTTTGTGTTTTGATGCCTTTCATTTCCATAAACTAGATTACTTTCTGAAATTACTTTCACACAGAGAACAGTTTCTATTGAATTCCAGTCAGTGAACTCCTCTGAGTGTGAGGTGAATAAAATATCTCAGGGCTGTGGGGCTTCCTGGCTGCGTCCACACCCATTGGAGCACGGAGGGCAAAGCAAGTTGAGATGTTATCTGCAGAGAACTCTGGTACCCAGACCTGCTGTCTTACCGTAATTGCTAAACAACCAATTCATTTAGAGCCCGACCGTGAAGCTCTGGGCCCTCGGCCCCCATCTCTCCTACCTGGCCAACGACACCAGCTCTGTCGTTGACTGGAGATTTGCTGGCAGGCAGCTGCTTGCTGCAGCGACGTTCCCCAACAGTCAAGTTTTATCTGCTTCCTGCAAACACTGATTCTGCCAAAAAAATTCACACACAAAAAATGTGATCCGAGCAAGCATGGTCCTATTGTCCTAGTTCCGTCAAGCCCATAAAATTAAAATGGACTTAGTTTTCTTAAAAGGGGGAAAAAAAGAGAAAAAGTATTCAAAGAACCAAGTAGAAGAAAGCTATTGGGTTAAACGTTACTGAGGACAAACAGGCATTTCCTCTAGGTGTGGGCTCTCCCTTGCTGTCTGGAGACAGGATGGTGATTCTGGGGTGGCTGGGGACAAAGGGGACAATTGCTCCTTAGATAAAGCCACTTGAAGCTCTTATCTTGCAGGGCTAGCTCGTCTTGGAAATACAGTACATTCTTAGCAAATCTAACCTTGACCAACTTTAAAATGGCCAGCTGATGAGCACTGAACATAGCTCCCACCCCAGCCAGGGTGTGGTCTGCGAACATCAGGGGCCAGGTGCGGCACCTGCCGGACCCAGAGGAAGACCAAAAAGAAGGTGAGAGAAGGCAGGGCAGAGGCTCCTCCTGTCCCCGCACCAGGGCAGTTTCCAGCCTGACTCCTCGGAGTGAGGGGAGCCCCTGGGGGCTCAACCCAGGAGTGGGATGATTTGATGGACACAGTAATGAGACTGCCATTAAGAGCAGACCAAAGGAAGAAAGCGCCGGAAGGCTCGTGGAACAGCCAAAGGAGAGGGGCTGGTAGACAAAACCAGAGAGGGGGCAGAAGGAAGGGGGAGAAATGGCTGAATTCTGGGTTTATCTGACAAGGAGCCAACGCTTTCTGGGTGTGAGAATAAAGGAGGAGTAAAAGATGATCCCAAATGTATATTCCTGAGCAGCCGGGAGAGTGAAGTTGCATTTATTCCGGTGAAAGAAACTGCAGACGGAAGCCGGGATTTGGACGGCGCTCACCTTGAGATGTCCATTAACTCCCTGTGGAAAAGCCGGTAGAGGACGGCCGTGGGGAAGTATAAATTCACAGTCGTCTACTTAAACAGGACGCGTTTAAAGCCTTGAAACCAGAGATCACCAAACGGGGAAAGCAAAGATAAGGCGAGGTGGGGCACCTTAGAATGAAGGCATACTGCAGCCCGCGAAAATGCAGATTCGGTGGGCGAGCAGGCGGGGGTGGAGAGAAAGCTTCTCGAGTCGCTTGATAAACCCCGGAGGGGCAGGCGCAGGATGTGTGTCCACTGAGGAGACAGGCGAAGCCGCAGGCCGCGGCCCCATCCAAGGGGAGGGAGGAGGGGGCGGAATGGTCAAGAGCACCGGGAGGCGGGTGCGGAGGGGCCGCCGAAGGGTGGACGCAACCTAAGAGAGCAGCAGGCCGAGCCCCGAGGACAGGATGCTCCCGCTCGGCAGATGTCCTTCCTGTTCCTGTTCTCACACAAAAAATGTGACCCGAGCAAACATGGTCCTATTGTCCTAGGCCCCCTGCAGCCCAGGTGCGTGCATGTGCACGCGCTCAAACACACACCCACACGTGCACGCGCACGCTCCCCAGTCCAGGGAAGAGGGTGACGTGACCAGCCCAGTCGCACCGGAAGCTGCAGATGCCTCAGAGCTCCATAGCCACCCTGCCCTCTTCTCTTCCTCTTCCTCGCCCTGCGGTGTTTTTCTTCATCTGCTCAGCAGACTGCAGGCCCTGGAACTCCTCCTGCTGCACAGCGAGTGTCCGGCCGCGTCACCTGTCAAAGACGCTGCGCAAAGCGTCCCACGACCCCTCCTAGCCAAGGTCATCTGAGTACAGGGCGGGAGTGTGTCCACCGCAGTGGAGCGTGAGCATTAAAACGGGATGGAACTGCTTCTGTGAATCATCTGGCCCACGCTGACGACGCCAGAGAATTTTCCCTCTGGTCACATGGCCTCCACTCTCATCCTAAACGTCACAGCAGAGAATTCCAACTCTGCGGTAGTCACTCACACCAGCGCTGAGCACTGTGGGTACTTTTAGCTTCTCCAGCTTCCTATGAAGGAAAAAGCTTTCTTCGGCAGGAAGGAATTTTCATGGCAAGAGCTGCATTTTATAAATATTTGGTACCGAGCATGGTGGCACACACCTGTAATCCAGCACTCCGGGAGGCCGAGGCAAGAAGACAGCAAGTTTGAGTCTAGCCTGGGCCACTCAGTGACTTAGTTAGCCCTGTCTCAAAATGAAAATTAAAAAAGAGCCGGGAATGCAGTTCAGTATGAAGGCCCTGGGTTCAGTCTCCAGCATCAGAAAGAGAAAGAGAGAAAGAGAGAAAGAGAGAAAGAAAGAAAGAAAGAAAGAAAGAAAGAAAGAAAGAAAGAAAGAAAGAACGAACTTACTTTAAGATGCATATGCAATAACAAGAGGTACAAAGGGATAACCTTGAAAAAGAGCCATGTAACATTTTTAAGAAACATTTTATATAACAGACATTCAAGAATAATTCAGTATATGAAATGGAAAGTTAGATAAATGAAAATTTACCCAAACAGTAAGCTAAATGTGCCCTTCATTGTCACTAAATTTCATTTTTGTCAAAGTAGACCACACTGTATTTTTAAGTGCTCTCATTTTGTCAGTGGGTTTCCCTTTGAGCAAATGCTAAAATGCAAAATTTAAGCTAGGCTTAGTGGCCTGTAATCCCAACACTCTGGGAGACTGAAGCAGGAGGATCCCCTGCTCAGCCTGGACAATTTAGCAACTCAGTGGTGAGATCATCTCAAAACAAATAAAAAAATAAAAATAGAAAACCCTGGGAATGTAGCTCCGTGAAGGCCCTGGGCTCAATCCCCAGTAGCACCACAACCAAAAAAAAAAAAAAAAAAAAAAAAAAAAATTACATTCTGCATTGAAAAAAATGTGTATTTGACTCTAAGTGTCTTTAATTTCTCCAGACCCCAGTCCCCAAAACAGTGAAGAATTAGTAACCGTGCACGGACGTTGTGCACTCCACACCTCCCACCCTGAGCCTTAGCTGGTGCTTTCTTCGTTGTACAGATGGCGTTCTCCGCCTGCTAGGTTCCTGCTGGCATCAGGAAAGGTCTGGGCACAGAGTACACAGGGAAAAGCCACCAAGAGCAGGGTGTGGGGCTGTTGACAGTGCATAAGAACAGTGTGCAGTGGCTAGGCTGCAGAGAAGCCCCAGAGCTTGGTCCCAGGAGGAGGGCTGAGGACATCTGGAGCATCTGTCACTGATACCCAAACTCACCCCCAAGATCTGGGGCGGAGAGTGGGTGCTCTACTGCAAAATGACTTTCCCCTCTTAAAACTGACTGAATGAATGGAATTCAGAATTTGTCAAAAGGATAATGTGAATGAATGAGTGAATAATAAATGAATGAATATGCTCCCTTCTTGGCTTGAGACATCCATGTCAGATGTGCAAAGTCCCATGAGGGAGATGGCAAATGTAAGCAGCTGTGGAAAATGGTGGCCTGGGGAACGGGGATACAGACCCAGCTTCAGCCAGGAGCAGCTGGGCCGGGCCGCCCTCCAGCCGCCCCTGGTCACTCTCCTGCCTCCCCCTCTGGACCCAGAGTCCGCTCCCCAGGAAGGGGTCAGTGGTGCAGACCTTGCCTCCACCTCCCAGGAGAATGGAGAGGCTGGAGGCAGGGTGCTGTGGGATGGTGACAAGGCTCACTGTCCTCAAGTGGTGCCAGCTGTGCAGCCAGTGCTTCTCCTCTCTGGAGTGCAGCCGGAAGCCAGGCACTCTGGAGAGTTAGCTGTGGAGAGGGAGGATTTCCAGCGGCAGAGCCCGTCTGACTGTCCCCAGCGGCCCCTACCGGGAAGCAGGGCTTGAGGACCACGTCGCCCAGTTTGTCTATGTGCACAGCTCTGGTGGACGTGGTTTGGGGGCCACAGGGCACTAACAGCTTTATATGAACACTTTCATATTCATTATTCCATGTTTGCCACCAGTCTCTGAAGCAAGAATTGTCCTTTTGTTGATGAGGAGGCCAAAGGTATGAGGACTCTTGGAGGAGTTGTCCCACGCCAAACTTCCAGGAAGTGGCAGAAGATCCGGGTCAAAACACGATGCCAAATTTGGGCTTCAAACCCATTTTCTGTGCTGTGAGTTGGTTCTTCTCTCTCCATCCAGCAGATGAGGAAAGGCTTGCGAGGTCACCTGGTGGCCCCTGTGCCATCACTTCCGCCCCTTGGATGTCACTTCCCATTGCAATACAAGTGACACTCTCAGTAAAACTGACTGAAGAAAGCACATGCCACCACAGAGCCACTGAGCTGGGTGTGGTCGGCGTCGACTCGGTTATGATCTTTACCTAACCGTGGGGAGTCAGGCAAGGACCTGAGAGGGACACTACCACAGACCTTAATCACCTGTCGTTTGCTATTTTTAAGGGCAAACAAGGCTATCTGAGGTTTTCTCCACAATGGGCCAGGCGAATGGCCACCTGGCTAATCTTGGCAGCCAGAGATGTTATCTTATCTGAATGATTAGTTAACAGGATTGTTTTTCTGCTTCTAGCTGCCCTGTGTCAATCTGTGACCACCTACTGGAAGAGAGGCCACCTACACGGAAAAACCATAAACCATCGTTTCTGGTTATGTTAATACTGGCAGCCGGGGAAGCCTGGCTTTCTGATTTCTGTGGTCACATGGAAGGCTTTTGTTGTTGTTGTTGCTGTTGTTTTTCAGTACTGAAAGACTGAAGCCTGGCCTCATGTATGCTAGGTAAGTGCTCTGTCGCAGAGCTACATCCCCAGCCTGGGGAAGACTTTGCCGAGAACGATGGTGCCTCAGTCTCCCAGGCCAGCAGAACAGCCCCGTAAGTCCACATAAAGCCACTTTGGAGCAATTTAACAGTGTTTTACTGTCCCCAAATGACCTCCAAAACACCCAGGGATTCGCTGGCAGCAAGACAGCACAGCAGCCTTTCCTCAAAGGTGTATCTCCAGTTGCTGGCTCGGTTTGCAGAGGTCTGTAGTTCATTAAAAATAATTAAAGTTGGCAAACCTAAGAACCAGCTCAGCAACCTCACGACAAAGTGACAAATGTGACCACGGGACCTTGTCAGCGCTGGCCTTGATTTCCCATCTTCTCCCAGGTGGGAGCCTCCCTGTAGCTGCGTGGCCTCTGGCAGGGTCCTCTCGCCCAGTCTGCCCTGCTCATCCCACCCCACCCTGCTTCCTGTGTCAAGCAGAGCCCTCTTCCAGAGCCTCGGCCCTGTCCTGAGGGAGTGCAGTGGTCCACCCTGCACTGGCGTGGCGTCAACCTCACTCCCCTCAGTCACGCTGGCTGCCCCTCCCCAGGTAGCATGTGGCTGTCCTTTCCACAGTGTCACATTTGGAAGCCTTGAGTTTGTCAGGTAATTAATTTGTTGTGAAAACAAATAGAGAAAGCAAACTTTTGTCAGGGATGCAAATAACCATGGATGCTCTGTGTTTAGTAAGGACGGCTGAACACCACTGGGTTTGTGACTGGCTTTATTACACGGGTAAGCCATCAGATATTTAGCTCATTCCTCATCAACGTGAGCGATTTGTAATCATGAACTATGACAGAAAGACAAATGCGGAAATCTCAGGACCAAATTAGTCATAATTAGTATCCATACAGGAAACTCGCCAGTAACCTGGCAATTTGCAGCTCAGGGAGGACACATGCGGTATTGTCTTAACAACAAGTTCATCCAACGTGTAATTAGCTACCAGCTACCGGCCACCTTAGCACACCGAGCCCGAGCCGCCGCCAGTCACAGACCGGCCCACACTGCCTCTGCTGGAAACCGTTCCGAGTTGACACTCAGCTGGAGGTGCCGAGCCCATGTGTGCCAAGAGGGGCAACACTGTGCCTCTGGCTTTTCATCCAAGGAACTCAGAGTATTTTTCCCTAAGTTTAAGGAACTTGGATTCAGGGGTTAGCTTCAGTCAAGTTACTTTCTGAAACAAGAAGCTCATGGCTGCTGGGCGTGGTAGTACACACCTGTAATCCCAGCACTTGGGAGGCTGAGACAGGAGGCTGTAGTTTGAGGCCAGCCTGGGCTACATAGTGAGTTCAAGGCCAGCCTGGACTACATAGCAAGAACCTTCAGAAAAAAAAAAAAAAAAAAAAAAAAAAAGCAAAAAAGCTCATGGCATCTCTTTATGTCAGAGTTTAGTGACTACTATGAAAATTATAATCTTGATTCAGACAATAAGATTTCCCATCCTAGGGAGTTGATTTCTTTTCTTTCCCCTTCTTTCCTTCCTTCTTTTTATCCTTCCTTCCTTCCTCTTAGCTTTCCTTTTTCCTCCCTCCCTCCTTCCTCTTAGCTTTCCTTTCTTTTTCCTGCTTCCCTCCTTCCTTCTTTTTTTCTTTTTAGACAAGATCTCCCTATGTTGTCCAGGCTGGCCTTGAACATTGCTAATGTAATAAAGGATGGCCTTGAACTCAAGATCTCCTATCTCAGCCTCCCAAGGGCTGGAAATACAGGTGCATACCACCATGCTAGGTTTAAGGAGTTGAGTTAAAGTCAGTAGTCCCCCTCTCTATTCCTGGGGAATGGGCTCCAGGACCCCTAGTAAATGTCTGATACTGAGAATAGTACTGAGCCCTATATATACTATTCATACATACCTATAATAAAGATTAAGTTATAAATTAGGCAGAGTAAGAGATTAACAACAATAACTAATAATGAAAGAGAACAAATTGTACTGTCATAAAAATTAGCCAAGTGTGGAGGCACAAGCCTGGCAAGAGGATCTCAATTCCTCCCCAGCCTAGACAACTAAGTGAGAACTTATCTCAAAATGAAAAATAAAAGGGCTGAGGATGTAGCACAGTGAGGGCCTGGATTCAATCCCCAGTGCCACAAAAAGGTGGAGGTGTGGGGGGAGAAGATGAAGAGGAGGGCAGGAGGAGGAGAAGGAGGAGGAAGTCAAATACAGAATAATAAGGTATTTTGAGAGAGATACACATTCATATAACTTTAATTTTTGGTGGTACTGGGGATCATATCCAGGGCCTTTGCACAGAGTTACTTCCACAGCCCTTTTATCTTTTATTTGGAGAGAGTCTTGCTAAATAACTAAGTTGCCTAGTTTGGGCTTGAACCTGTGATCTTCCTGCCTCAGCCTGCCAGAATACTGGTACTGCAGACAGCTAATTGTGCCCTCAGCACAGAAGACAATTGTGGCTGGAGGCATTCAGTGAAGGCCAGGCTTCCAGAAAAAGAAGAACAACTACACCCGCATACTTCCCCGTGGATGAACAGCAGTGATTGATTTAACCCACCCCTTCCCGGGAAGTCCTTGCTTGGTCTATGTATACTTGCTATGTGAATTGCTTCCTCACTTGATCCACATTTATCAATATTCCCTAAGCGACTATACTTCTTGTAATCTTACTGGTTCACCATAGTTTTGTCCCACCTCACACCCACCTTGTGACTTCCCATTGCATCAATATTACCTAAGCGACTATACCTGTAACCTTATTAGTTGACTACAGTTCTGTCCCACCTTGAACTTGCCTCACCTTGTGACTTTGCTCAATAAAACTCCCTTAAGAAGCTGGGTTGGCGGGTGTGTTGCATTAACTAATGGTCAACTTGTAACACCTGCTTTCCAGGTCCCCTCTGTCCCTCTCAGACAGAAGCTTTCTTTCTCTCAATAAATTCTTCCTACTCTTAACTGCCATGGTTTCTAGAATTCATTCCTTGATTTTAGAGAACACAAGCTCACGGTTTCGGATGTCCAGCAGGTTGGGAATTATAATATTTCCCTTATATTATTTGGAGGTCCATATATCATCCCTATATCATATGTCCTATGTCACTGGGATGACAGATGTGTGACACTTTGCTTGGCCTGTATTCACATGTGATGATGTGAGATGATACTTAAAGGAACCACTTTTAGTCTTCTCTTTGCTATACCCAAATTGTCAGCACCACTGCTTTTGCACTTTGTAGCCATTAGTAAGTAAAATAATAATTACCTGAACACAAGCACAATGATATCATGACAGCCAAACTGATAACCAGGGCAGCTAATAAGCGACCACTGGGTGGTCAGCAGTTACAGCATGGATATGCTGGACACAGGGGCTGGCTCCAGGCTAGGTCTGGGGGTCCCTGAGGCTGCAATAAAGAACTACTCTACTCTTTTTTGTAGAATAAGTTTGCTGACTCTTGTAGTAGAAAAACAACTTCAAAACACATTGGTAAGAGGCAAGAGTAGGGTTCCCTAGACGGAGGTACAGCACACGCTCAAGAACAGAGTGCAGGGCCAAGCATGGTGGTGCACACCTGTAATCCCAGCACTCGGGAGGCTGAGACAGGAGGATCACTGAGAGTCCGAGACCAGCCTGGACTACACAGTGAGTCCAGGCCAGCTTGAACTACATAGTGAGACCCTGTCTCAAAAAAAAAAAAAAAGAACGGAGCGCAGCCACTCAGAGGAATGAAGCACAGCATGGTTGGGAACTAGGAATCGTTTCTGTGTTTTGGGTCCAGGAGTAGGAGAGGATGGCCCAGCCACAGCAAGATAATGGTCCATTCACAGGGAAAGTCCTAATTTACAGGTGAAAAAGGTGGTCTATTGGGAGGTGAAACAGGACCATTTGCAAGTAAAAAGCAAACAGGCAAACCCATTTGTAGGTGAAAGGGAGTTATTCAGGTTTACTAGGTTCTGGGTTGGCCCGAGGTCCCCAGGCTAAAGAACGCACGTGTGCAAGACATCAGCAACAACAGCAGGCAGCAAGGAGCAGAGCAGAGCACAAGAGCGCAAGAGCAGGAGTCACCTGCGTCTTTATTGTATAATTCTTATACAGGTTGTTATCTCATATTTACATTCTTACATAGTGTTGTAACCAACGCATGCGTGTTTACCTGTGCTAAGTCATGGTTACATAACCGTATCCCACTATGCACCTGCGCTAGACAAGCAGGGTCACGTCCTCAGGTGTCCCCTGAGATTTGAAGCAGTCTGAGTCGTTCTCCATAAGGGTGAAGAGGAAGAAGAAACTATAAATAAATGGACTGGGCTTGTGTCCTGAAGCTGCAGTCCTTCTTTTTTCTTTTCTTTTGTTTCTTTACATTTCTTTCTTTCTTTCTTTTCTTCTTTTTTTTTTTTTTGTTTGTTTGTTTGTTTGTTTTTGAGATAGGGTCTCTAGTTCAGGATGGTCCCTTATTCTTAAGGGGTTGCAGAAGGCTCAGGGGTCCGACTTCATGTAACTGCTCAGGCTGAGGAGGGATGTTGATCCTGCCTAGCCAGGGTCTGAAAGTCTCATCTCTACTGATCTCAGTGAGACGGGAATATCGGGTTCTGTCTTTTGAAGAGCCATCATATTTTGACAGTGCAAAAGAGAAGGCAAGGATATATGAGACATTAGCCCAAAACAACAATGAATTATGCAACATAAAAGAACATGCAACATGCCCAGTATCATAGCCAGAAAGCGGGGGGGACTTTCTTCCATCAGGTTGTTTTAGGGAACAAGGATGCCAGCCAGTCATTAAAGGTTGTGGCACTGACATTGATTTGTCTAACATTGCATTGATTTGTGAACGCAGATCATGTAATGCAGAGGACACATTTGCAAAGTTGTCAGGGATGTGCGCACATCATTCTGCTTTGATAATGGCACACATTCTACCTTGTGCTGCTGTTAGAATATCTAGTGCCATTCAGTTTTGTCAAATGACTTTTCTCATCATTTGTACTTCTGAATTTAGTCATGAAATACACTCTGCAGTATCTAGAGCTTTTTGTCTATATTTAGTGAGATTCAATGTGCCCCATTACATCCTCAAGTCCTATTTGGAGAATAATAATAGTGGCCAGATGATCATACCAGTGAAAAACTGATCGGGTCCATCGATGCCTCAAGACTGGGAGGTTTGCTGGTTGACCTATGGTTCTAACCCTTGGGTACCCAGGTGTCCTAATGTACATCTTCCTACCCACCCTGGAAGCCACCAAGGCTACAGGTTTGTACCATAGAGCCACTAGGCAGCGTTTGGTGCTGGCCATCTTATCCCAGCTCTTGCCTCCATTCAGTAGCAAACAAGTCAGCAACTCTTAACACAGCCGTGGGTAGGAATCCACCCCATATTTCAGGTGGCATTGCTCCATTTATCGTAAGTATGTTTTTTTTTGTTCCCAACAAAGGGTGCTATTTGGCTGAGTTGCCCTACAGTAGTTGCTAGCCAAATATGTTTGTCCCAGACCTGAAAATTAGCCCAGATATACTAGAAGTGGGCAATTATCTAAACCCCAGCAAGCACATTTGTTAATGATTTTGGCATACTTCTGGGCCCTGTTAAGAAAAAACATTAGTTCCCACATTGGAGAATGGTATAAGGTTAAGAAAAAAATGAGTTGTCTGGCTTTGGTTTTGGACTGGTAATCAAAACTTTTTAATGGCTGTAAGTTATAGGTACAGCCAGCAGGGGCTGGTGCAGTATTTGGAGCCTCCTTTTTACATTTAGCCTAGCTTTTAATTTACTGTCTCTCTCTTTCTATATACATGTATATATATATACACACACATATATACACATATATATACATATATGTGTATATATATATATATATATATTCTCCCCCCTAAAATGCCACAAAGGTTTTTCCCTGTCTCTATCCCCTAGACTGGGAAACTCATGGCACCCAGAATTGTTTCCTGCTTTTTCCACCATGGAGCACATGGCCTCTGTGTTTTTTTTTCTCTCAGCTGGTAAGAGGCCTATAGGCCCACTTGAAGTTTAACCCCCACTTTTCTTCTCTTTTGGACCATGTGTGGGACCTAGGGCATATCACTTTTTGACTTCATGTTTCTGTTCTCTGTGATACTTTACTCAGCTTCCCCACTCTTTTGGGAAAAAAAAATAGCTGCTAGTAACTTGGTAGCCTGCCTGAATTGCTGTCTACCCCAGTTTACTCCTTTTTGTTCTCAAAGTCCCACCCGCACATTTCACCCGTTTCTTTCTCAGGGTGCTATCTCTGTCAGGGTTGCCATTTTGTCTTGTCACGTGACTGGCCACCATTTTGGGTCAGCCACATGGGTTCCACCATATCTGTTTCCCTTCTTGTTTCTTCTAACAAAATGCAGGTAATTTAGAAACACATACCTGGTGGCCTGACCAAAAGAATAGTCGGTGAAGCTTAATTCAAGTGACTGTGAGCCAAATGTAGAACCATCCTTACTCTTAGAACTTTCAAAGGTTTCTTTCTTTTTTTCTTTCTTTCTTTTTGTTAAAAAAGAGGTTTCTGTTTCTACTGCCTTAAACAAAGTACCAATTTTTTTTTTTTTACTATGGGATAAATGCAAGAGATACTGTTTCTCACGTGGCTCAAAATGCCTAAGGGAGTCCCAAGATACTGTTGCTCAAGTGGCTTAGCCCTGCTTAGGTAGAGCCGTCAAGTGGCTCAATATGTCTAAGGGAGTCCCGGTTGGGGGGACTCCGCTCTGATCTCATGTGAGTTTCAAAGAGCTAGGTAGGGTCATCAAGTGGCTCAACACCCCTCTCCCTAAGGAGTTAGTAGGTCCCCATATAGAGACAAAAGGCCCTCAGTAGGGTTTTCTTCCATGCTTCTACAAAGGACACCGGCATCATCCTAGCTTCAGACAGAAATATCTGTCTAGTAAATACCTGTCTGTCTCACAAGGGATACTTTGTAGGCTCACTGGGTCTCCTCCTTTTGCATGGGATGCCATCTTAAGGACCCCTCCATAGGCCCTCTGTAGGCCCCAAGATGAGCCATGGAAAACTGCATGAACCACACACCCTGCAGATTCCACTGACTTCACCACTAGGCCATATCCTTGATCAGAGGGAAAGGTTTGACCCGGCCAGTTTAAAAATGGTATAGCTTATCTACTATTTGTGGGGAACCACTCAGACTGCTTCAAAGCTCAGGGGCATCTAAAGACACCTGAGGATGGGACCCTACTTATCTAGCTCAAGCACACAGTGAGATACAGGTATGTAACCATGACTTAGCACAGGTAAACTTGCATGCGCTGGTTATGACACTATGTAAGAATGTAAATATGAGATAACAACCTGTATAAGAATTATACAATAAAGATGCAGGCTGCTGTTGCTCTTGTGCTCTTGTGCTCTTGTGATCTGCCCTGCTCCATGCTGCCTGCTGTTGTTGCTGATGTCTTGCACATGTGCGTTCTTTAACCTGGGGACCTCACCCGTGAAAATCTCCCTTGGGCCCCCTGAGTGGGCTGACACTATTGCAATATAGTTTGGGTTCAATATGAACTAAGAAATGGCAGTTTAAATCATGAGACCATTTTTCAGTTAATCCATTTCTGTTAAAATAGAGAAGGTGGAATGAAATCCCTTATATTCTGGCTTTTGTGACCCTTTATCTCAGGAAAATCCCAGAAACAATGGTATTTAGAGTGGGCCCAGAGGAAGAGAGAGATATCTTTGATGATCCTGTCGCCCCACCTGTCTCTCAGGGGAATATGGGTCTCTCCCATCTATTTAATGAAGAAACTTCAATGGGACCTCAGATACATATGACCCAACTTGCTGAACATGGCCTTTTCTGTGTTCAACAATAGGGAGCTGGAGGAGGGGCAAAAGAGCAAAGCTAGAATTATAGCTATTGCAATTGGCAACGCTTTAAACTCACATAAATTGTCTCAGGGAAAACCCAGGGATGATTGAGGATGACAAGACTGGACACTAGGCACGAGACTACACAAAGCCACTGTCTAGGCCCTGCTCTGAGTGAGAGGTCCAAGTCATGGCACTGGAGGCATGACTGTCCCTGCTCCAAGAGAGGGGCTAGGCCAGCCAAAACCCCTGTTTCCTGCTCTGAAGAGGCCCAAGGAAATCTACAATGCCCCTGTCCATGGACATCGCCATTTCCTGTGAGGAACCCTGATAATGCTGGACATCGTGGGTGAGCCAATTCAATTACTTCATTCTGTTTTGACTTACTTCTCTGGAAAACCCTCCTCCAGATCTATAGCCATAGTTGGTGTTGAGGGGATGCCCAGTTGGAGATTCTTTACTCCTGCTCTGATGTGTCACTTTGAAGGGCAAATGTTTAAATGTGAGTTTCTAATTGTCCCATGGTGTTTACTCCCTTGCTAGGAAGAGATTTACTACAAAAACTGGGGACAATTCTCAAATTCCAGCAAAGGCAAAAGTGGATTTTACTTGTTCGGACTGCACCAGGTCTCCCTGACCTAATTAAGCAACAGGTGAATTCTGCTGGATGGTAAAATAAAACGCCTGACTTAAGAAAACCTGTCTTCCTCTACATATTAGAAACAGAAGGTTGCTTTGGTGTCTTGACCCAAAGGATAGGACAAGAACTGTGCTGGATAGCTACTCTGCCTGAGGGTAGTAGCAGCTACAGCTATGCAAACAGAGAAAGACTTTAGGAGAGACTCTAGAATTCCTAACTCTCCATCATATCAGAGCGATTCTTGAGATTAAAGGTTACTTGTGGTTAACAGGGGAACAGCTTGCCAATTATTGAGGCTTTAGGCCTTAGGCACCCCTGAGGTTATTATAAAAACTTGGACTACTCTTAATCCTGAATTTCTGATGCCTACAGACGCTGAAGTTAGCTACTGTTGTGAACAAGTGATCTCCCAGACCTATGCAATCAGGCAGGACATCAGTGTCCTGCCCTTCTAAGACCTTGAGGAGGTATTGTTCACTGATGAAAGTAGTTCTCTCCAAGAGGGACATCAAAAGGCAGGTTATGCAGTTGTCAGTTCACAACAGGTCATTGAGGCCAACTTCCCCAGGGACCTTTGCTCAAAGAGCAGAGCTCATAGCTCTTACTTAGGCACTGATATTAGGAAAAGGCAAAAAGCTATATATCTATACAGACTCCAAATATGCTTTTCTGGTGCTACATGCAGCAATCTGGAAAGAAGGAGCTTGTTAACTAATAAGGAATCATCTGTAAAACACAAGCAGGACATTTTAGAACTCTTAGAGGTACTCTCTCTTCCCAAGCAGGTTGCTGTCCTTCATTGCAAGGGATCCAAAGGGACATGTCTGATGTCTCCTTGGGAAACCAAGAGGCTGACAGAGAGTCAAGAAGGGAAGCCTACAACCCCTTAAGACCCCAGCCTTGCTCCCAGTTTTTGAGGAACCATTCTAGTCCTTCCTCAAGAGATGTAGTAACAAGCTATAAAAATCCTACATGGGAAAAGGTCTCTTGAATTTTCACAGGACTAAGAAGAAAGCTATTCCTGAGAACCTCTGGAAGACCTGAGCATCCTCTTCAGAAAGCAAGATTCCAATACTGCAGATAAGTAGAGGCACTAATGACCCTAATTCACCACAGCTTAAATGGGCACCTGTATTGAGGCTCTGGTTTTTAATTAAATCCATTATGTGGGTAATCTTGCTAAGGCTATGGCTCTCAGGATCTCAATAATTTATCTAACCTCCCTCTTTGTCATACTTTGTCCTCCACAAGAAGTGTGGAAATCTGACCTGCTCCTCATGTTTGGACTCTACATCCCCAACATAATAGTAAAGTTCACTAATTCTTTTCTCATTGTCTTCTGACAGGTTTTCTTTCTTCCACCCAGCCAGTGAGCCACAACACCCCAAAGTAGTTGGGGAGCACATACTCCCCAGTAGGTAGGGTCTACAGCCCCTTCCAACTGGAAGAAGCTATAAAAGACAGAGACCTCCACTCTCTCAGCACCCCATAAAGAATTAGCAGGATATGGGTCTATCAGGGGAAATGAGACAGGAGATTAGGGCATGGCAAAGCTGGCTGGTGTAACCTGTTAATTACAATATCCCAGGACACATGCTCGCAACAGTTCCCAAAGTCCTGCCCTTGACTTCTAGAGAGAACTTGAGTGGGTTTTTGATAGGATGGTCTGGACCTGATGTCAGCCCAAGGAGTGGATGATACAGAAAGGACAGTCCACACTGAATTTTTGCCACTGCGTTCTCTCTTCCATGGTGGCCAGTCCTCACACTGTAGGGTACACTTCTTTTCCTACTTTTTCTTGGCCCCAACTTGCTCTGCAGAGCCTGTTTCTTCTCCTGCTCTTAATAGAACTTTGTTGCCATTTGTGCTTGTCTTGACCAGTTCTTTGCTCAGTATAGAAAGAACCTAGACACCACCCCAGAAGGAGACTCCAGCACCCAAAACCCAGTAACATAAGGACTTGTAAGACAAATAAATCTAGTGCTGGAAAAAAATAAAAAGGGGGTTGGTGGGAAGGGAAAACGAAAGAATTGAGATGTGTTATGAACCAATTCTATACAATGAATGTAATCATTATATACGATATACATGTACTCAAAAAATTAAAAGTAAAAGACAATGTACTGCAAAGCTCTTTATACCTAGGGACTGTAACCCACAGGAGGAAGTCATGGAGGGTTTGAGAAGTCTGGAGCACGTGTCGGGGAAGGAGAGGCCAGGCACGCACCCCCCACCCCCCGTGGTGGGACACGCTAGGCTCCTCCACTGCCCGGTTCCCTGCCGCTCCCTGACAGTAATATCAGAAAAAATATTAAAAGACTTGAGAGAGGGAGAGAAGAAGGAAAAAAAAGAAAATCCTTTTGGCTGAGCTTACCAGGATCCGGGTCTCCACAATTCCATCCCCTTTTTTACATCTCTTTGGGTTCACCAAGGTAAGTAACACCAGGCTGGGTCTAGGGGTCCCCAAGGCTGAAATAAAGAATTTAACCACCCTCTTTGTAGAAGAAATTTGCAGGTTCACTAACTTTCATCCAGGGAATAAGAGTTTTCAGCATTTGTGAAAAAGAGGCAAGAGAAGGGTTTATAGGATAGAGATATAGGAAGTACTCAAGAGTGCAGGTGCTCAGAGAAATGAGACGGCACAGCTGGGAAGTAGGGACCTTTAATGTTTTTGGGTGGTGGAAATCTGTAGAATTTGATAATCTGTAGTCTTAGTCTTGTTTAGTGTGTGTGTGGGGGGGAGGATGGCCCACCCACAGTGACGTAATCAAACATTCAATGGGAAATCCTAATTTACAGTGAAAAAGGTGGTCTGCTCACAAGTGAAAGAATTCATTTGCAAGTAAAAAGGGAATGGGCAAATCCATTTGTAGGTGAAAGGGAACTGCCCGGGTTTACTACGTTCTAGCTGAAGAGAAAGAAAAACAAATATAAATAAATAAACTGGGCTGGTGTCCTAAAACTTGTGTCCTGGAGTTCTTCCTGAAAGTATAAATTTTTTTTTTAAAAAGTATAATTTTTAAAATCTCTATTTCCTTGTCTCCTTTATACCTAGTTTTTATTTCTTTTGTCGTACCTCAGGATGACTCGTATCCTGCTGGGCAGGGTGGAGTGGGACGGCTCCAGAAATCACCGCGCTGCTCAGAACAGTGAGCAATTGGAAACATGCGATCTGCTTAGTCCCGGAATCCTCCATTTCACATTTCAGATCACAGTTGACTGCAAGGAACGGAAAGCACAGAAAATAACATTGGGGCTGGTGATATAGCTCAGTGGCATAAGCACCTGCCTGGCAAGCGCAAGATCCTGAGTTCGAGTCCTGGTACCTGCATATTAAAAAAAAAAAAAGCTAACAACATTGTAGGTAAGGGGACACTATTGTACTTTTTTTTTTTTTTTTTTTTTTTTTTGCGACAGGGTCTTGCTATACTGTTCAGGCTGGCCTTGAACTCAGGACAATCCTGCCTCAGCCTCCCAAGTGCTGGGATTATAGGCAGGCACCACCACACCTGATGACTACTGTACTTTCAACATGGAAAAATACAGCAGTACAGTAAGGAAGGCCTCCAATTCCATCATTACAGAAAGAACTAACTCAAAAATATTGTCTCTGCAAATAAAAAATAATAGTACATCCAAATGAGCATGACCAATAAAGATTAAAGTCAGTGGCTTTTTTTGGGACCTGTCAATTTACTTTGGGACCCATATAGACGATTGGTCTCAGGAGATAAGATTACAAAGGAAGAAAACTGTTCCCAGAGCTCAGTTGGTAATTAATCTTTGCATATGACTTCCTCAAAGTTCCCATTAATTATCAATATTCAATCATGCATTAAAATGGTTTTTCTTTGACAGAATTTAGCTGTTTATAAGACTTACCATATCAAACTAACCTCTATTATAATCACTGACCTTGGCCTGGCTAATCTTTGTTTCATTTTTTTATAAATCTTTTACTGAAAACTTACATATGAATACATTAATAATAGCCATTTTAGAAAAATCAACACACAAGAAAACAATATCAAAAACAAATTTAATTATGTCAAGTAAATGTAATGTGTGGCGTTTATTTGGATTCTTATTCAAACTCAATTTTTTAAAAAGTATGAGAGGCATGGAACTTAAGAACTTATTGGATATTCAATATTAAATGCTTATTACTTTTTAGGTATTATAATTGTATTGTGGTTGTCTAAATATATATGGATGAGATCTCTAAAATTTGTTTCAAAGTAACATGAGAGGATGAAAAGAGATTATAAACAAAAGAGTATTATCCAGTGATTTTTTTTTTTTCTTTGAGCCAGGGTCTTGCTATGTAGTCCAGACTGGCCTTGAATTCACTATATAGCCCAGGCTGTCCTCAAACTCACGGCAACCCTCCTGCTTCAGCCTCCCAAGTGCTGGGATTACAGGTGTGCACCGACACTCCCAGTTGATTTTTTTTTTTTTTTTCCCTTTTTGAGACAGAGCTCAGGCTGGTCTTGAACTCACTATGCACCCCAGGCTGGCCTCGAACTCATGGTACTCCTCCTGCCTCAGCCTCCTGAGTGCTGGGATTACAGAAGTGCATCACTACACTGGGCCAGTAGTTGATAAATATACACTGAGGTTTTTATATGTTTCCTTAGCCAGATGGTATAGGAAAAAAAAGCATATAAAGTCAACACAAGCATTTGTCTCTCTAAACAGTATTCATAGGTAGCAATTGCTTTATGAAAATTAAAGCTCTTTTTTCATAATTAAAACTCTAAACCAGATGTATCAAACCAGAGACCTGCTGATTGAATCTGGCTTGCCATTGTGTTTTGTTTGGCCTGCGTGGTGTTTTATCAAAAAGTTGAAATTGTTACTAACAATCAAATCAAGATCCTTTGCCAGATTCCTGGCTTCTCTTGAAAAGGTGCAAGGTTTGGCAACCGTGGGTGCACATTTCTACCTGGCAGCGACAAGTGAGGCTGCGCCTTAGAATGCAGCAGAACTCTTGGCCTTGCCAGGTCCATGGAACATAAACCGTTTATGACACTGGGCTTTGGAGCCCGCCCCCACCCTTTAGCCTAACACTCCAGGGTTTTTCAGGGGCTCACTGCCTGAAGACAAAAGGCTTCACTCAGCTTGCTTACAGACCAAGTCCCTTTGGTCAGAAAGGACACTGCTCCTATCGGAGGCTGGAAGGGACCTTGAATACCATGTAGCCCAGTGGTCCCCACCCCAGCTGCACACTAGAAAGCACCCAGGGGGTTTAAAACTTCCTGTGCCTAAACCTCAACAGAGGCCTTTAAACTGGACTCTGGGCTGACTTGTAAATTCGGCTGGCCCCACCCCAGCCTCACCATCTTGCCTTCTTGCCCTGGCCCTCAGGGCTCCACCCTCAGTTAACCTCAGCAGATGCTATTCATTCCTTCAGAAGTGCCCTCTGCCTGCTGCAAGCCTTACAAGCTTTAAATGCCACCTCCTATGGGACGATCTCACCGCTACTCCAGGCAAGACACTGTTCTTTCTTCTGCTCTCCCCACAGCAAGGACTTCATGATTTCTCAGAATGTTTGTTCTAGTCTACCTTGTTCCAGATATTTTCTATATCTACTTCCTATGCATACTGGATCTTAACCACCTTGAGGCCTAGGGTTGGGATTTGGTATTTTATCCCTCTAACATGATGCCTTGGAAGCAAGAAGTCCAAGACAGCCATGCAATCACTTCATTTGAATTGCATTAACTGATCGGGACCTTGCTCGTGTCATACTCCTAAGTAATTCCCACCTTTCAAAAGTTCATTTTGTTTTATTGATTTATTAAGGGGGGAATGCAGGTCAAATATCAGTTTCATTTTGGAAATGTGGTATTCTAATAACCAAAATCTCTACATTAAGCCTTTTGGAGTTGACGGCAGAAGAGGAACTAGAAGTCCAGCTTGCTGGCTCTTACCTCACGCCAGCATCTCTTGTCCTTGCCCTGCTGTATGTGAGCTGAGCCATCAACCTTGGGTAGAGTTATTCTAACCAGGGCCAGAATGTTACATCACAGCAGACAGCCAAGCTGCCCGGAGGCCTCCTGTGCTCAGCAGCCTCCCAGACACGAGGCATCCCAGAGGAAAGCCACTCCCTTCACCCTTCCACGGGAGGAGTGCGCAGCACAGCTGCGCACAGTAGGTACTCTTCCATGATGGTAACTGTTGCTAAATCTTTGGTGTTTAATTATCTGGCCAAGTCCAAGTATAGAATGAGCAGCTGAAGTGCCGAGGGCCACAAAGCAATCAGTCATCAGTCCACATGCAAACCCACACGCAAACTATTTTTAAAATCAAGGAATCTTTTCAGAAACTGAAGAAAGCCCCTCGCCCTCCTCTTCAAAAAGGTACACATAGGTAGCTCAGTGGTAAATCACTTGTCCAGTATGCATGAGGCCTTGGGTTCAACCCCCAGCACCACAAAACAAAAAACAAAACATGGCCATAGTATGCATGCCTATAGTCCCAGCACTAGGAGGCTGAGGCAGGAAGATAATAAGTTAGAGTTCATCCTGAAAAGGTCTGGGGATAGCTCAGTGAGAAGTCCCTAGGTTCACTCTCCAGAAAAGAAAAAACAAAAAACCCCTAAAACACAAAGGTGACCGTGCCAGCTCAGGGTTGAGCGATAACGTGCAGCAGAAGCATGTGGCACCTACTGTGGCACAGTACTGGCCATGTGTCCTTGGACACATGATATCCTCTCTGCTCTTTGCTGTCCGCAGATGTAAAATGGGGAAGTTACCATTTCCCCACAGGACTTTTGAGGGATTTTAAAGTGAGACTTTTTTAAAAAATCTGGCGCACTGTAGGTGTTCAGTTAGGGTTATTACCATCTCCTCAAGCAGAAGGGACTAGAACTCTAGCTAACTGATTACTAGGCCAAGAGAACATGAACAGTCAACACGTTTGACTTGTCTCTTTAGTGAATCAGAAGTTAATCAAATAAGAGGACTTGTACCACATCCTGAAGGTCAAGCCCTCTCAGGTTGCCAGCTCTCAGGGGCTGACTTCTTTCAGTGCGGGACGGAGATGAGCGGCACATTTGAATTGCAATCAAAGGTAAACAGCACTGGTGAGCCAGGCAGCCATGGGAGAGGACAGCTGGGTGCTTAGTGGATGTGTGAATGCTTTTTTACATTACACTGCGGTCTTGTTCTCCAATACCACACTCCAAACAAGGAAATTAAATTAAACATTGTTTAAAATGCTTCAGACAATAATATAAATTTGTATTAAATGACTTTAGTGTCATTTTCTTGTTTGGAGTGGAAGATGGGAAAACACTGGAGTGGTAGAGAGAGTAAATAGCTAACTCGATTAATCCTGTTGAAGGAGAGGATGGAGCCACATGAGTGACTTTTGCGTGTGTTTGGTTAATATTTTCCTGAAAATTGCTGTTAGCTCTAACTGATCCAAATCAAAACCCACTGTGTAATATAGCCAACAACTTAATAGCTGAAGTATGGGAAGGAGGGCTTGACAAGGTACCACACTATTCAGAACAACAGAAAGAGGAAAGTGTTGGGGAGAGCTGGAGCCTGAGATTTAAAACCCACCAGAGAGAAGATGCAAGCCAAGAAGGGAGGGAGGTTTGCTGTGGGCACGGAAGGTAGGGACAGAAGCATGGAGGCCACTACCAGGAGGCCAGTACCATGGTCTGTTATGCTGAAGTCTGTGTTTTGTAATTCATGAAGGACAAGGAAAGTGTTTGGAGATGAGTGGTAAAGAATCTCAAAGGGAAACTCAGCTGTACCCCACAGCCTTGGTTATAGTAGCTGTCATCTTCCTTGGGATCCAAGAAGGCTGGTGAGAGAGAGAAAACAGAGAGTGCCTGTACTGGTCAGCTTTCCCGTCACTGAGACACATCACCTGACACTCACAAACTGAAGAAGGAAAGGTTTAATCTGCTCATGGTTTCAGTCCACGGTTGGCAAGCTCTAAAGCAGAACCCTCGTGGTGGAAGAAAACGTAGTGGCGCCAAGCTGCTTAGATAGTAAGTGGTTGGGGAAGCAAAGCAGGGGAAGAGTACCAGAGCAGAAGGGTTGAGGGACCAGACACGGATACCAAGGCCACTCTTCCATCACCTGCCCAGACACACCTAGAAGAGTGCTCCACCAATTTCTGGGATAAATCCCAAAACCAATCAAATTGAAAATCTACCTGAACTGCCATATCCTACCCATTTTCAACTTGCTACCCAAACATATCTCCTTAAACTATACTGTACATAATCTCCAAATAGTGATAACAGCAAGTTCATAACTCTAACTTAATATAACTATCCTGAGTACAACTGGAAATGCAACAATCCCTTCCCCCAAGTATCAGCAGTTCCAGCACTTTTCAAAAGTCCAAGACCAAGTCTCTTCTGAGATCCTAGGTAAACTCTTAGCTGTAAACCTCTGTAAAAATAAAAACAAGCTACGTAATCCCAAGGTACAATAGCAAGGGTCAACATTCCCATTCCAAAAGAGCGGAACAGTGTGCGGAGCAGCTGAGCTGGAGATTGACCACAGTTTTAGGGCTAGAGCAATGCCAGCCCAGAGACCATGGAATGCCAGAGGCAAGCCATGTAAACAAGTTGTTGGGACTAGAGCAAAGCCAGTCCAGCACGTGTCTGGCCTTGGTGTTCTTCCCTGTTAACTACAGCACAGATAGCTCTGAGAATGTTTCACTTTCAATGTTCTCAGCAAAACACTGAGACTTTGCACTCTTGAATCTGTTGCATACTTCCCCCATTTTTACTGTTTATAAATAAAGACACAGACCGTGCTGGGTTGTCACTGCCTCTCCGTCAGAGAGGTCAGGACCCACCCAGTCCCAGCTTTCCTTTTAGTATGTGTCTATAGTTTTTTCTTAATTTCCCGTAGCCCCTCTCAGGATCCCGCTGGCTATGTGGGTCGCAGCAGAATAGGGGGACAGAATAGAATCAGACAAAAGCAATACTGAAAGCCAGCAAGGCAAACATTAAGTCCTGCAGCTCCATATCTGGCATCCAGGGCACGTGGTGGTAAGATGTGAGTTCCAAAGGGCTTGGGCAGCCCCACCCCTATGGCCTTGACAGTCACAGCTCATGTGACCTCTCTGGGGCTAGCTTCATTCACTGCCACAGTTTTCCTTGCCAGACATTCCATATTCCTGGCATCAGCAATATCCCAGAGTTACCACTATACCTTTGCCTTCATTCACCCAGCTTCATGCACTGCCCTCTCAGGGACTCCTTGCCTGGCCTTTCAGGCCTTCCTTTGAAATCTGGGTAGAAGCCTCCCTGACTCCACAACTCTTACATTCTACATGCTGGTAAATCCAACATCATGAGGATGATGCCAAAGTCTACAGAGACAGCAGCTAGGCCCACTTGGACTATGGCTGCAGTGACCTTTGAGAGCCTGGATGCCTAAGCACAGTGAAATAAATTTCAGGGAACAAATTACTCAGGAGGCTCTTCTCAGCATGGGTCTCAGAAACTCTCTTCTCAGAATGAAGGTAGACAGTTTTATACCCTTGAGCCCACTACAATGGGTGGGTCCTTACTGATTCTTGAGATGCCCCCAAGACATCTTTATTCTTTTCCTCCCTGTACAAAATACGTGGTTTCTTTTTAATGGCACTAATCTCTTTAACAGCCATAACTCCTTTGGCTCCAATTTTATACATGGTTCTCTCTGGGCCAAAATTCACGTTTTTCAATTTTTTTTTTTGCTGCCCTTTGCCCCCAATTATCACTATAAATCTAGCTAAAAGCAGCCAGCAGTACCCATGCTATAGCCTGAATGTTAGGCTGTCTTGAAATTTCCTCCACTGGATTAATTTGTCTATCACCCTTAATCCCAGTCTCTTGCAAAGTCTCAGGACACACACAAAATATACAAATATTCTGCCAAAATGTACTACACACGGCCTCTAGTCCAAATGCCAATGGAGTCCTTGTTCCCAACTGAAACCTCCAGGCTCAGCTTGGCCTTTGCTGTCCACATTCCTATCAGTATTCTGGTCTTCTGAGCTCTGACCAGAATCACCCATGAGCCTCCACTTGCAGCATTCTAGGGCTTCTCCAGCCCATATTTCCAAAGCTTTCTAAACTCCTTCATTGAATCGGTTCCAATGGCTTCCAAACCATATGGTGAGTTATAGTTACAGCAACACTTCTCTGGTACCAATTTTCTGTATTAGCTTTCCCATTGCTGAGACACAATATCTGACATAATTTAAAAGCAGAAAGGTTTAGTTTATTCAGTTTCAGTCCATTGTCAACCGGCTCCAAGGCAGAAACCTCATGGTGGATATATGTGGTGGAGCAAAGCTGCTTAGTTCATAGCCACTGGGAAACAGAGCAAGGGAAGAGTGCCAGAGCAGAAGGGTTGAGAGACCAGACACAGACCCCAAGGTACACTCTTCCATGACCCACCCAGACACACCTATAAGTGTGCTCCACCAATCTCTTGCAGCAGTTCCCAAAACCAATCAAGTTGAAACTCCACCCTAACTGACACAGTACCCATAGTCCCCTTAGCCTGTAGGGTAATTTTTATTGGGAGATCTATTTACCCTTGAGGGTAAGGCTTACACTGAGGAGAATGGTTATTTTTCCTCTCCTTTTGTGGAGGCATAGAAAGAGGATGAGAGCAGGTATCCAGTGGAGAGGACCATGTTGACCAATATGGAGCCCTTACCTCAGAGTCCTGTCACCCTATACATATCTGGACATTAGGCCCAGTGAGGCAGAGTCACCAAGAACCAGGGAAGATACTGTGAAGGGCCAGCTGGGCGCAGAGTCTGGGCTTCCTTTTCCCAAAACACAGTAATCAGGAAGACGAGGGGCTTCTGCCTACTCCACGGTCTCATCGTAAAGTACACAGCCTTGGAATCTGGCAGTTTGTGCTTAGAATCCTGTCTTTGCTATTTATTGGCTCTGAGGAGAAATTCTGTGCAGAAAATTAGGGCTATTGTGGATGGTGAAAAGATGCTATCTGTAAAGTGTTTTGCACTTTCCTTTCCACTTCTAATATTAGCATTACTTTCAGAAATCCTCATATTCCCATTAGGAAACGTAGCCAAGAAGAACTGATCATATATAACAATGCAGACTACATCTCATACTCCAGAAAGGATTTCAGGTGACTTACAATGTGAAAAATAATATAAAATAAAACCATTAAAGATAGAAACAGAGCAGAGGCCATCTGGAGAAGCAGAGGAAGTGAGTCTTCCAGGAACTCTCTAAGTGGAGTTAATTAGTATTGCTAAGGATTGATTTTGGCTTTAAATCTCTAGGTAACTAGGGCAAGGAAGAAAGTATGTTGAGTTTCATGATGCCCTTAAACACACACACACACACACACACACACACACACACACACACCTGACTAAAGAGAAAATTTTCTAGGAATTAATTTTGCAGGAAAAATTTATGATGTGGTTTCTTCAACATAGTACACTGAGTAAGACAATAATGTATTCTGCTATGGTTTTAAATATTCAAAGAGGACTGTTCCACCCACCCTTATTCACTGTTAGGTTACAATGCTCATAACTAAATCATGGCTGTGCAGGGAGGGAAGAAGTGGCTGAGCTAATATAGTACTAAATAGCTTGCTTTCTTCTTAATTTATTTAATAAAGTGAGAAGATAAGAACGATCTAGGAGAATGAACAACAAACATATCTATTAGCTATCCCTCTAAAATTCTCTAGCTGGCAAGGAATCATGATCCACACATCATAGAAATCTCTGAGAAGTGCCTATAATGTCAATTTTTGATTCTCATAGTTGAATTGAGAGCCCTTTGTTTTAGATGGCAGATGGAAGGGCAGTAGGAAACATTCCACCGACCCTGCCATGCTTTCTTTATTTAGCAGAATATATTAGTAATGTCAACACATCAATAAAATGTGGGTAAAGGAAAAAACGAGGAGTAAATGTGAAAACAAGAACACTATTTTTCATTTTAACAAGCTGTGATGGTCATTAGTGAAATGGTGGTAGAAAGTCTGAGTGGAATGGATTCCAAAGAGAATAAAAGAGAAAGATTGGAGGCAATATATATAGGAAAGTCTTGAGTTTTGCTGTAAACTAACTAAGTCAGATTTTGGTATCAGACAAGTGGGCTCATTCCTATGGCTATACCTGACCATGTGGTTTAGAAATCTCTGGAACTCTTTTATGATAGGAGTTTGGAAAGCTTTGAAGATGCAGGATGGAGAACCCTAGAATCCTGCAAGCAGAGCCTCATGGGTGATTTTGGTCAGGGCTCAGAGGACCAGAATACTGATAGGAATGTAGAGTAAAGGCCATGCTCAGGAAGTATCAGTTGGGAACAAGGAATCCATTGATTTTCACTGGGGCTCACAGCTAAGAGTTTGCTTTGAGTCTCAGAGACACTGGACTTGGACTTTTCAGCAGTGTTTCAGAACTATTAAGACTTTGGTGAAAAAAGATGGATCGAATTAATTTTGCATAATGAGATAGACATGAGTCCTTCAGGGCCAGGGGTAGAAAGTTTTGCATTAGATTTAAAATGTTCCCCCAAGTTCTTGTGTGCGGAAGGTGATTAGATAATGGGGGTGCTATAGCTGTTTTGCTGTTAGGAGGTGGAGCCTGGTTGGCGGTGTGTCACTGGGGGTGTGACCTGGAAGCATGTATTCTTGTCCTTGGTTCCTTCTTTCACTCTCTGTTTTCTGATTGCCATGGATTGAGCATACTTTTCCTCTGCCATGTCCCTCTGGTCTTAGTTACTTTTCTTGCTGCTGAGACAAAATACCCAATGACCAAAGTTAAACAAGGAAAGGTTTATTTCAGCTCACAGTTTGTAGAGGTTTCAGTCCATAGTAAGCTGGCTCCAAGGCAGGGTGGCATGGCAGAAGGGCATGGCAGAGGAGAAACAGTCCATGGTAGAGCAGACAGGAGGCAGCAAAGAAGCAAGCAGCAGCAGCAAGCCAGCCTTCACTCTCTTCCTTTATATTCCATCCAGGTTATAAGCCTATTGATTGGTGCCACCCACACCTAGGGCAGGGCTTCCATTATCCACACCCAGAACTACGCTAAACTCATTTAGTTATCACACACCTGAGATCCAGCTACCTCCAAAAAGCCCCACCTATGAGAACATAAGACTTTGGGGGTACATCTGGATACAAGCCATAACACTCTGCCATGCTATTTTTTTCCTCAAGTCAACTAACCACAGACTGAAACTGTGAACCAAAAGAAACTTCTCCTCCTTTAAGTTGTGGTTTGGGTGCTCTGTCCCAGCAATGAGAAAGTGATGAAGACACACGCTCAATAAAAACCACCAGGCATAGTGGCCCAGGAGGCTGAGGAAGGAAAACTGACAGCAAGTTTAAAGTCAGCCTGGATTATAGAGTAAGTTCAAGGCCACCCTGAAGTACATAGCAAGACCCTGTCTCAAAAACCAAACCAAACCACAACACCAATTATGAAAGAATAGCCATTTCTTATAAACTAAAAAGTAAATGTGAAAGGGATCTAACAAACTAGTTTAATAGTAGCCACTAAGATAATATATAAATCAATAAAAGCATTCATGGAGTTATTTCAGTTAATCACTGAAATAATTTTGAAATGCAGGCATAGATTCTAATCTTCTGGACAAATCTAGGACTTTATAAACAATCTTGCTAAAATCAATTTTTACTCATCCTTCGACAAATATTTGTTAGCATCTATCATGTGCCAGACACTGCTCTAGGCCCTTGGGGTGTGATCACAAGGCTTGTCACCTTCGCTAAGTTGGCAGCCACTGAAGTTATTAGTAAATCATCTTCTGGGTATGCCTGGGTGGGTCATGGAGGTGTGACCCGGTACCGTGTCTGTCCCTGGTCCCTCCACTCTGGTGCTCTTCCTCTGCTTTGCTTCTCAGCCATCATGAATAAGCAGCTTTGCTCCACCAAGCCCTTCCTTCATGAAGTTGCTGCCTTGCAGCCAGATGATCATGGACTAAAATCTGCGACCCCACACCCTAAGTACAGCCTTCCCTCCTTTCAGTGGCAGTTGTTGGGTGTTTGGTCCCAGCAGTAGGAAACCTGACTAATATCATCAGCGACCAAAACAAAGTTCCCTGCCTTAGAGTAGCTTATATTCTTAAAGGAGAGTCAGACATCAAGAATATTCTTAACAAATCAGTAAAACATGGAAGGTTAGCACCTGCTAATGTAAAGGAAAAGAGCAAAGAGAAAGGGAGTTGGAGACACAGGGCTGGGAGGACAGAACTGGTTACTTTTTTCAGTTTTTCAGTGGTGGGGATGAAACCCAGGGCACTGCAGATGCTGAACACATTCTTTGCACTGGTCTATATCCCCCGGTTGAGAAGGTGACATTTCAGCAAAAATCTGAAGGAGACCAGAGAGTAGTTCAGTAAGGCCTGTCAGGTGAATTTGGATTTCACAGTAGATTTAAACTCAAATGCAACGTGTCCAAGCCTCACCCTCCAGCCTTCCTGCTCATTACTCTGCCCCACTGTTCCCATCTCAGTGAGCGGTGTCACCTTTCATCCCTGCAGCCGTGGAGAACAGAAGGCACAGAGAGAGCTCTGAGCTGAGTGGTCAGAAGGAGCTCGAACCCACCACCTGGGCCCAGCTCTCAGCTCTCCCACAGCTCCAGCTTCTTGTTTGTAAATCGGGGAGGTGAATTTGCTACCTCATAGGATTGCTGTGTGTATTTAATGAATCACTACCTGCAAAGCCCTGAGACTAGTGCCAGATAAACAGGGTTCAATAAATAATGGTTATTCCCTAGTCCCCATAAAACATTTGACTTCCTAGCTATCCTTCACATCCATCCACTTCACTCTTTCTATACCACCATCCCAGTCCAAGCTACCATCATCTCCCCACATTTAAAATCCTTCAATAGTTTCTCTAGCTCTTTGGATAAACACAAACTCGCACCAACTGCTGCGACCTCATCTCATGCCACGCTCCTGGTCACTCTCTGACCTTCCTGCTCCTCACACTCAGCTTCTCTCTCCTGCCATGCAGCCTTAGCTGCCAGTACTCCCCACCCTCCCTCACCTGGGCCTATGCTGCTCATCCTTCAGGACTCAGCTAATGCTGCTCTTTCTCCACCCCCTGTGACTGAACCTATCTTGTATGTCCCAGATTACCCTGGTTCTGTGTGCCCTCGTTCGTACACCTGCCCAGAGGTTGGCTATGTGTTTGCCTCCCCAACCAAGCTAGAAGCTTTCTGGGCATCATACTGATCTTCGCTACCTATGACTATATCTCCATGCCAAGGACAGCCCGGCTCTAGTGTAGATGCTTCATAAATATTGAGCCACAGATAGAATCTATCTGTCACCAAGAAGGCTTGAATTGTCCTCCAAGGGAACAGTCCTCAAATGGGCAACATAACCAGGCATGGTGGTGCACGCCTATCATCCCAGCACTTGGGAGGCTGAGGAAGAGAATCTCTGTGAGTATAAGGCCAGACTGGGCTACATAGCAAGAACCTATCTCAAAAAATCAAAATAAATAAATAAAAAAATTAAAAAGAAACAAACACACAAAAAGTCAAATGGGCACCATGAAGGTCTCCAGTGAAGAAAGATACAGTCTTTGTTTTTGTAAGCTTGAATCTAGCGAACTAGAAGCAGCTAAACAGGGACTTGGTCAAACCATGTACAAAAATAATTAAGGGTCAGAGGTTGCAGAACTGTTGTACAAATAATGTCAGGCAAGACTTTTCATGAGGAAGGAGAATTCTGAGAGGGTTCTAAAGGAGGCAGCGGGACTGAAAGGAGGGAGGGCATACTCTTCCCAAGCACTTGACTGTATGGGTCAGCCTCGGGCACTGTCTGGGGGCCACATGGCTCCAACCTGTGTGATCCAGGACAAATTATTTGCCCTCCCTGTGTCTCAGTTCCCTCATCCCTAAAAGGCAAGGAATAACAGTCCCTGCCTAAAGGGATACTGTGGGGGTTAAATCAGTGCTTGGAGAGGTAGCTGGCATGAAATGACACTGCGTATATATGTCCGTGCTGTTGTGTTGGCTGTTGATATCTTTGTTATTATTACTATTGGTAGAACGAACAGCCAGGACAGATGCAAAGAGGTGTTAATTAAATGCTGCGGATGGACTTTACTGTGTCCTGATAAAGACGACAGGTTTTACCGAGCAGATGCGAGCCCGGTCTGTTGTTCAGTCAGCATTAATCCCAGCTAGCACAGTGCCTAGCACCAGCATATCCTTACCGAGTATTTGTGGGAGGAGTTGGGTTTTTAACCATTCACTGGTGACCTACATAATATTCTTGTCCCCGAGCTAAGTACTTCACTTGCGTGATCATGTCTCATCTTCACGATAAACCAGTGAGGTGAGAACCATTACAGTATCATCGGTGCTTTTCAGACGAGGTTTGAAAGTTAACGGATGCAAGTACACACACGGCCAGTGCCCGGCAGATTAAACGTGAATGCAGACAGCCTGATTCCAGAGCTCCTAACCGGTACTCCAGAATCAATGAACGAATGCATGCATGAATGAATGATCTATCGCTTAATAAAGGTTTGAGTATTATCAACAGCAAGAATCAGAAACAACCACGAAATGCAACAGTAAAAAAGAAAAAAAAAAGGTTCTTAAAAGCAAGGTAGTGGAGACAAAGAACTTGCTTAGAATCAAATATGGACTACTAAGGCAATGGGTGACAAGGACCCGGGAGTGAGGCGAGAGAAGGTCTCCACCGCCCTGAGTCCACACAGGGCTCCTTTGTGTGAGTATGTTCTTGGTAGGTAGAGTCTCCTCAGTGGGTTAAAGGAGGAGCAAGCGGGTAGTTCCCGAGGAAAACCACTTCTCCAGGAGTATTGGAATGTGCTGCTTTTGAGCCCCAGATTTTGTGTAGGGTGAGGAGAGCACCACGTAAAGCCATGTAGATGTGGGAACAAGAAAAATGGTTTCCTTAAGAGCAGAATTCACTGGCCCTAAAATGATGATGCTTGTGAATTTGCAAGGCATATAATTATTTGGCATTTGAAAAAGAGCATCCAATGATCTTTAAAGTCAGACCAAGAGAAGTGGCTGTCTTTTTCATAATCACAAGAAAGTTTTAAAACCACCCAGAAAATAGGAGTGTACAGAATTAATTACCCCAGAATTTAATAGGAATCTATGGGGAGAACTTAGTGAAAAATTCTGGGTGAAAAAATTATATCCTCGTTTTTTTCCCTTAGTACTGGAAATCCAGTGAGTGCTGAGCTACATCCCCAGCCCTTTTGTATTTTATTTTGAAATAGGTGTCACTAAGTTGCCCAGGCTGGCCCTGAACTTGCAATCCTCCTCCCAAGTAACTGAGATTACAAGAGTGTGCTACAATACCTGATATCTTACAGTTTTTGTTACTACTAGGAATTGCCTACACTATTTCACACACACAGGTATTGCTTTGTTTAACTTATGCGAAAGACAGATAATTAATGTAAAAAATTAAAGTTTAAGAACCGGGCGTGGTGGTGCATGCCTGTTATCCCAGCACCCAGGAGGCTGAGGCAAGAAGATTGCTGAGGGTTCAAGGCCAGCCTGGACTACATAGTGACACCCTGTCTCACAAACCAAAAATAAATAAATAAATAAATAAATAAAATAATAATAATAAAGTTTAAAGTATAATATTTCCAAAGATGCATTGGTCTAATGTTGAATGTCACATTTCTTTTTCACTTTATGTTCTTGTTTTGTATTGTTTTTTGAACACAGGGTGTCACTCTGTAATCCAGGCTGGCCTGGAACACTCCATCCTCCTGCCTTCCCTCCCTAGTGCTGGGATTACAGGCCTTCATCAACATGCCTGTTTTAAATATCACATTTCTTATAACCAGCTTTCAAAGGCATTTGGAATCTTAAAGTGTAAAGTAAGTCATCAACCACTGGAGATCAAACTTTTTTTGTTTTGTTTTGTTCACCAAAATGATATTCCTTCCTACAAATCTGAAGAGAGACAAAGTATATTTCAACAGGGAAAGCAGAAAACATGTAATTGAGGAAAGAATTCTCTTTTACAGAATTAAATTTTATTTTCAAATACCAAAGAGCTTTTGGGTTTTGGGTTTTTTTTTTTTTTTTTAAACATCCCAGAGTAAGGTGCTGGACTAGCAAATGGAAGTGCAGGCAATCTGGCAGCCATGTATTCTGTGTAACTCCCCAGAGCGCCACCCACTGCTTGTTTTCCCACTGAAACAATAGGTCAGTCATTCCACCTTGTCAGAGCTTGGACGCACACTGCTGGCTACAACCCTCTGAATTTTCCTCTCCATACTCTGCACAGCTTTGTGTTGTCAAGTTTCAACAGCTAAGAACCTTGCCCTTAACCTTCCTGGGACTACTGGCATCCTTTAGCAGTCAGAGCTCTCAAAATGGAAGAAGAGAGGGTTCCTGGGAAATTCTAAGGTGGAAGGTGAATTGGAAAGATGGATGTTACAGGGAGCTACATGTGCCCCACTGTGAGGGAGAAGCAGAGGGTATGTGGCAACCAGGCCAGCACATCATGCTCCTCTGAATGGTTGGCAATTCCTAAAATAAATGTTATATTCTTTCTAGCAAACAGTTGCTTTTAGTGGATACCTACTCCCAAGTGAGCTATTGGTCCCTGGACAAAACCCTAAAAAAAATCCAGCCTTGAAAATGTGATCCCTGAGTGAGCAGTGTCCACGAATCTGGGTAGCAACAGGGACATCATTTCAGAGAGCCCTAGGCAAAAAGGGAACCGTTAATCTAGACGCACTTCAGTGGAAATTGTCATGCTTTATATTCCCATGAAATAACAATCAGAAGCTGGGAGAAGGCACACAATTTCCCCTGCCCAGTTGTCCCAAATGGCAGCCCTGCAGAAACCAATTATGCTAATAATATTTTCATACTAAAAAGGAAATGTGCAGTTGCTGGTTATTTTGTTTTGAACGGATGTCATATTTTTTTCCACTGGGGGAAATTTTTAATGCAATTTTGTTGTTTTCCTTTGCTCAAAAATGGATCTCAAATGGGCAATAAGCCCCAGTTACAAGAATCTTCTAGTGAATTTTGAGGACAAAAGTATAAGTAACAGTGCTCGCCCAGGCTCTGTTCAGCTTTGGGCAGGTTGGCTGGAGCGCCAGGACTCAAGGCTCACTTCGGCTGCTCTGGCCTCGGCAGGTGCCTCAGTCGTTCTCAGTCTGCACCACATGTGTGAACCCAGGGCACCTCCATGGCTCAGCACTACCTCTCATGCACCAGCTTCCCATGGAATTTCCAAGCAGCACTGGTTCTGACTTACGCATAACCAAAGAGAAGGCTTCCCCTCTGTCCAGGTCACACTTTAAAATCAAAACAAGCCATCCCAAGCCCAACACAGAGCAACTCTGTGCCCTCCCTGCTTTTGGCCCACTCCCACCCCACAGGAGTGACAGTGCTCCAAAGCCCTTTCTTCTTCTCCGTGATTCCTAGTAACCTCCAGAGCAGTTTTTCTAATTAAATAAACCTCATCTTGTCTAGCTTCCTGGTCAGCATTTTGAACCCCCTACAGATGGGTCGGCGGGATTAACAGCAAATCCTCCTCAACCTAGCTCTGGCAGATGGGCGGCATGTGTCTGATAAATACTCGGACCAGGCTTGCTTCCTCCTGTTCCTAACAGATAGACAGAACACCCAGCAAATTAATTTTAAAATGGTGCCCCTTGCAACCCTTAGAATGGCAAAGGAGGCCAAACACAAATGATATGAATTTCCTATGTGGAACACACTCTCGCCTCCTAATGACTGAGAAAAATAACCTGTTGGGTAAACAGGACCTTGCAGGGAGGCTGGATGAGCCAGTTCACCCTCGACCCAGAGAGCTGGCCCCATGCACACTCCTGTCTCCCCTTTTCGTCCCAGTCATTTGCATGTAGCCCTTTCCCGCTGGGACACAGCCTTTCTGCTTTAGCATTTACTTTGTGGCAATCCAGATGCATTAGGAATTTGAGGGTGGGTATTCGAGAAGGAGGGACCTGTGTGGTTTTCATGTTTAGAAAGAAGAGGCAGTTGGTGGACGTAACAGTAGAAGACACAAATATCTTTCCCAATTGTTGGAGACTTTTGCGTTTAAGGACTGACGGCCTATCAGTTTGTTCCAACTTGGAAAAAGGAAGGCGACCCTCAACTTTGGGAGAAGGGACTAACACACGACTTTGCTTTTTTTTTTTCTTAACAGGGAGATCACTGTGAGATGATACTCAGGAAAGTGTCCTTCCAGCTGTGGGTACAGCTCTGCGGAAACTCTGCGGAATGGCTGACAAACGCCGGCACTGCCGACCACAGGCGTGCCCCTCTTGCTCACGGGCAATGGAGCCCCAGGCCTCTGTGAGCTTGTTTTTTAAGATGCAAGGGATCGCATTTAACTTCCCTCCTGAAGAGCCTGAGCCCAGTCAAATATGACCTTGATGAATTTTCAGCACTAAGAGCTGTGATTTCCTTCCTAGTAACTGGACAAGACAGGTGGAGATGCTCTTCTTCTCACCCTGTACAAAGGAAGGAACACATTCCAGTAGCAGTTGCTCAGGAATGTTGACTGAAAGAACGCAGGGTGGGACAGTGGGACTCGGTCTCAGGGATGACGTTCCCCGAGGACACCGAGCGCCTTCTGGAGGAGAGAGGGGAAGCCCAGCTCCTGGGCCACGCATCATTCCTCTACAGAGAGGACGCATCTACAGGAGAGCCCTCGGGCTGCTGCAGGGAGCAGGCATCAGGCTGCTGAAAGTTACTCCAAAGTTGGGGAAAACTGGCCTACAGACATTGAGGTGGTTCCAAAAGACAAAAATGGAATCCAAGGACAACTCAGGGCAAGAATCCTTGCCTCCTCGCTCTTGCTTCTTGTCACCATACACTCTATGGCTTTATTGGCCTTATTTGTCTTCAAACCTAGATGTCCACTTTAGCTCAGGACAATACTAATTTATATCTTTTGTCCCAGAGTAATTATAAATAATTCCTTCTTTCTAGGGCTGGGGATGTAGCTCAGTGGTAGAGTTCTTGGCTAGCATGCACAAGGCCCTGGGTTCAATCCCCAGTACCACCCCCCCACACACACACACAAAAATTCCTTCTTTCACACTCAAAAGTGATTTGAATGATAAAAATTACATGAGAAATCACTACCTGACATGTATTTTTGTTATTATTTTTCTTTCCCACTACTTTATGACAGGAGACAGTGTTGTTCAATGCTGTAACCTCAGTACTTTAAATGATACTGACACATAATAGGTGTTCAATAAATATTTGTGAGGTATTTATTTGTTTGAGACAGGGTCTCACTAGTGGTCCAGGCTGACCTTGAGCTTACCCTGCAGCCCACGCTGGCCTCAAACTCACAATTCTCCTGCCTCATTCTCTAAGTGCTGGGGACCCATGCGCTAACACAACCCACTATTTTTGTTGAATTAATTCACACACTATTTATTTATTTATTTATTTATTTTTGATACTGGTGCTCAAATCCAGAACCTCAAGTATTCTAGGCATACATTCTACCACTGAGCTACCCCAGCCCAATTCATATATTTTAAATAGTGAGGCTTAGGACCTCAGGATGGTGCTAAGGAGTTAACACAATAAAATAGGTTTCCATGTCAACTCTGACTCTTTATGTCTCTGGTGCCTCCCTCAGGCAATGCCAGTTCTGCCAATAAAGGAAGCCAATGTGCTAATGTATATTCACATATATGAAAATGTCTCCAGGGCCGGTGAGATATCTCAGCAGCATAAGTGCCTGCCTGGCAAGCGTGAGGTCCTGAGTTCAACTCCCAGTACCCACATAAAGGAAAAAAGGGGCCGGTGATATCGCTCAGCAGCATAAGCACCTGCCTGTCAAGCAGGAGGTCCTGAGGTCGACTCCTGGTACCCACATTAAAAAAAAAAAAAGAAAAAAGAAAATGTCTCCAAATTGCTGTTTGATTTTACCTCAACAATTACAGATCAATGGTTTTGTTGGCAATTAAATGGCATTACTGATGAAAACAGAGGTGGTTAAAGCTAACATTCAGACATTTTTTAAAGGATTAGACACATTGTAACTTTTCAGTCACTTGTGCTAACATCCAATAAGCTAATGTAGGCTTTGCAGAAGAATATTTTATAGGGCTGTGGCTTTGTTTTTCTGTAATGCTGTGTTTGGAACCCAAGGCCTTGTCTATGCTGGGCAAGTGATCTACAGCTGAGTGATATCCTCAGCTCCAGAGCTGTGATAAGAAGGTAATTCTTTGTAGATTCTTTTTTAAGGAAGGAGGAAGGAAGTTATGCTAGTCCTGAATTTACTGTTCCCTAACCCAGCTGGCTCGCTACTTGGCATCTTGGATGTCCCAGGGTGGCTCTGGAGTTTGGAACCTCAGAGCAGCTCTGTGGGTCCAGCTCTCAACCAACCACCCCTTGCACACTCTAGAAGCCATGCCACTGCTGGTCCAGGGCTTTCTGCCCTCTCCCAGGGAGTTCCCAGAGCAATTACAAAACAGAAGGCCTAATGAGGAGCACTTGGGATTTGCTGTGGACTTTAAAGTGATCCTGAGACCTTTGTGAAAGAAAGTGAGGTCTTTTCCATGGATCCTCCAAGCAGGGATTTGTCAAAGATTTGCCTAAGGTGACAGCCTGGCAGCTAATTCTCAAAACTCTCTCCACAAAACCTCTATTCTTAAAGGCCTTTCCACCCAGCTAGGAAAATCTGAGCAGCAAGGCAAGAAAACATAATTTTGATAACTTGAGTCATCATCTTTTGCAAATAACTTTCTTTGTTGTTAATTTGTGGATTTCCTTTAGTGTGTGATGGGACTTGCTTTATTTTTTTATTTTTTTATCTATTTTTTATTTTATTTTATTATTTTATTTTTTATTTTTTTCTTGCTTCTTATTTTTTTAAAGGCCTGACAGTTTAGAACGCATTATATATGCCCTGCATAATCCTTCAAATGGTGCACATGAGTGATTGCTATGTGCTTTGCCTCACAAGAGACATAACAGCGTCAACATAAACCATCTTCTCGTTCTCAACATCGCATAGGAAGAGAAATGCAAGTTAAAACTATACTGAGATACTGCTTTCACCTACCAGACTAGTACAGAAGGAAAGCCTGGTGTGTAGAAGACATAAGCATCGCCATCCACAGCTGGGGCATTTAAGTTCGTGCAACCTTTTGAGAAAGAAATTTGGGGATATCTCTTTCTCACACTTTGACCCAGCAATTCCACTTCCGGGAACTTTTCCTACAGAAATGTAAGCTCATTCATGAAATGGTTTTTGTAGCTCACTTCCATACATCAATAGGAAACTGACTGAATGCATTATTAGCACAGCCATAAAAAGAGGACACTCTGTATGGGTCAGTCTGGAGTGATCTACTGGACAGGTCACTAGGTTAGAAAGCAGAGGGAGATCAGTATGTGCAGTGTGCTACCACATTTTAATGGGGTATGAGAGGTTGCAGAAGCACATATGAGTAAGCTTGAACTGCACAAAAACATCTCTAGAGTGACAGCAGGCCACAGCCAGCATTTAGTGAGGGAACAGGGCGTCTGGGGACAAGTGCAGAGGGAGACTTCTTTCTGTAGACTGTGTTAGCTTTTGAGATCCACGTGCTGAGTAAGCTATCCACTTCCTCGAAATAACAAGTGTCTTACGTGGCCATCCGTGCACTCTGGACGTTTTCACTCTAGATTTGCTTGGTCTATTTACTGCAATGCACTTTATTTCCAATTTCCCTAAGTTTGAGGCAAAGAGCTTTTGTATTGCATTTCTCAAGTGATTTCAGGTACGGGAGTTGATTAAATGGTATCTGTCAGCCAGGTGTGGTGGTGCGTGCCTGTAATCCCAGCACTCTGAGAGGCTGAGGCAGGAGGATAGTGGGTTTGAGCCCAGCCTGAGCAACTTAGGAAGAGCCTGTCTCAAAGTGAAAAATAAAAAGCCTGGGGATGTAGCTCAGTGTGAGGGTGCTGGGCTCAATCCCTAGTACCAAGGGGGATGGGATCCATCATGAAAACAATATTTTGTCTATTTCTTTTGTAGGAAAAACAAAAATAAGATGGATAAAGAGACAAATTTAAGGTGCCTGGAATCAGAAATCCATCTCTAAAACCAGATCCTAATTGATCTAATGGACGATAACCATATACCAAAAGACTGTATAGTTAAAGCATAAATTAAGTTTGCTTTCATATTTTTCCTTTAAAACCATTTCATGAATGGTGGACATGGTGACACACTTCTGTAATCCCAGCACTCAGGAGGCTGAGGCAAGAAGATCGCTGCAAGTTCAAGTCCAGTCTGGGCAACATAGTGAGTTCAAGACCAGCCTGAGCTGCATAGCGAGACTGCCTCAAAAAAACCAAAATAAACAAACAAAAAACCAAACCATTTCATGAGTCGCCCTCTCCATTCTTACTCTGGCTTCCATAGCTCTCTGTGTATACTTATGGGTGACTCTGTGGTATGTGTTCACACAAGGCACTGCTTCCTGTGGCTCACTTAAATACACGAGCCGCAGAGTCAGGCACACTCAGCTCAGCTCCCGGGGCTGCATTTACAAGACAGCTATGCGACAGTAAGCAAACCGCACAGTCTCTCAGATGCTGAGTCGCTCTAACACGTAGAAGAACTGTAAGAATGGAGTAAGACTCTTCATGCAGAAGACGCGGTGCGGTGGCTGGTGCAGATGCGCTCCCCATAAGCAGTAACAATCGTCTTTGTCATTACTTTAGTTCCTTGCTCTCTTTCTTAACTTAATTACACCTAACAAGTGACATCAGGCCTGCCTCTTTTTTTTTTTGCCTTTTGCAGTACTGAGGACTGAATCCAGGGCCTCTGCACTGAGCTACATCCCCAGCCCATTTTTATTTTCTATTTTGAGACAGAGTCCCGTTAAGCCACTAAATGGCACAGGCTGGGCTCAAACTTGAGATCCTCCTGCCTCGGCCTCCCTTACAGGTGTATCACCACATCTGGCTGAGGGCTGCCTTATTTTTACCCAGCTCTTTGATCACAGCATTAGTGCTATGCAAATGGTGAACATTCAATAAAGGCGGACTGGCTTATAGATTTTAGACACAGGGATCTCAAAAGATTTCTTAGTTTAGGTCCAGCCCCTAACTAGCCCCGTTTCCTAAAAGTAGACTCAGACCCTAAGAGTGGGTTAAGTCACTTAAATTTTTACTTCTCTCTTTAAAGCATACTTCTTCTTACAAAAGTGCAAAAGTTAATTGAATACATTTTTATTCTTTCACGTAGTACTCAAATCCATCCTACACTTCCTGTTATATCTTGTATTAGTTCTCTCTGTTCATGCTCATTTGTAAAACGTGATGGTGAAGTGCCTTCGTTTATTTCGTGAAGTGAGATCAGATGGTCCAATGGAGGCGCTCAAGAGTTGCTGGGAGAGGGGCGGCACTGTCTTTATCTCTCTGTGGGACACCAGATGTCCCCTAAAGTAAGGACAGCTTTCTACTCTGTGGTCTCAGCAGCCAACAACTTCCGAGCGGTCCTCAAGCCTGACGCTGTCTACTGGGGCCACGGGTGGAAGTCAGAAGCCCAGAGTGGTAGTCAGCTGCCCATCACTGTAACAAAATTCCTGGACGCACAACGTGAAAGTTGGATGGATTTTTTCTGGCTCATGGGTCTGCTGGCTCCAGTGCTAGGGGCCCTTGGTGAAGCAGGCTGTGCATTGCTGGGCAGAGCTGCCCACCCTGTGGTAGCCAGGAAGCAGAGAGAGAGGAGGGGCCAGAGTCCCAAAGCCACACCCTCAGTGACCTGGCTTCCTCTGGCTCAGACAGCTCCTGCAGCTCCCCCACCTCCCAAAAGCACTGGGGGGGGGCTGAGCCCTCGCAAATGAGCTTCAGGGACAATTAGAATGTAAACCCTGTCTAAACCCTGGCTGGGTGTGGTTCAGGGGCGGGCACTTGCCTAGCTGTGGCAGGGCCTGGGCTTAACCCTGGGACCACCACCAAAAAAAAAAAAAAAAAAAGTATATATATATACATATATATATATATATATATATGTATATATATATATATATAAATATAAAAATTATGAGCCTTGGGATTTTCAAAAACAGCCTACAAGGCCAGCAGAGTTGATGGAAACTAAGTACTATTATTATGATTATTCGTTGTCATTATTAAATCACCATACGAAATTTACTGAAGTCCAATAAACTATGTTGTACTATGTTTTATATCAAAAATACTATATTTAGTGCAGAAAAATTAAAAAGAGAGATTTATCAAAAAACAAAACAAAACAAAACAACAGCAGCTTCTTCAAAGAGTATTCAACACACGTACTATGGGGCTGGGGATGTAGCTCAGCAGCACAGCACCTGCCAGGCAAGTGCAAAGTCCCGAGTTCGATTCCTGGTACAAAACAATCAAACCAAAACAAAACCAAACACAAAAGCACATACTACTATCTTTCCTCATGTTTCTACACTTGAATTAATTTTCCAGTGCTCAAGGGGAAAGGGGCACTGCTTATAAAAGAACCTTCACAATCGGGCCCGCTAACCCCTGCTGTATCACCTGGCCTCACCTGCCACACCCCAACCACACCGAGCCACTTCAGTCCCCAAAAGCATCGTGAGCATTCAGTATTTTCCCTGGTGGTCCTGGAACAAACCACCTACACTTGAATCTTAGATCTTCCAATTACTGTACTGGCTCAAGACCTTGGGCACATTTCTTAAACTTTCCATGGCTTTCTGTATCTCACAGAACGTTTCCACATTACGAACATGTATGACACGGGGACACCAACAGTGCATGCTTCATGGAGCTGCAGGGACATATCTGTGGTGCTTAGGAGAGTGCCGTGCACACAGCGAGCACTCAGAATGCGCCAGCTGTCGTTGCTGTGCCAACGCCAGGGTCTCGTCCTCGCTGCTCCACGGCCAGCACACTCTCACCTCTCCTGCCTGCCCCTCTGCCTCTGACTCACTCGTCAGACCTCAGCTCGAAGCCTGGCTTCCTCCAGGACGCGCTGTCTGAGCACCCACTTGGCCCAGCCTAGGACAGGTGTGGTTCTTCGGGCTTACGCGGCCCCTTGCCATCCCTTATGTCCAGCATGCGATGCTCATAGATAGGCATCTGTTCAATGGTCTGGCTCTCCCACTGTCCCACAGGTCACTAGGACGTGACATCTGTAGCACCAAGTCCAATGCTCGGCACACAGTAGGCCATCAGAATGACATAAAACAGAGTGCATGAGAACCTCGTCCCTGGAGGCTGTGCTCGGCAAACGTCTTTTTTATTTATTTATTTATTTATTTATTTATTTATTTATTTTTTGTGGGTACCGGGGTGTCGACCTCAGGACCTCGCGCGCCAACAGGCACCCGTGCCGCTGAGTGATATCACCGGCCCCTTTTTCGTATGTGGGATCCGGGAGTCGAACTCGGGCCCTTGTGCTTGCAAGGCAGGCGCTTACGCCACTGAGCCGTCTCACCGGCCCTATTTTATTTTTTTTGTGGGTACCGGGGGGTCGACCTCAGGACCTTGCACGCCAGCAGGCGCCCGTGCCGCTGAGCGATATCACCGGCCCTTTTTTCGTATGTGGGTTCCGGGAGTCGAACTCAGGCCGTCGCGCTTGCCAGGCAGGCGCTTACGCCACTGAGCCATCTCACCGGCCCTCGGCAAACGTCTTTAAAGGGGGCTTCCTGCTGGAGGGCACCTTGACGCTCACAAGAGGTGAACCAATCAGAGACGGACAGCTGGGACTGACCTGGACATGGATTTAAACCTTGAAAAAATAGGAATGTCAATTTTACAGATAAGCCACTATCAAAATACCCTAGATAGAAAAGTACTTAGTTTTCTGTGTATTTTGGATCCTACCTATCGTTATTTTGTCAGATATTAGCTAATTCTCATCCAAAGAAGTGAATAAAAACATTCATGGACATGAAGAGGGGCAGTGGCACTAAAATCGGATCTTCAAGGTTTTCTGCACGGTGAGCTTGCTGTTCTAAACTTCCCTCACTCCCAGACTGCCCACCGGGTTTTGCTCTTATCAAGAGCTCCCCTCAGGAAGTCAGGCTTGGCATGAACCCATGGTTCCATGGGTTTCCTCATTGCTGCAACTCAAGCTCCCTGCCTGACCTGATTACTTAGAGAGCTGACAAGCAGGCCTCTCATTTGGTAATAACGCAGCACTATGGTCTGTGACCCAGACTTACAGATGTCGTTGATAGCCTGATGTGTATGTGTGTTTGTTTTAAGAAGAGGAATTTCTAGACAAACAGCAGGATACCGACATATATCTCCACAACGCATTCTCTCTGGCTTCCATGCAAGGAGCTCTAATACATCTCCTACGTTACTAATTTGTTTTTCTCCCTCAATAACATAACAAAGTGCCTCTCCCTTTCCAGCCCAGCCAGTAGAAAACACAGTCAGAACTGCTTTTCCCCGTTAAAGCGCTTTCCAGAACTGTGAAAAACAAACCGATCACCGACACGCACAACTGCAGTCTCGGAGGTGATCTAGCCCGCTCCCCATTTCCGTAAGAGAAGGTAGGAGCCAGCGGAGCGGTCTGGGCACGGCGTCTCCCGGGCACGGCCCCTCCAGGCCCTGCTCACTTGTAACTCTTCCTCCTTACTGTCTCACTGGAGATTGATCCAGAGCCCTGGGCACCCTGGGCAGGCGCTCTAGCGCTGAGCCCCACCCCAGCTCTTCCTCTTCTTTACTTTACTTTGCTCACTTACTTTTAATTGATCTTGCATAAATAAAAACCAGGCCAGGGCCGGTGAGATAGCTCAGCGGCATAAGTGCCTGCCTGGCAAGCGCAAGGTCCTGAGTTCGACTCCTGGTACCCACAAAAAAAAAAAAAAAGCCAGGCCGCTGCTGAAACTGTGGGTTTCAATCATCTCTCCCTGCAGCCATATCCTAAGTGAGAAGCTGGTGCCTCTGGGAGGGAGCGCACGTGAGCTGGAATGAGGACCAGGGCTGCTGGTCTGCTTGAGCCACGGCCACTCCTCCTTGGAAGCCCCGGGCGGGCAGCCCGCAGGAGGACGCGCTCCATCTGAACAGTGTTCCCAGGACCCAACAAACAAACCAACAAACAAAACAAAACAAAACTTAACAGGGTTCCTCACAGCCACTGCCTCCAAGGTGAGTCCACAAAGCTGCTGGTTTTCTTTGGGGACCTTTTGCCACATTTCCCTCTCACTGTGCTTTGAAAATTAACCACCAGGGTCTGGTCATTAAGGCTTCATTAGCTATTCCTTATAATTGCACCAGTCATATAATTAACTCATTTGCTATTCACATGGGTGACATACGGGACACTTTAATAGATTTCCCTCAGGGAATTCCACATATTAAATGATATTGATGGTGCTTTTAGGAAAGATTTAAAGTGGAACCACAATATGAACTAATTCATGTAAGTAGCTATGAATTATTATAAAAATGAAGTTAATTTTTTAAATCCCTCACCTTCTTCATAAGAGAACCAGAAAGTATCCCCCACCAGCTATTTCTAATTTATAACTTCAAGTACCAAAATAAAATCATTCCTATATAAGTGGATGGAGTATTTACACAAATACACATCAGATTGTTTAAGTAAATAATACCTGAATTAATTTCAGGTTAAAACCTTTCCTTTAAGCCTTCCTCATTTTTTTCAGAAATCATCAGCATTTTAACATCTTACCACACAGCTGCATTCCCCATGTTTAATTTATATTGCAGTTCTTTTTTTTTTTTTTGTGGGTACCGGGGGGTCGACCTCAGGACCTCGTGCGCCAACAGGCTCCTGTGCCACTGAGCGATATCACAGGCCCCTTTTTCATATGTGGGATCCCGGAGTCAAACTCGGGCCCTCGCGCTTGCAAGGCAGGTGCTTACGCCACTGAGCCATCTCACCGGCCCAATATATTGCAGTTCTTTTGTGACAAGACCAACTTATTTTTTAAGTGAAATCTGTTTATTCTAGGTAAAACATTGGTGACCTAAATATCACACCCTCTCAATTTATGCATAATCCATCCCTTACTCCTAGGCCAGTTATGGCGAACTTTTTAGAGATGAGTGCCCATGCTGTAACCCAAAACCCACTTATTTATTACAAAGTACCAACACTGCAGTTAAACCCGATTACTGAGGTTTTAGCTTAGAAATACCAACACATACATTAACATCTTTTGTCTTAAAGGAAAAACAAATAACATGGGTGCCATAGGTTCACCACCACTGGCGTAGGCCCCCAACATACATCCCCACATGGCCCCCCTTTTTAGTAGGGCTGAATGAGAATTCCACTTTGCTGAATATCTAACCAAATACTTTAATCGCTGCTTACCTGGTGGAAACACCAAGCCTATGCTGCCAGACACGCGATTAAGTGGCAGAACTGAGGCAAATATCTATAAATTCAGGTTAAAAACTAAAAACTAAACTCAACCAGTTTTGCCTGAAATCGCCCAATCACGGAAAGAAAACAAAAGCACCCTTCGGTCTGCATTACCCCGTGACCGCATTGATCTCTACTTGAGTCTGTGAGTGGACTCGCAGAGGCACAGAATTTTGGTCTCAGAGATTAACCGCTCAACCTTCTTATTCCTCAGGTGAGAAAATTGAGCCCACAGAGGTTAAATGCCACACCCAGTGCACTGGTTGCTCTTCTCATTGCCGAGACGAAACACCTGACACCCAGAGTTAAAGGAGGAAAGGTTTGTTTAGCTCACAGTGTGTAAAGCTTTCAGTCCGTAGTTGGCTGGCTCCAAGGCAGGGTGGCATGGGAGAGGGGCATCGCAGAGGAGAAACAGTTCATGGTGGCAGAAAGCAGCAAAAGCGGCAAGCGGCAAACCGCAAGCAACAAGCAGCAACGACAGCAGCCCTCTTTCTGTCTCTTACATTTTATCCAGGCTACCCACCTTTAGGGCAGGTAGCACTCACATCCTTAATCATAGCATTGCACCGTGAATCAATCCCAGCATCACACACCCTAGATCCAGCCACCTCCAAAAAGCGCCACCCCTGACCAAGGTGACATCTTTGGAGGACATCTAGATACCAGCTGTGATGCCCAGGTCATTACTGGGTGGTGGCAGGGTCCAGCCCTGTGCTCACATCTCCCTGCTCCCAGCTCAGCACACATTCAACCAACGCCACCTTGTCCTGGCTCCATTGCCTCTAGAAGTCAAGGATGTGGTACTGGCAGGTAGCCAGCAAGAAAACCTTTAAATGAAGACAGAAAATTCCACCCAAATCAAAGGCAATGATTCACCGTGGTTAAATATCAAATAATTCTTTCTGTATCTGTTCTGCTAACACTAAAAAAAAAACAGCTTTTATTATTATTATTTGTAGTATTGGGCTTGAACTCAGGACCCTAGCACTGAGCTATGTCTCCAGCCCTTTTTTATTTTGAGACAGGGTCTTGCTAAGTGCTAAATTACCCAAGCTGGGGTCAAACTTATGATTCTCCTGCTTCAGCCTCTCAGAGTGTTGGGATTATAGGCACATACCACCATGCTTGGCAAATAACCAGCTTTTAAAGATAAATGTGAGGGGATAAATATGAGGCTAGGGGTGTAGCTGAGTGACAGAGCACTTGCCTAACATGTGGAAAACCTTAGTTTTGATCCTTGGCATTGCAGTAAGTAAGACTCTTCATGAAAGAAATAAAAACCATTTTCATTATTCCTAATAGAAACATGGATGATAACCCTACAAAAAACTAACAAACAAAAAACTTCTAACAGCTTCAGGAAAACCCAAGTTTAGGATCTTACCTGAGCTTGCAATCTGGCTGGGTGTCAAAGCACACCAAGGTGGATTTTCAGTTTGAGGACCTCTAAGTAAAACACACACACCACAGCAGAGTCTTAGGATGGAGCCCACCCTAAGTTAGGTTCTAAGTTCTCTCTGAAAGAGAGCCCCCACCTCTGGGTGCGGAGCTGTTTTTCCATCTCACAGGGCACTGAATTTGACAAGCACAAATCCTTTGTTTGCGAAACAAGCAGGTTGGGTTTTTGTTTTGTTTTGAGCTTGTGTTTTTGTACTTGTTCCACAAAGGTGCCTTCTGTTTGTGCCTCCGCCACAAAGGAACCCACAACACCAACTACTTAGTTCGTGTGCCCTCTCTGCCTCGACTTCAGCACATGATATTTGGTTTGTTTTTTGCATTTCTGTAGCAGGATTTCCCCAATTTTCAGAGTGGCGGAGTTCACCCAAAGAATGGGTGGCTGGTGTAAATGACTGTGGAAGGCTGTGGTTCTGCATTCTACTGGCCAGAATGGGGGACCCAGACTGGGGTCAAAATTACGATGTGGAGATTAAACCATAGAATTTAATTATGTGTTCTGTTGCTCCTGGTACATTTATTAATTTAGCAGCACAAACTGACTGGAGCTAAACAAGCAAGACTGATTAATTTGCAAAGACATCTAGGTAACAGATTGTGATCAAAGTGGAGACCTGATCCTGTTAGATTGAAATGTGTTGTTTTGTGCTGCATGAAGGACACAGAGCAGCATGGTTTATCTTTATCAATGCTCTCCTCTGAAGGAGGAGAACAAGCTTGCAGATACTAATCAGAGCTGAGGCCCTGCCACTCAATAATTACCCACTGTCTCATCATAATCCCGGAACTAAGCCCCTGCCCAATCCATCTGGGACCCTTTTCCATCTATTGCACAGCTCAAGAATATGTGTGTAAGCTATTACTTCTGGTTGTGCTATCTGTCCCCTGAGTGCAGATTCATGGCAGTGACCAATTAGGGTGCCATGCTCTCCTTTGCTTCCGAATCACCCTGGACCTCTCAGTGCTGGTAATGAAGCACAGACGCAGGGGATGCAGAAAGCCACTCACCTACAAAAGGTGTCTCACCACGGTCTCCGAGAAACATCATATGGTTAATATTGTGGGGTGCTTTGAAAACAGGGGTGGCAGGGCCATACCGCTGTATCTTGAGGCTTCCTTAAGCCACTCTCAACCTGCCACTGCCTGTACCAGAACAAAGCATGCAGTGAGGAAAATATTCCTGACCTAAGTCAGAAACTAAAGAGCTGCACAGTGAAGGGGGCAGAGGTGGGGATCAGTGAATGAGGACCCAGTAATCTGCGGTGGTTAAGAGCGCAGGGCCCTGAGGTCCAAGAGACTCTGGTGAAAACTCACGTTTACCAGCCAGTCTCTTCGTTTCTTTGCGATTCCATTTTGCCTGCCTCATAAAGTTGCTTTAAGAATTAACTGAGCCACTCCATGTAAACCCCTCAACTCTACGAACTATTCACCCTCAGTCAAAGGTAGTTAGTCCCACTGCTTTCTGAATTTCTGCCATATTTACAGCCACATCCAAAATATCTCGCTCCTGGTTGAATTGTGCCAACCATCCATGAATTATTCTCAGTGTATACATTTCATCTTCCAAATGAAGTGTATATCCCCCCAAAGGGTAAAATCCATGTATAGATCCACAGGTAACAGTTAATAAATGCTGACTAGTTCTTGTTCTTCAACTTAAAAACTCTTCATAAACAGTTTTGAAGGTAAGAGGGACAAGTAGCCTGCAGAAATTTTCAAATAAGGAAATAGAGGCAAAGTGACATTAATGAAGTTACCTGGCAAGCTGCTACCCTCAGTGGTGGAACTTCCAAAGGTACAACTTCCATGTCCTTGCTAGTGGTGCAATCTGCAGGGCACCTGGATGGCACCCACCATGCGTTGTTGCTAGGGGCAGAACCCATATGGATCACAGGGGCCATTTCCTGTTGGGCACAGTCAGGCTCATTAGCCAGAACTCTGTTTCTGATCTTTGCTGATACTGATGGGTTTTAATTACTTAAATTTACAGCTTGGCTTTTCTTGTTCTCTGGCAGAGGGGAAAATACAGTGTGAGCATCTCGCACTTACTCTTCCAAAGCACTCCTTCTCTCAGGCCCTGTGGGTACACCTTGAATATGAACCACCCTTTGCAATTTGTATCAGCAGCTCCGACAGCTGCTGTGTATTTATTTCCACGGTCAGGTCATTTCAATTTGGGGCTCTTATTCATTATATTAACAAATATTTGTGAAAGGATCAGGCACGGGATGAGGTGTATTTGTCAGGACTGTAATTAAGGTGGTCTGTGTGTTAGGGTTAGAGGAGGACAGGGACTGGCCGGGTCCTCAACCTACCGTGGCAGTGATACTTTGAAAGATGTGCAGACCTCTCTGGGCCACATCTGGCCCACGATTACCTGTTATGCACCATGCTTATTTCTGCTGCTCCAAAGGGTAGATAAGTAAGAAATTATTAATTTGGATAAAACATTTTAAGACCCTAATGTGTAAGTTTTGGCAAATTCTTTGCATTGTATCCTAATACCAATTTATTTTTCAGATTAACTTTCTTTTTTTTTTTTTGTGGGTACCGGGGGGTCGACCTCAGGACCTTGCATGCCAGCAGGCGCCCGTGCCGCTGAGCGATATCACCGGCCCCTCTTTCGTATGTGGGTTCCGGGAGTCAAACTCGGGCCCTCGCGCTTGCCGGGCAGGCGCTTACACCGCTGAGCCATCTCACCGGACCCCTCAGATTACCTTTCTAACATGAATTATTTTTCTCAAAAAAGTTTTGGTTTACATGTGTGGTAGGCCTGGCAAAGAGGATATAAAGAAGCCCCTTCTTCCTCATTCCATCCAACAGCCCAGTAGAGCTCTGCACCCTGTAACTTTCCATATTTTCATCTTAAAGTCAGTGTACTGCATGGAGGCTGAGGGCAGGACACATGCGATTTAAGCTGTGCTGTCATCTAAGATGTAATACAACAGTTTGACATAAAGAAGTTTTGGTTTATAAGATTATGATTATTTCTAATACACTCACTCTGTCCACTGTCGGCAGCTGAGGTTATGGGGATACTTTGCGGAAGACGTAATTGTTTCTCTCAAGGGTTTTGTGGCAGAGCAGACGAGCCTTGCACTTCCGCCCACTGAGGAAGAAGAGGTTGTCACATCTCAGTTCCCTTCTGGCACCCCTGTGCCCTCCAGCACTACCTGTGCTCACTTCACATTCTTTCAAAATGAGGATGCCAAGTACGTTCAAACATGCGTATAAATTCACTGTTCATACATAAATTGCCTTATTTCATTTAATGCCTTACATCTTGGCAAATTCATCGGCTCACATGCCTCTGGCCACTGAGGTCAGGGTGGGTAGCTGAGGCTGTGAAGTTCCGAGGCCCCCTCAGGGTTCAGCTGTCTTACTGGCGAGCCCACGGGCTCCTCAGCTACCCACCTCCAGGTGCCCCTTCTACATCCTCATCGTGCTCAGCCTCTCTGAAGCCAGCCACACTGCAGCCTGCTCCTGCACACACACACTTCTCACTTCTGCAACAGGAGGACCTCCCTGGTTTTCTCCTCCTGGCCCTCTTGACTGTGGGTGCTCCTTAACCCTCTGTTTCTTTCTAAATTTAAACCTTCTGGACCTTATTTATTCTTTTGCCCTTAATTCTGTCCCTGTCTAGAACATAGGAGCTTCCTTCCCCAGTCCTGACCATCCTCTAGTTTTGATTCTGGATTACTACTCTTCCCAGATGTTTGAATCTAGAAAATCCTCATCTCCTTGCATTCAACATGTCCCTGAACAAGCCCACTAATGCCCCCAGACCTCCTCCCAGGAAAGTATTTCCTCTTCCAAGCAACAGTACTTTGCTTCCAGCAGTGGTGCCACAATTTGACACTTGCCTTTTCTCTAATTACTTACTTTGTGTGTCTGTTTTGCCTCCTGACTAGATTGCAATATCTTTGAGGAGGCTCCATGGAGCAAGAGGCCCCTGGAGAGTCCCTAATAAGTGCCAAATGCAAAAAGGTTGAAGTCACCAGTTGAGAAAATCCGCATAAAATACCCCTGAGCTTTCGGCCTGTATGAAATCAACATGATGTTTTCTCCTGGGAAAGGTGCGCAGCATATAATTTTTAGTTCCTATTCTCCCCAGAGCTCAAGTGACTCCAGGAAGCAATTTGGGGTGAGAGAAAAGCACAGGCCCTGCTGAATTTATGGAAACAAAAATGCTCCAAAATATCTTCCATAAGAAACCTTAATTCCACCTTGACCGAATGTGCTGGTGACACAGGAAACTCCACAATCAACAGGCAAGCGAAGACCTCGTGGCATAGTGGAATCCGACAGGCATGGGTTCAAACCCGACCCTGGCTGCTGACTGTCTCTGTGTCCTTGAGAAAGTCACAGAACCTCTCTGAGCCTCCATGTGAAAATGGAAATAACACTGTTTTATAGAGTTTGGAGGAGGATTATGACGAATAACAACTGAGTGAGATTCCTAATAGCAGTGCTCAGCACAGATGGGTGCTTATGAACAGTGAATGCTATTTATGGCGAAGAGCAGGAGAAAGAGGAAGACTTGGGAGGGACAGACCTGTCCACAGAACCCGTGTGTGTGGCACACTGTGCGCCTGCTTAGGTCACTGTGGTGGACCTCAGGGTCATGGTATGGACAATGGTGGGCATGTCCAACGCAGCCCTGTCTTTCTTCCATGCTGCCACCATGTTTCAAAGGAGAACTACAGAGATGTTACTAAGTTTCCATTACAGTTGAAAACTATGATTCAAGGGCTGGATGTACTGGAAGGGGGTAAGGCTCCAGGGGGTTTGTTGTGAGTCAGACTTATAATTTCTGTGGTGCTCCTGGTCACTTCATGATTTCTAAAAATAGCTTTAATTCACTTCAATTAAAAAAACCTCCAAGGTGGGCATCGTGGCACATACCTATAATTCCAGTGCTCCACAGGGCTGAGGCAGGAGGACTGAAATTTCCAGCCCAGCCTGGGCAACTTGGTGAGACCCTGTCTTGAAATTTAAACTTTTATAACATAAAGGCAGGGTGGGGAGACTGGGGATGTAGCTCAGTGTGAGGGGTCCTAAGTTCAAGCCCCCATACCAGAAAAAAACAAAACTCCAGGTTCTGTGGTGCGGCTCAACGGTAGAGTACTTCCTAGTAGGCACTAGGCCCTCTGTTTAATACCGAGAGAGAGAGAGAGAGAGAGAAACACAAATGACAAACAGTTTTGTGCGTCCATGAACCTCTGTAGTCACCAGCTCCTAGTCAGCAGGCTTGGCATAAGGAACAAAGCTGGAATGTGCAATCTTAATCTAGTCAGCAGGTTTCCAGTCTCTTTTTTTTTTTTTTTTTCTTTTTCCAAGTTCAGAGGCAACGTTATTGCAAATGCTCCAGAGTGGACCACTGGTCCCCACAAAAACACTCGCCGACGTTAATGAAAAGACTGGGTACTCTTGATGCGGTGCACATGGGCCATCAAACTCACGGTGCACGTCCTGTGTTCTAGGCTATAAAGACACACACTTGGGCTTCCGCCAGTGGTTCTCAGGGTACACTGCTTGGTCCACAGTCTTATGTGGCTCCCCATTGGCTACATGACCTTTAGGAAGTCACCTATCTGCATCCCAGCTTCAATCTTACAGTCAGGATCAGCTTCTGGCATCCAAATCTTGGAAGGTTTCCACCCAGACAGAGATTTTCATCTTTCACCCATCCCCTCACCTAGCTAGTTCTCTGCTGCCTGAGTGTATCTACACCACAAAAACCCAGCCTTTAATCCTACAGAAGTCTCTCCTAGGCCCCACCACTTTGGAAAATATTTATCATGATATCGCTTGGCTAAACATTCTCCAAGTACAGATTCAAAGGATTCCTCCTATACAGTGGCACCGGCTTCAGTACAGGACAGTTGAAGTCATAGCCTCTCAACTTTAGAGGCAAAAAACCCTTGGGAATAACAGAACATGAAATGACTGTTGAAGGATAGCTGAGAGGTGTTTGATTTAATCACTGAGCTTCATGGTTAAGGGATATTCTAAAGTGGTTTATGATGATTTTTATCAGCCCACTTGAGTTAATGTTGCGTTTTCTCTTTGCCAGGTCCTGCCAATTTACCATCTGTTGGCTTTGAATAATATACAAAACGCCCAATATGATTTGTAATCCCTTTACTGTCATAATCAATGTACAGCACATACAGTGCACTTTGGCCCACAAGTGACATGCTGCAGCTTGGGCTGATCATTATCTCTGCATACTTCCTGGCTGCCTGTGCAAAGCCCCTTCCTGCTTTCGGGCTATGCTCCTCAACTTTGCTGTAATAGGGAACGTGCTTATTGATGGGCATTTACTCCAGTCGGGGCATTTGTCAAGCTTTCAGGTTCTAATCCAGTCGCTGCATTAGCCTTGGGTGCTCTCTCGAGGGCTGCTATCTCAGGGCCTCTGATAAGATGGAGAGCCTCCAGCCTTGCTCAGGAAGTGTGATGAGAAACCCAAAGCCCACCAAAACTGAGCTCCCTGTTAACACTGCAGACAGAAAAGGGGGCTTACATAGGACTGAGAATGGACATGTGTGAACTTGCCTCTCTGGGGAGCGGAGTGTAAATTCTGAAATATGTAGTAGCTACTACAAGAATGGGCTCAATAATTTAAAAACATCTACCTATCCCAAGTCAAAATTCATTGGTTTTGGGGGCCGGTGAGATGGCTCAGCGGTTTAAGCGCCTGCCCGGCAAGCGCAAGGGCCCAGGTTCGACTCCCGGAACCCACATACGAAAAAGGGGCCGGTGATATCGCTCAGCGGCACGGGCGCCTGCTGGCGCGCGAGGTCCTGAGGTTGACCCCCCGGTACCCACAAAAAAAAAAAAAATTCATTGGTTTGTTGTCCTCCAAGGCAATTCAAGGACTTATGAATTTCTCAATCATAAATCAATAGAATATGCCATACATTCTGACAAAATTAAATCCTCTCCAAATAGTTAATTGGTGATGACAAGTTAAGACTGAGATACTGATGAGCCTTTCTGAGGACCCCCCCCACACACACACAGATAATGTCAGCAGCCTTTGTCTGAGGCAGACAGAAAGGTGACAGCATCTGAGTCTGGATGATAAAACAAACACACACACAAATCCAAAGGCAGGAAATAGCAGGATAGTTAATGATTTAATGACTTTTCTTTTTTCTGTTTTTTCCTTTTCCTTCCTCCCTTCCCTCCTCCTTCCTTCCTTTCTTCCTTCTGTCCTTTATTTGCTTTGGAGACAAAGTATGCTCAGGACACTTGAACTCAATTACGTAGCCTAGACTGGCCTTGAACTCACAATCCTCCTGCCTCAGGCTCCCAAGGGCTGAGATGATAGGCATGCGCCACCACGCCTGGTTACGCCTTTTTTATAACTGATGTACCTTGTGCCCTGTGCCAGGGAGAACAATGTCTTCCAGTCTAGTGGTTTAACTTCCTAGATGAGGGCTCCTTGGGCTGAGACCCACACTGTGTCCTGTCCTATGCCAGCCAGTGGGTATCCAGTCATGAATACAAAAGTCTTGATCTACCAGCCTCGAATGCTCCTGCGGCAGTGCTGACAGCGTCCTCTAGGAGTCTGTGAACAAGGGGGCTCAGCCACACTACACTCCTTTAGGATGGATTAATACCATAGCATTTGCAACTGTAATATTATGTTATCTTGGACACCAGGCAATTAGCAAGTAATTAAATCTCCCCTGGTCTGAATACACCTGCAACCAAACTGTCTGCTGAAGTTCTGTTACACTCACTAATTAGCACGAGTTGAATGACAGGATAATCAGAAAGAAAATACCTCCTCTTGGAGAACAGGAGTAAATGATGAAAATAGAGAGTGTGCTTCTAACACTTTTGCTTGGGTTTATATCGGTGCCGAGTAGAGGGCCATTGTTTACCAATGTTAATGTGTCTGGCAATAAATACGCCTACAGAAAACTGACATACAATGATATTTATAGTCACCTTTTGACATCACAAAAACTTTGAAAATAACTGTTGCTTAGTCACTATCTGAATATTCCCAACAGTAACAAGCAACCACCTCTCCGAGCTGCTAGCAAAGGCACTAACTCCTGACTGCGTACGAGTGCTCCCTCAGGAAACAGGCTTATGTTTATGAACACCCACTGCAGAGGTAGGGCTGTCCGGAGAACAGATTTCCACCCAGTTTCTCTCTAATCCACTGCAGTACCTGTTTAAAGAGAATTTCACATCAGACTGATTTGCTGAGAAGTCAGGATAAATTAGCCTTGTTACTGTATTTTTTAATAAATGGAGAAAATTAGCCAAGAGTTCTTTAGAAATTGTTTTCCCCTTTGAAAATTTCTACGCCAGAAACGACTAAATTTCTCTTTGATTAATCAATGGCTTCCAACTTCGAGAAGTATACTGTCCGTGTGCTATTCTCACCTCAGGAGCCTCCAAGCGTCTCCGCAGGGGACAGGTGTCACAGCTGGGAGGGGTGGCTCGCTCCGGGCGCTCTGCCTGGCCTGCTGCTGTGCAGTGTGCAGTAGCATGCCTCCACCCGGGGCCCAGCTGGGCTCCAGCATTCTCCCAAGTCACAGCCAGGACCGCTGCAGTTCCAGCAAGGTAGAATGGACTCAGGACAGAGCCAGAAGTCCTGAGAGCCCACTATGAGTCTGTAAATGTCTATTATTCAAGATCTTTGCCAGCCCTTACACAAAAGCTCACTGGACAAACTTCAGTGCTCCAAGCTCCAAAGGAATTTAGCTTAATGCTAATGCAGAAAAAATTCCCCAGGCACTCATAACTTTATTAGGCGAAGCAGAGCATGCCTGCTCTTAAAGAAGAAGAAAGAAAACCACTGTTTTCTTTTTCAGAGATTGTGCTGCTCTGGAAAGGGAATGCATTTGAAGTAGCAAATGTAGACATTTCAGGCAAATATGTACTTTGTCTTCAAATGAACAGCTTTCAAAATGATCTTAGTTAAACTGCCTTTTATTTTTATCTTTTATTCCCCTACAATGCCAGCTGAGGTTACCCATCTCCCAACAGTTACCAAATGGACTAGTAATTGTAAGGCTCGGTGATTTAATTAGACTCATTCTAAACAAGCACATTTTTATCAATTAGTTAATGCGCTAAAGAGAGTCTCTTTGTTGGAGCCAGGTCATTTGGAAGCTTGAGGCTTCTTGAGGGCAAGAAGCTGAAGAACAGCAACGTTAATATCTGTAATTAACCTCACGAGTCCTAGGTTGTTCAATTAGGAATGACCTCCCTTCCCTTCCATATGCCTTTCGTCAGATGGGGTTTTAATGTGAAATAATTGCTGAAGAAAAATGAACCAAAAAGAATGCTTTCCCCCATATTAGACCTGGATGAAAACAAAACAAAAAGTTCCCTGTCTCAAGTGCTTCTCAGTTATTTACTCAGCTAGGGTTGTTGGTTTGTAGCATTCCTAAAAATAACAATTCTGGGTTTTTCAGACCAGTAATGATCCTGGTAATAAGTAGCAGGAAATCTTTTAAAATGGGGTTTAATCTTATCACTTGGGCCAGTTCTAAACCAAGAATAATCAGCTGGCTTCTGAAAATTTTAACCTTTGACTGCTGTTTGTAAATTATTGCCTTCGACTTTTTTGGCTTGGAGAATTCTATTTACTATTTCCCTTTGAAAGAAGGTTTTTATCTTGCACCTATAGTTATAATAAATAAATACTAGATGCACCAAATCAAAGATTATTTTGCTGCTTAACAAGCTAGTCAACTCCTAGTCTTGTAGATTATGAGCAATTCACAAATTGTGCACACTTATTCCCACCTGCTGATTACTGATAAAATGGGAAGCAGCCTTACACAGAAAGTTATTGACAAAAAAGATTAAACTATGAGAGGATAAAACAATTTACAAATTAAAATACACAAAAGACCACAATGTATGATCAGAAAAGAAAATCCACATTTTCAAAGACATACACCACTATTTTATTTCTAACTAAATCTAAATCTCTATTGTTCAGCATCATCAGTATTATGAATTTAGAGGAAAAAGATACATTCACTTTGAAGCCAAACACATCAAAATAGTAGCAGTTACAAAGATAATTTCTTTGTTTTCTGCCTGGTTAGAAACTATTCACAGATGAGAAAATAAAAGACTGAATTTTCAAGAAATATGCAAAAGAGAGGGGAAGTGACACTTGTTTTAAGGATTTTAATAAGGAAAATGGGCTATCATTTGAGAAGAATCGAATTCTTCCAGGCACTCACAGAAACTCTGAGTCCTGTCTATTGTCCCTTCATCCAAACTAAAGAGCACAGCAGCTGGTGACAAGTAGCAATTCCTTGCTTCTACTGTCACTGTGTGCATGTATCAGCGGTTCTGACCAGCAGCAGTTTACGTTTATTGTTATGGTCAACAATTATCTTGTGCGTGCTTGGTAAATATGCTGCTCTGCGGTGCTTCATAAATGCGCCCTTTGTTTCCTACATCATTAGGCAGACATTCGTTCTGTACAATGTCCAACTTCCAGACAGGTGGAATAAGGAGGTGGCATCTGTCTAAATATTGAATGCCACGCTTCCCCCATCTGCTGTAATAACAGTGCTGGGTCTGCTTGGCTTCGGTTATCCTCTTCTGCATACAACCAGTCAGCCATATGCCCTATACAGTGCACGTGCCACCAGAGCGACGGGGTCTGCTCGGCAGCCTCTGAGCTACCAGCCAAGTACGTGGGGGAGAGACAGGTGGAGGTTGGAGGTCAGGCAAGTGCAGGAATCAGCAGGTGATGGTCAATGTGGCCACTGAGAGCTGCTCAAAGAACCAACAGAAGAGGCCTTCCAAAGTCAACGGCCAGCGTAGTGCACACTGCCAATCAAATTTTACAGGGCATACCTTCCAAGCTAGGCAAATAAGAAGATTTAGAGCACATGGCAGTTCATCGTTTATAATCCTGTCTTAGCCCAGCATGGCTTAGTGATAGTTCAGTGACAGATGATGAGCACATGACAGCTGCAGGATCTTACACAAATGCATACAGTAAAATTAAAATTAAATTAGTGACACACGTGTACACATTGGTGGTGCAACAGTTACACAATCTGTTTGGGACCCCTCGCAGGCTCTGCCAGTAGGTCTTCAATACCACACCCTGACACAGCACTCCGGAAAGGCACCTGGGTGTTGGTCCCAGCTAGAAGGACTGGTGCTGGGCAAAGGAGGAGTGCAAAAGGGCTCCAGGACAAGTGGAAGCACTCAGGTCTCCACCCACAAAAATGGCAAGGGTTAACGATGTTTCCAGTTGCCCTAATTAAAACTGACTGAGGGTTTTGTGTATTTGAAGGAGGAGAAAGAAGGCCAACAAAGAAGTAAGTGTATTGGGTCTGGATTAAATCACTAATTGTTCTGCTCCTTCAATCTATAATCTGCTGGTTGTATTACTGACAAATTCTAGGTGCTTTAATGAAAACAGTGTTTATACTGAAGAACGCTAATCTGCCTGAACTATTATTTTATATGTCTGGGCCCTTCACTACAGACCATGTGTGTCCTCTTACTCATCTGCCTGCAGCTTTGCTTTAGGTAATTTATCCTGATAAAGGATTTCTCAAATCCTGTTATTCCATGAAACATAAAAGTGTTACACATTTTCAGAATTATTTTTCTATTTTTATTCTTTTACCTTGAGCATTTCAAACAGATCTGTGGTGACTGTGTTTCATATTCGCTCTTGCTTCAACTCAGATGTTAATAAACCCCACCATACTGGCAAACAAAAGTGTTAGGTCAATGAAAAAACAGCTTTGGTTCTTGACCTGCCCGTAGCACCTCTTGATATATTCTCTTTGCACACCATGAAATCCAGACAAGAGCTCCAACTCCACAGTTCTGTTTGTAATAATTTTCTCTATATAATTAGTTTACAATTCTATACTTCGATGTGTGAAATACTTCATGAGGTTTTTTCAAATTAAGGAAGGTTTTTTCAAAGAGCCCTAATTTGTTTTGTGGTACTGGGGACTGAACCCAGGACCTTCATACTAAGCTATATTCCCAGCCCTTGTTAATTTTTTTTTTTTTTTTTTTTTTTAATTTTGAGACAGGGTCTCATTGAGTTGCTAAGTTGCCCAGTTTGGGCTTGAACTTGCAATCCTTCTGCCTCAGCCTCTCAGAGTGCTGGAATTATAGGCATGTGCCACCGTGCCTGGCTTCAAAGACTAGTTTAAATTATTAGAATATTATATCAAAATAAATTTTTATAATCAACCATCATTAATCCTCAGCACTTCTTTGAACACTTATGACTAATGTAACAAATCATCAAAAGGGATAAGCAATTTTTTTTTTTTCTTTTTGGTCTTTTTGAAACAGGGTCTCACACTGTAATTCAGGCAGGCCTCAAACTCGCAGTGATCTTCCTGCCTCAGCCGCCCCGAGTCCTGGGATTACAGGCATGCACCACCATGCCTGGCTGGGATAAGCAATTTGACCAAAGTCATGTGCACCAAAAAATCATCAGTGGAGTTAAGATTTAAACAAAGAAATACTTAATTTGTTTTTTTAGGCTTTTATTACAGAATCAAAACATTCTGCCCAATTTTAAATTCTTGTCCTTCCTTTTGGTTCTACTCCTCCTCTACTTTATCTTGTGGGTTTTTTTAAATTGTTGTTGTGATAGTAGTTGTTGTTTTGTTTTGTCATGGTTATTTTTTGATTTGGTGTTGTTGCTGTGTTGTTGTTGGTTTTGTTTTTGTGGTCTAGGAATCAAACCCAGGACCTTATGTATGCTAGGCAAGCACTCCCCCACTGAGATACACTCCCATTCCTGCTTCTGGGCTTTAAATCCCCTGTCTCTCATGCTATCAGACATGAGGAAACCTCAGAATCAGTGGAGATATGTTTATGAATAAAGGCAAGGCCACCAAAGCCTGACTTTTGGGTTGCTTTGGGGCCATCTCTAAAATCTAGAAAAAACTGTATTTTCTTAACGATGAAATCTTACCTTAATGGTGTTTCAGATATAAGATTTATTAGGGGATTTCAAATTCTTATAAGATAGTGATAAAATCATCTCTTATTTTCCAATTGAAGAATCTCTGAACATTTCCTCTTTGATTTCTATATATGTAGTTTCCCTTGAGGTAAAGTTCTACTGACACCAATTATGATATGGCTCAAATAAAGTTATTTCCTGAAGTTATTCTTCTCAAAAAAAAGAAGAAACCACTTCACAAGAGACTGCTTTCCTGTAGATAGTGACGTTGAACCAAAGTTAGTGCTGAGATGCAGTATCTGTCCCATTCCCCAGAGGGCTGCTGAACAAGTTTTAGCATTGTCCTATGTTTTGTGTCACAAAGTAGTATGGAAAACATTACTTCAATCAATGACAGTTTCGAAGCATATCACTAAGCCTTTATTTTGTATACCCACACAGACTCAAAAACTGCCTCCTTGGGCCAAGTATTGAACTTAGATTCCTAGTTTATACAAACCATGATTGTAGTCTGCATACCTCTGAGCACAAAACCACAAAGATTGTACAGCTAACCTATGCAAGGGCTTGAAATCTCTACACAGTAGGCAACAAGAGTATGTACATGAGGAAATAAGCTTTTCTATGAAATGTTGGACAAGTAGAAAATAAACTGATAGTAATTAATATGTATGTCCTATTAAAAAATACACAGGTACATTTTTGATAGGTCACACGAAGGGAGCACCCAGATGCCAAGGGCATTTAGATTTTGCCAAAGTCACCCCCAGGGACTAAATGTCAGGGGGTGATATGCTCTACCTAGAGTAGGAATTAGTAGCAGTCACTGCAATTGGTCTTAAAGTTTACTGAAGAATGACACAAAGCATAAAAAAATACCAAATCCGAAACATACACCTTTAGGTTGATTACTGAGTTGAAGAAGTAGCCCTGCTTGGCACTGCGGAGACTGATGGGGCAGGGTTTCCTCTGGAGGAGGCTGTGTGTGCAAGCTCCTCCACAGCCACCGGCTGGGACGACAGTCAGATCTTCACGGGCTGGGCGACAGGAGAGGAGAAGGCAGGGTGCAGCGTGATTTAAGTCACTAAAGAAATCCTTTTTAAAAACACTCCTCACTATGCTTATTATTTCCAACCCTGGTTCTTCATCAGAAATAAGAGTTGTATTTAGGAGCCAAATCTGAAAAGATGAAAATCCTTAGAAGGAAAGAAACAAGAAAGATTTAGCAGTTCACCCCTCTATTACTGTTATGATTACTCTTTATTATTTGGCACTTACATGGCACTTTATTTTTTCCAAGTGCTATACAATCCTTAATTACTTAATCATGAAATATATTTAGAAAGGCACTTAAATTTATTTGATGCTGCTGTTCAAAACCTATTTTGCCCCATTTTCAACCCCCACTTGTGGTAGTACAGTACCCTCCTGCGGGGCTTCAAGGTGTGGAAAGGGGTGGCAGAGAGAAAGGAACTCCTGAAGAAAAATGCAAGGGGAGGAAAGAGAGGAAAGACCAGCCTGTGTTTAAAATAGCAATAATCAGCAGTGACTACTACTTTCTCCTTCTTTCTGGCATTCTTTGCCAATCCAGCGTCTTTCAATTTTTAAAATAATCAGTAATTTATAAAATGCAATAAATATAGATTATGCATACAATATGCACAACAGATTTTTCTAACTGAATTATGTTACTTGTCATGTAAATTAGTACTGAACCAATTAAAAGACAAAGTCATACTGTAATATGGTAACGGAGGCTTGTGGAGGCCAGCTCTTAGGTACAGGGCCCTTAGGACGGAGAGGAGGAAAAAGCCAAAGAAACGGAGAACAATATCATCATTCCATCAGCAGTTAACCTGAGTCTACTTATGCATGATCAAAGACTACAAATATAGTTTAAGCAGCATGAAATAATCGCTGGGTTTGCAATATGAAATGACTGTTCAAAGCAAAACCGACAACAACCCCGGTGCCACTATGTTGAGAGACTAAAGACCAATTTTGTGATGTACAGCCAAGCAGAGGGAGTGGTAGGGAATTAGAGGTAAAAGCCCCCCCCCCCACGCCTTCTCCCTTTGAAGATTTCCATATTCTGGGGGAGAGGGTAATGAAAATATTTTACCTCCCCTACTGCAAGTAGGTCAGTGGGCCAGATCACAGAGCTGCTCACGCCGCACACACTGCCACAAGCCAGTGTGGCTGCAAACCCAAAAGAGGCAGAGGGGACAGGCTGCAGGTTCATCAGCTCACTGAAAAGGCAGAGTCCAAGGGGAGAGAGCAAACTTCCTTCAGAACTAGCACTGTCATCTCAACAAGGGAGTGAGACATTGAAAGAAACAAGTTTTCCACCCTTCTTACACTCCTGACACCCGAGGGACACCTGCACAAAGGACAGGACACCAGAACAGACCATGCCTCATGCTTGGAGACGAAGGCCTGTGTTTATCAAGATGAAAATGATGGACGTTGCAGTTAGATTGCCTTTGTGAGAAAGGAAAGCTGTAACTGAAAAGATTCATCTATTTGGTGACTTTGTTGTTTTCTATTTTCATTTTTGACACTGAAAAAGCAAAGGAGTGACACATAGAAAACTGAGAAGCCAGAGCTGGGGATGTGGCTTGGTGGCAGAGCTCTTGCCTAGCATGCATGAGGCTCTGGGTTTGATCCTCAGCACCACAAAAGAAAAAAGAAAATTTAGAAACCAGACACTTAATAAAACACCTCTAAACATGACAGCATTTATGAAAAAGATTAATTACTAGGAGTAAGGAGGCCTGATGCCAGGAATTTATAGGCTTGATACAAATACGATGCCCTGCTGGGCTGCTAGGCCCATAAAATGCAACCCTAATCTTCAGGGCTATTATTGTTTTTGCAGAAACAACAGGCATCAGCCATGACAACAAAAGGGTATATAATAGTTTCAGTAGGGGAAAAATCACTAAGGCCATGGAAAATAAACACTGCTAGAGAATCTGCGAGCACCTCACCCAGCCTTCCCTTAAAGCACCAGCATGTAAAGTGAAGACACCATCGTGGTGTTTACTTAAGAGGGCTGGGGGAAAAAAGAGGCCCAATTAGCAAGAAGAAATGGAGCTACTGGCTAAATGACCTGGCTTGGCAGTGGACAGAGTTTGCTCTTTATTTGGGAAGTAATCCATTCACTTTCTTAAGTAGGAAAATTGCTCTAGTAAGCACGAAGGAGGACCTTTAGCTACAGTTACACCTCAGGTCCCTCACAGACATGTTCTAAGCCCCTCTGCTTAGGTCTCCGGTACACATCTTGCCACCTCTTATAACGGATGTGTCTGACATTCAGAAACACTTTGTGAAACCACAAATCAGTCATGGCAGGAGCAAGAAAAGCAGCTCAACTCAGCAACTGGATTACACTAACCATTCAGGCTGGCATCTGCCTTTGTTAGTACGTGCCACCTTGATAGTAAAGGGGAAGACAATTTTCATGAGTGGTGATTTGAGGTTTGCACTACATTTGCATATTTTTCTGGGGACAACAAATGGAAGCACGATGTATCGTCTATATGCATGTGTCTGCAACATCTGTGAGAAGTATGACTGGGCATATGTAAAGACACCTACCTGATTGCAACCTGTGTTTACAGATGAAGTATCTTGGCATTCTACATCATCCAAAGCATTTGTTTCTGACATATGGTGTCTGTTTCACATGCTAACAGTGACTTTTTAATTTGAAGTCAGCCACAATCAGTGATCCTAAATCCTAACTGCCTCCAGGATTAATTATGGGCACTAGATAGCAATAGCAATCCTCTCTCCTTGATAAGCTGCGTAGACAAGTTGGCAAGAGAAGAAAATAGGCCTCTCAAGGTTAGCGAGAAACCAGAGCTGACACATACAGGCCTTTTATGACGCCTGTTTGAAATCACAGAATTAATGACAAAATGCCTCCATTATTAGAGCATATTAGTAAGACATCATGCATGCAAGAAATAACCATTTCTACTACTTGAAGATAACAATATGCACTGTATTAACTATTATTATTCTATTTTGTTATGAAATTTTTTCCCATTAAAAAGAAGAAAAAGAAATAATCATTTCAAAATGCTTGCTTGGGCTGGTGAGATGGCTCAGCGGCATAAGTGCCTGCCTGGCAAGCGCGAGGTCCTGAGTTCGACTCCCGGTACGTGCACTAAAAAAAAAATGCTTGCTTATTTTTGTTTTTGTTTTTTGGTTTTTTGAGACAAGGTTTCACTATGTAGCCCAGGCTGGCCTTGAACTCGTGGCAATCATCCTACCTCAGCCTCCTGAGTGCTAGGAATACAAGTGGGCGCCACCACGCCCAGCCTGCTTACCTTCCTTAACAGAAGATTTCTATTTCCTCTCGGAAGAACTTTTTTTTTTTAATATTGGGGATATAACCCAGGGCCTCAGACATATACTAAGTGCTCCACCATGGAGCTACACCTCCAGCCCTTTAATTTTCTTTTGAAGCAGTGTTTTGCTAAGTTGCTCAGGCTGGCCTTGAAATTGTCCTCTTGCCTCAGTCTCCTAAGAAGCTGGGATTACAGGTATGCACCTACAACAATTTAAAAAGCCACACAGTTTTGCTTCTGTAATGACTCAGTAATTGTTTTTTGTTTTTTTGTTTGTTTGTTTTGCTTTGCTTTGGTTTTTTTTTGGGGGGGTGTGAGACAGGGTCTTGTTATGTAGTTCAGACTGGCTTTGAACTCATTATGTAGCCTTGATCTCAAGGCAATTCTACTGCCTCAGCCTCCCAAGTGCTAGAATTACAGGGGTGTGTCATCAGCAATTGTTAGAAGAACAAACAGGGCCAGTGAGAGAGCGCAAGGGCATAAGTGCCTGCCTGGCAAGCGCGAGGTCCTGAGTTTGACTTCCAGTACCCACATAAAGGAAAAAGGGGCTGGTGATATCACTCAGCGGCACAAACGCTTGCTGGCAAGCGCGAGGTCCTGAGGTCAACTTCCGGTACCCACATAAAAATAGATAAATAAATAAATAAACAACAGAACAAAAAAATCCATAATCAGAATAATGGATCAAGGAGCTGTACGTGGTTCCAAGGACAGTGCCACTCACTGGAACCTGTAGGACTGACTATGCTCAGGAGACACTGTGCCCGCCCACAGATGCACAGAGGTCACAGGGTAACTCACAGTGGCCTCCTCGTGCTCCCCCAACAGCCAACCTAAACACGGAATTCTTCACCACAATTTCTCACGCAGATTTGTTCACATAATAGATACTCTAACCAACTCACTGTTTTAGGAATGTATTACTCTTTTTTATCATTTTTATTAGCATATGTTTGTGATTTGCATCACGGAAAATTGGTACATACACATATTGCATCTTGGTCCTTTTTACTTCCCCTTCCCTGCCTCCCTCCCCTCCTCAGCAGATTCTCTTCCCATGTCCACAAAGTCTCTCTCTCTCTCTGTATTATTCCACCTGCTCGTCATCTGCTTCTAGAGCCCAGGGAAGGGAGCAAATGATTTCTGGAGAACATTTCCAGTCCTATTTCAAAAGCAGGCAGACTGTTTCGTGGGTGCCTGGTTTGTAGATCCACTTTAGAATTACTTGGGTGTCTACAACATGCAGGTCCCTGCTCCAGGACTGAGTACAAAGGTGAGAGAAACACTTAGGTTTCTGTCTTCAGGGTGCCAGAGAGCAAGGTGTAGACCAGGCCAGGACTCGGGGGAGCCCCCTGAGGAAGGGGATTTGGGTCCCATCCTAATGAGGAGCAGGGTTGACCTGGACAGCCCAGCCGGGGGAAGAGGGAGGGCAGCTCTCCCTAGGCACAGGCCCATGGACAGAGCTCCGTGGTGGGTGAGAACTGAGAGGTGAGCACCTGGAATGCTGGGAGTGGGCAGTACCTGGTGCCAGGTGAGGTGCCAGTGAGAAACAGGGGTCCAACTGCAGGGATCTGAGTAAGTTACAAACCCAGGAGCCTTCTTTCTTCTTATGTCCTCCACTCCTGTAGACTTTTCGGTCCACTGAGACCAAATAAGAGCCTAGGAGCTCACTTTGGAAACTGTCAAAAGATTTAACTGCCAATAATGCAGAACAGACAAACCTAGGGCTTGCTGGCTGAGCTGCTGAGATGTGCTACTTCCGTTCTGATATTTACACCACAACTTCAAAAGCTGAACATCTGGGCCGGTGAGATGGCTCAGCGGCGTAAGCGCCTGCCTGGCAAGCGTGAGGGCCCGAGTTCGACTCCCGGAACCCACATACGAAAAAAGGGCCGGTGATATCACTCAGCGGCACGGGCGCCTGCTGGCGTGCGAGGTCCTGAGGTCAACCCCCGGTACCCACAAAAAAAATCAAAACTAAAAAAAACAAAAGCTGAACATCTAGTATGTTCCGAGTGTAGCCAAAACATTCATCTTATGTGGAAGGCAGGTTGGTCTCAAGCTTGCAGATGAATAAACTCCTTATAACTGGCCTGTGTTCAATCGAATTTTGGTATTTTGTGAAGAAAACTTTGGTTCCATCATAGTCCAGGATTTACTTCTAGCGTTTTCTTATTAAACTACTCAAGATTTTTTCTTAAGGTGAGAGTAGTGGAGCATGCCTATAATCACAGTACTCTGGGAAGCTGAGGCAGGAGGATTGCAAGTTTGAGCTCAGCCTGGGCAACTAACTTCATGTTTTCATGAGACCCTGCCTCAAAATGTACAAAAAAATTTTAAAGGGCTGGGGATTTGGTTCAGTGTGAAGGCCCTGGGTTTAATCTTCAGATAGACAGAGGGATGGAGGGAGGGAAGAAGGGGGGGGATTTTTAAAAGGTAAGTACCAGCACTGAGATACTGTACTACTAGAAACTGGATAACTCCTGGATCAGCCTACCTACAAAAGGACTGAAGTGGTTGCAGATATACAGTTGTTTAAGTCTGTGTAAGTTTGACGCCTTTGGAAAGCTGATTCCACGAAAGGCAATGCGAGAGAAGATAGGCATGTGCTGGCTGTTACACTTAACTCATACCTCACTAAAGCAAACATCTTTGTTTCTCTTAGCCTCGTTAAATAGGAACATTACTAAAGTAAAGACAGATTCCAGCACTCAGTTTTGCTGTTCCTCCCCTGGTAAACAGCCTCGGATGTGTCGATCCTTCGCTCTTCACACCCTGATTCTCTCCACCTTTCCAAAGCTCTCCCAGTGCACTGGAGGCCAGGGTCCTGTCTCCCATGGCTGCAGTGTCGCAGTAATAGATACATTTTAAGATGTTTTTATTAATTGTCTTTTTACAGTAGGACCTGTCTTCTTTACTTGACTTGCCCACTTCATTTCTAAGAAACATGCTTTTTTAAGCCAAACAGTGCTTTTGTGTAAAGGCACTGTTCTTTCCTTTTATTCAACAGTGTCCCTATCCTTCACTGTCGCCCTGTCAGCACATCAAGTGCCCTGGCATAACTTCTTTTTCACGAGTTCATTCATGGTTCTTAGCACCTTTCCATCAAGAGTGGGCTTACTTTCAGCATCAGGAACCCCAGACATCAGGCATGGTGTCGTCATCCTGCACTTGTTAAGAGGAACTGTTACAGTAAAACCCATCAATTTATCCAGCAATCCTACTTTGCAGCCTGTTAATTGCAGAGCTCCACAGCACCTCTCCAGATACCGACATTTTGGCCATTTCATTTTTCTCTCACACTTTCAGCAGAAAAAGAACAAGAAAAATCTGGAAGTTGAAGCTCTCACAAAGCAGTCTTGGTTCTTCCCTTGTGTACTCAGAATCTCATGATTCTTGGAATTAGGCTGACCCAGTCCCTTCCAGACACCAGGAAACTGAGGCCCAGGACCTCATGGTGGCAGTGTGGAGATGAGAGCGAGGCCACCAACTTCTGGCCCTGTGTCTTTCTGTCCACTCTTCCGGATAGGAGGCAGAAGCGTGGAATTCTAGTTCCAGCTTGGCTTCCTCCTGACTTTGTGTTTTTAGGGGAGGCATATAACTTCTGAAGATTATAACATCTGCCTTATCTATTTGTATTTCACAGAGTTGCTATAAAGAACATACTTTTAAAATCTACAAACAGCTGTTTGTTTGTTTTTTGAGGAGAGTATGAGAAAATCTACTGAAATACTGTAATAAAAGCTATCTGTGGCTGGTGAGATGGCTCAGTGGTGCAAGCGCCTGCCTGGCAAGTGTGAGGTCCTGAGTTCGACTCCTGATACCCACATAAAGGAAAAAAAGGGCCGGTGATATCACTCAGTGGCACAAGCGCCTGCTAGCAAGCATGAGGTCCTGAGGTCGACTCCAGGTACCCACACACACACAAAAAAAACTATCTGGTTCCCATCAAGATGGCAAAGGACTCAGGGTACTGTGGCTTCCAGCATGGAATTTCTAATCCTCAAGGTGCACGAAGTGAAAGGGGACTGAGGCATCTAGAGCTTAATGCCCCTAGGGTGCCCCAGAGACAGCAGTATGGGGACAGGTGGAGAGGCGCAGACAGACTGGGGAAGATGCCATTTCCATAGTGCCCAAGTCATCACCGGGGCACAGAGAATCAGTGCCAGCCAAGCCCAGGTTGGAGGCAGGGGGCAAAGACAGGGCAGCCTGGAAGCTCAGTAGTGGGGAGCCAATAATACAACTCAAAGCATGCGTTTCCAAAGCTGGAATCAAAGTTCCAGAAAGATGTGAAAATTTTGATAAATTTATTCTAGCGTGAATATGGGGGAATAAACATCCACGAATAGCTAAAACAGGTTTGAAAAGGAAGAGCAGAGAAGGAGAATGATTCACACTATGAGATATTCAGACATGCAATAAAGCCTTGATAATTTTTGATTAAAAAATAGTTGTGTGATGCAGAAATAGACCAATGGTTCAGAAAAAGAGAGTCTAAAAAGAAATAGTTGAAGCCAGCCTGTCGGCGCACACCTGTAATTCCAGCACTTGGGAGGCCGAGGCAGGAGGGTCGCTGTGAGTTTGAGGCCAGCCTGGGCTACAGTGAGTTCAATGCCAGCCTGAACTACATAGCAAAACAGACCCTGTCTCAAAAAAAAATTAATAAATAGTTGAGTAAACATGTAATTTTATATTAATAGATAACATTTATTTAACAACTATGGTGTCTATAAAGAAAGAATCATTACGAATCAATGAAGAAAAACGAGTAACTTAAAATAGGATACACTATTGGAAAATTGAGACATTATACAAAGAAAAATAAAACTGGAATTTACACCTGTTACGGTTTGTGTCTAGATGTCCCCCAAAGCCTCATGCAGTCATAAGGTTTTTTCAGAGGTGGCTGAATCTAGAGTGTGAGATGCTGGGATTAAGGGTCTGTGATTAGTAAATCAGTCCACTGACTGCTGTGGCATAGCTCTGGCTAGGGTTAAGTGTGTGAGTGCTACACCTGCCCTAGGGTGGGTGCATATAATATAAAGGACAGAAAGAGACTTGTCTCCCTCCCCCCTTGTTGCTTTTGCTGTCCTCCACCACCATGAACTATTGCCCCTTTGCCATGTGCCACCCTGCCTTGAAGCCAGGCAATTATAGCCTGAAATCTCTACAAACTGTGAGCTAAATAGACCTTTCCTCCTTTAACTTTGGGCATTGGGTATTTTGTCTCAGCAACAAGCAAAGTAAGACAATACCTAAAAAGATGAACTTCTAAAAAATTAGAGATCTCAGTGTGAAAGACAAAATAAAAAGCTAAAATAAGGAATAGGTTGGAAAACATCTTTGTAACTTAGGGTGATAAAGGACCTTTTTAAAAAAAACTTAAAGGCACAAACAATAAGAAGAAATTTGACAAAAAATGCTAAAAAGGGGAATTTTTATTCAACAAAGGACACCACAAAGTTAACTGGATGATAGACAGGAAAAAGATATTTGTACTGAGTACAATCAATGAGATACTAATTTCTAAACTATGTGAAGAACTGAAGAGCAACATGAACAAAGCAGGAATTTAAATAGAAAGAGCCCAATATCCAAAAACAGAAGTATTAAATTCACATTAAAGGAAATCTAAGAGCTAAAAAATACATGGAAAAATAGGCAACAACACTACTAACCAGAGCTATATAAATTAAAACAGTAAAATAACTTTTATATCCATCAGATTAGTGCATCACTGGAAAGTCAAATAATGTCGAGCCCTGGAGGCCTTGTGGGAAATTATGAACATTCATATATTGCTGGTTGGGACTGCAGGCCAGGAGAGTCAAGCTGGACACTATGACATGAGCCTGAGAAGTTCTCACAAAGGTCCCTAGCTAATTACATGCAAGGACGTTGGTGGCAGCATTCTGACACCAGTGGAGGAGTGGAACAGTAAATCAGGTAAATGTATACAATGTTACACAGCGATTGAAAGCAGTGAGCCACAAGAACACACAGCAACATGGACAGACCTCAAAAACATCATAAAGGGGAAAACTTGAAGTGAAATAAGACCTATAGTATAACATTACTTATTATATAAAATCATGCACATCCCCCAAACAAAACAAAAAAAGGGACACAGTGTATCTCCCATCTGATACACATCTGAGGAAAAACATGGTTTGTATTAGAAAGAATGCCTAAGAAAATAGGAAGACAGATGAAAATGGAATAATAGGAACTGAAAGATATGGCTAATTCTATTGCTTCCACCTGAAGTTAAACATAAAATTCCTCTAGTGTAAAAGGTTAATGGACCTTTTTAAAAATACATTAAAGAATATACTAAGGAAAGTCACATTGTAATTTTTTTTTTTTTATGTGGGTATCAGGAGTCAAACTCAGGATCTCACGCTTGCCAGCAGGCGCTTGTGCTACTGAGCGATATCACCGGCCCTTTTTTTCCTTTATGTGGGTAACGGGAGTCGAACTCAGGACCTCATGCTTGCCAGTCAGGCATTTATGCCACAAATTGTAAAAATTGCATAAAATGGTTATTTTCAATTTTTTTGTTTGTTTGTTTGAGACCAGGTCTCAATATACAGTCAGGCTGAACTCCTGAACTCACTAGTGGTCCAGGCTGGTCTCAAACTAAGCTGGTGATCCTCCAGCCTTAGCCTCCCAAATGCTGGGATTTCAGGTTTGCACCACCATGCCCAGCAATTTTGGATTTTTATCTAGAAACTAGCATTCTCAAGGATAGACAACAACTACTGTCTTATAGATGCAGCATCATTCAGACAGCGAAGCTAATTTAGTATTTCTTTAGAGAATGTCTTGCGAAACTGGTATAGGAGAACTTGTATGTGTAAAACATATGCAAAACTTTTTTTTTTTTTTTAATATGTGGGTACCGAGAGTCAAACTCAGGACCTCGCGCTTGCCAGGCAGGCACTTATGCCGCTGAGCTATATCACGGTCGTAAAACATTTTCTTAACAGCCAAATTAAAAACTTCAGTCTACTCTTCGGGGCCCGTTTCAGAGAATGCCATCAGCAGAGTGAGTGGTCTGGGAACGGGACGAAGCGCCGTGTATGGCACACGCACACAGCACCCAGCCTGAGTGCGCACCACAGTTCCACAGGGACAGTTCTGAAGGTCTAAAATATTAGAAGAAGAAATAAGAGAATCCATCCCTTTGCTTGCTTCATTTCTAATTTTCCTATTAGCATACATAAAATGCCTAAAGTATCATTTGAAAAGTTCTTTCTAGTTCAGTGGTTTGCGCTATTATAAAGCTGCTGGAATAGAAACAGTATTGTCATAACTTCATTTTAGAAGGTCTTCATTCCCAAAGGAATTTCATGATACACGCAGTTAGCCCCTACATCTAGACGGTAAATGAAGCACAGCCCTCTGAGTTCTGCCCCCTTAGCTCTGAAGTCACCTGGGCGGTGGTGAGTGGCGGGGATCTCTACACAGCCTCGGCTGCCCCTCTCCTCCAGGCCTTCATGGACTGTCACCAGTGCATTACTAATTGAACATGATGGGCACTAGGTTGATTAAAGAGAAAATTGCATTCTACTTATCAAATGCTGATTAGCATAAGCAGCACATGTGCTTGCTTTCTCTTGCCCTATTCCATAAACATTTCATTAGAAAATGAATTCTGTCACTTGGGACGTGGGCTCTAACTCATAAACTCCTTACTTGGCATGTACTGTTCAGAACTGGAGAGATAGTCCATGGTCAGTGTGTTTCCATACTTACCTGAAAAATTCCCCAAGCAAATGTTGATCAACATATCCCTTTTAAGATAGGGGAAGGGAAAAAGACAAATTATATGATGTCCTGGCCTCAGGCTGTGAAGAGCAGCTGACACAAGACCCCAGGGCAAGAGACCAGAGCCCTCCCAGGCAGAGACCCAGGAGCCAAGGCAAACTCCTCTCAGAAGACCTTGGCACAGGCCGGCTGCCAAGAACCCTAGGGAAACCAACCCCTTGCTGTGGCTGCTGAAGGCCCAAGTTTGGTCTCTGCGCTGCAGTAACTCTCCAAAGCAGCTGTGACTACTTCCTGCAAACTGCCTCCCCTTCCTCTGAGCAAAACTTTGGAAAAAGAAGTAGAAAGGCAACGGGGTGAGTAAATGACTCTCCTCTCTTTCGTAGCTGACACCTTTTGGTGCATGAGCCCAGCTCAGAATGGCACCCTCAATTCTGCAAACAGTTCTCCTACCCGGCCCTACGGAGTACTATGGGTTGGACTTCATTACTCCTCAGGATCTTCCTCACTTGATGTTAGGGAAAGGGGCACCTGTCTCAAGGTGGGCCTGTTTAATTTCTTCCTCGGAATTTGGGACTAGATTGGTTGGAGAGGAGGCAAGCTAAATTCCATTAGTACTTGGAATCACAGCAGATATCACAGGAATTGAGGGAAGGAAGAAGACGGGAATGAAGAGAGAGAAAATGGGGGGGAGGGTAGGAGAGAGGGGGAGGGGAAGAAGGGGAAGGGAGAGGGAGGGGGAGAAAGGTGGGAGGGGAGAGGTTGTGAGCGAGCAAGCAATTAAGTATAAATACTCAGAAGAAAAAAAGCATAGAAAAGCCCAAGGCTTTGCACTTCAATTCCGTAAGTGCCTCCTTCATCCCTGAATTTGAGTCTAAAAGAAAACACATGGATCCTGAAATACTCTTCCCACTTTAGCTTCAACCAATCTGAGTTGGTTTCTTTTCCATGCCACGAATGATGCTAACTGATACATTTTCCTTCCAAGAAGCCTGACGCTAAAAGAGCCCCAGATATCATCAATACCCATAAGAAGCCAGAAACCAAGATTTCCGTAAAAGTTTGGGAGCTGGAAATCAGATGGTTGGGTGGGAAACGGCCTAAGCCAAATAAAGTAAAAATATGAGCACATGTGGAGAAGAAAGGCCAAACACAAAATCAAAACAAAAGTGGATCTGTGCCACGAAACCCAAGATTGGGGGGGGGTGTTAGGATTCTGAGGCAACAGATATTACTGGAAAGAATGAACGTGGCTGTGGCTTTTACACTGAAGAATACAATCCTGCATGTGGCTGCCCACCCAGGAGCCACATGAACTGCTGTCCTTATGCCAAGACAAGGCAGGAGAGGCTACTCTAAAATGACAGAACCACAGGCCACGGCTATAAGCAAGGAGGAGGGCAGGACATATTAAAAGATGAAAGGGATGGTTTTCAATTGCACAGTGAGCCCTTTTCCTGCTCTGCCAGAAGTCCGGATATAAGCCTTGTTTTCACTACGTTACATATGGCCAGAATAGGATGGGCACCAACCAACGAAGACGGATGCTGACTTCAGCATTAAGGCAGGCTCCTGGATCCTGGGGAGTAGGAACTAGGGAAGATCAGTGTAGCTGGAGTGACAGGATGCTAGGTAGAAGAGGCAGTCTGGGAGCTCAGAGCAGTGGCTACAGCCACTGATGAATCATTTCGGTATTTTAACCATCAGTAGGCTGCCCTGGCATGTTCCAGGTAAGTATTACCCTGTTCACATCCTCTTAGCAACAAGGAAATTGGAGGATTCTTCTCTTGAGAAACTGAACAGGGCCAAAGAAAAAACACCGAAAACTGAAGAGGCCCCAAAATAGCGGCATGGTGAAACATCCCCCAACCTAGAACAAGAGATGGCTGCTGGTCCGCAGGGAGCCGAGGCAGTCTCTGGGAGGGGTCTGGTTTAGATACGGCAGAGAATCAGAAGCCACGTTTAAAGGTATGGTTTGTAAGTCTTCAGCTAACTAAAGCTACGAGTCAGGCTGCTGAGCCTGTCCTGAAGTCTAGTATGGAGTGTGGAGGGAGAGTAACCTGAGGTCCTACTGTGTGTGGGGTGCATCACACCATGTCTTAGGCATGACTCGCCCACTCTGATGAAGTAGAAGTCATTATCCTCACTTTAGAGATCAAGGCACTGAAACAGAGAAGTTAAACAACCTGCCCAAGATCAAATAACACAATAATTTAAATCCAGTCCAGTTGGCCAATCTGTCTTGTCATGAAGGTTATATTTTTGTCATAACTATGACTGGTATAAGAACCTAGGTCATTTCTATGCCTGACAACAAACTGAGCAATCCTTTGAAATGCAGACCATTTAAATTAATTTCTGGCTTTAAGATCTGGTCTATTTATTTACAAGTAATCAAGAAAACACTTCTTAACCTCTTTGGCCTTAATTTATTCATCTATAAACCAATGGATTAATAATGATTACTTCATTGAGTTGTTATGTAGATGATGAGTTAGTAAATTCATAGGACTTAGATAATACCTAGTATATATTAATACTTGATTAATATTAGCAACTGTTATATTTCTTTTACTGAACCAATAATATTATTTACGTAATAGTTCTAACTAACCATTTAAAATATTCCCTTCTGGACACAGAATTCCTCCAAAGCTTGCATTAGATATAACTACTTTGCAATTTAACATTTTAAAATATAGGCAATATACAACTGAATCTTTTTATACTCTTATAAGTAGCTGTACTGCAAAAATATTAAAATTACTCACTACAAGTTAGAGTAAACATTTTCATCAGAGAGATTTTCCAAGATATTGTGTGAAATACAAAATCAGACACATAATATTGTGTTGCTTTTCTTGTGTTGTTTTCAAAAGGTACCAAAACATGCTTACTTGACAGCTCAGCCATTAATTTCAGAAAGACTAAAATGAATAACCACCCAGGTTAGAGTTGCCTTGCAGGAATCCCTCTGCTATAATCTCATAGTTTTTTCACCTAATTAATTTCCCCTTTCGTTGTACAGAGTTTCATGAGTGTGTCTTGTTTGGAGGAGATTAAGAGTCACACGCTTCATTAGCAAGGTGTAAATTATCAGCGAGGCCCTCTCCATCCACCTGCCTAATCGGGTTAATGAAGCACCTCTGCAGGGCCTTCTTTGGGCCGCCCTCACCGAGCTCTCTGCAGGTTTCACCTCCCTCAGCTGCTTGAAAAGCAAGGGAGTGTTTAAAGGTGCTACTGGCCTGCTCTGCTTCCAGCGAGGGAACCCTTGTCTCTGTCTACACTGCAACCTGCCTTTGGTCTTTTCAAAGACAAGTGTTGCTTGGGAAAAATTACCAACAGACGTTTTTTTTTTCTCTCTCTTTCTGCCTCCTGCTCTTTTGGAGACTGCCATAAGTGGGGCTTGAGTCAACTTCTGAGACAAGGGTTTTGACAATCTGGTAGAGTCCTAATCCGTTCATGAATGTGAAGTCCTAAACACCTCCCACTAGGCCGCGCCTCCCAACACTGATGCATTCTGGGGGACCCATTCAAACCTCAGCAGGAAATCTACTCACTTGGAGCATTCTTAGACTGATAAAGAAAAAAACAAGAACTAAAGTACAAGGGTCTACTGTAAAGATGTACTAGGAAACTTTTTTAGTTTTTGGCAGTGCTGGGGGATGAACCCAGGGCCTTACGCATGCTACTATCCTACCACTAAGCTACTCCCCAGCTCCATGCTACTCCATGGCAGTGTTTCTGACAGGTGAAGCTGCCAGCTTCACTGGTTCTCTAGATCCACACAAGGCCAAAGGACAAATGCAGTGGGACCACACCCTCAGGATGTTCTGGCATCTCCTTAGCTACACTTTCAGAGGCCTTAAAATTAGTTAGGAGTCAAATTTGGGTACTAGTGAAGATCTTGGGAATTTAATTAGAAAAAGTCCAATGTGCTTCTTGGCCTTGGCCTTCTGAATTCAATCTCTTCACAGAATTTACTGTCACGAGTTCAATGACTTGCCCATCCCTGATGACCAAATGCTCCTACTTTCAGAAACTCCATAGAGCACAAGAAAACATGCATGGGGAAAATCCTTTACTAGAATGAGCTCTCCCTTCCACCATCTGTATACACTGTGATCTGGAGTGAACTGGGTAGAGGGCAGTGCACAGAGGAAAAAATACTTGAGTAGAAGGAGATCCACAAATACATTCAACTGTGTGCTTGTTTCAGCTACGCAGGTGGAAATCACTGAGTAGCGATGTGCTAAAGGCTTTAGTATCTACCACAGTATTTATGCTCTTCAGTTTATCTAACCATCAGCACATTAAAATTTGGGCTTTTAAGATCACATCTCATCTGGTTAACAACATCCCTCAAACATAAACACAGAGACCACATATACGCATATGCATACATATACAGTTACACGGACCCCATACACACACATGTGTAGATACACATATAGTCTTGTTACAGAAATTTTCTCTTCAGTCGGTAATGACAGGGCAATTCAAGATGAATTACATGAATGAGCAGACTGCTCCATCTATAATGTAAACAACAATAATGCAAATACAGTAGGGGATTCTAGACATATAAGATTTTTCTTTTATTAGTAATGGAAAATTTACCAAGTGACAGCTGAATTTATCTCCATTCACCCTTGTGAAACAGTGTTAATATTAATATTATGATCTGTTTATCTTTACTCTCAGTCATGGTTACAATTATGTTGTTATGATAACAAATCTTTCCATCTGCAGAAGGTACCTCATTCTTCTCCTATAATCACTTCCATTGCAGTCATGACTAGCCACTTCTGATGTAGTAATTCTCTTCATGGCTGTGTAATCTCTAGAACAACATTCATTAGCATGCACCACACTGACCTGGGTGTGCGTGGAGGCACCAAGAAGCATCTGGGGCTGCTCAGTAGTCAGAGGACAGCAGACAGTTGTGCCACCCAACTGTGCTAGGAAGTAATGCATTGCCTGCTCGTCCCTTAATGAAAACTTTTGCCTTCTTTCCTCTGTAAACAAATGCAATTTCCCATTGGTTCTAGCACAGATCTAAGAAAAGACCATAGCCTTAAATGCTCTCTCTGATAATGGCTGCACATAGACTATGTACTTATGATTTGTAGCTCTTTTATATAATTTTTTAAGGCAAACTAACATCCATTCAAATTAAACTTCCTGAACTTGTAAGCATGAGCCACGTTTGGACCATTCCTTACTCAGGGAGCCATATATGTCAGCGCCAAGGCAATTTCAGCAAGTCTGTGTTAACACAGACTGACAACTAACTATGGGCATTATAACTGGTGTACAAATAGTATCAAAGGATAGGTAAGAAAGTGGATCTTTTGGGAGAACCACCTGCAATGTCAGATGATTCCCAAGAAAGTGAGCGTGATCACATGATGCTAGATTGCTCAGAAGCTATGTAGGTTGACTCAATATTGTTCTTTTCCAAATGTATCTTCTCACGTTTATAACTAGCGAACTTTTAATAGACACTGGTGTTTTGCTGATGTTATTGTTGTTTTGCTGTGTTAGGTATCAAACCCAGGTCCTCACACCTACTGGTAAAGCACCAGACCACTGAGCTACATCCCTAAGTCCACTGGTGTATTTATGCATTTAAATTTGCATTAATTAAATACAAAGCAAATGCAACTTTGAAGTCTCCTGATTTTTTTTCTTTGAGACAGGGTCTCGATATGTAGTCCAGGCTGGCCTTGAACTCGCTGTGCAGCCCGTGTTGGCCTGGAACTTGTGGCGCTCCTCCTACTTCAGCCTCCAGAGTGCTGGGATGACAGGCTTGCACCACCACGCCCAGCTTGAAGTCTTTTGATTTTCTGCCTCCCAGAAAGCACATTCTGACTTTTCGGATAAGATGATTTCATTTAATTGTGATCAAACTCCCTCACCAGAGAAGTGGGAAAGAAAGCATGACTTATGACACTGGGATTTGTCCACTGAGGGTAATTTTCCAAAATGAAACTTCCCAGATTTAGCCCCCTTCACCAAAATGTTATAACAGTTGAATGTGAATCAGGTATACTCATTTATTTATTTAATGTTTGACAAACATTTACTGAATGCTAATGCTCAGTGCTGGACTCTGCCCTAGGCAACAGACTTACATGATAAAAGATAATCCCTGCACTCACCGAGGTGCCAGTCTAATGTGGAAGGCAGAGGAGTTTCGACCGCAGCACACGGGGCCAGTGTGACAGGGCGGCTCCAGGCTGCTCCGCGAGCACAGAGGAGAAGCTCACTGTGACTAGGGCAGGATAACAGTAAGAAAGGTTTCTGGGGAACAGAAGCTGAGAATTTTTGAATCAGAAACTACCTTGGGCGTCCTATAATTTGATCTCCCTTCTATACATGAAAATTCCTTCTACGAAATACATAACCGAAGTTTCACTGTTTCAACTGGACGAGTTCACAGATAAAGTGCTCACAGCTCTGCAAGTCAGCGCATCAAACTATTTCGAGGCTCCCGTTATTTCTTAGGATAAATCAAAATATTTTCTCCTTGTAACTGCCATCCACTATGAACCTACCACCTTTCATTCCAGAAAATAATTCCCTTTCCTTTTTCTATGCCTAACATATTTGGAGACTGATCATATCCTCCATATTTTTTCCTTCGGATTTAAATATTTGCAGTTTCTTTCAATGTTCTTCAATAGAGATTTTGCAAGTCACCACATATATCAAATTTCTTCATGAAGTGTGAATCAGAGCTGGCTGCAATTCTGTAGTTTATAATTTCTAATTCACCCTACCATTGCATTTGATGTTTGTTCCTCAGTGAGGATGCTATACATTTTCCTATATCCAGTTTTTAGAGCCAAACAAATAATAGACTAAGAGTGGACAAAAATTTTGATTATTCTCATTGCCAGTCATATAAAATGAAATTTAAAAAGGGAGATACAGTCATAAGAGGAAAAAAGGGATCAGATCATGGTGTATTTGACCACCAGACAAAGGAATTAGATGCCATTAGATGATCAATTTTTAATTTAGAGTGATCAAAATACCATCTGTGTCCCCAAGCTTTGTATTACCTGTCTCTTCAAAGTCAATAATCATGCACCAGTCTTGGACATAAACTGCTTTACTTGTCCCATTTGAATCAGCTAAAGACAACACGTGCATGTGTAGAAGTGAGTGAGGTTGATAACTCTTGCCATGCATCAATGTACAGCATAACAGAGGAATGTGGGAACACTTCCCAAACTGCCATCACATGCGACCCCAGGCACAATCCCTTTGTACTCCTCAGTACACTGTCTTTAACCATCACAATGTCTCTCTTCCTCCTGCGAACAGGTACAGAATTTCTCCCAGCTGCTGAGACTTTTACCTACACTTCACGATTCCTCAAGTACACTTCTGTATCCTCTTCTTAGAATCTCTGGGTCCATCCTCTCAGGAAGAGCTTCTTACCAGTTGCATGGCTCTAATACTACAAATCCCTCCTTTTCCTCCTCCCTTTTATCATACTTCTCAGTGCGTATCTCTGGCAATTGACTTTGTGCCATTACTGTGCACAAGACCATTTTTTTCTACCTGTCTGACTTCCCTCCATGAACACACCAATTTCTCCAAAAAGGCAGATAATTCCTTTTCCCTAGGAGACAGGATTTTAAACTGAAGTTCAGGGGTCACCCTGTAGCCTCCATAGTCTGTATATATCCAATGTGCTCACACATAGAATTCTGGGGGTCCATGAACTTGGATGGGAAAAAATATCTATAACTGCATTAATATCTTATGGAAATTTAGCATTTTCTTCCTTTGTGAATATAGAGTACAAACTAGAGTATTGGAACACCTATGATTTTGTCTTCAACAGAGATCACAGATATTTTTACTGTATTTCAGTTGTTCCATGTATCTCAGCATACTATTTAGACTCACCAACATTTCAAAACTAAAGTTAACAGACTTGTTCCTAGGGGTTGGTATTTAAATCATTAATTTTAAAAGGTATTTACTAAAGCTAGGGAGTAGCTCAGTGGTGGAGTACTTGTGCAAAGCCCTGGGTTTGATCCCCAGCACCTCGGCATCCTGAGTGATGGGATTACAGGCATGTGCCACCATGCCCAGCTAAGAACATAATTTTCAGGACTCTAAAAGTACCATCAGATTGCCAAAGGCATAGGTAGGGGTCAGGGCTCCAGAAACATTTAGAGTATTAGTGGCAAGATGGCACATTTAGCAGTTCCCTAGAACAACAGCCATTTCTCTAGCGTCAGAAAAAATGGCTAAGAGCTGGGAGTGGTGCCTATAATTCCAGTACTCTGGAAGGTGAGGCAGGAGGATCACAAGTTCGAGGACAGCCTGGACTAAATAGTGAAACCCTGTCTCAAAAATACAAAACAAGGGCCGGTGAGACGGCTCAGCGGCTTAAGCGCCTGCCTTGCAAGCGCGAAGGCCCGAGTTTGACTCCCGGATCCCACATACGAAAAAGGGGCCGGTGATATCGCTCAGCGGCACGGGTGCCTGCTGGCGCGCGAGGTCCTGAGGTCGTCCCCCCGGTACCCACAAAAAAAAAAAAAAAATACAAAACAAAAAAGAAAAAGGAAGGGAGAGGGGGACAGAACAAAAGAAAATGGCTAAGAGTATGGGCTGGACTTAACAGTCAAGATTCAAATCCCAATTTTATCATTTCCAAGGAATGTAACATTGGATCTATCACCTAAACCCTGTGTCTATGCTCTTATCTAAAGAATAGGTTGAAAAATTAAACAAACTGCTTTATCTATGTGATTAGCAAAGTGCCTGTTACAAAGTTAGGTATAAACATTCAATAAATAAGTAATGGATATTACTAACAATAATTATAATTAGTTATTATAGTTAATAATAACATTGCAGGTTGAATATCCCTTATACGAAATGCTGGGAACTAGAAGTGTTTCAGAGTTTGGATTTTTTCAGATTTTGGTATCTGCATATAGATAATGCAGTTTTTTAGGATGGGACCCAAAATTCATTTGTGTTTTGTATATTCCGTACACATATAGCCTGAAGATAATTTTATACAATACTTTAATTTAGGCCATGGAGCAAAGTTGCAGGGTATGGAATATTTACTTGTGACACTATTTCGGTGCTCACAATGTTTTCAAATTTGGAAATGTCAACTCTATCAAGATATAATTAAAAAAACAACTAATAGGCTTTATTTTTTTAGGGCAGTTTTAGGGTCAAAGCAAAACTGAACACAAGGCATAGAGACTTACCCAAGATACATTTTTGTCTAAAAACATTCATCACTTACAGACTTCTACAAAAGAGTGATAGTAAGAAATTCAGTTCAATCTGATTCACCTAATATTTTTAAGGAACTACTGTATGCTGGGCTATGTACTGAGTGCTAAGATTATAAGACAGATAAGGCCTGACCCCCTGCCCTGTGTAGCTCATGGTCTAGCAGGAAAGACAATCAGGTAAACAAACAATAATGATAACGTATAATAAGTGCTAAAAATCAGTACTTGCAAAGTGCTATGAGAACTTGGTAGACAGAAGGATTAGTTGGCCAAGGAGGGGGTGGCTGGAATGGAAGATTTCACGGAGATGGTGATACTTGAGCTGTTTGAAAGATGAGTAATGGCTTAGCAGGGGTATATAATATGAATCAAAGCACACAGCAAAGAATTGCCAGGGAATGCCAAGAACAAGTTTCACTAAAATATAGAGTACAAGGTGGGGGTAAATAAAGATGAAGCTAAAAATGTATTTAGTGTCTAGCCCAGCCCAAGTGTTGTAGAAATTGCTACTCTAAGTGTGGTTCCAGGGCTGGCAGTGCATTACCTGCCCGGTTATTAAAAATGTAAAATTCTGGGCTTCTGGTTCAGAATCTGTATTAATGAAATTCCCACTGCAAATTGCAATGTGAAAAGCACTGTTACAAACCCTCAGATACCAGGCTAAGCTGCTGAGCCTTTATTTTGTGGTCTTTATAGTTTATGGAGAGTAGAGACTGGGAAATGGAGCTAGATAGAATACCCCATTTTCCACTGCATAATAAAGTTTTTACTGGTTATCTTTCTGAAGAGATGAGCATGGATAGCTAATGTGTGCTTACAAAATCATTATATTAGCCATTAAGGTGAAGAGTTGTTTTTCAGAGGCTGTAGTTACTTAGGCCTACCTAGAAAGGTTAAACTAGATAATAGTGTATATCTAGCAGTGCCATTGTGTAATAAGAGAATAATAAGAGGAATAATAATAAGTGCAACACACTTTCTTCTCTCTCCATAGTATTAGAATTACTTTGTTGACATTTGATGTAAGTTTTAATGGCCTAATGAATTAATAGCATTTAATACTAGCTAATAAGTATTAATGATTATTCTGAATATATTAGCTATTTTATTTCTTAGCAGAATACCTGCTTATCTAAAATGAAAGAGTGTTTATTACCGGCAAGAAAAATCCTCCTTGAAGGAGGAAAAATAAATAGAATTGAGATATGTTATGTACATGTACAATTTCCCACAAGGAATGGAATCATTATGTACTGCAAACACATACTAATTTTAAAAAAAGAAAAAAAATTATCACTAAAGGGAAAACAATATATTTAACATCATATTCCTTTATATGTAAAGAGCTCTTCAATATCAGGAAAAAAAAGATGAACAATCTTACCAGTGGAAAATGAACATGAATAGGAAAATCACAAAGAGTGAAATAAAAAAAGCCTATGAACATTAAAAAAAAAAAAAAAAAAAAGAAAATCCTCCTTCTTGGACTGAGGGTTATTGGAGTACTTGCCTAGCATGTATGAGGCCCTCTAGGTTCAATACCCAGCACTGAAAGAAAAAAGAACCCCCCTTCTTGATCAACAATGCAATCTTACATATACCTACAGTTCTTTCGTTAGTGTTGGTGCAAATAGTAGAGTGATGTCTTCAAGGTGTCCACAACTCCACATGCTTTACAGCAGAAAAGTATTAGATGGAATGTCACAGCAGTTCAGCCTGTGACACACAGAGCACACATACAAGTGAACTGTAAATAAGGCCAGTGCCCTAGCTAAGGAAAATGACAAAAATGTCATTATGAGATTAAAAAATGGCAGAGTAAAGAACGGCAGCAAAATTTGGCCTCTCTAGGGCCTGTAATCAAAACACCTGGAAAACAATAATTTGGTGAAGAGAAAAAGATTTCTAGGAATTGGGAGGGAGCTGACAGGAAAACTAAAAATTATAGAGAAGCTGGAAGATGGAGAACAATGCAGAGAAAAGAACACAGCAGTCTGGAAAACTAACACCAGCTCCCAGAGAGTGACCTTGTCTCCCTAACATGAGGTGAGCCCAGAGAAGGTCAGCAATTCCAGGGAAAAACAACAGACTGGGCCAGCAGTGCTACCCCAAGAAAAGCTCATGGACACTGTAACCTGCAAAAACAGCATGGAGCACAGTCATTGCTGTTACTGGTTTGGGGTTTTTGTTCTGTTTGTTTGTTTGTTTTGGTTTCTTTGAGACAAGGTCTCACTATACAGTTCAGGCTGGCCTTGAACTCACTATGTAGCCCAGGCTAGCCTCGAACTCAGTGTTTCTGCTGCCTCAGCATCCTGAGTGCTGGGATTACAGACATGTGTCATCACACCTAATTGGTGTGACCAATTGGTTTTTATGGTGTGTCAATATCTAGTTTGTATTTGACTCTATTATTGTTGCTGATTTTGTTGCCAGGGTGTCATAGTTGTTGCTACTGTTTTTTACTGTATGCCAGTATCTGGTTTTACTTTGTGTCAATAATTCTGTGGTTCATTTCCAGAGAACTGGGTGCAGGGCCAATTACACTGGATCCTCCCCTCCCCAAATTAACAGAGGTCAGAACTTGGGACAGAAGAAAAGGCCTGCTGTTAGCCATGCCCAGAGTTCATCACTGGAAAGTAGACACTAACTAAAGAGATCTCCATGCTAGTAACAAAGTCTTTCCACGATAACTGACCCACAACCCTTAGCACACACACACAAAAGGAAACATGAGAAAACAAGACAACAACAACAAAAAGAAAACAAGGCAACAAAATGCTGCACAAAATTCCTCCTGCCCCCAAGGCTGATCAATGGGACATCAATGGGGAGGAAATCAAAAGCCAAACATCTGGGGCCGGTGAGATGGCTCAGCGGCTTAAGCGCCTGCCCGGCAAGCGCGAGGGCCCGAGTTCGACTCCCGGATCCCACATATGCAAAAGGGGCTGGTGATATCGCTCAGCGGCACAGGCACCTGCTGGCGCGCAGGTCCTGAGGTCGACCCCCCGGTACCCACACACACAAAAAAAAAATCCAAACATCTGAACTACACAAAACAATAAAAGAGAAGGAAAAAAAAAACTTAATGAGGCACTCAGCGAGCTCAAAAGTGATATAAATAGATAATGGGCTTCAAAAACAAAATGATCACTGAACTTACAGAAGACACCAATAAAAAGCTAGCTGAGCTAAAAAAAAAATTATACAAAATATGAATGACCAGTTTAGCAAAGAATTAGTCCATGTAAAGGTACCAAACAGAAATACAGGAGATAAAAAATTCTTTTGAAAGGCAGCAGAAGTGATCAGTGTGAGGACAGACTGTCAGAACTACAAGATAGGGGTGATGCAGGTGATCACATACTCAGAGATACCTTAAAAAACAACAGGAGAACATCAAAAATAGATCCAACAGCTGCTACATGACACAAAGAGGACTGATAGATCAGCTAGAATTAGTGAAAAATCAGAAGATACATAAATGACATGAAAAATAAAAAATCTGTTTACAGAAATAATAGCAGAAAATTTTCCAAGTACGGAGAAAGAATTTAACATACAGGTAAGTGAAACACAGAATCCCAAATAGGCACAAAAAGAAAAAGACTTCTCCATGACATATCATAGTTAAAATTTCAGAAGTCTAACACAAGGACGTAATCTTAACAGCTGTTAGACAAAAGCAACATACCACTTATAAAGGTAAACCCATTAGAATTATAGCAGACTTTTCAAAACAAACATGAAAGGCCCGGAGAGACTGGCGTGTTTCAAGCCCTAAAAGAAAGAAACTTCCAGCCAAGACTAAAATAACCTGCAAAATGATCTTTCAAAATTGTTGAAAAAATAAAGCCTTTCCATGACAAAGAGCACCTTAAGAAAATTCATGACTAGCAAACCAGCACTCAAAAAAATCCTGAAGGCTACCCTAGAAAGAGAAAATGAAGCCAATGGTGCCAAAAGTCCAGTGGAATAAGTACATCAGTATAGTGAGCAGAACCAGCAACAGGAAAATAACACAATGACAGGAAAAGTCTCAATGTGAACTGTCTCAACTCCCCAGTCAAAAGACACATTGGCAGATTAAATTTAAAAAATCAAACCCAACAGTTTGTTGTATACAAGAACTAAATTTAATCCAAACAGAAATTCACAGACTAAAAATCAAAGGATGGAAAACAAGCAGGAGTAGCTATCCTATTTTCAGATAATGTGGACTTAAAGCCAAAACTGATCAGAAGAGGCAAAGAAGGTCACTACATATCGGTTAAGGGAACAACTCAACAGGAAGAGATACCAATTATAAATATATATACACCAAATATCGCCACACTCAACTTCATAAAACAATATTGAATGTAAAAGTTCACATAAATATTAACACAATTATAGTGAGGGACCTTAATACTTCACTATAACAAATAAACAGATCAACTAGACAAGAAAATTAACAAAGAAATATCAGAGTTGAACCATACTGTCAAACAAATGAACTTAATAAGGACCTACGGAGTGTTTCACCCAACACCAACAGAATGCACATTCTTCTCAGCAGCACGTGGAACTTTCTCCAAAACAGACCACATATTAGCCCATAATGCATGCATAAATGAATACCAAAGAATATAAACTATCCCATGCTATTACCAGATTATAGTGCAATAAGACTAGAAATCAGTGGCAAAAGAAATTATGCAAACACATGAAGATTAAACAATACATTCTTGAATAATCAATGGGTCACAGAAGAATTCAAGGAAGAAATCAGTTCCTACAATCAAACAATAATGCAAGTACAACATTCCAGAACCTGTGGGACACAAGGAAAGCAGTTTTAAGAGGGAAGTGTATAGCTGTGAATACCCACATCAGAAAAATAAAGCCAGTCCAAATAAATAACATAATGATGCACCTCAAGCTACTAGAAAACCAAGAACAATCCAAATCCAAGACTAGTACAAGAAAGGAAACAATGAAGATCAGATCAGAAATGAAATACAGACTAAAAAATAATACAAAGAATCAGTGAATTGAAAAGCTGGTTCTTTGAAAGAATAAACAAAATAGACAAACACTTAGCCAATCTTACCACAAAAAGGAAAGACTCAAACCAGTGCAATTAGAAATGAAAAAGGTTAAATCACAACAGACATTGCCAAAATCCGGAGGATTATTAGTAATTACTTAGAAAACATGTCCTCTAATAAATTGGAGAATCCAAAAGAAATGAACAGATTCCTAGATACACATGAATTACCAAAACTAAACGAAAAAGATACAAAACCCCTCAATAATCCAATAACGGGATAATAATTTTTAAAAATATAATAATTTAAAAAAACAATAATAATTTCAAAAAACTTACCAACTAAGAAAAGCTCAGGACCCAATGCACTCATACTGAATTCTGTAAGAATTTCAGGGAAGATCTAACATCAATACTCCTCAAACTCTTAATAAAATTGAAAAGGAAGGAATACTGCCAAACATTTCTGGAAGCTAGCATTACCTTCATTCCAAAACCAGAAAATGACTCAAGAAAAAAAGAAAACTACAGGTAAATTTCCTTTATGAACAGAGATGAAAATATCCTCACAAGCACTGGCAAACAGAACACAACAAAGCATGACAATACAAAGATCTACATCATGACCAAGCAGGCTGCATCCCAAAGGTGCAATGATGGCTCAGTATACACAACTTAGTAAATGTAATATATATCTCATAAGCAGAAGCAAGGATCATGTGTAATAGACGCAGAGTCTGACAAAACCCAACATCTATTCATAATAAAAACTTTGAAGAAAGTAAGTATAGAGGGACCTTATCTCAATCTGACAAAAGCTATTTATGACAAACCTACTTCCAACATCACATTAAATCAGGGAAAACTGAAAGCTCTTCCTCTAACACCAGGAACAAAAGGGTGTCCACTATCACTACTGTTCAGTATAGCACTCAAAACTTTAGCCAGCACAATCAGACAAGAGAAAGAAATAAAAAGGATTCATATACAAAAAGAAGTCAAACTACCCTTATTCATAGATGCAGTATCCTTTACATAGAAGACCCCAAGAACTCCATCAGAATTCTCCTATATCTAATAATTCAGCAAAGTAGCAGAATATTAAACACAAAAATCAATAGTATTCCTGTTCACCAACAATGAACTCACTGAGAAAAAAGTTAGGGAAACAATCCCATTCACAATAGCTTCAAAAATAAATACTTAGGAATTAACCTAACCAAAGTGAAAGACCTCTACAACAAAAACTACAATACTCTGATAAAGAAGATCAAAGAGGACATCAGAAAATGCGAAGTTAGGGCCGGTGAGATGGCTCAGCAGCTTAAGCGCCTGCCCGGCAAGTGCGAGGGCCCGAGTTCGACTCCCAGAACCCACATACGAAAAAGGGGCTGGTGATATCGCTCAGCAGCACGGGCGCCTGCTGGCGCGTGAGGTCCTGAGGTCGACCCCCCGGTACCCACAAAAAAAAAAAAAAAGAAAAAAATGTGAAGTTAACACATTCCTGGAAGCAGGAATATTGTCAAAATGGCCATGCTTCCAAAACTGATAAACAGATTTAATGCAATCAAAATACCAACAGCATTCCTCATAGAACTAGAGGAAACAATCCTAAAATTCATATGGAATCAGAAGAGACCAAAAATAGCAAAAGCATTCCTGAGTAACAAGAGCAAAGCAGGAGGCATCACAATTCTGGATTTCAAGTTATATTATAAAGCTATAATGAGAAAATCAGCATGGTACTGGCACAAAAACAGACACGTCAATCCGTGGAACAGACTAGAGAATGAAGAGACAACTGCAGGCACATTCAGGCATCTGATCTTTGACAAAGGGGCCAAAAACATACACTGGAGGAAAGACAGCCTCCTTAACAAAAGGTACTGGGAAAACTGGCTATCCACAAGCAGAAGATTGAATCTACACCCATATATCTAACCATGTACTAACTAAAATCAAAATGAATCAGAGATCTAAATATTAAAACAGAAATAATTTGCTGGAAGATAAAATAGGGAAAACTCTTATTTTTTATTTTTTGTGGGTACCGGGGGGTCGACCTCAGGACCTCGTGCGCCAGCAGGCGCCCGTGCCGCTGAGCGATATCACCGGCCCCTTTTTCGTATGTAAAATAGGGAAAACTCTTGAAGCATGCATAGATGTACGCAATGACTTTCTAAACAGAACCCCCACTGCTCAGGAAATAGTACCAAGAATCAACAAGTGGGATCACTTAAAAAGATTCTGCACAGTAAAGGACACAACCAACAGAGTGAAGAGACAGTCTTCACAACAGGAAAAAAAAGTTTGCCACCTACTCCTCAGACAGGAGACTAATATCTAGATAATATAAAGAACTAAAAAAATTAAGACCCCCCCCAAATAAAAGACCTAAACCAAAAAATGGGCAAGTGAAATGAACAGACACTTCTCAGAATAAATACAAATGGCAAATAAATATATGAAAAAATGTTCAACACTTCTGGCCATTAGAGAAATGCAAATTAAAACAACACTCAGATTTCACCTTACTCCAGAAAAAAATAGCTATCATCAAGAAATCAAATAATAACAAATGTTGGTTAGGATGCAAGGAAAAAGAACCCTTCTACATTGTTGGTGGGAATGTACACTAGTGTAAGAATCATGGAAATCAGTATGGAAAGTCCACAAAAAATTAAAACTAGAAATTCCATTTGACCCTAATATTCCCCTTCTAGGTGTCTTCCTGAAAGAGTTAAAGACATCATATTACAATTATAAATACATTCCCATGTTTATAGCAGCAAACTGAAGTGGCCTATATGTCTATCAATAGATGAATGGATAAAGAAAATGTGGTATGTATACACAATGGAATATTACTCTGCCATAAAGAAGGATAAAGTTGAGTTATTTGTTGGAAAATGGATGTACCTTGAGACCATAATGTCAAGTGAAATAAATCAGACATACAAGCTTAAATATTGCATGATTTCTCTTACATGAGAAACCCAAAGTATAAAGAACAAAATAGAAAGTAACAGGAAACAAAGAGATAGACCTCTTGCAAATGGGAAGGACACCAAGAGATGGAGGGAGTAGGCAAGGAGGGGAGGAGAAGGGAATGAAAAAGAATTAAGGTATATTATGTACATCTTCCCACTTTCCACAATAAATGTAATCATTATGTAATTATTATGTACTGCAAGCATCTACTAATAAAAATAAAAATTAAAAATGATATATATAACGAACACATGTATAAAAAACCATTTTGCTGCCAGATGTGGTGGTTCCCACTTGTAATTCCAGCTACTAGGGAGACTGACGCAGGAGGATCCCCAAGTTTGAACTCAACTTGCAGATTAGCAAGATTCTGCCTCAAAGTTAGAAAATAAAGGGCTTCGGGATATAGCTCAGCACTTAGTTTAACCCCAAGTACTGCCAAATAAATACATAAATAAGAGAAGAGAAGAAAAGAGAAGAGAGAAGAGAGGGAAGAAAATGAGAAGAAAACATACTGTACCTTGATCTGAACATTCCATTCACCGCGACACAACCGCGTGCTGGTAATGTGTCAGCACTATCCGCTACTAACGAGGTCCAGGAAGTCCACTACAACTGCCCATTCTGAGAAAGACTCCCAACGGTCTGCGCACTCCCTCTCAGAAAGAACTGTAAAAGCTAGACGAAGTTTTCTAATGCCGGTATCAGTCTAGAAGTTTATTTCTTTTTCTTGTTCATTTGTTTTTATGTTGTGTTCTGGGGATTGAAACCGGGCCCTTCACACTCAGCAACATTCACAGCCCTTTTTAAAAATTTTGTTATTTTGAGACAGGGTCTCGCTAAGTCAATAAGTTGCCCAGGCTGTGCTCCATCTTGCAATCCTCCTGCCTCAGCCTCCCAGAGTACTGGAATTTTATGTGTGTACCATCGTGCATGTCTGGTTTTTTAAAGATATGCATTTTCATTGTTTTCCTAGTAGGATTACTACTAGTAAAATCTTCTAGGATAAATATGGGTCATAAACAATAAAACAAAAATCCTCTACTGCTTTTCTGAAAACCAGCTAGTTTCTAAATTTCACTATCAGGCAGATGAGAAGCTTGGCATTTATTTGGCATCTAACCCACTACTTACAGCCCCATGTTTTCTTCTATTAAAAACATGCATACATACATACAGATTACCACCCCAACTCATTTCCAATTAATCAACAGTGTAGCAGTGACGACCGAGATTTAAATTGGGAATTAACAAGGGTACTTTTGAATCCAGGGCCTTGGCACTAAGGTGCACCCCTGCCCCTTTTTTTATTTTTTATTTTGAGACAGGCCCTTGCTAAGGTGTTAAATTGCCCAGGCTAGGCTTGACTTTGCAATCCTCCTGTTTCAGCCTCCCAGAGTTAAGTTTTTCTAAACCAAATAAAGCTCTTCACCATTCTGCTCCTGTCCCTATTATGCTTGCCCTGGTGGCCAGGGGAGGAAATGCTGGCCACGCATTGGCCTGGACAAAAGCAGAGAAGGAGAAAGACAGTGAGCTGCAGACGGACTGCCAAGTTCATACCAGCTGTAAAAAGGGAAATATTAAAGCCACAGCAGTCCTTTTGAGAGCCCATTGATGCCAGGCGCCACAAGAAGGAAATGTGCATTGGCAGGTTTTGTTATTTTTTAACTTGACCTTGACAATACCTGCTGGGCTACCTGTGCTTTCTGCCAAAGAAGTGTCAGATGAGGGAGGAAGTTTGCACACCTGGTGATTTCAAACCTCACAATACCATTTGGAGGCAGGAAAGAAAGAGAAAGGCCACTACAGAAAAGAACAGAGCCAAGAAATAGAAACTGGGGAGAAGGAGGAAGAGCAAAGAAACAAACACTCTGGAGAAATTCTTTCATGACATTTTCCAAGATCACGTTACACCACAGGGACAGTAATAATTAAGTAGTACCATAGCCCCGGAGTGTGAGAATGCACCACTCTGCATTTGTATTTTTGTACCTGGAACCCAAAAAGAAACTGCACCCACCACTGTGTCTATTTTAGATTTTGATGACCTATTTGGCTGGCCTGCCACTCTGCGGAGTTTCCAACTGCATGTAATTAAACATTAAATGGCCTCTTAATGGACTGTCTCTTCCAAGAGGGGCTTTCTTTAATTTACAACCAGTACGTCTGTGGAAAACACTAAGTAATTGCATTTGCCCATTCCAGTGACACTCTGGCCATTCTTTAACAGCACTGTTTTTTTTCTTTTTTTAGGAGTTGGTTTGATTAAGGCAATTGGAGGGAGGCGGAGGTTTCAAAGACATTCAAGCCAAAGCCAAGCTTGTTAGCAGCAACTGTCACACAACAGGGCCAGGACGCATGACACCATATGGAGCTTCGCAGCCACCAGTCCAGAGACCCAACGACGTTCTCAGTGCAAAGCACCTCCTTTGCACAGACTTCCCCCACCCAGGACGCCCCAAGAGGGGCAGGCAGGCTTGGTAGGGAGTATCGCAGAATGTGCTAAATGTGCTCCTACTCATTAGAATGCAAGGCCTATTCAAACAGTTTGAAAAAAAGAAAGGGTTTTCACTCATCAGAGTGCTGACAAACATTAAACTTCTGGTGTCATTTTCATATATTTTTTTTTCCATTGTACTGGGGATTGAACTCAGGGCCTTATTGAGCTACATCACAGCCCCTTTATTTACTTCTTATTTTTTTAGGACAGGGTTTTGTTTTGTTTTGCTTAGGGTCTTGTTATGTAGTTCAGGCTGGCCTTGACCCCACTATGTGGCCCAAGCTGGCCTTGAACTCACAGTGATCCTCTTGCCTCAGCCTCCTGAGTACCTAGGATTACAGGTGTGCACCACTATGCCTAGATTCCATACACCTTTGAACCCATCAGTGTTTTCCTTTTGATCAGAAGTTTCTGGCTCCTATAATCACCACCCATCGTTATAATCCCCCTTAAACACCAACGTGAACTACAGTACTTGGAAGTTGAAACCTGTGGGTTCCAGATCCAAATGGTGCCTGGTACAGAGAAGCTCCTCAAATATTTGCTGAATGAATAGATGAATCTTTATGATGGGTCTAGTTCTCCTGAATCTCAAAGTTTAAGTGGAAACTTAATTTTGAGTAAGTCTGACACCTGAAAACTCTGTCTTGTAGCCATTCTAACACACATTTTAATATCTCAGTGCCAGAAAACAATGTGATTTTACTATTCATCTGTTGTGAAGGCGGCTAGCATCTGCTACCTGAAGACGTTTGCAGCAGACATGAGGAACTGGCAACGTACCTGGTTACTCTTTCTGACTCTCAAGGAGGTCAAAGCTGAAGTGTCTTCAAGGCAAATACTGTTGTTAAGTAACTATATCTCCTCCTGGAACAAATGCAAATCCACATGAACCTACAGAAATCCCTTTGGCAATAACACCATTAATGACTGGCAATGTAACTGTCACGGGAATTGAAAAGTAGGAGTGGAGTTGAATAACCCCACAGTCAGGTAAGTTAGGGATGGAAACTTACAGGTGTAAGGTCCAGCCCTCTGTGATGCTGGACATTTCCCTGAGATGAAACTACAAGTGTTCTTCTTTCTCCAGCTCTGCACAATCCCAACTGGAGCCCTACCACTTCCCTTACCGACTCTTCCATGCCTTGTGAGAGGTAGGTTACTGTTGAGAGATTTCCTATTTTCATTTCTTTATTCAAAATTAGCCCCTTGGAGGCCCAGCCCAGGATAATTCTTCCAGCTGTCCAGTGGGTTGTGCCTCTTCAGACACTTGCGAGTGCCTATCAGCTCCCTGTCCACGGCAAACATCACAAAGGACATCTAGCTCCCTGCCTGTGTCCTGACAGGTTTTGATCTTGCAGTCTCACACAAATCGCTGGCCTGTGTGCTGAAGCACCGCCGAAGCTGATGACTGAATGCAGCTCTGCTCCTGCAGATGGCGTCCATTCTGCCTATTCAAGCTTTGTGCGTCTCAGCCCCTCTAGCCACTCACACATTTCCTCCCAATTCCTCAGAGAGCTAAATTGCCATCTTTAGTAAATTCATTTGAACAAATTCATTACGCTGTTCTCCTTCTGCCAGCATCCATACTAGCTGATTTACATAAAGTCTTTTTTATTCCCAATTATTTTCCTACTTTTTTAAACCAAGAGCTCAATTTATAAGGTCTTCATTATTACTAAACTGCTTTACCTCACTTTTCTTATTAAATGCCAATGTTTGTGGGGAAGGTGTGAAATGTGTTGGCAGCTCTGTTTGAGCCACACTTAAAAGGAAATTAAAACCATGTTTTGACAGTGTTTTTAGAGATGAATTAACCTCCATTATATGGTAACAAACATGCCAGTATTGGTCTTGACTACAGTGAGAAGAGGGTGGCATTCAGAATGCTTGGATCTACAAAGGAGCTACTTGCAGTAATGCAGAAATATTTTAAATACTAAATGGAGATGATTACAAATACAATTTAAAAAGCGGTTTTTGTTATAATTTGACCCCCTTGTCAGATCTGTTTCTGCTCTCCCTTCTTTCCAAATAGACTTGTACAGCTTTAAATACTCATGGTTTCTGTGACTGCTGAAGCCCCAGGCTGATCCTCCTGCCTCAGCCTCCAGAGTGATGGGATTACAGGCGCCACCACACCTGGCCCGTATAACTTTTTCTATAAATTCTCATTACATCTGTGTTCCTGTCCTTTTAGTAAAATAAATACAGTCAGCATTGGTTATTACGACTTGTGACTCTGAGCCAGTTTTGCTGGTCAAGGGACAACTCCAAAGACAATGGTAATATCGATGCTAACACTGGTAGGGAATGTGGACAGGGCAGTACCTATGTTCCAGGCACTGCACTGGATGCTCTACTCCACACAAAATCTGGAAGTAGAAAGTGCTACTTTTCCTATTTTGTGGATGAGGACAGCAAAAAAGCACAGTCCTAAGTAATCTTCATCAGGACAAATACCTACCATCTCATAAAGAGGCTTAGAACCAGGGCTATCCAACTCCAGAGGTGAATACTTCATCACTATTAAAGCACTCCCCTAGTGAAACTAGGGGTCAATGTCTTAATCAAAAATATGTATTTATATTTTTAAGGCAACCGGAAGCTGTACCCCTCATCAAATAATGTTGTTGAGGGTTCCTATAATGTTGGGAGAACTAGAGATACAGACGAAAACAAAAACAAAAGACCAACTACATCCAATTTGTCCGGGGGGCTGGGTAAATGAACCAAAGCTCAGGAAAAGCTCAGAATCGTCACAAAAGATAAACAAGACGAGCAGACTGTGCTTCCACAAGGCGAGGTGCAGACTTCCCTTGGCACCAGATCTACTCAAGTTACCAACAAAATACACAAATGTAGAGTTCGGAGACCTAAATTAGAACTGACCCCTGAAAAGAGCAAATTTGCCAATTTGGATAGATCTTTGAACAACTGAATAAATCACCTAATCCAACGCTCTCATTAGTTTAACATACGGTATACGCAAATCACTTCAATACAGGGATCATTGTTATCATCATCATGTTGCATTATGGGCCAAGACAACAAAGAGGTTTGGTCTCTTCTCCTTCTAGGTGCTAAGGTTCTACCCACACCACCTCACATGGATAAGACAGGTACAATACTCAAGAGAGACAGTCTGAAATTTTAATTCCTTCCAAATATTCTAACCATGATGGTTTTACCTCTTCTCTGCCTAGGCAAATGCTGTGATTCTCGTTATGCTGTATGAAGCTTGTATCAGCAAGACACTGGAGCCAAAGCCAACCTTAAGCAGTAATAGTACTTCATGCCTTACTTCCCCACAATCACACGGACAATCGCCCAGTGTTACAAAAATGCCCCACTTAATCCATCAGTGGCTTATTATCATAAGAGCTGTCCCTTCCCCATTTGCATACTATACACCTATCCTGAGGCTACTCTGTTTCCCCACTAGTAACTATACCATGAGCTTATTCAGTGTATTTTTTGGAGAAGGTAACACACAATGGAGCAGAGTTTACAAATACTAGTTAATTGAAAAGGTAGGGCAACAAACAAAAGATACGGGAACGACAATATGGAACAACACAGCGGGATGTCTCTGATATTATTAACTGAGAAATTCTGCGTATGTTCTGCATATGTCAATTCTGCATATGGTCTTCGATCCTGTCCAAAGCAGCTTATTGCTAAAAATACCTAAAATAATTTGTTTTTACTTTTACCATCAATAACCCACTTTGAACACATGGACCTTAAGAAATGAATTATTAGGGCCGGTGAGACGGCTCAGCGGCTTAAGCGCCTGCCTTGCAAGCGCGAAGGCCCGAGTTCGACTCCCGGAACCCACATACGAAAAAGGGGCCGGTGATATCGCTCAGCGGCACGGGTGCCTACTGGCGCGCGAGGTCCTGAGGTCGTCCCCCCGGTACCCACAAAAAAAAAAAAAAAAAAAAAAAAAGAAATGAATTATTAAAATAGCTGCAATATTTTGAAGCCTCTTCAAAATTGTATCTGTCAATCCTCTCTAGAGCAATCTAGCAAAATCAAATAGAACCGTTTAACTAGGATATTCAGGTAGCAGGGCCAGAATAACTCCACCAAGCAGTAAAAGCACATTTCGAGGACTTTAGGCTAGAAGTGAGTACCTCAGGATATTAGGCTAAAACTGTACCCGCTACGCATTTGAAAAGTACAAATAGCTTTGGGTCCCCCACAGGTAACTTGGCCTGGTTTTCCCTTGGGGCACCAACACACAGGGTAACTTCTGTTCACCAAGACACCCCTTTCCTTCATTCTCCACTGCTCCCCCTACTTCTCCTGTCTTCTTGGCCTGAACTGATAGTAAATCAGTATTCAGTGATCTGTACTGACCTTACAGATTGCAAATATAAAGCCCCTTTCAATACAATAAAACCAATTCTTGGACTTTTTTATTTTGTAAGGTGCATTTTCCCTGTCCTGTTTGACAAAAACATCCATTTCCAGAGGGTTTTTCTAGTCACAGTCACAGTGATGTTCAGAGTTTACTGGGGAGGGAACACATACAGTTACCTTTGCAACCTTTCTAATATGTATTGGATTCTAAGCTCCTACATCTCGGCCCTTGGGCTTTCTCCTTGATAAAGCCCTCCTACCTTCCAGCCCAGCAAAGACCAAAGACTTTGGATATGAAATTTTTAAAGTAACTACTGGAGTAGAGGCTTCGACTGTACTGGCCCAACTGGCAATCCGTGGAAGGCCACATGAATCGCTCAGAGGTAACACCCTTGCCTTTCACCTCGCGGTCACCAGTCTGAATCAGGCAGAAATTAACAGCGTCCAAGGGTTGTTATCATCTGGGGATGGCTTGGCAGCTGATAGGAAACAAATTGCTAGTATCTCGCGTCCACTGGCCTGAGGTCACCTGCTTCAGAATAGTTTAGGACCAGATCTGAATCTTAACTGCAATGGTTACTCTAAACGGAAGCTTCTGCACAAGGATCGAACGCTAACTAAAGACACAGATTACATTCCGCATAGGCTAATGGAAGACGCCCTCTCAGACAAGGTCGGGAGTGAGCCGTGGAGTTAGAGTGGCGGAAGAGGGCAAGGTCCGCACATTCAGAGTGACAGGACTTTGAGTATTTAATCCCACCCTGGTTCCCTGCAGGTGATTAGACCGTCTGATCTTGAACCCCACACCTGAAAGGTACGGCCATGCTCTCCTTCAGAAGGTATCCCTTCTCTTACCTATTGTTTCGTCCACCTTTGACAATCATCAAGCTTTAAGGGACATAATCTTTCCAACAGCGAAATAGGGGAACCTAAGCATGGCTAGTAAATTTAAGAGAGAAAGACAGAACACCAATTCAGACTAAATTTTCTGAAATTTTGAGGGGAAAATAATTTCTTATTGTTATTGTCTGTTTTGTTGAAAGAGGATTTTTGGGGAGAGTGTTTTTGGTCTAAATCTTAAAATACTTGCTTAAATTTTCTATTTTGCATTCGTAAATATTTCTACAAATCACTCTTGTTCTTTTATTAATTTAAAATTTGTCATACACAAACAGCCCCATGGACAATAATTCAACTTAAGCTCAGCAGGGCAGAATTGAGAAATACAAGAGACTTTGAGAAATATTTTCTTTTAAAACACTAAACTTTCAAAAATTTGACGGTAGGGTTGAATTTGACCGGGTCCCCATCTTGTCCAGCTGCTACTGAGAACAAGAGTCTCCTACCTCTAAGCAAACTCTTCATTCACAATACACATGCACCATAAGACAGATAATTACTGGTGGTTACGGATCCGTTTGTAAATCTGATGAAAGCAGTGGACCTTTTGCACAGAAAAACTACACTGCACACACAAAAACAAAATTTCCATACAATTGAAAGAATTCACTTAGCATATAAACTTGTCTATGGACAACTATTCCCAAAGATGCCTAAACCACAGGCTACGAATCTCTGAAAGGGATAACTGACATCTTTTATTAAGAGTGTGTATTACTAAGTCACACCCTCTTCAAATGTAAAGGAAAATTTTAAAAATGACGAAGCAATACATCCAGTTAGAACAAGCAAGAATCAAAAGTAGTAGTTTAATCAACTCTAGTTACATGTGGTTGAAAATACTGAATGCATGTTTGTACCAAATTCTCCACTTTCTCCCTCATTTTAAAACCAAAGGACTCTACCCAATGGACAGTTCTGAAACCAAATAAAGTCTATGCTTTTAGCAAAAGATAATCAACAAATAGACTGAGTCCGTTTAGCCTTCTAAAGCTTCAAGTGGCCAACTTAGACTAGAATTAAAAACAGAATCAACAATCAGCCAGAACTGTTGAAAGACGCACTGCAGACTTGCACCAATTTAAAGATATTAATGTAGATTCCCCTTTCCAAACTGACCTTTACACTTCAATTTAAATATAAATATAAAATGTCTATTTAATTTTTTCCCAAACATCTATTTCTCACATATTAAAAAGCAAAAAAATTCTCCCCAGCATCAAGCGCTAAGCAATAGCAGTAAGGCTGGTTGGGAACTTCGAACCAAACCCAAGGCCAAAGTCATCAAACTTGCAAGGATCAGGAGCCAAGAAGGACCGGGGCGGGCAGACCTACATGTGCACCCATCGGGGTTCAAAAACTGACACAAAATTCACTTCAGGCCAGCTCGTTGGCGCGGCCCCCTGCACTGGCCCTGGCGGGGCCTCAAAGGCTCCACGCGCCCGCGACCTCTGGGGTGTCGAGCTGGACCGAAGGCCGCCGCCGAGGGCCCCGGGCTTTAGGGTCCGGGTAGGCGCACTTCCGCCCGCACCGGACGGTCCAGCCTGCACTTCGTGGACCCGGCTCGCTCGGTTCCGGGGTGCCGACTCCGCGGAAGCCAAAGCCGTCCTGTCTCTGACGCCCAGAGCGGGCGGGAGACCGCGGGCACCTCGGGGCGGCCCTGCGTGGCGCTGCGGCCCGGGCGTGCGCGGGAAGGGCGCCCGTCGGCCTCCCGGAAGCGCGGGGCGGCGCGGGCGGTGCGCGTCTCCGGCGCCGGGCCACGTGCGGCCGCCCGCTGGCTCCGCGCGCCGAGAACTCGAGGCCGCTTGTTTGCGGGAGAGGTGAGGGCCGCGCTGACCCTGCGGCCACGCTGCCTGCCGGCCGGGCTGGGGGCGCCCTCGGGGACGTCGGCGTGGCGCCGCGCGGGCGGGCGAGCCGCTTCGAGTGCTCGCGGGGCGGGAGGTCTGGTGGAGGAGAACGCGCCCGGCCCCGTCCCCGTCCCCGTCCCCGCCCCGCGCGGAGGCCGCCGCCCGCGTGCCCGAGCGCGGCGCAGCGTGGACACCGCGCCACCCCGGCGACCCGCGCTGCTCGGGAGCCCGGACGCGGCACCCGCCTCGCCCGCCGCGCTGCACGGAGAGCGGGAAGCGCCCGGGCCAGCGAGCCGCCCCTGACGTCCGCGGGCGACTCACGCCGGCCGGCGGTGTCTCTCCCCGACTCCAGAGCACAATGCGGTTAAGTCGGTGAGATGAGGAACACGGACGTCTCGGGCTTTGCCGGGAAGAACCCTGCTTCTTAGGAGCACCGCTAAAGAGTGGTCTGGCTGTGAGCTGATAGGTGGCTGTGGTCAGACACCCATTCTAGAACCTTGCCACTCTGAGACCATATTATCACATCATGTCCATTAGGCCCCAGTAATCCACTATCAACGCGTTTTAGAACCATTCCAACGTTAAGGAGATTTCTATTAATGGCCCCTGATCCTAAAATGTGACTGTGGTTCTAGGGACAGATTTTTAACAACTCAAGGCTGCGATGAGTGATTTTCTGGTTTCGGAGTAGTCTAGGGCCTTTAGAAATTCCGGCTGGGAGATTGGAGGCAGCGCCTGAGAAAGTCACCTTGCCCGTGACGTGTCTCTAAGGGACGCTTTCCAGTCTTTCCCTCAGGACCTGGGACCAAGGGCCAGCAGGTAGCTGCTGCTCCTGCGGCTCTCCACGGGGGGTATCTGCTAGTCCCTTCATGAACAGTCCAAGAAGGATGAAAAAGCAATCATCAATCCTATGGCTAATAGAAACTTTTTAAAAAAGAAGTCCTGGGCTGGAAATTTCCACTAGTGAGGTCAAGTAGACTAAGAATTCTTTAAAGGCCCGGTTCCCACCTCTGCGGTAGGCAAATGAGGCAGGGTCACTAGAGAAGGTGGCAGAGGACCCTGTCTGATTCTCTGAGACACTTTTTCCTTGCGGTGCTGAAACAGCTGTCAATTCAAACTTGGCCAACTTACTTTCATGTTTAACGTGATATTCTTTTTCCCCAGCAAAAGACCATGTTTCCACTATGAATTGAAGGTAAAGAGTAGAGATTCAGGAATAAAAGTGAATCAAAGACCTCATGCTGTTTGGCTTTCCCTCTAGGAGAAAAACAAAATTCGAAGCCAGGCTCACCTGATGATGGCCTGGCTGCCCTGTCACCTGCAGTTATCTTTGACCAAATGGGTTGGACTTGGTGGGGCTCCTTTATTTGAATTTGCTTATCGTTTGTTTGCATCAATAGCAGGTTGGCTTTTAAAGACATAGAACACGCTGCTTGCAAGAGAGGAAGTCCGGCTGATTCTCTGTAGCATGGGGGCCTCGGTGTGAGGATTGCATGGCAGAGGCTCTTTCAAGCGCACACTGCTTCCTCCTGTCTAAGCCGCCTCTGTGCATACAGAAGCCTCCTCCAGTTCCTGATTTGGTTCATTTCCTTCGAACTGCTTCCATCAGAAAAACTGCCCTTTCCAGGTAGTGCCTAGATTTCATTTAAATAAGGTAACAACAACAAAAAAAAAAAAAAAAAAAAAAAAAAAACCACTACTCAAAGTCTCGTGTTATTAACAGGCAGTTTGGCAGAGATGCTGCAGGCCATCCAGTGCGACATGTCTCAATACACTGGTGCGCTACAGTTTCACGTGTAATGTTAATTCTGTCCCAGACAAATCCTATCATCTTTGCGGTTTCGGAGCCGAATACCGAAAGCATCATGGGGGGTGTCCTCCCCACTCCAGGGGAAAGTCCAGGGACACCAGGTCTTTTGAATCCCATTAACCCAAGGGTGGATATGGGGCGTCTGCAGGAATCGGGTTTTATCAGAGCAACTGGCGCTGGCAGGTTGTGCGAGGTCAGGAGAGGGAAACAAGTGCTTAGAGCACTGGTCGCAGATTTGGGCTTGGATCCTTTAGTGGCACTAAAGAAAGGGAAAGAGATGGCTGTCCTTGCTAAAGTTTTCTAAGGAAGGCAAGAATCCAGGCAAGGATTGGGATGAACCTGACCCTGCATCTTCCAATTCGGGTTGCTTCCATTTGCTTGGGATGCGCGTCTTCTACCCTATTTCTTTGTGTTCCCCTTTTGCATGATTAAAAACACATCTATATGCATAAACCACCGCCCAACTGTGGCACGACTGGTTTTGGGTTACAGCCTTGTCGGGAGTGAGGTGTGGTCTGGTCTGCAACACGCGGTGTGCGCGTCCAGGCTGGTCCGTTCTGGTTAGGTGGAGCTGGGCACTCGTGTGAGGCCTCTGCACTGCAGGTAACCGGAATGGGTTGCCAGGCAAGTTGGCACTGCCTGGACGCCGAGAGGACCGCGTCCCCATTCCAGGACCCGCCTCTGGCCCTCAGGGCTACCGTGCCAGGTCCAAAAAGAAAAGGAGAGGGCAGTGGGGAGGAGACTGGCGAAGTGCAGGGGAGTGGGAGCACAGGGTGAGCCGAGGGACTGAGAATCTCAGGGTTGCCCTGGAAGCCGGGGCTCGGGGGTAGGGCTCCCAGCAGCGGGCCGCAACTCCCGACCACTCGCCGGGCTCCGGGCTTCCTCGGAGGGGCCTGGTCGGGGCGGCTGGGGCGTGGACACTCGGCCGCTGAGACCCGCGCTCCCCTCCCTGGCCAAGGACGCGGGCGGCCCGGCCTCTGACGGCGTCTCTGCCTCGCCCCTTCCCGGCCAGGTGTCCGGAGGCCAGGTGTCCGAGGCCAGGTGTCTGGAGGCCAGGTGACCGTGCAGGTGGAGCTGAGATGGCCTGGGGGCGCTCGGGCCGCGGGGACCCACGCGTCCGGCCACGTTGGTGGCGACCGCAGGAGAGGCCGAGCTGGGGACACCCCCAGGAAAGGTGGGATTAGAGGGACCCGCGTCTGAAACCTGGAGGTTTCCAAAGCCGGAACTTAATTGACTTGATTGAATTTCTCTTCTTATCTATGAAGGAAGAAACACTCCCGACGTGACATGCAGAGGCCAGGAGTTTGTGGGAAAGATAAAGATGTGGGACGACAGATCCCTGCAAAGAGAGCTGTCCCCACCCCTCTGCCTCCGAAAGAGATCACGCTGTTCTCGCTCCAGAGCTCTGACCCTTGGGTGGAGGCGTCCTGTCCTGTCAGGACCGAGGGGCGCCACCACAGGGCTGACCAGAATTCTCGCCGGCTGCGAGCCAGAGCTGCCCCGCCCTGTCCCTGCTCCCCACCTTGGGCCAGGCGGGAATTCATCTCTACCTTCCCCGTCCATTCAAAAGGATTTAACTGCGTGGTCTCAGATAAACGAAGTTGTGCAAAGGTGATGGAAAAATTAGCTTCAGAGGGTCTCGGGCTTCCTTTTTCTAACCTCGTTTATGTTTCAGGAGAGAAACTGTCATTATTTTTAAAGGGTGATCTTTCCCGACTCTTTGTGAGCCTTCTTGAAAACTGAAGACAACATGAGAAATTGGTTATTTTGGATGTACTTTACTATTGCAAGAAAAAAGTGGGAGATTAAGATCCTGAATTTTAAAGACTCACCCGGCCCATTTTCACTTTAGGGTAAACCATAGTAGGATTAATGTTATCAAGTAGGTACTGGAAAATCTTTCCTTCAAATTTTGCAGTAAGTGTTGGTTGTAAACTGTTGCATTTTCTTTATCTGTAAACAGTTTACTTTTTAGGCAAGACTCGGTGAAATTCAAGAGAGCATGCGTAGCCAGGGACAGAAAATGAAATAGCCAGGAAACAAAATGGTTGCAACTGCTAACTTTCATTTTAAAAGTTACAATCAAGAGCCACTTAATTTTGGTCAGATTGAAGAACATAAGTTTAAAATGAAATTAAATATTGCTTTTACCTGGGAAGCACTGTGATCATTGCCCCACTTGTCTTTTCTGGTGACTGATTTACAAAACACAGGTGCAGCTGAAAAGGGACCTTTTTTTTTTTTTTTTTCCCTGAGCACTTCAAAAAACTGACCAGGGTGCCTTATGTCCAACTACTGAAATTATAGGTTTTAGAAGATTTCTGAAACTCTTTTGTTCAGAAATCATTTCTGCCCGAATTGCTTTCAGATTCTGATTACACTCCTTCTCATGTTTGCCTCAGAAATTTGAAAGTTTTTTTTTTAAAAATCCTCTTGAACAAATAAGAGAATAGAAACAAGAAATTCTTATCATTCTCATCTTTAGAGATATACTCCACAGCTCCCTCTCCCTCTCAAAAATTGATCTATTTAAAAACATACTAATAAAGTGCCTAAGAAATAATCCAAGTTTGCAGCAGGGAAAAAAGATCCTAATGACTGTTACTGTCTCTAAATTCAATTTCAGAGCAATCCTGATGAAGTCACAGAAAGTTTACAAATCACTGTCATATCTAGTTCACCCACAGATTAGCAAAAAAAGAAGAAAACAAGGTAAAAAAAAATTGCTAATTTATTCTCTGCCCTACAAAAAAAAATTGGGGGTAAGGTGAGGCTGAATGTAGGCTTCTCATTCTTGAGTACTGGTGTAAAATTAAACTAGACCCAATGTTGTGCTAGAACCATTTTAATATAATTATACATATCTGCCAAATCCAGGAAGAAAATGTTTATGCATATATAACTTTTCCAGTTAACATCTGCAAGCATAAACGACAATGATCTCAGTTTAAAAATTCATCGGGGTCAAAGCCGTTGACCAACGTCTCTGTACTGCTAGGCTTACCAACAGTAAATTACAGATGAATCAGTGTCCTTTTGTCTCTCTTCTCCCACTCTCCTCGTCGAGACGTTCTGTTGTGAAGTTTCAGTGCAGCACACCTCCAGCCAAAGGTAATCTTTTTAGATCTGTGCGCATTCAGTTGCTCTGAATTTTGCTTATAATTATAACTTATTTAATCACAGAAGGGCCCCTGCAGAGGCGGGGCTCAAGGGTGCATACAATAACAGGAGATCACAGTTTTGAAGTCTAGCACAGATTAAGAACCACAGATGTACCATTGATATAAGACACACACTGATTGTCTCTTAAACTACATATTGAATCCTTATGAACATTATTTTTAAATAAAATAGTGCATCTAGGACAATCAGTCGCACAATTCACACAGCCCTGAAAAGTTTTTCAGTGCCAACTACCAGTTGGTCATGAAACGTGAACAAGCTCGAGACACTGTTCATTCCTAAGATTCAACCAAGGATTGGCTAAAACACTGGATCACCTCTGCTTACGAAGGCTATGACCTTCCCTCCCTTCCCTCGCAACTTAGTTTTGTTTGATTTTTATTTTTGGTGGTGTTTGGTTGCACATGGCTAGAATGCATTGGATCGATCACTTTGCAAATCAGGAAAACCAATGATCTAAAACTATGACAGGATCTTAAGTAGATTGGTTTGTCCATTTCAGGTTGCTGGTTGATAGGCCCCTCTAAGGCCTTTTACTTTTCCTTCTATGCCTCCCAGAACTTTGATCAGAGGAGTCTGAGCGTCATCCCATCTAACGCTTTTTTAACCAATGCCTGGCTAAAACTGGAATGTCCAGCCCAGCATATTTAAAAATCACCCACAAAAATGAGGTTATACAGGTCTTCACAAAACCTGGAATTTCCATGAGGATGTCTGGTCTTTATAATCCAAGCAGTCAGCATTGAAGTTAAGCTTCCAGGAGGCAGTTTGGTCCTTATAATCCAAGCAATCAGTAGTTGAGTTAAAACCCAAGCTTGAGGCTCCATATCCCTGGGTGGAAAGAGAAGCTGGGGACTGATTGAGATGGCTGGTGACTGCATTGGTACCCATGGGACTGAGTGTGGCCCCTGGTCCAGGAAGCTGGTGGTGCATAGGGGTCAAATAAGATCCACAGTCCATGCCCCCAAAGTAGGAAGTTGAGCCAGCATATCCTTGACTATAACCTGAAGCCTGAGTGTAGGTCATGGGATAGGACCTCTGCATGCAGGAGGAGGAGGTGGACAGGGGGTCTGACAGTGGGGAGATGGAGGCTGGGCTCCAGATAGACACTGGAGCACTGCTGCTTGCAATGGTCGGGACTGAGGTGCTAGAGGAGGGAGTGAACTGGCCACTCGTTCCACTCTCTGAACTCACTTCCCGGGCTGGAGAAGTCTTCTTTTTGGCAGGTCTCACTTTGTTTTGACCTCCATTCTGCTGTTGCTGCTGTTGCTGGCGGCACTTAGCTCTTCGATTCTTAAACCACACCTTGAAAGGGAAAGACACTTCTTTAACATGGATTCAACAACTCCTTAAGGAGGAGAGTGGCTCCCCGATTATAAATCTGTCCCACGTGAGAGATGAGCTAAGGAGATGATCGCGCTGCTACTGGAGACCTATTGAGACATTCTCATACATGCTTCCAGAATCATAAGAACGTTGGCAGGCTCTGTCTAAAAGCATTTTACCCCTCCCTATTACTGGCCCAGAACAATAAAATTTAAGATAACCGGGCCGGTGAGATGGCTCAGTGGTGTAAGCGCCTGCCTTGCAAGCGTGAGGGCCCGAGTTCGACTCCCGGATCCCACATATGAAAAAGGGGCCGGTGATATCGCTCAGCGGCACGGGTGCCTGTTGGTGCACGAGGTCCTGAGGTCGACCCCCCGGTACCCATGAAAAAAAAAAAGATAACCCCCAAAGCATATGGCTAAAAATTTTCCATCTTATTTACCTATCTTATCTCTACTACACATACACACACACACATACGCACACAGAACCCCATCTGTATTTTGAGATATTTTCATAATGGAATAGAAGGTATCTATGTCTTTTGGAGGGAAATGCAGGAGAAAGGAGGGAAAGTAATTCAGTTGTTATATACCAACCAGAGCAGCCTAAATTCGAAGTTTACATTCCATCTTCCAGGGGCAACTGCTAATATGGAGGTTGGTTCCATCACCTTACATTTTGCCTCTCCTAGAAAGATTCCCAAAGAAAGCTCCAAGGAGCAGACATGATCCCGTTGAGGAAAGAAGTCTGAAATCCCGTTTGCTGAAAGCTGCTCTGGGATAAATGGGGTGATCTGCATGTTCTCTGCTTTGAACTCAAGAACAGACCTCTCTACTGGTCTCCAGGATTCAAGTCTGCGCCTTCAGGGCAGCACTACTCAGCCTGTAGGTTCTGTTCCCTGTACGATGGCTGGCTTGTCAACTTAAATCTCTGCCTGCAACTCTGAAAATTATCTTTGCTCTGCAAAGGACCAGCTATGTTCGGACAAGTTCTCTTCTGGGCTAAAGTCCTTAATAATTTTTGTCCTCTTGAAGCAGCTCTCCATTAGTGTTGTAACTATGGCAAAAGTGGCGACCCGAGGCCACACTCAAAGCCAGTGAGGACCTTGGTTCAAGCTCCAGGAGTGCTAAAACTTCTTCCGACTCACTTTGAAAAAGCCCGTTTTCTGCTCTGCAGTTTTTGCTGATGTCTGGCACTGCAACAAACAGTCCTACCTGAGGGACAGTCCCAGGTGTGTATGTGGGTTAGATGCTAAACCCTTTCCTGAGAACTCTGTGGGGCTTCTGCTCCAGGCAGGGAGGAGCTGACTTTCCTCCTTCCCCTCTAGGGTCAAGTGAGGCAGGCAGTAGCTAAGCCAAGGGGGTGTCACTAGGGACATTTTGTAGATCTGTTAAATGGCCCAGAGCTAGAAAATTCTGTTCAATCCCTAAGACGTTAAAGAAAATACACTTTTATTGTGTTATCTTATTTGGTAAAAGCGCCAGCTGTTCCTACAGCCTGGCTCTGCTTCCAGTTTAGATTATGACCTTGAGCGAGTCATTTGCTCTATTCCTTTACTGTAAAAGTATTTAGGTTATCCAGGACCCAAGCTTCTTCCACATGTAAAAGTCTGTGAGAACAGCAGAGAATTTCCACACAGAAAGGAGCAAGGTGTAAACCCCACTGACTACCACTGAAACCTGCCTGTGGGTGGGTCTCTGCCCAGCAGAGAACGAGGGTTCTAGGACTTTATCGTGATAGCCAAATTGCCACCCTTCCCTGGCAACCTGGGCCAGAAGACCTTTGCTTATAGGATTAGGAGAGGAATGGGAGGCCAAGGAGAATAGTTTACTGGTCCCTGGATGTTTAGAGTTGTAAACCTGCCTTGGATCCTGGGAAAGGCTTGGGGGTCTTTTGAGTCCTCTACGGAGACCATGCTTGGGGATGGGTGGCACGGCCCGTGAGGATGGCTCCTACCTGCACCCTGGACTCAGGCAAGTTGATTTTCAGCGCCACTTCCTCGCGCATGAAGATGTCTGGGTACCGGGTCTTGGCAAACAGCGCCTCCAGCACATCCAGCTGCGCTCGGGTGAAGGTCGTCCTCTCTCGCCGCTGTTTCCGGGGGGTGGCTGCAGGACAAGAAGCACAGGGCCCCTTAGGGTGGGGGAGCAGTGTCTCAGTCACGGGGGGCCCCATGGCTCCTCGACTCTCCAGTCCTCCCGCGTCCTGCCCAAGGCTCACCCCACCTCTCAAGGCCTGGCCCCTGACGCGCAGGGCACTGCATCCCAGAGTGGCCCCCAGTCGGCCGACTTCAGAGACTACTCCTACTGGAAGGTCACTTGGAGAAAGCTAATGAAGCAAATGAAATCTTTAAAAAAGAAGAAAAAACCTCAATTCCTCCAAAATCCACCTCCCAAACTGGAACACAAATATAAGAGCCAGTGGTGAAGTCAAAGGATCTCCAACGGGGACCCCAGGATGGACTGGGCAAACCTCCATCCTGCTCACTGGTGTTAGCACTTCAAAGGCCTTTGTTTCTCCATCTTTAAAATGAGGATATACATAGCTCAAACTTCTACCAGGATTTTACAAAACAGAAGTGAATGAAAAGTAAGCATCAGTGGCGGGGGGGGGGGGTCACACCTTCAGGATTAGGCCAGGGAGACCCGGGGCAAAGCCTCGAGAGCTGCAAAGGACACTCGGAGAGGAAACTCGGCTTCCCCGAGCTCCTTCTGAGGAACTGGGCACCGAGACAGGTGGACCAAGGGCCACCTGCCCAAGCGACAAGGGAAGCAGCCTTCTCCACCTCATCCAGTGCCTGTCCTGAGCCACTGGAATTAAGATCCAGCAGCGTGATTTCCTGCAACTGCTGCAGACACACCTCCTCGCTTCTTCCCGGCCAGTCCTCTCTGGGCAGTCCACACCCGGTGGCTCTCAGTGGCTTCTTCACGAGGAAAACCCAGTGGGCACCTTGCCTGGAGCTGGGCTGCGATGGCGTGGCTTCCAGCCCGGTGCTTGAGGGACAGAGGGTGTCAGTCCCTATGGGGTGGGCGGCCGCAGGCTTACTTACCCGGGTAGCCCACGGAGGGGTGCAGCAAGTCCATGCCTGAAGTGGTCAGACTCAGCCCATTGACTGCATAAGGCGGTTGCTTAAGATAAGACATCATGCTAAGGTCGTTTGGAGGTGCAAAGTCAGCCCAAATCGGGGGGGACCCAGCCAGATGGTCTGGATTCGCCTGGGGTGGACGCGTCCAAGGTCGCTGGTGGGTGGTTTTGGAGTGGTGGAACTAAGGGCAAAGCAAACAAATAAACAGAGGAGCTGGTTTACTGCTTCGGAGGCAGTGGCTCTCCCATGTTCCACCACTAACTGAAGAGCCTGGCCAGGCCAGGCAGGGGCTTTTAAAGGACTTGCAGACAACCCCCCCACCCCCCACCACAGCTGCCTGGAACTGCAGGGAGACCAGATAAACCTGTCTTCCCCACCCCCACACTAAACTTAAAAAAAGGAGAGACCCTAAGAAAGCAATTACAATCAGCCTTCCCCCCGAACAAAACCCCACGCCTTCAAATGCACACCTCACATTCCTATCCCAACATTTGCATAGGACTCATTGGCTGGCACTCGCTAATTGTCTCAAACAAAACTTGATTGGGGCCATTTGCAGAGACAAAGAACTCTTTGGCTAAATAAATAATGCTGATAACAAAGCCCATTGGTGAGAAACAAAGAAACAATTCAAGAAATCTACCTCTCCCCAGACTGTTGCCTTTCCATGGCAGAGATTTTAATTATCTTAGCTTTTTACCACTTTCAGCTGCTTCGAACCTAAAACGTCAATGCATTTAACATCTAAAATACCAACTTGCTAAACAACAAACTTGAGAAAACTGCCCAGCCACTATTCTTCCATGTTTAAAGTCATTTCCAGTAATCATTTTCACCTAATTAGTAGTCTGGATAATTAGATTTCGAGGTAAGTAACAGATTTATTAGGGTTTTGGAGAACCTTGATTGTATGTGTCTAAAGAACTAAAGCTAAACAAACAAGCATTTAATTTTTAAGCAACACCCATCAAATATTTAAACATACTGCAAAAAAGTCTTCAAGATTGGCACGAGGCTTGCCAGAAATTCTGAAGTAAAGTGAGAATCCCGGCAATCAGATAATAACAAGACCACATTTGCAAGCACGAGGGTGTGCGTTTGTAGTGCCAGCCGCTTCCATGTTGATTTAGATGTGTGGGGGCTGCAGATCCTGTGGAGGCAAATTTTCGGACATTTGGGTCCTCAGCAGCTGCAGTGCAGTTTCCTGTTAACTCGAACTGCCTTTTGCACATTTTAGTTTTGAAGGAAGTAAGTACATAAACACCCAAAGTTGTGAGACTAACAGAATTTCGCCCTCCCTTTCAAGTTTCCTGCAATCGTACAAGAAAAGGAGCTGAGGGAGAAAAAGAAGTTAATTTACTTTCTTCATTTGGGCTCTCCCCTCTCCTCCCTAGCACAGAGATCCAAAATAGGTGTGAATATAGGCTGGCAGCTTTTGCAAGTCCGGCTTTAATATTCCTTAAACGCGGCACTCAGCCTGCAAGAATCTCTACTTTGAAACTTTGACACTAGGAGAGAGTGACTCAAAATGGCGGATACAAGACTAGCAGTTCCCCTTACTTTTAAAATAAGTCTTAGGCAGTTTTAAAGATCCTGGGTTTTCATATTTACATTGCTTAAGACATCAAGGCACAAAGTTCCACAAACTTGGAACCTGGTGACTGCAACTTCTTCTTGATTAAAATTCAGAGCACGAAGTCACACTTTTCCATTTAAAATATAATTTAATGAAATTTTATAAATGTTCTTCTTGGAGAAGTTTGAAAAACTAACTTAGTCGCTCCTAGCTCAAAGACTGTGTGGTTTTTATTCTTCTCTTTTAAGGATGCAGTTATTTGGAGGCTGTGAAAATAATACTGCTTTAAAATACAGTCATGTATTTGTATAGCACCTAAACCGGGGTTCTTTCTTGATTAATACAATCTTCCTGCCTTCTAAAGTTCTGAACTGCCAAAGAGAAACCTGAAATCATATCAAATGTACATATGAGAAATATGGAAATGTTTTTACATGTCTAGCTCTCACCCAATTAGAAATGCCTGACACCCCATGCAATAAAGTAGCACATTCCAACATAAAAAGCAGTCAAGAGCCAGAAAGCACCAGGATTGAGGGCTTTCTTGGAGCGCCTTTGCCCTCACATCACAAAATGGCTAAAATTCTCAGGACAGACTATCTTCACTTTTACTCCCGGATCCACCTTTAAAAGGAAAAACAAAAACAAAGCCACGGGGGTGCTCTCACCGGCCAGCCCAAGTACGCACTACTCCAGGAAGGGGAGCTGGGCCCTTCCACCTAACTTTCAAAGCCCAGTAAGGACGCCTGTGTCCCTTCCTCTCCAAGCACAGTCCCGAAGGGGAGAAAGAAATTACCCTTTCCAAACCAGACGCCTCGAGACGACTGCCGGAGAGGCGAGGTGGCTTCTGGAGAACTCGTGTCTGGAGCAATAGGCAGTAGCGCTGCGACTCCCGGCGCAGGAGGCTCGGTCCCCGCCCCAGCCCCGCGCCCCGGCCCGCGGTCCCTGCACTGCCCGCCGCGGCCTGCGCAGCCTTATATCTAACGGTCAGCCCGTGCAATCTGTCGCTTCCCCTCCCCCTCCCTTGTTTTTTTTTTCTTCCAAGAAGCCCATCTACCAGTTGCTGTGTCCTCGCTCAATAATAATTACCTCGTCCGAGAATTAATTATAATAAATGTTTTCTTGATAAACTAACGAGATAATCCGAGGGGCACACGTCCCTTAATTACAGGCCGCCGCGCTCAGCTCTGCTGCTCGTCCTGGCTGATTAATTTTCTGCATGACGGAAAGGAAACAAAACTACGCGGACTGGCGACTGGCCTTCAGCTGGGAGACGACGGAGAGGAGGAGGAAAAGAAGGAAGGAAGGAACGAAGGAAGGAAGGAAGAGAGGCAGTAAAAGGAGAGATGCTGGGCCCGTGCGGATCAGCCGGCGCTGGTCTGTCTCGGGGAACACGAGTGAAAGTTTCTGGCCTCGGGGAACCAGCTCTGCCACCCGCGAGGGAGGAGGCAGGAACGTGCCAAAAGGGTTGGCCCTGACTATTAATTACCGTGGGGCGAGGGCCGGGCGCAGGCCCTAGGAGGAGAGGTCTGGGTGTCTACCTGGCCCGGGGGAGGAGTCTCCTCTCCACTCCTCTCCGGGGCGAACAACTTTCGGAGCCTGGAGAAGCCGGAGGGGCGCAGGGGCGCCCGCCACCCCGACGCTGGGGGCTCGGGCAGGGTTTCGAGCCGCCCGCGCCCTCCCTCCGGGTCCTCTCCTGGCCGGCGGGCTCGGCCTGCCCTCTGCGCTCGCCGATCGGGCGCTCTGGTTTCGGAACTCTGTGTCGGACCTCGCACAGTCGCTCGAACGCCGTCAACCCCGAGACTTCTGCGGAGTGTGCCGCGGCCGCGTCCCCAGGCCCGGGGCGGCCGAGACCCCGGGAGAGTGGTCCCCGGGCGCCCCGAGCGCGACGCTGCGCCTCGGCGATGCCCTCGATCCCGGCCCTGCCCACGACGCCTCATCGTCCCCGAGCCCGCGAGGCCGAGCCCGAGCGCGAGGCTCCCCGCGGAAGGCAAGGTGCCCGGCCGCGTCCCCGCCGGCGGCCTCGGCAGAGCTGGGCCCGCGCCGCCGCCAGGTGCGCGGGGGACCCTCCGCGAAGTCCCCTGGAAAACCTGCTCCCTCGGCCTCGGCCTGGGGACCCGGGGCGGGGACCACCGCAGCCGCGAGTGGGGCGGCCAGTTGTACTCCCGGGGATGTTTCCTGGGGGGGTGGCTATGAAAAAGAACCGGAGACCTGAAGGCCTTTGGGAGAGGCCGAGACCGAGCTGCTGCGGCTTGGGAGATGGGAGCGCGGGGAGAAGAGGTCCCGCTCCCGCCGGCTCGGTTCGCCCCGAGTCTGGGCTCGTCCCGGGGGACAAGGACCAGCGGGCCGGCCTCACGCCTGCCTCGTTATTATTACCATTGTTTCCATCCATCCATCTAACTACGTCTGCATCTTATTGTAACGTCCTTGGGATCCATCCAAACGACCCCCAACCAAATCTGGGGCCCAAAACGCAGAGGTCAAAGGGAGAAGCCCAGAATGGCGTGGACGTAAAAACAAAACCACACACGAAACCCCTCCCAAGCACCCAGATTAAACTCGCAGGCTTTCGACGAGGATTTGCAGCCGCGGCGACCCCAGGAGCGCGCTCTCTCCCTCCCTCCCGCTCCGCCCTCTCCCCAGATCCTCAGTTTTTCGCAGTGATCGTTACAGTATTACTCTTCCCAATTCGCAAGAAAAAAATACACCACGTTTCAGAAGAAGTCCACACTCGCAGATGAGATGGCCCACTGGAGGCGCTGGGCGGTGGAGGCGGACAGAAGGACACATCTCGACAGGGTACAGACAGACAGGACGGACTGCACTTACCTTACAGCCGCATTGGAGGTTAGAAAAAAAATCAAAGTATCCTTCAAAATCCCAAATATCCAGCTATCCTAAAAGAAATCAAGAGTATTGAGTTAGAAACCTTGCCGTCTTCACCCTTCCATTAAAAAGAAAAAATACACAACAAAAAAAAATTTTTTTTAGAGTACAGAAAGTGAAGAGCGTGGCCCGAGTTGGAAACACGCGTGCGCCCCTGCACGATACATACAAGGTGGACGTGGTGCGCGAGAGGTGCTCTCGAGATTTTTATTTTTAATCACAGTGGAAGGCGAGTTGGAGCTGAGGCCGGTTCCGCTCTCAGGAAGATTTGCTGAGAAAGCGCCTCTCTGGCAACTTTTTGACGCAAACTCTCCAACCAATGGCAGGGAGAGAATGATTGACACATCTAAGCCAGAGGGAAAATAATAAAAACACACAACGGGGGAGGAAAACAGGCCGCTGCTGCACTGGGGGACGAGCAGTCAACAAATCCAGGCCTCTGACATTACCAGAATGTTCTTGAAAGACACTGGGCTCCGCTTAAAATATACATTATGGGCCGGAGCATGTGAACTAATTGTGTAATTAAAATGATGGACAGGAAGGCCTTCCCTCACCTTCATGTCGTCTTCCTCCTTTACACTTCTTCCCTGTCTCCCTTTTTCTTTGTATTTTAGGGAAGGGGGAAACGACAACCCAACAGTGTAGGTGGGAAGATAACAGATATTTAAGCCCAGGCCGGAGAAGTGTGGGCGTGGGGACTGAGTGGGTTCTCTCGCGCGGGGTGTGAGTGGACCACAAGCAGGAAGGAACCAGCCCGGAGCGAGCCGCCCGTGCCCTCCAGCACCGGGCCAGGCCACACTGGGGGCCCGAGGGCGAGGGAGGAGGCCTGGCGGTGAGGGGTGGGGTGCGGGGACACGGAGACAGAAACCGGCCCGAGAAGAAACTCTTTTGAAGAACTCTGGTTTCTCTACATTCTTTAAGCACTTGTCCCCAAGGGAGACCCGAGCTCCGGGTTTCGTGGAGCGGAGAAACCCATGGCACGAAGGCTGCGAAGGACACGAACCCCCAAATCTCACCCCAGGGCGAGCCGGGGGAGGTAGGGTGGGGGAGGCCAGGCCTCGGGAGCGCGAGCGCGGGCCGGAGCCCCGATGGAAACAGTTACGGCCCGATAACCAAGGCCACCCCAGCACGGCTGCGGGCCTGGAGCTCCCCGGGCCGGGCCGCCCGAGCCGGGGCCGAGCGCGCGGGGCGGCGTCGGGACCCGCGACCCGCGGCCCGCGGGCGGAGCCGAGCGCGGCCAAGTCCTCCGCCTGGCACCGCGAGCAGGGCCGGCAGCTTTCAAACGCATCCGCGCCCCTAGAAAAGCAGACAGGGACTGGGCGGGCTGCGGGGGCGGGGGCCAGGGCCTCTGCAGCCGTGGTGCGGACGCGGGCGGGAGTGGGGTGGTGGGGCCGCAGACAGCGCTGCTCTCCCAGGGCCCGGGGCAGGAAAAGAAAAGAAAATCTCTTTCCACACCCCCCGCGCCACCGCCACGGCGAGTGGGCCCAGAGAAACAGCTCGCTGCCTTTAATTTGGGGACCTATGTTAATGAAGTTGGTAATTAATTCGTCGCTTTGTTGTCGGTTCTTATACTGTATGTGTAATCAAATGTGGCCGTCCTTGGGATTTACAGCAATTAGCGAATTACGGAGTGCGCACGAGGCGGCGGCTCCCGACGCCGGGCTGGGCTCCCGGCTCTGACCGCGCAGGTGTCCCGGCCCCGCCGCGCCCGGAGCCCGCGCCGCGAGGATCCCGGCGGCCGCGTCCCCGTCCCCGGGAGGCACGACTTTCCGGGGCGTGGGCTGGGGGAGGGTGAGTACGCGCCTGTGAGCACACCCCGCCCCCACCGTGCCCGACACCTGGCCACGGCCCCGAGGCCTTTCCCGGCGCGGGGAGAGGGGACAGCGCCGCGGGCAGTGCGTCCCGGGTAGCGCGGGCTGCGGAGACCCTGGTCAGGTGCCTCGGTCACAGTCACGACGCCTGGCGTGAAGGAAGGGCCAACCCACGCCACCACCTGAAGTGGAGTCTCCTTTATGCCCCCTACCCTGGAAGAGACAGGGCTGTCCCCCGGTTTGACCGCAGTGATGTTGAAATCGTCAAAGAGAGAAAAAGAACAGTGAACTTTGTGACTCTGGCGCGGGGAGGCCTGGCGGCAGTGAGGGGTGTGGGGGGAATAGCAGCCGCGCGCTTGCGACTTCGTGGAAGGGAAAAATGCTGGACTGGGAGATCCCTCTGCGGGGGGAAATCCCTCGAGTCCGAGGTGGAGGTTTAGGACGTCCTCTCGGGTGCCCGGGCAGCCGAAAGTCGCGGGCAACGCGGGGTTCGGCTGGCCAGGGCGGGTTGTCGCGTGTGGGGCGTGGGAGGGCTCCCCCCGCAGCGCCGGCCGCAGACCGCTCCCGCTTCTCCGGTGCCCCTCGTCGAATAACTTCGCCGAAACACGGGGCCAATAAACCGCGAGGTGCAAATGGACAGTGTTAAATAAACAAGGGTCTCTTTAAAATTCTCATCCACTTCAGATGTCTAAAGTAAGATTGTGATGATTTTGTCACGGTTTGGTAAATTTACCCCTTTAAGAGGCTTTCATAAATCCCAGAACACACCTTCAGCCAGATTTGAATATAGATTTAGGTTTTAAAACCCAGAAGCTGGAAACACCGCTTTATCAAAGAGAATTTCCCTTTAGCTTAGCAATGTGCTGAAGCTCTTAAAAGATTGGATCTGAGAGAGAGGGTGAGAGAGAGGGAGAGAGACAGGGAGGAGAAAGAGAACTAGAAACAGAGATGCAGACAGGGAGGGGGGAAAAAAAAGACTTTCTTTTTCTTTCTAGAGGATTTCTGCCCAGACTCTGCAGCAGTTGGTAGCAGGCAAGCTTTCTCCTGGGTGTCACTTGGAAAAGTTGCAAAATTGCTCTTCACCTGTAAGAACATGCTCTCTATTTTCCAGTCTCTTCTTGTCAATTTGGAAACTGCAGACAGCCCGGCTCAGGTACAGTTTCCACAAACCCTCCTCCAGGTCAGGACAAAAGCCACGGGCTGGGGGTGGGGGCACCGGCCTGTTTCACTGAAAACCTTAGAGGCTTGGTGGGAGAAAAAGGCTCCTGGGATGAAAACTTCTCACTCTTGATTTCCAGTAAGTTCTTGAACTTCCAATATACTTACTATCTGTTCATTGCATTTCCTTCTGCTGTGCTTCACTTTCCTTCCCTGTGTCTTTCATTTTTTCCCTATAAATACAACTTAAGATAGCATGCTTTGTATTTTTAAATAATTTTCATGAACAAGTGGATTGTTTTTAACTACCATGTGTACAGTTATCTTGCTATGCATATGAGATATAAGTATTCCCAAGCTAAAGGTAAAACAATACACAGGGAATCAAATTATTTTTCAAAGCTTGCATGCAGTTTCTAATATATGGCTGATATTTATATTTTGAAATCTAGATTCATATTTAGCCCTAACTAGGCTCACTTTCACCGCCCCACATGCCAGGCCAGTTTAAAATATTCCAAACTTTCCTCCAAGTTTATTAACTATGATGGGGGGGTAGGAGGGAGGGGAGAAGTAAGAGATCCAGGGATTCTTCCAGGCTAATTAAAAAAGAAGAAGAAGAACAAAACCCATATTCCGTGAGAACATAGCCTCTGGGGGTGGGGGAAGAGCCAGTTAGAGTCCCTGAACACTTACTTTGGAAATACGAAGGTTAATTTCCAATCTTTTCAGCAATTCAGTGAACGGTGAGGGACCACATTTTGCTTTAGAATGACCACAATAATTATAAAGAAGCCATTAGAGTTTTAGATATGACTTTGTTACAAACTTTGTCAAGATTAATTTTGATTAATTTTTAAATGAAGATTTAATACTAGCAATTCAGGCAGAATTGGGAGCAAAATATAAAGCAACAGATCCCTTATGAATTAAGCTTGGGTCGCTCATTCCTTGCTATGCAGTCGCCTCAAAAAAGAGTAAAGGAGAAAGAAACAACTTCAAAGATAGGATTGTGCTGTCTTGATAAAAGAGCAGGAGGCAAACTCCAAATGCAAAAAAAGAGGAAAAGAGGACCATGTTGTTCCGGAATGAAACGGATTAAGATTGTGTGACAAGTGCGAGCCGTGGGGCTGGGAGACATTTATAGCTGAGTGTGAGCCGGGAGCTATGCGGCTGCTCCGGTCGTGTGGGCCAAGGGTGTGCATACAGCAGTTAGGATGAGGGAAAGGAAGCTAGTGTGAGTGTGAGAGAAGGAGGTGTGTGTGTGTGTGTGTGTAGGGTGTGGATGGGAATGTGGAGGGAGTGATGAATAGTGGTAGCTGTCAGTTTACATAATTTTCATCTCCTGGTCCTGAAGTTTCCTTGAAATCAATTCTACTGCAGGCAGCAGCCTTGAGCTTACAGAGCGGATATAAAACAACCATTACAGTCCAATGTCTTGCCTGTTTGCAAACTTCATTTAAAACTGGGGAAAAAAAGACCCAGGAATGGTTTTGTAAGAAAGAAAAAAAAGAAGAAAAGAAAACCACAGTGAAGCTTTAAACTAGTTTGGATAAATCTCTAATCTTTTATTTGTAACCTTTTACAAGCTTTATTTCCCGTATATGAAAAGCTTCTTTTATATGGGCATGGCAGACTTTTCTTTTGGATTTTTAATTAGAGCCCATCAATTGTAGCCATATTTAAGAATCAATATAAAGTAATCCTTCGAGATGGGATAAGGTTTTAATCGAAAATCTAATTTCCCACTCTTTGCAGATCATTTTAGGGGGCTGGTTGATTAAAAAAAAATAAAAGAGTTCAATATTTAAAAGATGCAACACCTAAAACCCGGAAAAGATCATGTCTGCAAGAAATCAACAAAGAAAAAGTCTGTTGTCAGGAACTTTTTTTTCCTACTTAGAAGAATTTGACTTATTTTTTTCAAGCACTGTTCTCTACTGTGACTCCTATGAAAGCATGCACGTAGATTGGGAAGGGGCAAAGAGAAATTATATTTTCAAAACAGTATATCATATGCAAAACAGAGTAACCTCAATTTTTTATCAACAAAGAAAACATAGATCCTGACAGATCCCTTTCACTACGTGCTCCTCAATTCCCAGGATTACAGACTGAATAGCACACACTTTTCACTTTTGTTTATGGATCCCAACTTTCCACTTTCACGTCCAGGAATGAGTATTTCTGACCAATTTTAAAACTTTACATTTAGAATTGGCAATTTTTTAAAACAATGAAAGAGTTGCTTATCATAAAGGCATAGAATTTTAAACAGTTCTATCAGAGTCACTGGCTTTCAATTTGTATTTAAAAATAAAAAAAGGAAAATGAAGGGAGGAAGGAAGAACACAGACAAAAATTAATTGTAGATGCAGAGTCCTGACGCTTTTTTTCTCCTGAGTATCAAGTTGAGATATTTGGTCAAGTATCTAAATGTTACAGTACATTTTCAGCATTCACCACTTCAAAGATCGGCAAAGCATCTCTAAACTAGAAGGGAGCCCCCAAAAGTTTACAGAGGTATTTTCAGACAGTCCCTGTGTTTGTTTTTATTGTTGTATCTGTTAAGTGCATTTGAAAAAAACAAAAACAAAAACAAAAACTAACCCTTCGTGTTTGCTTTTTAAAATCTGAACAAAGTGGGGTTGATACCCATGATTTTATCTGCAGAAATTTTAATTTATTTAAAAGCTTGACGTTTAATGCACTACACACCGCATGAATTTTAGAGAAACCCTCTTGTATTTCTCCGTAATCGTGTCTAATGAAAACCTGGGATTTTCCACTATTAAAAAAAAGTGAAAATATAATGCATCTTCATTAGGAAAATTGACTGCTGTGCTCACGACGGCTCTTAATTGAAAAGGCAACCTATTTTAGTGGTGTGGTTGAGAAGATTACATATTTTATCCAAACACAAAGACAATTAATAATGAGAAGCAGGCTGCTGCCATTAGCTCTAATGCGGTTGCATCAATGTCAGCGAAAAGTGCTCGTACCTGAGATGCTCCGTGCAAACTCCCCCGGCTCCCTCCTTCCCCAATTCACCCACTCCCGATCTGGGGTTTCTCAAGGTGCAAAGCGCCAGAGCCGGCTGTGGTCTGGCGGGCTACGTCGGGCAGAGCGCGGGCCGCCGTGCCCTCCCCGCGGTCCCCGGCCCGACCCTGCCCGAGGCTCCCGAGCCGCCGTGCGCAAACCTCGCGCCCGTCCGCTGCGCGCGCGGAGCCGGGAGAAGGCGGCGGCCCCGAGCGCGGGGGATGGATCAGGACGCTGAGGGCCACCGGCTCCATTCCGAGAAGTTTGACGAACCGGACTGAGCTGCCTCAGAGACCGGGCCCTGCTCCGATTCCTTTACGGAAAAGTTATGGGCGGAAATCGTGTAAAATCGAGGGTCTGCTCGGCGAGGGCCGCCGGAGCGCACATGGTCCTCTGGCCGAGCAACCAAGTTTCCCCGCGCCCCTCTCGACCCGGCCGGGCCGCGAGCCGTGCGCGTGCGCTCGCGCGCGTGTCTGTGCCTGCGCGTGTGCCCGCGCACGCGTCTGGGGTTGGGGAGGGGGCGTCCGGAGCTCGTGGGGACCCAGCACGTCTGCGCTCCGGGCCGGGAGGACACGGCGGCGGCCTCGGGTTTGACCTCGTGGGCCGAGCTCACGAGGACCCAGGTGGCGAGCTGGGGACCCTGGCGGGAGCGGGCCGGCGCTGGATGCGAGCCTGGTCCGGGCCCCGGGCTTTCTTGGGTGGGACCCTTGAGGGCTCTACCTGCACTCCCGGGCTCCCAGCCCCCAGGGCCGGTGCAGGTTGGGCCTAACTCCCAAGTCGTGTCTGGAGGAGACGCCAGACGCTTGGTGAGGGCCGGGCCCTTCGGGCTTGGCGTCTAGTAGCCCCAGGCAACCCCTTTGCTCCCCTCGGTGCTCCCCTCCCCCGCCGCTCCCCTCCGCGTCCGGAGTGGACGGGGCGCACCCAGGCCAGGCCGTCGCGTCCCTTCACTCAGGGGCTGTGGACAGCGCGCACTTCAGGGCGTTCCGACCAGGCTTCTCGCTTCGCCCAGCCACACGCAGCGCCTGGGAGGTGTATTGCCGGGCCGGGGTCAGGGAAAAGCGTCTAGAAGAGCAGGGAGAAGGTAGAATGACTTCCGAGGCTACCGGAGGGACGCTCACACATCGCCTCGTGGGGAAGGAAGGAGCAAAGGCCCGGTTGTCCAAGATCCAAGGCGACACCTTTCCCTGCCTTGAGTGGTGGCCCCCCCGGGAAAGTTCCTTCCCTTAAACGCCCGCTTCCCTCTGCAGCCCTCAGCGCCCCTCAGTCAACATACCCCGCTTTCCCGCCTGCTTCTGCCTATTCATCTACAGACTTCCTGCAGACTCGATGCTTTTATGCTTCTGCCCACGGGTCGCGAAGTCCCCTGAAGGCTCTGAAGACAAGTAGGCTGGAGTTTTCCCTGAGCCCCCCACGCTCCTCTCCTCCCTCCCCTAGAGCAGGTGGGTTTCTAGGTCATCCTGACCTCCCTTTGGTGAAAGCCAACTCTCAGCTACTAGATGTGACCTAGGAACCTTCTCTCTCCTTCCCCACCTCAGTGTCTGACCGGGCTTCCTGCACAATGTATCTAGAGGTTTCCCTGTTCCTTTCCTAAGCACTTTTCAGGTGGCAAAACTTGAAGTACAGTTCTCCAGTTATTATTCATCAACCAAGCCCTAGAGTCTGCTTTTGGTGAGGCCGAGTGTGTGGGCTATTAAAGGGGGGACCAGTTCTTCTAGCCAAGTGAGAAGTGGTTCTCTTTGGGGATCGCTTGAACCCTAGGTGTTACTTGTGCAACGTAAGAGCAGCAACAGACTCACTTGTATTTGTGGATCTATTTCTTGGCGTTTAACCTAGGTGTGCTCGGAGGCATCTTTATTAGCACGTGCCTGACTTTGGACAGGCACTCAATAATGACATTCTTAATCATTTATTGAATACCATTTAAGCTAGTTCAGCAACAGACAGGAACTCTTAACCTAAATGCCAGTTTCCTGGCAGCTTATTCATCTAATGAACAAGTAAAAGTTAAAGATGTAATTGCTTCCAATATTTAGCTCCTGCATATGACAATTAAGGTAATCAATTAAGGGACACACACATCACACCAAATGTAGATGGTATGTTTTGGGTTACTTTTAGAGAAGCAGTTACCTTTTGACTCTGCCCTCTTGTATTGGATGCACAAAATATGTCAAGAGACACAGAGAAGAATCAGGCATAGTCTGTAGATGCTGCGTATCAACAGAATGAGGGGCTTGAGTGTATCCTGATCTTTTCTTACTGTTTCAACAACAAAACACAAAGTAGGAATGGCCTGGGTGAGGTCTTTTTTTTTTTTTTTAACGAAGAAACAACCTACAGACACTAGATATCCACCAAGAACTAACTCACTGCAAGTATGTCTTTTCCTATGAAAAACTAAACAATCCCATTATTCACCCCGCCCCCCATGTTGGGAATGGAATCTAGGGCCTCATGCATTACAGGCAAGCACTGTACCACTGAGCTATATCCCCAGCCAATCCTATCATCGTCACAAAATGTCTTACAATGTCCTGGTAGTTGGCTCTGTGTATTATTAGTCAATCGTAGAATCGTAATGAAGCAAAACACATTTTACATTAGACCATATGGTCTTAAATCTGGTAGTACACTTGGATCAGTTTTTTTCCATTAACTAATTTGTCCACCCATGGTGAAATAGATACATTTATTTTTCACATGCGATCTTTTTCACTGAAGTCTCTGATTAACTAAAAATGTGTGATTATCAGTACAAAAGTCTACAGAGCACAGTTCCTTTTTTTTTTTTTTTTTTTACAGTGGGCTGTAGCATGAATTCACATTCATTCATGAATTTACTGAGCAAGCATTGCCTGTGTGAATTGATTATGTCTAAAGACCTCTCAGGACCAGGATGTAAGTTATTTTATTTCCTCATTTTAAAGAAGCAGGTGCCTGTAATAAACATTTGATGTAAAAGTTTACATTCCCCACCTTCTTCTGGAAAACTTAGTCCATGAGGGATTTGCCATTGCTCCAGATTGAGCACGGCTGCGATCATCCCCAGCAGTGTTCTGGGAAAAGCTACAGGATCTGTTTTTATGAAGCGACCAAAGTACACGACTCTTAATGTCAGATTAGATTTGTTTCCAAAAATAGAATCAAAAGGCAACTGAGTGTGATATACTATGTGTTTGACTAAAGTGTGTACTTCCCAGTTGAAAATAATTTTTTGATAGGAATAAAAGCACACTTTAGATTTGACTCTACATTCTTTTAGCCAATATCTAAAAGAGCCTATCTGTGTATATGCCATCATATTCTCATCTCTAAAAGAAAGCAAAAAGGATTCAACATATTACAAATATGACTTTCTAAAACCCCCTTTCTGAGCTAGAAATAGTTATTGAATATTTATTTGTTTTGGGACATTTTAGCTGCAATTGCTTGCCAATTTTGGAAAATGCTGGGTTTTATTTCCCTTCAAATTCTGAGTTCCCCATGTAACAACTCACATTGAAATGTAGCTTTTCTTACCAAGATTCTCCTCTCCTTTTTATGTGCTTCCTATCTGTAGAACAAATATTACCATCCATTTTCTATAGATCATTGATGAAGTTATTGAATGTGGTGATCCAATGACAGATTAGAAGTGAGTCTCCATGGAGATGGCCATGTATGAAGTCTTTCTTTCCTGATGAACTCTGTCTGCAGGAGGAATTAAATGCTACTCTTATAAAGGAATCTTCCCGATCTATGTCATTTTGGACACACTGGAGTCTTTGAGCCATGTCCTTACCAGTAGCTGTTTTATCTTTTGGGCAAGATGTGTGGGTCATGGCACCCACAGATAGCCTGTGGTCTTTACAGAACTCATACTGATTAATGCTCTTCATGCAAATTATCAGAAGGGTTTTTTTTTTTTTTTTTCCTAAAACATCCAAAAGTTAATTCTTTACCTTCCTAATTTGGCCTGAAATTTCCTTCACAGCTAAGAGGCTATGAGAGCTCCTTTGTTCTAGAGCTGTTTATTCGAGTGTTCAAGGTACGTGTTCGTTCCAAGGACTGCACTTAGGATGTTTAAGTGCCAAAGATTCTTCAAACTAAGCCCCTGTGTTCTTTGTACCACCTTACCAGCTTAGATTATACAATCTTACAAATGAAAAAAAAAAGTTTCCATGAGATTAGACAGCTATTTGTATTATAACTATGAATTTATTAAATTTAACTGGCAAAGAGATCTAGTGCACGTAAAGAAGGTGAAAATGCAGGCTTAAAATATTCAGGACTGAGAATAGAACGTTTAATTTCTGATTCTCTCTGCAGGTGGGGTATGAAATAGAATGCTAGTGTTGCTGATGCCAGGGCGCTTGCCTGATTTTACACTTCCGTGAGGGCTGTGGCGATGGAAAGGGATACTTATGGAAGTACAACAGGGCTTATGTAAAGATTCAGTAGCCTTAACGAGGGCAGTATTTGTCGTATGGAAAAGGGTGAATTTCCTGATGCCTAAAAGGTATATGAGAAAGACGATGAAATGCAAAGTAAATGAGACTGTAGATGCCATCAGCAGCCTTAGCCTGTGACAGACCCAGAGGCAACTCCAAAGCCACCAGGGCAACTGCCTGTTCAGTTTGCCAAAGAGCCAGATGCTGCTGCTTGGAAGAATCTCTTCCACAGCTTGGTGTCTGGGCCTGTGATTGCCATCCAAAGAACAGTGGTGGGGCATGCTGGGACGGACGCAATCCCGGCATCCCACGACACCATCTCCTTTTTAAAGGAGAGTCATTTTAAAATCAGTAAGTTTTAAAACTCACATTTTACTTTATTAAACTTAAAAAGAAAAATGGGAGATAATAGTATAAATCAAGGCTATGTATTTGGCAAAATAAATCCTCTTAAAACTTCATTTTGCTGATGGGTCATATTTAATTATCCCATGAGGATTTGGACACTTAGAAGAAACAAAAGAACATCCATCATTCAAAATGACGGAATAAAAATCACTGCAATCTAGAAGAATGGCCATGTGGAAAGTGTTTATTATTTGTGTGAATAACTATGATCATTTATAATATTCACAATAGAATTTTGGTTGTGGGTGCCTGTGAATATGTGTTTAAATTTAAAAAGGTGAAAGGAAAAATGATTAGTAAGATTTAAGAGAAAAAAAATCATGCATGTCCCAGTGTCTGATGAGTCATTAACAACATCCTTCTTTTCAAAATACGTGTTAGTGTTTGCTGTGTTATAGCCGGATGGACAGCAGTGGCTGTCTTTGAGTCATTCCGACCACTTCAACAAATGAATATAATTTGATCCCCATGTACAATCAAAATCTATACACTTTTAGTGTAATCTTTTATTTTTTGTAATTATAGGAATTTTTCCCCTTAACATTCCCAGACTTTGTCCAGTAGCCTGATAGTAAGTGCCTGAGCACCAGAGTAAATCTGTAATTTCTTTAGTGTGATCAACATGACTTGTGGGATGATTCATGCAGCCAGAGTAGTAGGTAACGGTTAAAAAGGTAATCAAAATATTTGGATAGCAGTACCTCACTATAAAGCCGTGCTCCACCAGGGGTGATTTTGCCTCCCAGGGGGACATCTGGCAATGTCTGGAGACATTCTTGGTCGCCACAACTGTCATCTATTAGGTAGAGACTAGGACTGCTGCTGAACACCCTATCATGCGAGGCCATCCCACCACAACAAAAAATTATCTGGCCCCAAATGTCAACAGAGGCAAGGGTGGAAAATCCTGGTGTAGAAAAATGGTAGCATGCTTAATAATATTGATAGTTTTTATTTTTTGATATTTTTTAAAGTTTGGTAGTCACCAACTGGAGATAGCTACTAAGTAGTGTCATTAATTCAGATTAAAAAAAAAGTCACTCAAACATCTTTATGTTTAGGATCAGATAGACAAGGCATACAGCCATAGTATTATAATCACTATCTATAAAATGTATTTCTCACCCTCTCTTTAATTACTGTCTAGGCATATAGCTACATTTTGATGAAATTGACAGTAGTTTTGAGTTATGATACTCCTGTTTAATGAATAGGGTACTGACTCAGCAGGAAAAAAGGGGAGTTTTTAACCTTTTTTATTTCTAAAACTTATTTCTGAAAAAAATTGGAAAATACACACATTTTTTCCATTTTCTTTTCAAACTTCTGAAAAGGAAAATGAAAGACATCTTCAGTCCTAAATCTTGCAGGGCTGGTATTCTCCAACACTGTGTGTGGCTTGTCTCCTAATAATATTTGCTTAACTCAGGTATTCTTGCTAAAGCCATTGTCCAACAGGTAATACTTTGTGGGGTGTGAGGAGCCTGGGGACTGGGGATTGAACTCAGGGCAAGCACTGTAGCATGGAGCTCTACCCTCAGCCCTCAACAAGTGATACTTTCCCCCCACTGGATACGAGTACAGAGACTGGCAATGAGTAAGACTACGGAGGTGTTAGTTATCAATGGGTCTTTGAGTGTGGGTTGGGAAGACACACAGAGAGCCCTGGCTAGATGATAAAGCTGAGTCAGATGGGTGAAGAGGATTGAAGAATGCAGAACAGTCCGGTATGAACAAATTACAGAAACAAAAAGGACAAACGGTGGTTAATGGAGTAAACAACAAATGGAGCAGTGGTTAGTCTGCACTGCTATGACCTGAATGTTGGTGGCCCCCCAAAAGTCGAATGTCGAAAGTTTAACCTGTAAGAGGAAGTAGGGCCTTGGGGATGAATTAGGTCATGGGGGCACGGAGCTCCTGGATGGGATTGCTGACTTTAGAAAAGAAGCCTGAAGGCGCTTGTTTACCTTTGATGCCGTGAAAAGCAAGAAGCTGTCCGTAAGCCAGAAAGTGGGCCATCGCCATTAGGTGCTGAATTTGCCCTAATCTTGGAATCCAGCCTTCAGAATGATTGTCAGTAAATTTCTATTGTTTTTAGGCTTCCCAGTTTATGGTGTTTTGTTGTAGCAGCCTGAACAGACTAAGACAAAGAATCAGCACAAGGACAATTTAAAGGTGCTTTGTTAAAGGTGCTGGGGTGTGGAGATAAATGGCTTTGGAAATAGGACATGGGAGAGGCTGGGACATTCTGAAGCGCATGCTAGAGAAAGCCTACAAAGACTACCGAGGGCAGGCGGATAAGGTGAGGGCTCAGAAGGAGGCCAGGAGAGCTACAAAGACAGCCTCCACCTCCTTAGAGAATTCCTAAGTGGCTGCAAACAGAATGTTGATAGAAACGTGGACAGTAAACCCCATGGGATGGAGGAACATACTACTGCTGCTATGACATGGAAAAAACTCGGCTGGATTGTGTTCATGCCTGGTGTTGTGTGGAAAGAATATCTTGTGGGTATGGAAATGGGATATTTGACTGAGGAAATTTCTAAGCTAACTGTTGAAAGAACATCCTGGTTCCTCTCAACTGCTTATAGTAAAATGTGAGAAGGTGGAAATTATTTAGTGATGACATTATGAATCAAAAGAGCAGAACTCAAGAATTTGGAAGATTCTCAGCCTATTCATTTTGGAAAAAACATAAGGGAAATCTGGCTGGGAGAGAACAAGGATCTGGGAAAGAGGCTGTGAAAAGATGAGCGTGGCTTGGCCCTCTTGAGGGAGGACAGGGGCTGCTCACCGAGTCGGTAGGACATCAGTCAGACCTCTAAACGGAAGCCAGGAGTGACTTCTGCTCATGACGCCAAAACATCTCAGAACTCACTGGGCATCTCCCCCTGTCACAAGCCCAGGGTACCAAAGCTGAGGGGCAGAACGATTTCAAAGGAGAAGCTTTCGCGGCCCAGCTCTGTCCCACATCACTGGTTCTCCTCCTCCACTTCCTGTGCTCCTCAGCCATGCAGGGGTGGCTCCGGAAGCCCCGCTCTGCGCAGCTATGGGCACACATGGCTTCTTCTGTGGGTGCTCAGAGCTGCCCCAGAGGAGCCCAGGAGGGCCATGCCCATTGGAGCCTTGGGGCGGGGGCCACTCCCAGGATTCCAAGGCAGCAGAAGCACTGGTCATGTGATTCCAGCCTGGGATGCTCACAGGTTCAAGATGCCTACCCTGGAGAACTGTGCCATGAGCTGCACCCCGGGAAGCCATGTGGCCAGGCCACACAAAACTGCGGGGACAGCAAAGCTGAGGAAGCAGAACCAGCACCCCTGGAGGGCATCCATCCACCCCAGTGAGCTTCATGAGCATGGTTTTGGGCCAAAGAAGGTTATGCTTGAGCCTGAAGTGCTCGCAGAAGTTGCCTTGTCATTGGGACTTGCGTGGGCCCTGCCATTCCTTTCTTCTTTCCTGCTCATTTGAAATGGGATTGTTTATTCTTTGCCTGTCCCGCCACTGCATTTTGGAAACACATAACATCTGATTTCACACACTCCCAGCTGGAGCACTATTTGCCTCCAAAATAACCACAGTTTGATTCTTACCTTATTTGATTTAGAAGATATTTAGGTGAGACTCTGGACTTTTGACTTGGTGAATTGAAGCTGGAATGAGTTAAGACTTTTGGAATTATTGACATGGAATAAATTGTGCATGTTAGCAAAACATGAAGTTTGGAGGTGGGGGCAGAGGTAGAATGCTATGGTCTACGTGTTTGTGTCTACTCCAAAATTCACATTGAACTCAGAACCCCCAAGGTGATAGTACTAGAAGGTGAGAAGTTTGAAAGTGATCAGGTCACAAGGGAGCAGCTTTCATAAATGGGATTTGTACCTTATAAAAGAGACCCCAAAAAGAAACAATAAGAGACCCCTATAAAAGAGACTTCCATCTTGCTGTGAGAACACAGCTGTCCATGAGCCCGAAAGCAAGCTATGACCAGATACCAAATTTGCTTTGAGCTTTCCAGCTCCCAGCATGACGAGAAATACATTTCTGGGTTTGTTCGTTTGTTGGTGGAGATTAAACCCAGGGGGCTCTCCACCACTGAGCTACATTCCCAGATCTCACTAAGCTGTCCAGGCTGGAGTCGAACTTGCAATCCTCCTGCTTCAGCCTCCCAGACTGCTAGGATTACAGGCATGCACCACCAGGCCTGATATGTTAGTGACAATCGTGATGAACTCCCCTGGATAGAAAACAAACATTTCACTGAAGCCCCTTCTCTTCTTCACAAAATAGGTCTCATTCTCAGGTGAATGGTATGGCATACGCAGATGGCCTGCAGATTCTGCTTATTTTTTCTACATGCTGTGAGCACAGGATTTAGATGAAACCCACCCTTTTGTCTCCACCAACTTTAGGTACATGAAAAGGAGCAGAAAATAGGCCATTTGAAGGGCTGCAGGAAGAATCAGTGGAGGAGAAGTGTAACATACTGAGAAATTAATAATGTATCTATTAGTAAAAAAATCCTGTAATCCCAGCACTTGGAAGGCTGAGGCAGGAGGATTGCTGCAAGTTCAAAGCCAGCCTGGGTTACATAATGAGCTCAAGACCAGCCTGAACCACATAGTGAGACCCTGTCTGAAAAAAAAAAAAGTATATATATATTTGATTCTTTCCACAATAAGAGATGGATAAATCCTTTTGCCAGTAAGACTGCAGAATTACCTGTCCTGGTTCTGCTTGGATCTATCTCAGCAGCTGACAGGAGTCTTTGCTAGTCCCCTCTTCGATTCTGTCCCAGCCACACCTGCAGTTGGCCAGGCCAGCCTGGCCATGTCACTGAATGGGGATGACTTCTGAATGAGGGGGTCTGCATCTCCGGGTGTTAAAGCTTGAGATTCAGTGTCAGATGTCTCCATCAACTTTATTTCTACATCCGTAGCTATTTATGTTCCCATTTATATATGCGGATATCAGATACGGGCTACTCACTTAATTCTGTGGTTGTTAACATCTACGACTGCCAATTATAAAATTCATTTAATTCTATTCTCCTGCTGTGGGGGCAGGGGTCTGTGTATCTAGCCCACCTGATGTTGGCAGGAAGGGATGATATAACTGCTTTGGGAACCACATAAAGAAGTATTCTTTTTCTCTCAAACATTTATACCTCCTGGACTTAAAGGTTCTTCTCATTTTATTCTTATGTATAGTCTTTCTTTCTTTCTCTCTCTCTCTCTCTCTCTCTGTCTTTCCCTTTTTCTTTCTTTCTTTCTTTCTTTCTTTCTTTCTTTCTTTCTTTCTTTCTTTCTTTCTCTCTTCCTTTTTTTTGAGACAAGGACTCACTACATAGTTTGGGCTGGCCTTGAACTCATGGCAATCCTCCTGCTTCAGCGTCCCAAGTGCTGGGATGACAGGCGTGTGCCACCATACCCAGCTCTTATATGCATATTCATCATTAAGTGAAAAACTGAAAAAACCACGTGTTTGTGCCCTGGAATTTTACACTTTATATGACGCTTATTAGTATGTGATCTGTATACATAACATCTAATGTCTTCCCAGTATGGTTTTAAAAAGATACACAATGGGCCGGTGAGATAGCTCAGCGGCATAAGCACCTGCCCGGCAAGCGCGAGGTCCTGAGTTCGACTCCCAGAACCCGCATATGAAAAAAGGGACGGTGATATCGCTCAGCGGCACGGGCGCCTGCTGGCGCATGAGGTCCTGAGGTCGACCCCCGGTACCCACAAGAAAAAATAAAAAATAAAAAGATACACAAAGGGCTGGATGTGGTGATATACGACTGTAATCCCAGCTACTCAGGAGGCTCAGGCAAGATGATCACAAGTTTGAGGCCAGCCTAGGTAAAACTTTGTGAGATTCTGTCTCAAAAATGAACAAATGAATGAAAATAAAAAGGGCCAGAGATGTAGCTTAGTGAGAAGGCCCTGCTTTCATTCCCAGTACTAGGGGGCTAGTGGGACACGGCATACAGGATCCAGAAAGGCTCTACTGTCAGGCCTGGGACTCAGTATTAACAAGAGAACACAACCTACTCAGTTTACTGTTGCTCAAAGTACGAAGGAGGTAGAGATCTCCGAGTGAAGAGGAAAAGCGAGAGTAACGTCCAGTGGGCATTTCCAAGCACACAGCGCAGAGTTAAAGGAAGGCTTTGTTGATCTTCAAACACGGCTCCCATGATGACCCAGTTAATGTCCTGAGAAGCATGGATGCCTCTAGGGAGGAATTTTAATAGAACTTCTCCAGGCCTTGAGGGATGGAAGATGAGGAAGAGCTTGGCTTGGTGTGGGGCTATTTCAGCTGGACGCGGAGTCCCACATCTCACCTTACCATGTGGCGGTGAAGCCCTGGAATGTGTGGTGGGACCTTTATCCTTGGAGAGCTCTGAGCGGAACCGTTGAAAACTCTGGTTAAAGGGCTCCATCTACTCGCCTGGAGGTGATCAAACAATTCCTTGTTTCCTACCAGTTCTTATCCTATTATGCAAATACAGTTTTAAAGTCATTTTTATTAATAGTTGAGGGTAATAGTTACTTCTAACTAGTAAATCTTGAAAAGGATTTCCCATCTTTTAAGTCTAAGGTTATGCTGAGAAGATTTACTAGCTGCTCAGCGTCCCAGAATACACTGCTCTTTGATTTTTTTTTTTTTTTGGTATGTATTTTAAAACGTTTTCCTTGTTTGTTTGTTTTTTAGCATATTTACACACTCTTATTACATGCCATGGTTTATATTTTATCCTTTAGAAGCCTGCACAAACATTCAAAAAAAAAAAATCTAAACCACTTGTTACATCCTGAACTCTTTTTTATTTTATTTTTTTGTTTTTTTGTTTTTTTCTTGAGACAGAGTCTCACTATGCAGTTCAGGCTAGCTTTAAACTCACCGTGTAGCCCAGGCTGGCCTCGAACTCATAGTGATCGTCCTGCCTCAGCCTCCCAAGTGCTGGGATTACAGGTGTGTGCCACCATGCCTGGTTTGAAATCGTTTTTTTTTTTTTGGTCTCCAGCTCCTTTTTATTTAAGACTCTTGAACTGTTTTTTAAACATTAATTTTGTTTGAATTATCATACAGTAAAACTGACTTGTTTTGGTGTATAGTTCTGTGAACTTTTTAGCATACACAAGATTATGTAACCGCCATTACTATTGGGATACACTGAACCCTTTTAACATAAGACACCTTCCCTCTTTTATCCTCAGCCACTGAAACTCATTCTCTAATGTAGATGTTCAGTGAGTTTACATCCAGCAAAACAGATATCAGTATATATTTACTAGAAAAACGTAAAGTGATAAGTGTTTATGCATGATGTAGTTTTGCTCAAGATAAGTTTGAAAGGCCCAAGTTGCTGAATTTGACCTATTGTGTTCAAATGAATTGTATACAATTTCTCATTATCAAAATAACTGTACTACCAGACAATAATATGTACAATATATATCAATACGAATGTGAATTCTCTATTCATCATAGTGTCTCAGAATGATTTTTTAACTTTTTAAAGTCTAATTTAAACTATGGCATAGATTTACACTCAGATTGTAACTTACAATACTTTCACTCATTTATTTGGTGTAGAATCTACCCTTATTATTGTCTATTTTATATTTTCTCCCCAAAAGTTGCTCAGGAAAGTCAGGCATGGTGGGATACTCCTGTAATCCCAGCTCCCTGGGAGGCTGAAGTAGGAGGATTGCAAGTTGGATCCCAGCCTGGGCAATTTAGTGATATAGCAAGGCCCTGTCTCAATCAATCAACTGATCAATCAATCAGTTAAAAGTTGCATAGGAAAGACTGCAGAAAACGTAACATTTACTCTAAGTCACCAAAACAAAGTCTTCATTGTACCAGATTTATGTATCCTAAAAATACTACAATCAAGGTGAAGAAACAAATTTAGAAATTATACCCATATTTATATGGTTAAATTAGATACAATAAAAAGTTTTGGTCGTCCTGACTTGTGTAAACTTCCAAGGAGGAATTAATTTTACATGCAGAGTCTTTTTTGATAGACTACGATGGGTCAGATGTCAAATTTGCCTTCCTGTTTGTAAGTAATTTGTTGGTAATTTACCATAAGCTAAGTGTGGATGCACACAGAGAAATAATAATAATATAGATAATGGAGTGTTGATTTTTGGTTATGTTATCTCTGTAGAGGGATAAGAATATGCATCTGTAATTTTTAGATAGCTGAGTTGAAAAAGCCAAGGCTCTGTGCTCCAATAATCACAGTTAACACACTGAATTATATTCTGTTAAATGTTCCCCTTTCTTTCCATTGCTTCTACAGGAAAGGAGGCTATTATAAGGTGGTAAACATAATAGGGTTAAAAAATATCTGGAAATTTAGTACATGGTGTCAGAAAAGAAGCCATAATAGTTAAATGTAATGGGGTTGGATTGTGTGTGTTCTTCCAATTTGAGTCATTTGCTTTCAAAGCTATTATTTCAACCTTACTGATAACCACTCTTCAGTTAAAAAATAAATTGCCATTAACATTCACTCACTTTTTGTAGGGTTCGAACAATTTTTTAATCCAACAAGCTATTTTACCTTACACAATAGATGTGGTCTTAGCCAATAATCTTTATTGTTAACAACATCCAATGGTTTTTTAACAATTACATGACATCCATTGTGCTCCGTTTTCTTTCTAAGACAGTAATGACCTCTAAAGCACCCAACTAGTAAGGTACACAAAGTACCGCTGTCATGAAGCTACGCTAGCTGTCGCTAATTCAATTATGCAACTCAAGGACTTTCTTCAGTGCTGCAAAATGGTCCTGCTACTTCCTGGCTTCTGACATCCACCTGAACAGCTCGTGGTTGCTTGGGCTGTGAAACATTTCTTTATCTAAATTTTTTGTCTTTTAAAACTGTTTCACTTGTCATGAAGAAGGAGTTTCGGATTATTATTATTTTTTACTTGTTCAGCATCACCATAGAAGTTACAGGCAGCTGTCGTTTGTATAAGCATGAACCAGAGCATCTTGGGAGAAAGAAATGTCAGGCTCTGTGCTGACACTGGAAAGCTCAGAGTGGAGCGCCAGACACTTCTCCTTTTGCTCACCACCCTGCATTCCTTATTTCTAGGGCTGAATCGTTTTGGGGTCATTTGATTATTTACTTCTTCTCTCCAGTGGGTGGGTAGGTTAGTATGAGCTGAACTCCAAATATAGTCAAAATGCAGTAAAGTTCAGAAATGAGAGAGGATTAAACCCTTTGCATCTGATAGTGATTGTTATATTTACCTTTGCCAAGCCCACTTGGCTTTACCCCACAATTTTATCCTTTGAGAAAGTAGAAATAGTGTTGGACACATTATCAGATGAGTCAGTATATAATTCTTGCCACTAATGAATCCCAGATCATTCCTTTTCATACAAAATAAAACTTTGGAGTTAGTTTGTGATAGGTTTCTGTTTTCCTTTCTAAGTTTTTAGGTGAGGAAAACAGATGCTCAAATCTCTTGGCTAGGTTTAGTTCTACAGTGACTGCAATGAACAATCATTAGGCTGAAATGATTTTTCCTTTTTCCAGTCCCTCTTGGTTGATGGTTGTAGCTCTCAAGCTGGTGAGATACCCCATTGTTAAGTCCTGAACTGCAGGACTCTGGCATTCCTGAGGCAGGTGACCCAGTCTTGCTACTCACTAACCTAAGAAACTACCAACCAGTTGTTCTTCAAGGAACAATGGCTATAAACTCACGGACTGCAGCAATATTCTTGGTGAATAATAATAGTTACTATAATGGGCTAGGGCTGTGGTTCAGTGACAAAGTGATTGCCTCCTATGTGTGAGGCCCTGGGTTCAAAACCCAGTACAGGGGTGGCAAGTTATACTAAGAGGATGCTGTTCACATAGTGGTGTTGTCCAAGCGAGCATGGCTCATGGCCTTCCGGGGACTCTGAAAGACAAGGCAGAAGAGCCAGGGTCTTGTGTAAGGCAGAGCACTGAGAAAGGAGGCTTGCATCTGAGTTACCTTGGGAGAAGTGCCAGTCTCTACTACTTAGAAATAAGACTGCCCGGGGGGTTGTCTAACACGTCCTTGAGGTTATACCTGTATGCCTGTCTTTTCATCTCCACCTCACAGAGCTAACACCCCAACCTGTGATAGGCACCCTGTGATAGGTAGCACCTCTGATGTTCAGAAAAACAGGAAGAAGAAAAATGCCAGACAGGTAAGCAGGTGCAAGGCTGAGTGTCTGAGAAGACTGGCTACTTGTCTATTCATCAGATTTATTTAGTGTTTGCCAATCAGATGGAGGTGCCCAAAATCGAGTCTCAAGTCCACAGAAAGAATCCCCCAAGGTATGAATGGGTCATCAGTAGAGAAACTCCCCCAAAAACCAAACAAGTGAAAAGGAAGAAAAGAATAGAACTTTCAGTTCCCAAATACCTAAGTGCAACTAATTTTTTTTTTTTTGTCCAGAAGAATAAATGGACTTAAATACAAGTCATTTTCGTACGGGTTAATTAATATCATTGGTGAAACATGATGAGAACAAGGCGAGCGCTGTCCTTGGTTACGTACGAATACCAGACGCAGGCGAATTTCTTACTAGCTGAGTGCAAAAGGATCTTTTGTTTTTCTGTGAATTACAAAATGTTGATTCAGGTCCGGCATTTGGTAGACACTAAGTGCTGGGGGCCTAGAGAGAAGTGTAACCCAGGGGAGCACAGAGGCAAAGCCTAGCTTTCCTGCCTAACAGGGAGTGGGTGGTGGACTGCAGCATGGATATTAGGAGAGTTTAATGAAGGGACTTTTTACAAATATAGTGGCAGGGTAAGGAGGACCACAAGGGATGGAGTAGCAAAGGGACTAGCAATGCCGAGGAGCTCCGTTTCGGTCCCTAAACCTGAAGAGGTAAAGGTGTGAGCAGGCCCAGTGTGGGTGCAGCTGTGGGCAGGGCCACCTGATCAGAGATGTAGCCTTCGGGAGCTGCAGCCGGCTTAGTTGGGTTTTTAGTGGCCAAGAATTAGGACAGGAGCAGGTGGTGAATGAGATGTCAGTATGGTGTGGTCAGGAGGCCGCATTGGACAGGCTGACGTGGGAAGATGCTAGTGGCCCTGAGAACAGTGACCAACGTCCTCTGAGGTTTCTAATGAGTACTTGCTGTCTGCCTGTACTCTGAAAAACTTGGAGAGAGAAGAAGACAACAAAGGTCATCTCTCTGGCTTCATTTCATTTGGCATTCATGAGAAATAGTCAACTAGTTAATGACGAAATAGCCAAAATGCCCATGTAAATAAATGGCCACTGAGGGTCTAAAAAGGAATATGTTTATTCACTTTTAAAATGTTTTTGAGGGCCGGTGAGATAGCTCAGCGGCATAAGCGCCCGCCCAGCAAGCGCGAGGTCCTGAGTTCGACTCCTGGTACCCACATAAAGGAAAAAAGGGCCAGTGATATCGCTTAGCGGCACAAGCGCTTGCTGGCAAGCGCAAGGTCCTGAGGTTGACTCCTGGTACCCACCAAAAAAAAAAAAAAAGTGTTTTTGAAATGAGTGTGATTTATTAAATAGGGACTCTCAAATTCAGTGTCATGCTCAGAGTGCCTGGCTCCTCTCTCTCGCACAGTGCCGCTGTGTTTGTGTTCCTCACGGCCGTGCTCCTCAGGGCCACCTGAGTGATGAGCTGACAGCTCCAAAGACCGGCACAGAGGACATTCCCAACCTATGTGACATGATGCACTGGAGTCATTAACACACTCGCTTTCTTTTACTCAACTGAACCATGGGAATCTTCTTTAGGAGTATATGTTTGTGATCCATAATCATTATATTCATCTTGGAGAACTGGGGTATATCATTAACTTTTCAAAATGCACCTAATAAATATTTCTGGTTTGGGCAGTGGCTCATGCCTGTGGTCCCAGCTACTTGGGAAGCTGAGGCAGGAGGAACATCTGAGACCAGGAATCAAAGACAAGCCTGGACATTTTAGGACTCTGTCTTAAAAATCAAGCAGACAAACAAAACAAAACCTAAACATTCTTGGAGTTTTTACCATGTATCCGACAGTAGCTATTACAGATTCAGTTCCTTGGGATGATCGCGTCCCCAAAGCTAACAATGGAGAGCATGACTCAACCTGAAGCTTGCTTGGTTAGACGAGGACTGAATGAAATCCGCTTCTCCAGGGTACATCTTCGTGAACCCTTATTCATTTGTTGGTCAAATGAATAAGTCATCGAAATGAAGAAGCATTGTACATGAGTGCGATGTTCTGAGGACAGCTCACGAGATGGTCATTTATACTGATTTCCTAAATCTAGTCATCCTGCAGTCCGTCCCACCATGGAGCAAGGGACCTGGTCTGTCTCGTTCACTGAAATAACCCCAGCTCCTAGCGCGGAACTGGGCTCAGGGCAGAGCACAGTCTCTATTTGCTGCATAAACGAGTGTACAGAGCATTTCTAAAGCAAGATCGCGTGAAGTGGTGGTCTCTCCCTACTGGGGGCTGCAGTTAGACTATGTTAAGTAGTTACTTAGACTTTTGATGCCTGCGTGTTGTAAATGCTTAACTTTTCTTCACTTTAATTTCTTTTGTGAGTCCCAGACGCGGAGTTGTTTAAATAGCTTAAGTACAAGGGCAGGGAGGAAACAGCCACCTTGGCGAGGCTGTGTGTGAGAGGGCCGTGAGCTGGTCCAGGTCGCGGACACCTGCCAGGCACCTGAGGGCCGCTGGCCGCAGAGCCAGTGGCTCCTGGGCTCCTTTTACCTTTGTTCTTTCTCTGTGTGTCGAACCCAGGGCCTTCTCTGAATTTCCCCCCCCCACCATTAAAATCACATTAAGCCACTCTAAAGTGCTTTGCAGAAACACCAAATGTGAAGCACAACTGCGAGAACAATTATCCACCCGTGTGGGATGGTTATTACTTTAATTTGTAATCTAAGTGACATTTGCTTTAAAGAAGAGAGTATTGGGGTGTGGGGCCTCCCCACCGGCCACATGTGCTCGACAAGGAATGTGCCACAGTTTTTTTTTTTCCTTCAAAGTAGCTTCCACCCCACTGCTTTGTTAATTATGATACCTGAGGGTAAATTCCTGTTTATTGGCTTATTTATTTATTTAGTAGTGCTGGGGATCGAACCTAGGGCCTCAGGCTTGCTAGTAAAGCACTGTACCACTGAGCAATGCCCCTAACTCTTGCTTAGTGGCCTTTAAAAATTGCATTTTAAAATTTGTCATTGGACACAAATAGAGACCCGAGTTCAAACTTCTTTTCTGGCTAGAAACAGTCAGACATTGTTAATATTGTCGGGTGGTGATGGATATGCGATCACTTGACCTTTAAAGTGGGCAGGGCTCCGAGTGCGGTGAAGCACAGCTGCACATGCAGATTTCTTTCTTGTGGCTCTCATTGTGTCACCACTCCTCCCTCCGCCGGGACAGCCCAGGCTTTCGGGTGTGTGTGAGATCCAGGAACACCCAGCGCACTCCAGGTGCGGGCGAGGCGCTCTGCGTGAGGGATCCGTGTTTATATCTAGGAAGAAAGAGAAGAGGCTCGCCGGGCCGAGGGGCCCTGCCCACCCCAGCGCAGCGCGGTGATGAGGGAGCGCGGGGACCTGAGGCTGAGGTAGGATGCATTCTGTTCACTTGAACAAAAGATTATTTAAAATGAAAACCTCAGCCCCGTACACTGGAAGAGAGACTAAAATACAAAGGAGGGGAAAGAAGTCTGAAACACCTGGGTGAAACAATGTTTCAATCAAGCGCTAGGAATGGATTACGCTCGTGCTACTTTCAGTCTGAGTAGGCGCTCTAATTTGTGAAAACCTTTTCTGACGTTGACGATGCTCCCTCTGCTAATGTATCCAGACACCGATACCCAGAACTCTCTTCCAGAGCTCGTTTTTTAATTGAACAGTATTTTCAGCAAGTTTTTACTGCAGGTTACGAAATGAAATGAAATGGACCCCTTTAGTTTGTTCTCCTACCATGGTTATTCTGGATGCTATACAAAAGTAACAGCAGGGCTGCAGGTATAGAGCTCAGGGGTAGAGCACGTGCCTAGTATGTGCAAGGCCGCGGGTTCAACCCCTAGCAAGAAAGAAGGAAATGAGGAAAAAGAAGGAAGGAAGGAAGGAAGGAAGGAAGGAAGGAAGGAAGGAAGGAAGAAAGAAAGAAAGAAAGAAAAAAAGAAAGAAAGAAAGAAAGAAAGAAAGAAAGAAAGAAAGAAAGAAAGAAAGAAAGAAAGAAAGAGGGCCGGTGAGATGGCTCAGCGCTGCCCAGCAAGCACGAGGTCCTGAGTTCGACTCTCGGAACCCACATACGAAAAAAAGGCCGGTGATATTGCTCAGCGGCACTGGCGCCTGCTGGCGCCTGAGGTCCTGAGGTCGACCCCCAGTACCCACAAGAAAAGAAAAGAAAAAGAAAGGAAGGAAGGAAGAGAGAGAGAGAAGCACATGTTTTGGACACAGTTCTCACCACTATGGCATTCTAATTTGTGGGAAAACTTTTTTCTTTTAGAAGTTTTTACAGAGATGAAAAAATAATCTGCTTCTGGCTGAAATATGATACATGGAATCTCAAGAAGTATAATTTGGAATTAATTAAACATCTTAAGAATGTCTTCTGAATTTAGAGAAATTAAAAAATTTCTTTGTTTTGTTTTTTAATTTTGAAACAGGGTCTTGCTATGTAGTTCAGGCTGATTTTGAACTCAGTGTGTATAGTCCAGGCTGGGCTCAAACTCACTGTGATCCTCCTGCTTCAGCCTCCCAAGTGCTGGAATTAGGTGTGTACCACCATGCCTGGCAAGAAATTTCAAATTTATTAAGAATAAAATTAACTAGACTTTTGTTACTTTCCATCACCTTTACCAACAAGTAAAAAGCAAGGATGGTCTACTTTTCCACTGTACTTTGGCATGTTGTAAGTATTTTAACAAATAAGCACAAACCAGAAAGATGGCTTGATGATATGTTGACTTAGGCCTTTTAAAATTTAATTGATGATATATAATAATGTCTATTATGGCTTGTGTCTAGATGTCTCCCCAAAGCCTCATGCAGTCATAGGTGGGGCTTTTTGGAGGTGGCTGGATCTGGGGTATGTGCTGCTGGGATCAAGGATATGGTGCTAGGATTGATTCATGGTGCGATGCTAGGGTTAAGGCTGCCCCACCCCAGGTGTGAGGTAGCCTGGATAGAATATAAGGCACAGAAGGAGGGGTGCTGTTGTCACTGCTGCTTCATTACTTCCCTGCTTGCTGCCTTGCTGCCTTCTGCCCACCATGAATTGTTTCTCCTCTGCCATGCCACCCTGCCTTGGAGCCAGCCAACTATGAGCTGAAACCTCCACCAACTGTGAGCTAAATAAAATTTCCTCCCTTAACTTGTGGGTATTGGGCATTTTGTCTCAGCAATGAGAAAAGTAACTAAGACAACATCAAACAAAACATTTAAAATATTTCAAAAACTATCTCTAATTCTGTGCACAGTTGGGAAAGGCAAGGTTGCAGTACTGAATAAGCCCAGATACACTTACAGCAGAAGTCTGTTTCTTGCCCATATTGGTCAGTAGCTCTCCTCTGCATCCTTGCGGAGGGCTCAAGGCTGACAGAGGCTCTGCTGGCCTTGAGTCGTCCCCGAGTTGTCTCCATTACAGTGAGCTTCTGGGAGACAGAGCACAGAATGAGGAAGGGAAGGCGTTATGGGCCAGGCTCGGAAGTGGCGCATTCCACTGGGGGAATCAGTCGCGCAGCCACCTAACTGCAGGAAAGCCCCCTCTTTTCCTGAGAGAAAGGAGCATGGATTTTGCCAATAGCCAGGAGCTCCTGCCACAGTCTAGTGCCCACCCAGCCCAGCTGAGTGTGTGATGCACTCTCTTCCCTACAATCATATTTGTTAAATCGAGCATGTGCATTTTGATAATGTTTTGAAGGGAAGAGAAGGGAGGGGAGGGGAGGAGAGGGAAGGGGAGGGGAGGGAAGGGAAGAGAAGGAAAGAGGAGGGACTTCCTGTTTTGCTACTCTAACTTCATAGTATATTTTTTGTTTGGGTAGTTACTTAAATCCTTACTTATTACAAAAATAATTGAATATGCCACAAAGTAGCAAGATAAGATAACTTGGCATTAACTAGTAAATACTTTTTATGGTTCTCAATAGCCTTCATAATTATGATGCTTCAGTTAAATTTAGTAAGGCTTATCTCTAAAAGTGGATATATTTTTGGTCTTATCATATGTGAGTATTTTTGTGCTTAAAGTAATCTTAAAGTGAGTATTTTTGTACATGTAGATGTTTATTTGGGTGAAGCAATTTTTTTTTTTTTTTTAAGATAGGGTCTTGCTTTATAGTTCAGGCTGGTCTTGAACTCACTATGTAGCCCAGGCTGGCCTGAACTTGCAGTGATCCTCTTGCCTCAGCCTCCCTAGTGCTGAGATTACAGGAGAGCAACACCATGCCCCACCTGAAGCAATTTTTTAAGGATAAATTCCTAGAAGTGAGAATATTGGATCAAAAGGAATAAACAATTGCATGATTGTTTGTGAGTATTTCCAATATTGGCAGAAATGGGTATAGAGCTCGATGAAGCTTTAAATTCATCCACTCAAACTGCAAAATCATACTAATTATTTAATGTTCCCTCTTTTTCTTCTTCATTTTGCAGTGTTGGGGGTTGAACCCAAGGCATCGTGCATTTAGGCAGCTTCTCTACCACTCAGCTATACTTCCAGCCCCTAACTTATTTTTCTTTGATTGCTAGTGTTTTCTTACTATTTCCTCCTTTTTTTTTTGTGGGTACCAGGGGGTCGACCTCAGGACCTCGCGCGCCAACAGGCACCCATGCCGCTGAGCGATATCACCGGCCCCTTTTTCGTATGTGGGATCCGGGAGTCGAACTCGGGCTGTCACACTTGCAAGGCAGGCGCTTAAGCCGCTGAGCCATCTCACCGGCCCTATTTCCTCCTTCTTTGGGAAAGTAGTTCTTACCCACTTAGAGTCAGTGCTGAGCATGGTGGTGCATACTTATAATCCCACATGTGGCAGGCTGAGGCAGGAGGATTGTCGAGAATTCAAGGCCAGCCTGGTCTCCATAGTGAGTTCAAGTGCTGCCTGAACCACAGAAGCAGACCCTATCTTAAAAAAAAGATACATATATATACATATATACATACATATATATATATGTATGTATATGGCAGGGAGAGAAAGTGAATGACTTGTTGAATATTATCAAATATGCTGCTTGGAAGTAAAATTCATTTAACTAATTTGCCTGAGACACTCTTTTCACAATGTATATATTTATGGAATCATCACATGCATAACTTGAATATGTACAATTTTTGCCAATTATGCATCAAATAAGGTAAGGAATTTTTTTTTTTTTTTTTGAGACAGAGTCTTGCTATGAAGTTCAGGCTGGCTATGAACTCACTTGTAGCCCAGACTGGCTTCCACAAGGGAATCGCCCTGCTTCGGCCTCCCGAATGCTGGGATTACAGGTGTGTGTCACCACCCCTGGGCTGGAATATTTGTTTTAAATGGGACTTACATAAAGCCCATATGTTTTGTTTTGTTGAAAAAAACAAAGCACTGGCTCACTGGAAGCTCTTCCTTCAATTTTATGCTATTGAGGGGCTCTGAGTCACAGATCTTGGCTGTGTGGGACCAATACTTCTCTGTTTTAGGAACTTTGGACAAAAGGTTAAAAGATAATTTATTTATTTATTTTTTGTGTGTGGGTACCGGTGGCAGGGATGGTGTAGTTTGGATACAGTGCAGGCAAGGAAAGCATAGGAAGAATCATTGATGTCAATCTAAGCCATTCTGTAAGCAATGGATGGATGAATTTTTGAGGTGGGAGATGTAGTTATGTAATTAAATATTGGAATCAGCTACAAGGGCTGATCAAAAAATATGGTGTTTAAACAAAACAATTTATCACAGACACATTGCCATTCATCCCCCTTAAATTACTCCCCTTCACTTCAAACACACTTATCCCATCATTCTTGCCACGTTCGGAAGCAGTTCTGGAAGTCCGCTTTCATGAGTGTCTTTACAAGTGTGATCAAAAATACAGTGAGTGTGGCTTCCAAGTGCCATCCAATAGAAAGGCAGCTTGTAAAAATATTACGGTGTGCCTTCATCCACCTTATTCACTGGATCTGGTGCTGCATGACTTCCGGCTGTTCCTCGAAGTCAGAATGACCAGGAAAGATAAGCATTCTGAATCCCTCAGGACACTGAAGTAGCTTAGACAGTGCCACTACAGACACTCAGGAAAGAGCACTTCCAGAACTGCTTCTGACAGTGGCAAGCACGATGGGATAATGTGCTGAGGCTGAGTGGGTATATTCTGAGGGGGATTAATGGCAATGTGTCTTTTACTGTCATACATTTCTGGGCAGGAAGACACCAGTTTGGACTCTGTTGCACAGGGTGTGTATTTGAGAATGTATTTGAGGGTGGCATAAGGAACATCGTAATGGCAGCAGTTAGCAACAGGACTGACTTTGAGCCAGTACTACATGAAGTGAAACTAAACACACAGCTAAAAATCCAGTGCCAAAAAGTCCAGGAGGCACCATTCCCACAAACACTAACAGTACAGCTTAGCCATTGTTAACCTCTAAGTTCTTCTTTGGTTAACTGAACATTCTTCCTGATTAAAATCAATAAATTTAGTCACTAAATTCATGAATGGGATCCCAGAGCTTGAAACTTCAAAGTGCAAGGAATCAATCCAATATGTATATACTTTCCACCACGAACAACAGGAAAGATATATAGGAGAGGGGATGGCAAACTTTTCTTTAAAAGAAAAAGGGAAACATTTTAGACTCTGTGAGCCCCATAGTGGTTGATGTAGCTATTCACTCCCCTTAAAGCAGCCATGAATAATATTTAAATGAATGAGAGTGGCTGTGTTCCAATGAAATTTTATTTCTACACTGAAATTTGAATTTCATATAATTTTCACACGCCATGAAAAAGTCTTCTTTTCATTTTGTCTAGCATTTAAAAATGTGAAACTCATGCTTCACAACCAGGCTATAAAAAAGAAAAATAAAACAAAACAAACCAACAAAAACAGGTACTAGATTGGACTGGGCTCATGCAGTGAGCACTGCCTACGAGACACAGCTGTGGAGCCAGAATCAGCCGTCTCTGTGAGCCGAAAACAATACGAACAGATTCTGAATATAGTAATTGGGCCAGGAGAGGGAAAATACGGGAACAAATTAATATCTCAGTAGTGTATTCTGCTCTACTTGCTTTTGTTTAAAATAAGAGGGGTCCCCTTTCAGCTTTCTTTCCTAAAGTGGTGTGGCATTAGTATTTGTTAAGACACAGGCCACAACGATGGAAGCAAAAGAGGTTCAGTCTAAAGTAATGGAAGCATGTGAAAGTGCAACAGTTGAACAAGACAGACAGTCGGTCTCTCGATGCGTAGCTGGTGGAGGTTCAGGTGGAATTTTCTCAGCTCACGGTCTTAAGAAGGCTCTTCCAGCATCTACCGTTACATCTGCTTCCCAGCCAGTGGGGAGAGGAGAAGGGAGAGATAGAGACCACTCTCCCTTCACAGCCTGGAAGTGATGTATGTGACCTCGGGTCACCGTCCATTGTCCTGGGTCCCGTGTTATACCCACAGCTAGCTGGGCGTTGGGGATGGAGCGGGAGTTGGGAGATGCGATCTTTATCTGAGACGCCATGGAGCCAACTAAAATTGGGGATTCTATTCTTTTTCAGTGTGGCCCTGATGAGGCCCAAGGCCTGTGTTCTATTCTTAAAAAGAGATGCACAGGACACATATGGTAGCAATACTGGAAGACAGCGAGAAGGCTCCGACTGCCAAGGGTTGCCGCATATGATGAAATGGTTTCTGTTTCATTCAGAGATCCTTTCATTGCTTTAATCAGGGAGGAAGTCACTCTAAATATTTTAAATGAGTAACTTAAATCCTAAAAATAGAAATCAAGTACTCCTTTGGCAGCTTCTTCCCCAGCACTTTGACCTCAGGAGCTTCTATAACATCAGAGGTTTGCTCATCGGCTACTTGGAGCGCCTATCGCGCCAGGCGTCTTTCTAGGCAAAGCAAGCCCTCATTTCCCTCCGCACTATCCCTCTCACTCCAACTCAGGTGCCTGTCCCTGCAACATGCAGAAAGGGCTCCGGAAGGCACGGGAAGGAGTTTGAGTGGGGATAGCACAGGACGCCAGCCTCGCCAGTCTCCCTCAGCCCTACAAACTCCCCCTCCCCAGCACAGGCGCCATCCGCAGCCTGTGTTCTGCACAAGGGCAGTTCTGACGGGGCCCTCTGGACCCCTCCTCTCCAGGCAGCCTCCCCTTCCCTACAGTCACGAGGACCAAAAATAGTCCAGGTTCCTGTGCCTGAGGAGGAAAGGATGGCCAAGCGCGCCCCTCACAGGGAGTAGCTGTGTTCATTGAAGATCAGAGACGGCAGCGCCAGGGACAGGCAGGGTGGTGAGGGCAGAAGGAGAGGGAGAGGAAGAGGAGCAGGAGGCCAGGAAGAGCAGAGCCTGGGAAACTCAGGCTGGGTATCTAAGGTCTGCTCCCTCCTGATTAACCCCAGGGCCTCCCACAGTGCTCGGAGGCCTCCGTCTCCTCTGTCCCTCTCACTGGTGTGGAAGATCTGCTGCCTAGGGCGTGGTGACCTCCTAAGCTTAAGTGTGGAGGGAAGGGTGTGGCTTCCCCAACGCCCCTGCTTCTGACTGTATCACTTGCACCCGTCCTTTCTGGACATCCCCGTCTGCCACTGCTGTGTGGCCCAGGCTGGTCCCTACGGACCATCACCCAGCCTCCCAGGAAACAGCACAGCGGACCCTGTGTGTCAGTGCGTTTCCCAAGCTGTATTTTCTCCAACTCCTGGTGATCCTCCTGCCTCAGCCTCCTGAGTGCTTGGATTACAGGGCTGTATCACCACGCCCAGCTGCCCAAGTTGTATTTTCTAAACAGAAGAGCAAGCTGTCAAACACCAAACCCCCCACCTCTGCTTGACGTCAGGATGTGTGCGATGTCCGCACTCTGCTCTGGTGAGTGGGAGATCAGGCCTGCCTCTCTCTGTCAGGGGAGCTGCGCAACTCCTGCAATGTCCCCAGCTGCCCAAGGTAGGGGACAGAGTGGCTGGCAAGGGAGAGAGCGAGGAGCATGCTTGCTGAGGTTGCTGCTGGTCAGGTGGCTGGAAATGAAGGCAAAAATGAAAAAACCTCCCTCCGGAGTCGGGCAGTGTGGCCTAGGCCTATAATCCTGGCACTAAGGAAGGCTGAGGCAGGAAGGTTCACAAATTCTCTAGCACCAGCTTGAGCAACTTAGGGACTGACTAGTGAGTCCGTGTCTTAAAATTAAAACAACCCCAGAAGAGCTGTGGATGTAGCTCAGTGTGAAGGCCTGGGTTCAATCCCTAGTTCCAGAAGAAAAAAAAAAAAATCCCTTTGGTTCCTTAGCGTAGACCAGAGGAGTAAGTAGCAACCATCTCACCCTTACTGAGCCCCATGTGTGCTGACTGCTGCTCCCAGCGTGTTCCGCACTGGTGCCCTATCTGATGCTCAGGAGTAACTCCATGGTAGGTGCTCTGATTTCCACCTGACAGCTGAGGAAACTGAGGCTTTAAGCAGAGGCCCCGAAGTCTGTCTGCGGCTGTCTGACTCCAGAACTGGTGTGCTATCCACTCGGCCGCACTGCTCGCGGATAGTCAAGAGACTGGTTGTCATTTTCCTCTAAGGTGACATCTTCAGTTTTGTCACTGGTGACAATACGCATCCGTATTTTCTAAAAGTAGAGAAAACAAGCTAAATCATAAACAAAAGAATGCTTGGAAAGCATGTTAAAAACCTGCAAAGGGTCTGTACCCTTTTTACTTGACTGTCTGCTAGCACTATTTTTTTTTTTTCCTGGAGAAAAATACACTATGACTATACCAGATCCACATAAAGCAATTTGTTAGGTTTTGAAAAGCGATAATGGCCTTGTTCCCATCTTGAGGGTGGAGAGTGGCGAGGGACAGATAGCACCCGCAGAAGCAGCCACTCAGCAAGATTCCCTAAATAGTTCTTTCCTCTCCAGTCCTGACCCAGTAACCTCTGGACCATTCTATTCCCTGGACGGTCCTGTACAGGGCCCTGAACAGTATGCTGATGCCGGCAACATCTTTTTAGGATTTGAAGACCTATAGACAAACGGCTCCTGGGGACAGGGAACGTATCAAAACGTAATCCTTACTCATAACAGAATCGAGTTCGGTTTGAACCCAGCAATCAGGGAATGAAAGGTGAGCGCATTAACCTACCATGTTATCTGTAGAGGAGTTTTATATCTTAAATGGAACAGACATCCCAGCAAAACAATAACGGACCGAGATTAATGAGTTACAGGTGACCCTCGGACACGGCAAGGTTGACTTTGGATAATCACCCACAAAGGTCAAGTGCTTATCTGAATTAACCACAAGTCTTGGATCTGGGGTAAAAATAAAGGACAAGAAATACCCCAGGGAGAAGCTTTCTTCAACCTGAGTTTTGTGTTCATTCTAACCTTCTGCTCAATTCTGCATGGGATTGGGCCAGCCCTTTTCTTGCTGCATTTCTACATACGTCTGGCCTAAACTAGATCTCAATGTCGTGCAACTATGAAAAACCAGAGCGGTTCTTTTCACACATTTGGGGCTTTAGGATTCGTATTGAAGACCAATCCTTTTCACTGGCATCGCACTGAGTCATTTCGATGGGGACTTTGTAAGAGGCGGACGGCGTCTGCACTACCGCAGTCCACGTCGCCCGGTACTGACCCAGGGTTTGTCTCATTCATGGTGCAAATGGGTGGCGGTTGCACTAGCATTTTGTGTTTATTACTTTTGTCCTTGGGCCCACTTTTAATTTTCCATGTAAGACAGAGTGATTCATCCCTGAAGCCCTTCTGTGTTCTGCGTTGGTTGAAAAGTACCACAACCTCCTACTTGTACTCAGGTGGAGCTGCAGGACCAGCTGCCCTGCTCCTCCCGGGAGGATGAGTTCCTAGGTGTCTGTGCCTGGAGGGCTCAGCCGGGGAGCAGCCTGAGGGCACAGCTGAGATGGGAGGGCAAGTGCAACATGGAAATCGGGGTGCTCACTTGGGAAAGGCCACAGACACCAGGCTCCACCAGCAGACAGCACCTCAGGGCAAGGTAAAGAGTAGAGGTACAGTGTGTCACCCCTAGGGCAGACACAGGGGTGGGAACCTCTGGCCCTTGAGAGCAGAACTTTAAAAACAACATAGATGGAAACACAGTGTGGACACGGACAGCTTTCTTAGGGCTTTAAGAAACCCAAGCAAATGCGGTAAAACCTGCAAAGAAAGAATGCATTAACCAGAGGTTGGTCAGCTCTGGAGGTCTAGAAAAGACAGTCTGGGGCCGGAGTCATTCTGGGTGTTGCCAGGTTCAAGCCACACGTTTTGTCCAGACAAAAGGTGGAGTGGCCACTGGTGTGCACTGGCTTCAGGAGAAAGCAAGGATAGATGACCTGAGCCAGGGCAGGAGGAAGGAGAGGCCCCCACCCACCCACCCAGTGGAGAGGAGGGCTGTGGCCCCAGACAACTGCCCGGGCAGGTGACCCTCCTTCTGAGAGCTGAATGATGTACTGGAGTTAAGCATTTCAGATGAGCAGTGTGGCCTTGGCCCCAGGCCCAAGCATCCTGTTGTGACATAGTGGGGGACAGAGAGACAGCTGCCGTAGCTGGCCTCGGAATGGTTTTAGATAATAGATCTGCTCCTTGTTGAGAACAGGTTACTCTCATTTTCATCATAATCCTATAAGATAAGCACTGTCTTTATTTCTTTTTTACTGAAGAGGAAACCATGGCAAACACAAGTAAATGAATCACCCGAGTTGGGAAATAAAGGATTGGGATTTGGACTGTGGAAGTGTGGTTTCAGCCCTCGGTCTTACCAGGTTTTTCCACTGAAGGCTGAAGTAGCCACGCCGCTGTAGGGCTGGTAGGTTCTGGTAGGGTAAGGACTTTGTCTTCTAAGAGCAAAACATAGTTTTAAAGGAGGGCCTGCTCAGATGCATGCTTTGAAAAAAATCACTCTGGCTGTAGTGTGGAGAAAGAGTCACTTAGCTACCATTTCTCCAAAGTTGAATTGTGATTATGTTTCCTGTGTAAGTCTGTTGAGGAAGAGGGAGCAGAGAGATCATGTGGAATCAAGAATTTTGTTAACCAAGATGGCTATTTCTTATGTTAATACACCAAGCCAGGTGTGGTGGAGCACGCCTATAATCCCAACACTTGGAAGACTAAGGCAGAAAGGTCGCAAGTTCAAGGCCAAACTGGCTATGCAGCAAGGCCTTGTCTCAAAAAAAACTATTAATAATAATGTACCACCTTTTGAGAATGGTAAAACTGTTCAAAATTCTTTTTTTTTTTTTTCAAATTTCCTAACTGTAAGGAGAGAATACGTCGCTCATGAGGTTTTGAGCATTCTAGTTGCTATGACATTTAGTTCTCCGTGTAAACCAATAGTCTGATTTGATAGATCAGACTCATGAGCTAAATTAGGCAGCCTGCTCTCGCAATATCGATTTATTCTCTACAGAGAGGAAGTTTCCGGCTTGCAATACTCAGACTCCGTCTAAACCACAGTGCATTCACCGATGTCGCGGCTTTGCGTGGCTGCTCAAGGAGGAGCCTGGCAGCCTCGTCCCAGGGTGACAGTGACAACCACTGCACTCCACCTCCCCAGACTGAACACCACAGCCACAAGTTGTCCTTGTCCTCTGCTTTTCGTTCCCCTCCTCCTCCTGCTCCCCCTCCGCATGCTTCTGGCGCCAAGTATTCAGAAAGCCGGGCAGGTGGGCAGTGTCGGGCCCCCTGCTGCAGGTGCATCTTGATGGGAACCAACAGGAACAACACAAGGTCCTGGCTCAAGGGAGTGTGGCGTTAAACACGGAACTAAGAAACCTGCTTAGCTCCCTGGGGAGCAAAAGGGAGCCTCAGTCTGGATTCCCAAGGGAGTTCCGGGTGAGAGCCCTGTGGATTGGAGGCGTCCAGTCTGGAGGTGGCATTGAAGGTCTTGAAACTGACAAGGTCCTCCAGGACTCCAGTGTAGCGAGAGAAAAGAGGTCTGGGCCTTGGCACGGAGGCTCTCCAACTCACAGACGCAGGGAGGGGAAGAGCAGCAGCCCAGGGTGCCAGCAAAGAAGTAGCCTGAGGCAAGAGAGAAGCCGGTAGAGCAGGGCCTCCTGGAAGGCAAGTCCAACTGTGTTCAAGGCAAGGGGAGGAAGTGAGCGCTCAGCTCTATGAAATGTTCTAAAGCATAAATGAGATGGAGACTGAGCGGTTTTGCCAATGTAAATTTGGGGTCCCTAACAAGGTAGTTTTTGTTGATGTTTTTCCAGTATTGAGGATGTAAACCAGGGCCTCGCATGTGCTAGGCAAGGGCCCCAGCATGAGCTACAACCCCACCAAGGCAGCTTGGATGGGACGTTTGCAGCAGGAGCGGGGACAGGGCGGGCTGGACTGGGGCTGAGAGAGTGGGAGGAGAGACGTGACTGGAGAATACACAGGATTTCTCTGAGGACTTTCATTGCCAAGAAGAACGAAGAAATGGAGCAATAGCTGGAGGGAGATGTGGCAGCAAATGTTCCTCCTTCCCTCCCTTCCTCCCTCCCTCCCTCTCTTCCTCCCTTCCTCCGGAGTGCTGGGTGATTAAGCTCAGAGCCTCATGCATGCTAGGCAAGCACTCCATCCCCAAGCTACACCCAATGCTTTTTTTGATTCATTGCTGTTGTTTTGGTTTTGATTTTTGAAAGAAGTTCTCAGTATGTGGTCCAGGCTGGCTTTGAACTCTCTAGGTAACTGTGGTTGGTCTAGAACCCACTGTGATCCTCCTGCATCAGCCTCCCAAGTGCTTGGGATTATAAGCGTGTACCACCACTCCTGACTCTTGTCTTAATTCTTTTTTTTTTTTTTTTTTTTTTTTTTTGTGTGGGTACCAGGGTCCGGCCCCTTTATCGTATGTGGGTTCCGGGAGTTGAATTCAGGACCTCGCGCTTGCCAGGCAGGCGCTTATGCCGCTGAGCTATCTCACCGGCCCTGTCTTAATTCTTAAGGAGAGAAATGAGAGTTTATTGACATGTTATAGCAATGGCTCAGCAAGGACAGGGAGATTGATGGTGCAGCAGAGAGAGAGGGTTCTATTGCAAAAGCAGGGGGGACTGGCCCTGGCTGAAAGCCTCAGTAATCTGTCCAAAGCCACAGAAGGAAAGCTGGGGTACAAGGTGGAGAGGGGCGTGGGTGGAAACATAGATTTGGGGGGACCCTCTGTTGTGGGGTGAAATAGGAGGCAACAGATCCACGAGGAGTGATAAGATGGTGGAGGGTCAAGGAGAGCGTGGTTTGAGAGGGGGTGCAGCCGGCCATGCTCAGCCCAGGGGTGCAGTGACCCAGGGGTGTTGGCGAGACAGCCGTGGGCTGCACGCTTAGCTGAAGCTTGGATGTGATTTTAACCGGTGACCATCCTTTGCCAGCACAGCACGGGGGAGCGGAGCGGGTGCTGCTGATGGGTCATGGAACTGAAGCCGGCAGGGGGGACCACTAAGGACAGCCCCACAGGGATCACACTGCACCCGTGCACTTCCGACCTTCACACTAGAACCCTCTTGTCATCTTGGCGTTCAAGTCTCTGTACACTGTGATGGAGACAACAACAACAACACACACACACATACACACACACACGCAGCATGCCTGCATTTTCTACTTTAACAGAAACTAGGATGATGCCCCATCCCCAGAGCTGTGGCCTTCAGTGATTCTTCAAAGGTTCTGGAGAAAAGAAGAGGTCCAAGAGAGGCTAAAATAAGGTAAAGAGGCAGGTGGGGACAAGGCGGGAAGGAAGCCTTTTAAAGACAAGTTTAGCCTGAGAACTGAGTTTGTGGATGATGCGAGAAATATGCACTCACTTCACCGGGAAAGAAGTCCCCGAGAGCCGACAGGAGTTTCAGCACAGTGACCACAGCGTGGGGAGATACCTGAAGCTTATCCTGCAGGACTTCTCCTGTTTATGGATTAAGTCAGCTGCTTCTCCTCTGTTCTCCGGTCATCGCCAACGTCACTGGGTGGTGTAGACTTTTAAATCAGAAACAGGCCTTCCTTAGTGCCAGGCATGGTTGCGTGTGCCTGTAGTCTCAGCTACTCTGGAGGCTGAGGCAGGAGGATCGTTTGAGCCCAGGAGTTAAAGGCAAGCCTGGACAACATAACAAGACCCATATCTTAATTAAAAACAAGAACAAAATGGGTTTTAGATCATTCAGATCAGTCTTTTCAGCTGACACGTGATAGAACAGAGGCCTAGCTGGCTCAGTCTACGTTCCCCATCCTGTGTTGATCCCTCTGATCTGGAGTCAGATTCTGACACCCATCTGTGACTGCAGTGCCCCTGCCTCCCAGGCTCCGTCCGAGACTCATTTCCTGTCCTGGTCACCCTTGTCCTATATTAAGTGCCGTTTGCCCTAGGATTGGGTAGCCTTTCCCATGACCCAGGAAGCAGTCCCCAGCACTGGGCTGCTACTGCCTGTACTCTGTTGCATGGGATGGACAGGAAGCTCTTGTTTCTTAGACTGGATGTAAACTTTATTCACGGCACTATGAATGTTGCTCAGTGGCAGAGGTCTTAGCTCATATGCTGGAGGCCCCAGGTTTGATAGGCAGCATTGAATAATGAAATAAAAACAAAGCCAGCAACTGGGAGGCTGAGGCAGGAGCACTGCAAGTTTGAACCCAGTCCCAGGATTTTAGTGACTTAGCAAGACCCTGTCTTAAAATAAAAAATAAAAAAGAGCAGGGGATGTAGCTCAGTGCGAAGGCCTTGGGTTCGATTCCCATGGTGTGGGGGGCTTTATTCATAAGAAAGATCAAGGCAGACTGGGGGTGGAGGAGCAACAGGGTCCTTTCCCCCTTTGGGATGAATTATACACGAAGGAAATGAAGATACCCAGGAGCTGTGTTGGCATCAGCGATAATGAGGACAGTAAAACCCAGTGTGCGCTTTCTCCTGCGTGTCATCTGCTCCCGTTCTAGTGTCCCGGACTGTTTGCAATGTGGTCTTTGGAAGATTACCTAATTTCATTTGCCCTTTATTTTTTTTTCCAACAAAAATATAAAATGACTACTACTTTTTGCATGGTTATTACGCCAGATACGTATTTGTAAAAAATTATAATCCATCGGCATGTGAAAGTACCTGGCACGTAACAGGTGCTCGATAAATGTGAATCGTTCTTTCTGCCCTTCCCCTCAAAGTTCCTGGGGCTTACAAAGACCTTCCCAGGTTTCGAGCTGTTCAAGAATTTCAAAAGCAAAGCTAGAACAGTTATGATTAGAACTATTTGATAGCGTGTGTTCAAGTTTGCCATGTAACCTGATATCGACAGCCAGGATCTTCTCCTGAAGGGAATTTCAGTATCTGCCAAGTGGTGCTGATTTAACAACCATTAATTCTGAGAGTACGCTCAAGTTCAAAGTCTGTCTGTTTTAAATGTAAATTGCTCTTTTTCATGTATTTTGTACTGGAATTTAGAAACAAATGCTGTCACTTTTCTTTTTCTTTGCATGGGATTGCAGGCGCCTTTATTATCCCAGAGCCCTGTTATTGTGATACCTCACACAGGAAACACACACTCTGACATTAGGCACCAAATTGCTGAAACAGCCCGTGTTTTCTATTCACTGGAGCCCTAAAGCACTCTGCACAAATTCCTTGACTTTAATTACACACCTCAGGGATGTGCAGGCCAAAAAAGGAGCCAGGCAGACAAAACTCCGGGTCTGTGCCAAAAACCCCCAGCCCCTTAAACTGGTAAACATTTATTTTCAGCTGAGAAATCTGCTATTAATTCATAGAGTGGCTTCCCCAGCTGAAATAATGAGCTGAGCCATGTGAACCGAAGGAGCGGGGAAGCGGCCCATCTCGTCTTCCGTCTCTTCCTCCGGCTGCAGGGAGCGCAGGAGGAGGCTGGGCCAGCCCGCGCCGCGGTGTCTTCCCTGAGTCTCCCCGGGAGCTGCTGTAGGAATGAAAAGAAGGGCGCACCACAGACCAAATTAGTTATCAGGGGTTTAAGAGCGCAGTCCCCCGCCAGCCCCACTGACTTCTCTAGTTAACTGAAGGCCTTTAAAACAAAATTAGAATTAAAGAGGCAGGATTTGGAAGGAAATACCATCTAGGGATTTTCTTGGGAAAAATTAACAAAAATTCTAAACTTTTAAATAGAAAAAATGTATTGTTCCATAAAACAAACTAGGGATTAAAATACATTAAAATAAATTCTAACATTTTCTCAGAGAACTATTTAAGCTTTCCATTTAGTCACAAGCTTTGGAATGTGGACAGTGCGGAAAGAAATAGCTACTCACACCCACCATACGCATATGAGAAGGTAAGTAGTGTTTACACTTCCCTTTCGAGGTCTGCTTACTCGCAAAATGCGCTCAGGTTCTAGACAGTAAGTTGCCCTGTGTGTGTGTGTACGATTTAGAATAAAAAGTCATCTGTCTACAAAAGCGTCCTTCAAGGCATCCCTGGAAAGAAAGGAGGGAGGAGAGACAGTTAAATTAACACACGAAACAGCAAAGTAGAAGAGTCGAGAAGTCAATATATCGATTAATTCCCATGACGTGCAGAAACCCACTTAACTGTCAATTAACCATTTAACATATTTCTTGATACAAAGGGAGTTAAAAAGAGTCCCTAACTCATCAAAGATATAATCAATAATTGCAGGTTTAATGCCTCTCAATATAAGCTTAGATGCTGGGTTTTAATCTATTCTCAAAGAAGAAAATGCTTTTTATTATAATGACGGTGTGATTTTGATTATCACAAATGTGTGGGAAAAGCTTGCAATTCACAGCACTTTAAAATCAAAGTTAATCATCTTCCAACCTTTTCCCTGAAATTTTTAGCACATACATGATTTTTCTCCACGATGAATAGATGAATAAAATGTATGAGAATTCTCTCCCTTTTTGTTCTATCAGAAGCAGCAACGCCCTATTAATTTTGATAGACAACTTGTCATTAGCCATCTTCAAGCCTATCCTCGGATAAAGTTATGCAGGGCTCCTTTCCCCACACTTTGACAGGCAAGGAGCCCTGGGCGGGCCCTCACAGCTCAGAGGGGCAGTGACTCGATGGCCGGCGCAAGGGCTGCCCCGCCGCGCCTTGCTCCTCCCCCGCAATTACCCGGGGACTACGCGGCCTCTACCTGGCCGTGCCCGCGGCCTCCACCCCAATTAGGACTTCCCCCTGCCCAGCCAATTTACCCCGGCGCCCCGGCTGGACCAGATAGCTCTTTCACAAAGCGCGGAGCTCATTCCCTGCCCATCCCCCTCCCCGGCCCAACCCAGTCAATTCTCTCCCTTTTTCACGACTTCCTCTGCTGCCCTCCCTCCCCTGCTAGAGGAAAGGGCTTCTGCAGAAGGCGCTGGGCCCAGCCGGTTTCCAGGCCAACGGAAGCCCGCGCTGAGGAATGTGCTGCCGCCCACCCTGGACCATTGAGGCAGCGCCTGCCCGCCTGGGGTCCGAGTCGGTGCGGAGGGCTTGGGGCTTGTGGGCAGACTGCCGGGAGGGGCACGGGATTTCCAGGTCGGGGTCTGGGGCTGGACAGTACGGGGGGGGGCTTGGAAATGGTGGCCAGGTCATTCTGAGACCTTGCGAGGCGCTCAGGGTCCCCGTGAGAGCCCCCCCACCAAGCCAGCCCTGCTCCCCGGAATGCGGCTGCCCGTGCCCTGTGCTCCACTGGCCACTTTCAGAAAGCCGTTTCTGCAGGACCCCAGACGCCGGCCGCTGGACCGGCCCGAGAGGTCGCTTTCACTCTGCTGGCAAGGGGTAGGCCGAAGCAGGCAGGTCTCCGCTTCCAGGAGGCGAGTGGGCGCCGCCCTGGGGGCTGCAGACCTGTCCTCAGGAGGGGGTACTCAGGGCCCGCAGTGCCCTCTCTCCTGACCTCGCCCTGCCTGGCTCCGCCAACCAGCCTCCTGGGATGGAGGGTCCCAAAGTGGGGCTGACCCAATCACTACTTCTGCACGCTCCGTCAGTGCTCTTTCTTTCCTCTTGGCTCCTTACTCTTCCACCTCGGCTGAGTCCAAACTGTCCTGTGCGTGCCAGCTCGACCCTGGCTTCCCATTGCCCACGGGCTCCCTAGGGCTCCTCATCGCCATGGCAACTGCATGTCCTGGATTTTTAGGACACTTTTATTTCGAGTATTCTATCATGTGGTCAAACCATGTGTCAGACCATGAGCCAACAGAGATGCCCTGGCCTGGGTTTGGGGGATGTGGCCACTGTGACTGCTGTCGGTCCTCCCCTTCCTGTTACTGCAGGGTGGAGCTCGATCCTGCGGTGCACACTGAGTGCTCCGGCAGGGGGTCTCAGTGGGTCCCCTCCCGCCTGTGGAGAGGAACGAGGGCGGGGATATTGTTTGGATTTCACAGACGAGAAAACTGGGGCCCAGGGTCCTTAACTGACGTAGTGCTTCTCACGGTGGCAGGTGCCGCAGCCCCAGCCTCTCCACCGACGCGGTCTCCAGATGCTCTCCAGCCCTAGTGCCTGCTTCGTGCTCCAGGCTCGTTTGCCATCGAGGTCCCCAAAGGACTCTTTCAGGGGACCATTCGCATGCGGGAGACCAACTCTTTCCTGACTTAGGTTTCATATCAAGTCATCAGGTGCAGCAAGAGCTGCGGTGGCCTGAGATGTTAGCGAACTGTTGTATCCTTCACGATTTAAAACAGAGAGAGGAAGGGAGCAAGGACGAGGAGAAAAGAATTCCGGAGAATCTGCCCAACAGTTGCACAAATGATACTTCTTAAAGATAAGCTTCTTTAGTGCAGGTCTAGCAACGCTTGTGAACATCTGCTTCTTACTATTTTATTGACATTTCTAAAAACAGTATTATTCTGTTTATTTCTTCCTAGCTACCATGTTGTGTGGTGGAGACAACACGGATGCAAATGCATTCATCTCCAGGCCCTGTTCCAGAAGCTGCAGAAGCAGGGCACTCTCTCAGAGTCCAGGCCAGGGATAGTAGCTATGCAGGACAGTGTGACCCTAGAGCGCTTGGAGCTGCTCCTCAGGGAGTGGCCGGGAGGTCTCCTGAGGAAAAGGTGGTGGGAGAGACAAGGCCAGGCTGGCTGGGGACTGACGCTGGCCCTGACGTTCTTGGGAAGGGATTGGAATCATATTTTTTGAAAAGAACCATCATTCCAATTTGTAGTTCAGTGTAGTCAGTAGTCATAAAACTAGCAATAATGGCTAATATTTCTTGCTTTTTGTATTAAGTGCTAGCTATTTCATATGCAGGATCACCTCCAATCTGCACAATCTTTAAATGCTTATTATTACTCCCATTTTAAAGATAAAGGCAGCTATTCAGTATATGTGCTGCCGAAGCAAGCACAAAAGGCAGCTATTCAGGAGGTGAGGCAGGAGGACTGCGGGTTCTAGGCAGCCTAAGAGACATAACAAGACACTGTCTCAAAAAAAAGAAAAGAAAATAGGAAGGAAGGAAGGAAGGAAGGAAGTAGGAAGGAAGGAAGAAATTGAAGCTTTGAGAGGAGGAGAAGCTGCTGAATGTTGTGGAGCCAGAGATAGGAAGTCAGAATTCAAACTCAAGCCTACTCTGCTTGTTTTACAGTGCGCCTCAAAGGACCATGGGATATTGTTCTTCCTGGTTCAGAGTTGTTCAGTATTAAATACCATTTGAAATTCTTCAGATATCATCTGGGGCTCAGAAATACCTTTTTTTGTAAGGTGTACAACATCAGGCTTAAAAAAAACAGCATCAGGCTTGATACACTTATCTCCATATGCAAATGAGCACACTCATCTGGTCACGGTGCGCGCGCGTGTGCACACGTGTGTGTGTTTCCTAAGAGCACCTCGAATCCACTCTCTTGGCAAACTACCATGATGCAATGCACTTACCCATGGCCCTCATGTTGTATAGTAGGTCTCTAGATCTATTCATTCTGAATAACTTCAGTTTTTTACCTTTGATCCAAGTCTTCCTATTTCTCCGCTTTATTCTATGAATTGGATTTTTAAAACCTAGAGCACATTATGCTAAATAACCAAGACACAGAGAGGAAAATAGTGGAGTCTAAATCTTAAGAGCCATAGAAAGTCATAGAAGCCATTGAAAAACGAGATTTTTACATAGGTTTCTTTGGGTAAAACAATGCAGTATTTCTCCTGAACCCAATTCTTACCCTAAAGGCTCAAATCTACAGAAACAACGCTCTGGGTGAAGCGTCAGAACTCCTGCAGGCTATTTGTATAGCGTTATAAAATTTTTGACCCTCTAGAAACGTTCAGAACCGACTTTCAAAATGTGGGCGAGCGCCTTCGTCAGCGCCCTTGCACGCCTGGTGCTGCCGTTGGGCGTCTCCGCTCCAGGCCCGTGGGGTCGCCCGGACACCGAACGCAACCCGAATCGCGCAGGAGCGGAGCCGGAAATAGACCAAATACGGCTGGGCAGGGATGGAGAGGATTTGATATTAAGCGGAGGAGAGGTTCAAATTCTGATCGTTGGATTTTCAGCCTCACTGTTCTGCCAGAAAATGAACAGGGGAGGCTGTGGTACGTGGCCGGAACTTCTCTGCGTTAGTTTGCTGTGCAATGCGCTCGCTGGGCTGGGATTTTCTTTCGCCCTGACGTTGGTCAGGGTGGAACACACGAGCTGGGCACCTTTCTCCTGTGACCCGTGATGCCTGCGTCGTAGCCGTTTGGGTGAGAGGCAAGAGCTGCGGGTCAGCAGCAGATACTGTGCAATCATCAGACATACGGCAAACACTTCCAAGCCAAAATGCACGCGTTGCCTCACACTATCCTGTATTGCCTTTTAGTTTAAGATTCAACTTTATTGTACAGTTCATGCTAAGAAAAAACAAAACGTTTTGAAAAGAGGTACAGTGATATTCCCTTATTGTTGGTTTGTACCTATAAATCACCAGTTTTTAAAATGATAAACCTATTTAAAAATATTTATTAAATAAGTGGCTGAAGTTTGCTTGCTTTACTCGTTAATGAGTGGCTTCGATGCTGGATGTGGTGGGCTCTGCCTCTACTCCCATCTACTAGGAAGGCTGAGGCAGGAGGATCAAAGGTTCAAGGCCAGCCTGGGCAACTTAGCAAGACCCTCTCAAAATAAAAATAAGACCGCTGGGATTAGTTCCGCTGTACAGCGCTCGCTTAGCACGTGTGAGGCCCTGGACTCGCTCTCCAGGGCCACACGCAGAAAAGGCTTTGGGTGCCTCGCACTGGGTTGGGGTCTCGCGGTGCAGTGGTAGGGTGGACTCAGTTTAATTTTGGAGGAGGCGCGCAGGTGCAGACATGGGGCAGGCAGCCAGAAGGAGCGCTCGCGTTCTTCCCGTGGGGGGCAGGGTGCTGTTAGCAGAGACTCCCCCGAGTCACCTGCCATGCACTGATTTCGCCAGGGGGATTCTGTAGTTTCTTCTGTCCTCAAGTTTGGCACATTTTTCTCCAACTCAGAGTGCAACTTCCTGAGAGCCCCCCGAGGCTTGGAGAAGGCCCGGGCTGGGAGGTGGGGAGAGCAAGGGGCAGGAGAGGTTTTGGGAAATGACTTCTCTCCAGTGCCTGCCTCCCACCGCCCTGCACCCCTCAGCTCTGTTCTATTTCTGCCGCGAGGTGAAAGCTGCCCAGAGATGCTGGCTGCCACTGCAGGGACAGCAGAGAGTTTGGGTCACTCAGAAGACAGCCATACGGCATGCAATGTTTTCTTTCTGTCTGAAGACCATTGACAAAAATTCACTCATGAAGTTCATGCGCTGAGGTAAGCGCCTCTGTGATGGCGAGGCAGATTTACATTTGCAGTTGTTTGTCTGTTTCCTATCCAGTTGGACACGATAGTTTCATTCAACAGAGTTCTCAGCTCTCCTCTTGCACGGTTACTCTGCCAATTGCTCGTGTGTGCGATACTGGGGATGGGACGCAAGGCTGTCACACTGAGCTATTTTTAAAAACATTGGTTTTATTTTATTTTTCATTTTCAGACAGAAATTGTCCTTGTTGGGATTGCACTTGTGATCCTCCTGCCTCAGCCTCCCAGACTCCTGGGATTACAGGTGCACCAGCACACCCCAGCTCTGCCAGCTGTTTTGGAGACCTTAACAAAGGGTGTCTGGTTAGGGTTGCCACATAAAAGACTGGAGGCTTGGTTAAGTTTAAATTTCATTGCCCCATGCAACATTTGGGTCATGCTTATACCGCCCTCCCCAAGAAGTGCCACCAAGTACTTTTATTGGCTAAATCTGGCAATTCTGTGCCTTGGCAAAGGGCACCAGAGTCTTCCAGCTATGGTCTGAGTAGGTAGGTGAGGTTAGGCTTTAGCGGTACTATTGTCGCCACAGTGTCACGCGGTCTATAGCTGATGCTGGTAAAGAGCGCACCAAATGCCCGCATGTTCAGGGGAGTTGTGCTAGTTACCCCGCCAAGCTAGCGCAGTGAACATGGTCCTTTTGACCTCGGGAGACAATGAGAACAAGACAGCATCACCAGGGAGAAACCAGATAAAAGGAGAAGGAAACGTAAAAACGTGACGGACATCAAAGGAGTATGCGCCTCTGTTATGTGGACAGCGCGTTGTTAGGAACTCACACAAGACCACAGACATCTCATCCCGGTCCCCGGGCAACCGCTGACCTCTTCTGTTTGGAACGAAAACAGTGACTCGTGAGTAAAACAATCGCCACTGCACTGACTTCCAGAATCATCTCAACTCCTCAACTCTGCCAGACTCTTCATTGGGTTAAGATTCTTCGCGTACGTACACAGGTACTTGCGTACACAGGCACATGCATACACGGGTACGTCCGTGCGCAGGCACATGTGTACGCATGTGTACACACATGCGTCCGTGGGGCACATGAGTGCACAGGGCGCATGCGTACATACACAGCACATGCATTACTGTGCACAACTATGATCAGAGAAGACTTTCCCGTGGTTGTGCAGAGCGGACCTGGTCGATCTGCCGTCAGGAAAGAGCAGGCCAGGACCGCTGTGTAGACGGAAGCTGCAGATGCTGCCTTGACAGCTCGGAGGACTGAGGTGGCTCAGTCATCCATTAGTCCTGGGGTGAATGCGCCCTTGGCGACCGACAAATCAGACTTTAGAAGCTGGCTTTAAATAACTGACTCAGAATGTCCATGCGCAGGATTGGCATGGCCTCAGAAGGCACGGGGTATGTCTGGGCATTTTCCCTACATTTTTCTTTTTATAAAGTAATACGTGAGACTGGGAATGTGACCCATGGCAGAGCATTCGCCTAGCATGCAGGAGGCCCTGGGTTTGATCCCTAGCAATGGAAACAAAAGAAGGCAGCAACATACAACCACTGTGGTGAGTTTTAGAATAGAGAGAAAGCTGGGCATGGTAGCACACACCTATAATCCCAGCACTCAGGGAGGCTGAGGCAGGAGGATCACAAGTTTGAGCCTCCTTCGGGGAATTTATCCTCTCAATGAGACCCTGTCTCAAGATAAAAAATAAAGAAAGGGCCTGGGAATGTAGCTCAGTGCAAAGCCCTGGGTTCAATACCCAGGGGTGCAAAAACCTAAAACAAATAAAGAACGGAGAGAAGATAAAAGAAAAAAGCAACCACGATCTCAGATCTCTGAACTCCTCCTTGAAGTGGTTCACAGTGACACCTTTTAAACACCACCAAAAGATTTAGGAAATTTTCTATCAAATTTGACTAGCATTAAACATATATTATTATTACTTGATTTGTGATCCTGTTTTTAAAAGATTTATTTATTTATTGTTTTATTTTACTTTCTCAAATAATTATTATTTCCATAAGGTGATTTTTTTTAGTTTTTAAAGGAATAAAATATACCAGATCCTGCTAAAAACCCATCTTCAGGCCAGGTGTGGTGGCACATGCCTGTAATCCCAGCCCTCAAGAGGCTGAGGCAGGAGGATTGCTGCGAGTTTGAGGCCAGCCTGGGCTACATAGTGAGTCTAAGGCCTGGCTACACTACACGGTGAGACCCTGTCTCAAAAAACACCAAAAACAAACAAAACCAAAAAAAATCTTCGTTCTCTCCTCCCTTCTCTCCTCTTCCCTTCCCTTCCCTTCCCTTCCCTTCCAGGGGAAACCACTGCCTTGAGTTTGTCATATGTGAGTCTCAGGAAGTTTGGAACTTTTGCAATATCTGTACAGGTGCATAAACGATTGTTTTGTGTATGTTTTTAAAAGGGGACAGTAGCCAGGCATGGTGGCACAGGCCTGTAATCCCAACACTCTTGGGAGGCTGAGGCAGGAGCATTGCCAAATTGGAAGCCCAACCTGGACCATATGGCAATTCAGTGAAACCCTGTCTCAAAGTGGGGGTGGGGGCAGCATTTTCTGGGGCATATCTCATATCTCAGTGTGCAGGATTCATACCCAGTACCCAAAAAAAAAAAAAAAAATTAAAAAGCGCAGCGCACACATATCGTTTGGAATTTCCTGCATTCACTTGCCAGCGTGCTTGGGATTTACTCGTGTTAGCAGCTGAGACATAACTCATCCCAAGCGCCATGCAGTGTGCTGTGGAATCTTATCCTAGGGACAGCCAGAAGGCTTGCACATTTTTCTCTAATACGAACAGTGTGGCAATGTGTGGCTCCAAGTACACATATTTGACTTTTTTTTTTTTTTTTTAATGTGGGTACCGGGGGTTGACCTCAGCACCTCGCACACCAGCAGGTGCCCATGCTGCTGAGTGATATCACCAGCCTTTTTTTCGTATGTGGGTTCCAGGAGTCGAACTCGGGCCCTTGCGTTTGCCAGGCAGGCGCTTACACCGCTGAGACATTTCACCGGCCCTTGACTTTTTTAAAGGAAAGATCCTTTGAAAAACATGTAAGTACTTGTAAAATACAGAAACCTGTTTTCTAATTTTATTTTTATTTCGATTGATTGATTGAACTGGGGATTCAGCCCAGGGCCTTTGCACTGAGCTGTATTTCCAGCCATTTTTATTTTTTCTTTATTTTGAGACTTGCTAAGTCACTAATTTGTCCAGGCTATGCTTTGAATTTGGTGATCCTTCTGCCTCAGCCTCCCAAGTGCTGGGATAAAAGACATGCACCACTGTGCCTGGCTCAGTTGTCTAATTTTAAGATTTCTTTTCGGGGTGATACCACCAGCTTCTACTTCCACTGTAAGTGTATAACTGTTTTTGTTTTGTTTTGTTTGAGACAGGGTCTCACTATGTAGTGCAGTTTGGCCTTTAACTCACTATGTAGTCCAGGCTGGCCTCAAACTGGCAGCAATCCTTCTGCCTCAGCCTCCCAAGGGCTGTGATTATAGGTGTGCGCTACCACTCCTGGCAATAAAAGTTTTTAATTTTTTATTTTTTACATCTTAGTCCTTCTGGAATTAAGTTTGTTCATTGCATGAGATAAGGATTCCATTTTATCTCTGTCTGTATGAGTCCCCAGTTGGCCTAGGATAATTTAGTGACTGACGTTCTTTTGCCTAGGTTTGTTATATCTTCTGTTACACATCAAGCCCCAGATGAGTGAGTTTGTCCCAGCGTCTGTGTGTCTATTGCCGCTCCATGCCTCCTGTCCTCCTTTTTACCTCTCCTGTCTGCCTCCTTAGCTTTCTGTCACATGGTGGTCGTTCTCAAAGTCTGTGAAATCACATTGGGGTTTTGATTGGCATTGCATGTGATTTTGTGACTAATTTGGAGAGGATCTTTGCTGTGTTGACACTTCATCCATTAGCGTGGCATCCCACTCTTTGTTTTCGTTCTTTTGTGTTCCTTAATAAAATTTCCTATTTTGGGGGGTGAGGTGGCGTATTTCCCCTCGGTCACTTACATTTCCATTGTCAGTGGAAAACTTGAGATGACCTTTTCCAATTGCTAGTTGCCATTGACTGGGAATGCAATTAATTTGGATACGTAGATCTTAGCAAATTTAGCAATTTTGTTGAACTTTTTTCTTTTCTTTGAACCAATCTTATGGTCTTTGAATCTAATGGTTTCCTTTCCTTCTTTTCAATTCTTATAAATTTAATTTTCCTCTCTTATTACCTTGTGAACTAGTCAGTACAGTGTGGAATAGAAACAGTGATTGTGTGCATCCTTGCTTTAGTCCTGATTTTTTTTTTTATGTGGGTACCGGGAGTCGAACTCAGGACCTCGCACTGGCCAGCAAGTGCTTGTTCCACTTAGCAATATCACTGGCCCTTTTTTTCCTTTATGTGAGTTCCGGGAGTCGAACTCAGGACCTCGCACTTGCCAGGCAGGCACTTATGCCGCTGAGCTATCTTGCCGGCCCTAGTTCTGATTTTAAGGGCAGTGTTTATAATGTTTGACTGTCCAGTGTGATGCTTCTCACAGGTTCCTGAGGTCAAGTTTAGCTAATTTTCCTAATTTGTTGAGAATTTTTGGTTTTATTTTGTTTTTTTTTTTTAAATGATGGGGGACTAAATTTTGTGAAATATTTTTATACATCTATTGAGATAATCATATGATTTTTCTCCTTTATATTTCTTCTTGTTATATTATCTTTGTCTTTTTGGTGGTGCTGTTTTATTTTTTCAGTACTGAAGATCAAACCCAGGGCCTTCACATTGAGCCGCACACCCCCCTTTTTATTTTCTGTTTTGAGGCAGGGTCTCGAGTCTCACCCTCTGCCTTTCAACTTGCATTTCACCTGCCTCAGCCCTGGAGTGCTGGGATTATACCACCCTGGCTCTTTTTGTCTGGTTTTGGTATCAAAAGTGAAGAAAGAGCCAGGTGTGCTGCCACATGCCTGTACTTAGAGTTACTTAAGGGGCCGAGGCAGCAGAATCACAAGTTCAAGACCAGCTTGGACAATTTAGGGAGTGTCTATCAAAATTTGAAAAGAATTCAAGAGGGCCTGCGGGTAGCTGTGTGGTAGGGTGCTTGGCTAGCATATGCCATGCCCTGCCTTCAAGCTCCAGTGGAGGGGGAGTGAAAGAAATATTAGCTTCAAAAGATAAGTTGAACTGGCTTTGGTGGGACACACTTGTAATCCCATTTTTGGGGAGACGGAGACAGAGGACTAGCAACTGGAGCCAGAATGGGTACCTTAGGGAGACCCTGTCTCAAAGTAAAATAAAAATAAAGGGGGCTGGGGCTGGAGCTCAGTGGCGCCTGAGTTCAGTCCCCAGTAATGAAACAAAAAGGATCGCCCAGAGTGTGTGAGCCCTGGGGTCAAACACTAGCACCGGCAGCAACAAAAATTGGGGCACTTCCTCTCTTTTTTGGAGCAGTTTGTTTAAGGTAGATTTATACATACACGTGCACAGACATGTGCGTGCCTGTGATTTTTGTTTGGCGTTGCTGGGGTGGGAACCCAGAGCCTCCTGCAAGGGAGGCAAGCACCCGGCACTGAGCCGCATCCCCGGCCCAGTTAGAGTTTGTATCTGAAGCCTTCATAGGATTTTGTAAAAGAGTTTGAGCTTGATATTTTTGTTTTGAGGATAGATTTTTTTCATAACTGAGCCAATTTTTAAGAAATGCTATGGTCTTTAGTTTTCAGTTTCTTCTTGAATTAGCCTTAATAGATTTTTTTTTTTTTTAATAGGACAGAGTCTCTGTATGTAGTTCAGGCTGACCTTGAACTCGCTATGTAGTGCAGGCTGGCCTCAAACTCACAGGATCCTCCTGCCTCAGCCTCCCGAGTGCTGGGATTACAGGTGTGCACCACCATGCCCAGCTATTTTCAAAGGCGAATTTCTACTTCATGTTTCCCAATTTGTTGCAATGAAGCTTTTTAAAGTCTTGTCTCTGCAGTTATAAAATCTCTAATTTGTCTGTACTCATGTTCCCTTCCTTATTAGGTTATTGTTTACAACCTCTAGTTTTTCTTAGACAGAGATGATTATCTGGAACATAAAAACAACAGCTTTTATTTCAAAACAGAGCTTTTATTCTTCTTGACTTGTTTTTTTATTCCAAATTTCTTAGATTCTGCCCTTATCTTTATTAAACTTGCATTATGCATTTAAAAAAATTACGGTTCACTTCTAAACATATTCCAATTTTAGTATGATTTCTTCTTTAACTCACCAGTGACTGAAAAGTGTGCCTTTACATTTAAAAACCCAGAGAATTTATAAATTGTATTTTTCAGTGTTATCGCATTACAGTCTGAGAAAACAGTTTGTGCAGTACTGATTTTTTGCTATTTGTTTTGGTCAATTTGTGTAAATGCACCCCGAAGACTTTGAAAAGAAGTATCGTCTATAATTATTGGTACACAATTCTCTACACGTTCATTAAGTCAGGCTCATTTATTGTACCATTCAAATGACAAATGTCCTTTCTAATTTTTTAGTTTGCTTATTAATTATGGAAAAACTAGTATAATTTCCCTCTATAATTAGAAATTTGTTACAGATTCTTGCTATTCTATCAGTTTTTGCTTTCTTTGAAGGCTGTATTATTGGGAACGATTTATGATTGTTACATCTTTCTAGTATTTTTTTCCTCTTTTCATCAATTAGTGACCCCTTTATTCCTAATAGTGTTTTTTCTTAAAGATTTATTTGGTCCAATACGAATATGGGTATGCCAGTGTTCTCTGAGTTATTATTTGCTTGATGTCTTTCCTTATCTTTTGCTTTTATGATTTTCTGTTTGGGTTTGAACAATAATCCATAGGAATAACATACAAGGGGGATCAAAATGTACAGCAAGTGTTTAAATTTTTAAAAACTTACTACAGTAAAAGAAACATTTCCTAGAATGATGGGGTAAGTATATTTGAGGCAAGAAAGAGTATCTTAAAATACTCAAATACTCTGAGGGGAACTAATGGCAAAGTGTCTTTAACTGTAATAGTTTTAAAAATTTAAACATTCGTTGGATTTTGTGATCACACCTTGCTTAGCTGGACTCTTGTTATATCTCATTTGGGAATGTTCTTTTTAAGTGATAAGTTTGACCTTATACATTATCCTGATATATTATTTTACATTTGTTCTTTATGATGATTTTTACATTTCTCCTCTGCTTTCCAGTCTTCTATTATGACTGAGTAATATTTTTAAATGTTCACTTATTTGTATTTAATGGCTTGGAAATTATACAACCTGATTTTACTCTCTTCATATTTACTATTTACTAGTTATCTATTGCTATATAACAAACTACCCTAAAACTCGGCAGGTAAAGACAACAGTGAACTTCATTATCTCACCCAGCTTTGGTAGCTGGAGCCTCGGGGGGTGGCTCTGGCTTGGGTCTCTCATGAGCTTCCAGTCAACATTAGACTGGCACAGCAGTCTCTGGAGAGGTCAGCTGATGGCATGGCTTGTCACATGGCTGGCATGTTCATGTTGACTTTGGTGGGAGGCCCCATTTCTGTGTCTGAAGAGTTTCTCCAAGGAACTGCTTGAGTGTCCTCACAACATGGCGGCTGGCTTTTCTCAGAAGAAGTGATCCAGAGAGAGAGAGAGGCAGAGCTGAAACGTCTTCTCAGATCTAGTCTTGGGAGCTAGGTGAAGTGATCCATGCCTGTAATACAAGCACACTGGAGGCTGGGGCAGTTGGATCTCAAGTTCAAGGTCAGCCTGGGCTATGAAGTAAGACCTTGAATTCAGTAAGCAAAAAACAAAAAAAGATCCAGTCTTGGGATCCATATATCATGTCTTACACTATACTTTATTAGTCACAAAAGGCACCACACGAAAGCATGAATCCAAGGAAGTGGGGCTTACTGGGAGCCAACTTCAAGGTTGGTGGCCACAGTTACCTTTACCATTGTGAAGAGCATGAGAGGAGGACGGTGGTTAGCAGAGGCTGGGGAGAGAATGGAAGGGGCACAGAGGAGGGGCCAAAGGGCTGGTGAGTGGGTGCCAAGTCATGTGGGAGAAACTCTTGTGTCATTGTGCACAATGAGAGGACTATAATGATAATGTTCTTTCTTTTTCCTTCCTCCTCCTCTTCCTCCTCCCCCTCCCCCCTTCCCCTTCCCTTCTCCTTCTCCTTCTTCTCCTACTCCTCCTTCTCCTTTTCCTTCTTTTTGTACTGGGGATCCCAGGGGCTTCCCACTGAGCTACATCCCCGCCCCTTTTGAGATGGGGTCTTGCTAAATTGCCAAGACTGGGCTTGAACTTGTGCTGGGATTCCAGGCATGCGCCCCCACAGCTAGCTCACTGCCATTCTTAAATTTGAGGATACATGTCTTTTCATACTTTGGAAGAGTTTCAGTCACTATCTGTTCAAATAGAACACCTCCTTCATACTGTCTGTCCTTCAGAATTCCTACTGATAAAAAAAGATGGAAAATATCAGACATGAAGAAATGCTGCTGAGTGTGGTGGTGCATGCTTATAAGCTCATCACTTGGGAATCAGAGGTCGGAGGATTGCTGTGCAGCTTGGGCTACAGAGTGAGTTCAAAGATTTTTTTTCCCAGTCCCTTCTTTTTCAATGACATAGTGCCCTGTCTCAAAATACTCAAAAACAAAAATAAAGAAGAAAAAGAAATGTTGAGGGCTCGGGATGTAGCTCTGTCTTAGAGCACTTACCTAGTGTGTGTAAGACTCTGGGTTCAATCCCCAACACTGAAAAAGTATATGTGTGTGTGTGTGTGTGTGTGTGTGTGTGTGTAAAATTAAAATTAATTTATCTCTATCTTCCTTTTTTTTAGAGTTGGGATTTTTTTTTTTTTGAGACAGGGTGTTATTGCTTGTGTTTAGATGTCCCCCCAAAGCCTTATGTAGTCATAGGTGGGGCTTTTGCAGAGGTGGCTGGATCTAGAGTGTGTGACTAATTTGTAGTGCAATGCTGGGATTAAGGGTGCTAGGACTAAGGGTGGGTGACTACGAAATCAGTCCACTGATCGCATTGGGACCACCCTAATCCCAGTAGCCTGGATGCAATATAAGGGACAGAAAGAGGCTTATCTTGCCCCCTTGCTTGCCTTGCTGCCTTCGGCCTGCCATGAACTGTTCCTCCTTTGTGATGCCTGTCTGCCCTGCCACCCTGCCTTGGAGCCAGACAACTATGGACTGAAACCTCTACAAACTGTAAGCCAAGTAAACCTTTCCTCCCTTAATTTTGGGTATTGGGTATTTTGTCTCAGCAACGAGAAAAGTAACTAAGACACAGGGTCTCACTATGTAGTGACTGGCCTTGAACTCACTGTTTAGACCACACCTGTGGCAATCCTCCTTCCCCTGCCTCCTGAGTGCTGGGATGATAGGTGTGTGCCATCACACCCAGCTTGAGTTGGGATTTTACATTGCTCTGGGTGACCTCAAACTTGCAATCTGCCTTTGGCTTCCTAGTAGATGGCATTAGAAGAGCACACCAGGTGCAAGAAAAGTTGAAAGGTCGAAAAGATGGTGAGAAGGCCTCACATTCACTTATCTGTGCTTCATTTTGAGAGTTCCCTCAGGTTCATTTTCTAGTTAACTGATTCTTTATCTGGATCTATTCTATTGTTTAACAAATTCATTGATTTTCTGAATGCGTGAAAATTTCATTCCAGGTATACTTACTTTTTTCTCAACTCTTCTTTGACTTTTTTTTTTTTTTTTTTTTGGTACTGAGGATTGAACCCAGAGCTTTGCGCATCTAGGCAAGTACACAGACCCCATACTTTTTTTTTTAATTGTGCTATTTTATGATTATGATTATAAGAATTTATGTGATTTAAAATACACTTATATCACTATTACTTCTAGAATTTTCGAAAACTCTGAATTTTTAAAAAATTATGTTTTCCTAACTTGTTTACATGGGATAATTTATGGTGTGCTTGACTGTGACTTCCACTGTACCTGACTTCCTGTCCAGGTAGACTCCCTCTGTCTGACTTCCTGTGGGGGTAGACTCACTCTGTCTGACTTCCTGTCCAAGTAGACTCACTCTGTCTGACTTCCTGTGGGGGTAGACTCACTCTGACTTCCTGTGGGGATAGACTCACACTGTCTGACTTCCTGTCCAAGTAGACTCACTCTGTCTGACTTCCTGTCCAAGTAGACTCACACTGTCTGACTTCCTGTCCTGGTAGACTCACTCTGTCTGACTTCCTGTCCGGGTAGACTCACTCTGTCTGACTTCCTGTCCAAGTAGACTCACTCCGTCTGACTTCCTGTCCGGGTAGACTCACTCTGTCTGACTTCCTGTGGGGATAGACTCACTCTGTCTGACTTCCTGTCCGGGTAGACTCACTCTGTCTGACTTCCTGTCTGGGTAGACTCACTCTGTCTGGGATGAACTGGAGGGCCTGGCTGAGGCATGTCCTCCCACAGCGAGTGTTTTTGTAGCACTGAGGTGGCACCCCCGGGTTGTTGAGGGTCATTGCAAAGGGGGGCTACCTTTGGCCTGGGACCTTCTTTTGGACAGTGCTGGGCATTGAACCAGCATGTGCTTTACCATGGAGCCACACCCCCAGCCCTTGGAATGACATTCTGGTTGCTTTCTATGTTTATGGGTTCCCCTGACTATGTGGTATGAATTCCACAGGAAATTATTTTCCCATCTGGAGCTGAGGAAGACTTAGATAAATGTCTACACCACTTGTCAGTGTCACTGGGTAGGTCTTTTTTCCAGTCCCTTCTTCTTTCCCTGGAGGGCAGAATCCTGGCTTTATTTCAGCATGTTTGCTTCAACTCCCCACTCGACAGTAGCCCAGAGTCTTGTCTTCTGCTTCTGTTTGGCTGTTGAAACTCAGGCTTGTGTAGTACAGAGGTCACTCCTCACCCTCCCTTCCTCCCTCCCTCCTTCTTTCCTTCCGATCCATGTATTAAACCTGTTTGTGTGTGGTTATTTAGCTTTTCTAGGTGTTTGTGAGGGAGGGCTGCAAGTTACCGCTTTATGCCTCACCAGGACTTGACAATATTGTGTCAAGAAGCCAGAGCTGAGGTGTCTGCTGGTGCTGGCTGCCTTGTCTGCCTGTCACCCCTCCAGCGAGATCACGTGCTCCAATGCAAAGCTGGAAATGGAGAAGTTCCTTCTCACTCAGAACTGTCTCTCCTATGTCCCATCCTCTGTTGCAGGCATCCTCTGTTGTCCTTTTAATTGGAGCCTGACCTTCCAGGATGCTCCAGGCCCTTGCGGGCCTTGTCATTGCTGAGTGTTCTTCCCTCTGCTCTTGGTGGAAATGTGCCTCACCAGTATCTCTGCACTGTCCAAAGTGTCCAGGTGACAATTAGCTAATCTGATAAGCTCATTCATGCTAATGTGCTAATGAAAGAGGACTACAGAAGATGGCTGTCCTTCCCCTACCTCCTAATCAGGGCTCTTCTCCTCCTGCCAGGTGACATATGTGCCTAGCAGCAGTGAGCTTCTAGAGACCATGACCCGGCTTTCGTGGTCTAACCTGGAGGGTTGACGTTAATGCGATGAGATTTTTAAGTCTGGTAGGAAGGGCAGCTGAGTTGGGGGAGGCAGGAGAGGGTCGGTGCCAGGCCAATATGAGCCCAGATCTCCACACCAGCTCTCAACAGGGAGTGTGGCTGCATTAACCCTGTCATCGCCAAACTGTGAAGAGGGTTTCCAGAATACCTTTTGCTCTATTGAAACCACTCTTTCTGGAAATCCAAGGACAAAACAAGAACCAGAGCTCAGCAGAACCAAGGCCACACTGTTCATTGCTGTGTGTTCTGATATTTTCATTCTGCTGGTTCCGTGGTCTGCTCACCCTTGGGCCAGGCAGGAAAGAAACGAGTCTAGAGGGCGAGAAGGTGCAGGTCTGGCTTTAGACAGGGTCGTGAAGGACTGGCCTCCGCTGTTCTCGTTCCTTCCAGGCCTCAATCTCTGGATCCCAACCTCAAGAAGCTGGAGCATAGGGTCTGGGTCTGGGGAGGTGGTGCACGCAGCACGAGCTCACGGTGAGCCTCATGGGCTTTTCACACCTGCAGGCCACAGAGCAGGTCTCAGGTCTTGTGCAAAGAACATCCGGTCCATGCCTGTTTCCTCACGTTTCCCTGTATTTTCCCAGATATTTTCATGTTTTGGCTTCTTTGTTACTCTGCAAGGGTCTGAGGAGAGGGTGGACTTAACTGTACCGTCAGGGCCGTGGAGACAGCCACTGCTGTGCGCATGCTTCTCAGATGGGACACGGTGGCAGTCGCCTTCCATCGGAGCCTGCCCTGCACGCTCCGGCCACGCTGTCCCTGTGGGCTGGCCATGGGCACCTCTTCACCGCTCTGGCGCCCTATGGCTTTGGTTGGCTTGGCCTACAGCGGGCAGTGGCAGGAGGCCGGCAGGAGGGACGGGGAGGAGATCTGTCCTGGGCTCCCTTCCTGCAGCTCCAGTCCAGGCTGCTGCCCCTCCCGCCTCCCCCAGCTCCTCGCACACAGCTTTCTCTCCCCGAACCCTGCCTCCCTCCTGGTTTCCTTAGGCTCTGCCCAAACCTTTGTAAAGGGTCCTTTTGTTAGATTCTTGCTCAAATTGTCCCAATTTGGGAGTGCCATCTGTTTCCTGCTAGGAAACTGATTGATAAAACACCCAAATTCTTTTATATTTTAATTTGTACTTTTTTCTTAAAGCAAAAGGTGTTTTTTATTGAGGTAAAATATGTCTAACGTAAGGTCTGCCCCATTAGCTATCTTTAGATGCGCACTTCAGTGGCATAAGTACATCCACAGTGCCTGTCACGCAACCAGACCACCACCTCCAGAAAATGCCATCTCCACAGACCCAACCTCTGTATCCTTCAGAAGTAGCTTCCTGTCACTCTCTTCCCCAGCTCCTGGTAACCTCCATTCCAACTTTCTTTATGAATTTGACCATTCATTCCATATAAATGAAATCACATAATATTTGTTCTCTTGTGTTTGGCTTATAGCATTTTACTTAGCATAATGTTTTCAAGATTCATAACATGTATAAATGAACTGACACAGTAGTTGGCTCCACAGGGCAATATCGGTTCTCATGTGCAGGCTTAACAACTTCGAAATATTTATGGACAACTTCCCATCAAAGGCTGCTGTGATGGAATTAATGTTGTGATTCTTTCGTGGTAAGGAATTATTGATTCCTTAGTGGTAATAGTCTAGTTTCTTCCTAGAGAATTTGGCGGAGTAAATCCAAACACTGATTGATAACGCCTTCAAATGATTTCAGCTATGCAATCATCGTAGTCATCAAGAATGTGCTTTAGTCTTGATAATCCTTGGAAAGGCCTTTGCAAACTCGGTAGAAGGTCTCTTTCTTACAAGTTGCATTCACAGTCATTTATAAATTAATGTGTAGATACTGCAGAGTGGTCCAGATGCATCTTTTTCTGGGACCCTCTGAACATGCTTCAGTTCCTAAGCTACACTGTCACACTAATAATGAAGGTGACTTTTGTTGTGTGATAGGGACTGTTAAGGCATATTGTAGGGATTGTATTCTAATGGACCTTGTGGTGCTGGGGAGTGAACCCACAGAGTGTACCCAGGGAGTGCTGCGTGACAGCTCTAGGATTAATTCTCAACAGCCTGAAAATGTTTGGTATCAAACTTGAATTTCCTGTTGCATGTATTTATTTTTTAATTGCTGTGGGTAAAAGCATTAAGTAAGAGGATATTCTGGTTAGCTATCGTTACATAATAAACTATCCCAAAATTTAGTGGCTTCAAACCATTGTATTGCTGGGCCTAGTAGCACATACCTGTAATATCAGGTACTTGGAGGTTGAGGCAGGAGGATCACAAGTTCAAAGCCAGCCTGGGCAATTTAACTCACACCCTGTCTCAAAATAAAATAAAATAAAATAATAAAATGAAGAGTTGGGGATGTAGCTTAGTGGTAGAGCATGCCCTGGGTTCAATCCTCACTACTGCAAAAATGAAAACAAAACCAAAAAATGTATGATTACGGTTCACGTTCTATGGATTGGCTGGGCCTCGCTGGAGGGCTCTGGGTTGGGTTCTTAGGTGGCGGCTGGGGCTGGCGTTGTCTGAAGTCTTTACTTCTGTCTCTGGCATCTGGGCTGGGAGGTGGCTGGAAGAGCTGAGAGCCAGTCACTCATCTCTTTACGTGGCCTTTCCACTGGCTGGCTTGGGCTTTTCCAAACGTGGCAGCCTCAGGGGCCTCAGACTTCTAGGCTTCCCCTGGAGCAGGTACCTCAAGGGGCCTGGGGAGAAGATGTAAGGCTTGCTGAAATCTCTCTTTGTGAGCCTCAGAACATTACATCCAAGTGGCCTGCAAGTCATTAAAGTCAGGCCACATTCGAAGGCGGGAGAACTAAAGCCAGGTGTGGTGGTGTGCGCCTGCAGTCTCAGCAGTCGGGGGCTGAGGCAGAGGGTTGCCATGAGTTCGAGGCCAGCCTGGGCTGCACAGAGACCCTGTTTCAAGAAACCAACCAACCAATCAACCAGCGCGCCAAACGAGTAAAGGTAGAAGAATTAGACTTCACCTACGAAAGAGGAGGTGACATATTTGTGGCCATCTTTAATCTATCCCAAGGAAATTTGTCTTAATCTCAATTCTGCAACTCCCAAACTCTAGGAGCCTATTTAATCACTTGTTCTTCTTGAAAATTAGCTTCCTCATCTGTAAAATGTCAAAAGTTCAGTGAAAACTCTTTCGCTTCCAAATTATAGGAGTTGTCTGCCTTATTTATAATAGAAGATCTTTTAAACATTATCTGCAGTAGGTGTTTTATAGTTTTAATGCCCAGGATCCCTCCCCGCACTCTGGGCCTGTATAAATATGAAACTGGAATCAGCCAGACGATGCCCACACTATAATCCCCAGTGAACCGGTTACGAACGTGCCACACTCTTTGTTGCCGGCCATGTGGTTTCAAGATGGCACGCAGACCAGAAGATCTGCCTCAGAGGCGGAAGGGCCAAGGCCTCTCGGAGCTGTCGCTTCTGGTTGTCAACTCTCGGCAGTGGTGACTGGCATGGGTGGCTTCTGAGAGATCTGAGGCTCACTGAATGCTCTTCCTGAGTTTCCACGGTGCAGGGACAGTGACAGACGTCATGAAGGTGAACCTCTGAGCAGACTCCCGCAGGAGTCACCACTTTTGGCTGTGTTTCACGATGGCACGGCTGCCTCTCAGCACACAAATCCAGCAAGAAGATGGACTCAGTTTTCATGGACACTTACATAGCTCTTTTTCCTGTCTCTCTTTCTTTTTGTGTGTACCTATTTAGTTTTTGTTTCTCTTATTCTTTTTTCTTTTGCAAGATTATTTTTGTGAGATTGTCTTCTGTGCTACTTTTTTTTTTTTCCAAAATAAACCACAGTGACAAGTGATGCTGAACATAAAAATATCAAAAATTTGCCAAGTGTGATGGTGCTAGCCTGGAATTCCGGCCACTCCAGAGGCTTATGCTGGAGGGTGGCAAATGTCAGGCCAGGCTGGGCTACATAGCGAGACCCTGTCTTAATAAAGCAAAGCAAAGCAAAACGAAGCAAAATAAAACCCAGCTGTAATCCCAGCACTCTAGGAGGCTGAGGTAGGAGGATCTCACGTTTCAGCCCAGCCTGGACAATTTAGCAATTTAGCAAGACCCTGTCTTAAAATTAAAAAATAATAATAATAAATTAAAGTGGGCTGAAAAAAATAAAAATAAAATGGGCTGGGGATGTAGCTCAGTGCCAAGGCCTTCGGTGCAATCCTCGGTACCACACCGAACCAAGCCTTCTGTGGAACACATCTTGCTGGTTGCCCGCCAGCAGCGACGCATCCTCCCTGCCTTGCTCTCGGAAGCCCTGTCTTGCTCCAGAATCTGCCTACACCCATTGCAATGGAGGGTAAATCCTGATTAGTGTGAGTCAGGCACAGAGAGCCGCCAATAGTCCTTTCTTTGGAAGTGAGAATAGGAGCCAGACCTGACCCAGGAGATGTGAGGGGAAGTCTGCTCGAGACCTCTGTACATGGGCCGGTGAGATGGCTCAGCAGCGTAAGCGCCTGCCTGGCAAGCGCAAGGGCCCGAGTTCGACTCCCGGAACCCACATACGAAAAAAGGGCTGGTGATATCGCTCAGTGGCACGGGTGCCTGCTGGTGCGCGAGGTCCTAAGGTCGACCCCCCGGTACCCACAAAAAAAAAAAAAAAAGACCTCTGTACACAGCACACAGGAGGAGAGTCCTCCACGGCTGGGAATGTCGCATAGAATGTGATCCCACACCACGGGTCCTGAGGCCCTGTGCTCCCGAGGGTCCTGCCTGGTGTCCATGCGCCTGTGCAGATGGTGGACCTGAGAGGAAATGAACCCTGGCCTGGATGAGGGTGCTGAGTGGAGAGTTTAACCAGCTGTATCGCCACCTCCCTCTGTCCCAGCTGTAGTGATTGTCCTAGTAATGGACTGAACTGAGGGTCTCCAGCTTGTGATCCTCCTGCCTCAGCCTCAGCCTCCCGAGTAACTTACAGGTGTGGGCCACTGTGCCAGTCAGTGGCCTCTTAACTGAAGCCTAAAATACCCTCTGTATACCTGTCTTAGACATGGCGAGCAACGCTTGGCTTACCTAATATCTCCACTTCACCTATTTCTGGGGCTGGCTCGGTATCTCTTTTTTTGTTGTTTGAGGGGTTTTTTTGTTTGTTTTTGAGACAGTCTTGCTCTGTAGTCCAGGCTGGCCTTGAACTCACTATGTAGCCCAGGCTGGCCTACAACTCGCAGTGATCCCCCTGCCTCAGCCTCCTGAGTGCTGCGATTACAGGCATGCGCCACCATGCATGGTGTTTGGCTTTTTGAGGCAGGGTCTTGCTGTGTAATTCATGCTGGCCTCGAACTCATGGGAATATTCCTGCCTCAGCCTCCTGAGTGCTGGGATTACAGGCACGCAGCACCACCCCTGGCCCTGGCCTGGTATCTCTTGAGACCTGAAAATATAAAAATATGCAGTAATGTGACTCGGTGGGGCTGGACTCAGGAACTGCGGAGTGACTCTGTCCTGACACAGCCTCAGGCCCTGAGAGGAGACCAGTATTCGTGGTAATAATGCTGCTCGACCCTTTGAACATTCAGTGCACAAGGGGAAACTGAGGCACAGGGAGGTTGAGTCGTGTGCCCAAGGCTGCATTGCTAACAGGCACGCAGACTGCCTGTTGGAGAAGCCGTGATCCCAGGGGCCCGCGGTGGCCCTTCCGCTCCAGGGGGAGGATAGGCTTCCTCCTCGCTGCCGTGGGGAGCCCGGGCACCCCAGGGGAGGTGGAAAGTTCTTAAACTGCCCCTCGTTTGAAACGTCCATTATTGGATTGCTCGGGTCCATTCATTTAGCAAGGGTAATTCAACGCTGACTACGGTGCAGGGCTCGAGTATTTAAAGATGTTGAGAACCCAGTTAAAAATTAAAAAGCAAAAACCCCAGAGTCGAAGCTCAGTGCAGAGGCCCTGGGTTCAAAACCCAGTCCTGGAGAAAATAAAGAAGCGCAAAGCAAGTTCCTGTGCTTGAGCGGGCATCACAGGACACCGCCGCGGTAGTGGGCAGCAGCTGGGCGGCGCGCGCTGAGCGTCCCACGCAGCACTCCACGGAGCGCAGTCCCTGCTTCCCACGTGGGACGGAGGAGGCGGACAGGGCAGTGGGGCGCGGGCCTGGAACTCTCCACGCAGGAGGTGACATTTCCGTGGGGCTTCAAGGGTCGCTATCAAGCAAGGGACAAGAAAGAAGCAATCGGGAGTTTGAGAAAGGGAGAGGGGACAAAGGTCACTCCGGCAGGAAGGTAGCAGGTGCCAAGGAGGGGTGGGCACCCATGGAGCGAGGCCGGGGCAGGAGGGTGGACTGGGGACGCGGGTGGACAGATGGTCTCCAACTGACAGTGGTTCGACTTGTGATATTTTTGCCTAGATGATGGTGCAAAAGCAGTGTGTGTACGGTAGAAATGATGCTTGGAGTTTTGATCTCTTCCCGGCCTAGCAGCACGTGGGGCAGTCCTTTCTCATGACCCTGGGCAGTGGCAGTGAGCTGGCTCCAAGACCTGTCCATGCTGCCACAAGGGGAAACTGCCCACCAGCGTGCTGAATTATTAAGCAATGGCATCGGGTCAGGCATACTAAATGCATTTTCAATTTACAGCTCTCACGACCCGGTGGTAAACTGAGGAGCGTCTGTATTAAAGCGTTGTTTGCCTTGCTCTGGGGAGCATATTGGAAATTTTTAAGGAGAAAGGTCACATGCACTTCTTTTACAGTGATTTAAATAGCAACTAAAGAACTGAAGTCTGCAGGCGTGGTGGCACATGCCTTGTAATCCCAGAACTGTGGGAGGCTGAGGCAGGAGAATCACAGATTTGAGCCCAGCCTGGGCAACTTAGTGCTCGTCAAAACCCTGTCTCAAAGCAAGACATACAAAATAAACAAGCGCTGGGCATGTAGCTCAGTGTGAAGCCCTAGGCTCAATCTTCAGCACTGAGAAAATGGAAAACAAACAAAACCAAAAACTGAAGTCTTGAACAGAGTGCAACAGTGCACGCCTGTAATCTCAGCTTCTTTTGGGGAGTGGGAGGCTGAGGCAGGAGGATTGCAAGTTCAGTGCCAGCCTGGCCAATTTAGCAAGATCATGTCTTAAAAAATAAGGAGGGCCAGAGGTGTAGCTTAGTGGTGGAATGTTTGCTTAAGTTTGACTCCCCAGTACCACAAACAAAACAACAACAACAACAACCCCAAACCTCTGAAGGCCTGTCTTTAAAATGCCTGTCACAGACAGCCGCCTGGGGGTCAGTGTGAAAGGACAGCCCGGGAGGAGCCCTGGGAGCAGGCAGACCCCAGGGCTGCTGCTGGCATGGTCGCCGCACGCAGCCCACAAGCCAGCTATGGCGTTTCCATTTTATTCCTTTACTCTGCAGTCTGCGGAGCAGCCTGGGCCTGTGCATCCTAAGCAGGTGCTCGGCCGCTGGCCGTGTCCCCACGCCTAGCTTTTACACTTTGAAAAGGTTGCAAAACAGAAACGAAGAAGAATTTGCAGCAGGATGCGGCAGACTCTGTGGCATGCAAAGCCCAAAGTGGATGGAAGACACTGGCTATGGGTCAAGCCAGTGGCCGCGGGCAGAGGGAAGGCAGGAGGGGGGTGAGGAGGAGCAGGTGCCCTGCAGAGCCAGGTCCCTCCCAGATCCTCTTTGAGCAGAGCCAGCAGAAGCCCAGTCAGAAGGGTGGGGAGTGAGGCAACGGGGATGTCAAGGACGAGTCAAAGAACTTGCTTGGGACAACTGAGGCCACCACAGCATCGTGATCCAACATACAGAACCCGGGCGGGGGTGGGATGGCAGAAGGAGTCTTTGATCTGGGACGAGTTGCTGCCAGGCAGACACACTACCGTGCTCCAGGACCTGGAATTCGGATTCCTTGAGACAAAGCACACACTGCTTGGAGAGATGCTGGTCCCCGTGGAAGGCCGCTGAGCTCACTGAAATGAACTGGTTGCATTTAGGAGCCTTGGCAAGACCTAGGTTAAAGCGCAAGTCCCACGTCCCTGGCTTTTAGATCGTAACTGCAGTCTGGAGGCTGACAGCACACTAACACACACTTAGTGCAACAGAAAGTTACATCTTGGTGTGCACTGGTTTGGCTGCGCTGTTGAAAGCCCCACCTGTGGCGGGCTGCATCCTTTTGGTTCTTTTCACCGAGCAGCGGGAGAGCAGAGCGGTTGGGAGCTGTGCTCGTGCCAGGCAGCTTCTGGGTGTAACCTGGAACGAGTCGCTCTACTTCTTCGTGCCTTCGTCACTCATCTACGAGGCAGGGATTCACACCATCCCCTCAGGGAGCTGTGGATATAATACGTGACCCTTGATCTGCCAACTTAGGAGTTTTCGACTTCTGGGTGAGTAATAGGTGCTCTGTGGAGTCTGCACTTTGAATTTTGGATGATCCTTATCTTTCTCTGGACTGGTGATGCTGGGTAGGACCCTCTGTTGCAATGCTGGCCAGTGGTGGCGAGCAAGCTCTCGGGCGACTGAGCGACGCCTTGCAGGACTGGGTTGCTGACCTTTGGGTTAGGAAGGTCCAGTGTCTTAGATGCGTTGCAACAGGGTGTTTCAACTTTCCATGGCTCTGAAGGGAGGCAAGTCAGGGAGATCAGCTAGGGCTGTCGTCATTTCTAAAACAGTGCCCAGAATTACCCTTTTGAGAACAGAGGAAGGCCACAGTCACATCAGCCTGCCGATGAGGACCTTCCATGGCTTGGGTGCACCCCACCTGTGACGCCTTCCCTCCCTGACCCTGTCCCTGACAATCTGGACCGACTCTGCTCCCCTCCCCAAGCTCGCTCTTCGCATTCCTTTTCTTTCTGCCTGGACCACTTGTCCAGGAGGTGTCAACATGCCCTGCTCCCTCCCCAACTTTTCTTTGTTCCAATGTTGTCAACCTTCCCCGAATAGCACAAACCCTCCCTCCCTCCTGGACTCCGCCTCTACTTTCTGTTTCTCCAGACGACTCTCAGAGGAAATGTGCTGTGCATTTCCCACTGGAATGTAAACTTCACGGATGACAGTGTTTGTTGAGTGACTGAATAATGCCTACCACATAGTAAGTAGTACTCAGTCCATGTTAGCTATGTTCCGCTAGTAGTTGATGACACACAGCTATCTCCGACTCCATGCCTTTCCAGCAGCACCAGCCCCAGCAAGAGCAAACACCAATGAGTGTCTGTTCCTGACCCTCAGTCCATAAACCCAGACGAATGTCTCCCGTCCACTGGTCTTGAAGCGCCATCTTGTTAAATCCCCCATCTGGAGAAACAGACAGCATAGAGGGATTCTTCGTGAGAAGGAGAAACCCACTTTTAATCTTTCAGACCTGGCTCCAAGCCAAGGGAAAGAATTTGTATGTACACAATAATGCTGTTCTTTTGATACTAAATTACTATTAAAGTGGGGTGGAAACTTCTCCCAGACCCGGCTCCTATAGAGATGGACAAATCAACTTAAGAGAAAAAGCAGCTGGCCCCGCAGTAGGCTCAGAAATGTCCATTGTAATCAACATGTTTATTTTCAAATACATTTCATGGTTCATACATAGCCTTGCGTGTTGATGTCATGCCACCACCCAAATCGCTGAGCCGCGGACAGCGAAGAAAGGCATTTTGGTAAAGAACATTGACGGTATGATCACGAGGAAGAATTGCCAAGAAAGCAAAAACCCAGCTCTGCCGTCACTTCTCCCTCAGTGCCAGGTGGGGTTGTCCCCGCTCTGTACTGGCCTGGGTCCCCGCTGTGAGTGGGTCCTCGTGCCACGGGCATGGGTGGGCTGGGCCTGGCACTCCCGTGAGGCCGGTTCTGGGCTTGGGCTGTTGTTTACCGCAGTGAAAGAGGGTTGCACTTGGTGTTTCTAGATCTTAGCCAGAAAAAAACAACCAAAATGGCCAAAATTCCCCCAACTCTGCCTTTCCCTGAGTACTATTTTGGGTTGGGATGATAAAAACTGAAGAGAGCTGTCTGGAATTTCACGATGGCCTCCTGAGTGGTCCCCTCCTCTTGCTTCCAGCCCTGCAGAGATTTGACACCTGCCAAACTTCTGTTGACTTCGCAGGGAAACTGGTCATGACTTCCGTGTGGCCAGAAATCATTGAGATAAAATGTGGCCAATTTGCATAAGCCACAATTTAGATTAAGGATCTCTGAAAATTTTGCTCTGATTTCTGTAAAGACTTCTATGAATACATTGATATTTACCAGAATTTCCATTGAAATATTAATATAATCTCCCTTGTGTGCTATGCTAAAAAAATCATATTCATTTGGTTAAAATCCAAGACAACTAAGATTTTTTTAGTGTGATAAGTGTCCATCTTGTAATTTGGTGAATGCGTTTGTGATTAAGTTGAACCCTAATATTTGAGAAAATTGCAACATATAAATACAGTTGCATCGATTGCTGCTCTCAATATGCTTTTAACCTCTTCAAAGGAGCCATTAACATCACAGTCAGGAGCAGAGTCGAGTTCAGAGAACATGCGCAGGTACCGTGGTTGGCTGTGTGCACCGGTGCTGAGCACGCTTGTCAACTGCGAAATGTTCCGCTTTGTAAGTTTAGAGTTTGATTTTGTATTGAATGATGTGGATAGTATACTTTGCATTTCTTCACTTTCTGAGTTCACTTTGAAATACTTTGGAGTTTTTCACTTTATTCAAAAAATATAGTAAATGAAAATTGGTGATTAAAGGAAAGCATTGTGTTCCTTTTTAAATTTTATATGCATACACGCACATTTTAAACACACACAGATGGACGGACAGACACACACACCCAGCATTCGGACGAAGAGCTCTGACAGAGAAGAGCCCTGGGCTTTGCTTCCGGCTCGTGCCTGAAGGGCGTCGCTCCCCAGGCTGGTGCAAGGCAGGTGCCTCCTGGCATAGGGAACCGAGAACACGTCAGTGCCACAGAGGGGCATGTGCGTCCTGATGCCTACCTCCCCAAAAGAAAACTCCACAGATAAAGCCTAAGGACACCAACACTGGGGTTCGTGACACCGACGAAAGGACACAGGATACTAAGTGGAAATGTCACCACAGGTGCTCCTCTGAGAGCTTTTACACACCAGCTCGTCCAGTCCCGCCAACACTGCTTTGCAAGAGGCACTACTGCTGTTCCCATCTCTCAGATGAGGAAACTGTCCCAGGAAGCGTAGGCTGCCCACATCCCACAACAGGTGAGGCCACAGGCTCAGGCCTAGGCCGTTGGGCTCCACAGTGTGGGCTGTGAAACACGCACATTCAGTAACACCACCTAGGCCTTCCTTTTCGTAGCATGGTGTGGGCTTGCTCATCCTAGGTTCAAGTCGTAGCTGCTCGGCCTCAGGTGTGTGACCCTGAGCAAGGTCCTTAACCATTCTGGGCCTCTGTTCTCTGCCTTTAAACTGAGGATGATTTGAAGAGTTCAGGAGGTGGCTCAGAGCAAGGACCCATGAAGGTCAGTCACCGTTGTCATCTCGCCATCACTGCCCACTTACGAACAGAATAGACCAAGAGCACATTGAATTTATAGAGGCCAACAAGACCTAGCCCATTTTCACAGCACAAAATTGGAAAAAAGCTAAATAAGGTGATGACACTTTTTTTTTTTTTAAGAGGAAACTAGTGTTTTTCTCAGCCCCTGATTTTGGTAAAACTCTACTCTGATGGAACCTACCACCATTATCTTAAGCCTTAGGATCTCTTTTTTTTTTTTTTTTTTTTTTTTTTTTATTTTTTTTTATTCACTCCCTTTTTGTGTTCTCTGAAACCCATTAACGATTAGGTTCAACGCAGTGAGGTGTCACGGGGATGATATAAAGGATCAGGGTACGAGGGTGTTCAGATGCAGCACTGAGCTTATCAAGGAGGCACTGCGGGAGTCGCCAGTGTGCATGGCATTCGCCCCATAATGCGCCTGATGCAAACCTGTGAAAAGCAAACGTGAGATGCAGCGCACGTGCCTGTTGCTCAGCGAGCAGAGACACAATCTTCTGAGCCGAAGGATACACAGGAAGAGGAGGTTTTTATTGTTATTTTCCCTATTAGGCACCAAGGTGTAAAGCACTGCTACGGTAGATGTGATTCTTCCAGATCTTTCTACATCAGTGGGAGTCTCTCGACTGCGAGACGGGGCACTGCACACTGTACAGCATTTAACCACGAGGAAGCCGTGGAAAGAGGCCTCATCAACGCAAGGGATTCAACTCGCCAGTTGTAGGCTTGAATTAAAAGCAGAAATGTCATGAGCTGTTGGGAAGAAGTTGAAAACTATGGATGTATTTGCTTGCAAGTTTTATTTGTAGAGGGTAATTTTTCATTTTCTGCAGCACTGGATGGAATTGAAGCTTGTTATTAAGCCATCTTTAAATTAACCTTCTACCATGTATCAGCAGCTGAGAGAAGCAATGCATTATGTATTACTGCTTTGGATATTAGTTCTGAAAAGCCAGCTATCATCCTCAACATCAAAGAGCACCCTTATCAAGGGCTTGGCTGAGAGGATAAAGTGCTGGCTATTCACCTTATGACCTTGGTTCGCGTCCAGACCTCACTGCCAATGGAAAGGAGTTTAGCAATCTCGGCCCCACACAGGTGGGAGTCCCCATCACCGAGAACACACAGTGGCAGAGCTGGACTTGCCCTGTCCTGGGGGAGACCTTAGGCTGAAGGAAGCCCAGAGCGGGCTGGGAACAGCCCTGGTCCTGTGCATCTTGGAGATGCTGTCTTGTCACCCAACGAGGCGAGGTGGCTGGAGTGGCCATCTGGGGATGCCCTCCAACCTGGCTTGCAGATCAAGAAATCTGTTTTCAGAGCTTGCAACTTGTCCAAGTCTGTTTTTCAAGCCAATGCGTCCTCTTCCAATGCTCCCCTCCCCCACTTTCTCCTTCCAGAAAGTCAAATGGACACATAGATGTTCAGGGTGAATTGTGGAGATAGTGTGATGGTTTAATCTTGTGGAAGGGTAAATACCGGCGAACTGTTATGTTTCAGACTTTTCTTTTAAAAATTAAGATTGAAAACCTGATACTGGATTCTCAGGATAGTTCTTTTCAGACTGCAAGGTTAACTATTTATTACAATTATGCCCGTGGTCTCATATTCTCAGGACGGAGACACATTCTATTAGCTACTGGAAAAAGTACACTGAGTGGAAAGCTTTATTGACTGCATAGGAATGGCTTTAAAATTTTAAAATGTATATTTAAAATCTAATTGAATGCAGTTTGTATTCAACATTCCATTTACTTGATAATAGATATGAATATGTCTCCCAAATATGTGATATCTTATTTTAGGTTACTTCTCTTAGCTTCTGTACATTGATCACTTCCTTTATTTTTTATTCTATTAGTTTACTAATTTAGTCATTCCTAGGACTTTTCAAGAAGTATTTCAGTGAGTGTAGAGTAAAATAGTTAATAGATATTATAACCATATTTATTTGATATAGCAAGAAGGGAGCATTTCAACATCAGGTTATACGCTATGTCCTTCATTTCCGAGTATAGGCGGGGCGTAGATAGATGAGGGTGCTCCCTCTTTAGCTGTGAGGTTGAACATTCTGCCAGGCAAACAAAGTAATCTGCCATGATACTACTTTGAGAAGCATTTAAGAGCCTATTTATTGTACACATACAAATGTTAAATAACAGCAGCTATCTTAAAAGCAAAGGCACATTTCCTGAGTGGGGGGAAAGGGACATTTAGGGTTTAATGTTTCTATTAAAGGAAAACATCCTCACCCATAAGAACTCACATCACCAGCCATACAGGGTAAAGTGTAACCTGGGTTCCTCCCTCCCTCCCTCCTTTCCCCCTCCCTTTCTTCTTTCTTTTCTTTTCTTTCTTTCTTTCCTTTTTTCTTTCTTTCTCCTGGGTTCCTCCCTCCTTCCCCCTCCTTTTCTTCTTTCTTTTCTTTCTTTCTTTCTCTTTCTTTCTTTCTTCTTTCGATCAAAATCAAACTCAGGGCCTCCCTCACACATGCTAGGCAAGCCCCTCACCACCACTGGGCTACTCCCATCTCCTAGCTTTGCTTTCCACCTCTGTTGCAAAGTGCTAGAGCATTGGAGCTTCAGCCTAGCACCCTTGCTCCAGCGGCTCCATGGTAGGGTTGAAGGCACTCAGCTTGGGAGGCTGTCAGAAAACAGCGGGAAGCTGCAGACATTGTAGGGTCAGGTCTGGGAAGCAGATCCCTGGATTCTCCATGAGGCTGTGGGTCCTCGGTGCCTAGCAGTTCTGTAACACCCATTAGGCTAAATTGGCTTCTCTCATGCCGGGAGCGGAGAGCGGATGAAAGGGTACAAATGCACCAGACTTTTATTGTCAGCAAACAAAAAGGGGCAAGCATGTGCCAGTTTATAAATTACTGTTTTCATTAAAAAGGAGTTCAAAAATCAGGTTCCACTTATCATTGTTAAAACCTTAAATTTTTTTTAGCTGTATGATTTCATTATACGAATTACAGAACAGTAATAGAGTAATATTACTCTTAAGCCAGCTCACTTAAATTTAAGACATTCAAGACCCAATAATGCACTAGGTTCTTTAGTTCAAGTTATGCAAATAATATACATTTTTTATTCGGCTTCCCACCAGGTTACACATGCATTATAAACACAACAAAGGCCTCTTTCTTGTACAATATATTACTCAAAGACTGGTGCAAAATAGAAGCCAAAATATTGTGAATTACATTCTTATAATGGTTTGGCTTTGTACTACTGCCTGACATATTCTAAATGCTAAAGAGAAGGCTGGGCTGGAAAAGAGAAATGTTGACTCAGTGTTACTACCACTGTTGTCATTCACACTGATGTTCTCCAACGTCTAAATCAGATTATTATTATCTTTGTTTTCTGTAGAGTGGAACTAGCAGATCCAGCTTTGCTAGTTTGGAAAATCAGCAGGGGGAATGATCATCTCAAAAAGACCGGGCCGGTGAGATGGCTCAGCAGCTTAAGCGCCTGCCCAGCAAGCGCGAGGGCCGGAGTTCGACTCCCGGAACCCACATATGAAAGAGGGGCCGGTGATATCGCTCAGTGGCACGGGCGCCTGCTGGAGCGCGAGGTCCTGAGGTCCCCCGGTACCCACAAAAAAAAAAAAAAAAAAAAAAAAAAAAGACAAAAATAAAAGGAGGGACTGAAACTTAACATAAATTACCATGGCTGTCCCTGAACTCAGGACTGGGGAGAACCTTTTTATTCTTTCACACTAAGTTTATGATCAAAATCGATAGGGATTATTTCACAAGTATAGTTTTATAGATATTTAATACGGTTGCACAATTTTATTTCATAGAGTTAGAAGCACAGCCACTGACATACTAATTCCATTTAGGCATCAAAAGAAAAAAAGCTAAAATTTAGAACATTAAAAAAACTTTAAAAATTTAGAAATTAAAAAAGCTAAAATTTAGAAAATACTGAGTTCTGCCTTATGACAAAAACAATATTCACAGATTTAGCCCTAAAATTTATATGCTAAATAATAAGGTGCCCTTCCCAAAGTCTCTATTTCCAGTGATGCCCATAGTCACCTGGGAAATAGCTCAATTGAATAAAAGAAAACTAAAAATAATATTTTTTTTAAATAAAAGTGAGCAGGAACGTGCTGTGTGTCTCTGAAATATATAGATTAGTCCCGTGATAATCTCATCCTTTAAAAAAACCATTCTTTTACTAAGGGAGCTTTATTTGTTTATACTGGGAAAATGGGAAAACAAAAATTAAAAAGTAGAAAATAAGAAATTCAGCCCCTTAGCTTCATGACGTAGTAACGTGAGCTGTGTGGGAACGGAAGGGCATTCCTTTATACTCCGTGCAATCTGAGATCAGTGGCTTTGAAAGCTCTGAAGTCCTCCACCAAACTCTTTCCTCCTTTCTCCCTAAAAAAAAAGAAGAAAAAGAAAAAAAAGAAAAAACCCACCTCAACTAATTTCTGTAATCTCATCAGCATTTCCAACCGAAATTCTCACCTCAAATTCCTTCCTGTGGTGGAGAAGCAGAACCCGCCTCTGGAGTACTTGGCAAATCACTCCCGGCCTCTTGTTTAATTCAACAAGTGTCACTTGTGCTTCTGAAAGCACAGAGTTCTTTATACGGGGCCCGAAGGGCCATAGAAGGTGGCAGGCAAGCGCGTTTTAAGCTGGGTCCCACTGGTGTGGTCCCCGTCCTCCCCGGGCACCGGTGATGGCTCCTTCTAACAAAACACAGGCGCAGAAACACATGCACTGTTGCAAACGTCAACAGGATGCGAACGGTTAAAAATCGCCCTCCATCGGATGGCTATATAGAAAGAAAAGACTGCGAGGTCAGAATTATTTCTTAATTGCATTTCACACCTGGTCACGATAGTGTATACAGCTGCAAGGGGATGAAAGGAACGATTGATCCTTGAAAAGAGAATAGGTAGAGTAGGCATCGGAAGCTTGGGAGCAAGGCACGCTGGGGTAGGGTGAAAAGCAGAATTTCTTTTTGGCAGAATTAATTTCTTGCCAGTATTTGAAAAGGGGAATGTGGCTCTGGAAGGAGCCCTCGTTCCCGACGCTGACTGCACGCCCCTGCCCGCCCCACCACCGCCTCCACCAAAACAGTGGCTGGCAGCAGCAGCTCTTTCAGATGCAATTAGACCTCCGTGCTGCGCACGGCAGCTGGGAAAGACTTTCCCAAGTTTTGTCTTTCGAATTTGGGTGGAAGAGGGAAGAAATAAAATATCCTGACAACTTCGAGCGTTGTCTTGTGACTTTAAAAAAAAATCAGCCTGTGAAGTATCACTGCTCTGTTTTAGTCTAATGCTACTTCTATCTTTTATCCTTTTTAATTAGAAGGCAAATTCTCAGACCGCCAGGCCTAATCCCTACACAGTGGAACAAAGCCCAGCAAAGCCTTTGAACACTGCTCAGCCGGGCAGCACAAACCCCAGTAACTCTGGCAGTAGGGGCCAGGCTCTGACCCTCATCTCTGCCATTCTCCTCCAGCTCATGATGCTCCCTGCCCTGCAGAACCCTATCTGTTGTTCTCCTGTTTAGACTGAAAAGACAAAAGAGGAGACAATGTGGGAAACCTAGAGGATTGGCTAGGTAGGATGAGGGGAGCTAGTGACGGAGGGGGAGAGTAAATGGAGTTTCACGGGAATGGACACAGTGGGGCGAATTGGATCACCAGATTAGGTCTTTAGGTTCAAGAAATTTCTTCATCCCTCACTAAATCTTTTCATGGACTATGCCACTTTTTAAACAATTGTTGCATTTCCAATTACACCAGGAGTGTTCAAACAAATGCTCCGAACCCTCCAAGAAAAGTTTGCTCATATTTTAAACTCGCCAGATGAGAATCAACAAAACAAATACTCCCAAATCAGTGGCAGACACTTACATCTCCAAAGTATTTACACTCGTAATAATATTTGATTCAAGAGCATAATTTGAGCTCACTGAAGCAAAACACACAACGAGACAGAAATGTGAATTTTCAAAGCTAATGGGAACAATCATGAATCAAAAAGCCAAATTCCGAGTATGCAAACATGGAAAAGGATTGTCTGCATTTCCTACTTTGGTGAACTGTGAACTAGTGAACAGTGAAACAGCAGATGCTACTACCATGCCGCAAGCTCTTCCAAACTGTTCTTAGATGGAGCTAGTGTGTGTGGGAATTACCAACTGGTGCCAGGGTGTTTGAGAACTGTAATGGGATTTCTCAAAAAAAGATGTGCATTTCTCAGTTTTTGAGATCTCTGAGATAGACATTCCCGGGGAAAAGGGGAAGAAGAAACAAAAATCTTTTATTGGTAACATATTTAGTGATCTTTCAGATTCTTAAACGCAGCAGGTTTCATAAAGCCCCTTTCAGTTTCCTCTTCTCGAGTCTCCAGAAGCATCCATATATGCAGTACGATATTCCACCCGATCATTAAGGCTGCCTTTGTAAGCAAATATAAAGTGTGTTTCTGATCCAGGTTTGGGCGAGGAAGAAGTTAATGTAAATCATAGGAAAGAATTCAACCAGGGGCCTAGAAAAGTGATGACTAATAAATGTGTACAATTTACCATATAATCTCAAATTCAAAGAGCTGGACCACTCTACAGGAAGTTTCCATTTTAGAACTCCCAGCAAGGACAGTTGTCTTGAGGTTTATATTTAAATAAAAATATGATTTTGTAATATTTAAGTGTAAGAGTTTTACAGTGATTTATAGTACATTTATTTTGAGGCCATGTGGTTATCCTATTAAAGAGACAGGAATACATGCAATTATGGCCCATTTCTATATAATGTCTGTTATTCAAATGACAAAATCTTCTTCAACATTTCTGTCTTAGTGCTGTGTAAGTAAATCCTTCCTCCAGGTCAAAAATAGTAAAATAGGTGAAATACATAAAAATAATTAAATACGATCACAGATAATATTTTATGAAGACCAGATTTATTGACAATCTTCTTTCCACCTGCTTTTGTGTTTGATTTTGGCTTCAGTCTCTTCAAGAAAAACATGCAAAATATAGCTATTTACATTTATGCTCTTTCAACATACCTTACGTTCACCCTTTTTTCTTTGTTTTAAATGAAAACTATCAGAAAAATGAGGATACCTTGATTATTTCAGAGCCCCCAGAGGTAATCTAAAACCTGCAAGTAGAAACACTTTGAAATTTTTAAAAATACTTTTTGTAAAGCTAGAAGCCATTTAAAGAAATTGTCTCAATGTTTGCACGCGTTTCACTGTCTAATGCTCCAATGGGAATGATCAATAAACATTTGCATAAAAAAGAACACATTCATTATGTGTGTGTGTTTTAATAATTGGAAATCTTCACCTAGTGGAAAATTATTTCTTGATGCCCTATGTGCACATGCTGTCCTTTGCTGGTGGTTATGAGACCCTACTGGCAGTGCCGGGGTAGTGACATTGAGTGACACGTTTCTACAGGAGACTCTAAAGACCTGGTGGTTCTGGAAATGCCCAGGGACCGCAGCTAAATACAGTTCCAGTAAACCAAACCTGGCATCACTTCTACCATCAAAGAGTGGCTTTTGTGTTTGTTTCTGTCCTCCATCACTGTCATCTACCAACTTACCTTACTCATGTGTATAAAATAATTTTATTAATATGGAACAGAAAAGAATCTAGATCAGAGGAAACCAAAGCTTTTGAAGAGAGCTTTAAAAAAACAAAAAAGAAATTAAAACTTGTATCAACAATGCGGAGTACCTGATTAATGGTTGAATACACTCATGAATACTTATTAGAATGTGAAAATTAAAATAACTGCTATAGTTCCGATTTTCTCTTTCTTAGGATTCATGTCATTTAATGAACATAATAAGTTTGAGTGGATCGGGTTGCCCGTGTTAAATTATTTTTTGTGGAGTTCAGTTTTTGTTACTATTATCCAGTTTTTTTACTGAATTAAGTTTTCTTGATGAAGAATAAACCCTTAGAGAGTTTCCAAAGCTTATAATGTAAATGACCACAAATACTAAGCGCAATCAAAACAAATAGTTAAAAAAAAAAAAAAGTCAGCCCTTAATTCTGTATTCTGACCCATCAGTGACTGTATAACTGTATCACTAACGACGTTCTCTAACTGGGGAAGTCCCTGCCCTAGAGTGTAAAGGATCAAAGAAAACATTCTTTTCTGTCTGGTACATTTAGTAGTCCTGCCTCCCAACAGTGGGATAAAAGGAACTTGCTAAACTGTTGCCATTTTGCAACATCTGCTATAATTCCCCTAAATCCAGATTTGCCTGACACAGAGCGGCCGTTCTTACATCACTGCCATGTGATGGTGCAACACCAGTCACATCAAGCTGGAGGACTGCAGCTCCCGGCTATGATAATATGAAGAAAACCTTTTCGCCTAGGGCAAAACACTTGTAACCAAGTATTATTCATCTGGCCAATTTAAATCTTCTCTCAAAAAGGTACCAGAAACATATGCAGTGTGCCTTTGTGAGAGGCTGGGGCGGCTCGTAGGCAAATGACCTGCACCAAGAGCACAAAACCTAATGTCCTGATTAATTACTGCTAAGCATCTCTGATACACAGCAAAGAGAATGCTGTACTAATCCTTAACCCTGTCCTACATTCTCAAAATAGCCCCAACACTGCTGACAGTCAGAAACAAACCTGCCTGTGGTCAGAAGACAAAGAAGCTGTATGTGATCACTTGGTCCCTTCGCCTTATAAAACAAGGGTGCGGCTCCCACCAGTCGACAGATTAGGGAGTCCCCAGCCCAGGGGCTTCTTGGGACCAGGGACCAGGGGCATAGAAGGAAGAAAATCTGAAGGGCAAAACCCAACAACACACAAAAAACTCAAACGGAAATATTTGGGGCAATCTTATTTTCAAGGTGCAGTTCATGAGATTGAGCTTCTCTGAAAATCGTCCCTCAAGAGTTGGGCGAGCTCAGCAGAGCAATGCTTTGGTGATTAATGTGAGATAGAGAGACTGCTGTGCTTAGAACTGTATTCAAACGGGATGTTTAAATTCCTTTTACCTATTAAGTTCCTTTTACATATAAAATCACATCCCACCATAAATATGGGGCATTTTGGAATTTCAAACTATTTGAGTGGCAAAGCTACCTTGGCTTCATGAATTCCTCATATTGCAGGGTCCTCAGTAATAAAGTAGACATTTAGAGTTTCTTCCACCTTAGCTGAATGTGAAACCAAGGGCTGAAAGCAGAAGATCCTACATAAGGATGGAGGGAATTGTTTAGAATTCTTTCATTTTTAAAAAGAACCAAAAGGTCGTTAAATGAGGCTCATCTTACTATCATTTATAACACTATTATAACATAGGTAAATCACGTTAAAATACTCCTCTGGGGCTTTATGTAAAACACAGCACTTTGCATTAATTCAAAATAAATAGTGAACTTGACCTATTTAAAATGTACTCCTTAATCTGACATTCCTCTATGGGCACACCCCCGCCTCAGAGCTAGGAAACGGTAAGAAACAGAGAATTCACGGAGGAGCCAGCCGTCTTCAGCACCCCCTTTCCACAGGGCTGCAAGGACACAAGACACATTTTCACCCGCCGTGAGCTCTCTTGTCAAGTCTAACTCCATTTTAGATTTTCAAGAATATTGCTATGTGAAAGCACATTATGTGTAGGCACCAGCATAAAAAAAATTTTTTTTTGTTTGCTTGCTCGATTTTGTGGTACTGGGGACTGAACCCATGGCCTTCACACTGAGCTACATTCTCAGCCCTTTTAATTTTGAGAAAGGTCCTTGCTAAGTCCTTAAATTGCCAAGGCTGGGCTTGAACTTGCGGTCGTCCTTCCTCAGTCTCCAGAGTCCAGGGTTACAAGGGTGCACCACGACACCAGCAGTGTCTTGTGTCACGATGGCTGATCCACGTCTGACTGCACAGGAAATAGCTTCTGCACCCGTCCACACCAAACAAGATGCTGGCAGTCCCAGAAACTGTGAGATGCTGGTTCAGCTTTAGCCTGAGCTGTTATTTTCTCTGATGTTTCTAACTGGCACCAAGCACTTGCCTTTCTTTTTCCTGCCTTCTACTGCCCACTTTCCTTGCATTCCTCATGCCCCTACTTTCTCAAGTAGGGTGACTCAGGCTCATTAATGAGGGTGCACCTTTGAAGTCCCTTCACCGTGGTTAATTCTGAGCATGGCAGCCTCCGGTGGACACTGTCCCTCCCTGAAGCCTGAAGCTCTGAACTCTGCTTCTCATGCGAGGCATCCCACCAGACAGTCCTCTCCAGGTGACAGTCACCAACATGGATCCAAGATGGATTTGCTAAGATGGATCCAATTTAAGGGGGAACTTTTCCTTTCTGGTATATTGCACATTATTTTCTTTGCAAATTAAACAAGAATAATTTAAAGGTTGGGATGTAGCTCCATGGCAGAGTGCTTGCCTAGCATGTACAAGGTTTGATCCCCAGCGCTGAATAAAAACATTTTAAGAAGTTTGGAAATGAATGGGCTTTCTGGGATTTGAAGCGAATGTGACCGAGGTAGGGCTTCCCTCTGCTCACGGGTCTCTCTGAGGCGTAAGAGGCACAGTGGAGCGCATCCATTCTGGATCCGAGACACCCAGATGGCTCTCATTCCTGAGAGAGTTGCTCGACCTCTCGGAACCTCAGTTTCCTCAGCTATAAAATGGGGCAAATAAGGCCTCTTTCCCTGGGTCGTTGAGGGGATAAGTGAGGTAACGAATGTGAAGCAACCTCTTTACTAGTCACAATGATCCAACTGGGCATCATAATCTCTATTTCACAGAGCAGGGCCAACAGTGCAGGAGGCGAAAGCACTCACCAAGGACTCCAGCGCATCAGCACCCAAGGGACACGAGCTCCTGTCTGCCTCAGCTAACTCATCACCAGGTAGAGCGGCTCTGCTCTGGGGGTGAAACAGTCCTCCCATTAATCAGCTCTTTACCTCTGTAGTCACTCCAACAAGCTTCTAGTTATCTCCTTTATTTTTATTTGTGTGGTGCCCGGGGTTGAACCCAGGGTCTCGTGCATGCTAGGCAAGCACCCTACCCCTGGCTACATCCCTTTCTTTTTTTTTTTTTTTTTTTTTTTTTTGGAGATGGGGTCTGGCCAGGCTGGGCTACAACTTGACCGGCAACCTCCTGCCTCAGCCTCTGGATAGCTGGAGTCACAGGCATGCACCACCCTGCCCAGCACATCATGTTCTTTTCACAGATCAGGCTGCAGAACCTGAGACATTTTCAGTTACTTCAAAGGCCACAGGCTCTGTGAATAGTGGAACCGGGTTCATAGGTCCTGGCCTCGAGCTTTCCGGTCCTGGTTCATGGCCTCGCTTAGAGCCCTCCGCTGGGCGCGGAGACAGAGCGGCGAGTTTTCTCCAGCCTCTTCCGCAGCAGGCTCTGGGACACCCCTCCTGAAGTTCCCCCGTGAGCTCAGCGAAACCATCAGGTTTCTACGCTGAAGTCTAAGTAGAAACCAACCTTAAGTAAAAAACAGAAACCAGGGTTACACTACGAGATAAATAACCTGGCTCAGCCCACAGTGGGAGGCATCTCAGGGGCTGGGGCAAAACGACGGAGAGGGGAGTCAGAGAGAATCCACGACGCTTCCGGGGAGAGGAGTCTGACAGCGTCCGTGTTGCGCTGCGGCTGTGCTGACAGCCTTTAGAAGGCAGGTTGGTGATGCTAACCAGGTCGGGGGTTCTGACCTGCTGATCCCCACATACTTTCCCCAAACTCTATTACGCCCCCTCCCCGGCTTACAGGGGCTTGTGAGTAGAGGCAGAGAGCGAACGTGAAGGAGCCACTGGGGGTGCTCTGCACCCCTGCCTTCTCAAAGGTCCTCAGTGATTAGAGAAATGCGCAAGCTGGGTATAGTGGCAGACGCCTGTAATCCCAGCTCTCCGGAAGGCTGAGGCAGGAGGATTGAAAATTTAAACCCAGCCCGGGCAATTTAGAGACTTAGCAAGACCCTGCCTCAAAATAAAAAAATAAAAGGAGCTTGGGATGTGGCTCAGTGGGAAGGCTCTGGGTTCACTCCCCAGTACTGAAAGTAAACAAATAAATAAATAAATGTCCACACAGACCACGTGGAGAACTTGTTAAAATGCAGGCTCTGGTTGAAGATCTCTGGGGTGAGCAGAGTCCATGTGGTGGAACGCAGGCTCCGGCTGGGGGGGACTTGCTTCTGGAAAACATCAAAGGATCCCTTAGAACTCAGAGTCCAGAGTCGTCGCAGAAGCCAGGCTACGAACTGCTCATTCCCAGGCCTCAGGGGCCTCCGGGCAGTGACCTCTCTGTGGCTGGGACAGAATCAGCTGCCAACAAGAACTAGAACAGACAGCCAGAGGACGAGCAGGCGGGAACCGCGCTGTTCGCCAAAAGGACAGGAGGGGCTGGTGGCAGAGTGCACAGCATAAGCAAGGTCCTGGGCTCCATCCCACAATGGGGGGGTGGTGTGAGTGACCTAACAGACCTGAATGACAGCCTCCAAGCTGAGGCCACACCTTGTCTCAAGCTGACCTGAGGTGTGTAGTCCCAGAGCCTGAGGCAGGAGGGCTGACTGAGCACCTAGGAGTTCAAGACAAGAGCAAGACCCCAGCTGGGGAAAAGAGTGAAGTATATTTGAATTTAGAGGGTGAGCAATTGGCTGTCAGTAGGACTTGATGGATAGAAATCCAGAGACAAGGGCCGGTGAGATGGCTCAGCGGCCTAAGCGCCTGCCTGGCAGGCGCAAGGTCCTGAGTTTGACTCCTGGTACCCACATAAAAAGGAAAAAAAAGAAAAGGAAGTCCGGAGACAAAACTACATTTACCTGGCAGCAGGTTGAGAGGGCTGGGCTGTTGGTGTGACCGTGTCTACCCACTGGGAGGGAAACTGGCTACAGGCAAGACAGGGGCTGGGCGACATTATGGTCACATCTTAGGTCACTCAGTAGCACAGGCTGAGGTGGAGTGGAGAACATGGTCAAGAAGTCCCGGGGAGCTGGGGTGGTGGTCTTGCGTGTAGTGCCAGCTACTCAGGAGGCTGAGGTGGGAGGATCTCAAGTTTGAGGGCAGCCTGGGCAATTTAGTGAGAACTTATCTCAAAATAAAAAAGAGCTGGGAGTGTGACTCAGAGGCATTCAAGAGGCCCTCGGTTCAATGCCCAGTGCCCAAGCCCTACCCCCAAATCCCAGGACTCGACTGTCCTCATCCACTCCCTGGGAAGACTGAAAGACATCAGCACACCAGCTCTAAACCCTCTCCCCTCTGCCCTCCCCAGGCAGGAAAGTCACTTCACGACACCAAGCGCGGCAGCTCATCTGGAGTGTCCGCCGGGTCGTGTGATGGCAGAGTGGCACTGCGTGTCATAGCAAGATGGCGCAGCCTTTGAAAAGTGCTTTGGCAGGATTGGGTGCGTGAGGTTAAGAGCGAGTACTGTACTCAAGTGTTTTGTTACATTTTAACGACTGTTTTGCATCCTTGAAGAGAAAAGAAAACCATTTCCTACAGGACTTCTTGGGGACTGGCTGGCCTGCGTCGGGTGTGGGGGAGCTGGTGGGAAGGGGAGGTAGGAGAACAGGTCATTGTGCAGCCTGTGACTGGCCCCACTTAGGCTAGTTACCATTTCGCGTTGCGAGTGCCCGCTTGAATCTGTTAACACTTTTATTTTCCTGAAATCTTTCTCAGTGGATGGGGGGGGCAGGATAAAGGCTACTGTCAAACTGATTAAGTGAATGCTCATTAGAGAAAAGTAACAAGAGGTAAAATCTGCATATGCAATGCAGAAATGTGTCTGATCTTGCTAAGTTGTAAAAGACAAAAAGGGCTGAAAACCTCCCCAGCTGAGCGTACTCGAGGAGGCTGGGGGAGGGGAGTCCTGCCGAGGAACTGTCCTTCAGAAACACCGGCCAGCGCCGGCCGCGGGCTCCTCCGCACCTGCCAGGAACCTCCCGTTCTAGAAACGTGGATCACGATTTCCCAAAACCTCCCCTGGCCCTTCCTGGAGCACACCTGCCAGCTCTGCTGCTTCTTTTCCTATGAGTTTTATTTACTTGCTTCGCTCTCCTCATTCACCCCTACACACACACACACACACACACACACACACACACACACACACGTATTCTCTGGGAAGCGAACCCTAAAGCAGCTGATTGGGTGTCCCTGGGGCAGAAGCTTTGGTTTTGTGCAGCAAACAGATTTTTTTTTTTCTTTTTCAGTTTTAAAAGATAAACAAAAGGCTGGGCTGTAGCTCAGTGGCACTGTTTGCCCAGCACATGGATGGGCCTGGGTTCCATCACTAGCACTAAACACACACACACACACACGCACACGTGCACACACACACAGGAGCCTTCAGTTAACTACTTTAGTTGTATTTTTCTGCGGTTGTTTGGGGTGGGTAGGGGTAGACCTCACCAGTGGTCTCCTAGCTTATTGGCTCAAACCTAAAACTCTAGAATGAGGACCCAGATTCTGGATAACAATGGTGATTTTGAAGCAAATGAGGGTCTCTCTCTGCCCGTCACAAAATGGTCAGTGTGGAATGTAATTCCAATGGATAGTTAAACTGGTAATTTGGGTAACTTTCTTTTTTCTTTTCTTTCAGTATTGAGGATTGAATTTAGGGCCTTCATTCACACAGAGCTACATCCCTAGCACTTAAAAAAAAAATTTTTTTTTTTTGAAACAGGGTTTCTTTCACTAAGTTGCTTGAGTTGGTCTTGAATTTGCAGGCCTCCTGCTTTAGCCTTCCAGAGTCCTGGGACTGAGGCATGCACTACCATGCCCAGCTAATTTGGGTAACTTTTTTTGTTTTTAAGACAGGGTTGCACTATGTAGCCCAGGCTGGCCTCAAAACTGACAATCCTCCTGCCTCAGCCTCCTGTGTGCTGGATCACAGGCACGTACCACCTTGCCCAGTGTAATATGGGTAACTTTTAAAAGAGGATAGTAATACTTCCAATTATCCCAATTTGTAAGAGTGGCCTAGTACTGTAGCATGAGGGTAACTCTGATGGGTTTTTACAGTACTTGGTTTTTTTTTGTTTTTTTTAAATGTGGGTTTTGGGAGTCGAACTCAGGACCTCGCGCTTGCCAGGCAGGCGCTTATGCCACTGAGCCATCTCACCGGCCCTACAGTACTTGTTTTTAAGGACAAACATTTCACAAATAATGTCAGATCGGAACGTCTATTGATGCTGTCCTGCACTCCTGTGATGAACCTCAGTGTTTCCGGGGAGACCTGTAATTCACCTCCTCCCTTCGTGAAACCTAACTAGAAAATTCCTGAGTGAAAGAGATGGTGGTGTTGATTTAAACCTACTGACTGAGGATACTTGGGGACTTGGGCTGAAAAGACAGGTGGACAATGACATCCAATGGGTCTCAATTGGCACAAACCCTTCATTTAAAAAAAGTTAAGGGGCCGGTGAGATGGCTCAGCCGCATAAGCGCCTGCCTGGCAAGTGTGAGGTCCTGAGTTTGACTCCCAGTACCCGCATAAAAAAAAAAGTTAAAAACAAGAAAAAGCTCAGTTCTCCTCAGGCTTGAAGTGCTGACCACACTGTTTTGAAGACGGGAGAGGAAATGAATGGTAGGAGTGCGGTCAGTGCGGAGGTCCTGAGAGCTGCGACCGTGACAGCACGGGGGGCTCTTCCGCAGGTAGGGCTGTCAGGGCTGTGGCACCGTTATGTGCTTTGCAGACCCTAGTAATTACAAATTTAAGATGTAAATCCTCAGTTCTTCTTTATACTTCTAAACTACCCCCGTAGGTATGTTTCCTTCCGTCTTTTGTTCAGCTTAAACATTTCCAATTACTCAGACTCTAAAGGGAGATGCGATGGTTATAAATTCCTGCACTTTAATGACATTTATTAATCTAGATCTGGTGAGAAATGTTGAACCTCTTGCCTTCTCAAATCATACATTTTAATTCCAAACACACCTCCAAAGCACATTGGCATTGTTTAATTAAAATGAGGGTGCACATTAATAAGAAAGGATATCATTTTGTTATTTATATATAATTTTATTTTGTTAAAAAATGAAGAGAGACTGGTAAGTTCCATAATTGCCCTCCATGGTGAAGAAATAAGTGTAGGGGAGAAGAAAAGCACAGTGAGACACATGTGTTAGTAAAATACTCCTTAATACTACACAAGCTGTAGAAAATGCCACTTTGCATTGGGTCCTCGACATGGCTACCTGCAAGCCACTGAGTAAAAAGTGCACCTTGAGAACTAATGCCTTGGTCAGAAGATACTGCCACATCTAGAAGCTGCTCATTAATATGCTCTAATGGTCAAATAGGAGATTAATAGCAAAGTCACCTGCTAAAGCAACCAGGAACCTGTTGATTAACAATAAGCCTCCAAAAATAAGATACCAGATTGCAAAGCAAAATCAAGTCCCAGGGCAACAAGTGCTTCTGTAATTTATTCCTGCTTTATATGAGGGCATAAAGCTCCCTTTATAAACGTGTTTTCCAGGCCCTGCTGTGAGCTGTAGGTGTGAGCTTTTCAGCTGATTTATTAATTTTAGTTTCAATCAACGTGTCACCTGCAGACACAAAAATGTAGGCCTCACCACGGAAAATACAATTTAAGAAGAAAAAAGAGAAGGAGAAAAAGGAAAGGAAAGGGACCCCCCCCCAAAAAAAAGAAACAAAAAAATAGGGCTTTAATTCAAAAAACTCTGCCAGGATTTTTTTTCTTAAGGTGAACACTGGAACGCCTTTTCTTTGAGATGTAAAATAATTCCCAGCGACATAATTAAAAAAATCAAAATTAAACATTTTTGTCATACTTTGAAAGTCAGTCTTCGACCCAGGGAAGAGTAGCGTGAGGCTGCCAAAACAATCAGCCCCTCTTGTCAGTAGGGGTACATTCTCCCCAAAGAATCGAGTGAACGCAAGTCCCCCGGGCAAAATGTGCAAAAAATTCTCAATTAGTTGTCTTTATTTAGTGAGCGCTATGGGGTCCTCAGCCACACTATAGAATTATGGCAAGGAAGCCGGGCTCTTCACAGCTTATTAGCATTCGCCGAGGGTTGGAGAGCTGCTGATAGCGGGCTGTTGCCTCCAAGAGCTGCTGGTGGGACCCCTACACTCCCGGGCTTTGTCCTTTTGTCCTTCCGAGCCAGCAGGAAGTGCTGCCCCATGTTCCGGGCATTCTGGGATGCCTCATTCCAGGCGCAGGCTGCAGGGCCCACGCTGGCCGAGGCTTTGTTGTTGCCTATAACCATCACTATTGCGGGTTTCAATGCAAAGCAACAGCCGTCCGGATCGGTCAGTTCTAAATGGAGGTTAGGAAGCAGCCCCTTCCAAATGAACATCCTTGAGGGCTGGAGTGGCCTTACCAGGCCCAGCCCCACAGGAAACCCAGGGTCCTGGTTATAATCTGGCTGCTGCCTTCTCTCGGTCCTGAAACGCAGGATCAGGCAAGGGACTGAGACGGGACGGGCGAGTGAGTGCCCCAGGCTCCTCGGGACACTCACGTCCCCGCCGCAAGCCTGCCTGTTGCTCTGTCCCCCCCGACTGCCCCTCCTGGAAAGAGAAGACAAGGAAGACAAAAAACGAGAGACCAGAACCGGCAGCGAGGGTTAGAAACGCCTGCTCTAGAGAAGAGGGCGTTTGCTGCTTTAGGGAAAACACTATCATTGACTAAATTAACAAGTTGTCTTATCAACTGCCATAAGCCTCAGAGTCTAATTAATTTAGTACTGATCAATAGTCCCGAATGAGGCATTGATTTCTGCCTGCTTGACAGGGCAATAGCTGAAATCACTTTCTTCGCACACCACACACAGGCACCCAAAGCTCGTGTGTTACCACGTTAAGATTTTATTGTACTTCTCCTAGACGGCCACGAATTTCATGAACCAACAACATCCGCAAAACGGGATAGGAAAAGCAACTTTGGAAGTAAGACCAGGTGTCTCCCCGCCCAAGTTCTGCTTTCTTAGAATATGTTCTTTGAGTGAAACGAAACATAAAGAGAAAAGGACCAAACTGAAGTGATTAGCTTAAAATAAATAGTGCTTTACCTGGTCCTAAAACAGATAGAGAGTTTGGGTTATCCAAAGAGTAATATTTTCTGTCTTCTGTTTTTAAAATGTTGATGATACTTTATTAAAAGTATTCTGACCCAAAGTAATAAAAGCAGTACTACTATCTGGCCAAGGGCAGAAGCAGATGGTGAGCTTCTGATAAGAATGAAAACGAGGGAAAGAGGTACCCCACATTTGTCTTTTCCTGCTGGGATTGGTGAGCGAGGGCGGGCACAACCCCTCCCTCCCAATCAATGCCAGTAATATTGGGACTGCATTGGGAGGGAAATAATGGAAGCGTTTGACTTTTTGTTAGATACTTATTCATTCTCTCTCTCTCTCTCATAATCATTAATTATTAATGCATTTAATCATTAATTAAAATTTCCTAAGAGACCTCAAGTCAGGAAAAATTTTAACAAGACAAGTTTTTCAAAAACAATCCAAATGTTGCCAGGCAAGAGGATGCTTAGTCCCTTAAAATACATGTCCTTTAAGAGGGCCAGGTTTGAACTGGCTTCTCCTCCTCCAGTGACACACCCCTTCGTTTTCCTTTGCGCCCCTCCCAGCTTCGGGGCGGGTCATCTCCATTGTGTCGGCCCTCCCCTGACCTCCACAAAACCCCTTTCCCTCCCATTGCCTCAAGGTTACTTGCAATAAGAAGTAGCACAGAACTTTTCAAATATTTTAAAGATGGCCCTTTAATTTCAAGCACCCAGAAAAAGGAAGGTAACTAAGGAGCTTGTCTACCTCAAAACGATTTCCTAGGCAATAAACATCATCAAAAATAACAATAAAAAAAAGATGATGGAGAGAGAGCTGAAAACACAAACTGCCTTTTCTGATGCAGGCTTGGGGAAACTATCCAAAATGATCAAAATAAAACAGTTCATATTCTCTCCTGTGCATTTATTTAATCCAATTTGGCTTATTCAAAATTTCAAATATATATGTATATATATATATATACGTAGGTATATAAAGTCCTAGAAACGTCCCACCTTTAATCTCTTTGGGGCCTCCATGAGTTTCCACAGCACCTTACAAAAGATCTTTATTGCGGAAAGGATTGGAGGAACTTTCCATATATGTGTGGCCCACACCAGTAATTGCCCCATCTCCTTCAGCAAGGCCTTATTCCTATGTAAATGCCCTTGCATAATGTTACCCGCTATTGTTAGACCAGCGCCAGTCAGTCGCCACTTATATGCATTTTTACTTCAACCCGCTGCTCAGACAATGAAAAGATGTCTGGACTTAAGCTGTGTACCAACTGGGCCGAAGCTGCAGAGTGGCCAAACTGGAGAAAGCCCGAGCAACTGCAGGAACAAGGCTGCACAATGCGAGCAGCCATTTTCAGCCGAGTTATTAACCCGCCCGAAACTCTTCTACGCTGTGCCTTTTTTACAGAACAAATGTGCTGAATCAAACATGAATGAGCCAGGACTATGAGGAGAGAAATCCTCTAAAGAATTATTGAGCACAACATAGGTTTGTAATAATTTTGTCTCAGTTGCCTGCTGCCAATATTATCAAGGATGACAAAGCCGGCTCAGTTGTGGTAATTGTCTGGTAATTAAACAATAGTGAGGTGCAGTAAAAACACCCAGGCAAGCAATGCTCGCTCGCTCGGAGTTGCAAAACAGCATGCAGGAGATGAGAAGGGTGAGTTAGTAGCTCACCACTGGGACCTGACAGGAATGTGGTCACTACGACACAGTCACCTTTACCAAGAACACCCGAAATGACGCCTCCTCATCCCAACTGAGTGGCATCATCCACATGCTTAAATTGAAAAAGTAAAATCGTTTTTCCTTTCTAGGTAAACATCCCCTGGAAAGACACCATGAAAAGAAAGGTGCAAAATTCTGCCAGTGGAAGCTGGCTTTTTCTCCGCAAAACGTGCTGTAGGCAAAAATTGCTGTGCTTTTTTTAATGGCACCATGACCTGAGTGGTTTGCTACTAGCTTAAAGAAACTCTTGAGAATCTATGTGCTTATTAGAATCCAACAAGTGCTTAATAAGTGCATATATATAATAGAAAAAATGTCTCATTGCGTAGTTAGTGCTGCAGGAAAGACACACACACACACACACACACACACACACACAGAGGTTGAGGAAGGCGGTCTGAATTAATTACCATTACAATGCAATCAAATACAACAGTCCTAGCTGAAAACCATTTCTATTAGGGCTGCTCGCCTCCACCTTGCGTCTGCAGGTCAGCTACGGCGCTGATAACCTTTCTGGCAGACGAATGCATGTAACATTGCCTCATCTAATTAAAAGCTCAGGGAGCTGTAGAAAAATACCAGCACAGTGAATCTGAGCAAACGAGCACTGCTTTCAGCTGATGAAGCTACCATATGCCGGGGCTATTTACTCTGGAAGGAAACTGAGTCACTTAACATTTCAATAGGTTAATCAATTGACAATTAAATGGAGAAATTGGTTAACTCTGAAAACAATTAACATGACACTCCATTAAGTACACTTTCTAATTGCCACAGCTGTGAGTGGAAAGAACATGCCTGTTAAAGCATCTAACTGGGGTGGCATTGTTTTTTTGTGTTTGAGAAAACAGAATTAGCTGAAAACTCGGGTTTTATTTTTATAGATTAGACAGTAGGAATTCTATCATCAACTGTAGTTTTAGCAGAGGGGAGCTCTGTGTATTTTTTTATTCTTTTAAGGGCTCACTTCAAGCTGTTGAAATATTTAATTTACAATAATTAATTAAAATAGCCCAGGCCCCTCCCACCAAATTACAGGGTGGTGAACAAAATGAGAAATCTCTCCCTTTGCCCATTTTGTGGACAGAATTACTTTGCAGGATCAGGTACAGTTCAAGATTTCCTTTCTAATTCAACAATGCAATGCAGTGTCTTACAGTCAGAATTTTTGTGAATGGCTTCTGGCACTTGGTTGTGTCAAGGCCCCTGAGTTTTGATTTTTTTTTTTTTTTTTTCTTTTTCAGTACTGGGGTTTGAATTCAGAGTCTTCATACTGAGCTACACCACCATCCCATTTTATTTTGTATTTTGAGACTGAGTCTCACTAAGTTGCTAAAATGCCCGAGCTGGGCCCAAACCTGCAGTTCTCCTGCCTCAACCTCCCAGAGTGCTGAGGTTACAGGCATGTGCCACCAGGCCCCGCTTTCGAGTTTCAATTGTTATAGACTAATATATAGTCTATATATATTAGACTGCTATAGCCAGTCAGTAAGACTAAGAATATTTATTTATAAGAGCGGTAGTAATTGAAGTAAATAAATGTTTTGGATATAAAAACAAATATTTTTGAATGAATATCTTTGAGAGTTGATTATCAAAATGATATTACCTAAGATCCTTCGAGCCCCTTCTCAGTCACTTTAGTACCCCCGGCTATGCACAGAGGAACAGAGTAAATCCTGCTGATGGTCTGGCAGGGAGGAAAATGGCATTTAAGTATCATAGGGGCCTGGGGATGCTGGCTCAGGGGTAGAGTGCTTGCCTGGCATGCACAGGCTGTGGTTTTTTACCAGGGTCTGGGGTGCCGTGTGCTCCTTCTAGAAACTCTTCCTAGGTTCTCGGTGTCCTGAACAAAGAATTGGACAAGACAAACAAAAGGTAGCGAGGTTTTACATTTATTAAAGGTAAGAAAAGGAGTACGTTCTGCCGAGTGACAGCGGGCCAGGGCAAGGGCTTTTTACACTCCACTCCCTAGGCTGAGGTCAGATCTAGGACTTCCTGTCAAAAACCAGCTTGATCTTCTGCCAGAAGAGTTAAAGAAAGCACTTTCTCATTGGTCCCAGGTGCTGGGCTTGGGAACTGTTTTTCTGCACATGTGTTCTGGAGCTCTGTGATTGGCAGGTTATGCCCACTTGCCCAGCCGGCTGTTCACGCCCTAATCTCCTGCCTCAGTTTGATTCCCCAGCGCCATAAAAGAAAGAAAGATGAGGGATATGGATAACAGATAATTAGTTTAATTTAGGGTATGTTGAGTTAGTGCCAAATGATGTTCAGGTACTAGGCAGCTTCTCCCTCTCCCTCTCCCTATTCCTCTTCCTCTTCTTCTTCTCTCCCCGCTTCTCTCCATATTTCAAGAGAGAGAACCAGAAACTTCTGGACTTGGGATATTTAGGAGCTGTCAGAAAACATGGCAGTGTGTGGGATTACTTACGAAGCACACACTGAAGTCTGAGAATGAGGCGACCTTGGATAACACTGGTGTGTGCAGAGGGCAGAGCTGGCAAGGAAGGCTATAATGATTGGGATCCAGTATGTCCCCCAAAAGGCTCACTATGTGGAAGGCTTGGTTGCTGATGACCTTTTAAAAAGTGATTGGGTGTTAAGGATGCTGACTTCAGCACGGGTTGATATTTCTGAGTTCACGACTCGACGGGCTTGTTTGAAAGTGAGCCCAGCTGGATGAAGCAGGTCGCTGAGGAGCTGCTATGAACAGTCTGTCTGTTCCCTTTCTCTCTGCCTCTTCCTTGCTCTCTCTGCTTCCTGGCTGCCGTAAGGTGATGACTCTTCCCACCAGGCCCTTCAGCCTTGTTTCTGCCTTGGAGTAAGCCGATCACAAACTGAAACTTCTAAAAGTGTGAGCCAAAGTAAGCCCGTCCTCTTCTAAATTGACTTTGTCAGGTGTTTGGTCACAGTGACAAAAAGCTAACCAATCTAGAGGTTGAGAAGAAGTCAGAACTGAAGGGCAAGAATAAGAAGAGTGTGACCACAGAAGTCATGGCAGGAGATGAGGGGAATTTGGAAACGCTGGCACCTTAGTGATGGTTGTGTGGCAGGTGTGGTGAGGCTCAAGCCACGACATGGTCCCTGTGGGCAAGGAGTTAATGGGAGATGATGAAGTGGTGATGTTGACTGAAGGCTGCTCTGAGAAGCTCAGTTATGGGGGGCAGTGGCTTCAAGATTGAAGTATCTGGGCCAGTGATATAGCTCAGTGGCATAAGCGCCTGCCTGGCAAGCATGAGGTCCTGAGTTTGAATCCTGGTACCCGCATATAAAAAACAAAACAAAACAAAAAGATTGAAGTTTGTAAGGGAACATTAATTTTGTGTTTGAGTGCAGAAATCCCTGAGGATCGCATCATGTTTCCATGACACAGGATGGGGAAGTGATGACTGCCGACTTCCACGTGTGCATTTGGAATTGCTGCCCGCTGGGACATGACTGAGATGGATGAAAAGGATTGTCACGGAGAGCCAGACGTGGTGGCACACTCCTAGAACCCCAGCTCCCTGGGAGGCTGAGGAAGCAGGATTACAGTCTCCAGCCCCATCCAGGCAATTTAGTGAGACTCTGTCTCAAAATAAAAAAGGGTTGGGGATGTAGCTAGTACAAAAGTCATGGGTTCAGTCAATCCCCAGTCCTGGAGAAAATGTCACTGAAAGGCTAGCTGGAACTGCAAGTAGTAGGACTTTTCTCTGTGGAGACTCCTTCATTTGTGTATTCATTCATTCAGTCAATGAGTATTAATGCATGCTATTCTAGGTCTCCAGGACAGGGCAAAGAATAAGACAATGTCCTGGCCCACAAAGAAAAGTGTTGGGAAGGATGCTACCAAAGCTGTAGGAGCTTTACTTTCAGAGGTGACATTTGAAACTTCCATGAAAGAACCCAGAGATCCTTGAAGAACCCAGAGATCCTTCAAAGACCCAAGAGATCTTTAAGGAACCCAGACGTCCTCCAGGAACCCAGAGATCCTTCAAGAACCCAGAGATCCTTCAAGAGCCCAGGGATCCTTCAGGAACCCAGAGATCTTTCAAAGACACCAGAGATCCTTCAAGAACCCAGAGATCCTTCAAAGAACCCAGAGATCCTTCAGGAACCCAGACATCCTCCAGGAACCCAGAGATCCTTCAAAGAACCCAGATATCCTTCAAGAACGCAGAGATCCTTCAAGAACCAGAGATCCTTCAGGAACCCAGACATCCTACAAGAACCCAGAGATCCTTGAAAGAATCCAGAGATCCTTCAGGAACCCAGAGATCCTCCAGGAAAACAGAGATTCTTCAGAGAACCCAGAGATACTCCAGGAACCCAGAGATCCTTCAAAGAACCCATAGATCCTCCAGGAATTCAGAGATACTTCAAAGAATCCAGAGATACTTCAGGAACCGACAGAGCCTTCAGGGACCCAGAGATCCTCCAGGAACCCAGAGATCCTCCAGGAACCCAGAGATCCTTCAGGAACCCAGAGATCCTTCCAGAACCCAGAGATGATTCAGGAACCCAGAGTTTATTCAAAGAACCCAGAGATCCTTCAGGAACCCAGAGATCCTTGAAAGAACCAAGAGACCCTTCAAAGAACCCAGAGATCCTACAAGAACCCAGAGATACTTGAAAGTACCCAGAGATCCTTCAGGAACCCAGAGATCCTCCAGGAACCCAGAGATTCTTCAAAGAACCAAGCAAGAGATACTCCAGGAACCCAGAGATCCTTCAAAGAACCCAGAGATCCTCCAGGAATGCAGAGATCCTTCAAAGAATCCAGAGATAATTCAGGAACCAACAGAGCCTTCAGGAACCCAGAGATCCTTCAGGAACCCAGAGATATTTCAGGAACCCAGAGATCCTTCAAAGAACCCAGAGATCCTCCAGGAACCCAGAGATCCTTCAGGAACCCAGAGATCCTTCCAGAACCCAGAGATGCTTCAGGAACCCAGAATTTATTCAGAGAACCCAGAGATCCTACAGGAACCCAGAGATCCTCCAGGAACCCAGAGATCCTTCAAAGAACCAAGAGACACTTCAAAGAACCCAGAGATCCTTCAAGAACCCAGAGATCCTTGAAAGTACCCAGACATCCTTCAGGAACCCAGAGATCCTCCAGGAACCCAGAGATCCTTTAGGAACACAGAGATCCTTCAAAGAACCAAGAGATCCTTCAAAAAACCCCGAGACACTTCCAGAATCCAGAAATCCTTGAAAGTACCCAGAGATCCCTCAGGAAACCAGAGATCCATCAAAGAACCCTGAGATCCTTCAGGATTCCAGAGATCCTCCAGGAACCCAGAGATCCTTCAGGAACTAAGAGATCCTTCAAAGAACCCAGAGATCCTCCAAGAACCCAGAGATCCTTCAACAACCCAGAGATCCTTCAAGAACAAGAGATCCTCCAGGAACCCAGAGATCCTCCAGGAACCCAGAGATCCTTCAAAGAACCAAGAGATCCTCCAGGAACCCAGAGATCCTTCAAATAACCCAGAGATCCTCCAAGAACCCAGAGATCCTTCAGGAACCCAGAGATCCTTCAAGAACCCAGAGATACTTCAAAGTACTCAGAGATCTTCCAGGAACCCAGAGATCCTTCAAAGAACCCAGGAATTGTCCAGGAACCCAGAGATCCTTCAAAGAACCTAGATATCCTCCAGGAACTGAGAGATCCTTCAAATAACCCAGAAATCCTCCAGGAACCCAGAGATACTCCAGAACCCCAGAGATCCTTCAGGAACCAAGATATCATTCAAAGAACCCAGAGATCTTTCAGAGAACCCAGAGATCCTCCAGGAAACCAGAGATCCTCCAAAGAACCCAGAGATCATCCAAGAACCCAGAGATCCCTCAGGAACCCAGAGATCCTCCAGGAACCCAGAGATCCTACAAAGAACCCAGAGATCCATCAAGAACCCAGAGATTCCCCAGGAACCCAGATATCCTCCAGGAACCCAGAGATCCTTCAAAAAACCAAGAGATCCTTCAAAGAACACAGATATCCTTCCAGAAGCCAGAGATCCTTCAAGAACCGAGAGATCCTTGAAAGTACCCAGAGATCCTTCAGGAACCCAGAGATCCTTCAAGAACCCAGAGATCCTTCAAAGTACTCAGAGATCATCCAGGAACCCAGAGTTCCTTCAAAGAACCCAGGAATCGTCCAGGAACCCAGAGATCCTTCAAAGAACCTAGAGATCCTCCAGAAACCGAGAGATCCTTCAAATAACACAGAAATCCTCCAGGAACCCAGAGATACTCCAGGACCCCAGAGATCCTTCAGGAACCAAGATATCATTCAAAGAACCCAGAGATCATTCAAAGAACCCAGAGATCCTCCAGGAAACCAGAGATCCTTCAAGGAACCCAGAGATCATCCAAAAACCCAGAGATCCCTCAGGAACCCAGAGATCCTCCAGGAACCCAGAGATCCTACAAAGAACCCAGAGATCCATCAAGAACCCAGAGATCCCCCAGGAACCCAGAGATCCTTCAAAGAACCCAGAGATACTCCAAGAACCCAGAGATCCTTCAAAGTACCCAGAGAACCTCCAGGAACCCAGAGATCTTTCAAAGAACCTAGAGATCCTTCAGGAACCCAGAAATCATTGAAAGAACCCAGAGATCCTTCAAGAACCCAGAGATCCTTCAAAGAACCAAGATATCCTTCAGGAACCCAGAGATCCGCCGGGAATCCAGAGACTCTTCAAGGAACCCAGAGATACTCCAGGAAATCAGAGATCCTTCACAGAACCCAGAGATCCTTCAGGAACTCAGAGATCCTTCAAAGAATCAAGAGACCCTTCAGGAACCCAGAAATCTTTCAAAGAACGCAGAGATACTCCAGGAACCCAGATCCTTCAAAGAACCCAGAAATCCTTCAAGAACCCAGAGATCCTTCAGGAACCCAGAGATCCTTCAAATAACCCAGAAATCCTCCAGGAACCCAGAGATTCTCCAGGACCCCAGAGATCCTTCAGGAACCAAGAGATAATTCAAAGAACCCAGAGATTCTCCAAGAACCCAGAGATCCTTCAGGAACCCAGAGATCCTCAAGGAACCCAGAGATCCTTCAAAGAACCCAGAAATCCTCCAGGAACCCAGAGATCCTCCAGGAATGCAGAGATCCTCTAGGAACACAGAGATCCTTCAAAGAATCAAGAGATCCTTCAAAGAACCCAGATATCCTTCCAGAACCCAGAGAGCCTTGAAAGTACCCAGAGATCCCTCAGGAACCCAGGGATCCTTCAAAGAACCCAGAGATCCTTCCAGAACCCAGAGATCCTTCAAAGTACCCAGAGATTTTCCAGGAACAGAGAACCGTCAAAGAACCCAGAAATCCTCCAGGAACCCAGAGATCCTCCAGGAACCCAGAGATCCTCCAGGAACACAGAGATCGTTCAAGAACACAGAGATCCCTCAAAGAACCAAGGGATCCTTCAGGAACGCAGAGATCCTCCAGGAACCCAGAGATCCTCCAGGAACCCAGACAACCTTCCAAGAACCCAGAGATCCTTCAACAACCCAGAGATCCTTCGAGAACCAGAGATCCTCCAGGAACCCAGAGATCCTCCGGGAACCCAGAGATCCTTCAAAGAACCAAGAGATCCTTCAAATAACCCAGAGATCCTCCAGGAACCCAGAGATACTCCAGGACCCCAGAGCACCTTCAGGAACAAAGAGATCATTCAAAGAACCCAGAGATCCTTCAACAACCCAGAGATCCTCCAGGAACCCAGAGATCCTACAAAGAACCCAGAGATCCGTCAAGAACCCAGAGATCCTCCAGGAACCCAGAGATCCTTCAGGAACCCAGAGATCCTTCAAATAACCCAGAGATCTCCAAGAACCCAGAGATCCTTCAAAACCCCAGAGATACTTCAAAGAACAATGAGATCCCCCAGGAACCCAGAGATCCCCCAGGAACCCAGAGAACCTTCGAAGAACCCAGGGATCCTTGAAGAACCCAGAGAACCTTCAGGAAACCAGAGATCCTTCAAAGAACCAAGAGATCCACCAGGAACTCAGAGATCCCCCAGGAACCCAGAGATCTTCCAGGAACCCTGAGATCCTTCAAAGAACCCAGAGATCCTCCAAGAACCCAGAGATCCTTCAGGAACCCAGAGATCCTCCAGAAACCCAGAGATCCTCCAGGAGCCCAGAGATCCTTCAAGAACCCAGAGATCCTCCAGGAACCCAGAGATCCTCCAGGAACCCAGAGATCCTCCAAGAACCCAGATCCTTCAAAGAACCCTGAGATCCTTCAAAAACCCAGAGATCCTTCAGGAACTCAGAGTGCCTTCAAAGAACCAAGAGATCCTTCAGGCACCCAGAGATCCTTCAAACAACCAAGAGATCCTTCAGGAACCCAGACATACTTCCAGAACCCAGAGATCCTTCAGCAACCCAGACATCCTTCAAAGAACCCAGAGCCTCTCCAGGAACCCTGAGATCCTCCAGGAACCCAGAGATCCTTCAAAGAACCAAGAGATCCTTCAAAGAACACAGATATCCTTCCAGAACCCAGAGATCCTTCAAGAACCCAGAGATCCTTGAAAGTACCCAGAGATCCTTCAGGAACCCAGAGATCCTTCAAGAACCCAGAGATCCTTCAAAGTACTCAGAGATCTTCCAGGAACCCAGAGATCCTTCAAAGAACCCAGGAATCGTCCAGGAACCCAGAGATCCTTCAAAGAACCTAGAGATCTTCCAGGAACCCAGAGATCCTTCAAAGAACCCAGGAATCGTCCAGGGACCCAGAGATACTCCAGGACCCCAGAGATCCTCCAGGAAACCAGAGATCTGTCTAGGAACCCAGAGATCATCCAAGAACCCAGAGATCCCTCAGGAACCCAGAGATCCTCCAGGAACCCAGAGATCCTACAAAGAACCCTGAGATCCTTCAACAACCCAGAGATCCCCCAGGAACCCAGAGATCCTCCAGGAACCCAGAGATCCTTCAAAGAACCCAGAGATCCTCCAGGAACCCAGAGATCCCTCAAGAACCCAGAGATCCTTCAAAGAACCCAGAGATCCTTCAGGAACCCAGATATCCTTCAAAGAACCCAGAGACCCTCCAGATCCCAGAGATCATCCAGAAACCCAGAGATCCTTGAAAGAACACAGATATCCTTCCAGAACCCAGAGATCCTTCAAGAACCCAGAGATTGTTGAAAGTACACAGAGATCCTGCAAGATCTCAGAGATCCATCAAGAACCCAGACAACCCCCAGGAACCCAGAGTTCCTCCAGGAACCCAGAGATCCTTCAAAGAACCCAGAGATCCTTCAAGAACCGAGAGATCCTTCAGAGAACCAAGAGATCCCCCAGGAACCCAGAGATCCTTCAAAGAAACCACAGATCCTCCAATAATCCAGAGATCCTTTAGGAACCCAGAGATCCTCCAGGAACCCAGAGATCCTTCAGGAACCCAGAGATCCTCCAGGAAAGCAGAGATCCTTAAGAAACCCAGAGATCCTTCAAAGAACCCAGAGATCCTCCAGGAACACAGAGATCCTTCAGTAATCGAGAGATCCTTCAAAGAACCAAGAGATCCTTCAGGAACCCAGACATACTTCCAGAACCCAGAGATCCTTCAGGAACCCAGACATCCTTCAAAGAACCCAGAGATCCTCCAGAACCCAGAGATCCTCCAGAACCCAGAGATCCTCCAGGAACCCAGAGATCCTTCAAAGAACCAAGAGAACCTTCAAAGAACACAGATACACTTCTAGAACCCAGAGATCCTTGAGGAACTCAGAGATCCTTCAAAGAACCCAGAAATCCTCCAGGAACCCAAAGATACCCCAGGAACTCAGAGATCCTTCATGAACAAAGAGATCATTCAAAGAACCCAGAGATCCTTCAAAGAACCCAGAGGTCCTCCAGGAACCCAGAGATCCTTCAAAGAATCCAGAGATCCTCCAAGAACCCAGAGATCCTTCAAGAACCCAGAGATCCTCCAGGAACCCAGAGATCCTTCAAAGAACCCAGAGTTCCTCCAAGAACCCAGAGATCCTTCAAGAACCCAGAGATACTTCAAAGAACAAAGAGATCCCCCAGGAACCCAGAGATCCCCCAGGAACCCAGAGATCCTCCAGGAACCCAGAGATCCTTCAAAGAACCCAGAGATCCTCCAAGAACCCAGAGATCCTTCAGAAACCCAGAGATCCTTCAAAGAACCCAGAGATCCTCCAAGAACCCAGAGATCTTTCAGGAGCCCTGAGATCCTCCAGGAGCCCAGAGATCCTTCAGGAACCCAGAGATCCTCCAGGAACCCAGAGATCCTTCAGGAACCCAGAGTTCCTCCAGGAATTCAGATCCTTCAAAGAACCCTGAGATCCTTCAAGAACCCAGAGATCCTTCAGGAACCCAGAAATCCTTCAAAGAACCCATAGATCCTCCAAGAACCCAGAGATCCTTTAGGAATCCAGAGATCCTCCAGGAACCCAGATCCTTCAAAGAACCCAGAAATCCTCCAGGAAAGCAGAGATCCTTCAGAAACCCAGAGATCCTTCAAAGAACCCAGAGATCCTCCAGGAACACAGAGATCCTTCAGGAACCCAGAGATCCTTCAAAGAACCAAGAGATCCTTCAGGAACTCAGCCATACTTCCAGAACCCAGAGATCCTCTGGGAACCCAGAGATACCTCAAAGAACCAAGAGACCCTTCAAAGAACACAGATACACTTCCAGAACCAAGAGATCCTTCAGGAACTCAGAGATCCTTCAAAGAACCCAGAGATACTCCAGGACCTCAGAGATCCTTAAGGAACAAAGAGATCATTCAAAGAACCCAGAGATCCTCCAGGGACCCAGAGATCCTTCAAAGAACCCAGAGATCCTCCAAGAACCCAGACATCCTTTAGGAACCCAGAGATCCTCCAGGAACCCAGATCCTTCAAAGGACCCTGAGATCCATCAACAACCCAGAGATCCTTCAGGAACCCAGAGATCCTTCAAAGAACCCAGAAATCCTCGAGGAAAGCAGAGATCCTTCAGAAACCCAGAGATCCTTCAAAGAACCCAGAGAAGCTCCAGGAACACAGAGATCCTTCAGGAACCCAGAGATCCTTCAAAGAACCAAGAGATCCTTCAGGAACCCAGACATACTTCCAGAACCCAGAGATCCTTGAAAGTACCCAGAGATTTTCCAGGAACCCACAGATCCTTCAAAAAACCCAGAAATCCTCCAGGAGCCCAGAGATCCTTCAAAGAACCTAGAGATCCTCCAGGAACCCAGAAATCCTCCAGGAACACAGAGATCATTCAAGAACACAGAGATCCCTCAAAGAACCAAGGGATCCTTCAGGAACCCAGAGATCCTCCAAGAACCGAGAGATCCCTCAAAGTACCCAGAGATCCTCCAGGAACCCAGACATCCTTCAAAGAACCCAGAGATCCTTCAAGAACCAGAGATCCTCCAGGAATGCAGAGATCCTCTGGGAACCCAGAGATCCTTCAAAGAACCAAGAGATTCTTCAGGAACCCAGAGATCCTTCAAATAACCCAGAGATCCTCCAGGAACCCAGAGATACTCCAGGACCCTAGAGAACCTTCAGGAACAAAGAAATCATTCAAAGAACCCAGAGATCCTTCAAAGAACCCAGAGATACTCCAGGAACCCAGAGATCCTTCAAAGAACCCAGAGATCCTCCAAGAACCCAGAGATCATTCAAGAACCCAGAGATCCTCCAGGAACCCAGAGATCCTACAAAGAACCCAGAGATCCATCAAGAACCCAGAGATCCCCAGGAGCCCAGAGATCCTCCAGGAACCCAGAGATCCTTCAAAGAACCCAGAGATCCTCCAAGAACCCAGAGATCCTTCAGGAACCCAGAGATCCTTCAAAGAACCCAGAGATCCTCCAAGAACCCAGAGATCCTTTAGGAACCCAGAGATCCTCCAGGAACCCAGATATCCTTCAGGAACCCAGAGATCCTCCAGGAACCCAGATCCTTCTAAGAACCCAGAAATCCTCCAGGAAAGCAGAGATCCTTCAGGAACCCAGAGATCCTTCAAAGAACCAAGAGATCCTTCAGGAACCCAGCCATACTTCCAGAACCCAGAGATCCTCTGGGAACCCAGAGATACCTCAAAGAACCAAGAGATCCTTCAAAGAACACAGATACACTTCCAGAACCAAGAGATCCTTCAGGAACTCAGAGATCCTTCAAAGAACCCAGAGATACTCCAGGACCTCAGAGATCCTTCAGGAACAAAGAGATCATTCAAAGAACCCAGAGATCCTTCAAAGAACCCAGAGATCCTCCAGGGACCCAGAGATCCTTCAAAGAACCCAGAGATCCTCCAAGAACCCAGAGATCCTTCAGGAACCCAGAGATACTTAAAAGAACCAAGAGATCCCCCAGGAACCCAGAGATTCTTCAAAGAACCAAGAGATCCTCCAGGAACTCACAGATCCTTCAAGAACCCACAGATTCTTCAGGAACCGAGAGATCCTTCAAAGAACCCAGAAATCCTCCAGGAACCCAGAGATACTCCAGGAACCCAGAGATCCTTCAGGAACAAAGAGATCATTCAAAGATCCCAGAGATGCTTCAAAGAACCCAGAGATCCTCCAGGAACCCAGAGATCCTTCAAAGAACCCAGCGATCCTTCAAGAATCCAGAGATCCTCCAGGTACCCGGAGATCCTACAAAGAACCCAGAGATCCTGCAAGAACCCAGAGATCCGTCAAGAACCCAGAGATTCCCCAGAAACCCAGAGATCCTCCAGGAACCCAGAGATCCTTCAAAGAACCCAGAGATACTTCAAAGAACCAAGAGATCCCCCAGGAACCCAGAGATCCTCCAAGAACCCAGAGATCCTTCAAAGAACCCAGAGATCCTTCAAAGAACCCAGAGATCCTCCAAGTACCCAGAGATCCTTCAGGTACCCAGAGATCCTCCAGGAACCCAGAGATCCTTCAGGAACCTAGAGATCCTTCAAAGATCCCAGAGATCATACAAGAACCCAGAGATCCTTCAAGAACCCAGAGATCCTCCAGGAACCCAGAGATCCTACAAAGAACCCAGAGATTGTCAAGAACCCAGAGATCCCCCAGGAACCCAGAGATCCTTCAAAGAACCCAGAGATCCTCCAAGAACCCAGAGATACTTCAAAGAACCAAGAGTTCCCCCAGGAACCCAGAGATTCCCCAGGAACCCGGAGATCCTCCAGGAACACAGAGATCCTTCAAAGAACCCAGAGATCCTTCAAAGAACCCAGAGATCCTCCAAGTACCCAGAGATCCTTCAGGAACCCAGAGATCCTCCAAGAACCCAGAGATCCTTCAAAGAACCCTGAGGTCCTTCAAGAACCCAGAGATCCTTCAGGAACCCAGAGACCCTTCAAAGAACCCAGAGATCCTTCAAAGAACCCAGAGATCCTGCAGGAAGCCAGAGATCCTTCAGGAACCCAGAGATCCTTCAAAGAACCCACAGATCCTCCAAGAACCCAGAGATCCTTGAAAGTACCCAGAGATCCTTCAGGAACCCAGAGATCCTTCAAAGAACCCAGAAATCCTTCAGGAACCCAGAGATGCTTCAGGAACCCAGAGATCATTCAAAGAACCCAGAGATCCTTCAAAGAACTCAGAGATGCTCCAGCATCACAGAGATCCTTCAGTAACCCAGAGATCCTTCAAAGAACCAAGAGATCCTTCAGGAACCCAGACATACTTCCAGAACCCAGAGATCCTTCAGGAACCCAGACATCTTTCAAAGAATGCAGAAACACTCCAGAACCCAGAGATCCTCCAGGAACCCAGAGATCCTTCAAAGAAGCAAGAGATGCTTCAAAGAACATAGATATCCTTCCAGAACCCAGATCCTTCAAAGAACCCTGAGATCCATCAAGAACCCAGAGATCCTTCAGGAACCCAGCAATCCTTCAAAGATCCCAGAAATCCTCTGGGAACCCAGAGATCTTTCAGGAACCAGAGGTCCTTCAAAGAACCCAGAGATCCTTCAAAGAACACAGATTTCCTGCAGGAACCCAGAGATCCTTCAGGAACCCAGAGATCCTTCAAAGATCCAAGAGATCCTTCAGGAACCCAGACATCCTTCAAAGAACCGCGAGATCCTCCAGGAACTCAGAGATCCTCCAGGAATGCAGAGATCCTCCAGGAACTCAGAGATCCTTCAAAGTACCAAGAGATCCTTCAAAGAACCTACAGATCCTTCCAGACCCCAGAGATCCTTGAAAGTACCCAGAGATCCTTCAGGAACCCAGAGATCCTTCAAGAACCCAGAGATCCTTCAAGAACCCAGAGATCCTTCAAAGTTCCCAGAGATCCTCCAGGAACCCAGAGATCCTTCGAAGAACCCAGAAATCCTTCAGGAACCCAGAGATCCTTCAAAGAACCAAGAGATCCTTCAGGAACCCAGACATACTTCCAGAACCCTGAGATCCTCCAGGAACCCGGAGATCCTCCAGGAACACGGAGATCCTCCAAGAACCCAGAGATCCTTCAAAGAACCCTGAGGTCCTTCAAGAACCCAGAGATCCTTCAGGAACCCAGAGATCCTTCAAAGAACCCAGAGATCCTTCAAAGAACCCAGAGATCCTGCAGGAAGCCAGAGATCCTTCAGGAACCCAGAGATCCTTCAAAGAACCCACAGATCCTCCAAGAACCCAGAGATCCTTGAAAGTACCCAGAGATCCTTCAAGAACCCAGAGATCCTTCAAGAACCCAGAGATCCTTCAAGAACCCAGAGATCCTTCAAAGTTCCCAGAGATCCTCCAGGAACCCAGAGATCCTTCAAAGAACCCAGAAATCCTTCAGGAACCCAGAGATCCTTCAAAGACCCCAGAAATCCTCCAGGAACCCAGAGATCCTTCAAAGAACCCCAGAGATCCTCCAGGAACCCAGAGATTCTTCAGGAACACAGAGATCTTTCAAGAACCCAGAGATCCTTCAAAGAACCCAGAGTTCCTCCAGGAACCCAGAGATCCTTCAAGAACCCAGAGATCCTTCAAGAACCCAGAGATCCTTCAAAGAACCCAGAGATCCCTAAGGAACCCAGATTTCCTCCAGGAACCCAGAGATTCTTCAAGAACCCAGAGATCCTTCAAGAACCCAGAGATCATTCAAAGAACCCAGAGATCCTCCAGGAACCCAGAGATCCTTCAGGAACCCAGAGATCATCCGTGCACCCAGGGATCCTCCAGGAACCCAGAGATCCTCCAGGAAACCAGAGATCCTCCAGGAACCCAGAGATCCCTCAGGAACCCAGAGATCCTTCAGGAGCCCAGCCATGGAAGATCTGGTAGAAGGACTTTTGAGGAGTTAGAGGAACAGCAAGTTTCTAGACACTGAAGAACGTGTGTCTATAAGGCCTTTAATTTCCTTTTTCCTCAGTTTCTACCCTTTGAACATCTACGTAAATATGCCTGGTCCAACCATTGTTGATATTTTGCTATGTAAAAGTGTGATAATTTATCTTCTGATTAATATGAGAGGGAGGAATCTTCAAAAACTTCAATTTTGCTATATTTTCATGTTAACAAGCATTGAAAAAAAAAGACAAGATTATTCCAGACCAAGGTTATGGGCCTCCCTAGACTTGCTGCTTGGCTTGAGTGCCCCTGGGCTTCCTCTGCTTGCTCGGCTTGGAACCCGGCTGGCACCATTGTCCCTGCCATCGCCTCATCTTCTAGCAATGCCAGAACTTCTAAAATGTGCGGATCCCCCGCACCTGAGCCAACGGACCGCTGGGCTCCCACCCCCAGACCCGATCCCACCGCTCCCATGGAGGCTCTGTTTCTCCCATCCCTTCAGACCCAGTGACAGTACTGAATCTTGGAGCGTGGGGTTCGGCTTCTCAGGCAGGTGGGCAAGGGGCTGGCCCATGCATTCCAGGGACATTTAGTTCTGCAGTGCCAACTTCGGCCAGCGAGCGCAGGGGAGTTCCACACTGAACCTGCTGTGTCTTTGTGTGCCACTACGGTTAATACATAATGCACCATGCTCTGCCTGCTTTACGCTCTTCTCTACGTCACCTCCCCTTCCCTCTCATGCTGAAGGCCTGGGGTTGTACCTTCCAGAAAAACCTTCAATCATAAGTTTTGCCTTAGGCCTGTTTTCTAGGGCACTAGCACAGACATGTGATGAAGATAACAATGGTAGCAATAGCATTGAGGTTTTAGCTTAGCCTCTCCAAAGAGAATAGGGCACTGGAGAAGGGAAAAAGAACACACTGAGGGCTGCTGCTAGTCCACTGAACGTGTACAAATAAGGAAAAAGTGGTAGACCAGATGTGGTGGCAAATGTCCATATTGCTAGCATTCTGGGAAGCTGAGGCAGGAGGATCACAAATTCAAGCTGAGTCTGGGCAACTTAGCAACTTAGCAAGACCATGGCTCAAAATAAAAAATAAATGGGGTGGGGAGAGGCTGGATATGTAGCTTATTGCAAAGGTCCTGGGATCAATCCCAGCACCATAAAAACAAAAACAAAACAACAAAATAAACAAACAAAACCTGACTTTTCTAGGTGTAAGCACTTCATGGGCACATGACTGATTGTGCAGAATTTGGGCTGGACATAACCCCCTCCCCTGAGACCCCAGCTGCTGCCTCATGCAATAAACAGCCCGTGCACATGTGAGTAATGGTCTTTAGAACAGTGGAATTAGTATACAACTCAAGAGGGAGTCGGTTCAGAGAGCTAAGTCTTTCAAAGCCTTTTAATGGTGCCTTGTTATCATGGTGATACCCAGTTCTAAATATGAGGTAGGTTTTACACTTGCCGTTCACCGTTCCTGACTATAGGATAACTCATCTTTCTTAGGAAGGAGCTCGAATGGGTCTTTCCCTTAGTAAGTAGGTAGATAAGAGTTGAGTTGGCCTGGGTTCTAGTTAATCAATTCAAATTATTCACATTAAAATTGGTGTTCAAAATGTTCCAGGAAGCATACCACATATGTACACACACACACACGCACACTCAGTACGATTTTACATACCTTTTTAGCATCAGCCAATAACTCAGGACAAAAAGCTGAGAAAGTGCATGAGTGCGCACATCCAGGACACAGTTCCTTCCCCTCTTTCCTTTAGTCATACAGATTTTACCTACTACTCAAACCTGCTTCTAGCTCTGCATCTCTCGGGTCTTCAGTCTTCTCTTACTTCTCAGCTCTGCAGTATTCACATGGAAGCACTTATATTCTTGCTTCACTGTGTTTGATACATTGAAATCACCCCACCCCAGTGGGACGACAACAGGGATTCCTTTCAGCTTATCTGCTGGGACAAACCTCTCCTTCAACATATTGGCATAGCAGTGGCCCTGAAGATGGCAGGAGGATCCCCATGTGCTTAGCTGAATGGTGATGGAAAAGGAGAAAAGGGGAACCCAGCACCTGGACCAGCTGGCAACCCCATCACTACACATTCTGGAATGGAAAGACCTTCTCAGGCCCCTCAGTTCACAGACATTTCTTTGCTATCAACATACATCACAGCAGGGGCCGGTGCAGAGGTGAATGCACATTTTGTCCTTGAGGAGCTCGTGGTCCAGTAGGGAAGGTGAAGCCCTAAGCAGACAACTCCATATTATGCAGTAACCTCCTCGGTAAGTGTATACAAGAGGGGCGCTGGGGTGGGGCGGCTTCTCCCACCATGGGTGATGAAAGGAGTTCTGGGAAAGAAGACCATCAGCTGGCTCTTGTGAGTCTGTTTCTCCAAGACTATTTAGGACCTGCCTCTACGAAACCTACTTCTCTAGCCTTATGCTTTGTCAGCCTCCACCAAATTGTCCTTGATTTCCTGTGCAATGCATCACACTCAACTCCCACTCATTTCCAAACACTATGGGATTGCACAAGCTAGAGGTTCAGTCTGGATGCTCTTCTCCTACTTACAACTCTGGAAAACCTCCATTCATTTGTTAATATCCACCTCAAAAGTCACTTCTATGAAGCTGCATCTGAAATTCCCAGGCAGGGTTTCCTCCTCTTCGGATTTTCTGCTCTTAACCCATTATTTGTACTTCTAAGTTCAAACTGAGCTCTGCAGCCTATCATTGCACTTCTGTGTTTACCCAATGTACTTCTAGGGTAATATTTGCCTCATTTGTTCTGTGTATATGCCTTTTTCCCCCATTAGATTGTGAGCTGTCAGGACAGAAGTCATTCATCTCTTCTTCCCCAGGGACTAGCACTGCAAGTGGTCCTAAGCTATGTAACTTGATATTTGATGGATGAATGATTATATATAATATGCTATGGAAACACTGATGATAGAGTCCTTCGCTATGCGGCTCACAATGAATAAAACATTAGAAGCATTAGTTAACATAGCAAATAGGCATCCACGACATTTGAGAGTCTCGAAATGGCCCAGGACACAGCTTCTATTTAGAAAATGCCTACAAGAGTCTCGGATCCATTATGTTAGGCTGCCACCCCACATGTGTCATGGTTTGCTGAGTACTTTGTAGGTCATTAAACTGAGTAGGGAGAATGCTCTAGCTAAGGTTTTATTTCAGACAATGTTTGTTTATCAATCAGTTTTAGTCACTTTCTCATCACTGGGACAAAATACCTGACACTTAAAGGAAGAGAGGTTTGTTTTGGCTCAGGTACAGTCCATGGTTGGCTGGCTCCAGGGCAGAGGTGGCATGGAGGAAGGGCCCAGGTGGAGGAAAGCTGCTCATGTCATGGTGGTCAGGAAGCAGAGAATGAAGGGAGGAGCTGGGAAGGGAGATAAGCCTCAAAGGTCACACCTGCAGTGAGCCAGCTTTTCCAACCAGACCCCACCTCCTAATAGCAAGTCAGCTGCAGCACCCCCATAGTTCAGTCACTCCCAAAAGCCCTACCTCTGAGTGCATGAGAGTTTTGGGGTGTCATTCCTGATATAAAGCATAACATTGAGCCCTGGTCCTCAAAAGACACATGCACATCACTTTATGCAAAGTGCAGTTAGTCCATCTCTAATGGTCACCAAAGTTTTAATAGTTTCAGCACTGCTATAAAACCCAAGTTCAAAATCTCATCTGAGACTTAAGGTATACTCTTAGCTGTGAGCCCCTGTGAAAATCAAAAAGGAAGTTAAACACTGCTGATGTACAGTGGCACAGGGTAAACATTCCCATTCCAGAAGGGAGGAAGAGAGGGACAGAAAGGAATGGGACCAAAGTAAGACTGAAACCCAGCGTAGAAAACATTGAATCTTATAGCTCCATGTTGAGCACCCAGAGCAAAGATGTGAGTTCCAAAGGGCTTGGGTGATCCCTCCCCTATGGTATAGCCAGTTGCAGCCCTCAAGACTTTGCTCTTTTGGGTGGTTTTTTCACTGCCTGTGGCTTTTTTCAACATTCCACGTTCCTGGCTTCTCCGACTTACTGGGGTCTCCACTATACCTTCAGCTTTACTCTCACAGCTTCACACACTGCCCTCTCAGGACACATTGCCTGGCCTTCCAGGCCTCCCTTTGAAATCTGTGTGGGAGATTTTCTGACCCCACCATTCTTGAATTCTATATGCCTGTAAAACCAGTACGATGTGGCTGATGCTCAGGTCTGCCACCAGGATGAGCAGTAGTGAGGCCCCCTTGAAGAATGGCTGGAGAGGCCTCTGAGGCTGAACAAAGTGAACCAAGTCCTGGGGAATCAATGCCATAGGAGGACTTTCTAGAGCAGTGTGCCCTAGGGCTCTGTCTTGGTTACTTCTCTTATTGCTGGGACAAAATACCCAACATCCACAATTAAAGGAGGAACAGTTTATTTTAGTTCAGTTTGTAGAGATTTTAATCCATAGTCAGCTGGCTCCAAGGCAGGGTGGCATGGCAGAAGGGCATGGCAGAGGAGAAACAGTCCATGGCTTGGCAGGCAGCAAGCAGCAGCAACCCTGCCTTCCCTCTCTCCCTTTATATTCTATGCAGGTTACAGGCCCATTGATGGGCCTGCCCACACACCCAGGGTGGGGTTTCCATTATCCCTATCCTGAACTATGCTAAACCCATTACTTATCACACACCCTAGATCCAGCCACTTCCAAAAAGCCCCACCTACAAGTGCAAGAGGCTTGGCGGTGGGGTGGAGGGACACATCTAGATACAAGCCATAACCGGCTGTCTTCTCAAAGCAAAGTCTTTCACTTGCAGGGCAAGGTGCAGGGTCTTGTTATTTTCTGGGAGAGCCTCAAAGCATCTTTCTTATTGTTCTGTTGCAAAGAACTTGATTTCTTTTTAATCTTTTCAGGTCACCTTTGTTTCAGCAACTTTGCAGGTGCTTGCTTTATGGGCAAATTGAAAACTTTTTAAATGAGCTTTTTGCTCTTGTTTATCAGTGTAAAGTTGCTAAAAGCAGTAAGCAGTACCCATACCACAGCCTGAACATTGGGCTTCATTGAAATTTCTTCCACCACCCTTAGTCTCCCACAAAGTCTCAGGACATGAGCAAAATGTAGACAAATTTTCTGCCAAAGAATAACACACATGGTCTTGAGTCCAATTACCAATAGAATCCTTATTCCCAAGTGAAACCCCCTGAGTCTAGGCTTTACAATCTACATTTCAACACTGGTCTTCTGAGCTCCAAGCAGGATCTCTCATCAAACTCAGTTCACAGCAATCTAGGGTTTCTCTTACTGGCATCTCCAAACCTTTCCCAACTCTTCCCTCGAACCAGTTTCAAAGGTTTCTAAACCACATGGTCAGATAGCCACAATAACAATCCCACTCTTGGCTCCAAAATCTGTTCTGGATATTCTCATGTCACTGGTACAAAACAGAACTTTAAGGAGGAGAGCTTTAGTTTGTCTCACAGTTATAGTCCATGGTCAACTGGCTCCAAGGCAGAGACGGAATGGAGGAAGGGGCTGGATGGAGGAAACTTGCTCAGGTCATGGTGGCCAGGAAGCAGAGCCCTTCTAGGTCACACCCACAGTGACCAGCCTATTCTGACCAGATCCCACCTCCTGATAGCAAGTCAGCTGTAGGGCCCTATACTTCAATCACCTTCTAAAAGCCCTACGTCTGAGTGCATGAGAGTTTTGAGAGTCATTCTTTACGTAAGCCATAACAATCCAACAGGTATTTATTCAGTACCTGCCCCTTACTGAGCATTTTTCTAGATGTGTTGATGCAGTGACCAAATTATAACATTTAGGGCAGAAGGGTTCATGGAGAATACTCTAGTGCAGTGGTTCTCAAAGTCTGACCCTTTGAGAGCAGCAGCGTTACCTGGGAACTTGTTTGAAATGCAAATTCTTTGACCCCCACCTACATTAGTCAGGGTTCTCCAGAGAAACAGACCTATAGGAGATTATTTATGATCTATGTATGTATGTATCTATCTATCTATTGTCTATCTGTCTGTCTATGTATGTATCTTCCAAGAAATTTGTTGTAAGGATTTAGCTTACACGATTATGGATATAATCTTTTTTGTTTGTTTGTTTGTATTGTTTTTTGAGATAGGATCTTAACTATGTATTTCAGGCTGGATGGCAAACCTCCTGCCTCAGCTTCCCAAGTGCTGGGGTTACAGGCGTGCACCACTATGCCCAGCTCTGCTCACACAATTGTGTAGACTCAGAAAACCCAAGATCTGCAGTCAGCAAATTGGAAACTAAGGAGAGCTGATGGTATAAATTGCAGTCTAAGTTCAAAGGCAGCAGAAGATCCATGTCACAGCAAGGGAGAGCAAAGTCTCCTCCACTGGGTTCTGTTTCTTCTCTTCAGGCTTTCAACTTTTTGGATGAGGCCCATGCCCCTTGGGGCAGGCAATCTGCTTTATTCAGTCTACTAATTTACACGTAAATCTCTTCCAGAAAGGCCCTCTCGGACACAACGTCTAACCATGTGTCTGGACACCACGTGGCCCACCCAATCAAAATGATACATAATTTGTGTGTGGCGGGGTGTTGGGGGATGGCCCTAGGGGCTTTACACTGAACCACACCCTCGCCCCTTTTTATTTTTTAATATTTTGAAACAGGGTCTAAATCACTAAATTGCCCAGGCTGGGCTGGAATTTGTACTCCTCTTGCCTCAGCCTCCCAAGAGCTGGGATTAGAGGCATGCACTACCACGCCCGGGCGATACATAAAATTAACCCCACCCCACCCCGCTGCCTGTGAGGGCAGGGCCTGTGATCCAGTTTAACAACTCCAGGTGGTCACGGTGCTGAAAACCTCCGCTGAGGCTGGCCCTGCCGCGGTCGTCCAGATCCTCCTCCACGCAGCTGGCCACCTGGAGAAGCGAACGCACGTGCGTGGCTTCCGGGCGAGGGCGGCCAGCGAGGAGCAGAGGACAGGGTGGGGACGGGGTTTTGGAAGACTCCCCCACCACGCCCCTGGGAGTACGGTGCTCAGGTCCTTGCCGCTGGCGTCTCTCTGGGGACGCTCAGTAAGAAGCGGCAGCAGGAGCGCAGCGGGTCGGGGAAGGAAGGTCAGGGTGTGTGTTTTCCTGGCGCCCGGCCTGCGGTCCGCTGTTGGCCGTGGGCGCATCCCTCTGCCTTACGGTGGAGAAGCATTTCTCCACCGCACTTCTCCCTAGTGCCCGTAACCACTGAGCTCTTCGCCCCTGCTGTGCAGGGAAGCTTTGGCTCTGCACTGAGGTTCGTCACCATCTTGTATTCGTATCCCATAACATTTTGTTAATAGCCCTTGTTCTTTTGAGGTACTGGGGATTTAAACCCCAACCCTCGGCACTGAGCTATATCCTCGGGCCTTTTTATTTTTTTTATTTTCAGACAAGATCTTGCTAAATTACTAAGATGCAGACTGGGCTCCAATTTGAAGTCCTTCTGCCTCAGCCTCCCAGAGTACTGGAATCACAGGTATGCACTACCACACCTGGCCGTTATACGCTTTTAGTTTTCTTTTTTTTTTTCTTTTTCCCCTGAGGAACTGGGGATCTAACCCAGGGCTTTCACACTGAGCTATATCTCTGCTCTTTGTTTCTTTTTTATTTTAATTTTGAGACAGGGTCTTGCCAGGTTGCTCAGGTGAGACCCAAACTTGCCACCCTCCTGGCTTGGTCTCCCAAGTGGTGGGATTTCAGGTATGTGTCACTGGGTCTGGCTAGCTTCTTCATTAGCATGCACACAGACATAGTTTTAAAAGGTAGTAGGGAACCCTAGTAGTATTTCATTTATTAATTTATAACATGGCAAACATTTTCCACAGTTTCTACAAAGTTTGTACAATGACCACTTCACGGCAGTACAATATGCCCCTTATTACGCCTAATAACTTCCTAATACATTTTCTGTTTCTTTCCTTCCTCTTTACGTGATTTTCTTGTTCACTTTATTTCTGTTTCCTATTGTAGACAAAATAGACATTCTCAAAGTGAAGATTTTCACTGCATATGGATTTTTTCCTGCATGTATATTCTTTTCCTTTAGATCCTGATGGTGTAGAAGTAGAAGGAATTTTTCCTCCTACTCTGAAGGTTTGGGTCTGTTGAAATTAATGACAATAGGCAGATAAACAGGGAAAAAGCACACGAACTCACTAATATTCATGCGTGCAATATATGGGAGACACACAAAATAGAGAAGTCAAAGAAGAGCCAGATGGTTGAAGCTTAAATAGCCTCTCCTCAGAGCAGAGGACAGAGGGGGCGGGAGGCCATTTTAGCAGGGTAGTACATGATTTTTAGGGGAAATTAATGGGCCCAAAACACAGAAAATTATTTGTAAATGATTCTCTTCAGAAACTGAATGGGACCAAAGTACAGGAACTAGCTTGTGACAGACTGTCTAGGTGCGATGGCATTCCTTGGCCTTCCTTCCTGGGATATGAGTTCCACCTTGTCAGGTTAATGACATTTCAGGGAGGTGGCTGAAGGCAATTGTACTCCCTTTTTGAAGACCTGGTCTTTAGGGAGATAAGGTAATATTGTGGTTTACATCTAGATGTACACACAAAGCCTCATGCACTCCTAGGTGAGGCTTTAAAAAAAATTTTTTTTTGAGACAGGGTCTTGCTATGTAGCCCATGCTGGCCTTGAACTTGTGGCAATCCTCCTGCCTCAGCCTCCTGAGTGTTGGGATTACAGGTGTGTGCCACCATGCCTGGCAAGGTGAGGCTTTTGGATCATAGGTATGTGGTGCTGGATTAGTCCATTCATGGGTTTAATATCATTCTGGATGTAGATGATAGATTTACTGAAGAGGGAAGACCCATGCTAGGTGTGGGCCCTTCAGAGAAAAGGCCCTTGCTGATCTTAGGGGGGGAGGGAAAGGAAGTTCAGGGGACACTGGTGCTGGGACCACTTCCAAATTTCATTGGGGTTTTCAAATTTCATTTAACTGAAAGCACTCAGTGTGTCAAGAAGCCACATTTCAGTGTATCGTTTTCTGTGTCCCATCACTTCCCTCTCTGAGGCTTCCCTAGAAGTTTCGCACACCAAAAGCTGAGTCGTTGGCTATGGAGAGAAAAATAGGACCCATCTGTCTTTTAGTCACATTTCTACCCCCTCTCCTCAATTCTTCTCTAGGCAAGTAGCTGTACTCACTCTGCGTGGAATGCATGTACCGTCTCCTATTGACGGACGTTTGCTTAAACTTTTCTACACATGTGAAATACTCTTTTCTCAGTTTTTCAGGTGTCAACTTTCAACTCTGTTGGCTTCCCAAATTTGATATGTTACTTGCTCTTTTTAACTACCCTATTCAAAGAATTCACACTGAATAATTGGTAATTAATGATTTTTAATTGTTATTTTGAAATGGAATTTCAAACTTTTCATTTATTTAACTGTAAATATATTATTAAATTTCCTACCCCAACTAGATTATGAAGAATGGCAAGAATTAGTTTTCATATATCATTTTTTCCTCTCCTGGGGACTTTTATCTAGTAATTGCCTAATAAACATGTGTTAATTTGAAAAATATTTGAGATCTACGTATAAAAGATTGACTTAAAAGCATAGGTATGTTTAAGTAGGGTGAATCTGAGTTCTCTGTCAGTTTCTATGACCACAAGACACAGCTGTGTTATACAAAGCTTGTATTTCTAACATGACGTGAGGGTGTTATTACTCTTATGTGTCACCAGGAGAGGAAATGTCTTAAAAATGTTTACATCTCTCTGAGCCAGTGTGGAGAACATGCATGAGAAAGAAACACCTTAACACCAAAGATTTAGAAAGGAGAGTAGTGGTGGTAACGAGAGCTTCCTGTTACTAACAGTAGCGATTCTAAGGCATTTAGTAATACCATGTATTGCCCTGTTTCATGGTCATAGCACGTTGTCACCTCCAGATATAGCCTCACTTAATTTATTATTTGCAATAATAATGAAACCTTCTTTCCTTCAACTAAGATTTGTGCTACATGTAAGGACTTTTCTGTCTTGTATTTTCTACTCTAGTCCCATTCCTCGAGTAATGGCACTGCCATTTACTCTATATTTGACATTCAGTAATGTTTGTTGAATGAATGAGCATTTATGAGTTCTTTATAATTTTTCACAGGGCTCTTTAAGTGCTGTGTATAACTTACCTGATTTACGCCTTATTATAATCTACCTCTTTTTACAGAAAAGGAAACTGAGTCTCATAGAAGTTAAAGGGTTACCAAGGTCCCATATCTACAACCAGGGGAACACGTGGCAGTCAGCTTTCTGTTACTGTAACCAATACCTGAGATAGATCAACTCCTAAAGAGGAAAGGCTTATTCTAGCTCACAGCTTCGGGGTTTTCAATCCATGACCAGTTGTTGCTTTGGGCCTGTGGCTTGGGAGCTGTGGAGGAGCAAAGCCATTTGCCTCATGGACTGGACATGAAAAGACAGAAAGAGGAAGAGACTAGGGTCCCCTCTCCCCTTGGAGGGCAGCCCCATGACATAAACCTTCCCCTGAAACCCACTTCTAAAGGCTCCACCGCCTCCCAATAGCACCACGGGCTGGGACCGAGACTCTAACACATGCTCCAGGCCCAAACTGGAGCAGAAAGTACGACCTGAATCCAAACAGGCTGGTGGAGAGAGTAGCCTTAACCACTACGTTCAGCTTCGGCTGGTGAAACGTGCTGTGGTAAGAACAGCAGCACTTGCTATGTATTCTGAAGTTTAGGAGCTGTTTTCACCCCTGCTTCCTCCTTCGCTGACATGCAATGGCCTGAGCTAATGGTACCATGCTCCCGACTTCACAGGTGGGGAAACTGAAAGGCAAAGTGATTCGTCATTGGTCACGTGCCGTTAAATGGTGGTCCCGGGAATTAAATGCTCATCTCCTGAGTTCAGCCTCCCAGTCTCCACACCTGGCTCCTTCCAGCTACCATGCCGCAGCTGAAGTATGGCCGGTGACCCCAATTTATGGCTTTGTCATTTGTTATTTATTTAGTTTTGGTGCTAGGGATTGAACACAGGGCCTTGTATATGCCCCAACTTAGGGCGTTAGACGTACACCAGAGGAAATTCCAGGCTTTAATAAAACAGTAATGGGCCGGTGAGATGGCTCAGCGGCGTAAGCGCCTGCCTTGCAAGCGCGAGGGCCCGAGTTCGACTCCCGGAACCCACATACGAAAAAGGGGCCAGTGATATCGCTCAGTGGCACGGGCGCCTGTTGGCGCGCGAGGTCCTGAGGTCGTCCCCCTGGTACCCACCAAAAAAAAAAAAAAAACAGTAATATTTAGTAGTTGAAAGAAAGAAATGAAAGATTCTGTCTTAATATAAAGTTCTAAATTTGAGGGGTAGTCCTTACGTGATGACCTTGGAAGGATCTGACATTAACCAAAGTGGCCGGTCTACGCCAGGCATGGTAGTGTACATCTGCAATCCCAGCACTTGGGAGGCTGAGGCAGGAGGATTGCTGTGAGTTTGAGGCCAGTCTGGGCTACATAGTGAGTTCAAGGCCAGCCTGAACTACATGGTGAGACTCTGTCTTGGGAAACAAAACAAAACAAAACAAAACAAAACAAAAAAAAAGTGGTCGGTCTGTTCAGGATGCTATAGAGTACATATTTGTCACATACATCAAAAGAGATTTACCTGGAGATAACACTCAACCTTGTTACACTAATTTACTTCCTCTTCCTCTCCTCTTAGATACTCAGTCCTACTGTAGGTGATGGCAGAAGGTTCTAGGGTGTTTTCCCTGCTGACGAGTTAAAAAATATTACAAACATTCTGACAGTTATAACTTATGGCACAAATGCAGAGGAGTAGCAATAAAAGTCGTTGAAGCTAAAGAGACCCTGAGGTTGCTGGGTCACAGACAGGTGGGAGGGGACAGCTGGGGAAGAGCCTGGTGGGCACAAGGAGTGCAAGGGGGGCACAGTGGCGGTGGCAGGAGAGGGTTTCGACGCGGGCAGGGGCTTCCCGAGCTCGCCTTCGTAGGAGGAGTGGAGAATCCGTCGCCTTCTCCCCAGGGAGACACTGGAGCAGGTGTTCTGCAGCTGCGGAAGGCGGGAGAGGAAGACCGGCATTCCGCACAGAGGTGAGGGCACAGCGTAGCTGTCCCTGAGTTGAAGCATCAGAGATCTGAAAAGTACCCGAAAATGACCTGGAAAACTTAAATGAGCAGAAATTGGGTATGATTTAATATCAAAGTATTAAATGGAAAGGTATTATACTTTGAGGAAGGAGGGAGGCGTCGCCATTGTCTACCCGACAATTTTACTTTTCGTAAAGGTTTGTAGTTTATAGAAGCATGTACTGCTTGATTTGGGGCTTCGATTAATTGCATGCTGACCTGTCCTGCTCCCTTGACAAACACAAATTTCTCTTTCCGAACACACATAGCACTTGTTTTCTAGATTGTCACTTGGATGTTTTCATACTTAGACTTTTAATGGGTCTTTTTTCTTCTTTCCCTCCCTCCCTTCCTCCCTTCCTCCCTTCCTCCCTTCTTCTCTTTCTTTCTCTTTCTTTCTTTCTTTCTTTCTTTCTTTCTTTCTTTCTTTCTTTCTTTCTTTCTTTCTTTCTTTCTTTCTTTCTTTCCTTTCTGCTATTGAAGTTTGTACTCAGGACTTTTGCACTGAGCTCCATCCCTAGTTCTCTCTTGCTCTCTCTTTTTTATTTATTTTTTATTTTATTTTTATTTATTTTTCTTTTTAAAAATTTTGAGATAGGGTCTCCCTAAGTTGCTCAGGCTGAGCTCAATCTTGTGATCCTCCTGGCTCAGCCTCCCAGAGTGCTGGTATTACAGGAGTGCCCGGTTGACGGATTCACTTTTACACAGACACACATGCACACAGGCAGTCTCACCAGCGAGGCGTGTTTGTGACTTCGCAGTCCCCTGTACCGGGGATCCCAGCAAGCCGTCGCCCAGAGCCACATTGCTCGGTTTGGGGCCCGACGTAGCGGACCCTCCGAGAATTGCCGTGTGAGGCTTTCAGCTTCGACTTCGGCCGTTTATTTCCTCACGGGCAACAGCTGCACTGAAAGCCATGTGGCATCTTGAAAGTTGCAATGCATTCCTATTTTTACTTCTTGATGAAACACAGTGATGCCCCTTGAAATGAAAAAGACGACAGAGGCTGGGTTTCAGGCAGGGTTCTCACAAATGGGGGCTTCCTTCTGGCTGCCAAGGCTGCTGTGGCAAACTTTGGGTACACAAGCACGGGTGGAAGGGTCGAGGGCGTCAGACCCGCCCGGCTGCCGGAGCTCCTGCGTGAATTTTGGGGTGTGGGCCGCTTCGCGGATGCCTGGATGAATCTAGAGGCGCCTGTTCTTGCCTGAGGCTGTTGGAGCCGATACCAGCAGCTCCTCTTAGGGAAACCTGGCCAAGGTCTGTCGCCGGCCTCGACCAGCGATAATTGGTTTTCAGCAACAACTGAGAATTAAATCCAAAGAGATCTGTCTCCCCATCAAACCGCTTCAGTTTCACGTTGCTCTTACTGCGGCTCGCAGAGCCCCCAGGGAGTGTTCCAGTCTTCACCACGGTCCAGATAAAGAAAGCCGAGTCAGAACCAATCTGCTCCGTGCATTTGGAGGGACCAAGTCTTTTGCACTGCTAAATGGTATTTAGTTCACTGAAACGTATAAATCTTAGTGGGGACAATGGGATATGTGACGACTCTTTTTTTAAATATATTTTTTCCCCAGTGCTAGGGATCAAACCCAGAGCCACACACAAGTGCTTTACCACGGAGTCACACCCGCGACCCCAAAGCAATTTTTGAAATTATATTGCAGGGCTATGGAAATGTTACCTGAGACTGAAAGCAGTAAACTTGAGGTGATTTTCATAGGCTTTGAGAGATGGAAGTGTCGATCATATAGTACTAATTGTCCCTGACTTTTGATGGTTCCACTTAAAGTTTTTCAACTTTGTCGTGGTACAGAAACAGTATGTGCTCAGTGGAAACGTCACTCTGAGTTGTGGGTTTCGATCTTTCCCTGGGCTAGCGGTGCGCTCTCAGTAAACCACAGGACGCTGAGGTAATAGCCCATACTTTATTGCCGCCTGCGTCTCTCGCCTGTATGTTCCGTAGGTTTGGGCAATTAGATGCATTTTCAATTTACAGAGTGACCTACCTATACATTAATTAAGGAACATCTACATTTACCCTAAACACCGTTTTTTTTAAAGATACTGGTGGTTGAACCCAGGGCCTCACACATATTAGGCAAGTTCTCTACCACTGAGCTACACCCCACCCTCCTTTCATTTTGTTTTATAGGTCTCCCTAAGTTGCCCGTGCTGGGCTTGAACTTACAATCCTCCTGCCTCAACCTCCCAGAGTGCTGAGATTACAGAAGTGCCCCACCATGCCCAGTGGGTTTCAACAACTTCCTTTGTCTTTTTTTTTTTTTTTTTTTTTTTTGAGACAGGGTCTTGCTACGTAACCCAGGGTGCCCTCAAACTTGTGATTCCCCTGCTTCAGCCTTGGAATGTGGGGAATACAGACCTGAGCCACCATGCCCAGCTGGATTTTAACTTCTTAATGTTATATTATTTAGCATCGTGATACCTAGTGCTGCCACTGAGCATTTCTGCATATAATACTCTAATAATAACTGATGCTCTGATTGATCACACTGTTGATTTTGAGTCATTGAAAGACCTTTACTATTCTCAAGGAAAGATTCGCGTGTACACAAATCTCATTTTATGTGATATCTGTATCTATTTCTATACCTATCTATCTTCTTATTTATTTTTGGTGGTAATGGGGATTAAACCCAGGGCTTTGCACTGAACTACACTCGCAGCCTTTTTAAAATTTTAAGACAGGGACTCACTGAATCACTAAGTCGCCCAGGTCAGGCTCAAGTTCTGAAAATCCAGAGCGCTGGGATCCTAGGCGGTGCCACCAGGCCTGCTCGATTCTGGTGCTGGTTGATATTTGATAAGAACTGACAATCTGCTAGAAAACCATTAGTTAGATTTTTTGAATTTGCCGCTGACCCTATCCTGTAATCATTTAATAGAGTCTAACTTATTTCTTGGCTTCAGGAAGGCACCTGCTGTATTCCATATTTGCAGAGATAGTTTTCTAACCTTTCCCTGGTCTCCTACAACAAACCTATCTGCAAAACTCATGAAATGAAACAAATAATGTCTAGAAAAGATATGGAGACACCAAATATTTTCTCTTATTGAACTTTGTTTTGATAGTTGTTCATGTAAAGGAAAAATAAAGAATTACAAATAAAGATTATAGTACAAAGGAAAAATAGATTCATGGTTTTAAAATATCTTAATGCACGCTTTGAGCAAAAAGCAAAGTATCGATCCACACATTGGTCTATTGCGGAAAAGAGGAATGATACGGCAGTGTCCACTTCCCAGCTTGAGGTATAACGTCTGCAAATTTGACAATGAGTTGGTCACAACTGACCTTTGTACATTCACATTCAATAGACAATATGGTCGGATTTGTCAATCTGTCTTTTTCTTTTGTCAATCAACAAAATTTGAAAATGTTTCTTTTACATGAGGCAAAAATACACCGATAGGTAAAGTGTTCAACGAAAGTCTAAGTCTGGCTTAAATCCTTAAAAATCCCATTTTGCAATAAATTCCATGTCTTTACTCCTGCAGGACTGATGTTCATGACTTTTAAATGTTTCCGCAGTGGAAAAATTTGTAAATAAAAATGCCAAGTGAGTGTTTAGGGTGACAGAAATAAAAATTCCTCCTCTTTACAGTCAGTGTGTCATCATTGTTTATTTAAAACCTATGGTTTATACACAAGAATATCTAGCAGCACCCGAAAGGAGACCAGCTGCACCCCAGCAAGCTCATGGGTGTCCCACACTGTCCACTGGCTTTGCAATGAACAGGTGTTCTCGCATTTTCCAAATTAACTTGCATAGAGAATGTGAGGTTTTGAAAACCTAAGAGCAAAATATGCTGACTTGAATGATACAACTATACTCTTAAAATTTCATGGAGACCACAAACATTGTTTGGAATGTCACCAACAATATTTTTGAGGGGAGGAGCATTTTCTTCATGATATTGCTCAGGATGCTAAGTTCCTGATGATGGCGCTGACTAGCAGATTGATAGATATTTGTTACAAATTAAGTAAAATGAGCAAAAAGCAGGGTGGTGTTTTGTTGGTGTTAATGCTGGTTTTCCACTTCTTGAAGACAGCGCCTCCAAACTGTGTGCGTTGGGAGCCCCGAGCTGCCATCCTGCCTGGGGTCCGCGGCAGCTTTGCTTCATAAAGTTGTATTTCTAGTTGGTGAACTGTGGAGTGTTGCTGTTAGAAATCATTATTCTCCAGCATATTTCTTCTCTTCTCCTCTCTCTCTTTCTCTCTCTCGCTTTTTACAATGCTTCTTCTCAGTATATCAGATATCTTACTTTTGTTTAATGTTTCTAAATTATTGTCACTCAGAAAGCAGTCTACTGTTTGATGAGAACTAGACCATTAGATAAATACCGATTCATGTTTAGGACATGTTTGTACATCAGTTTAAAAGGAATACAGCCTTTAAAAAATAAGAATGAAAGAGATTAAACAGAGGAATGTGGCCACGGTTCCAAGAATTCTGTTTCGTATGTGTTTGTATTTGACAGTCATGAAAACCAGCTTATCACATCCTATGTCTTTCATGGAGGCACAAAGTAAAAATCCTTCATGACAGCGCTCTCTTCCCAATTCTTTGTCCATGGAGTAAGTGTGCGTGGATAATTTCCATATGTTCGTCATTTTTAAAAAGCTGGTACACCGACCTGAGCATGGGCGGCACTATACTATGGATAGTCTGTTTTTATTTGTGCCTATTAAATTTTTTCTCCATATAAAATTAATTCTTCTATAGCATCTGAATGGATTTTTAAAAAAATCAATTAGCTTTTTCAGGGAAAATCTTTTCCTGTCTAATATAGAATGATGATTTTTTCATCTGTCAAGGGGGTTATTAATAAATGCCACCACTGGGGTTAGAACATTCTCTAGTGTTTGCTTTAGGGGAACAAGGGGATTGTCAGAAATCCTAGCCAAACGGAATCATAATTAGAGAGAAAATGTTAGCAATTAGAACTATACATTAGGCTTTAATTTACTACCATGGAAAAGTCGAGGGTGGCATTTCTATTCCATTTTTAGGTGCAGCCAGATGGATTGCTCATTAGAGGATAATTTCCGCCAACCCGATGCATTTCTCAGGGTAACAAAGCAGCTGAGAGCGCTGTGTGGCCCAGAGGCTCAGGGTTTATTTTATTTTTTGTGGGGGTGGAGAGTGGGGTAAGAGGCTGAGCAGTTATCAATTTCCTATATAGTCGTTAACATTATCGGGAATATTTGAATAAATTCTGGACCAAGAAAGCAGCTTGGGAGCACAAGCGCATTAATGTGACTTTTCTCCTTTCCTCTGCATGTATTGTACTGATACATTCAACAATCTTCACATTAAAAGGTTTCCCTTTTCAACGTCTGCTTTTTGTTTTCCTAGTGACCAAAGCAAATATTTTAAGTGATAATTTAAAATAAAACCAAAAAACTTCTCAAACCAAAATGATATAGCTAAAATCTAATTCCAATGTAACTCCGTAAAAAAGCTTCTGAGCCTATAAAGTGATATATTTTTGAAGATGTGGGGTGTACTTCTTTATCATTTTTTCTTTTTATTTCACAATAACATGCCCTCTCCCTTCCTCCCTCTCCCTCCCTCTCTCCCTTCCTCCCTCCCCTCCTTCCTCCTTTCCTTTCCTCCTTCCATCTTTCAGTATTGGGGATGGAATCCGGGGGGCAGCCTGCTGCTGACCTACATGCCCAGCCCATTTCTAAGACAGGGTCTCACTAAATTGCCCCAGCTGGCCTCGAGCTTGCAATCCTCCTACTTCAGCCTCCTGAGGAACTGGGATTACAGGAGCGCACCACTGTACTCAGCACCATTTCTTTCTTAATTGTCCTTTCCTATTTTCCTTTGACAAATGAATTTTGTGCCAGAATGTTAATTGCTGTTTAAAATAAGTATATTTATTTTAGGTTTAACAATGCTTTTCATGTTAAAAACTTCTAGTTACTCTATATGATAATTAGTGAAAATCGGTTTTCTTTGCTTATGAAAATATAATTGAAAGTACCTTTATTTTTCATATGTATATATCATAAAATTTGCCATTTTAACTATTCTCAAGTACAGAGTTCAGGAATTAGTATAGTCACGTTACTGTACAACCATCCCCACCATCCCCAGATGTTTCTGATCTTCCCAAATGGAAACTCTGTCCGCCTTAAACAACAACTCCCCACCGCCCACTCTCCTTAGGGGAGTGCTTCCCATAAGGCCTCACATGGTCTTTTAGTGTCGGGTTTGTTTCACTTAGCAGAATGTCAGCAAGGTTCATGCATGTTCACCTAGCTCCTTCCTTTTCAAGGTGAACGCTCTTCTGCTATGTATAATGGAGGTAGTATGTATACGTGAAGACTTTGCGCATATTTCTTGTGATGGTGACTCTTGATTGTCAGCTTGAGTGGCCTGAGAGGTCCTTAGATTAGCAAAGTGACTGTGCCTGGGTGGGCCATGAAGGCGTAACCTTGCAGACTGTGCCTGGTCTCTGGTCCCCTCCTGTCTGGTTCTTTCCTGCCTTCCCTCTGCTGCCAGCCTCTCCCAGGTGAACAACTTTCCTCTGCTGTGCTCCTCTGCCATTGATGTTTCTGCCTTGGAGCCAGCTGACCATGGACTGCAATCCCCGAAACCTTGAACCAAAATAAATGTGCCCTCATTTAAATTGTGTTTGTCGGGTATCTTGTCTCAAGAATGGAAAGCTGACCAGTGCGTTTTTGGAGACCGTAGCCCCACACTCATCTTGTTTGTGCTGTCATTGCAGTTGATGACTACGAATGAGCCCTCACTGGCCTCACCATGGGTGACGGGGCTTATAAGAAGGGTTATATTTTCTGTTCTATGACAAGTTCACCCCAGGCGGTTTGGACAATAAAGAGACCGAAGAAAACACCCAATCTTTCCATAAAAGATCCAGTTAGAGAGCAACCATGCAAAACTAATTTAATTCATGATATGAAGGGAAAAGCACTTAATATTACTTTTAGGTAAATGTTAATTCAGACTTACTAAAAACATTCGCATTCGTAATTCATTACAAAATTTCAGTGCATGAAAAATTCAGGCAACTAAGTATCCTAAATATTCCCTTTAAATTAAGGATTGGAAGACCAGAGTTTCTCTGTATTTCGTATTACAGTAAACACTGGCCAAAGTTTTCCATGCTTTCTATGGAAAAATACCAACTCAGTAACCCCATGCTTTTTTCAGTTGAAAACAGTATGACAGAAAGTGCTTATTTCTCACAAAATCCACATTATGTAACAAAACCTTGTTGAACTCTTGAATTTTTTTTTTTTTTTAAATGCAGGTACCGAAAGTCAAACTCAGGACCTTGTGCTTGCCAGGCAGGCACTTATGCCGCTGAGCTAGATCACTGGCCCAAACTCTTGATTTTTAAATGTTTAAATGGCAATGTTTAAGACTACTTTTCCTAAAATTTCATTTTGGCATAAGATATCACTTTCATGAGCTAATTTGTATAGGAAACTTTTCCAGGAAAAGCTGAGAAGACTTCATAGAAGAAAATCTACAGTTTAAATTAACAAGTATTTAGTATTTTTTTTCCATTAAGAGTCAAACCCACAGCTGGGTTTTACTACTTGAGACTGTTCTATCTCAAAGATCATCAGCTTTTAGCTCCCCTTTCTGACTGCAATCTTATTTTCTTTTATTTTCCCTTATCTTTGATTTCTTCTGATCCTGTATTTTGTTTTCATCTTGGACTCCATTCTTTCCCCATTTTTCCTTCCCTTTTTGCTTCCCACAGTGGTCTCCTGGGTGAGAGCTTTTATGTGCCAGGTGTAACACGTGGAGACAAAGATTGGTATGACATGGTTACTGCCTGGAAGCACTCACTGTCCGGTACAGGTGTGCCCAGTAGGTTTCACCTTGTGTATTTTATCCAGGCTGCTTGTAAAGATTCCTGAAGTACTGAATGAGTAGCATTCTGAGATTACGTCTAGGTTCAGTAATAAAGGGTACCAAGGCAACTAGTGATGTCTGCCTATGGCCTGGAGATGGATCAGCTGGCATGTGTATCATGCTTTTGCCAGCCTTTAATACCAGAGAGCCAAAGCCCTTTCCAACTCTGTTTTTTCTCCTTGTGGTCTGAACTTCAGGTTGAGAGCAGTAGATTGCTTTATCATTGTAGTATTTCTTATCTTACATTTCCACCAAGTGCCCACCAACTCAATTTCTAAGTCAAGTTTGCTACTAGAAATGAATTCCAATCTCCCTCCCTCCCTCCCTCCCTCCCTCCCTTCTAGGCCACCAAGTCTTGTCGAAAAAAGACATGAAACCATTCCGATTCAGTTCATTGAGAATTCATGCTACCAAACAGCACATGGCTTTTATCCCTGTTCTGTAAGCCTTTTATTAATTTCTTGGAGACTCATTAATGAGATTCCTACATTGGTTATTAAAAACTTTGTCATCTTTTTGAAGTTCACTTCCTTATCTCCCCTCCCGCTTGCTCTCAGATTGTTTTGCCTCTTGCTTTACTGAGTTCAAGACCATCTGTAATTTCCTTCAACTCCTTTCCTTAGTTTTTTTCTATTTTTCTTCACCCCCTGCTTCCTCTGCTTTTCTATTTCAGAGGACAAAACATCTGTCTTAATGTTGAACCTAACTCCTCCAAGACTTTCTCTCTAGATTGTACTTTGTTCTTGATTGTTCTAGATTGTTCTAGATTGTACTTTGTTCTAGATTGTTCTTTGAGACCCCAAACTCCCTTGTCACAGGTTCTTTAGTTTTGGAAAAGATAATAGATAAGAAATTAATATGAGAAAAATGAATGTTTCTAAAACCCAGAGTTGGCCATTGTTAATATTAGGTATATCACCTTATCTTTTTTCCAATAAAAAGGAAAAACTATGGATAAAATTGAAATTCTCTTTGATCAATAGCCTCCGTTCTACCTCATTCTTTTCCTTCTCAGGAGCAATCCTATTATAATTTTTTACGTGTATTCTTTAAGGTAATTAAATGATACATATACATAAATTATATGTAGGATTTTTCGGTGAGTAATCTAAAAATTTACAAATTTAATGTTCACCGGCTACTTTTTTGCCCCTACGTGATGGTTCTGCCTTCTGACCTGCTGGTATATGCATATCTATCTGTAGGCTCCCTGAGGGTAGGGACTTTGTCTTGCTTATTCCCAAGCATTCGGCATATGGTAGACCCCAGCAAGTGTGTATTTCTTAAGTAAATGAATACAGTGCACTTTAACTGCTAGGCAGTCATCAAGTAATCAACATTGTGACTATTCCACACATCCCATCTGATTGACCGACTCCCCTACTGGCCAACATTTAGGGTCTCCTTTCTTCCCTGCTTGGTATCACAAGAGGGGGTCATCCCCACCCTGGGGCTGGTGCCTGGCCTTACCTAGAGTTAAGATTGCTGGGTTTCAGGAACTAAGCATCACACTTTATCTAGGTGCAGCCTGATTGCTCTCCAAAGTTTCCTGGTTTTTAAATATGTTCAAGAATTTCTCTGTACATTATTTTTTGTTTTTGTGCTCAATACTCTGAATTGATGGTTTTATTTTTCTGTCAGCATCTCAGCTTTTCAAAATGATATTCTGTGGCCCCGGGATCTTTATGCCTAATGCATGGAAGAGCTCATCTTTGAGTTTTAAGTTATATTAGCCGATGAATCTCCCTTTTTGAAGAATCCACACATCTGAGAAAACTATGACTTTGATAAAATTACAAAATCTGACTTCTATGATGTTGCTTTTAGGGAATTTATTGCAAATATTTTGTTCTATAATTATTTGAATATATATTTCTATCAATAAACTTTGAAATCTTCAAGGGTAGTATAGATGGCATCTTACTCTACTTTCTATACCCAGAGCATGTAGAATTTGTTTATATTGAAAAATATAAATATTTATAATTCCTTCTCGCATTATTTTATAACCCAAATTTAATTTAATTTCTCTGCTGACGTCTCTAAAGAAAGATTTTAAAAAGCTACATTCAGGAAATCACCCTAAGTAGATACTCTGCACCTTACACCCTTACTCCCTGGTGAATTTATTTAAAAGTGCTGACTCTTTTAGACTGTAACACAAGTGTGGAAGGAAAGTACATTTTTATTTCCACCCCTCGGGCCTACATGGTCCTTGCCCTCCTGATGAGCGGGCTTCATAGGTTGGTGGTGACACCATGGGCTCCGTGGTCAGATCCCAGCCAGTGCCCTCTCTCTCCCTAGTGATCCCCAGAGCCACTGGGGGTTCCTGTGCAGCAGACTTCCCTGCCTCCCACCTGCCTCGCTTCACTGTCACCAAGGAGGGGAGAGCAGATCTCTGTTCCTGGTCACAGCCAGCGGGGAGGCACCCCCTTCTACTCCCTGACCTGGGCCGCTTAGGCTGAGGCCCACAGCAGGGAGCTGAGCAGCCTGGGCAATGCGGATACTTTTGCGGGTTGGTACCCTCGGGCAGAGGTCTGTGACTGTGGAAGAGGGGCGCTGTCATCAGGAGGTGACTGTCGTCTCTGCTACGCTTCTCGTCCTCTTCTGAAGATGCGTGGTTTTAGTGGCTCTTTTACTCCTATTAAAAAACAGGCTGAACTTTTAAATAATGTTGATGGTAATGATCGTGAAGTTGTTAAGTAACATCAAATTGTTTTAAAAAATTTATTGTCAAATACGTTAGAAAGCTACATAAAATTGGATAGTTTTAAACACAATTAATAACCAAGACCCAAACATTCTAAACCAATAAACAACCATCTAGGACAACTATATTTATCTGAAAAATGATAAACTGAGTCATACACGGTCCATCTTCATGTGCCTAAGACTGTGCGTATGTGTGTGTGTGTTACTGGGGACTGAAAGCAGGAGTACTGAGCTGCATCTCCAGCCCTTGTTAGTTTTTTAATTTTAAGACAGGGTCATGCCAAGTTGTCCAAGCTGGCTTGAAACTCACGATCCTACTGCCTCAGCCTCCCAAGCAGGCGGAATTACAAATGTATACCATAGTACCAGACTCAAAAGATACTTCTTGACATTTTGATATTAACATTAATATTATTGATATTAATATTTTGTATTACTATTACACATATTTTCATTTCCTCTTTAATTTCTCACTAAAAATCTCAACCCATTCCTACATTGAGATATATATATATATATTTTTTTTTTCTTTTCACCAAATTTGAGCCACAAATTGAGAGGAAAAATACCTTTAATTCTACATAGGGGAATGAACTATGGACAGGAGGGAACTCGAGGGGGCCGAGCCCCTTCTGACCGTAGCTGGAGTCAGCCTTGGTAGCCACTCACAGACGGAAGCATTCTGCTGTCCTGGGCAGCCCTTAATTTTAGTTCATTCTCCTGTACCTATTTATTTGATAGCTCATTAATTGGCTCTGAGCAGAGAAAATGTTTCCTTAAAGAAGGTTAAACAAAGAGTTTATTGACATAAGTGAATTGGTTGAAGAAAACATTATTAAGTAACAGGCACTTATTTAAACACCAAATTAATCATTTAAAGGCAAATTAGAGGTCGTATCTCCTCCTAGGTAAATAATGTTAACCAGTAATGAGACAGGCATTTTAGATTAGAAGCACATTTTCAGGACTGGGCTGCAAGCTGGACTGGGCTTTGCTTCTCCACTGTATTTCAGGGCCCGTGGTTCCATCAGTGTTTTAAGTTTCCACATTTTAATGTTGAAATGCCACTCATAATGTGATGCCATCTTTCGGTATATGATTTTAAAGATATTTAAAGCTGTTCTTTCTTCTTAGCAGAAGAAACCATTTGTGTCTAAGAGGAGTCACCTCCCAGTGGAAATGGTCCGTTTTGAGGCTGGTGCTAGGTCCTGAATGGATGGCGCAGGCCGTGCCCTTGTCAGTCGGGTGGGGCTGAAGGGAACTTTTCAGTGTGGTAGCTGGGCTGGATTCAAGGACCCTGCCTGCCTTTTTCAGAGCCAGTCTGTGTAAGCTTTGGGAAATAGAATAAAACACACAATGGTTCTTGTGAGGCAGATCCTGGGGTCCCCAGGGTTGTCTGGTACTTTAGCTTTGTACTTCTCCCTCCTGGTTGGAGGATGACCCAGCTGTCCCTTCACATCCCTCCACTCACCTTGGCCATGCAGTCATACCAGGTCCACTGTGGGGCTGCCCCCCAGGACCCCGACCCTGTTGGCAGGTGCCATAGGCCCTCTGAGGCGCTTCCACGGGGATCCACACTGGCTGATGGCGTCAACTCTGCACAGTGCAGCCCTATGGTTTCCTCTGTCACCAGACGGGAGTCAGGAAGTGTCAGGTTAGTTAATCCAATCTGACCCGAGCATCATCAGATGTCGTGGCAGACCCCACTTTTATCAGAATATTTTGCTATGCCCTGTGGTGGAGATGGAAGAGAAGGCTCCTAAAGTACCATAATTTCAATTGAAGCATATTTTTAAAATGCTATTTCTATCTTATTTCTTAACCTTGTTTAAATCAGTTGTTCTAGCTGCCATACTAAATTGTCTTGAGTTTGCACATCCTATTACTGAATGCTGCTTATCTCGAGTCGTGACTACTGTTCTTTGGGCAACCCATCCATTTTTGAAGGCACAAGCCCAAATTCAGGCTTTTTAGCCCTGGGACAACCAGGAATAACATCCGACAAGCAAAGTTTCATGTGCCTTCATGCACTGACCGAAACGACAGTCTCCTCACAAGCACATCGGGCCTTTCTTTCCTTCACCAGAGAAGAGAGACTCTGCTTATGACACTTGGCCGCCAGAAAAGACATCTCCATGACGTGGTGGGGGCAACCTGACTGCAGACTTTCAGGCTTATGGCCGACCAATTATTTTAAGGATACGAGATGCAAAGGGAAAAGTTGGTTCAAGTGATCCTGATACTGCTCATTAACTAGAAGACAGAAAGGAATAAAATAGGACTTTTCTGGTTATTTCAGGTCCCCTCCCCATGCCCCCACTTCACACCCTCCCTCCCCCTCCAACCCTGAGCGTAGAAAGAAAGGCACTCTGTGTTTAAGGTTAATCAAGGTTCAGTACAATTTTTTTAACAAACTAGAATCACACTAATCTTTTTTTCTTGCTCTAATGTGTGGCTGTTGAAATCCTCAGCTGTGATAAATTAAGCTACTTATTAATCTAATTATTGTACATTCATCCTAGAAACTTTCATGTGACTTGAAAAGGCTATTCAACCTTTTCCCTCCCCTCCTAGAAAGGGCTCAACCTTGCACCAATTAAGATCATTCTGAAGTAAGGCTTTAAAAAAGCTTTCTCTAATCACGCAATGGGACATGGACCAGTGGAAACCAAACTCAGAGCTCTGGGAAAAAGTTTAGCATTCCTTTCTGTCTGCCAACTTTTAGGGTTTCATTGCACTGGGGAGGAAGACTTCATTTTCCTATTTAGTTGTTCTTTCACTGACCTCCGAATAAAGTCCATGTAATTACCGAGCAAATAAAGTTGCAGCGTGTGTTTTAAAAATCAATTGCCATTCTTAGTCTATAGAAATGCAACAATGCACAGATTTGCTGGAGAACGCCCAGCACCAACCATATGAACTAAACCCTGTACTGTATCTGTACAATGAAGCAGTTTTGACCCCTAAAGCACATATTTACTATGCAGATTTTAAAAAGGGTTTCTTTTATGACTTATCTATTGATATGAAAATGTCCCTATCCTAATATAGGTTCAATCTGGGATTAAAATATGTTGCACATGTATCATATCTTAAACATCCATTCAATACCAAATGCCTTACCTCTTTTTTTGGTAAATGATGGCATAAATGGAGCTATTTTACATTCAAATTAAACTAGCTATTAATTTGAATGCAAAGCAGCTCAATGTACAGGATGCAATTTCAATGACAGGTTTACCCCAAGCCTGAAAGCAGGGAAGAGTCAACATGGGGAAGTCTGGGCAGTTTGTCCCCTACTTTTCATGCCTGGCAAACCCACTCACTGTGAATAGTTTTTGAAGTGAAGATTAAAAGAGTGGAATTATAAAGTATAATTACATTTTATTGAAACTCTAGAAATCAGAAAAAATTCAGCAGGAAACTTTTAGTGAAACATGATGTGTTGTCATTATCATTAAAAGATAAAAGTTCCATACTGTTTTTATCTGTTTATTTGGAAGAAATCCAGCCTTTACAGTTATGCAGGAAACAAAAAACGGGAATGCAGGAGTAATTATTAAGGCTGTGTGATTTGTTATCTCAGCTACTGTCTTTCCAAATGGTAATGCGATATCAGCGGCTGCAGACACCGCCGATTTCCTCTATTAGTAAACAAGTGCTTTGGAGACCTGTGTGAGGCACTTTAAGCTCACTACTCCCCGAAGTGCTGTCGGGCTTAACTACTAATCCATGGTATTTCAGAGCACTGGAAATTCATCTTTATAAAACCTGAACAAAAAAGGGAGAAAAGCCTGGAGGGCATGAGCTCCCTCTGGTGAGACAAATGACATGTTCATTTATTAATGAAACAATAACCCCGGAAAGAGGATCAAAGCACATCCCATCCTCACTTCACAATCCCCAATTTTCTCAGGCCAAACCATTTAATTGAGCCATGACAATGGAATACTTAATTGTTGCCTTAAAGTTTTGAAGGAGCGACTTCTTTTTTTTTTTTTTTTTTTTTGTGGGTACCAGGGGGTCGACCTCAGGACCTCGTGCGCCCACAGGCGCCCGTGCCGCTGAGCGATATCACCGGCCCCTTTTTTCGTATGTGGGATCCGGGAGTCGAACTCGGGCCCTCGCGCTTGCCAGGCAGGCGCTTATGCCGCTAAGCCATCTCACCGGCCCTGAAGGAGCGACTTCTGCAGCATCGATGTACATTTCAGGATTATTATCCAAGTATAATGTGGCCAGATTGAAGCCGGTGGAATTTGATCCACTCTACAATGGGGGCCTTTAGCTGGCAGACATGTGCCCACCGCAAACACCTCTTGCTCAAGCATAGCGTTGGTGGGTTGCTTCCTCGTGGTGACAGAACTGACCTTTTGGGTGGGTGAAAGCAAGAGTCGGGTTCTCTTGGACTTGTGCCCTGGAGCGGGGACATTAATGAGAGGCCAATCCCAGAACTCAGAAGGTTGAGGAACCTGGGGATCTGCAGCACGGAACCCCATATTAAGTCTTGATGGGTCCATGGCATTTTTAGTGGGAATGGCAAAGTCCCCTGCTCTCCCTGTAGGTCGGTCACCTATCATGTTTGATCATGCCATCCCACCCCAGACACACGACTTCCTGAACAGACCCCGGCTACAAAGGAAATAGAACCAAGAATCGACAAATGAGAGCCTATTCAACTAAAAAGCCTCTGCACAGCAAAAGAAACAACTAGCAGAACGAAAAGACTCCCTACAGAATGGGAAAAATATTGCCAACTATTGCTCAGATGGAGGGCTACTATTTAGGATATGTTAATATGTCAAAAAGTTTAGACCCGCCCCAAATAAAAGATCCAAACAAAAATGGCCACGTGAAAAGAATAGATACTTCACAAAAGAAGTATAGATGGCCATGCGTACATTGCTGGACATTAGAGAAATTCAAATTAAAACAACACTGAGAGTCCGTCTTACCCCAGAAAGAGTGGCCATCATCAGGAAATCAAATAATAACAAATTCTGACAGGTCTGCAGGGAGAAAGGAGCCCTTCTCTACTATTGATAGGAAGGTAAACTAGTACGGCCACCATGAGAATCAGCATGGAGTGTCCTCAAAAAACTAAAACTAGAAATTTAATTCTACCCAGATACTCCCCTTCTAGGTCTCTTTCCTGGAGAGTTAAAGACATCACATTACAGTGATACATGGACACCCATAGCAGGAGGCATAACAGCTAAATCTTAGATCCAGCCTATATATCCATCAACAGATGGAGATTAAGAAAATGTGGTATTACCCACAATGGAGTACTACTCTGCCATAAAGGAAGTCATTTGTAGGAAAATGGATGCACTTCCAGACCATAATGTTAAGTGAAGTAAATCAGACACACAGCTTAAATGTCACTTGGTTTCTCTTATGCGAGAAACCCAACTTATAAATAGAGAAATAAAAGAGAAGAGGAAGTAGGAAAATAGACCTTTCTCAAATGGGAAAGGGATCAAGAGATGGAGGGAGGAAGAGAGAGGGGAGGGCAAGGATGAGAAAAGGAATGAAGATGTGTGGTGTATGTACGCCAGCTCCACACATGAATGGGAACATTATGTACTGAAATACGTATGAATAAGAAATTTAAAATGTTTCAGTTAAGAGGAATAAAATAAGGTCATGATGTGGTGAATATAATTCATAGAATTGCATTTTATTCTTGAAAATCCTTAAGAGAGTAGTTTTGAAGTGTTCTCACCACAAAAAAAGACATGATCCAGGGTAACGCTTATACTAATTAGCTCATTTTAGCCATTCTGCTGTGTATTCATATTTAAAAACATCTCCTGGTACAAAATATGTACAATTTCTATCAGTTAAAATGAATAAATTTAAAGTTGCCAAAAACAAAAATAAAATAAATAAAAGAAAATAAAAGAAAGAAATAAAAGTTCTGTGTTTAACTGCCACAGACTGACCCTGGATTTCACCGCAGTCTTCTAGTTTGATCTTTTTGGTTTGTACTTGTATTTTTGGTTTTCCTGGTTAACCTGCCTATGCTATCTTTTAAATTAAGCCAAGTTCCCAGGGGACTCTGAAGAGACAGAGTGGGGGGTCAGAAAGTGCCTGTTGATTTTTTTAGGCAAAGAAGGCTGTGGAGATTTTACACGTAATCGGCTCGCCTGTGTCCCCCAAACCCTCTGTGCCAGCCTCTCTCGGCCCAGTCGCTGCCGTGCAGCATCGCCGGGAGTTTACGGATGGACTTTCTTTTGCTTTGCACCTGCTCGTGCTTATTCCTGAGGAGATCCACCACGCCAGTGGAAACCAATATCAGACAAGAAGGCTGCCAGCAACAGAAACGCTCACAGGCCTGTTTCTGAACATTGTCTGCCTTCTTGGGTCTTACCATGAGACGGAGAGTTTATTTTGAGATGATTTTCATTATCTATACCGAGGATGTTTCTTTCTGATCTATTTTTCTTTTCTTTTTGTTTGAGATAGGGTCTTGCTATGTAGCCCAGGCTTGCCTCGAACTCATGGCAATCCTCCTGCCTCAGCCTCCTGAGTGCTGGGTTTACAAGTGTGTGCTACCCCACCTGGCCTTCTGATCTGTTTTTGATACCGCTTTATAAACAACTTTCTTTTTGCCCTATGTTATTAAATTTATGAATATTTTTATATTAAATTTTAATGAAGGGCGGGGAGATAGCTCAGTGGCACAGCACCTGCCTGGTAAGCGCAAGGTCGTGAGTTTGATTCCCAGTACCAAAAAAAAAATTTTTTTTTTAAATAAAGTATCTAGGAAAGGGTGAAGAAAGTGTTTATAAAGGCAGTTTTATAATAAGGTCATCGCTTTGAAACACCCCCTCCCCGGCCTTCTTCGCAGTTTTGCCACACAGGGGAATGTGATTCAGAGTGTACAGTGCACAGCTAGGCAAGGTGGCACGTGCCTGTCACCCCAGCACTGTGGGAGGCTGAGGCAGGATCACAAAGTCAAGTCACATAGGTAACTTAGTGATTTAGGGAGACTCTGTGTCAAAATAAAAAGTAAAAAGGGCTGAAGGCATAGTTTAGTGCAAAGTTCCTGGATTCAACCCCCAGTACTGGAGAAAAGAAGAAAGAAAGAAAGGAAGAAAAGAGAAAGCAGGAAGGGAGGAAGGAAGAAAAGAAGAAAGTAGGGGAGAGATGTATGCAGTGCAGGTTCACACGTGTCTTTAGGGAGAACGCAAAGTCTCAAAATCAAAACCAGAGCTGGGAACAGTCTAAGAGACCAGGGGAGTTTTAAATAGGTCTCTACCTAAAGTGGAAACAATTATTTTTCTACTCTCCCACTCCACCCCTTGGTCACCTTCCATTCTTAAATACAGAGCTTTTATTTTTTTCCCAAAATACTCATCCAGGAAAGGTTCAGGGGCTCAAATGTAAGTGGCCAAACTGCCATGATATTGATAACCAAGTCACCAACAGGGAATCAGAGTGAAGTTATTTGCATCTGCTGAGAGGTGTCTTTCCACGTCTCCATGAGCACGTTGACCTGCTAGTTGCGTCGTTCATTTTCTCCTCTCTTTATTTAGTCTGTCAATTAGTCATTCTCTGACTCCTGACTGAAGCTCTGCGGAATAAATACATACGACGACGACAGCTACCGGTGGGGCTGAGCGCACTTTTGTAAACTCCATGAGGACTGAAAATATAGGGAGGGGAGGGAAATACGAGCAAAGTTGAAAAAGAATAATGTGGAGACAGAAGCGATTCTCTTTCAACACTGTTTCGAAAAGTGGCAAAGTCTTTTTGGTGTGTATCTGTGGAATGTGTGACAAAAATATTAATTCAACAGCACCTTTAGGCAATTGACCATGTACTGGGTGGAGTAATTACATAAAAAAAAAAAAAAGACACCATTCTTTCAAAGTCTGGCTGGGGCATGCGGTATGTGCACGTAAAACCGCTGATGCAAGGTAGATGATTAGGACCCAAACAGAAGAATAGAGATGATAGCTGCAGGATGAACTGTAAATGTTGGATTATTATGGTTTCCTGATGTGGGCAGAGAGGAGAAAGCGGTGCTTGGTCTTCCCACCTCCCGTTTTGTGGACAAATGGGTGCCCTGGGAAGCCTGACAGGACACACACCAACGGGTACACATAGGCATCTGTGGCCTTCATCGCCCATCTTTCTGAACTTTGCTCCTTGGCGGGGAGATGCAAGCTCACGATGAAGGCTTACTGTAATGCTTGATCACTTCTACTATTTGTCATACGGATATGTAGAGTGAGATTTCGGCCGTAATGGCGAGTGACCCTGCTTTTCTCTAAACTTGAGAGAGAAACTCACAGCTACTTGCCTCCTCCGTGACCCAAGTAACTGAGAATGGAAAGAATACTAAACCACACATATATGTAAGGAGAAGTAAGACAGGATCTTTTCCCCATGATGACTACTTAGAATTATGTTGATATTATTAAGATTCCTTAAGATATGAATTATAAAATTTGAATTTTTTTCCTTTTTCTGATATCTCTGGTGTGCTCGTAATAAGTAATGCTTCACCATTTTTGCATCATTGTTTAAGAGGAGACTGACTGCTTTTCTTTTCTACCTTTTAATATTAAATTGGCTACCAGAATACCCTGCTCTGAAGGGTTTCCTTTCTACTTCCCAGATTCCGATGGTAACATTAAGGATCTCTAATAACACCACTTCAGGGTATTGTTTCTTTTTAGTATTCTAAAAAGAAATGTAACACAGGTATAAGAAATATGCATTTTCTCCCTGAGTTCTCCTTGGTTCATGTTCATTTTATCTCACACCAAAAGGAGCTTATAATGTAGAATGTTTAGGAAATATCTACATAGTTTCTGATAAATCAAGGCTAGTTCAGAATAAGGCCATGGGTCTTCATTTAAATTACAGAAAACAAGATTCTGTGCTTATTGTCTGCTATTTGTTCCTTCACTTAACAGAACTAAATAATAGCTCAATAATTGCTGAAATAGTCACCGATATTTAATAAAGGCAAATGATAAAATCTAAATGAAACCATTTATTTTCTTACTGAGGATGAGGTTATATTTAATATTACTAAAAATTATGTAAGATGTATAATAAAAGGAAAGTTTTAATGTTTAAATAATATTACATTAATATGAAATGCATCTTAAATAATAAAGAATTTTAGGTTAGTAATTTGATACTTTTTCTACTTGAAGTTTATCATTCTGCAATAGCTAAGGTATTAAATATAATTTTTAAGGTTGTTGTGACATTTTAAAAGAAAACAGTAAAAGATAATATACAAACACTGCTGGCCGCAGTTGCTCCAGCACTCTCACTTCCGTGGGACTCTGATTGTGATATCTAAAATGATCCAATTTTGTTGACCATATACACATGACAACAAAATAGCATGAATATGCAAACTGACACACCACATGGATACAAAGTAACTTATATCTCCTACTTGGACGCTTTCTGATTGGCTCGTCCCGGACTTCTGTAGGCATTGTGTCCGAGGTGAACAATAGGCAATCACATAACTGGTGGGCACAGCCCCAATGACCTCTGCTTCGGGGAAGCAAAATGGCTCCCATTAAGCATCTGTGGAGGATGCAGACGATAGCTTCTATCCCTGTAAGTAGCTTCGTTAGCGAATGTCTTATCATTTTGAAATTTGTTGCTGTATTTTCAAAATGCGAGTGTATTTCCAAAATGGAAGTGGCTTATACGCACGATGGATACTGGATGCTATGTATTCTTTTATTTATCTGCACATTTAGATCTATCTCAACGATGAAAGAGTGAAAGTCCTTAAATATTTTCCAAAACAGAATATATTCCGGCTAAGAAGCAGACAGAACACTGGTGTGTCCCCAGACACTCCAGCCACAGAGGCATGCAGCCTCAAAATCATTTCCCTCCACAGGGACCAGACTTGCGAGGTGAACCTTGGTTCAGAACACCCTGCTTGATTCAGTAGCGAGGAAAAAACCCAGAGCTTACAAACAAAACACGAATAACTTTCCCAGACCAGAGAGAAAACACTTGGCATTCCTGAGGAACAGCTGCTTAGGGTAGAAGTTTATGATAATAAACTGAACTGGGGGAGTATTTCCTAAGAAGAAATATTTAATTATCCTGCTCACCATTATGGGGAACTTCTGCCACTCTTCAGGTTATTATACAGTAAATAACCATTTTTCTAAAGGACAGAGCTGTTTTAATTATATGACAATGAATGCATAATTATTATGTTTGTTAGGAATGAATCACAAGACAACAGAGTCGATATTCCTGCTCTGGTTAGAGCGTCTTAATTACTTTTTCATTTATTTTGCATATAAAAGCTATTTGCTAATTGTCTTTGCTGTAAATAT